>OY757012.1:18108793-19527747 GCA_963580285.1 Lucinisca nassula
TGCACCTAGGCAGACAAAGGATGTTGCATATAAAACATTGATTCGCCCTCAACTTGAATATGCATCACCCATTTGGCATCCCTATGTTAAAACTCAGACTCAGCAGGTGGAGAAGGTGCAGAGGACAGCTGCTCGATGGACCTGTAGGCGATGGCGAAATAGAAGTAGCGTCGGTGACATGCTTAATGAGCTAGTGTGGCCGTCCCTGGAAGCCCGTCGTGAGCAGTCCTCTTTAACCTTCTTCTACAAGATACACTCTGATTCAGTGTCTATTAATAAAGATAGGTACTTGACCCCTGTAACAGTGTCGACCCAAACAAGGGCATCAAAAGTAAACGACTCACAATATCGTAGATACCAGTCCTATAGTGATGCCCTGAAGAACTCCTTCTTTCCTAGAACTATTCCCCCAATGGAATAGTATTCCCTCCTCTGCGGTGAATGCCAAGTCCGCAGAAGAGTTTAAAGCCATACAGTGTAAGATTGAGACTCAGAGGTGGGCGTTTTAGGATACCTCTGTTATGCAGATTGTAAATAGTTTTAAGGACGCACCCAGTGCCTCTCTCTTTTTTTTTTTTTTTTTTTTTTTAGCTAAATTCTAAATTTAGCCACCCAATCAACTGAGGTAATGGCCAAGTATAACCGACTCAGTATAAGAAGATAGATAGACAGGGTTTTGCACGGACGGTCCGACTCGTACCACATTTGCTTGATAGGCGGCCTCGGTAGCTCTGTCGGATACGCGTCTGACTGGTGATCAGAAGAATGCATGTTCGATACCTGCCGGTATCGGCTACATTCTTTCGTGGAGATTGATCATTAAATATCTTCTACGGTCATTCTCTCCCTTTCGCTGATTCAAGAAGGGAAGTTGTCAGTTTCTGACGAAAGAATGTGCTCTGTACTGGTCAACCGCTTACGTATAAGCCTGGCCAGGAGAAGAGTTGATAGGTAAACTGACCTACTCAAAAATGACCTAAAATAGTGTTGATTGGGCCGTTAAACTCGAATACAAACAAAACCACGCTTTCCTGCAGTCTATTTCTTTAAGCCACGATGGGCGGGGGCCGACAGAAGGCAATGTTAATACGTTTTAATTAGTTAAAACAGGGTGAGTTCTTATAACTGATGTTAATTTTAATTAAGTGGTGTTATTTTTTATTTAGTCTATTATGCTAAATTCTATATTAGCGAACAACATAACAAAGGTAATGGTAAAATTAGATAGATAGATAGATAGATAGATAGATAGATAGATAGATAGATAGATAGATAGATAGATAGATAGATAGATAGATAGATAGATAGATAGATAGATAGATACGTTTTCGGCGAGTATGTCGATTTCAAAAGTGCCATGTTCATTTAAAAAAAGTGCCATGTTCATTTATCGCTCAAATTATCCGCATAATTTCTAACAGGCATTTTTTTTTTTGTTTTTGTTTTTTTTTTGCAGTCTTGAACGATGTATACCAAAGTTGCATCTGATACAATGTCCTTTCTTTCCATTACGATAACACACCCGTGCGACATAGTGCATGCTTCTCATCTCCAACATGTCTACGTACTTTTCTGATGAAAATCCCTGATATTTTTCTTATAAATACTGCAAACATAGATTGTGGGTGCTCGTTAGAACCCGTCTCATTGAGGCGGTTCTAACGAGAGGACCCCAACCTATGTCTTGGAGCAGAAATAAGGAAAATAATGTATACCCGCTTAAACCCCAGTTTTCTCTATATAAAGTGGGGTTTAGTGGGGGGTGTCTTCATTTCACGGACTTGTTCACGTGATGCGTTCTTTCTTTCTTTCTTTCTTTCTTATATTACGATGGACATGGTGGATCATTATTCGCAAACACTCACGATTAACAGGAACAAAGCCTACACAGTAATTATGTAGTAACTGTAGGGATATTTACGGAACGCGAAGTGCACCTGCCTCTGATGCTAGTGGGGCCCCGGTTCGATCTCGGTAATACAATTTCGGTGTCCGAACACGCTCGACTGCCATCATTTGCATGAGTGGTTGTCATAAAGTACCGTCCTACAGATCGGGACATTAACTGGAGGACCCCATGTGCAGGAAATGTCACCCCTTCTGCTGGTTAACGACCCTACCGCAAGGTAGGCTTTCATCATGCACATCTCTGCAGTGCATAAAATGTACACAGGCTTTGTCCACTCCAGGGATTAAGGCAAAGAGGTAGAAAGAAAACATTTAAGCTGCACATGCAATAACTAAACATGAACATACACGGTGTGACATTTATCTCTGTAAATGATGTCAGTGTTAGAATAACTCTATATAAGAAACCTATAAGCACAACTCAAGCGCTTGTGCTCTCACTCGACCCCCCGCCCCCTCCCCCCTCTGTGTGCATCATAAGTACTGTCGTTGAAATACATATGAAATTTTATCGCCTGTGCCGTGGATCAAATCCACAACCTCTAGCATCATAGGCCAACCGTGCTATAAAAAATAATGCCCAAACAGTATTGTTACGATCCGCCAGGTCAAACTGGGTACACCGCAGCGTACTCGGACAACATCGGCACATTGTCGTAAATAGCCGAATTTTTATAGCTCGATAAAAATTATCGCTCGATGTTATAGCTCGCCTCCTTGATTTTAGCGATTTATTGAAACAATGTAAAACAAGTCAGAAATCAATATATAAGAAGCCTTTTGAAGGAAGATTGTTTGTTTGTTGATTTGAGGTTTAACGTCCCCGTCAACACTGTAAAGGTCATTTTGGAGACATTGCTACCAATTTTGTGGGACTTTTACCCAACATTGAGATGAAATGACTTCTCAAGCCCTGTTGCCCAATGAAACCAATAGGGATTATTAGCATGGACGGTCCGCCTCGCACCGCGGTTCCTGGACAGGTTTAGATCCTCTAAGCGTTTACCAGTACTAGTGTGCGGGCCGGATTCAGCTCTGCGTGGAAGCATCGTGCAGCCCATATATTTCTTCAAGCCCCTATGGGCGGGGGGAGCTTATCATCATGTATTTAACCTTATCATCATGTATTTAGCCTTTATACCACAATCCAAAAAATCAAGGGGTTTTGCAAAAATTTGAGCAAATTTCGCTAAAAAAGACTGCACAAATTTAATCAGATTTCAGGATAATTGCAGTAACTGGTTGTCTAAAAAGCCATGATAGAAATCTGGGGTAGCTACAAAAATTTTCACTCCTGTCTATATGCAAGTATGGTTACCATAAAACCCAAAAAATTCGGACACCCTGAGGAAGGCAAACAGTGTGCAGACGGCATGGCAAACGGTGTATCCACTGATCAGCCTGCTCCTTCAGGAGCAGTCTGATCTGGGTCTTCACTGTTTGCTTAGGCCTGTCTGTCCCAATACTTAAGATCATTACTGTAGTCTGTTTTGATTAAACCAGTAATTAAGCAATAAAACACTGCAACCTGTTTATGATGATATTTCCTGTATTTTCTGATTTATTGAAACAATGTAAAACAAGTCAGAAATCAATACATAAGAAGCCTTTTGAAGGAAGATTGTTTGAATGTCTTTCTTCCTCTAAATACAGGTATAGTTTGAACAAATTGACCTGATACTAACCTTTATGCATGGAATAAATTTGTCAGTGTTATCGCCTAATATGTCGGCTTTCGTAACCTTCTCGCGAATTTTCAGCATCATGTGAATAGCGGCCCATTTACCGACCTCTATGTATTGAATAACAATATCGTCATTTTCGGGAGACGGCGAAGATAAATACATGCATTCAGTCGGGTGTAAAATTATGTTAATAGAGTTCACCAGTCTCAGGTCAATTTGTTCGAACTATAGTATTACACCACAACCTCTTTATAACACTATTAATGGGGTCCAAAGCAGAAACCGTGTTAGTTAAACAACTGTGTTATATCCCAACAAAAATGTGTAGATTTTATAGAACAAGAGGGCCATGATGGCCCTGGATCGCTCACCTGATCCATAGTGTAACAAGTGTGCCCCAGAGAGGGCCATTATTGGCCCCAGGGCTTTAATGTGCATAATGTTGAGGGAGGTCTTAAAGGTGAAGCTTCATACCAAATGTCAACAAAGGCTATAATTTGAACAATCTTGGCAAAGGTCCACTAGATGAAGCTACACATCAAATTTCAAAGACCTGGGCTTGGCGGTTTCAGAGAAGAAGATTTTTAAAGATTTTGCCTATATAAGCCTATGTAAAACCAAAGGGCCCCGGGACGGGGGCATTTTTTGCCCCAGCATTATAATTTGAACAATCTTGGTAGGGGTCCACTAGATGAAGCTTCATAACAAATATCAAAGACCTGGGCCTTGTGGTTTCAGAGAAGAAGATTTTTAAAGATTTTCCCTATATAAGCCAATGTAAAACCAAAGGGCCCCGTGGTGGGGGCATTTTTTGTCCCAGCACTAAAATTTGAAGGGGTCCACTAGATGAAGCTTCATACCAAATATCAAAGTCCTGCATGGGCCTTGTGGTTTCAGAGAAGAGGATTTTTTAAGAATTTCCCTATATAAGCCTATGTAAAACCAAAGGGCCCCGGGACGGGGGCATTTTTGGCCCCAGCACTATAATTTGAACAATCTTGGTAGGGGTCCACTAGATGAAGCTTCATACCAAATATCAAAGACCTGGGCCTTGTGGTTTCAGAGAAGAAGATTTTTAAAGATTTTCCCTATATAAGCCAATGTAAAACCAAAGGGACCCGTGGCGGGGGCATTTTTTGTCCCAGCACTATAATTTGAACAATCTTGGTAGGGGTCCACTAGATGAAGCTTCATACCAAATATCAAAGACCTGGGCCTTGTGGTTTCAGAGAAGAAAATTTTAAAAGATTTTCCCTATATAAGCCTATGTAAAACCAAAGGTCCCCGGGGCGGGGGCATTTTTGGCCCCAGCACTATAATTTGAACAATCTTGGTAGGGGTCCACTAGATGAAGCTTCTTACCAAATATAAAACACCTGGGCCCTATTGTTTCAGAGAAGAAGATTTTTAAAGATTTTCCCTATATAAGCCAATGTAAAACCAAAGGGCCCCGTGGCGGGTGCATTTTTTGTCCCAGCACTAAAATTTGAACAATCTTGGTAGGGGTCCACTAGATGAAGCTTCATACCAAATATCAAAGTCCTGGGCCTTGTGGTTTCAGAGAAGAAAATTTTTAAAGATTTTCCCTATATAAGCCTATGTAAAACCAAAGGGCCCCGGGGCGGGGGCATTTTTGGCCCCAGCACTATAATTTGAACAATCTTGGTAGGGGTCCATTAGATGAAGCTTCATACCAAATATCAAAGACCCGGGCCTTGTGGTTTCAGAGAAGAAGATTTTTAAAGATTTTCCCTATATAAGCCTATGTAAAACCAAAGGGCCCTGTGGCGGGGGCATTTCTTGTCCCAGCACTATAATTTGAACAATCTTGGTAGGGGTCCACTAGATGAAGCTTCATACCAAATATCAAAGTCCTGGGCCTTGTGGTTTCAGAGAAGAAGATTTTTAAAGATTTTCCCTATATAAGCCTATGTAAAACCAAAGGGCCCCGGGGCGGGGGCATTTTTGGCCCCAGCACTATAATTTGAACAATCTTGGTAGAGGTCCACTAGATGAAGCTTCATACCAAATATCAAAGTCCTGGGCCTTGCGGTTTCAGAGAAGAAGATTTTTAAAGATTTTCCCTATATAAGCATATGTAAAACCAAAGGTCCCCGGGGCGGGGGCATTTTTGGCCCCAGCACTATAATTTGAACAATCTTGGTAGGGGTCCACTAGATAAAGCTTCGTACCAAATATCAAAGAACGGGGCCTTGTGGTTTCAGAGAAGAAGATTTTTAAAGATTTTCCCTATATAAGCCCATGTAAAACCAAAGGGCCCCGGGGCTGGGGCATTTTTGGCCCCAGCACTATAATTTGAACAATCTTGGTAGGGGTCCACTAGATGAAGCTTCATACCAAATATCAAAGTCCTGGGCCTTGTGGTTTCAGAGAAGAAGATTTTTAAAGATTTTCCCTATATAAGCCTATGTAAAACCAAAGGGCCCCGGGGCGGGGGCATTTTTGGCCCCAGCACTATAATTTGAACAATCTTGGTAGAGGTCCACTAGATGAAGCTAAATACCAAATATCAAAGTCCTGGGCCTTGCGGTTTCAGAGAAGAAGATTTTTAAAGATTTTCCCTATATAAGCATATGTAAAACCAAAGGTCCCCGGGGCGGGGGCATTTTTGGCCCCAGCACTATAATTTGAACAATCTTGGTAGGGGTCCACTAGATAAAGCTTCGTACCAAATATCAAAGAACGGGGCCTTGTGGTTTCAGAGAAGAAGATTTTTAAAGATTTTCCCTATATAAGCCCATGTAAAACCAAAGGGCCCCGGGGCTGGGGCATTTTTGGCCCCAGCACTATAATTTGAACAATCTTGGTAGGGGTCCACTAGATGATGCTTCATACCAAATATCAAAGACCTGGGCCTTGTGGTTTCAGAGAAGAAGATTTTTTAAATTTTTGGTGAAAAAAATCTATTTTTGGCTCCTGTGACCTAGATGTGCAACGGACCGGAACCATTTGAACAACTTTGAAAGGGGACCACCTAAGGATCATTCCTGTGAAGTTTGGTCAAAATCCGATCAGTGGTTTAGGAGGAGATGTCGTTTAAAGAAATTGTTTATGCACGCACGGACGGACGCACGACGGACAAAAAGTGATCCCAAAAGCTCACCTCGTCACTACGTGTCGGTGAGCTAAAAATGACCATTTATGGTCATTTTTCTATATAATTTATACATTTTTCTATATAATCTATACATTTTTCTATATAATCTATACATTTTTCTTACATTTTTGGGATCCATCTTGAAACCGTGTTATATCCAAAACCGTGTTATAACGGACTGTGTTATAATGAGGTTGTGGTGTAATTCCTTAAAACTAAAATAAAATTCAGTGTGACTTTCAACATGTTTCAATTAACTTTTCATGTAAATGTCACCTAGAAAAACTAGAGCTGCCGCCTAACGGGCGCCAATTATACCCCCGCATGCGTTGTCCGACAAATTTTTACAAGTATTTGACCTTGAGGAAGGTCAACGTAAAGGTCAAGGTCAGGTTTGTGTATATCAATCTTAAGTGCTAGTGGCAAGGTGTGTGGTGTGTGAATATTAAAGAAATCGGTCAAAGAATAAGGAAGTTATGAGCAATGTTAAAGTTTTTTGTAACGGACCGACGACAAATTTTTACAAGTATTTGACCTTGAGGAAGGTCAACGTAAAGGTCAAAGTCAGGTTTGTGTATATCAATCTTAAGTACTAGTGGCAAGGTGTGTGGTGTGTGAATATTAAAGAAATCAGTCAAAGAATAAGGAAGTTATGAGCAATGTTAAAGTTTTTTGTAACGGACTTTTTTGTAACAGACCGACGACAGACGACGACAAGCTGACTCCTATATACCCCCTTCAAACTTCGTTTGCGGGGGTATAAAAAACAATCCTGACTGGTCTGATCATGGCCAACATTCTTTATCTTGTGGATTTTATGGAATCTCAGAAATTTGAGCCCTAAACTTCCACTGATTCCAATAAAACTGATATAAAGTTACAACAGGAAAATTATTGCAAGCTATGAATGCTTTAGATTTGTTTCTCCTATTGCAAAATGAACTGTTACAATAAAAAATGAGCCCGCACACGACAAAACCTACAATAAGACATGTGCACCCAGCGAAGACTTTGTTCAGCCTGGGCATCTGCCCAGTCTGATCAGAGTCTTCGTTGTACTCTCTAAGGATAGCTAAGGGCCCAATGCTCCTTCATGCAGCAAGAGAAATCTCTGGTTAGACAATATGTATGTGCAGGCTGATCTGATTCTTTGCTGGGCATTCATGTAAGTTGTAGGAAATGCTTTGTCCAGCTCAAATTTGTATTTTGATGTGTGCACAGCACTAATATCAGGCTGCATATCTGTACAGTCTGATGCAATGTCTACTTAGAATCAGGAACCAGTTGTTCAAGGCATTAGTGACCAAATGGTTAACTGACCTGGCAGGTAAAAAATCCAATATTCTGGTATTTTTTGCTGGAAAAATGTGAGCAGCCGAAATCCATTTAAGCCCCGCATTTAAAAACTTTTTACTGACAGTTCCAAGGCAGTTCTTCTATTATGGTTTATTTTTGTTATAATTCATCTTAGCATCTTTGTATTGCTAATATATTTTTATTTTGGATAGCCATTTGGCCATTTTGTGGGAAAGTAACTTTCCTTTTGGCTTTTCGCTTGTAAGGTTTTCATTATAGTGAAGTTGTTTTATGTTGGTGTTGCTTTCGATGAGAGGTATGAGGTAACTAGAGCTGTCAGAGGATCTGACTATAGCCCCGCTTCAGCGCTGTCAGAGAAGAAAGTTATTTAAGCTGCAGAGAAAACAGTTATGAACAAGAAATAACTGTTGAAAATTTTACATTATCTGGAAAAACTCTAAGAGTTGTGAGCCCTTGTCCCTCATTTCAATGAGCATGATACATTACCAGAATGTCCATGTTTATACTAAATTTCATCTTCCATTTTTCAATGTTCAAAGGGTAATAACTCCTAAAGTAGGCAAATCAGAGTCAGGGTTCCTGCGCTCTGCACATTGTCTCATGGTGCTTTACACTTGTGTGAAGTGTCATGAAAATATCTCAAATGGTTTGTGAGTTATGGAGCCGACACAGTCAAAATTGCCTTTTTAAATGTTCAAAGGGCAATAACTCCTAAAGTAGGCAAACCAGAGTTATGGTTCCTGCACTCTGCACATCATCTCAAGGTGCTTTTCATTTATTTGAAGTTTCATGAAAATATCAGAAACGGTTATGGAGCGGACATAGTTAAAATTGCCATTTTTTAATATTCAAAAGCCTATAACTGAAAAAGTAGACAATCCAGAGTTTGGGTTCCTGCGCTCTGCACACGTAATATGGTGCTTTACATTTGTGTGAAGTTTCATAAAATTATCTCAAACGGTTTTTGAGTTATCGAGCAAAGACGGCTAAAATTGATATTTTTCAATATTCAAAGGGAAATAACTCAAAAATTAGGCAATCCGGAGTTATGGTTCCTGCACTCTGCACACCATCTCATGGTGTTTAATGTATGTGTGAAGTTTCATGAAAATATGTGAATGGGTTTTAAAGTTATGGAGCGGACACGAAAATTGTTAACAGACACAGACAGACACACAGACAGACACACAGAAAATACGAAAACCAGAGTTATGGTTCTTGCGCTCTGCACATTGTCTCATAGTGCTTAACATTTGTGTGAAGTTTCATGAAATTATCTCAAACGGTTTTCGAGTTATGAAGCGGACACTGTTAAAATTGCCATTTTTCAATGTTCAAAGGGCAATAACTCCAAAAATAAGCAATGCAGAGTTATGGTTCCTGCGCTCTGCACATCGTCTCATAGTGCTTAACATTTGTGTGAAGTTTCCTAAAAATATCTCAAACGGTTTTCGAGTTATGAAGCGAACACAATTAAAATTGCCATTTTTCAATGTTCAAAGGGCAATAACTCCAAAAGTAGGCAATCCACAGTTATAATTCCTTCGCTCTGCACATTGTCTTATGGTGTTTAACATTTGTGTGAAGTTTCATGAAAATATGTTAAGCAGATACAAAGTTATGGAGCCAACACAAATTAACGGAATCACGGAATTACGGAAAATGTTCAAAGGGCAATAACTCCAAAAGTAGGCAATCCACAGTTATAATTCCTTCGCTCTGCACATTGTCTTATGGTGTTTAACATTTGTGTGAAGTTTCATGAAAATATGTTAAGCAGATACAAAGTTATGGAGCCAACACAAATTAACGGAATCACGGAATGACAGAAGGACATGGCAAATCCAATATAGCCCCACTTTTTCAAAGCGGGGCTATAATTACCGATTCCTGATCATTACAGTCATTTTTATTTTGCCAATGCAAAAGCTACTCACATTTTCTCAGCATAAATATAGGCATATTTGCCATATTAAATGATCAAAGTTTAAAGGGGAACGGGAACACCTGGCATATTTTTCTGCCGTTTTTCAAAGGGAGACAACTTTCTGGACTTCCTGTTTGCTTTTCTATAAACTCTGTCCTACTGAAAAAGGGGTCTACTTTTGAATGAAACGGGCCCAAAGGTATGGGAGGAGTTGCAATTTAAAGATTTTTTTTTTAGCTCTGGTGGCCATCTTGTTCAAAGGAGCAGAATAGTAGAGGGCCACCTAGGCAACATTACTGTGAAGTTTGAATGAAGTTGGCCAAGTGTTATAGCAGTCGTCATTGAAAGCAATTGTTGATGATGCATGATGCACAATTGACAATGGACACTGTGTGATCACAATAACTCACCATCAGCACTTTGTGCTCAGGCGAGCTAAACATATTACCTGGACATACATGCAAAGACATACAATGACAATAATGATAGACCACAGGAGAAGAATCACCTTGGAGTGGTCAGTAAAAATCTATTAACCCTTTTTGTACCAAATGGAATTTTCTTCCTATATATAGCAGAAGTCCATTTCAAATTTAGGGGTGACAGGTTGTCTTGTTCTTCAAAATGTGTTTGGAAAAATGGCTGGTCCTTTTGCAAACAGTATAGACCCTGATCAGATGCCGCATTCTGGGCCTGCACTGTTTGTCAGGTACCCGTTTTGGGGTTTCTGGTACAAGATGGGTTAAACTTACTTACTTGCTTTTTCTGCTGGTGTGCCTCTTACAGTGATAGTGAGAACACCCTGGGCTGAAAGAGACGAGCGATAAACATTCATTGCTGGAAGAGAAACAGGAAAACCAAATAAAGCTTGTAAAGCACTAAGTAAAACTTTAACTACTGGTGGAGAACTGAGATAAACATTTACTGCTAGTGGAGAACTAAGTTAAACATTAAATGCTGGTGTAAAACTAAGATAAACATTTACTGCTTGTGAAGAACTAAGATAAGTATTTACTGCTGGTGGAGAACTAAGACAACCTATTTCTTTGAGAAAGAACTAAGATAAACTTTAAAGGAGAACTCAGATAAACATTTACTGTTGATAAAGAACTCCATTAAATGTTTACTGCTGTCAAAGTAGATAAACATTTAGTGATGGTGGAGATCTAAGATAAATATTTACTGCTGGTGTAGAACTAAGATAACCTATTACTCTTGGTGGAGAACTAAATACAGTCGAACACCTTTAGGAACACGAAAATCTGTTCAAGACAGGGGTTGTTCGAGCCACTGAGGGCTCCTTCTAGGTCATATAAGGGGGATAATTTTGGAACTTATTTTCGATGTTTTATGTTATAAATGTATGCTGTGTATACTCATTAGAAGCGCCTCATTGAGACAATTCTAATGAGTACAAACAGCATACATTTGCAAGCTAAAAGACGAAAATATCCTAAATTTTTCATCAATATTTCTTAACTTAGAGAAATTCCCCTGGGACTCAAGAATATGTTTGACTCAGCCATAATAAACAAGCCATCGGTGTTCGAGCCATGGACTTCGACTGTAAGAAGTTTACTTCTAATGGAGAATAAAGATAAACATTTATTGCTGCTAAGAATGGAGATAAATATATTGCTGGTGGAGAACTGAGATCACCATTTACTACTGGTGGAGAATTTAGATAAATGATTACTGCTGGTTGAGAAATAAGACAACCTTTTACTGATGAAGAATTAAGAAAAGAGGGCCCTCCTGATTTGCTCACCTGAATGTCACTGTCTCTCGTACATTCTATTTTTAGCTCTGGTGGCCATCTTGTTCGTCAGAGCATAATGATCTTAGCTATTTTGGTAGGGTATCACCTAGGCAACATTCCTGTGAAGTTTGAATCAAATTGACCCCAGGGTTTAGGAAAAGTTTGCATTTGAAGAAAATTTACAGTTTTTTTTGTTTTATCATTTTAGCTACTATGGTAGAGGGACATCTAAGCAACATTCCTATGAAGTTTGAATGAAATTGGCCCAAGGGTACAGGAGGAGTTGTTGTTTAAAGATTTTTTCTATTTTTAGCTCTGGTGGCCATCTTGTTTGTCAGAACGGAGTGATTTTAGCTATTTTGGTGGGGAGTCACTTGGGCAACATTCCTGTGACGTTTAAATCAAACTGGTCCAAGGGTTTAGGAGGAGTCCACGTTTGAAGCAAATTTACGATGTTTTGCTATTTTTAGTTCTAGCCGCCATATTGTCCATCGGAGCAGAACGTTTTCATCTATTTTGGTAGAGTGTGGCCTAAGCATCATTTCTATGAAGTTTGAATATTATTGGCCCAGGGGTTTGAGAGTAGTCGTTTAAAGAGTTTCCTTTTTTTAGCTCTGGTGGCCATCTTGTTCATCAAAGCATAACAATTTTAGCTATTTTGGTAGAAGGTCACCTAGGCAACTTTCCTATGAAGTTTGAATGAAATTGGCCAAGGGGTATGGGAGGGGTAGTAGTTTAAAGATTTTTCTATTTTTAACTCTGGCGGCCATCTTAATCATCAGAGTGGAACCATTTTAACTATTTTGGTAGAGGAACACCTAGGCAACATTCCTGTGAAGTTAAAATGAAATTGGCCCAAGGGTTTAGGAGGAGTAGTCTTTTAAAGCAAAATGTTGACGACGGATGACGCACGACTGACGATGCGCGACGGACACTGACTGATCACAATAGCTCATCATGAGCACTTCATGCTCAGGTGAGCTAATAAACAACTACAGCTGAAGAAGAACTAAGATAAAAGTTTACTACTGGTGGGGAACTCAGATAAACATTTACAATTGGTGAAGAACTTCAGTAAACATTTACTGCTGTGAAAGAACTAAGATAAATATTAAGTGCTGATGGAGAACTAAGATAAATATTTACTGTTGGTGGAGAACTAAGATAACCTATTGCTGTTGGTGAAGAACTAAATTAAAAGTGAATTCCTAAAGGAGTATTAAGATAAACATTTACTAGTGGTGGAGAATTAAGATAAATTTTTACTCTGGTGGAGAACTAAGACTGTCTATTGCTTTGTAAAAGAACTAAGATAAACATTTACTGCTGATGGGGAACTAGGAGAAACATTTACTGCTGAAAGAAAACCAATGCATTTAATGCTGATACAGGACCCATGTAAATGTTTAATGCTGGTGTAGAACTAAGACAAATATTTAAAGCTGTTGGAGAACTTAAACAAACATTTACTGCTGCTCATGAACTAAGATAAACATTGAAAACTGGTGGAGACCTAACAAGAACATTAACTGATGCTAGAGAAATTAGATAAACAAGTATTTTAAGATGGGTGAGAACTAAATAATTATTTACTGGTGCTGGAGAACTACAATAACATTTAAAGCTGAAGGAGAATAAAATATAAATATTAAATGCAAAGATAAACATATAAAGATGGCAGAGAACTGAAATGAAGATTTACTGCTACTATTAACATTTAAATTAAAGGCAATTGAGAGTTAGAACAAACATTAACTGCTGGTGGAGAACAAAGATAAAAATTTAAAGCTGGAGGAGAAATGGTGGAGAACTATTGTATACATTTAAAGCTGGCAGACAACTAAGATAAATGTTTACTGCTGGTGGGAAACTTTGATAAACATTTACAGCTGGTGGAGCACTGTGATAAATATAAACTATTACAGGAGAAGTAAAATCAACATTGCTGGTGGATAACTCAGATGAACATTTACTGCTGGTCAAGGACAAAGCTTAACATTTATTGCTGGTTGAAGATAAACTATCCACTGTTGGAAGTTACTAAAGCATGAACAGAGCAAATATTGATCCAGTCGTTATCATTTTCTCTTTTTGAATACTGTGTATAAGTGTGTGTCAGGTGTGCTTCTATGTGGACATTCGTGCTATTACGCAAGCCATAATCCAACTACAGAACATGTTTCTAGAAGAAATTAAAGATATATATTGGCCAGATGTTCAAAACTAATGACGTCGTTAGTTAACGTATCATTAAAACTTTGATCATTAAATACGGCAAATATGGTAATATTTTTGCTGAAAAATTGTCAGCAAAAATACCAAAAGTTTAGATATTGTTCTTGCTAGAACAGTTAACAATTTGACCACTAACAAGCTCGTTAAGCTAACAATGCTTTGAACAACTGGCCCATAGTGTACATTATTACTTAACAATCCAAGTATTGATTTGTGATACCCTGTGAGCATGCAAAGAGAACATTTGACTGCTATAGTACTGCTATATTCTTACACACCAGACAAGGAAATCCGTGATTTCGCTGGGATAGAAATTTATGTTCTGACCTTGGTGTTCCAACCCAAAATCGAATATAATCATGTGTTTGATAAATGCACTGGTTGATTACGACCTCATATGTGCCGTCGTTAAGGTTGACGTCACAGCCGTTGTTAAGGTTGACGTCACAGCACGTTACGTGATGTCATTAAACATTCCTGCAGTGTCAACACAATATGGCTGACGTTGGTCACCGAAGTGACTGCAGCATTAAAAATCCGTGCTAAGAAATTGAAGGTATGCAAGAAAAAGAAGCCTATATGGGTGTGAGGGGTGGATAGAAAATCAGTCCCTCGGGATCACTATCCGGCATCACTCGGCAAGCCTCGTGATGCCGGACAGTGACCCTCGTGACGGATTTTTCCATCCACCCCTGACACCCATATAAGATTCTTATATTATCTTCTGACTTACCCATTTTATTAACACTATCCTGTTTGGGGCGTGGTCTGTATGCTACTGGTCCGACTTTTCCAAAGTGAAAATCTAACTTCCCAGGGTCAACTAGTGCTGTAACAGATTAACAAGTTGAATTGTAGTTTCTGTTTAGTTTGGTTTAACAATCTCTGTAACACTATTAATGGCATAGCAAGTCAGTCTGTAAACCTATTCATGTTGTTCCTGGGAAGGGTTAAATCTCCTACGACATGCTGCCACTGTGCTATGGATCAAGGCAAACTGAAATTTGTTTTGAGTTTTATGACCTATTCAACATAGTAAGATGATTTCAAGTCAGTTACCAAACAGTCTCCTCAGCTAAGACTTAGGATAAATCAATGGGATCAGTCTGGACTTTACTATGTACAATGAAACTGTAGATCCTTAACTCTTATCATGCTGTTCACTACAACCCCTATCTTTGGAAACAGTGTAGATCCAGATCAGATGGCTTCTGAAGAAGCCATCTGATCAGGATCTACACTGTTTGACATTAAGTTTATGGCTTTGTAAGAATAAATTACACCAAGTAATCTGATTGGTTCAAAGTCAGAAATGGGTGTGGTTAATCTGAATATTCAGCAAGAGAAAGACTGAGGATTAAGCAGTAGGATCAGTCAAGACTGCATCATTTCATCAGCCCTTCTTGTTGTGAGCAGAAGTCAAAGCCAGCTAACAGTGTGTGTGTGTGTGTGTGTGAATTCGGGTTTAACGTCGCTTTCAACAATTTTTCAGTCATATCACGACGGTGTCTGGTTGCGACAGGGAGCTCAATGCTCACTTTTATAGTGCTGCCTCACTGAAGTATCATGTCCCAGACACATTACATGATTCCACACCCAGTCACATTATCCTGACACTGGGTCGACCAGTCCTAGCTCTACCCCGTAAATCCGAGTGCCAAGCGAGGAGCAGCTAGTACCATTTTTAACGACTTTGGTATGTCGCGGCCCGGGATCGAACCCGTGACCTCCCGTTCCCCGGAGCGGACACTCTACCAAATGAGCTATCGGGCCGGTAACAGCTAACAGAACTTTATAATGTTGTACAGAAGGATGTAGTAATGGTCCAGTTCCTTGATCTAAGGTTAAAAAAATCAGACAAAAAGTACCTGACTGGTCTTGTATTATTTCTAGTCTGATTTCTGAAGAGACTACAATAAAATTAAATATAAAACCAGACCAATTAAATTAGTTCTTGACTGAATACAAATCTTGATCACATTGGACAAGGACTGAAAAAGATTATATCTTTTTTCACACAAAACACAGCATCATTCTTTAACCAACAGTATCATTACATAAGTTGTATACCCTCTTAACTCAAGGTTTAATGCTGTCAAGTACACTAATTAGCAATGTAACCCTGAATAGGGATTAACTGTGAGCGGGTATCTGGAATAAGAGACTTCACATTTCTATGGCATGTTGTGCAACAGAGTTACAACATTCTGTATTATACAGTGTAATTGTCTTGTTTTCTTTACCTAGAATTATTACTTGGGCCCCGTCAAGCAATTTTGGTACTTATCGCCTATGCGAGCAGCGAAGGTTCAGGCGAGCCTGCGCATCCGCGCAGTCTCGCCAGAACCTTCGCTGCTCGCTCATACAAGCAGTGAATCAAGAGGAACCTTCAGACAGAAAGCCATATCCATGGCCCCTCTGAATAGCTGGGCATGCACAGTTAAAATTTGTCATGACGGAATGCTTGAAGACACAAATTCGCTTGGCGGGGCTCATGTGGTTAAAAGAAAGTCAACATAATCAAAGAACCCACCTTTTATAATACCCTCCATGACATTGACCTGTATCCACAGTTTGACTAGAGGGATCTCAGTGAGCTGTATGGCTTTCAATACTTTAATATTGTACCAAACCTCAGGTCTAGAAATCAAGAGACAATTAGGGTAAGTATTCTAAACTTAAGGATACCACAATCAATTAATTTAATTTATATAACATTCATCAAAGTATGAACATTGGGTCACTAACAAAGTTTAAGAGTGCTCAAGATGGAATAGGAAACCTTTCTGGTGCTTATGCACATTTAAAATATTTTAGTAGGTATATAGCAAGGCAGTGTGAGTGAAATATTTTAGGTGAAATACGGTAGGCAAAATATGTCACTCCACGCACAAATCATGCACATATCATACGATGTATGCATGAGTGGTTTGTGGAGGAATTATTTACCATACAGTTGGCCGCTACAAGGCCGATTTCTATAAAGTTTGCCTAAAAAGTGGCCAACCGCCAAATTGTGCCATATATATTTTTCATGCCAGTCACAATGTTGTCGGTGTTCCTACTGGTGGGAGTTATACCAATGATCTGTAGGGGAGTTTCAGCATTTCTTCCCTAAGGGAAATACAATTCCAATGTAAATCAATGATCTGCTGAAATTTGCTATAGGCTATGATTGTGGATGGTGTCTTTACTTGTCACGGTCTATGCGAGCTAGCACGGGTATGCATGATTTCGGGTAGTATTCATGGATAAAAATACCCTGAAAAATATTGTACCAGCAGCAGGTGAATTGTGAACAATTACCCACAACATCGTTACGAGCCACAGAAAGAATCTTGAACGGTATGTTAAATCTACGTTTAGTATTATTTTTTTGTATAAACATGCTTGTAGGTTTTGGAGGGGTTTTCTTCTAATATACCCCATCTTTCTGAAGCCTATTCTGGATTCACTTTGGAAGCCTCTGCGGTGTAGTGATTATGCTACTTGCTTTGCCAGCCAGGGGTAACAGGATCTATCCCAGGCTTCTCCAGAATTCGAATGCGTCTTTAAAGCGAGGTCCTCTCTCAGTATGACCACTAGATGTTGGTGAGGCGTAAAACTTGGACACCCGCTCATTCTTCATTTAGGCTTTTATAGACCCCTTTTGTAGCATATATTTATAAACATTGGGTCATTCGTTTGATCCATAACTTTTGACTAGCGGTAGTTAGAAAATCGTGGTCCAGTCTCTATATGATATTAGGTGTTGAGGGGACCTAAAATTAAGACGGGTTTAACCATATCTTCATCATCAGCCCAAACTCTTACAAGAGTCTGTCGGGTTATCTGTGATGATGAATCATGATAAATTGATATCGCAAGCATGTTCATGTTCAGTAGAAAGAATTTTATTCAAGAAGAATTAGGAGTTCATTTTGTAATGATGCCGTTTCTGTTTAACAAATCTGTTTGTACATGTATGTACATGTAAAGAAGGCAATGATGATAAGTGAGAGTATTTGGTCGCAACACGTTATAATGGCCTGATCAGCGTGGATGACGTCAGCTGTGTCATCAGCATCACAAAGACGGTTATGAAGTGATGCCTACCAAATACTTAAAGAATTTACGGCAAACAGTGTTGATCCCTATCAGACACTAACAAATGTTGTGTTGAATAGATAAAAATTCTTCCTGTTTTTAGTTTCTAGCTGTTGTTAATGTAATGAATTTGTGAATAGCTATATTTGTGAGCCGTGTCACGGAGAAGGATATGAAATGTAGTTTGTTATGTTTCCTGTAATTGGCGGGGGACCAGGTAGCGCAAAGGCGCGGTCTGTTCAATTGCCTCTTACCTGTGCTAATTTAGTGAGCACGAATTTGATGAGTATTATGCTCAGTTGTAGTGAGCATTAATTGATTTCTGTAGTGCTCAGTAAGGAAGCATAAACTTTGAGTATTCTTGTGTCAAGCCCTGGGTGCTGATAATTTGATGCACAGTCAAGTTGAGTTCTGCTGTGCAGTTATTTGTCACATGTACTGATCAGCCTGTGTGTCAGGTTGGCGCATGCACAATAACGGTATATGCATGAACAAATTCTCTCCGGGGCAGGGATCATGATATTGCGTATACGTTTCGTGAATTGTATTTTAGTTGATTATTGTAATTTGCAGGCACAATGATGTGTGGTGACCTGCTGCTCCCTGCCTAATAGGAGCAGGTACTGGTACGATGCCAAGGTTCCGTTGCCCAACATAGGCGGGCAGAACCAGTTAAACAGACCGTTGAGGCCATAACAACAGGTCTAGAGAAACGAAATTGTCAGTGAAGTCAATTGAAAATAAGTAAAATTTACTGTGGAGTCAATTGTCAGTGAAGCCAATTGACAGTGATGTGAAGTCAATTGACAGTGAAGCCAATTGACAGTGATGTGAAGTCAACTGACAGTGAAGCCAATTGAGTGAGTGAGTGAGTGAGTGTTTCAGTTTTACGTCCCACCAACAGCTAAGGTCATACGGAGACGGGACCTCGGTTTAAAGACTCATCCGAAAGTCTGGAGAAGCCCGGGATCGAACCTGCGACCCCTGGTAAACAAAGCGAGTAGCGTAACCACTCGACCACAGAGGCTTCTGTGAAGCCAATTGACAGTGATGTGAAGTCAATTGACATTAAAGTCAATTGACAGTGTAGTCAACAGTTGTAATCGACAGCATCGACGCAAGGTTCACCCTAAGTGGACTTATATCTGGCCAGTCACGTTTTTTTTTTTTTTTTTTATTTTTTTTTTTTTATTCTTCGTTTATTTTGTCATTTGCTTCTGTAGACATTCACTTCATCCCAGCCCAAGCACAGAACATAGTTTTGCTTTTGGGGCGGACGTCGTGAATGGATTATAGAAGCCAATAAATGTATGTTTAGTGTTGGTATTGTTGCTTTGTTGTTTGTTTGTATTGGAGTTTAACGGCCCAGTCAACACTATTTAGGTCATTTTTAGCTGGTCAGTTTACCTATCCACACTTTCCTGGGCACGCTTATACGTAAGCGGTTAACCAGTACAGTGCACATTCTTTCGCCAGAAACTGACAACTGCCCTTCTTGAATCAGCGGAAGTGAGAGAATGACTGTAGAAAAGATTTCATGATCAATCTCCACGAAAGAATGTTGCCGACCCTGACGGGAGTCGAACACGCGTCGTCCTGATCACCAGTCAGACGCGCATCTGACTGAGCCACCGAGGCCGGATGGTATTGTTGTATAATAGATACTGTTAATAATTTATGTCTTGTATATAAC
This sequence comes from Lucinisca nassula, assembly GCA_963580285.1. Taxonomy (NCBI): domain Eukaryota; kingdom Metazoa; phylum Mollusca; class Bivalvia; order Lucinida; family Lucinidae; genus Lucinisca; species Lucinisca nassula. The sequence goes on from OY757012.1 coordinate 18,128,522, forward strand.
TTCTTTCTTGTGCCTTACCCCACAGTTGTCCGTTCACCTGTCAGAGATCACCCTTGGTCGTCTTGTCAGCATGGGGGTTTGCGGGACACCGTTAACCCACATGTAACAAAGTGACCCCGACAGTATAAACAACATTGGGTCTGCAACAAAGTAAGTGAACCCCTTCACTTAAACTTTGCTTGTGAGCCAATGTTGTTCATAATTCATTGAACGTTAAATAAATTAGCTTTAATACTTATATTTACATTATAACCCATCCATCATAAGACAAAAGTTTTTGTTTAAGGCCTAATATGAAAGAAGCACACAGCTTTCCTACTGACAGCTGAACAGAGCTGTTGGAAGAAGCTGCCGTGGTGTAGAGGTTATGCTACTCGCCTTGTAAGCCAGGGGCTGCAGAATCGATCCCAGGCTTCTCCAGACTTTCGGATGAGTCTGTAATCCGAGTTCCGGTCTCCGTATAACCTGAGCTGTTGGTGAGATGTAAAATTCAAACACTCACTCACAGCGCTGTTGGCACCATAATGTCATCATCATCCAATCATATTGAAGAGAACCGTTGTTTATTTTGATGTAATTTACGCCGTAAGAGTCAATGTATCCACTGAAGTAACCAGGTATTTTTTTCATGGCAGACAACATTTTGAAATATTTTTCTACTTTTCCAAGAAAACAGGATTCAACAACTCATGCAAATTGTCCTTCAGGAGCAGTCTGATCAGGGTCTGCACTATGTTTGCTAAGGTCTGTTTGTCCCAATACTTAGGACCATTACAGTATTTAGATCTATAATTAAACAGCCAAAACTATATAACAAAATAGCTGAACATATCAACTGGGAGTAATATTTCTGAGCATGACAAGTGAAAGAGTATAACTATGTGACTGACTATGAGTATGCAGTGAGTGAAGTGTGAGTGAGTGAGTGAGTGAGTGGTGAGTGAGTGAGTGAGTGAGTGGTGAGTGAGTGAGTGAGTGAGTGAGTGAGTGAGTGAGTGAGTGAGTGAGTGAGTGAGTGAGTGAGTGAGTGAGTGAGTGAGTGAGTGAGTGAGTGCGTGCGTGCGACTGAGTGTGTGCAACTGAGTGAGTGAGTGCGTGAGTGAGTGAGTGTGAGTGAGTGAGTGAGTATTCACACTGAATGCTTCACTTGACGGTTTTCTTTTTCATCAAAAGTATGCTCATTCATTTAAACTACAATCACTGGACAAATGATAGAAAAGAAGAAGATCTGTACTCACATATCAGTGAATGAGAAGCTAGCCTTGGTCACATGAGGAAATGGTATGTCCATAGACATCTGTAACACAATCTGTAGAGTACCTGTCACATGCAGCTCCTCTACTGACACATCAAAGTTTAACCCAACTCTGAAAACACACTATACAAAGATAAACAGCAACCTGCGGAACATTCTTTTATGCATTAAATTATTTTGAAATACAGTAAAATTCCTTTAACCCTTCTCTTGCTGAATATTCATTTTAGCCACACCTATCTCTGACTTTGAACCAATCAGATTACTTGATGTAATTTATTCCTGAAAATTCATACACTGAATGTCAAACAGTGTAGATCCTGATCAGATGGCTTCTTCAGAAGCCATCTGATCTGGATCTACACTGTTTGCAAAGAAAGGGGTTGTCGTGAACAGCGGGATAAGGGTTAATAAGACAACCTTTTATAAGACCACTTTTGAACAGTTCCAAAAGGTGGTCTCTTTCTAACAGACACTGAGTGCAGAAAACAAAGAGAAAGAATGACTGAAAACTTTCAAATTTGCTTTCTAAAGGAGGAATTGTCTAAATTGTTAGGTGGTCTCAATTGCGGAATTCCACTGTATTTCGTATAGCCATTTTTGTCTCTCATGGCCATCTTCAGTGGAGTGGAACTATTTTAACAACTATAAGTGGAACAATTCTGTGAAATTATTCTGAAATTTAGTCAATGGATTGAGAGATCTCATTCAAAGATTTTTGTTTTTAGCTCTGGAAGCCCTCTTGTTCAGTTAAGTGGAACCATTTTTGCAATCCTTGTACAGGGTCATGACATGAAAATTTCTGTGAAATAATTTTGAAATCAAGCCATCCTATTGAGAGGATATGTTTTTCGAAGATACAGTAAAATTCCTATATTAAGACCACCCTTGGAACTGTTCAAAAGTGGTCTTTAAGACCACTTTTGAACAGTTCCAAAAGTGGTGTCAAGCCAGAGGTCACTGTATGCAGAAAACACAAAGAAAGAATAACTGCAACTTCCTTAATAAGTTTTTTTAAAGCAGAATTTGTCTAAATTTTTGGTGGTCTTAATAGCGTAATTATACTGTATTTTCAATTTTTAGCTCTTGTGGCCATCTTTTTCAAAGGAGTGGAACTATTTTAGTTCTTGAACTATTTAGTTCAAGTTCATAACAGAAACATTTCTGTAAAATTATTTTGAAATTGAGCAACCAGCTTGAGAGTAGGTGTTGTTTGCAGATTTTTTTCTATTTTTAATTCTGGCAGCCAACTGTTCAGTGGAGAGGAACCTATTCAGCAATTTTGTACAGGGCCATGAGAGGAACAATTCTGAGAAATTATTTTGAATTCGAGCCATTGGTTTGAGAGGAGCTATCATTTGAAGATTTTTTTTTTCTATTTTAGCTCTGGTGGCCATCCTTTTCAATAGTGTAAAAATTTTAGAGTTTTGGGTACAAGGCCATAACGGTAGCATTTCTGTGAAATTATCTGAAATTGAGCCACTGGCTTCAGAGATGTTGCTTAAATATTTTTTTCTGGTTTAGTACTGGTGGCCATCTTGTTCGGTTGCGTGGAGCTATTTTAGCAATTTTTGGTACTGGGTCAGAAGAGAAACATTTCTGTGAAATAATTTTAAAATTGAGCCATTGTCTTGAGAGCAGATGTTGTTCGAGGAGATGTTTATATATTTAGCTCTTTATAGATGTTTATATATTTAGCAATTATGGTAAAACATTTGTCTGAAATTGCATGTGCACCACAACCTCGTCATAACATGGTTCGTTATAACACGGTCATGGATATAACTAAGGCTGACACGATTAATCGTGTAATCGGTTAATCGATCGATAAATCCCACAAAAATGATTATCGTTTTCTGATTTGCTTTTAATCGATTACTTGATTGGTACAATTTACTACCCAAAGTTATGCCTAAAATAGCTGAATGAGTGGCAAACAGTGCAGACCCTGATGAGACGCCGCATTATGCGGCGTCTCATCTGGGTCTACACTATTTGCTCAGGCCTGTCTGTTCAAATATACATATGGTAAAGTGCAACATATGGTAAGAGTCATGCTCAGACAGAAAGCCAGACAGGTAAAACTATGACAGAAACCTTAACGATTACTAATCGATTATCGATCGCAATGGCAGGACTGATAATCGATTATCTTTTCAGCTCCGATTAGCCAGCCCTAGATATAACACGGTTTCAGGATGTATCTCAAAAATGTATAGATTGTATAGAAAAATGACCATAAATGGTCATTTTTCTATATAATCTATACTGACCATGAATGGTCATTTTTCTATATAATCTATACATTTTTGTTTGGATATAACAAGGTTGTTCAACTTACACGGTTTCTGCTTTGGACCCCATTAATAGTGTTATAAAGAGGTTGTGGTGTATTTTGAAATTAACTCAGTGGTTTAGGAGATGTAATCTGAAGAAATTGTTGACAACAGACAGACAGATGGGCTGACAGGCTGATGGCAGACACACTGTGATCACAATAGCTAACCTTGAGAACCTTGTGCTCAGGTAAGCTAAAAAGCAGCCCAAATGAAGATCACCATTCAACAAGTGATCACTAACTTGCCTATAATTTCTTTCTCCCCCATGTAGGACTAGTTTTTCCCACTAACCCTTTTCCCTCTACAAACTTTCCAAACTATACATTCTGGAAATTAATACACAGCAAGCAAATAATTTTTATAGCTGGCCTTAATCACTGTAATTTCATAATAGACTTAGACTAAATGGCCCCATTACTTTGTATGACAGAAAGTTTGAAGTACATAGACTGGATGGTGTTCTGGCTAGCTCCAGTTTCTTAACCCATTGTATAATATACTCACCGGAAATAGAAACTCTACACTCATTTTCAAGTTTTCACTGGCGAAACAATTTAATGAAATTTGAATTCCAATTATATAAATTATCATCAGTGGCATGTCTGATTTATCGAATAAAATGTTTAATGATAGCTATGATTTAACGGGTAGAGCCACAGGTTCAAGGCAAGGGTCCAAATCTTGCTGTTGAAGTTTCCATTGAGTCAAACATTTTGTGTCGCGAATGTGATTCCCATTTTTACCCGTTATTATGCATCATCTAACGTTGGGAATATTGTTTACAAAATTAAAATTTTCACAATGGTTGAAATGTTATCCACGTTTAAATATTGGACCAAACCACCGGTGTGAGCGAAAAGTATGGCATTTCTGATTGCGGTTTTTGTTTTTATCAATATTTAAGACAAGTTGAAGATGCTAAAACGATTGAGGCACTTTTGGGTTGATTTTTGGCTTGAAACATTATTTTGCTGAAAAAAAAAGCAGTTTTTGAGATTTCAATAGAATGTTTGTTTCTTGATACTTTTTAGATGTTACGTTATTTTTTTATTCCTTGCTTTTCATTTGTTACCTATACGCAAAAATGTTGAAGTCAAAATTCGATTACAAATAGATTTTGTGAAAAATGCACTTTTTTACATTTTCCCCAAAAACTTTTATTTTGAACACCAGATTTTCTTTAAACTGTTACAGGATTCATGTCAATAGTTAGTCAAATCCTTAATCAGTAATTTTTAACGGAATTATCCACTAGTTTTGTCAGGCGAGACAATTTAAAAGTGTATAGTTTCTATTTCCGGTCAGCATAGTAGGATCTTCCATTGCTATATGTTGAACAAGTCCATTTGCCATGGGGTGTCAGGCCTATTATTTCATTTTTATTACATTTTTGATAGAAAATTCTGTTAGCAAATAGTGCATGCCCAGATCAGATGCCGCATTCTGCGGCCTCTGATCTGGGCCTGCACTGTTTGCCAAGGTACCTCTTTAGGGGTTTCCCCGCATACAATGGATTTAATCATACCTTCTTCCACCAAGCCTTGCTCTAAACACCATTCTGAAATCATCACATCTGGATGCCATATTGGTTTCCAGGACAACCTGGTAGGAGGACATCTTGTCCAGCCCCAGGGGTGGGTGGATAATGCTGGACCAGGAGGCAGGTTTGAACCCAGGAACTCCATCTACACATTCGAAAACTTTAACACTGCGGATACTTGGAGTCAGGTCCCCAAAGGTGAAAGCTGCCAGTTCTATATGATCTGTAATAGAAACACCAAATTTAACCCTTTTTGTACCAAATGAACTGACCGCACACGAGTACTTGTAAACCGCTTAAAGGATCTAAGCCTGCCTAGGCAAAGCGGTACGAGTCAGACCATGCTTATAAACTCTATTTGTTTCACTATGCGACAGGGCTTGAGATGTCATTTCATCTCAATGTTGGGTGAAAGTCCCACAGAATTGGAAGCAACGTCTCCAAAATGAGCTATACAGTATTGACGGGGAGGCTAAACCTCAAATCAGATGGACAGACAGAGACGCCCGGGGGAAAAACAATATGTCTCTCCGAAAAAAAAATTTCAGGGGAGACATAATAAAAGGTTTTCAAAATAATATAGGCGTGTTTGTGTTATGTGGAAGTGAGACAGGGGACATGAATAGGCGTGTGATCTCTTTGGAGTCCTTTTTTGAGCTATGAAATAAACAGGTTAGCATTCAAACAAACACGCTCTCCAAACAGGATCGCAGCCAAAGGGGACAGAAAACAAGAACAACAACATCATCATCATAATCACCACCACCAACAACAATTAAACCCACAGACCTTTCTTTTTTATTAGGATTCTGATAAAAGACAATATTATAATATTCCCACCCATCATTTTCGGACCCTAAAAAGGACAAGCTTTCTCAGTAGCAACTTGATATCTTGCCTGGCCATGATGCCACTCATTTGGCGAAGTTATCAATATTCACATCATGAGAACACATCTATATAATTTTGACCCCCTTGAACACCACTTTTATATAGTAAAACTGGGGTTTACTTATTTTTCTTATTACTGCTCTAAAATATAAATTGTGGGTACTCGTTAGAACAGCCTCGATGTGGCGGTTCTAACGAGTACCCACAATCTATATTTTGAACAGAAATAAGAAAAATATCACAATTTTTCGACGCAAAATTTTCTTTTTTTTCGGCGGTTAAGTTTACAATGCATTTGTATAGGCCTATTTTCGTAATGCAGGTCAAAGCAAAATGTGTAGATCCAGAACAAACTGCTTCAAAAACTGGCAAGATTTTGTGACATAGCAAAATTGACTATATGATATCAGAAAACTATATGTTTTAAAGTCAAAAACTATATGCAATATAAAGTGGGGCACTGGGTGCTGCAATTTAATATCACACTCTCGTTTTAATATTCAAACATATCACTGATAATAGTTGCTTTCATAAAATTCATTTATTTTTTTTATAAGAAATATACTAGGTGGACCAGCTGAAGTGTTGAAAACTTTTACCCATTTTGTACCAGAAACCCCCAAAACGATACCCTAGCAAACAGTGCAGGCCCAGATCAGACGCCGCAGAATGCGGCGTCTGATCAGGGCCTACACTGTTGGCAAAAAGTTAAGCCAGTTTCCAAGTAGATTTTGAAGAAACACAAGCTGACACCCCTTAATTTTGAAATGGACTCCAGCTATATATAAGAAGGAAGATTCCATTTGGTACTCTAAAAAAGGGTTAAGTACAATATTTTTCCTAAGTATTTGCCTACCTCAACTCCTTATTACTTGGACAAAAACAATTTATTACCCAATGTTGTCTCTAAACCTAGCTGGATCAGTGGCAAACGGTGCGGAACCAGATGAGACCCAACATTCTGTGGCATTTCATTGTTTGCCAAGCCTGTCTATGAAAAAACTTATGAGCCAGCGCATGACAAACTCTACAAGAAGTCTTGAGTGACCAGTGAAGACTCTGATTAGCCTGCGCATTCATGAAGTCTGATCAGAGTCTTTGCTGATCACATGTACCTACTACAGGCTAAAATCTATGCAAAGAGACATAAGTATAAGGTCTTGTCAAAGTGGATGGGTGCACAGAAATTTGATTGATTTGAGTCTCTGCTGGTCAAACCAGTTTTGTTGTAGGTTTTGTTATGCGCCGGCTCATAAGGTAAATACGGTAATTTTTATTTGAAATCCCTCCTACACACCCTGAAATGTGACATTTTTAAACTGTATGTATTTTTTGGGGGGGTTATAAAATAAATATCTTAAATATTGGGGTATGATTACTGTAATATGATGCATTGCAAGTACTGGATAGGCCTAAGCAAACAGTGCAGATCCTGAAGGAGCAGTCTGATCAGGGTCTACAATGACTGCCATTCTGTCTGGACCGTGAAACATATGTGTTAAAATTTTAGGAGAATTACAGCAAGTCAAGTGCTCAAGGTGTCCGAAAATCCAGGATTTTTACGGTTACATAATTATCTTAAATATTGGGATATGATAAGCCAATTTTAACCCATTTTGTACCAGAAACACCAAAACGGAAACAGGTACCCTGGCAAACAGTGCAGGCCCAGATCAGACGTCGCAGAATGCGGCGTCGGATCAGGGGCTACACTGTTTGCAAAAAGTTCAGCTATTTTCCGAATAGTTTTTGAAGAAAACACAATCTGACACCCCTCAATATTGAAATGGACTCCTGCTATATATAAGGAGGAAGATTCCATTTCTTACAAAAAGGGTTAAGCTGAAAAGAATCTTTCAAAATTTAGGGGTGTCAGGTTGAATTATTTATAGAAATTAATTTAGGAAAGGGCTGAACTTTTTGCAAACAGGGAAGGCCCTGATCAGATGCTGCAGAATACCGCCCACTGTTTGATAATGTCCCGTTTATGGTTGAGTCTCAATAATCTCAAACCAGGATCACCACTAGTTGCCAGAAAGAGAGGTGAATTTATCATATTTTAGGATAATTACAGTAAGCCACTAAATCTGTCAGCATCCCAGTGTCCAAAAAACATACCAAATAATGTCAGTTATTTCAAGCTTGAAAAGTTTGGTAAACACAAAATTTCTTACAAAAGATCTAAGAGATTTATTAGACTGTGACACATCAATTTTGTGGATAAAACTAAGTTAGTGTCAAATGTCACAGTCAAGAATCTCAACCTTTTTGCAATTAACCCTTTTTCTACCGAATGGACTCTTCCTCCTTATATATAGCAGGAATCCATTTCGAAATTTAGGGGTGACAGGTTGTGATATCTTTAAAATTTAATTTGAAAATAGCTGATTTTTTTGCAAATAGTGCAGGCCCTAGGCCCTGATCAGATGCCACCGATCGTTTGCCAGGGTACCCTTTTGGGTTTTCAGTACAAAATGGGTTTAAAGTCAAGAAAAAATTCATCACTCCAAAGATGCAAAATGAATACTATTTCTGGGTAATAACATCAACTGCTTCATATCTTCGACACAGTTTCCTTTTTTTTATTGCCCTAAATTCAAGATTATTACATTTATTTCAAGCTGAAGCCTAGTGGGCAAAAAACTGGAGTACTGCCTGACCTTCCTACTGTGAATTTTAAAAGTACATACTGCAGAACTTCGATGGCTCGAACATCGATGGCTCGTTTACCATGGCTGAGTGGAACCCATTCTTGAGTCCCTAGGAAATTCCTCTACATAAGAAATAGTGAGGGTAAAATTAGGATATTTTCGTCTTTTATCTTGCAAATGTATGCTGTATGTACTCATTAGAATCGCCTCGATGAGGCGATTCAAATGAGTACACACAGCATACATTTTTCATTATAGAACACCGAAAAAGATGTCCTAAAGTATGTCGTTAAGCCTCCTGGCATTAGCCTTCAGCGGCTCGAACTACCCCTGTCTCGAACAGATTTTCATGGTCCCAAAGGTGTTCGAGCCATTGAAGTTCGACTGTAATTTGTACATGCTACAATATGAAACTGAGACATAAATGCTGTCAGGTACTGAATAAAACCATCTTATGTTGTGGGCATTTGAAAGAACTGCATGTATTGTGGATTCAATTCGACCATTTAACCCATTTGGTACCGGAAACCCCAAAACAGGTACCCTGGCAAACAGTGCAGGCCCAGATCAGAAGTCGCAGAGCGCGGCATCTGATCAGGGCCTCCACTGTTTGCTAAAAGTTCAGCCAATTTCCAAATAAATTTTTGAAGAAAATACAACCTGTCACCCTTAAATTTTGAAATGGACCCTTGCTATATATAAGGAGGAAGATTCCATTTGGTACTAAAAGGGTTATATGAGTACAAGCTATATACAAAGAAAACATGCAAAGATGTACCCCCATGGAGCATAGAATAGTAGAGTAGGTACAGTTGTTCAGTCAAAGTACTGTAATAAAGCCTTCTCAAATCCTGGCTCACATTTTAAATACATGTGTAATGAGAAATTTGATTTGACATCATACACCACATATACCCGGCACTTCCGTAAAATGATCAGCAAAAGTCCCTCTATGTCCTGCTATCTATCTATCTTATACGGAGTCTGTCACTTTTGGTCATTACCTCAGTTAACATCAGACAGACGTTTTTACTTGTTTGCTTGTGTGAGTTTTAATTCCCACCAACAGATAAGATCATATGGAGATTGGGTACTCAGTTCAAAGACTCCTCAAAAACACTGGAGGAGCCCAGAAATAAACCTACGACCCGTGACTGGTTTATAAGTCGAGTAATAATAACCACTGCACCACGGCGGTGGTGCCAGGCTGATAACTTTATACGGATTTACCATAGCTACAGACTGTTATACATGTACATGTTATTTTATGAAGCAACAAGCAATTTTAAACTATAATAATGTCTACCAACACATGTGTACAGCAAACTCAGGGCTGGACAATTCTTCAGAATTTCACTCGCCCTGCATGACCAAGGGCATGTATTTGTTTGTTTGTTTGATTTGAGGTTTAACGTCCCCTGCCGCCCAATGAAACCAATAGGGTTTATATGCAAAGGCATGTATATTTTGGTAAGTATCATAGGGACTAGACAAAATTTAAACTCATCCTACAAAATATTTACTCATCATGGAGCGTGGACTAGTAGAATTTTCTAACCCTGCAAAGACTCTAATCAGCTGGCCGATGCAATCTGATCAGTGTTCACAGTGCTCTGCATAGCTGTTCAATGACCCAATTTTCCATGTGGCTGTCTTGATGGATGTTGATAAATTGATTGTTCTGGCTTAACGACACATCAACACTTGTGGGTCATTTTGTGTCATCTACCAGACAAAGGAAGAGAAAAGATAGAAGAGATCATAGAGGAGATGAAAGTGAGGGACAGTGATGTCTGTGTGTGTGAATTCGGGTTTAATGTCGCTTTCAACAATTTTTCAGTCATATCACGACGGTGTCTGGTTGCGACAGGGAGCTCAATGCTCACTTTTATAGTGCTGCCTCACTGAAGTATCATGTCCCAGACACATTACATGATACCACACCCAGTCACATTATCTTGACACTGGGTCAACCAGTCCTAGCTCTACCCCGTAAATCTGAGTGCCAAGCGAGGAGCAGCTAGTACCATTTTTAATGACTTTGGTATGTCGCGGCCCGGGACCGAACCCGTGAACTCCCGTTCCCCGGAGCACACACTCTACCAACTGAGATATCGGGGCCGGTAGTGAGGGACAGTGAAGAATGACGAAAATGAATGGAAGTGTAGAAACAGAAGAAATAACAACAGTCCCCCTCTACCCTTACTGCTGCAAGGACAGCAGGCCTTGTCCAACTGTAAGCCAATATCAGATGGACACCTCGGCTACACGTCACCTTTGCCTCAACAAACCACCCATGTTGATGGTTGTCACGGCCCCCGCCCATAGGGGCTTGAAGAAATATATGGGCTGCATGATGCTTCCACGCAGAGCTGAATCCGGCCCGCACACTAGTACTGGTAAACAGCTTAGAGGATCTAAGCCTGTCCAGGAACCCCGGTGGGAGGCGGACCGTCCATGCTAATAAACCCTATTGGTTTCATTGGGCGACAGGACTTGAGATGTCATTTCATCTCAATGTCGGGTAAGTAAAAGTCCCACAAAATTGGAAGCAACGTCTCCAAAATGACCTTTACAGTGTTGACGGGGACGTTAAACCTCAAATCAAACAAACAAATGTTGATGGTTGTAATCTGACTGTCTGAATCGGGGTGATTTTTAACCCTTATCCTGCTGAACAACCCCTACTTTTGCAAATAGTTTAGATCCAGATCTGGGGCCAGTTGTTCGAAGCATCGTTAGCTTAACGAGCTCGTTAGTGGTCATATTGTTAACTCTTCTAGCAAGTACAATATCATAAATTTTGGTATTTTTTCAGCAAAAATTTCAGCATATTTGCCACATTTAATGATCAAAGTTTTAACGATACGTAAACTATCGACGTCGTTAGTTTTGAACAAATGGCCCCAGATGGCTTCTTCAGGGTCTGCACTACTTGTTATTCAGTTTGCACATTTGAATGAATTAGGGGATAGGTGTATTCAAAATTGTCATTTGGGGAGGTAAAATCGGAGGTTTTTACGGTCGGAAATTTCGTTTTACGGCGACGCGTTAGCGGAGCCGTGAAACGTAATTTGCGACTGTAAAACCGACGATTTACCTCCCCAAATGACAACTTTCAATACAGTTATCCCCATTCTAATGCACTTATTCGATTGTTAAGTTAAAAATTGTACTATTTTGCACAAGGCAAATACCAACCAATGAAAAGCGATGTTACGTGATGACGTCGGGTTTCCGACAGTATATCGCAGAATATACTGTCGCAAATTTTTGACGTTATCCAATCAGACGTCGCATTACATACGCAAGTGCATTAGAATACATTATATTAAGTAACTTGATTGGTTGATAGTCAGCAACTGGTGTGGGTAAATTAATTTATTCAGCAGGATAAAGGTTAAAGTCTTCCATTCTGGGTTTTTGGAATTAATACAAGGGACACCGATGAGGTCTTAATGGCCAAAACTAGCTTGTCTTGCCAAAATGCTTGATTCTTGAATGATTCTTATTCTTGGATGGGGGTGTTCTTTACTGCTGTTTGAACTATTTTGTACTGGAAACCCCAAAACTGATACCCTGTCAAACAGTGCAGACCCTGGATCAGACTCCACAGAGAAAGGTGTCTGATCAGGGCCAACACTGTTTGCAAAAAGTTCAGCTATTTTCCAAATATACTATTCTAAAATAAACACAACCTGGAAAGCCTAAATTTTGAAATGTACTCCTGCTATATATAAGGAGGAAGATTCTATTTAGTACAAATAGGGTAAATTTCAGCACCAAAACCAGCAAAACTGTTTAACAACTTCCTTGTTTTTGGGGCCAACCTTGAACCGAAAGAAGATGCAGAATACAATAAAATTCCTATATTAAGACCACCTTTGGGACTGTTCAAAAGTGGTCTTTAAGACCACTTTTGAACAGTCCCAAAGGTGGTCTCTGACAACATGACATGGTATGCAGAAACACATACTAGAGAGAATAACTGCAAACTTCTGAAAAACCTTTTTAAAACAGAATTAGTCTTGATTTTAGGGTCTTAATAGCGGAATTTTACTGTATAACACAACATACCAACAAACTTGGGTTTGACAGTCTCCAGTCTCTCTGTCACTCGTCTTTTCACCAGGTCTTCTATTGTAAATGAGCTGAACACCCACCTGAAACAACATCAAGGTTGTCTACATATCACATGAACTAGTCCGTGAAATGAAGACCCACCTATACCCCACTTTGTATAGAAAACGGAGGTTTACGGGGGTATACATTATTTTTCTTATTTTTACTCCAAGACATAGGTTGTGGGTACTCGTTAGAACCGCCTCAATGCGAGGCGAGGCGGACCGTCCATGCTAATAAACCCTATTGGTTTCATTGGGCGACAGGGCTTGAGATGCCATTTCATCTCAATGTCTGGTAAAAGTCCCACAAAATTGGAAGCAACGTCTCCAAAATGACCTTTACAGTGTTGAAGGGGACGTTAAACCTCAAATCAAACAAACAAAAAAACAATCTGTCCAGTCCGGCTTTGAGACATATTTTTCATACTCAGACGCAGTGCTATACCCACACTTGACCACCAAATGTAACAGTGGAGAAAAAAGAGAATGGCTCGACCAGAACTCAAACCCAGGGCCTCTCACAGACCATATGAACACACTGAACAGACTGAATGTAACCAAGCCACTCGTCAACCTGTTACATTTTCCCCCTGCATATGTTTGAACAAATGTTTAATGTCATGTGATTTGCATTCTATCCATTTACAACCAGGATCCTGACCATTAAATTAGTCATCGTTGTTTGTAAACATGTTGTCTTTGCATTGAATTCCCGGTATAATCCAGAGAGAACACAGAGAACTGATCTGTTAACATTTAATCGATTTAAGCCCCCAAGTGAAATACTTTCACTGACCATTCCAAGGCAGTTCTTCTGTCGTGGTTTAATTTTGTTATAGTTCATCTTTGAATGTGTGTATCGCTTATATCTTTTTTTTTTTTGGATTGACAATTGGCCATTTTGTGGGTAAGTAACTGTCCTTTTGGCTTTCTGCTGTTGATGATTCCATTAGGGTTGTGTTTCTTTCCCTTTGGTGTCTCTGATGGGAGCTGTGGGTTAATTGTATTGATTCCTGATCATTGCCTTCACATGTATACATACATGCAACTGGGATTTTATTATTTTATTTCTTTTCTAATTAATGTCTTTTTTTCCTGTGACTGTGACTATTCCAGTGGATCCTTTTATTGTTTTTTCCCTGTGACTTTATTTCAGTGACTTTTTCTCTATGACTGTATTTTAGTGAATTTCCATGACTTTATTTAGTGACAGTTTCCCTGTGACTTATTTCAGTGACTTTTTCCATGAATTTATTTCTGACAGTGACTTTACCCCATGTGAATTTATTTCAGTGGTTTTTCCCTGTGACTTTATTTCGGTGACAATTTTCCTGTGATTTTATTTCAGTGATTTTTGGCCTGTGACTTTATTTCATGCGACTTTATTTCAGTGTTTCTTTTCCCCTTGACTTAATTTTAGTAAATTCTTTTCATTGGCTTTTGCACTGTGACTTCATTTTATTGACTTTTTTTGCCCTTGACTATATTTCAATGATTTCTTTTCTGTGACTTTTTTCAGGCACTGTAATTACAGAAGCTTTATCATGTTTGTTTGTTTGTATTGGAGTTTTACGGCCCAGTCAACACTATTTAGGTAATTTTTTAGCCGGTCAGTTTACCTATCAACACTTTCCTGGGCAGGCTTATACGTAAGCGTATAACCAGTTCAGTGCAAATTCGTTCGCCAGAAACTGACAACTGCCCTTCTTGAATCAGCGGAAGGGAGAGAATGACCGCAGAAAAGATTTCATGATCAATCTCCACTAAAGAATGTTGCCGACCCCGGCGGAAGTCGAACCCGCGACCTAGCTTTATCATGTAAAAGAATAAATCATTTCTTCCTGTACGCTATGATAGTGGTATATCTGTAGGGTAGTGCTAGGGAAGGAACAGGCAAAATCTGCTGCACAGCAGAACAATTCATTACGATAACACACCCGTGCGACATGGTGCATTTTTCACATCTCCAAAATGGCTACTCGGATGAAAATCCATGATATTTTCGTTATTTATACTGCTAACATAGGTTATGAGTGCTCGTTAGAACCGCCTCAATGAGGCGGTTCTAACGAGTACCCACAACCTATGTCTTGGAGTAAAAATAAGAAAAATAATGTTTACCCCCGTAAACCCCAGTTTTCTCTATACAAAGTGGGGTGTAAGGGGGTGTTCATTTCACGGACTTGTTCACGTGATGTAAACTTTCTTGTATAATGACAGTAACAAGCTATAGAATTCCAATATTCAGAATAATTGCAATACCTTAAATTATCAGTTTTCTGATACAATTAGGTGCCTGACATATCTGGGCTGATTGTTAGCAACTCTGCTTCAACAGAGGGTTACAAAATTAGATTAAGCCAAAGATGACTGAAAATAAGAAACTGCCAGCTTTGTGTTCTGCCAGTTAAGGAAGACCAGACTTTGAACAGAATATTAACCCATTATGTACCGGAAACCCCGAAACGGGTAATTGGCAAAAGTGCAGGCCAAGATCAGGTGCCGCAGAAGTCAGCTTCTGATCAGGGCCTACAATGTTTGCAAAAACTTCAGTCATTTAGCAAATAAATTTTGCAGAAAATACAACCTGACAATCCTAAATTATGAAATGGTCTACTGCTATATATACGGAGGAAGATTCCATTTGGTACAAAATGTGTCAAGGACCCTGGTTCTGCCTGATCATAATGTCATGTCTGTTTTGTAAATAATTCACCAGTTCAAGACAATATTGTTATCGCTGGCTCATTTATTTACAATACAAACTAACACAATCAACAGAGTGACAATCTTAGGAAATAATTTGTAGCCTTTCAGACACTGCTTGGAATTACCAGATAACGTTCTTGGTGAATCAATAAAGAGATAACAAATCCAGCTGTGGCCAACAAGACTTCTGGGGCCAGTTGTTCAAAGCATCGTTAGCTTAACGAGCTCGTTAGTGGCCATATTGTTAACTCTTCTAGCAAGTACAATATCGAAAAATTTTGTATTTTTGCTGAAAAAATGTGAGCAGCTTTTGCATCCGCAAAAGCTGCTCACATTTTTTCAGCAAAAAATTCAGCATATTTGCCATATTTAATGATCAAAGTTTTAACGATACGTTAACTAACGACATCGTTAGTTTTGAACAACTGGCCCCTGATACACACTCAAGAGTAGAATACAGTGGTGCAAGAATTTTGCCCCAGGAGGCAAGTCTGGGAGTCACCAGGATTTTGGGCCCTTTTTTTTTTTATTGTCACACAACACCTAGGTTTTTTGAGCTACAATCTTGAAACTTTTACAGCTAACCCCTATCTTGCTGAATATTCATTTAAGCCACACCCATTTCTGTCTATCAACCAATCAAATTATTTGATGTATTTAATTGCTACAAATTCATAAACTGAATGCCAAACAGTGTAGATCCTGATCAGATGGCTTCTTCAGAAGCCATCTGATCTGGATCTACACTGTTTGCAAAGATAGGGGTTGTCGTGAACAGCAAGATAAGGGTTAATAGCCCTAATTATAAGGTCTGGAGGAATGTTACAATTCGGAATTTTAATGTGACCTCACCCCCTGGGGCGAGTCCATATTTTGATGTGACCCCACCCCCTGGGGCGAGCCCATAGGGTGAGCCCAAGGGGTCAAAAGTCAATTTTGTATGATCATACCCATGTTGCATATCAAATCGAAGGTATAGTTTGAACAAATTGACCTCAGACTGGTGAACTCTATTAACATAATTTCACACCCGACTGAATGCATGTATTTTTCTTCGTCATTTTCAGAAGATGGCGATATTGTTATACAATACACAGAGATCGGTAAATGGGTTGTTATTCAAGGGATGCCAAAAATTCACGAAAAGTTAACCAAAGCCGACGTATTAGGCGAACACATTGACTAACCAGTGCTTCAGCTGAAGTGCACGACCTGCCGGATGCTTTTAGCTTTATGAGTGTTATCATATATGGGTATGGTGGGTATGGTGGCCATGTTGGTCATGTGACCTGGACCTAAAATGGTTCCCCCAATAAATGCGCCTTATGGTAAGGAGCAAAAATATATCTTATACTTTAGTACTGTATTCTGAATCGTTTGCAGGATAAAATGCATTCTCACTTTTCCAATACAAAAGCATATGTGTCAAAGTTTGATCTAGGCACAAAGAAGGTCAAGGTCAACCCAGGGTCACCATTTTAGCAATTTATGATGGGCCTACGTCCCAGATGCTATTTATCAAGTTTCGTGGAAATCTGCCAAGTGGTTCTGGAGAAGACTATTTTTGAAGGGTTTTTACCATATATGGCTTGGTGGCCATTTTGTTCATGTGACCTGGACCCCATGGGCAAATTTTCGTTTCCTCCATCCCATAGAGGCTCCATATGGAATTTGACTTCAATCAGCCCAACGGTTTCCGAGGAGAAGCAGTTCGAAAATTTTCACATTTTTCGCCTCGGCGAGGCTATACTAAATTGAATGTAATATTTCGCAAGTTCATTGGTTAGATCTCACTGATATCTAACAGTATGCCAAAAACTGTTTAAATATTCCAACAAAAGCATATGTGTCAAAGTTTGACCTAGGCACAAAGAAGGTCATGGTCAACCCAGGGTCACCATTTTAGCAATTTATGATAAGCCTACGTCCCAGATGCTATTTATCAAGTTTTGTGGAAATCTGCCCAGTGGTTCTGGAGAGGACTATTTTCGAAGGGTTTTACCATATATGGCTTGGCGGCCATTTTGGTCATGTGACCTCGACCCCATGAGCAAATTTTGGTTTCCCCCATCCCATAGAGGCTCCATATGAAATCTGACTTCAATCTGCCCAATGGTTTTGAAAGGAGAAGCAGTTCGAAAATCTTCACATTTTTCGCCTCGGCGAGGCTATACTAAATGGAATGTAATATTTCGCAAGTTCATTGGTTAGATCTCATTGATATCTATCAGTATGCCAAAAATTGTTTAAATATTCCAAGCGGTTAAGTCACTATCACCAATTTTCACAAACGGGTTACGGACGGACAGACAGACAGACCATATATGGCTTGGCGGCCATTTTGGTCATGTGACCTGGACCCCATGAGCAAATTTTGGTTTCCCCCATCCCATAGAGGCTCCATATGAAATTTGACTTCAATCTGCCCAACGGTTTCCGAGGAGAAGCAGTTCGAAAATTTTCACATTTTTCGCCTCAGCGAGGCTATACTAAATGGAATGTAATATTTCGCAAGTCCATTGGTTAATCTAATTGTTTTCTATCAGTATGCCAAAAAATTGTTTAAATATTCCAAGCGGTTAAATCACCATCACCAATTTTCACAAACGGGTTACGGACGGACAGACAGACTGACAGAATGACACGGTGATTTGAGGGCACTCTTAGAAATCAACCGACTTCAGTTGGTCGCTTTTTCTGTGGGTCGTGCAATTTATTCCTTGCATAAAGGTTCGTCTCAGGTCAAATTTTTCGCACTATATTATGAGGAGTGGAATACAGTGGTGCAAAGTTTTGCCTGGGGGCTGTTGGGGTCCCAGAGCAGGATTCGACATTAACCCAAGACCAATGGACATTGTCTAGTGAAAAGTTGGTCAAGTCTTGTAAGGTTTTGTTTGTTTGATTTGAGGTTTAACTTCCCCATCAACACTGTAAAGGTCATTTTGGAGACGTTGCTCCAAATTTTGTGGGACTTTTACCCGACATTGAGATGAAATGACTTCTCAAGCCCTGCCGCCCAATGAAACCAATAGGGCTCGCACTGCTTTGCCTGGGCAGGCTTAGATCCTCTAAGCGGTTTACCAGTACTAGTGTGCGTGTCGGTTTCAGCTCTGCGTGGAAGCATCATGCAGCCCTTATATTTCTTCAAGCCCCAATAGGCGGGGGCCTAAGTCTTGTAAGGTCAGTGTCTGGCTGGTCCAAATGGTCCAGTTTAAAATCTGGCACCAAAGCTATTAAAATCCATGTTTTAAAACTCATTTACCACAAGAATTCCGCCAAAGGCTATGTCGCGCCTGTGGTAAACTTGAACCTTAGGGTGAACGCTAGGGTGGTCGCAAATGTTGACGCCTTGACGAACGGACGGACGAATGGACTTAAAACCGGGCGCCTATATCGCGCCATGATAATAGCAGGTGCGACAATAAAATGGGCTTCTGTAGTAGTTTTACTTTCTATGTAAATCAATAATACTGTAATGATCCAAAGTATTGGGACAGATAGGCCTAAGCAAACAGTGCAGACCCAGATCAGACTGCTTAAGGAGCAGTCTGATCAGGGTCTACACTGTTTGCCATTCCATCTGTGCCTTTTGGACTCCTTGCTGGATCATGAAACAAACTTGATAAAATTTTTAGAAGAATTACAGCAAGTCCTCAGGGTGTCCGAATTTTTAGGAGTTTTTTTAGGTAACAGAAATACATAATCATCTAATGTATCGCTTTAGTATGATTTTAGGTCCAGTTGAGCTTAGATCAGGTCCAGTGCATCCCAAGATTACAGGACCACCTTATCCAGTTATTTAAAAAGTTAAAGTTGAACACTGCAGAGGTCAAGAACCTTTTTTCGATTGTCACATAACTCAAGTCCTAGGCTTTTTTGAACTAGAATCTTGAAACCGTCACAATTAATAGCCTTATGGATGAACTTATTTGGAATTTTGATGTGACCCCCTGGGGGTGGGGCCTGACCCTGCTCAAGGAGTCAAAAATCAATTTTGTACAAACATCCTGCATAACAAATCCAAGGTAATGAGGAGTAGAATGCAGTGGTTAAAAAATCTTGGCCAAGGGGGCATGTCTTGAGTCACCAATAGTCAAAACTAGAACTGTCAGAGGATCTGACTATAGCCCCGCTATAGCCCTGTCAGAGGAGAAAGACTCATGAATTAAAGGTAAAGACTTGTGAGAGGGTTAAATCCCTAACAAGGTACCTACGCCTTATAGACTTTTCGCGTTATTAGATCTGAAAAACAGTCTAAGTTAAAAAATAGGTTTTGGATAATGAAAAAAGCACATGCACATCTTCAGACCTATATGAAAACACCTGTTAAATTTCAAAAGGATTAACTAGAACTGTAAGAGGAGATGCGATCACAAGGTAGCAACTCCCTATACATTTTAACATTAGTAGATCTCAAAAATTGTCTAAGTTAAAAAAGGTGAAATAAGTGAAAAAAATTATTTAAGGATAATGAAAAAAGAATATGCACATCTTCAGACCTATATGAAAACACCTGTAAAGTTTCAAAAGGATTGACCTAGAACTGTAAGAGGAGTTGTGGTCACAAGGTAGCTACTCCCTATACATTTTAACATTAGATCTCAAAAATTGTCTAAGTTAAAAAAGGTGAAAAGAGTGAAAATAATTATTTAAGGATGATGAAAAAAGAATATGCACATCTTCAGACCTATATGAAAACACCTGTAAAGTTTCAAAAGGATTGACCTAGATCTGTAAGAGGAGTTGTGGTCACAAGGTAGCTACTCCCTATACATTTTAACATTAGTAGATCTCAAAAATTGTCTAAGTTAAAAAAGGTGAACTAAGTGAAAAAAATTATTTAAGGATAATGAAAAAAGAATATGCACATCTTTAGACCTATATGAAAACACCTGTAAAGTTTCAAAAGGATTGACCTAGAACTGTAAGAGGAGTTGCGGTAACAAGGTAGCTACACCCTATACATTTTAACATTAGTAGATCTCAAAAATTGTCTAAGTTAAAAAAAGGTGAAATAAGTGAAAAAAATTATTTAAGGATAATGAAAAAAGAATATGCATATCTTCAGACCTATATGAAAACACCTGTAAAGTTTCAAAAGGATTGACCTAGAACTGTAAGAGGAGTTGCGGTAACAAGGTAGCTACTCCCTATACATTTTAACGTTAGTAGATCTCAAAAATAGTCTAAGTTAAAAAAGGTGAAATAAGTGAAAAAAATTATTTAAGGATAATGAAAAAAGAATATGCACATCTTCAGACCTATATGAAAACACCTGTAAAGTTTCAAAAGGATTGACCTAGAACTGTAAGAGGGGTTGCGGTAACAAGGTACCCACTATCAAATATTACAGACAGACAGACAGACGGAATTCCGGACAAATTACAGACAGAGAGACAGACAGACGGAATTCTGGACAAGCCAAATCCAATATAGCCCCCACTTTTTCAAAGCGGGGCTATAATGAAGTATTTTATGTCATTTTATTGTGACGGGGATATACAACTTGCTGTAGTTTATATTAACAAATGAGCTGCAAAAATTAAACCTTAAGACACCCAAGAAAAACTACATCTGAAAATGTCGTCTGCTTATGTCGTCTGCTGAATCTTTTTGCAAACACTTTAAAAATATTTTTGCATGCAGGCAAAAAGTGTGGACCCAGATCAGACTGCTTCTACAGGAGCAGTCTGATCTGGGTCCACACTGTTTGCAACAATGACTTTTGAAGTATTAAAGTAACCAGCAGACTACAAAGCAGACGGCATTTTAACTATCACCATTTTTTTTTTAGTTTTACTTTCCCTTTGTTTTTGAGAACATTTAACTAACTTGTTATCAGGTTTGTCATGTTAAACCCCTGTCACACCAGGGCTGCGTCCTCACGGCGTCCAAGAAAAATGCAGAATGCCGAGGTGCGCGCAGTACCATTGCAAACATCGCCGTGGCAATGCAGTGGCATCGCCTGTAGGCGTGTTGGGATCACATAGAACGCCAAGCGACGGCGCGCATTTTGAGCATGCTTAAAACAAACACCGTCGCTCGGCGTTCTGATCAGAGCGCAGTGAGGTCGCCGTAAGGTTGCCATAGCAGCTCAGTAAGGTCTCCTACAACGCTACAGGAGCTCGGCAGGGGCGCACAGAGGTCTCCTACAACGCCATATAAGCTCCGCTTGCATAATTGATTAACTGATTGATTGATTTGATGTTTAACGTCTCAGTCAACACTGTAAAGGTCATTTTGGAGACGTTGCTTCCAATTTTGTGGGACTTTTACCTGACATTGAGATGAAATGACATCTCAAGCCCTGTCGCCCAATGAAACCAATAGAGTTTACACGTATAAGCATGGACGGTCCTTCTTGCACCGCTTTGCCTGGGCAGGCTTAGATCCTCTAAGCGGTTTACCAGTACTCGTGTGAGGTGGGTTTCAGCTCTGCGTGGAAGCATCATGCAGCCCATCTATTTCTTCCAGTCCGGATTGGCGGGGGCCGCCCGCTTATATAAACAGTGGCTAGAGTAAAGTTTGATTGTGTAAAAAACCTACTTCTGGGGTGACTCATCCCGGGTAAGGTAATGGCGGTGGACTTGCTCCTGCTTGCGGTAAATGCGCAGAGGTGTAAAATTTCCCTCAAACTTACTCGCCCTTATCCTCTTAACTGTTCATTTAGGTGCTAAAATGAAGAAAAAGTAAGGTCAGTTTTGAAAACCTTACTCGCCCTGCCTTAAAACTTACTCGCAAATGCGAGCGGGCGAGTGGAATTTTACACCCCTGATGCGATGGACTTGCTTCCGATGGCACAGGAGTACTGGTTAACCGCTTAGGGGATCTAAGCTTGCCCAGGCAAAGCGGTGAGAGACGGACCATCCATGCTTATTAACCCTATTGGTTTCATTGGGTGATGGGGATTGAGATGTCATTTCATCTCAATGTCGGGTAAAAGTTTCACAAAATTAGAAGCAACGTCTCCATAATGACCTATACTGTGTTGATGGGATGTTAAACCTCTAATCAAACAAAACTGTGCGTGTGTGTGTGTGTGTGTGAATTCGGGTTTAACGTCGCTTTCAACAATTTTTCAGTCATATCACGACGGTGTCTGGTTGCGACAGGGAGCTCAATGCTCACATTTATAGTGCTGCCTCACTGAAGTATCATGTCCCAGACACATTACATGATACCACACCCAGTCACATTATCCTGACACTGGATCGACCAGTCCTAGCTCTACCCCGTAAATCTGAGTGCCAAACGAGGAGCAGCTAGTACCATTTTTAACGACTTTGGTATGTCGCGGCCCGGGGTCGAACCCCAGACCTCCCGTTCCCCGGAGCGGACACTCTACCAACTGAGCTATCGGGGCCGGTACAAAACTGTGCGACTGATGAAGATGTCTGTTTACACTTTGAGAACGTCTTCAACATGTGAGCGCCGTAAAAGCGCAGTGCACACATTGTGAGTGCCGTAAAAGCGCAGTGCACACATTGTGAGCGCCGAAAAGCGCAGAGGAAGTGCCGTGAGAGCGCATACAATCGCCATCAAGAACGCAGCAGGATTGCGATAGATCGCCATGTAAGCTCCGTAGCAACGTATTGGTCACTGTAGGGACGCCATGACAGGTCCATGTTCACAAAAATATCCCATATTTATTGCGATCTCGCTGCGTTCTGAAAAATTAAACAACGCCGTCCCATGGCAGTGAGAACGCGACATAGTGTGACAGTGGCTTTAATGTCTGGACAGTGACTATTAACCCTTATCCTGCTGAGCACAGCTATGCCTTACCTTTCAAACAATGAAGATCCATATCAGATGGCTTCTGAAGAAGCCATCTGATCAGGATCTGCATTGTTTGCCATTTTTTTCATTGGAGCAACACTGTTTTAAAACATTCTCTTTTGATAGATAGTTGTTTCAGCAACATTCCTATCAAGTTTGAATGAAAAATGGCTCAGGGCTATGTAGGTAGAGTTGTTTTTTAAAGATTTTTCTACTTTTAGCTATCTTATACATCAGATTCAATCAAATTTAGGACGGGCCTCCGTGGCCTAGTGGATAAGAGCGCTGACTCTTAGACATTAGGTCTCTCACCGCCGTAGGTTCGAGCCTCGCTCGGGCCACGTGTGAGACGCCAAGTTCTGCAACGGAAGGTCAGGTGGTTTTTCTCCGGGTACTCCGGTTTTCGCCCACCTCTGATTAACGATCGGCTCGATATGAGTGAAATAATCTTGAAAGGGCCGTAAAACCCAAAACAATCAAATTTAGCTATTTTGAAAGGAAGCTACATAGGCTACATTCCTGTGAAGTTTGAATCAAACTGACCCAAGGGTTCAGGAGGAGTTTGCATTTAAAGCAAATTGCTGACATTTTTCTATTTTTAGCTCTGCCGGCCATTTTTCTCATCAGCGCGAAACTGTTTTAGCTATTTTGGTAGAGGGTCACCTAAGCAGCATTCCTATGAAGTTTGAATGAAATTTGCCCATGGGTATGGGAGGAGTAGTCATTTAAAGATTTTTACATTTTTAGTTCTGGCGGTCATCTTGTTCATCAGAGCAGGAAGCTTTTAGCTATTTTGGTAGATAGCCACCTAGGCAACATTCCTATGACGTTTAACTGAAATTGACCCAAGGGTTTAGGAGGAGTTAGCATTTTAAACAAATTGTTGATGTTTTTCTATTTTTAACTCTGGTTGCCATATCATTTATCGGAGCAGAACGATTCTAGCTATTTTGGTAGAGTGTCTCCTAAGCAACATTTCTATGAAGTTTGAATGAAATTGGCCCATGGGTATGAGAGGAGTAGTCATTTAAATATTTTTCTATTTTTAGTTCTGGTGGCCATCTTGTTCATCAGAGTGGAAAGATTTTAACCTCATTGAGGCAGTTATAACTATCACCAACAACCTATGTCTACCAGCAGAAATAAGGAAAATAATGTTTACCCCTGTAAACCCCAGTTTTCTCTATATAAACTTCTCTATTTCACGGACTAGTTCACGTGATAGGCATGTTTATAAACACCCTGGCCACCAATATATTCTTCAAACACTGTCTATATTTACCCTAAATATTCCACACCTCAACTCCTTACCATACTTGTTCTAAAATTTGAATGAGTATAATTTACTGCCCGACTTTGTGTGTAAGAATAGGGGGATGAGTGGCAAAAGTGAAGAACCTGATGAGACGCAGCGTTCTGCGGCGTCTCATCTGGGGTCTACACTATTTTGCCCCGGCCTGTCTGTCCGAATACACACGGTAAATACGGTAGAATGTTACTCCCCAAGTGCAGATTGATTGTTTATTCAATTCCTTCATCAGACATGTGTGCAGGACTGAATGCAAATGGAGGGCATACGAACTAGAACAAGAAAGCAGTCTGAAGGACATCCAAATCCCCCGCCGCACTTTGTATCAAGGCTCAACCTTGTGACCTTCACCTGTGACCTTCAGTTGGCATGGTTTATTTATGGTTCTGCACATCAGCTCACTGTGGGTATATTTCACAAAAATTTAATGAAAATCCTTCCAAGGGTAAAGGAGATATGGAATGGATACAAAATTCCAAGTTTCAAGCTCGTGACCTTCAACAGTGACCTTGACCTTGAGTCGGCATGTTTTCTGCACACCAGTTCAATGAGACGAATAATTGACCAAAGTTTAATGAAAATCAATCAAAGGGTTCAGGAGATATGGAGCAGACAAGAAAGTGTTACGGACCGACGGACATGATTCATTTATGGGCTCTGCACATGAGCTCACTGAGGGGAATAATTGACCAAAGTTTACTGAAAATCCTTTGAGGGGTAAAGGAGATATGGAACGGACAAAAATTCAAAGTTTTAAACTCGTGACCTTCAAATGTGACCTTGAGTCGGCATGGTTCATTTATGGGTTCTGCACATCAGCTCACTGAGAAGAATATTTGACCAAAGTTTAATGAAAATCCTTCCAATGGTAAAGGAGATATGGAACAGACAAAAATTCCAAGTTTCAAACTCGTGACCTTCAACCGTGACCTTGACCTTGAGTCGGCTTGGTTTATTTATGGGTTGTGCACACCAGCTCACTGAGACGAATAATTGACCAAAGTTTAATGAAAATCTGTCAAAGGGTTCGGAAGATATGGAGGGGACAAGAAAGTGTTATTGACAGACAGACAGACGAACAGACAAAGGCCATTCCTATAATCCCCGCTCCGCTTTGCAGAGGGGGATTAATTAACTGTTTGTGTTTTGAAAATGTGAAATGACCACCTTTCTGACAAAACAGACTTGTGTGTGGCATAGTCTTGATGGCAATTTAAACTCTTAAACTGTAATTGTATCATTCAGAAATCATTACTCAATTGTGTCATTAAATTGATTTTCTGCAAAATTAATAATTTCTGCAAATTCATACAAGTCGTAACAAAGGAGTGGAGCATAGCTGAAGAAATTCCCCCCTATGGTGGGATTCGAACCCAGCTGCCAGGTGAAAAACCAATGTTCTAGTCACTGAGCAAAAAAGTCAACTTACTGAACAAGTTGTCATAGATTGGTTTTAAGTTAACAGAATGATCCTAAGTCTTGGGACAGATAGGCCCTAAGCAAACAGTGCAGACTCAGATCAGACTGCTCCCAAAGGAGCAGTCTGATCAGGGTCTACACTGTTTGTCATTCCATCTGCATCTTTTGGACACCTTGCTGGATCGTGAAACAAATTTGTCAAAATTTTAGAAGAATTATAGCAAGGCCTCAAGGTGTCCGAATTTTTAGGATTTTTACGTTATGCATAATCTGCCAAGGTAGATAATTAAAGGTAAAAGATGGAGTGCATAACACTCAAGCTCTTCCAGGAAGTCATTTTTTACTTTTTCGGTGAAATGAAGTTCCAAATCAGACGAGCCCCTATCTTATATCATGAAAGTCATAACAAAGGAATGAAATACTAGCTGACAAAAATGCACCGAGCGTGGGATTCAAATGCGGGCCTCTCGGGTGTAAATTCAATGCTCTAACTACTGAGCCACGGAGTCAACTCTGCAGAAACTGTATTTGTTTTGTTTGTTTGATTTGAGGTTTAACGTCCCCACCAAAACTGTATAAGCTATTTTGGAGATGATGCTTCCAATTTTGTGGGACTTTTACCCGACATTGAGATGAAATAACATCTCAAGCCCTGTCGTCCAATGAAAGCTTTGCCTGGGCAGGCTTAGATCCTCCAAGTGGTTTACCAGTATTCGTGTGCAGTCGGTTTCAGCTCTGCGTGGAAGCATCGTGCAGCCCATCTACTTCTTCAAGTCAAGATGGGCGGGGGCTTTGCAGATACTGTAATTGGCTTTAATTTATGTTGCCATGACATTTGATATGTTTGAGTTGAGGTTTAACGTCCCCGTCAACACTATTTAGGTCCTTTTGGAGACATTGCTTCCAATTGTTGGACTCTTACCCGACACAGAGATGAAATGACATCTCAGGCCCTACCGCCCATAGAAACAGCTAGGGTTTAAGGAGCGGTCCGACACGCATCACTTTTTCTGGGCAGGCTTAGACCTAAGCGGTTAACCAGTATTCAAGTTCAGTCGTTTTCAGCTCTACGTGGAAGCATCATGCGGTCCATTTATTTCACCCAGCCCCGATGGGGGGGAATTGCCATGACATACATGTACTGTACCAATGTTTGGCCTGACGGTCAAATCCTCAGCCAGGCAGAAGAATAAAAATAAAAAAATAGTTCCTTTAAGAGCAATGAAAACATTCATAAGAAAGAAGATGGGTCATACTACGAAGAATTTTTGGCTATTATGCCACAGCGTTATGAACAGATTTACCCATTGTATACTAGTGGACTGCTATATATTGGACAAGTCCATTTGTCATAATAGGGCTGTCAGGCCTATTTTTTTCATTTTTATTCTGTTTTTGAAGGAAAATTCTGTCAGCAAATAGTGATGGAAGGCCATGATCAGACGCTGTATTCTGTTGCGTCTGATCTGGGCCTGCACTTTTTGCCAAGGTACCCCTTTAGGGATTCTCTGCATACAATGGATTAAACTTCAGTTTACAGTTTTGAATGTATAATCAATAGGCAAACAAAATTTTGTAATATTTTGAAAGGGTTAAACTTTGAAGAGTTAAAGTTGGTAAATAAAAGCGAGATCCTACATAACTGGAATTGTCAGCGATGCACATATTTGACCGGTAAGCTTAAAAGTGCATCTATGCAATTTAAACTTAAAAGTTTTAAAAAAGACATCAAAGTGTGGTAAATTCTGAAGTTTGCAATGTCAAGGGTTCTGAATGAGATGACAAAAATGTCTTTAGAATACCGTAAAAAAACTAAATATTCGAACATCCTAAGGACTTGCTGTGATTCTCCCAAAATTGTAACCATCACTTGAACAAGTCTGTGAAACGAATACCCCCCTAAACCCCACTTTATATAGAGAAAACTGGGGTTTAAGGGGGTGTACGTTATTTTTCTTATTTCTGGTCCTAGACATAGGTTGTGGGTACTCGTTAGAACTGCCTCAATGAGGCGGTTCTAACGAGCACCCACCAACTATGTTTGCAGTTTAAATAAGAAAAATATCACGGATTTTCATCAGAAAAGTAGCCATTTTTGAGGTGTGAAAAATGCACTATGTCGCACGGGTGTGTTATCGTAATGAAATTTGTTTCTGATCCAGCAAGGACTCCAAGGAGTACAAAAGGTGCAGACAGAATGGCAAACAGTGTAGACCCTGGTAAGACTGCTCCTTCAGGCTTTGGCCTATCTGTCTCAATACTAAGCATCATTATGGTACCCTGTGACTGAAAACAGCAGGGGCCAGTTGTTCAAAACTAACGACGTCGTTAGTTAACGTATTGTTAAAACTTTGATCATTAAATATGGCAAATATGCTAATATTTTTGCTGAAAAAATGTGAGCAGCTTTTGCAATGTGAGCAGCTTTTGCGGAAGCAAAAGCTGCTCACATTTTTTCAGCAAAAATACCAAAAATTTCAATATTAACCTTGCTAGAATGGTTAACAATATGACCACTAATGAGCTCGTTAAGCTAACGATGCTTTGAACAACTGGCCCCAGGTAATCAGGAACCTTGGTTTATACACTGAGAATCAGAGCTAGCTTTGATAAAACTTGAAATGTGTCCACAGGATACAGATGCCCCAACATAGGGGGCCAAACATGTTGCAATAACAGCTGTTGTCAGAGAGCATAGCTCACCTGGTAAAACGTTCTTAAGGTCATAAGCATAGGTTGGGGTGTGGCAGATAAAAAGTTTGGAGAAATACCTATTATTATCATCCTAAATGTGAACTCAATCAATAGGTTTGTAAAATACGAGCTCTTAAAAACATAAACATTACATTCCTATATGCAAGCTTGTACCAAGTATCACTAATGAAGCTCTTGTAAGTTCTTGAGAAATGGACTCTTACATTAGGGTGAAAGTTAGGGTGGTCACAAATGTTGACAGATGAACAGACAAACGAATGGACACGGACAGAAAACCGGAATCTCATATCAAGCCATGTTTAAAGCATGCCCAACAAAAATGGGTTAAACTGCTGTTTTGAGGTTTCCTGCACATGACAGGTCAAACTTCTGTTTTGGGGTTTGCCATATAAGATGGGTTAAATATTCCTGTCTTGGGATTTCCCATATAAAATGGTTTAAAAAGCAATTTTGGGGTTTCCCATATAAAATGGGTTAAATTGCTGTCTTGGAGTTTCCCATATAAAATGGGTTAAATTGCTGTATTGAAGTTTCCCATATAAAATGGGTTAAATTGCTGTCTTGAAGTTTCCCATATAAAAAGGGTTAAATTGTTGTCTTGGAGTTTCCCATACAAAATGGGTTAAATTGATGTCTTTTTCCCATATAAAATGGGTAAAATTGCTGTCTTGGAGTTTCCCATATAATATGGGTTAAATTGATGTCTTGGAGTTTCCCATACAAAATGGGTTAAATTGATGTCTTGGAGTTTCCCATATAAAATGGGTAAAATTGCTGTCTTAGGATTTCCCATATAAAATGGGTTAAATTGCTGACTTAGGATTTCCCATATAAAATGGGTTAAATTGCTGTCTTAGGCTTTCCCATATAAAATGGGTTAAAATGCTGTCTTAGGATTTCCCATATAAAATGTTTTAAAATGCAATTTTGGGGTTTCACATATAAAAGGGGGTTAAACTACTGTTCTGGGGTTTCCCATATAAAATTGACAGTATTCAAGACCTTGCAAATAAGGTCATGGTCATCAGAATGTTATCAAATAACAAATCAATTTTGCAGGTTGAAATAATGTATTCTATGTAGAAATTCACAAATTTTCAGTTCCGTGAGAAAAGTTTAGGTTCAATTATACTCGAGCCCTGCATATTAAAACAGCAAACAAACAAAGTTAAATCATTTCTAAGTGGAAAAGCATTGCCGAAGATTTTAATAAACAGCTAGCAAAGAAATAACTGGCAATAAAATTCTTCGAGACGTGCCTTTGTTTACAGTTTTCCTGTCAATGGTGCAAGTTCAAGAGTTCCCGGATGTGTCGAGGGAACAAATTTTCATTGACACATTTTCGAGCTTGTTTGCCTGATAAGCACCCATGGAACAGGGGGATAAGCATAAAAAGTTACATAACTCTGAGGGTTTCCATATGAAACTTGGTAACCAAGTTAATGGTAACATTAAGTTTGTCTCCTTCCAGATAATAAAGAGATTTATTATGTACAGAACACCAGCTGCCCTTGCAGTCCCCGCAGTCTAGTTATTTTGATCCACCGTGTTTCTGCACATGACCCCACCCCCACCCCCCCCCCCCTTGTCCAGCTTTAAGCCGTTGCAATGATGCAGATCCGCCGCATTTCACTTATTTAACTGTGAAAAAGTTTTAGACAGGAAACGTGGACAATCAATTTTATACCTGTATAATGCCGCAGAAACACCGTACCTGCGGTGGTCATCACACATACAATCCTTTATATCGCGTCTCCCTCAACACGGGTTCAAAAAGATTTGTGGAGGGTGTACTGTAGGGTGGCCATTTTATATTTTTAGGGTTTCCTACTTTAAGGTCCAATAAGCTTACCATCTACATGTATTGCTGAGACAGGTTTGCACTACTTCTGTTGCAAAAGAAAGAACTATATCAATACAATAAGCTTACCATCTATTGCTTAGAAAGCCAGGTCTACACAGCTTCTGTTGCAAAAGAAAGAACTCTATCAATACAATGAGCTAACTTTGTTGAACCAGGTCTACAATGTTTACCCTAGTACCGTAAAATTCCTAAAAATTCGGACACCTTGAGGACTTGCTGCATTCTCCTAAAATTTTAATAAATTTGTTTTGTGATCCTGCAAAGAATCAAAAAGGTGCAAATGGAATGGCAAACAGTGTAGACCCTGATCAGACCGCTCCTTCAGGAGCAGTCTGATCTGGGTCTTCACTGGCTGCTTAGACCTATCTGTCCCAATACTTAGGATCATTACGCAAAACTCTATCAATACAATAAAAATCTAACCATCTATTGATAAGAAAGTTGAGCCACTCCGCTGTTTCATCCTGCCTCAGGGCCCTCTTCCTGTACAGATGTTCTCTGTGCCAGTCAATGTTCCGCTCCACTAGACGAATTAACCGTCCCTTCCAGATCAGAAATAATCCAAATACCATGACAAACACCCACAGAAACGAAAAAGAGAGTGAGCCTAGCAACCAGGCTGTACATACTGTAACTGAAACAACCAGGTATAGTCCCATCAGCTGACTCACAGCTGATTTTGGTGGTGTCTTCCGTGCGAGGCATTCTTCTTGTTTCTCTTTAGCCATGGTGGCACTGCTCTGTGTTTACATCTGAAAAACACAGATTTGGATTTACAAACACAGATTTGGATTTACTACGTAGTATGACCCATCTTCTTTATTTTGAATGTTTTCATTGCTCTTAAAGGAACTCATATTTGATTTTTATTTGCCTTCACTGCAGCTGGTGTTGTGCCATGTGGCGGCCGTAAAACGTCTCCCCGTACATCAACCATAGTGCAGTTTATATTTTACTTTTGGTCCTTTGAGATCAGCGTGAATATTCTGAGAAATCAGAAATAAATTATTGGTTTGGACTCATATTCTAGACAGGTTTTTAATTATTTGGACCCCATTTTTTGATTTATATCAGTCTTTGAATCGACTGCCTATTCGAAATTCGAAAAATTGCAGTATGTTTCCTCTGGCTTTCTTTGCCGTATCATTACAGGGTCACTGATGAGGCTTCATTAGCCGAAACTACGTAGTATGACCCATCTTCTTTATTTTGAATGTTTTCATTGCTCTTAAAGGAACTCATATTTGATTTTTATTTACAGTAGGGTCAATGATTGCAGACTGTTGGAGTATGGTTTATACAATAGTAACATAAACCCCTAAAAATTGGAGACTTGCTGCAGGCTGACCATCCCCGCCCATCAGGGCTTGAAGAAATAGATGGGCTGCATGATGCTTCCACGCTGAGCTGAAACCAACTGCACATGAGTACTGGTAAACTGTTTAGCAGTTCAAAGCATGCCCAGGAAAAGTGATGCGAGCTGGACTATCCATGCATATAAACCCTATCAGTTTAATTGGGCGACAGGACTTGATTCGTCATTTCATCTCAATGTCGGGTAAAATTCCACAAAATTGGAAACAATGTCTCCAAAATGACCTATACAGTGTTGACGGGGACATTAAACCTCAAATCAAACAAAAACAAACTATGGTTTATACATGTACATCTAAAAATCGGAGACATGCTGCAGGCTGAACCAGGTTCAATGATAGCTAACTGCCTGGTCTAGGGTCTTTGCGCGTCCATATTCCAAAGCATGCAAGAATCACAATAAAAAAAACCTGCATGCAACCATATTTAATCACAAAGTATATGAATTACTGAAATCCCTTCTTAAACATTTAAGTAAAATTTAACAAACAAGTAAATACTAGTTTCCCTGAATTTCATGTGTACACCACAACCTCTTTATAACACTATTAATAGGGCCCACAGCAGAAACTGCGTAAGTTAAACAACTGTGTTATATCCAAACAAATATGAATAGATTATATAGAAAAATGACCATTTATGGTCATTTTTCTATATAATCTATTCATTTTTGGGATCCATCTTGAAACTGTGTCATATCCAAACCGAGTTATAATGAACCGCGTTATAACGAGGTTGTGGTGTAATATGCTTTCCAATAATTGCTATTCTTCTGCCAAAAAATTGTTTCTTCTTGTAAGTGAGACAGCTTGTTACCACAGGAGTTGTCACACAAGAAATGTCCAACAAATAGATGATTCAATTTACTGTTTCTAAGAACTAGAGAGTGAGAAAATCAAACAAACAAAACTAGAAAAGAAAACTATGTTTTCCATTTTATCTGAGTCCTCTTGTATGGACAGTCCAAAATTAATGTCAGTTACGTCATGTAATTAAATGCCTATGAAATAATATTTGTTAAGCAAAATGTCATCTTATGGACAGACCAACAGCAAAATATCATCTTATGGACAGACCAACAGCAAAATATCATCTTATGGACAAACCAACAGCAAAATATCATCTTATGGACAGACCATCAGTATGAAAGACTGTTTTGTTCAGTAGAGCAGCATTTTGTGGACAGACTATAATTTGTTAAAATGAAAGAATGTTTTGTTCAGTAGAAAAGTAGTTTGCTGAGAGACGTCAAATTATGAACAGAACATGCCTATGGAAGAATGATTTGGTTAGTAGAACAGTATTTTGTGGACAGACCACAATTTGTTAACATACCTATGAAAAAACGGTTTGTTCAGTAGAACAGTATTTTGTAGACAGACTACAATTTATTAACATGCCTATGGAAGAATGATTTGGTTAGTAGAACAGTATTTTGTGGACAGACCACAATTTGTTAGCATACCTATGAAACAATGGTTTGTTCAGTAGAATAGCATTTTGTGGACAGACCACAATTTTTTAACATACCTATGAAACAATGTTTTGTTCAGTAGAACAGTATTTTGTAGACAGACAACAATTTGATAACATAACTATGAAACAATGTTTTGTTCAGTATGGACAGACTATAATTTGTTAACATACCTATTCAGTAGAACAGTATTATGTGGACAGACTACAATTTGATAACATAACTATGAAACAATGTTTTGTTCAGTATGGACAGACTATAATTTGTTAACATACCTATAAAACAATGTTTTGTTCAGTAGAACAGTATTTTGTGGACAGATAACAATTTTTAACATACCTATGAAACAATGTTTT
The DNA here is from genome assembly GCA_963580285.1 of Lucinisca nassula. Classification (NCBI taxonomy): domain Eukaryota; kingdom Metazoa; phylum Mollusca; class Bivalvia; order Lucinida; family Lucinidae; genus Lucinisca; species Lucinisca nassula. The sequence continues at coordinate 18,162,321 of OY757012.1, forward strand.
GTTCAGTAAAACAGTATTTTGTTGACAGACTACAATTTGTTAACAAGCCTATGGAAGAATGTTTTGTTCAGTAGAACAGTATATTGTTGGCACACTACAATTTGTTGGCATACCTATCACACAGTATTTTGATCAGTAGACCAGTATTTAGTGGGCAGACTACGATTTGTTTATATGAAAGAATGTTTTGTTCAGTAGAACAGTAAATGGACTACAATATGTTTACAGGCCTATGAAAGAATGTTCTGTTCCGTAGAACAGTATTTTGTGGATAGACAACAATTTTTAACATGCCTACGAAAGAATATCATTCCACTTGTCCACTCGCCATGACAAATAAATAATTTGAAGGACTTAAGGGGGTTGGGAACACCTAGCACATTTTTCTCCCATTTTTCAAAGGGAGACTACTTTTGGGACTTCCTGTTCGCTTTTCTATAGGCTCAGACCCACCGAAAAAGGGGTCTACTCTTAAAGGAAAGAATTTGCTCCTCAGGAGCAAATTCTTTCCTTTAAGAGTTGACCCCTATTGATAATGGAGACAAAAATATTATTGCAGGAGTTGCCTCCCCTGAAGGTGTTCCCATTCCCCTTAAGATTTTTGTCTCATCAAAAAGAAATTTACCAAACTCTACATGCCCTTGGTCATGCAGGAATTTTCAAGCCCTGGGTAGAACATAGAGGATCTTACACTCGTGGTCATTTCATATGATATTTATGAAACGAGCCTTCGGCGAGTTCCATAAATATCATATGAAACGACCACGAGTGTAAGATTCTCTTTATCATAGGACCATTTTATCGCATTTCAATTTGACAATTTTTCCACGAAAAATGCAATGTTGACATGGACGTCGTCATGACATTACTTAATCCCGCCAAAGTGTTATTACACGTGTGGTCATACGATTTTTATTACATGACGTTATCCACTGCTTACCAACGACGTCATATGATAAAGTATTCTGTGTACACATTACAATTTGTTAACATACATGTACGTATGAAAGAATGTGTTGTTCAGAAGAACAGTACAGTCAACCCTATATATACCGACATTCATTATAACGACAAATTTCCTTATAACAACAACTTTAACAAGATGAATCCTTAGCACGAAGATTAGCATCGGTTGCGATCGGCACTGGCTTCCTTCGGGTTGGAAATGCCTATATCGAATCCACACTCATAAAAGATTCTTGCAGTCTAATAATCCAAGAAAGAAATGTTATAGATATTTTTTAGAATCTTCTCATCGAGGCTATTGTAACAAATGTCTATAACATTTGGTTTTTGGAGTTATGCCAGGGGTATAATTAGTTTATGTACCTATGAAAGAATATTTCGTTCAGTAGAGCAATATTTTGTGGACAGACTACAATTTGTTAACATGCCTATGAAAGAATATTTTATTCAGTAGAGCAATATTTTGTGGACAGACTACATTTTGTTAACATGCCTATGAAAGAATACTTTATTATTCAGTAGAGCAATATGTTTTTTGGATAAATTGAACTTTGGTACACATATATACAGGTCAACTTTACAGTCTATGAAGACTCCTGACCCTTTTCCGGACGATTTAGACGATATATAGTGTGTGCATTTAATACGATAATATGACCATGCGCTAAAATGGCGCCTTTCATATGTTTGGACCTATATCCATGCAGCCATGATTTTTATTTTCTGAATTGTATCAAAGACATAGTCTATGGATGCTCGTTAATTTGAACCACTCTAACGAGTGCGTACAATCTATGTTGCCCTATTCTCAGTCAACAAGTCATATAGGGCTTTCTATCGACGTCTATGATGATAGTTTCTGTAAACCCCAGTATTCTCTATATCAAGACATGGGTGTACATTATATGGACTTGTTACCCTGATGGGCACTATGTAGTAGATAAGAAATCATGTATTATCATCAGAAATTTGGGGAGTAATCAGAAATGGGTTGTGGACCCTCCCAAGGTATGATTTGTCCATAACACCTTGTTGAATGTAAGAAGAACATTCTGTATGTTCATATGCAAATTAGAAAACGGAAAAAATACAATTGTTGAACTAACATTTTGAATTCATTTGTAAATAAAATATAAGTTCTACAATTTCAAAGCATGAACATTGGCTAACGTAAATGTTGTGTATTCGTTATAACTTACGACAATTCGGTTCTAACGAATACCCGCAATCTATGTTGTAGAGCAGATGTGAGGAAAATAACGTGTACCCATGTGAACATCAGTTTTGATACGTAAAATAGGAATGTTCTCTTGATGATACTCTCGTCATGGCTAGTTCATAGGCATGTTAGCGGACAAATATGTCACAAATATTGCGAAATGTACAGGTAAATCCAGTAACTTATATAATCTTAATACTTAATAATCAAATAATAAACACGTGTTATAAATGCTTAACTGACAAACTATCAAATAAAACAATCATCACAAAAGCACGCCTTTATAATTTTGTTTTATAGAAAAACTGTGGTTTCCAGCGGTAAACATTATTTTCTCATTTCTGCCAAAAAAAGTAAATTGTGAGTACTCATTATAACCGCCTCGTCGAGGCTTGTCTAATGAGCACACAAAATCTATGTTTTTGGCAGGTATATGAAAAATGTCAGTTTTTTCCTTCATCTGGAAATCTCATTTTTTCTTGGTAAAATTGAAAAATGTCAGTTTTTTTCTTCATCTGGAAATCTCATTTTTTCTTGGTAAAATTTTCAATTATATTTGAATACACTTGTTTTCGTATTAACAAAGCATACCCTTGTAAACCCTAGTTTTCTCTTCATAAAGTGGGGCTCAGAGGGGTTTTCATTAGACGGACTTTTATAAATAAATAAATATATTCACTAGTCTAAATATAGCTAATAGATGAAATTTGTATTATATGTCCCGCTAAGACGATGCTGCTAATGGCCAAAGATATCACAGTTTACGGCATGCTGACGTCCACCAATAACCTAATCTTACCACATGCATTTGACCTTAACATTCCAGCGTGTTCTAGCATACAAAAAAAACAATATGTATATATTTATCCCCAAATTTAACTGGCTTCCTTTCTGTTATTCAAAAACATGTGATTTTACTTATTTCTGTCATATAATAATCTGATATGAGTGGAATGTGTCGAAAATACTAATAACCCGTAGGCATTTAAAGCAAATAATAATAAAATCTACAATTTCTGAAAGTTAGCAAAAAGTAGTCAGTTTTAGAAGTGACCCTCACCCCCACCGTCAACAAAATATCTGCTAAATGACATGTATCCATAAAAATACCATCCCCCCCACTCCCCACGCCCCCCCCCCACAAAAAAAAAACAAAAATATTAAAGCTTGAACCCCCCCAAAACCTATGTAGCAGTCCCAACCTATGTAGCAGGCAAAATTAAGAGTACCTCCCCCCACACACACACACAAAATTGGTACGAGTTGACTTGGGGGTACGAGTTAACCAAAGAACACAGGTACGGGTTGACCAAAAATAGATACGATTTGACTAAGGTACAGGTTGCTGACCAGCTACTGGAAGAAGTATCTCTTATTGGACATGTGCTAATGACTGAGAGAGTGACTTTCTGATTGGATATGTGCACACTTGGTTGTGCCATAATTGGCCTAATTATAATACTATTTGACCGAAAGTCTAATGGATATTGAAAGTGGTACTACCGATTTCAATATCCATTAGCGGCCCCAGCCAACGGGGCTTAAAGAAATAGTGAAATAATGAAAATCGTGAGATGAAAAATTGTGATATTTTTCTTATTTCTGCTCAAAATACATGTATAGATTGTGGGTGCACATTAGAAATACCCACAATCTATATTTAAGGGCAGAAATAAATAAGAAAAAATGCGCTTTACCCCTGTAAACCACCAGTTTTACTATATAAAAGTGGGATTCACAGGCATGTTTTCGTGATGTCTAAATAAATTTGTAAAAAAGGCATCTACTGATCAATTAACTAAGCTAACTGTCGATTGCATACAAATCACATCATTCAAGTTTCTCCCTCGGGCCATTGCGATGGACTGTTATTAATTCAATGTACCAGCAGGTAGCCTGTGGATTAATTGTTTCCCTTTTATAGATCATAACAGGTTTTTACTACATCAAGCAAACGGACATAATAGTCATAAGACATGTTGACACATTTTGAGACATAATGAGCTTTCATGGTCGGCTGCCCATTGTATAATATGGTCGCTATGGACATGCATTCACCTAGTTATGCGTTGCTAACCGGAAGTAGAAGCGAGGTATACCGAAACTGACCGGATATGACATTAGACGAGAAAGCCAAATGGAAGGTAGAGCGTGATAGCTCAGTGGTTAGTGCACTTGCCTCTGATGCTAGAGGTCCTGGGTTCGATCCCCGGCAGCGCCGATAAAATTTCGTGTCCGAACACGCACCATTGGCATTAATTGCAAGGATAAATGTCATAAAGTGCACTGTCCTTCGGATCTGGACGTTAACTGGAGGCCCCCTATGCAGGGAGAACCATCCCCTGTGCAGGTCAAAGACCCCCTACCGTAATTACATGATTACTGTGTAGGCTACCATCCTGAAAAACCTGGAGTGTAATAATATACACCTGCGGTAATGGTCAAATGTGACCGACGCAGTATCAGAAGATAGATAATGATAAGATAGATAGATAGTCATGAGTTCTGGACTATATTTCTGTCAGAAAATGCTCCATTGCAATCATTTGCAAGGATAAATGGGAATTAGTCCGCCATCTTTCCAATGGGGACGCACCATATTTCGGATGGGGACGGGCCATCCTTCAGATGGGGATATAACTTGAGATCCAATGACAGGCCCTGTGCAGAGCGATAAACAAACATCAGAATCTGCCCCAATCTGCCGGATACTCCAATACATCACACAAGTAACCAACAGAGTTTATCCACTAAGATGTTTTCTTTGAAATAACACCAGTTTAAAAAACTGAGTAGAAGGCGCCGAGTAGAAAATTTTATATGAAACCAAACTGACCTCGGCCTTATTACCTTTTAGAGTAAATCTAGCTTCATCGAAACAATTTTCGCTCCGAAATGTCAAACCTCAAAGTTTATCCCGGTTGCCTACTCTATCGCGGTACTAACAGTTAATCGCCAGTAATTAAATAAACACATCAACTTACCTTATATGTGCCTGTTTGTGTGTTATAACTAACCCTACTTCGATATTGTAAAAGGGGTAGAAATATATTTTAGCGTCAGTCAATTTTAAATTTTCCGGTTGTTGGCAGCCATGTTGTTTAGAGTTACGTCAGAGTGACTTCCTAGTCTATCGCGGCATTCACTTGAATTGAAAGTGTCAAAATATTTGAGGCCGGGTGCATATCCATGTAATATCATTTATCAGCACTGATTCATAAGAACATATTTAGCACTTGAATTGAATCATTAAACGTTAATTAACCCTTTAAATAATCCAAAAATTCAACTTTAACAGAAATTAACGTATTTGCAATATTTGGTGTTCTTAGTATGCTATTTACTGGTCACATGACAGGCATGGACACCTTGACTCACTGCCTTCATTCACAGAAAGGATTGTGGAGCAAAACTAAAGGGGTGCCCAATGACCGCATATGTCACACTCTGCCCAGTTCACAGTTTTGACCGACTTAAACACTTTCAATTTAGATGCCCCCCATAAGCCGTTCGGGGTTTCATTTCCAATTATAGTCGCTAATTGTCCACGTGACTTTCGGCTCCAGGAAACCGTTTCCATATAAGGTAATAACGTGACTTTACGTGCGCGCGGCATTTGTCAACTTCAGACGACAACAACCAGAATCGAACCAAAATAATACATTGAAGTTTTAATAAAGTAGAGTGGGATTTATATAGGTAGGGGTATAGAATAGATTCAGTGAAGAAAGTATTACTTGATTTTCTAAATAAATAAACTTTACTCAACAATATACTTGATATTTTGTTCAATTTCTCTCGTGATGTGGAGTTTGATGTTTGCCTCTGAAGGTAATTAATGTAAACAACCAGCAGGGGCCGCTGCTCGCGAGAATAAGAGGAGAACGTTAATACCGCGATAAAGTAGGACCCGCGATAGAGTAGGAAGGGAGTATACCGGAAGTCAAATATGACAGCCCTTTGATAAATGCCAGTATTACCGGCAAAAATCTACCCTATCTATCTATCTTCATAAATCGAGTCGGCCATAATTGGCCTCAGTTGGGTGGTGGGCTAAATTTAGAATTTAGCATTAAAAAAAAACTCACTGGATGAGTTCTTAAAACTATTTACAATCTGCTTTCAGAGATGTTCTAAAACGCACACCTCTGGGTCCGATTTATGGACATCTCGGCCCCTAACAAACTCGGCCCCTGACAAACTCGGCAGAAGAACGGCATATTCTTTGATGGGGGCTGGTTTTCACAGTTTGAATGGGTTGAAGCAGAGTGTAAATGGGAAGCTGTGGACGACATATGTAATCCCAAGAGTGTTATATGGCCTTGAAGTTCAAGAGCTTAAGCAAGCAGACATCAATCAACTGGAGCAGTACCAGAGGAAGTCGATGAAACAGGTCCAACATCTACCGGACAGAACACAATCATCTGCATCCATAGCTCTTCTTGGTATTCTTCCGGTCGAGAGGGTCCTACATAAGAACATGCTGGGCCTCTTCTGGAGATTGATAACCAGTGAGGGAATTGAGAAAGAGATATGTCTTCGACAGCTTGCCATGAAGGCCCCGACAGAAAATTCCTGGTTCAGCCGGATTCGTGAGTTGCTTATCCAGTATGACCTACCCGTCCCCTCCGAACTTATGGACAACCCCTCTTCCAAAATGAAATGGAAGACGACTGTAGACAAAGCCATCAGAAATCAAGTAGAGGACACCTGGAGGGAGGATATGCGGGAAAAGACAACACTGAAATAAATTAACCCCAACAGAATCAGGGTTGGTCAGGCGCATCCAGTGTGGGCGACAGTCAGAGATGACAGCGTAGCGCAAGCAACGTTTATATGAACCCCTTCGGTGTTAAGTTACTTTGCAGGCCATCATACTTTCATGATTTGTTTTGTTTGATTTGAGGTTTAACGTCCCTGTCAACACTGTAAAGGTCATTTTGGAGACGTTGCTACCAATTTTGTGGGACTTTACCCGACATTGAGATGAAATGACATCTCAAGCCCTGCCACCCAATGAAACCAATAGGGTTTATAAGCATGGACGGGCCGACTCGCACCGCTTTGCCTGACCAGTACTCGTGTGCGAGTCGGTTTCAGCTCTGCGTGGAAGCATCATGCAGCCCATATATTTCTTCAAGCCCCGACGAGCGGGGGCCGTCATAATTTCATGAACAGCAGAAAAAATAAAATTCATTCCAAAAATGAACACACCAGTACCTCACGGGTTTAGGCCGGATAAAAGCCCCACAAAATTGTAAGCAACTTCTCCAAAATTATCTATACAATGTTGACGGATGTGTCAAACAATCAAAATAATTGGTATTTATAGAAAAAAGGCTAATGGCTGTGGAATGGTCAAACCCTGCAAATGATAATAAAAACAAAATGGTTTAATTTTTGTAAGTGCGCAACAGAACATACTACCAGTCTCTTTTAAGTGGCAGAGATGTAATTACACGCCAATCAATGAATTAGTTTATTAATAACACCAGAAGATGAGTGACAGTGGACCCACAGCAGCGTGTCATACACTGGTTCAATCAACGGCATTAGGTTCATTTAACTCATGTGAGATGGGTTACTCATAATATCATCAAAATGAGTTCAAATGGTAATTAGGCATATGTACATTAAAAATATGTGTAATAGTTTGATAATAAATCAATTCCAACACTAATATATACATATTCTAATTTTAGGGGCCGAGTTTGTCAGGGGCCGAGTTTGTAGGGGCCGAGTTTGCTAGGGGCCGAGTTTTTCAGGGGCCGAGTTTGTTAGGGGCCGAGATGTCCTGTCACCCTGGGTCCCAATCTACACCATGCAGGCTTTGAACTCCTCTGCAGAAAGCAGTTTTGGCGTTTACCACAGAGGAGGGAAGACTATTCCATTGGGTCTCTGGTCGTTTCGCCCGTGAGTCGTTTCGCCCTGGGTAGTTTCGCCCGTGTGTCGTTTCGCCCTGATTAGGTGGGTCGTTTCGCCCCTATTTTTTCAAGCCCTAGTGATTGCGGTTATGTTTGTTTTGGTATGAAAAGGGATAAATGGGGGTATTGGGAGTTCCAGAAAACATGGTTTTGCCCTCGTTTGGTGCAGCTGGACGACCTACTGACAGCTTCTACTTCAGGTTTGAGCAACTGCGCTACCACCTTTTTGAGAAAGATATTCGAGCTCACATAAAGTTAATGTCACGTGACTTACGGTGAGTGGGAGGTTGAGCTGGCCCGCGGCTCAGTTCAGCCCCCCACACACACAAAGGCTGAGTGCGTCAAGATAAACGAGGGGTGGTCTAATCGAGAAAGAACAAGGTCCAAGTAAAACAAATATTTATTTATCTATCTATCTATCTTCTTATACTGAGTCGGTCATATCTGGCCATTACCTCAGTTGATTGGGTGGCTAAATTTAGAATTTAGCTGAAAAAAAAAGAGAGACACTGGATGCGTCCTTAAAACTATTTACAATCTGCATAACAGAGGTATCCTAAAACGCATACCTCTGAGTCCCAATCTTACACTGTGCGGGCTTTGAACTTTTCTGCGGAATTGGCATTCACCGCAGAGGAGGGAAGACTATTCCATTGGGGAATAGTTCTAGGAAAGAACGAGTTCTTCAGGGCATCACTATAGGACTGGTATCTACGATATTGTGAGTCGTTTACTTTTGATGCCCTTGTTTGGGTCGACACTGTTACAGGGGTCAAGTACCTATCTTTATCAATAGACACTGAATCAGAGTGTATCTTGTAGAAGAAGGTTAAAGAGGACTGCTCACGACGAGCCTCCAGGGACGGCCACTCTAGCTCATTAAGCATGTCACCGACGCTACTTCTATTTCGCCATCGCCTACAGGTCCATCGAGCAGCTGTCCTCTGCACCTTCTCCACCTACTGAGTCTGAGTTTTAACATAGGGATGCCAAATGGGTGATGCATATTCAAGTTGAGGGCGAACCAATGTTTTATATGCAACATCCTTTGTCTGCCTAGGTGCAAAAGCCAAGTTCCGTCTAAGGAATCCCAAGGTCCTAGTTGCTTTAGATGTAATCTCTGAGATATGTTGACCCCAATCAAGATCGTCAGTGATGGTGATACCAAGATATTTTGCGGATTGAACATGCTCCAAAACTTGCTGGTGAAGAGTATAGTCAAACTTAATTTGCTTGACCGGAGGGTGTCGTGACATTCTCATTTCTCATTGAGTGACATTTGGCCACATTGAACTTCATTTGCCAATCGGCCTCCCACTGTGCAAGTTGATCCAGGTCATCTTGTAAAATAAGACAGTCAGAAGGAGAATATATGTTCCTATACAGGACACAATCATCAGCAAACAAACGGACCGATGACCTGATATTATCGGGGAGATCATTAATGAAAACCAAGAAAAGGACCGGTCCAAGGACCGAACCTTGGGGGACTCCAGATAAAACAGGGACTGGATCAGACGCTTGGCCATCAAGTACAACTTGTTGTGAGCGCCCAGAGAGCCATGAGCTAATCCACCTATGCGTGGATCCTCTTATCCCATAGTACTCCAGTTTATGTAATAGCCTTCTGTGAGGTACCTTGTCAAAGGCCTTAGCAAAGTCCATGATGATCAAGTCAGTCTGTTTGTGGCCACGGTTTATGGCCCCATCCAGATTGCTCACAATGTCATGGTAAAATTGAACAAGCTGCGTTTCGCAAGACCTTTGACTCCGGAAACCATGTTGACAGTCATCAAGGATGCTCTCAAAGGCTAAGTGCTTGTTAATGTTGCTTACTAATATATGCTCCGGGGTTTTGCAACAGATGCATGTTAGCGACACTGGTCTATAATTTGCTGCATCATATTTTTCCCCTTTTTTATAGACCGGGGTTACATTTGCTTGTCGCCAGTCATCTGGTACAGTGCCCTGGGCAAGTTATTGATTGATGATAAAGGCCAACACAGGAGATATTTCAGCACTACATTCCTTAAGTACCCTGGCATTCAGGTCATCGGGCCCAGATGCCTTATGTATCTTGAGCTTACCTATCAGTTTAGCGACCCCATTGGGGTCAACTGTTATGTCCCCCATAGAGGGGAACGGACTTGCACCTTTAAATGGTAGCTCACCATCAGTTTCACGCGTAAATGCTGATTTAAACTGTTTATTGCAAATATTAGCCTTATCGCGCGCATCTGTTTTTAGAATTCCATTTTCCCTTAGCGAAGTGATCCCAAACGCATCCTTTTTCAGGGACTTTACGAATGACCAAAACTTTTTAACTTTACCATTCTTTTGGGGACTATCGGGATCTATGTTGTCATCTTCAAAGGTAAAGATGCTGGAAACATGCTTCCAATATGCATCTCTTATAACCTTTTGCACATGTGCTCTGAACCGTTTGTAATGATTCTTAACGTCAGGGCTGCTAGACTTGCGAGTACGAAAATACATTCTATTCCGTCTTCTGATGAGATGCTTGATCGTGTTATCGATCCACGGTGCCCTATATTTTGTTTTGGTCATTTTCGTTGGTATAAACCTTTCCATTGCCGTGGTTAATTCGGACTTAAAACTGACCCACAAGTCATTAACTGACATGTGCGAGAGGTCAGAGGAAAGGAACGAATCCTTAAATCGCGCCATATGGTCTCGCAGACCATCCATATCCGCACGTTTGTAGAGAAAAACTTTACGCGGGACTTGTATGATTCGTTTAGCTTTTATGTCATACTCAACAAGGACTATGTCATGATCAGCTTGGATATCAACATGGATATTATACGACAGACTGCATGCATGGTAGTTAACCCAATCACGGTTGGCAACTTTGCTTCCCTCTTTAATTGCACGCCGGTGGGTCAGGCCTCAGATTCTATGACGGCTCCACCGTAAAGGCTTATTGAAAATTAAAGAGATAATGTTGGTTGGTGCCTGATGCTCTGTCTCTGGTCGGGCTCATCGGAGTCTAACTGTTGGTTTTCTTTTGCTCCAGCATTTCAGTGGTTTCTTGTTGTCGAGTCCTCACCGTTGTCTCACCTCTGTGGTTCTTTGATTTCTGTGTTCACGGAAATGTTGCACTGATGAGTTAGGAGGCCTTCGTGCGGACTGAACAAGTTGTTTGTCTAAATCGCGACGGAAGTAAGGGCGAGGATTGTGGCCACGTAAAATCGATTTAAGCCCCCCAGTGGAAATCTTCCACTGACCGTTCCAAGCTCTTCTGTGGCGATTTATTTATGTTGTTGTTTGTTACTTACTGTGTGTATCACTTGTGTCTTTTAATTTTGGATGGCCATATGGCCATTTTGTGGGAAAGTAACTGTCCATATGGCCTTCCTTTGTTTAGGTTTCCATTATGGTCTGGTCGCTTAATGTTTGTATTTCTTTCCCTTTGGTGTCTTTTATGGATGGAGTAAGTTAATTGTATCAATTCCTGATCTTTGTTTTACTTCTACTTTGCCAATCGGGGGCATCCCCTTAACTCGGCTTACTGGGGATGGAGAATTTGTAAACAATAAATCAAGGGTCTTTTCTTGTCGGGTGGGTATGTTAACAACTTGGGCCAGGCAGTGTTCTTTAATTATGTCCAAAAGTTGTTGCTGTGTCTGCCTTTTAGGCACCCCATAGGGCACCTGCATGCTGCTCCATTCAATGTCACCACAATTAAAGTCTCCGCCAACCAAAATATGGGCATTTGCATTTGACATTATCCTAGACAAAGATGAATTAAAAGCCTCAAGATATTCTGGGTCAATCTGATCTGGTGGGCGATAAAAAGATCCAAGGTACAATGTCCTACATCCAATGATGTTCAATTTACACCAAACTAGTTCACAGTTGGTGTCCAACTCCGGAGTTTCTGTACAGAGTAGGTCTCGCTTGAAAGCCACGAAGACACCTCCATGTGCATCCCCAACTCTGTCTTTCCGGATGGCCTCAAAGGATTCAGGAAAAAATTCCGAGTTTTTAATTTCTGGGGTTAACCAAGACTCATTGCCCAAAATGATATCTGGTTTCGCCGAGTCGATAATTGTATGAAGTTCAGCCCTTTTATTCTTTATTGACTGACAATTCATGATCAATATTCTGAGGGGATGGTTAAGGACCGCCTTTTTGGTCTTTCGTTTAGCTTCTTTTGACTGCTGCACAATGGGCGATGAAGCTGCCGTGGGTGGGCCTATGTTTTCTGGTATCGGACTATCAGGCTCGGATAGGGTAGATAAAGGTTCAAAGTGGTTGTAGGTGTCTATAGAAGATGAGGTGTCAAACAGAGATGTGGAAAAGTTTGGCATTCCACATTTCATACACTCCCATGCAACATTTTTATTCAATGATCTGTTGTAAAATACATAGTTGATGACATGCCTTGACATCCTATGTGATACCAGACATTGCAGGTGGCGCAACAAATTCCCCGGTCTTCCCACGCCACTTTACAACGTCACTTCAATAAAACAGTACACAGCACACACTCACACTTACGGAAAAAGTTACATATGGTCATGCGCATAATGCTCTTAGGAGCAATAAGTTAATTCCTTATCTGTTCCCATTTTAGGATTTGAATATGTGTGTTCATTCTTTGAACTGTCCACGTTTAAGGAGATCTCTTTGAAGTTATACGAGACGCCTGTATACGTCCTTCATACGACTATGCGTCCTTCATGATGGAGATACGTCCTTCATGTTAGAGATTTGTTTATCTGACTCTATGTCAAGTATGGATTACCCCTCTTGGCTTGACGAAGTAGTAGATTAGATGCTACTACGGGCCACAGGCCATTGGTAGATCATAAAGCCCTTGTAGATGTCTGAAATTAACGAACAGCTCATAATAATTCCTTCTAACCTCAACTTTCCATATTCTCTCCCTGATGTGTGATGCCATGCCCGCGCAAGTGGGGGGTTGTGAAACTTTCAAGATAATTTGACCTTTGACAAAATGCGATAATTGAAAGCCACCCCTGATTGCACGGGAAACCTGCGTACACAGATCACTAGGAGTGGGCAAGCGAGCGTTATATCAACGTATATTCGACGTCAATGATCATGACGTCAACGTCAATTTGACGTCACGACGTTGCGGCCGAATACACGCGGTGGGACTGATATAACCTCAGTGCACCAAAGCTTACTACATTTAAGACAAAACTATCACACTTAAGAAACGAACTTATACATGTACAAATAAAATACACAAACATTACACTTTTAAATGATTGAAATTGTCCCCTAGAACGCCATTGCGCAAACAACCAATGCGTTACCATAAATATAATGTTCTTCTAACAAAACATATGGCTGAAAATGGTGGTGAAAAGTTTGCCATTGTTCCCTACTTCTGCCCAGAATACGGACCGCGCCCACAAGTTAGAACAGTATCACTGCGTGAGGCCGTTCTAACGAGTACCAACAATCTGCATGCCAAAGCAGAAACACGAAAAAATGAGTGCACTATCGTCATATTAACACTGCAGCGACAATGTATCGCTCGGAGTACTCTGATATAAGTACACCGACTCTAAACTAAGAATAAAGGCTACTCCCTCATGTTGACAACCAGCCGTAGATGCTGGGACTCCTCGCCTTGCCAACCGACGACGAGTAAAGGATATCATTTTGCCAACCATCACCGAGTACAGTATGCTCGCCCAGTCTTACAGGCTAGACCGGTGAGCAAAATGTACTCCCCTCAAAATATCTGGAAAATCTTCTTGAAGCCATATGATTGATAAAAAACATATCGCGCGTAGACGGGGTGGGATGGGAGAGGAGATTCCGGGACGTTTCGCCCCCAAACCATTTCCTCCCCTAGTCGTTTCGCCCCCAAGACGTTTCCTCCCTGGTCGTTGCCCCCTTAGTCGTTTCGCCCTACTAGTAGTTTCGTCCCCCTAGTCTTTTCGCCCACTGTTCACTGTAAGGTTAATTTTCACTGTTGAACTTTTATTAGAGGTGAGAAGAGGCAAATATTTAAGTAGCATCATTGCCCTGTCACGTCAGCCAAAGTATCTGTATCTGTTCGTTAAGAGACTTAATTCATACTTGAACATTAATGTCTCTGATGGCGGATGAAAAAGAGAAAGTGGGAAATATAGGAAAGAAAGAGAAATAGTGGATAGACAAGAAAGAAAAGAAAGGAAAGATTCCTGCCTGCTTTTTCAAATCATCATTGGAAACCAGGCCTCTCCGGCTATAGTAGCTGGCCCTTGGTATGGTCGCCCAACCGGCACAGGCACACAAATCCATCAGACTTTACTTACAGACTGGCCCCTACCTAGCTATTAAACCGAGAGAGTGGACGGCCCCTGCTTGAAGGATACCAAGTCAGGGGCCTCAGCAACATATGCTGGTAAAGAATTCCAATCGGTTATAGTCCTACGGAAGAAGCTGTACTTGAATGTATCAAGCAAACCGCGTTGCCTGATCAGGGTCTGCACTATTTGCTTACAGTTCAGGAATTACTGGGCCGGACGCCGCAAATCTGCTCAGGGTATACACAAATTGCTGACAGAACGTTGATGAAAGGGATTAACTTTATTACGTTGCATCGGCGTTGACGCGTGGTTGCGAAGACGACATTTGTGACAATACACATCCATGACATTGTAGTACCTAGTTGGCACACAATGTGTATGCAACGTCGTATCAACGCCGATGCACTTTTATTACGTTGCATCGGCGTTGACGCGACGTTGCGTAGACGGCATTTGCGGCAGTATTCAACAATGAATTACTGGCCGACTCTGTTAACGAACCAACCGACCAATTTAAAACAAAACTGGTATGTGTGCTTAAGCGGACGTTTAACTTTGCAAAGACCGCATGTTTTAACACCTCATCATTAATGGCATTAATTGCGCGATGTGTCAAATCAAATAAACAATGTTATTAACGGTATTGATCAAAACAAGTAATACTTATCATAATTCCTAATTAACATTTTCATTCAAAGAACATGTTCTTCTCTCTCTCTCTCTCTCTCTCTCTCTCTCTCTCTCATATATGAATATTTTATATATAAAATATAGGAAAATATTTTGGGGGCGAAACAACTAGGGTTGGGGGGGGGCGAAACGACTAGGGTTTTGGGGCGAAACGACTAGGAGCCAAAAAGGGGCTGAAACGACTAGGGGGGAAACGACCAGGGGGAAACGTCTTTGGGGGGAAACGTCTTGTTACCGGAGAGATTGGTCTGTTCCGGTCCATTCCGGTAATTAGGTCCGTTCCGGTAAAATTTACACACCTCCTGGAACCAGCTACAACAACACAATAAAAATGGCTGCCTCCATGCAGGTCAGAATCAGAATCAGAATTGTTACTGGTGACACGTCAAATGACATTCATACACCAGGACCTGTGATGTGGGAAGTTAGTCCCTAGCTCTAACCAAAGAGGTAAATTTAGCTACACAATCATCAGCACCTTCAGCTGTCGAGATAATCGAATCGGGAAGGGCATTCCAATCTCTAATGGTTCTGGGGAAGAACGACTCTTTATAAATGTCGGTTCTTGCGCTAAGGGTCTGAAACGCCAACGAATGGTGATTTCTACAGTGTCTAGCTGGGGGAACAAGGTCATCTGTTGGAATGCTGGCAGCACCCTTTAGACCTTTGTATAAAAGGATTAGCCTACTGTCTTTTCTCCTTTTCTTGAGAGACTCCCATTTTAATTTTCCAAGTATTCCAGTCATGCTCCCAGTTTCAAAGCAGTAATTGCCTGTTACAAATCTAGCAGCTCTATTCTGAACTTTCTCAATTTCATCATTAAGGACCACTCCACTGGGGTCCCAGATACAACTACCATATTCCAAGATTGGGCGAACAAGACCTTTATATGCTGCCTCTTTTACATCCTGAGGGCACTGATGAAGATTTCGCCTCAGGAAACCAAGCGTTCTATTTGCCTTAGTACACATGTTGCTAATATGAGTATTCCATCTCAAGTTGTGTGAGATTGTCACTCCAAGGTATTTAATGGAGTCCACATTTTCGAGCACCGTTCCCTCTAAGGTGTAAGAAGCCTCAACTTTATTAGATCTCTTCCTAGTTATCTGCATAATATTGCATTTAACTGGCTGAAATCTCATGCCCCATTTACGTGCCCAACATCCTAATCTATCTATGTCAGCCTGAAGTTTCAATGAGTCATCTGTGTCTCTCATTTCCCGGTAACAAACACAGTCATCTGCGAACAGTCTTATTTCTGAGTCAATGTCAGTGGAAATATCATTGATGTACAGGGAGAACAAAAGTGGACCAAGAACGGTCCCTTGCGGGACTCCAGACAAAACTGGAGCCCACTCCGAAGATTCACCATTAACAACAACCCGCTGTTTTCTGTAGCAAAGAAAGGAATCTATCCATTTGAGGGTCTTTCCCCCAATTCCATAACCAAATAACTTAGATTTAAGTAGTTCATGAGGAGGGGTGTCAAAGGCCTTCTCGAAGTCCAGAATAAATGTGTCCACCTGTCCCCCTTTGTCCAAGATTTTTGCCCAGTCATTAATAACTGTGCTTAGCTGAGTTTCACAACTGTGCCTTTTCCTAAATGCATGTTGCCTGTCTGACAAAAGTTTATGCTCGTCCAAGTGGGCCATGATGTTTGAGCAGACTATATGTTCCAGCAATTTACACAGAACACAAGTCAGAGACACAGGGCGATAATTACGGGCAAGAGCCCTATCTCCTTTTTTGAAGAGTGGACAAATGTTTGCTAAGAGCCATTCTTTGGGGATTTCACCCGTATCAAGAGACTGTTGAAACAAGTGTGCGAAAACTGGACCCAACTCATTTGCTAGTTCCTTCAGGACTCTGGGATGAAGCTCATCAGGTCCTAAGGCCTTACTGGGGTTTAAGCCTTGAAGTAATTTGGTCACTCCTGCAGCTGTCACAACAATATTATTCATGAATGGGGCCGATCTTCCAGTCAATGGAACCTCCGTGAACTCAGTTTTATTAAACGCATCATTGAATTGACCAACTAGTTCCTCTGCCCTTTCAGAGTCTGATTCAGCAACCCCGTCCCCTCCTCTTTTATTAAGGGGCGGGATGCCTTGCCTGTCTTTCTTCTGGCTATTAATATATCTGTAGAAGTCTCTGGGATTTGCCTTTACATCACCTACCAAGTTATTCACATACAAATCATGCTGATTTTTTATATCAGTCTTGATTTCACGTCTCAAGTTTTCAAATTTTGTCCGGAGTTTACCACTTCCCGTCTTTTTTGCCTTTGCATGAATCTTATTCCTTCTGCGAATTTTCCTTCTGCTTTTAGTTTTTAAGCAATTTTGGCCCTTCTGCTTTAAACGAGGCGCGATATAGGTGTAGTTTTTCCGTTTGTTTGTCATTCGATCAATTTTTCTAGAGGTCCCGGGTTCGATCCCCGGCAGCGGCGATAAAATTTCGGTGTCCGAACACGCTCCATTTGCATCATTTGTAAAGATGAATGTCATTAAGTGCACCGTCCTTCGGATCGGGACGTTAACTGGAGGCCCCCTGTGCAGGGAGAATCATCCCTTGTGCAGGTTATGGGACCAGCTCAAAACCTCAATGAGAGATTTCCACAAAATCCTTATGTCAGACCTTGCTGCTGCAGACATTCACATATTGTGGAAGGAGTTTGTCACTAAACTCCAGCAAGGTATTGACACTTGTATTCCTACTCGACAAGCCAAAACACGTAATGTCCTCCCATGGATTGATAGAGAAATCCACCGCCTCATGCGCAGGAGAGATAGGCACTACAAGCATTGGACAAGGTCTGGTCGACCTACTGACCAGAAAAAGTTCCTAGAATACAAATACCTGGTGCGCCGTGTATCTGAAAGGGCCTATGAAAGGTACATCGGTGAAAGGTACATCGGTGATATACTTGGAATGAACCAATCAACAGATGATCCTGATAGTCCCATCAAGGTCAACACCAAGAAACTGGTTCGTAGAAATACCATAACACACCCAAACACCGAAACACACTGGTTATTACCAGAACACACTCAAAAAAGGCTTTTTTACTTGGCTTATCTATCTACTGATACTGCGTCGGTCACATTTGATCATTTCCGCAGGTGTACATTACATACACTCCAGGTTTTGCAGGATGAAAGCCTACACATTAATCATGTAATTACGGTAGGGATCTTTAACCTGCGCAGGGGATGGTTCTCCCTGCACAGGGGGCCTCCAGTTAACGTCCCCATCCAAAGGACGGTGCACTTTATGACATTCATCCCTGCAAATGATGTTCGGACACCAAAATTTTATCGCCGCTGCCGGGAATCGAAGCATCAGAGGCAAGTGCACTAACCACTGAGCTATCACGCTCCTTAATAAATGTTTTTAGGGGAATATACTATAATATACACTTGATATGCCTTATATTGACCAAATGTAACACAAAAATATACTTTATAAACCCTAGCCCAGTTACGCATCAAATAATTTATGGCATTGTGATCCGGTATATTTTTTGTCACGATGCGTTAGGCTAGGAAAGTTATAAGAAATGCATTAAACGTCAAAAGGTGTTATTCAAACCTAGAATAACTGTTACGGTGGTAATTAGTTATAGTATTTAATTTTTTTTATTGGAGGATTACGTCCCATCAGCACTGATTCAGAACCATAGCAGAAATAAATTAAATGTATACCTCAGTTTAAAATAATGAAAATTTTCAGATTAAAAAAATCTAAAAAATTTTCATATTTCTGTTACAAACATAGATTGTGAGTGTTCATTAGTACCGCCTCGTTGAGGCGGTTCTAACAAGTATCCACAATCTAAGTTTTTTAGTAGAAATAAATTAAATGTATACCTCTGTTTAAAATAAAGAATGAAAATTTTCAGATTAAAAAAAGTCTGATAATTTTCAAATTTCTAATACAAACACAGATTGTGAGTACCGGTATTCATTAGAACCACCTCCTTGAGGTGCTTTATATCATTGTATTTAATTATATAATGTGTATGCAGATATCAAATTACTTAAATTGTGCTATTTCGACGTTGATTTACACATACCGCATGGCATGTATCAGACTGCTATTTGATTTTTGAATATACATTGTGTTTTTATATACTTTTGTTGTTTTTAGAGAGTGAGAGAGAGTTATATAGCATAATTGCAATGAATTTTGAAATAAAACTGTGCAATATTCAAACATGGTTTGTTATGTATTTTATAACCATTTGTCATATTTCATTTTCTGCTAAGAATGAAACAAAGAAACCAAAGCAGTACCGACAGGAATGATCTAAGCTGTTGACTGGGCCATAAATTTAAATGAAAAACAATAAAATGACACATACAGAGTTGCCACTTAGCAAACTTGGTAAAAATCGGATATGTATATAAAAAAAAATGAAATTTTGGCGAGCTAACGTTTTTGAAGTTCATGTTTTTCTTCCCAATGGCGACACTATGCACTGGAAATGTCAATCTTTTTTTTTTTTTTTTTTGTGGCTAGAAGAATTGTCAAACTGTATTCTTTTGGCCATCAAATGAGTTATATCAGAGAGAGCAAATCTAAACATGCTAAACATAAACTGCGCAGTATAATATAACCCACAGGACCGGAACACATTTGATAAAACACTGAACTAAGATAAATTTATATATGCTTTTTATATCAGAAATGTTTTCAACAACACCATACACAATAAAACAATGCAAATAAGTCAAAAATAACATTTCTAATAAAAGAAAAATAAAAAAAATCAAGTGTGTTCCGGTAATTAACAGTGTGTTCCGGTGTTTTGGTGTGTTCCGGTGTAACAGTTTATCTTTACCCCCTGGGTAGCTTTACCCCCGGGGGTAAAGATATCCCAGGATATCTTTACCCCCACCCTGGATATCTTCACCCCCGGGGGTAAAGATATCCCGGCTGGGATATCTTTACCCCCGGGGGTAAAGCTATCCCAGCCGGGATATCTTTACCCCCACCCCAACTTTTGGGTATAAACTATTTTCTTAATGCCCAATTTCTTCTTATATGTAAGTGAAGCAAGAAAGTGGACTCGATGTTTCACTTTAACATTTTTTCGTTTCAATCATGACTCGGACTAATAGAACTACCCTTAGTAAGAAATATGACCATATTATAGAGGCAAATGAATATTTAATAACTTCTTTTGGTATATTTTCTTATTCAAAATGTTGCTTATGACAATCTTTCATAATCTTGCAATATCCCTGTCAGTCGTGAAATGGGTGGTGGTGGTGAGTGGAAAGGCGGGGGTAAAGATATCCTGGCTGGGATATCTTTACCCCCGGGGGTAAAGCTAAACTGGCCAGGATATCTTTACCCCCACCCCAACTTTTGGGTGTAAACTATTTTATAAATGCCCAATTTCTTCTTATATGTAAGAGAAGCAAGATAGTGGACTCGATGTTTCACTTTAACATTTTTTGTTTCAATTGTGACTCGGACTTATAGAACCACCCTTAGAAAGAAATATGACCATATTATAGAGGCAAATGATTATTTAATAATTTCTTTTTGTATATTTTCTTATTCAAAATGTCCCTTATGACAATCTTTCATAATCTTGCATTATCCCCGTCAGTTGTGAAATGGGTGGTGGTGGTGAGTGGAAAGGCGGGGGTAAAGATATCCCGGCCGGGATATCTTTACCCCCGGGGGTAAAGCTAAACTGGCCAGGATATCTTTACCCCCACCCCAACTTTTAGGTATAAACTATTTTCTAAATGCCCAATTTCTTCTTATATGTAAGAGAAGCAAGATAGTGGACTCGATGTTTCACTTTAACATTTTTCGTTTCAATCGTGATTCAGACTATTAGAACTACCCTTAGTAAGAAATATGAACATATTATAGAGGCGAATGATTAAATAATACTTTCTTTTTGTTTGATTCTTATTCAAAATGTCCCTTATGACAATCTTTAATAATCTTGCATTATCCCTGTCAGTTGTGAAATGGGTGGTGGGGGTGAGTGGAAAGGCGGGGGTAAAGATATCCCGGCTGGGATATCTTTACCCCCGGGGGTAAAGCTAAACTGGCCAGGATATCTTTACTCCCACCCCAACTTTTGGGTATAAACTATTTTCTAAATGCCCAATTTCTACTTATATGTAAGAGAAGCAAGATAGTGGACTCGATGTTTCACTTTAACATTTTTCGTTTCAATTGTGACTCAGACTTATAGAACTACCCTTAGAAAGAAATAGACCATATTATAGAGGCAAATGATTATTTAATAACT
This sequence comes from Lucinisca nassula, assembly GCA_963580285.1. Taxonomy (NCBI): domain Eukaryota; kingdom Metazoa; phylum Mollusca; class Bivalvia; order Lucinida; family Lucinidae; genus Lucinisca; species Lucinisca nassula. Next base: position 18,183,696 of record OY757012.1, read on the forward strand.
TCTTTTTGTATATTTTCTTATTCAAAATGTCCCTTATGACAATCTTTCATAATCTTGCATTATCCCTGTCCGTTGTGAAATGGGTGGTGGTGGTGAGTGGAAAGGCGGGGGTAAAGATATCCCGGCTGGGATATCTTTACCCCCGGGGGTAAAGCTAAACTGGCCAGGATATCTTTACCCCCACCCCAACTTTTGGGTATAAACTATTTTCTAAATGCCCAATTTCTACTTATATGTAAGAGAAGCAAGATAGTGGACTCGATGTTTCACTTTAACATTTTTCGTTTCAATTGTGACTCAGACTTATAGAACTACCCTTAGAAAGAAATAGACCATATTATAGAGGCAAATGATTATTTAATAACTTCTTTTTGTATATTTTCTTATTCAAAATGTCCCTTATGACAATCTTTCATAATCTTGCATTATCCCTGTCCGTTGTGAAATGGGTGGTGGTGGTGAGTGGGAAAGGCGGGGGTAAAGATATCCCTGGCTGGGATATCTTTACCACCCTGGGGGTAAAGCTAAACTGGCCAGGATATCTTTACCCCACCACCAACTTTTGGGTATAAACTATTTCTAAATGCCCAAATTTCTTCTTATATGTAAGAGAAGCAAGATAGTGGACTCGATGTTTCACTTTAACATTTTTCGTTTCAATTGTGACTCAGACTTATAGAACTACCCTTAGAAAGAAATAGACCATATTATAGAGGCAAATGATTATTTAATAACTTCTTTTGTATATTTTCTTATTCAAAATGTCCCTTATGACAATCTTCATAATCTTGCATTATCCCTGTCCGTTGTGGAAATGGCTGGTGGTGGTGAGTGGAAAGGCTGGGGGTAAAGATATCCCGGCTGGGATATCTTTACCCCCCGGGGGTAAAGCTAAACTGGCCAGGATATCTTTACCCCCCACCCCAACTTTTGGGTATAAACTATTTTCTAAAATGCCCAATTTCTACTTATATGTAAGGAGAAGCAAGATAGTGACTCGATGTTTCACTTAACATTTTTCGTTTCAATTGTGACTCAGACTTATAGAACTACCCTTAGAAAGAAATAGACCATATTATAGAGGCAAAATGATTATTTAATAACTTCTTTTTGTATATTTTCTTATTCAAAATGTCCCTTATGACAATCTTTCATAATCTTGCATTATCCCTGTCCGTTGTGAAATGGGTGGTGTGGTGGTGAGTGGAAAGGTGGGGGTAAAGCTAAACTGGCCAGGATATCTTTACCCCCACCCCAACTTTTGGGTATAAACTATTTTCTAAATGCCCAATTTCTTCTTATATGTAAGAGAAGCAAGATAGTGGACTCGATGTTTCACTTTAACATTTTTCGTTTCAATTGTGACTCAGACTTATAGAACTACCCTTAGAAAGAAATAGACCCATATTATAGAGGCAAAATGATTATTTAATAACTTCTTTTTGTATATTTTCTTATTCAAAATGTCCCTTATGACAATCTTTCATAATCTTGCATTATCCCTGTCCGTTGTGAAATGGGTGGTGGTGGTGAGTGGAAAGGCGGGGGTAAAGATTTCCCGGCCGGGATATCTTTACCCCCGGGGGTAAAGCTAAACTGGCCAGGATATCTTTACCCCCACCCCAACTTTCGGGTATAAACTATTTCTTAATGCCCAATTTCTTCTTATATGTAAGTGAAGCAAAAAAAAAACATAACAAGCATAATTAAACCATACAGCTTGCAAGAATATATTTTTCACATCTTATACCATTGCTCATGGGTGGGGGTGAAGATTTCATGGTTGGGATAGGGTGACCCACACACCACCACCCAAAAAAAGTCAAGACTTTGGAAAACCCAGACAGACAAGCACACTTCTCAACAATGGAAGGTACTACTGATGTCCACCACTCACAACTTACAGTGTTAATGCAAGATTAAGAAAGATTGTCATAAGTAAGGTGTTGACTAAGAAAATAAACAAAATGAAGTTATTAAACGGTCATATGCCTCTATAATATGGTCATATTTCTTACTTAGGGTAGTTCTGTCAGTGTCATGACTGAAACAAAAAATGTTCAAGTGAAACATCGAGTCCACTATCTTGCTTCAGTTACATATAAGAAGAAATTGGGCATTGAGAAAATAGTTTATATCCAAAAGTGGGGATGGGGGTAAAGATCTCCTGGCCACTTTAGCTTTACCCCCGGGGGTAAAGATATCCCAGCCAGGATATCTTTAGCCCCGCCTTTCCACTCACCACCACCCATTTCACAACTGACAGGGATAATGCAAGGTTATGATATGAAAGATTGTCATAAGGGACATGTTGAATAAGAAAATATACAAAAAGAAGTTATTAAATAATCATTTGCCTCTAAAATATGTTCATATTTCTTACTAAGGGTTGTTCTGTTAGTCTGAGTCACGATTGAAACGAAAAATGTTAAAGTGAAACATCGAGTCCACTATCTTGCTTCTCTTACATATAAGAAGAAATTGGGCATTTAGAAAATAGTTTATACCCAAAAGTTGGGGTGGGGGTAAAGATATCCTGGCCAGTTTAGCTTTACCCCCGGGGGTAAAGATATCTCAGCCGGGATATCTTTACCCCCGCCTTTCCACTCACCACCACCACCCATTTCACAACTGACAGGGATAATGCAAGATTATGAAAGATTGTCATAAGGGACATTTTGAATAAGAATCAAACAAAATGAAGTTATCAAATAATCATTCGCCTCTATAATATGGTCATATTTCTTACTAAGGGTAGTTCTATTAGTCCGAGTCATGATTGAAACGAAAAAAAGTTAAAGTGAAACATCGAGTCCACTATCTTGCTTCTCTTACATATAAGAAGAAATTGGGCATTTAGAAAATAGTTTATACCCAAAAGTTGGGGTGGGGGTAAAAATATCCTGGCCAGTTTAGCTGTACCCCCGGGGGTAAAGATATCCCAGCCGGGATATCTTTACCCCCCCTTTCCACTCACCCCCACCACCCATTTCACAACTGACAGGGATAATGCAAGATTATGAAAGATTGTCATAAGGGACATTTTGAATAAGAATCAAACAAAAAGAAGTTATTAAATAATCATTCGCCTCTATAATATGGTCATATTTCTTACTAAGGGTAGTTCTATTAGTCCGAGTCATGATTGAAACGAAAAAATGTTAAAGTGAAACATTGAGTCCACTATCTTGCTTCTCTTACATATAAGAAGAAATTGGGCATTTAGAAAATAGTTTATACCCAAAAGTTGGGGTGGGGGTAAAGATATCCTGACCAGTTTAGCTTTACACCCAGGGGTAAAGATATCCCAGCCGGGATATCTTTACCCCCGCTTTGCCACTCACCACCACCACCACCCATTTCAAGACTGACAGGGATAATGCGAGATTATGAAAGATTGTCATAAGCAACATTTTGAATAAGAAAATATACAAAAAAGAAGTTCTTAAATAATCATTTGTTGGGGTGGGGGTAAAGATATCCTGGCCAGTTTAGCTTTACCCCCGCCTTTGCACTCACCACCACCACCCATTTCACAACTGACAGGGATAATGCAAGATTATGAAAGATTGTCATAAGGGACATTTTGAATAAGAAAATATACAAAAAGAAGTTATTAAATAATCATTTGCCTCTATAATGTGGTCATATTTCTTACTAAGGGTAGTTCTATTAGTCTGAGTCATGATTGAAACTAAAAATGTTAAAGTGAAACATCGAGTCCACTATCTTGCTTCTCTTACATATAAGAAGAAATTGGGTATTAAGAAAATAGTTTATACCCAAAAGTTGGGTTGGGGGTAAAGATATCCTGGCCAGTTTAGCTTTACCCCCGGGGGTAAAGATATCCTGGCCAGTTTAGCTTTACCCCCGGGGGTGAAGATATCCAGGGTGGGGGTAAAGATATCCCGGGATATCCTAACCCCCGGGGGTAAAGCTACCCCTGAGTAGCTTTACCCCCGGGGGTAAAGCTACCCAGGGGTCAAGATAAACTGGGACACCGGTATTTCTACGAACCCGCAAGAAACTATATTCCCTATTAAAACACTCAAAGCAGGACAACAGCGGCATATCATCCCTAAAGGCTAACGGACAGACTCACACATCAGATGTAGACAAAGCAAACACTCTAAACCAGCAGTTTCAATCAGTTTTCAGTCCCAAGTCCCATATAAATTTGAAAGCCCTTGCCCAAATGACTTTGCAGGACCTGCATGATTCCGGAGTCGCCCAGCCCTTTCAGCCCAGCCCTTATACGAACATGCCTGACATTCAAATCTCAGCCAATGGTATTGAATGCCTTCTTAAAAAGCTCAACCCCCATAAGGCATCAGGTCCAGACCAGCTGAAACCTATAGTACTTCAAAACCTCCACAAAGAGCTAGCCCCAATCCTCCAAATAATTTTCCAAAAGTCTATTGACCAGGGAAAATTGCCCACCATATGGAAAGAGGCCAATGTATGCCCCATATTCAAAAAAGGGGATAAAACTGATCCTGCCAACGGCCGCCCTATCTCCCTAACATGTGTTCTATGCAAAGTGCTAGAACACATTGTCGCCTCCAATATGTCCAAGCACTTCAACAGCCAGAACTTTCTTTATGAACTACAGCATGGGTTCCGAGAAAGGCGTTCCTGCGAGACCCAATTGATCATGTTGATAGATGAATTATCTAGAAACATGCAATTAAGAAAACAGACTGATTTACAGAGCTCTCACTAGGATTTTGAAAACAGGATTCCAGGAATCCTTCCTTGTAAAAAGTTGGATTCATAGATAAAAAGTTTGATTCCCACATAAAAAAGTTGGAGTTCTGATCTTGATCGCGCATAGAACATAGACAAAAACTTCTTATTATCAGGCTACACGTCCATATGAAAAACTGTATACTTTCATGGCTCTCAAACTCTTTTTTTTTCTGATAAATGCATTTAATATGAAAAACTGTATACTTTCATGGCTCCCAAACTCTTTTTTTTTCTGATAAATGCATTTAATAACTTCGTTCCAAACATGTAGATTGTGGGTACTAGTTAGAAATATTTCACTGATGTGTCTATTTCCCCCCCCCCCCCCCCATTGCAGTTGCTCAGATTTATTCTCACACTTCTAGTCAAATAATGCCACATAAAAGTAATGGAGTATTAGGATAACAGCAGATTAAATGTAAACCCAGATCAGACAAGCAGCATTCTATTTAGCTATATTTGTGCTTTCAAATTCGGACGTATATGTACGTGACAGTAGCTCAATTATTTTTAATTGGTGTAAACAAATACGTAGGGGAAGCATCCTAACCACGTCTGACTTCCTGTAATTGTTAAAAATGATTGTATTTTGAAGAATTACAAACATTTTTGTCACCAGTAAACGTCGAAACACACTTTGACCGAGCGATAAAAAGTACTATCATGTAGTCGCGAAAATACATGACATTGGTAATTCGTCAATTATATCATCTTCGCCGTAACCCCAGTTTAACTAAACGTTATATTTTACCGACTCATGCTAATCCGTTGATGATATGAGCTTACATCAATTAGTAAACTCATTAATTGTAATCCGTAATAACACGGGGATTAGCGCGGCGAGATTAAACAGGTACAATCATTTTTAACACATGCCGCAAACCCACCACTTTCCAATATTGTCTCTTCCACTGACAGGTGCAAAAATACCTGTCAATATAGGTCACGCCTACTGATTTGTGGCACGTGCACTTTCAACATAAAAAGCGGCGCCGCATTTGATCTTTTATTGGTATTGTATAAGCGGCCTAAATTAGCTTCTGAATTTACCGCTTCTGTAATTTTGGACGCGTGTCGCAAATACAAGAATCGCCGGTTGTGAATTTTACGCGTACAACAGCAAAAGTTGGCGTAAAATACGCAGAATCCTGCGTTTCCGAGAGCTCTGATTTAATTTTACTGGATTTTAGCAAAGCTTTTGACAAGGTCGCCCACTCTAAATTGGATAAAAAATTTCTTAGATAACAGGTCACAGTCTGTTGTCACTAATGGTACCAACTCCAGCATTATCCCGGTCTCCTCTGGTGTCCCGCAGGGCTCTGTTCTCCGACCTATACTGTTTCTTGCATACATAAATGACCTCCCAGAGCAGGTTAGGTCAAAAGTCCGACTCTTTGCTGACGACACAGCAATGTACTTATGCATTAGCTCCTTGTCTGAAGCAAACCTCCTTCAAGAAGATCTCTGCAAATTGGAGCTATGGGAAAAGGCCTGGGACATGAACTTCAACCCGACAAAATGTCAGGTTTTACATGTCACCAGGCTGAAGACACCCATTCCCTCCAAATACTTTCTTCATAACACTGAACTTGAAAGTGTGTCTGCTGCAAAGTACCTTGGGGTCACCATATCTGACGACCTCAGCTGGGGAACGCACATAGACAATATCACAAAAAAAGGCAATCAAACCCTCGGTTTTATCAAAAGAAATATCAAAGTACACAACCAAGACCTTAAGTCCACAGCATACAAAACACTTGTCCGGTCGCAATTGGAATATGCTTCCAGTGTCTGGTCACCCCATACAGCTACATATATCTACAAACTTGAATCTGTCCAACGCAGAGCTGCCAGGTGGACCACACGAGACTATAGGTACACATCAAGTGTTACAGCTATGCTTGGAAAACTCCAATGGCGTCCACTAGATCAGAGATGCATCGATAATCGCCTTATCATGCTATACAAGGTCACGCATGACCTTGTCGCAATCCCTGTCTCAGATTACCTCACACCAAATCGCAGAGAGTCGAAATTTATCCACCCTTTGGCATACAAGCAAATCCCCACCCAGACCAACTATCACAAGTATAGCTTCTTCCCAAGATCAGTTATACACTGGAACGCTCCTCCAGCCTATATTGTCTTGCTACCAACCTTGGCACAGTTCTGTCATGCTGTCTGCCAGGTGTTGCATGTGTCCCCCTAAGCCACCAGATTCTGTTTTATCTTTTAACTATACTAACTTTCTTTTTGCACTGTATAAACTCATTTCACCTATTTTGCTTTCCTTTTATTTCAGCTAACTTTCATTTTTATTTAGCACTTGGTATACCGGATACCCTTCTGTTGTCCTTTTATGAGGTTTAGAAGTATCGGAAGAAAGAAAGAAAGAAAGGTTAAAGATCCCTTCCGTAATTACATAATTACTGTGTAGGCTTTCATCCTGCAAAACCTGGAGTGTATGTAATATACGCTGTACAACAAAACATATAGAAAAACAAAAGAGAGAAGCGACATAAAAAATAGACACAAAACATAGACGCGACATTTAATAGATCGACCAATAATAGAACAATAAGTGTGAACAATAATTACCTACCGCTCGGCAATTGCTACACGTCATTGAACATTCACTCATTGATCAAGTCTACCGATCACTAAGTGGACAAACAATAGTTACAGTTAAGCACCAGTTATAACTGGCGCAAAATTTCTGCCTGCCCAGGCAAAGTGGTGCGAGTCGGCCCGTCCATGCTTATAAACTTATTGGTTTCATTGGGCGGCAGGGCTTGAGAAGTCATTTCATTTTAATATCGGGTAAGAGTCCCACAAAATTGGAAGCAACGTCTCCAAAATGACCTTTACAGTGTTGACGGGGAGGTTAAACCTCATATAAAAAAAAAACAAAATACAGAGTTGAGGAAGCAAGCTCTCCTCCGTGGAGAATCTCTGTCCAAAAAATCTAACCAAGCCATAAATAGTGTGAAAATAAAAATCCAGAAAATTGTTAACAAATAACAGACATACCTGTATGGGCTATCTTGAGGGGTTGGCACATAACGTAATATATTAAATGAAGCAGTATTACTGTCCCTTAAACTATTGATCGATAATCAACTGTATTCCCGAGATACGTTTACAATAAAAAACAAAGTATTGTTGTCGAAAAAGGGATGAAATAAATTTTTTTATATTTCTGAACTTTTTCGATGTTATTTCGATCTTTTTTTCGATGTTTTATTTCTATGTTTTGTCTTTCTGTTTTGTCTTTTCTATGTTTTGTCGTTCTATGTTTCGTAATAGATCCGTAATATACACCTGTGGTAATGGTCAAATGTGACCAACGCAGTATCAGTAGATAGATAGATAGATACACTCACATGCCATTCATGGAACTGGAAATCGACTAGGTCGGAATCTTAGGTTCATTTTACCATTGGCATTACCATTGGCCCATTAGCTGCTTCAAAACATTCACCATAGAGACATTATTTCCTGGCTCCCAGCTTGCACATTGTCAATATTGGAAAAAGAGGTAACCAGACCTTCCTGACCTTGAAAGGTCAGGGGGGTCTGGTTACCTGTTTTTCCAACTCTGATAAACTTCAGACTAGCAACCAGCAGATTTTGTTTGTTTGATTTGAGGTTTAACACAACCAGCAGATAATGCAAATAAGGTGCAGCTCTCAGTGTTAACCACATGCGCTTGGCCTGTTGATTTGTCCGAAAAACATGTGTTAATGTGTTTAAAGTCAAAATATGAGTAACTAGATCTGCAGTCGATGGTATACCATCGCAAATACCCGCTTTTTCTATTAATAACACTAATGACTATGTATTAGCTAGCCAAAACTACATGTAAGTTAAAAAAAGTTGCAAAGAGCATTCTAACTGATAAGCAAAGTTTCAGAAGTGTAATTCTTATAGTTTAGAAGATATGGCAAAGTCATACTTTTTGACCTTTGACCTTGGGGTTATGTTGAGGTCCACCAAAAGTATCCCAATTTATTCTATATTCCAACAGCCATCCAATAACCAAGTTTCAGAAGTATAACTCCAATAGTTTAGAAGATATGGCAAAGTCATACTTTTTGACCTTTGACCTTGGGGTCGAGGTCACACCAAAAGTAGCCCAACATATTCTATATTCCAAGGACCATCCAATAAGCAAAGTTTCAGAAGTGTAACTCCAATAGTTTAGGAGATATGGCAAATCATAATTTTTGACCTTTGACCTTGGGGTCATGTTGAGGTCAAGGTCACAGCAAAAGTATCCAAATTTATTCTGTATTCCAAGGGCCATCCAATAACCAAAGTTTCAGAAGTGTAACTCTAATAGTTTAGAAGATATGGCAAAATCATACTTTTTGACCTTTGACCTTGGGGTCAAGGTCACACCAAAAGTAGCCTGACATATTCTATATTCCAAGGACCATCCAATAAGCAAAGTTTCAGAAGTGTAACTCCAATAGTTTAGGAGATACGGCAAATCATAATTTTTTACCTTTGACCTTGGGGTCATGTTGAGGTCAAGGTCACAAAAACGTTGCCCACTGCCATCTACATTCCATGTACTATCCACATGCAAAGTTTCAAAAGTGTAACTTCAGTGGTTGCAGAGGAGATCCATTTACAAGAAACGTGACGGACGGACAGACAGACAGACGGACAGACAGATGGACGGACGGACGGACGGACAGACAGACGGACTGACGCCGGATCGAACTGTGGTACGAAAACAATATACCCGATTTTTCTTCGAAAAAGCGGGTATAAAAAAGAAAATTCATACTGGTATAGAAAGCTAGACAAGGTTTACAACAAACCAGTGCCATTTTCTTGGTACACATAAAATGACAATTGGCACAGGGACATTATTTCGCGTAAGCCTTTAGCTCGCATGTATGACATAGCAATCACTCTCGCAACGTCGAGATCGGCGCTCTTTTAAGCAAGTAAAGACTAAAAATCGATGACCCGATAATAACCTTTACCTATAAAACCGGAAGTAACACGTTGTCAACTCATATTCATTCTTGCGGTCGAGAAGAATAGCTGTGTTTTTCGGCGTGGTAAGTTGATAGAAGGAAGCCTTTTGTGTTTATTTTGTTGTAATTTATTTGCTATTTCTCCAGTCAGCTTCGGACGTAGTCCAAGCTTAGTAATTGATTTGGAAATGGCTGGCCGAGAGGACGACGTTCTTTCGTTAGTAGATTCGGACCATGAGGGTTCGGCCTCGGACTTGTCTGGCTTTGGTCCGAATGAAATTACAAAAAAGGGTGACGATGTCACTAGTACAAAGGCTAGCACTTCTGCAAATAGTTCGTCGGGGACTAGAAAAAGTGACGCTGTCACAGAGAAAAACAAAAAAGGGCCAGGTAAGGCAAATCCAAATTCTGCCAGTAAAAAAGGGAAAAATAAGGCTCATAGTCACAAGCATGACAAAGACAAGGGCAAGAAAAAGAAAAACAGCTCTTTTGATGTTGACAATTTGTCACCTGAAGAAATTACTCAATTGAGAGAAATTCTGGGGTTCAATAATAGAGAACAGGATGAGCCCAGTGTTTTTGATTTATTTGGGGACGAACCAGCAAATTTACATATTGAATGTGAGAATGAAGGCCCAGATAGTGATGTTGAGGTCGTTCCAAGTGCACCCTTGAGGTCGTTAGATGTTCAGTTAAAACGGGCCTTGTTTGCTGATGATAATGAAAGCAAGGAAAATGAGCCTATACCTGAAGATATTTCATGGCAGTTACCAAAATTAAAAGCCCCTAAAAAGGGTCAGGCTGTTTCGCCTTCGTTAGCCTCCTTGATCAACACTGCATGTACTTCACAGTGTGAGGTTGATGATATTATCTCCAGGTATAAACTCCCTTCCAATTGTGATAAAATGAGTGCACCAGCTGTCAATCCTGAAATATGGACAGAAATTGCTAGAAAAGCACAAACATATGACAAGGCTTTTCAAGATATACAGACCCTCATTGCTACAGGTATGGTGCCAATTATGAATTTGGTTAGTGTGTTAAAGTCCCATATGACGGAGGAAGCTAAATCCATGGTCTCGGATTCCATGACTTTATTGGGGCAAGCACAGTATAATATTTCTCTTAGGCGTCGGTATATGATTAGACCCAACCTAAAGAAAAAGTATGCTGCCCTCTGTAACATTGCCACACCTATAAGCTCCATGTTATTTGGGGATGATCTAAATAAAGAAATTAAAAAATGTGACACCAGCATATCTGTGGCTAGGGATTATGGCCAGTTTGGAAATTTTAGAGGTCATAACAGGGGGCGAGCTAGAGGTAGAGGTTTTCCTTATAGAGGATATCACGCTGGTAATGTCAATCAGAGTTACGGAAACCAATATGCTGGCCGTGGATATAATAGGTACCATCCATACTATCGGCATCCGTCAAACTATCGACAGGCTCAGACATATACACAGTTTCAGGGTCCAAAAAAGGGGACAAGGTCAGCCACAGTGACCAGTCAGAACGACAATGTAGCTTAGGTGAGTTAAAACAGGTGAGTGGAAGGTTGAAGTTTTATGCTGATGTTTGGAAAACATTTACAAACGACCCCTTTATTTTGAACGGTATTTCTGGCTATAAACTGGAGTTTGACAGTACTCCAATTCAGTTACAAGTTCCAAAGGAGATTCTTTTTAGTTCAGAGGAACAGATCATTGTTAATGAAGAAGTGAAAAGTTTAATATCAAAAGGAGCCATTGTTCCAGCTAAAAATGAACCAGAGCAATTTATTTCTACACTGTTTATTGTGCCAAAGCCAAATGGAAAATTTAGACCGGTTATCAATCTGAAGTTTTTGAATCAATTTGTCTTTTACGAACATTTTAAACAGGAAACTTTTCCTGTAGTTTTGGACCTTGTTCAACGAAATGATTACTTCACGTCCCTTGATCTGTGTGATGCATACTTTAGTATTCCAGTTCATAGGGATTTTCAGTGTTTTTTGAAGTTCATTTGGCAAGGAAATATGTACAAATTTGTTTGCGTTCCATTTGGCTATTCAATGGCTCCCCGGTTGTTCACTAAAATCCTCAAGCCTATATTTGCCTGGTTTAGATATAATGCTTTTCGTTGCTCATATTATATAGATGATTCTATAAATATGGACAAGGATAAGGATATTTGTAAGAAACGTTCCCTTTTAATGGCTGAAACAATGGAGTCTCTTGGTTTTCTGTTAAACAGACAAAAGTCCGTTTTAGAACCATGTCAAAAAATAGTTTATTTTGGATATATTTTGGATTCGGTATTATTTAAAGTTTTTCTTCCCGAGAAAAAAGTTCAAAAAATTAAGAATGCTGCAAAATTATTAATTATGTCAGAAAACGTAATTTTAAGATCTTTGGCTTCTTTTATTGGCTTGATTATAAATGCTTTTCATGCAATCTTGGAAGCTCCGTTACATTAAAGAGTGCTGGAGAGAGAAAAAATTCAGAATTTGGGGCCATTAAAAGATTTTGATTGTTCCATTAAACTGTCTGAAGCCAGTCGGTCAGAACTGATCTGGTGGGTAGATAATGTAGATAGAAAGAATGGGAAGTCTATACGTCCGATAAAAGCTTCTGTCTTTATCCAAACTGATGCATCACTTAAGGGATGGGTTGCATTCAATGTTAAGTCTACCTTATCCACTGGTGGCAGGTGGAATGATGCCGAGGCTATTTTTCCCATTAATTATTTAGAGTTATTAGCTATTTTTTATGCTCTCCAAGCTTTCTGCTCAGATTTAAGGAACACCCATATCTCTGTTCAGTCTGACAGTACATGTGCTATTGCTTATATAAATAATATGGGAGGAATAGCCTCTATGAGAATGGATCAGTTAGCCATGGATATATGGCAGTGGTGTTTAGATAGGGAATTATTCATATCAGCCTCTTTCATTCCTGGAGTCTTGAATTCTGTGTCCGATTTCGCCTCTAGGAATTTTTCAGATTCTACTGAGTGGATGCTAAAAAGAGATTTATTTCTTAGACTCTGTGAACAATCTTTCTATCCTGATGTTGACTTGTTTGCTTCTCGCATCAATTATCAGATAGAGAGATTTGTATCATGGTTCCCACAACCTGGAGCTTGGCGTTATGATGCTTTTTCCTTCTCTTGGAAAAGCCTTACACCATACATTTTTGCTCCTTTTACATTAATCAGTAGGATCTTGAATAAGATTGTGGAAGATAAAGTTGAAAAGGCTTTGTTGGTAGTTCCACACTGGTCTGCACAATCCTGGTTTCCTGTACTTTTACCATTATTGGTTTCTTCTCCAATCAGGGTTCCAAGACACAGAGACCAGTTAACCCTACCTCACAATGGTCAGGTACATCCATTAGGAAACAGATTTTCTTTAGTTGGAGTAACTGTATCAGCAGATGTCTCCAGAAGAAGGGCTTATCTACAGACGTTATCGATACAATCAAGACGTCATGGCGTCAAGGCACAGAAAAACAGTATTCGCTGGCATGGAGAAAGTGGTGTGTTTGGTGTTTTTCAAGACAAGTTAATCCGGTTTGTTCCTCTGAAGTGAGTGTTTTAAATTATCTTCAGTTTCTAACCCGATTGGGTAAGTCTTATAGTGTTATTAACACAAACAAGTCTATGCTTCTGCAAACATTGAAACTGTTAGGAAATTTATGGTGTGAAAACACTGTTTTTATAACCCGGTTTATGAAAGGGATGTTTAATAAAAATCCTCCTCGTCCTCGGTATAGTCAATGTTGGGATGTTTCTGTCGTGATCAAATATTTGCGTACTTTGTTTCCATTAGAAACATTAGATCTTAAGACATTGACGTTAAAACTAGTAGCGTTAATTTCGTTAGCTATAGCTCCTAGAGCTCAAACTTTAACTGCCCTTAAGTTGGATGATATGATTGTTTTTGATGAAAAAATTATTTTTTCAGTGAAAGAATTATTAAAAACCTCTAAAGCAGGTAAATGTCAAAAAATTGAGATTCCACATTTTAGTGAAGAGGTTCTCTGTGCCATGCATACTCTATTGTTTTATGTGGAAAAGACAAAGAATTTGCGTAAATGTCAACAATTACTTGTCTCTTATGTTTCGTATAAATCTGTGTCAACAAAAACTGTTGCAAGGTGGTTAAAGGAAGTTTTACAAAATTCTGGTATAGATACCAAAATTTTTAAAGCTCATTCCTTTAGAGGTGCAGCAGCTTCGGCTGCCTTTCATCGTGGTTGTTCATTGCAACAGATTTTGAAGACAGGGGATTGGTCTTCTGTGAAGAACTTTAAGAAGTATTATTTACACTCTGAGCCAGATACTGGTAATAGCTTTGCTCAGGCTGTTTTGTCTTAATTGATTTAAGATGTTATCACTTCAGTATTAAATGGTGTTGTTTGCCATTTTTGTTGATCTTTAAATATGCTATGTCATACATGCGAGCTAAAGGCTTACGCGAAATAATGGACCCCTCATCCGAGCATTTGTGATGGATGAGGGGCATTATTTAAGTAAGCCGGAGGCGAGCATGTATGATCCCTACCCTGTCATTTTTTGCCCTCCCTGGGCTATGATTACAACAAAAATGGCTTCATTTTAAAATATGAGTTGACAACGTGTTACTTCCGGTTTTATAGGTAAAGGTTATTATCGGGTCATCGATTTTTAGTCTTTACTTGCTTAAAAGAGCGCCGATCTCGACGTTGCGAGAGTGATTGCTATGTCATACATGCTCGCCTCCGGCTTACTTAAATAATGCCCCTCATCCATCACAAATGCTCGGATGAGGGGTCCATTTTCTGACAGGAGCTTTTTGAGTGGGTGTGACAGTTAGTTGTCCTACTAAGGTCTATCCGGGGTAATTTGATGTTTAGATCACGATGGGGCTTGAACCAGGTGTTCTGCATTATTTTGATGAAATGCTGCATGTCTTAGGTTGAAGTTCATACACCATATACCTTCCTGTGTCAAAAAATGTGCCTGTGCCAATTGTCATTTTATGTGTACCGAGTAGATGGTGCTGATTTGTTGTGAACCTTGTCTAGCTTTCTATACCAGTATGAAAAAAAATCTTTTACTATATTTTCACATTGTACCTATTCCACAAGTTTGTCGGACAAATCAACGGGTCAAGCGCCTGTGGTGTTCACATGATCATGTGTTCTTCAGATGCTTGATGTCTTAGAGTGGCCCCTGCCCATAGGGGCTTGAAGAAATATATGGGCTGCATGATGCTTCCACGCAGAGCTGAATCCGGCCCGCACACTAGTACTGGTTAACCGCTTAGAGGATCTAAGTCTGTCCAGGAACCGCGGTGCGAGGCGGACCGTTCATGCTAATAAACCCTATTGGTTTCATTGGGGGACAGGGCTTGAGATGTCATTTCATCGCAATGTCGGGTATAAGTCCCACAAAATTGGAAGCAACGTCTCCAAAATGACCTTTACAGTGTTGACGGGGACGTTAAACCTCAAATCAAACAAACAAACAAATGTCTTAGAGAGGACTGATTAGAAGCCTGCGTGGTTTAGTGGATAAGCTGTTTGCCCCGACTCCGGGACGTTTCAGTCCCGAGTCGTTTCGGCATGGGTTGTTTCAGCCTAAATTTGGACTTGGGTCATTTTGACCTATTTCGGTGGGCTGTTTCGGTCCTAGGTTGTTTTGGCCAGAGTCGTTTCAGTCAGATTTTATTTTATTTTTCAGCAGAGTGCATGTTGAATATTAAGTATTTTATTTATTTGGAATATTTTTACACAGACCATTAACATGTGATGATTTAATTTACTAGTTAAAAAACCAACAACTTATAGTGTGAAATAGTGTTAGCCATGTTTATGATAGCCCAAGAAAAGAATTTTAAAAGTTCTTTTCATAACCATGTTCAGTTAACACCAACGAGATGGTGTGACTAGGATTTAATAACTATCTGAAAACAACTTTACTACAATTTTATATAAAATAATGTATATCGAATAACAATCACACAGCAGGGACACGGCGCCAGGGCAACGTCAAATCAACATTGGTACAACGTCATGACATTGCATCAATGTAGATGCGAAGTAGAAACCTCGTGAAATTGCATCAACGTTGATGTGACTTCTTTGTCACACGCAATGCACAATAAAAAAAGATTGTTTCAAAGATTCTTTGACAATCGTTATGAGTGATTGCAAGAATAAGTGATGGGATGGTGTTTCTGAGCACCTGATATACATTAATTGCTGACATTTAAAAGACTTCCTAGAAACGAAAATATATCAATTATTTTAACATATTTGGAACTTTATTACGTTAACAGAATTCGCCGTCGAAGTCACACACCTCCATAATTAAAGAAGCTCGCATTTGACACATGTTTTCGCACCTAATGAAGGTCATGCACCTGTACACACTGACAGGCCAAAAGAACGGGATTAGATAACTCCAGCAAAATTAATTTATGAGTTTTATTAATCAACGGATCATTAACATGCGATGATTCAATTTACTGAAAAAAAACTAACAACTTATAGTGTGAAAAAAATAAATAACTACTTGGATGGTATTGTGACTGCAGAGGGTTCATATCTATGAAGAATCTGATTAGACTGCATGCATGTGCAGGATGATCCGAGTCTTTCCTGATAAAAAAAACAACATGCAAACTTGGATCAGCATACGCATCCATTCATTACGGCAATGTTATCGCTTTTATCTCTCTGTATGTTGCTGGTCTGTAGAAACTTCGTGCAATCCTTAAAGATTATGATCAGACTGCATGCAAGCGCATGATGGTCTACTTCTTCACGTGCCACATAAAGACATGCACAATTTAAGACCATGATGCTCATCCATTCTATAAGATATTCTTGACAGCTATGCGGATGCGATCTGCAAATACTGATCATACTGCACTGATGTGCAGGCTGATAAGTATTCGCTAGTATCACACTGGCATGCAGAGTTTCAGAACAGCATGCGAAACATTCTCGGGTAGTCCAGTGACTGCGGTCAGCTGTTGATCGATTCACATCTGTAAACTTGGTTATCAAACGATGAATCATGCAGTGTGTTGAATACATGTATGTGCTGACTGATAAATAAAATAGAAATGAAGGCAATGATCAGGAATCGACATAATTAACCCACAGCTCCCATCAGAGACACCAAAGGGAAAGAAGCACAAACATGAAACAACTAGACCCTAATGGAAACATCAATAGCGGAAAGCCAAAGTCTTTGTAATTTGCAAAAAAGGCAAATCTGCTCCAACAATTTTATATGATCAACCTGCATCTGTCATTGTGATCAGACTCTTCGCTGTTCAGTGGAGCCCTCCATGGCCTCTGCGCTATATGTAATGGAACGAGTGGTGTCTCTGATGGGAGGTGTGTGTTAATTGTATTGATTCCTGATCATTGCCTTCACTTCTATATTTCATGTCACCAAAAATTCTCCTTTATGTGGACCCCAATGTTCTTCATCTTAAAGGCAATCCTCACTCATGGTCATCATTCAATTTATCTAAGAGCCCCTACCCGTCGGGGCTTGAAGAAATAGATGGACTGTATTTTGCTTCCACGCTGAAACCAACCGCACACGAGTACTGATAAACCTCTTAGTGGATCTTAGCTGCCCCGGCAAAATGGTGCGAGTTGGACCGTCCATGCTTATAAACCCTACTGGTTTCATTGGGCGACGGGGCTTGAGATTTCATTTCATCTCAAGGTCGGGTAAAAGTCCCACAATATATGACTGATATTCCTATAAACCCCACTTTTTTCCAAATGAATTGGGGTTTACAGGAGAGCTCATTACACTGTCATTGTTTGGCGTCCAGCCGCACTCCTCTCTAGTTCCAGCAAACTCTACCTATTTTCCCAGTAAAGAGAAGTCACTCCTCCCAAATTTTTTGGGCTAGCTTGGGCCCAATAACTACCATAATATGTATTCAGACAGACAGTGTTGATCCAGTTGAGATGCCACATTATATGCCATGTAACGTGTCATTCCATTCGGGCTTATACTGTTTTTAGGCATATCATAGTAAATTGTACTTGTGCATACCTTAGAACAAGTATGGTACGGTGCTGAAATGTCCTAATATTTAACCCTTTTTGTACGGAACCCCCAAAACAGGTACCCTGGCAAACAGTGCAGGCCCAGATCAGACGCCGCAAAATGCGGCTTCTGATCAGGGCCCACACTATGCGCCAAAAGTTCAGTCATTTTCCAAATAAATTTTGAAGACAACACAACTGGACACCCCTAAAGTTTGAAATGGACACCGGCTATATACATGTATAAGGAGGCAGATTCCATATGGTACAAAAAGGGTTAAGGTATATATAGTAATCAACCCCACTCCATCTGCCTTCATCTCCTTCTTTTGTTTTTTTTTCTGTTAGCTTGCCTTTTTTGTCAACAGAATAATACAGTGAACCCTCCTTATATCGACATTCGTTGTAACGGCAAAACTCGTTATCACGAAATTTCATTTTGCTCTGATTGTCCAATGGTAAGCTTCCAGTGTACTATTATTGTTGCAGGCAAATTCACCTGTGATTGCTGACTTTCTACTTTCGATTTCACCATTGAGCGTGGGGGACAAAAATGATTGCGACAAAACGACTGAAAACCTTTCAATAACACTTGGTATCAGCTAGGTGCAAAAAAACTGATAGAATAACATTCTCCAATTTTCAAGATATGTTTTTGATCAAGAATAAACTTACCTGTGACTTTCTTGCAGCCCACGAATACCAATAACAGGAATATGTTTTCAAGATATGCTTTTGATCAAGAATAATCTAACCTGTAACCTTCCTGCAGCCCACGAATACCAGTGATAGGAAATGTTCAAATTGATCTTAGGATATAATGTCAAATTGTTTTCAATTGACCATCAGCGGAGGTCAATTTGAATGTTTACAGCCCTTGGTATTTGTATAGGCATGTTTTCGTAATGGATAATTTTGATTTTATAACTTTCTTCATTAAAAATTCATCTCAAAATCATATCCCCTCAAAAACTAGTAGGTCTGTATCTTCGATTCTGTGGATCACATCAGAGATAAGAAGAACATGCATTTAGGCAATATGCATTTAGGAAATGACATAGCTGTGAAACTCAGTTGAGTACAGTGATGAATGGTTGGGTAACAAGAACCCCCCACCCCCACCCTGCATGAACTAGTTAAAACCAAATTATTCAGTTATTGGATTGGGGGGAAGACTCTCAAGTGGATAGACACCTTTCTTTGTTATAGAAAATAGCGAGTTGTTGTTAATGGTGAAACCTCGAAGTGAGCTCCAGTTTTGTCTGGGATCCCACAAGGGACTATTCTTGGTGTTTTTTATTCTCCCTGTACATTACTGATATTTTTATAGATCTTGACTCAGAAGAAATAAGACTGCAGAGTGCAGATGACTGTGTTTGCAAGTAAATGGGGTATGAGATTTCAGCCCTTTTAATACAATAGATACAGTACTCAACATTTTGGGCAAAAATGACCCTGTACATGCCAGCCCCCTATTTATATAAAATGTCATGCCTCCCAAATTTTCATTTTAGCCTTTATCCTGCTGAACACAACTGGTAAATGTACCTTTGCAAAAAGTGTAGACCAAGATCAGATGTTCCGAAGAAGTCATCTGATCAGGATCTTTTTGTTTGTTAGATTTGCAGTTTAACGTCCCTGTCAACACTGTAAAGGTCATTTTGGAGATGTTGCTTCCAATTTTGTGGGACTTTTACCCGGCATTGAGATGAAATGACATCTCAAACCCTGTCTGATCAGGATCTATACATTGTCATGCGGTTTGTGTATTGAATGAATGTATGTATGTATTATGGGATGTATAGACACACTGTTATCACTGATTGAAGGGCACAGAAAACTTTCTTTCTCATTAACCCATTATCTTGCTGAATATTCATTTAAGCCACACCCATTTCTGTCTATTAACCAATCAAATTACTTGATGCAATTTATTGCTACAAATTCATAAACTGAATTCCAAACAGTGCAGATCCTGATCAGATGGCTTCTTCTGGATCTACACTGTTTGCAAAGATAGGGGTTGTCTTGAACAGCAAGATAAGGTTTAAGCTTCATACATGTATCAAAGTTTTACTTTTTCAGAGATGTATTGTAGGAATAAGCCGAAGAAGACCACCAAGGCATCTGGCAGCTTATTACATAAAGAGATACATCAATTTGAATTTCTTTAACAAAGAATTCCATGTGGATCAAGATACATTGATCAGAATGACACAACAAGTCGATTTGTCGGAGCAAGGAGTTGACCATTATCGAATGAAAAGGGAGATGGACAAGATGATGAAAGACCAAATGTAAGACCTACATATGTGTAGATTTAACCCTTTTTGTACCAAATGTGTAGCAGTTGACATTCAGTAATTTCTTCGGAGAAAATCAGACAACTTTTCATGGGAATCGTATTTAAAAAAAAAGAAATTGGAAATTAGGCTACACTTGAAAGTATATACCGTATTTGACCTATTTACCGCACATGCTCCTATAAGCGCACACCCAAGCTTTTTCTGGAAAAAATACACAAACGCACACTTTACAGTAACCTCCTGAAAAATTCATATTGAGTTTTGCTGCATCTTTGACCAGGACAATCTTATGTATATATGGTGAACCTCTATGCTGAAATTCAACTGTATAAAACAATCATATCAGAAGCTTTTTTTCGTATTTTTTTCGTATTGAGTGTGCGCTTATTAGGTAGATTTTTCACCACAATATTTTCATACAATTTTGAAAAAACTAAGCGCACAGTGCGGTAAATAGGTCGAATACAGTATGAGCGCCCCCGTCCATCGGGATTGGGCTTCATGATGCTTCCACGGAAAGCTGAATCTGACCACACACGAGTACTGGTAAACAGCTTAGAAGGACTAAGCCTGCCCAGGCAAAGCGGTGTGTGTCAGATCGTCCAGTGCATATAAGCCTTCTGGTTTCATTGGGTGGCAGGGCTTGAGATGTCATTTCATCTCAATGCCAGTAAAAGTCTCACAAAATTGGGAGCAACATCTCCAAAATGACCTAAATAGTGTTGACTGGGACGTTAAACCCAATTCAAACCGAAAGTACATACTTATTTGTTTTGCCCTCTCCATCCCACTGTGTCAGAAAAACTTTGACATTTTTTCCATAGAAAATGCATGGTTGACCTTGCGTAATCCCTCGAAAGTGTTTATTCGTGTGGTCATACGATTTTTATTACACGACGTTATCCACTGCTTATCAATGAGGTCATATGATAAAGTTTGTTATATCACAGTTTTAGATACAACATAAACGTTGGGGTGGACGGATGAGGCAAAGGCCCCTGACTGCTATTGACTTACATGTACACACAGGCCTGTTCTCATTGCTGCAGGTAAGGATAGATCGGGAATGTTCTTATTTATTCTGTTTCATCACTTTGTTTGATCTTTCCCCACCCCCATCCCTCTTTCATCTCCATTGCAGGCCTCCTAGCAAAACCTATAAAACCTATAATAACCTATAATTTTGTGCCAAACCTATAAAACCTTTATTTCGGTCATAAAACCTATAAAATGCCTGTATTTTCATGAAAAAACCTATATTTTTCACTTTTTGAACCCTCTTGAGACTCAACCCTAACTTTTCTTCAAAATACACTACTATTTTTTACTCCCATAAAAAGTGATGAAAACTGTCAAGAAATTGAAATTTTTGTTCTCGCTCGCTTCGCTCGCTCGGCCTTTGTAAAATTCAGATCAACTTTATCTGAGTAATTGTGCCACAAAAGTTCATCAAATATTTTTTCTTCAGTTTTAAATCTTTATGTAAGTTTGGAAGACTCTTTTTTTAACCTGTATTTTTATTGAAAAACCTGTCAATAACCTATATTTTGAGTAAGAAGAACCTTTATAAAAACCTATATTTTCAAAGTGAGCCACTAGGAGGCCTGCCATTGCTATCTCTTCTGTTTCTTTTCTCTCTTTTTCTGGAAGAGGACACAATGTGACCACAAGGTTTTGCATCTTGTTAAACTGCAAAACTTTCAGTCAATAAAGGTATATCCCAAAAATGTACAGATCATGTGTAAGTGTATATGACTCTCAAACACTCATGCTGGATGGTATCACGTATGCGAGAGAGAGAGACAGTGACTTTTACACCACTGCTACCCACTTACACCTGGGTGTGGAGTGGGGCATCGCCATTCTGTCTTTTCCAATTTGACCATAAATGGTTATTTTTCCTAGATAATCTAAACATTTTTGTTTGGATATACAGTAATGATCCTAAGTATTTGGAGAGACAGGCCTAATCAAACAGTGCAGACCCAGATCAGAGGGCTTGGGAGCAGTCCAATAGGGTCTGCACTCTGCAGTGTTTGTCTCTGTCTTCACTTTTTGGACTCCTTGCTGGATAATGAAACAAACTTCTTAAAATTTTAGGAGAATTACAGCAAGTCCTCAAGATGTCCGAATTTTTAGGATTTTTACGGTAGCACCAATTTTTGTCGCACCTGCTTTAGCAGGAAGACATAGGCGTGCAAGTTTCCGTTCGTCCGTCCGCACCAACGAAACGACATTTAGGGGGCAAAAAATTTGGACAGTTTGACACTTAAGTATATATTTGTGAGTCCAAATGGGGTTTATTCCGTTATTTGGGTACTTAAGTGGCAAAAATTCGCTCTTAGGTGGCTTGCCGCTTAAGAGAATTTGCCGCTTAAGTAGTCAATATGCCGACGCGTAGCCACTTAAGTATCCGTTCGTGAGAACATCAGTTTGTCCGTCCGTCCTTCCGCACCAACGAAACGACATTTAGGGGGCAAAAAATTTGGACAGTTTGACACTTAAGTATATATTCGTGAGTCAAAATGGACTTTATTCTGTGATTTTGGTACTTAAGTGGCAAACATTGTCTCTTAGATGGCTTGCCGCTTAAGAGAATTTGCCGCTTAAGTAGTCAATATGCCGACGCCTAGCCACTTAAGTATCCATTCGTCCGTCCATCCGCCAGGTTGTCCGTCTTTCCGGCAACATTTTACACTGGGTGTCTTGTCATCGCAAATCCTCGTACAGTTTCATACCGATTATTTTGAAACTTCGCGTGTGTTTTTGCCATGTTATGAGGATGCGCATGTGGTTTGGACTTTATCATCGGATCATTTTCTGTCACTTTTTCCCAATTGTGAACTTAGTCATTTTTAACCTTCAATTGATATATGATAGGTATCTCTTGTCATCGCAACTCCTCTTACAGTTTTATACTGATCATTTTGAAACTTTGTGTGTGCTTTCGCCATGGTATGAGGATGCGCATGTGGTTTGGACTTTATTGTCAGATCATTTTTTGTTACTTTTTCCACATTGTGAACTTAGTCATTTTTAACCTTCAATCGATATATGATAGGTACCTCTTGTCATCGCAACTCCTCTTGCAGTTTTATACCGATCATTTTGAAACTTTGCATGTGCTTTCGCCATGGTATGAGGATGTGCATGTGGTTTCAACATAATTCTTAGAATATTTTTTTTTTCACTTTTTGCACATTATGAACTTAGCCATTTTTAAGCTTCATTTGATATACACGATAGGTACCTCTTGTCATCGCAACTCCTCCTACAGTTTCATACCGACTATTTTGCAACTTTGTGTGTGTTTTTGCCATGGTATGAGGATGTGCATGTGGTTTGAACTTTATCTTTTGATAAATTTTTGTCACTTTTTCCACATTGTGAACTTAGTCATTTTTAACCTTCAATTGATATATGATAGGTACCTCTTGTCATCGCAACTCCTCTTGCAGTTTTATACCGATCATTTTGAAACTTTGCGTGTGCTTTTGCCATGGTATGAGGTTGTGCATGTGGTTTCAACATAATTCTCAGAATTTTTTTTTTCACTTTTTGCACATTATGAATTTAGCCATTTTTAAGCTTCAGTTGATATACGATAGGTACCTCATGTCATCGCAACTCCTCTTACAGTTTTATATTGATCATTTTGAAACTTTGTGTGTGTTTTTGCGATGGTATGAAGATGTGCATGTGGTTTGGACTTTATCTTGGGGTCAATTTTTTTCACTTTTTCCACATTGTGAACTTAAGTCAGTTTTTTACCTCATATATATAGGCTATAAATTCTTCTCAAAGCCCTATATTCATTTCTTCTGCCTTAAATAAACTTTTATTTTTTTGTGTGGGGCAGGTGGGGAGCAGGTGCGACATCAACTTCACCGAAGTGGAATCTCTGGTTATATAACACTGTTTCAGCTTTGGACCACTACAGTAATGTTTAAAGTGGTTGGTGTGTATTTCCTAATAGGCGTTTATATAAATACAGTGTAACCTCCGTTAAACAGCCATCATGGAAAAACTCCAAAACTGGCTGTTTAAGGGAGGTGGCTGTTCAACAGAGGGAAATGTCTGAGATGATGTATGACTTTTTATCGACAGACAAAAAATAACTTTATGCTTATTGAAGACAGCTCAATATGGATGTACTAAAAGAAAAATAAATGATGGAGAGGTGTAGTCTGACACCTCTCCATCATTTATGTTTCTTTTCACATGCTTATATTGTATTTATCCCTACGCTTTTCAAAGAAAAAGTGGGGATATTGTAATTGTCTCTGTCGTCCGTACGTCCGTCCGTCCATCCGTCCGTCTTACCGGACAACTCCTCCCACACTTTTACAGCTAGAAACTTAAAACTTTGGGAACTGATAGGTCTTTGGTCTGAGGAGTGCATGACACTTTCGGAATTTTGATCCTACCCCTAGGGGCCAGGCCAGGGGGTGGGGTGCCCCGGGGGTAAAAAATCAAAGTTTTCAGAACCTGGTCATGTGACATATTAAATCGAACAGCATAATGAGTAGAATACATAACAATCAAAATTTGACCACTAGGGTCAGGTTTGAGGTCACCAGAGGTCAAAAACTTGGATTTTCACTCCCATAACCCCCTTTTTAACGATTACCGGATAACTCCTCCTACGCCGTTTCAGATAGAAACATGAAACTTTGGGAACTGATAGGTCTTTGGTCTGAGGAGTGCATGACACTTTCGGAATTTTGATCCTACCCCTAGGGGCCAGGCCAGGGGGTGGGGTGCCCCGGGGGTAAAAAATCAAAGTTTTCAGAACCTGGTCGTGTGACATATTAAATCGAACGGCATAATGAGTAGAATACATAACAATCAAAATTTGACCACTAGGGTCAGGTTTGAGGTCACCAGAGGTCAAAAACTTGGATTTTCACCCCCATAACCCCCTTTTTAACGATTACCGGATAACTCCTCCTACGCCGTTTCAGATAGAAACATGAAACTTTGGGGACTGATAGGTCTTTGGTCTGAGGAGTGCATGACACTTTCGGAATTTTGATCCTACCCCTAGGGGCCAGGCCAGGGGGTGGGGTGCCCCGGGGGTAAGAAATCAAAGTGTTTAGAACCTGGTCGTGTGAAATATCAAATCAAACGGCATAATGAGTAGAATACATAACAATCAAAATTGACCCCTAGGGTCAGGTTTGAGGTCACCAGAGGTCAAAAACTAAGATTTTCACCCCCATAACCCCCTTTTTAACGATTACCGGATAACTCCTCCTACGCCGTTTCAGATAGAAAAATGAAACTTTGGGAACTGATAGGTCTTTGGTCTGAGGAGTGCATGACACTTTCGGAATTTTGATCTTAAGATTGGGTGGGAGTTGCAATTGAGAACTTATATAGTGGCATATCTTAAAAAAGCGTGGGGATATGCGATGGCGTGCCATCGACTGCGCGATTCTAGTTATGCATATATCACAATGGTAGTTTTGAGAAAAATAAACATTGAAATAAATAAATAAACCAGAAGAGAAATTCCTGTTTTTTACATCCGATTTTTTGCTATTGAGTTAACTCTGGCTGTTTAATAGAGGGAATATAGATTTGGTAAAGTGGCTGCTGGCTGGAGGAGAGAGGTGGCTGTTGAGCAGAGGTTAAATATACAGTAAAATGCTATGGGAGGAATTATTGTGGCTGCTGAAGAGAGGTGGCTCCTAAACAGAGGTGACCATTAGTGGAGATTTTACTGTATGAGTATTAAAAAATTTAAGCACAGAAAGTGTTTTGGCAACATCATTGGAGCTTATATTGCAGCACATTTACAGGGATATGACCATATATGTACATGTACAGTCAAACTTGTCATAGTGGCCACCTCTATTAAGCAAGCGACCTGTCTTAAGCAAGCAAGCATTTAGTTCCCAAAAAAGGCAAATACATTAACCCTTTTTGTTCCAAATGGAATCTTCCTCCTTGTATATAGCAGGAGTCCATTTCAAAATTTTGGGGTGTCAGGCTGTGTTTTCTTCAAAATTGATAAGGAAAATGGCCGAACTTTTTGCAAAAAAGCCCTGATCAGACGCCCCATTCTGCGGGATCTGATCTGGTTCTGCACTGTTTGCCAGGGTACCCATTTAGAAGTTTCCGGTACTAAATAGATTAAGCAAGCCACCTGTCTTAAGCAAGCAAGCATTTAGTTCCCAAAAAGGCAAATACATTAATATTCAACTGTATTGACCAAGCACCTGTCTTAAGCAAGCACATTTTGATCATCCCTGAGGTGCTTGCTTAACACAGGTTGGACTGTATGTCAAAAACCTAGCATGTATCAGGTGATATGTAGGAACTCTCTGTTACCAAACATAACATAGTTGTACTACATGTTGCTACCAAGTTTTAGTTTTTAGCACACCTGAGCTGAAGGCTCGTGGGGAGCTATTGTGATCGCTCACTGTCCATCATCCATCCACAATTCCAATGAACAGATTTTGACCAAACTTGGCAGAAATGATCTTTGGGTGGTCCTCTCTCAAAGTTATTTAAAGAATACCATTCCATACAGAATTCTGGTTGCCATGGTAATAAAAAAGGAGAAAATAAGGAAAAACAAACCTTCAAAAATCTTCTTGTCTGAAACCAGAAGGCCCGGGTCTTTGATAAGGCCAGAAGGCCCAGGTCTCTGGGGCAAAAGATGACCCCTCGCCTGAGCCCACTGGGTTTACATGGAGGTTTATAGGGAAAAACTTTAAAAATCTTCTTGCCTGAAACCAGAAGGCCCAATTCTTTGATATTTTGTATGAAGCTTTATCTAAATGACCTCTTCCAAGATTGTTCAAATTATAGCCCTGGGGCCAAAAATGGCCCCACCCTGGGGCCCACTGGTTTAACATAGGCTTGTATAGGGAAAACCTTTTGAGACTCTTCTTGTCTGAAACCAGGAGGCCCATGTCTTTGATATTTGGTATGAAGCTTCATCTAGTGGACCTCTACCAAGATTGTTCAAATTATAGCACTGGGGCAAAAAATGGCCCTTCCCCTAGGCCCAAATGTTTTACATAGGCTTATATAGGGAAAACCTTTGTTCAAGCCTGGCTTGGGTCACATGTGAGATGCCAAGTTCTGCAACGGAAAGTCAGGTGGTTTTTCTCTGGGTACTCTGGTTTTCCCTCACCTCTGATTAACAATTGGCTTGATATGAGTGAAATAATCCTGAAGGGGCCGTTAAACCAGAATAAAAAAGAAAAAAAATAGGGAAAACCTTTAAAAAATAATAAATCTTCTTGTCTGAAACCAGGAGGCCCAGGTCTTTGATATTTGATATGAATCTTCACCTGGTAGACCTCTACCAAGATATTTCAAATTATAGCCTGGGGGCTAAATGTGGTCCCACCCCAGAACCCACTTGTTTTACATAGGCTAATAGAGGTAAAACCATTAAAATAAAAACCTTCATGTCCGAAACCAAATGGCCAAGGTCTTTATATTTGGTTTGAAGCTTAATCTAGTAGACCTCTCCCAAGATTGTTCTAATTATAGCCGTAGGGCCAAAAAATGGCCCTGCCCCGGGACCCGGCTTTTATGGGGAAAACCTTTATCTTTTTGTTTGAAACCAGAAGGCACAGGTCTTTGATACTTGGTGTTAAGCTCCATCTAGTGAACCTCTACCAAGATTGTTCAGATTACAGCCCTGGGGCCAAATATGGCCTTGGGGGCGGGACCCTCTAGATTTACATGATTTATATAGGGTAAACCTTTAAAAAATCTTCTTGTCTGAAACCAGAAGTCCAGGTCTTTGATATGTGGTATGAAACTTCATCAAGTGGACTTCTACCAAGATTGTTCAAATTATAGACCAGGGGCCAAAATTGCCCCACCTTGGGACTCAAATGTAAATCTCTTTGCAAATGCCATAAAAATGGGGTCAGTTGTTCAAAGCATCATTAGCTTAACGAGCTTGTTAGTGGTCATATTGTTAACTGTTCTAGCAAGTTTAATATTTACAGTTTTTACCATTTCAGTGGTTTCTTGCTGTCGAGTCCTCACCGTTGTCTCACCTCTGTGGTTCTTTGATTTTTGTGTTCACGGAGATGTTGCACTGATGAGTTAGGAGGCCTTCATGCGGACCGAACAAATTATTTGTCTAAATCGCGACGGAAGTAAGGGCGAGGATTGTGGCCACGTAAAATTGATTTAAGCCCCCCCAGTGGAAATCTTCCACTGACCGTTCCAAGGCGGCTCTTCTGTGGCGATTTATTTATGTTCTTGTTTGTTATTTACTGTGTGTATCACTTGTGTCTTTTGGTTTTGGATGGCCATATGGCCATTTTGTGGGAAAGTAACTGTCCTTATGGCCTTCCTTTGTTTAGGTTTCCATTATGGTCTGGTCGCTTAATGTTTGTATTTCTTTCCCTTTGGTGTCTTTTATGGGTGGAGTAAGTTAATTGTATCAATTCCTGATCTTTGTTTAACTTCTACTTTGGTATTTTTGCAAAAAAAATGTGAGCAGCTTTTGCATTTGCAAAAGCTGCTCACATTTTTTCAGCAAAAATATTAGCATATTTTCTATAAAAATTATCAAAGTTTTAACGATTCGTATACTAACGACACGTTAGTTTTGAACAACTGGCCCCTGGTTTTCTGATGATGAGACTTATTTGTATTTATAATCAATGTGAAGGGGACATCTGGCATATTTTCTTCCAGTTTAACAAGGGAGAACTATACCTTTTGGGACTCCCAGTTTGCTTGCCTGTACACTTTGCCCTTCTTAAAAGGGGACTACTCTTAAAGGAAAGAATATGCTCCTGTTGAGCAAATTCTTTCCTTTAAGAGTTATGACCCTTGAAGACTACTCTTAAAAGAAAGAATGTGCTCCTGTGGAGCAAATTCTTTCCTTTAAGTGTTATGGCCCCTGAAGGTGTATCCATTTCCCCTCAAATTTAAGGATGCTTACAGTAACTTGTGGGTTGGTTGGGTGAGCAAAGCTTACTTGTATCTTGCATCACTGGGGCATCCATCTGATATTGACTTAGTCGGACAAGGCCTGCTGTCCTTGCAGCAGGTACGGATACAGATGAGGCCTGTTGTTCTTGCAGCTCTCTATCTCTTCTATCTCTTTTCTCCCTTTCCCTGGGAGAAGACACAAAATAACCCACAAGGGTTGACGGTCGTTCAACCCCAAATAATCAATCAATCTTACAGTAACTGATCAAGCAGTCCAAGTATTTATTACTACTCCCGTCGTTAGTGGCGACTTGTCACCTGCTGATAACCTTTGAAAATAGTTTGAACTAAGATCAGGCCCCAAGGTTATAAAACTTCTTTCATGCTCAACTCACTTGAGCATGACATTTGTCCTGCTCATAAATTTTAAAATGCCAACAATTGTTGGCATTTTAAAATTCATGAGCAGGACAAACAACATTCTTTGCTGATTTGAGCAGTAAAAGTGTCTGATTTTTTGTATTTTAATACTTGTGAGCATTACAAGCATTACAAATCTCATGCTCAGTTGAGTTGAGCATGAAAAAAGTTTTATAACCTTGGAGCATGGCCTGCCAAAATGTCTGACACTCTAATGGTATTCCTGAAAGATTTTTTTTTTGATAAATTTAATAAAAAAAAATCACTTAGACAAAAAGCATGCACCCAGCATGCAAAGAGATGCATCACTCTTTTTTTTTGTATCACTTCAGGTTCCGAGAAGAGAGAGTAAAAGCCCTTGGCCCAGATTTAGCTGCAGCAAGTTTTGTGATTGCTAGAGGTGGTGCTGCAAAATTTGTTGGCAAGGATCCATGGGTAAAACATATAGGTGCTCGCCTACTCTCGATGCCAAGGAAATATGACCCTGACTACAAACTGGAGGGGCTTGATTGTTCAAATATGAGGTTGATTTATGTAGGTTTGGATAATTTTGGTAAGCGGTAGATTATAGCTTATATGGCTTTATTATATAACGTTTGTGGATAACATCATGTCATAGAATGATATGACCACAAATATGATACATTACACCACAACCTCATTATAACACAGTTCGTTATAACACGACTTTGGATATAATAGGGTTTCATCAAAATGTATACATTGTATAGAAAAAATGACCATTATATAGAGGATATTTAATTTTTTGAGGGGTATACCAAAAAATATTCCATCAAGACTTAGTGTGTTGAAAACATCTGAATTTTCACGAGTGCAAATTGGGATGTTTTCAACATATATTAGGTCACTTACTGTGATTGCACGGGTGGTAATCAGGGGAACTAGCTCGAAAATGAGTCAATGGAAATTTGTTCCCTCGACGCATTCGGGAACTCTCGAGCTAGCTCCATCACCAGAAAACTTGTAAACAAAGGTAGGTGTTAAAGAGTTTTATCACAATTTTCACTTTTGTAAGCTATTTATAAAAAAATCTGGCAATGCAGTGCCACATAGAAATGATTTAACTTTGTACCCCGCTAGAATTTGCCATGGAAATTTGCAGCGCTAGAGTATGAATACCAGAGGTAAAGAAACCAGTTGGATAAACTGGGTGGGACCATAGATATACATCGAATCAGGCCCCAGTCATCTGATGGATGTTTGATCTTCATTTTTAGGGCAATATCTCCATGTCGAGCGAACTAGCTCCTTGTCGAGAAGACTAGCTCGGACAGTAATTTCGTCATAAGTCGCAAGTTACTTAATCACGGCCAAAATATTTTGCTTATTTCAAACGATCCATGTTTCATTTCACTAGAGATGTTTCTTCTGGGGTTGTGAAGGGCCTACTTTTGACGGAAAATGAAAAATTGTCGGCCAAAATCTCTGTGTTGACATTAATTGACAATTGTTCAGGTCTGTGATAAAAAGTTTACTTTCATTCATACTCCAGCACTGCAAATTTCCATGGCAAATTCTAGCCGGGTACAAAGTTAAATCATTTCTATAAGGCACTGCATTGCCAGATTTTTTTATAAATAGTTTAGAAAAAAAAAATGGTGATAAATCTCTTCGAGACTTACTTTTGTTTTCAAGTTTTCTGGTGATGGAGCTAGCTTGAGATCTCCCGGATGTGTCGAGGGAACAAATTTCAATTGACTCATTTTCGAGCTAGTTCCCCTGATTACCACCCGTGGATTGAGTGATTGTATTGCAAGTCACAATTTTCATCTGGCTATTATGCCACAACAATCCGTTTCATAACATGAACAGATCGCCATTTTGAATACATCAATTTTACAGTTCTAAGAGCGCTTTTCAAGGTATTTTACAGAATTATTTTGTCGAAAACATATGACTTTTGGCGAGAAATGTTGTCCAGACTGCTACTGTGAAAATAGCGAGGTAATGTTATTTTTCATAGTGTGAAAATATCATTTCACAGTGTGAAAATATCATTTCACAGTGTGAAAATATCATTACACAGTGTGCAAATATCATTTTTATTTGTTTCAGATATGCATTGATTTCACTGCAAAGTATAAAACAAGAAAAACGCCAAATGGCATAATGGGCGGGTTTTTCAGTAGGTTTGAAAACAGGTTAACCAAAAGGTAAACCTGGACGCAGCCGGCCGCCCGCCCCCCCGCCCGCCCCCCCGCCCGCACGGACATCGCTTTTCTAATGGGCGGAATTTTTCCCCTGAAAAACCCGTCCAATAAAATAGAGTTGTTTAACTTACACGGTTTCTGCTTTGGACGCCAACAAGGTTGAGGTTTATGTATTATATAATGCTATTTAGTGAATAACATCCTGTCATAAAATGATATGACCACAAATAAAATACATTACACCATAACCACATTATAGCATGATTCGTTATAACACGGTTTTGGATATAACACAGTGTCAAGATGGATCTCTAAAATGTATAGATAATATAGAAAAATGACCATAAATCATCATTTTTCTATATAATCGATACATTTTGTTTGACTATAACACAGTTTCTGCTTTAGACGTCAACAATATTGTTATAAAAAGGATGAAATGTATTATTATTATTTTAAACATGGTAACTTGCACATACTGTCATGACACTGCCCATGGCAACTCTGTATGTTTTCTATTCCTTTTAAGCTCACCGTCACGTAGTGACGAGGTGAGCTTTTGGGATCACTTTTTGTCCGTGCGTGCGGGCGTAAACAGTTTCTTCAAACGACATCTCCTCCAATACCACTGATTGGATTTTGACCAAACTTCACAGGAATGATCCTTAGTTGTTCAAAAGGTTCCGGTCCGTTGCACTTAAAGGTCACAGAGCCCAAAAATAGATTTTTTTTCACTGAAAACTTAAAAAATCTACTTCTCTGAAACCGCAAGGCCCAGGTCTTTGATATTTGATATGAAGCTTCATCTAGTGGACCCCTACCAAGATTGTTCAAATTATAGTGCTGGGGCCAAAAATGCCCCCGCCCCGGGGCCCTTTGATTTTACATGGGCTTATATAGGGAAAATCTTTAAAAATCTTCTTCTCTGAAACCGCAAGGCCTAGGTCTTTGATATATGGTATGAAGCTTCATCTAGTGGACCCCTACCAAGATTGTTCAAATTATAGTGCTAGGGCCAAAAATGCCTCCGCCCCAGGGCCCTTTTGTTTTACATAGGCTTATATAGGGAAAATCTTTAAAAATCTTCTTCCCTGAAACTGCAAGGCCCATGTCTTTGATATTTGGTATAAAGCTTCATCTAATGGACCTCTACCAAGATTGTTCCAATTATAGCCCTGGTTCCCTTTGGTTTAACATAAATTTATATAGGGAATATCTTGACAAATCTTCTTCTCTGAAACCACAAGGCCTAGGTCTTTGATATTTGGTATGAAGCTTCAGCTAGTGGACCTCTACCAAGATTGTTCAAATTATAGCCCTGAGACCAAAAATGCCCCCGCCTCGTGGCCCTTTGGTTTTACATAGACTTTTATAGGGAAAATCTTTAAAAATCTTCTTCTATGAAACCACAAGGCCTAGGTCTTTCATATATGGTGTGAAATTTCATCTAGTGGACCTCTATCAAGATTGTTCAAATTATAGCCCTGGGGCCCAAAATACCCTTGCCCAGAGACCCTTTGGTTTTACATAGACTTATAAAGGGAAATCTTTAAAAATCTTCTTCTCTGAAACTGCAAGGCCCATGTCTTTGATATTTGGTATGGAGCTTCATCTAGTGGACCTCTACCAAGATTATTCAAATTATAGCCCTCGGGCCACAAATGCCCCTGCCCCGGGGCCCTTTGGTTTTACATACTCTTATATAGAGATAATCTTTGAAAATCTTCTTCTCTGAAACAGCAAGGCCCAGGTCTTTGATATTTGGTGTGAAGCTTCATCTAGTGGACCTCTTATCAAGATTGTTTAAATTATAGCCCTGGGGCCAAAAGTGCCCACACCCCGGGGCCATTTGGTTTTTCATAGGCTTATGTAGGGAATATCTTAAAAAAAATCTTCTTCTCTGAAACCGCAAGGCCCAGGTCTTTGATATTTGGTGTGTAGCTTCATCTAGTGCACCTTTGCCAAGATTGTTCAAATTATAGCCTTTGTTGATATTTGGTATGAAGCTTCATCTTTTTAGATCTCCCTCAACATTATGCACATTATAACCCTGGGGTCAATAATGGCCCTCTCCAGGGCCCACTTGTTACTCTATGGATCAGGTGAGCGATCCAGGGCCATCATGGCCCTCTTATTTACATAAGTGATCATTTTGTATATATTTTATGAAACTCACATCGGGTTCATTCCATAAGTTTTATGTGAAAGGATTACTTGGGTAGGATACTCTTATGTACAACATTTAGTCCAAACTTCAAAAATCTGCTTTAACCCTTATCCTGCTGCATAAATAAATTAAGTCACTCCCATTGCTGATTATCAACCAATCAAATTATCTGATATGATAAATTTGTTCATTTTACAGACTGCATTACAAACAGTGTAGATCCTGATCAGATGGCTTCTCCAGAAGCCATCTGATCTGGATCTACACTGTTTACAAAGGTAGGGTTGTTGTGAGCAGCAGAATAAGGGTTAACAGATTTTGATGATTTGTTAT
Source organism: Lucinisca nassula (assembly GCA_963580285.1). Classification (NCBI taxonomy): domain Eukaryota; kingdom Metazoa; phylum Mollusca; class Bivalvia; order Lucinida; family Lucinidae; genus Lucinisca; species Lucinisca nassula. The sequence goes on from OY757012.1 coordinate 18,217,800, forward strand.
TATGACCATCTGATTTCTTTAGCTCATGCTGACTTGCATTTTTGCCTTAAATTAACCTTTGGGGATTTACAAGGATTTTTCAAGGTTTATTGAATGCCAATAAACCTTGATAATGCCTGAAGCTTAGGTTTCTGTTGCTTTTAATGTATTGAACATTAAATGTTTTATTAACAATCAACAAATAATATTGATGATTTGTAACTCCAAATTAAGCCATTTTGTACCAGAAACCCCAAAAGGGGTACCCTGGCAAACAGTGCAGGTCCAGATCAGACGCCGCAGAACCCGGCGTCTGATCAGGGCCTACACTGTTTACAAAAAGTTCAGCCATTTTCCTAATCAGTTTTGAAGAAAACACAACCTTATACCCCTAAAGTTTGAAATGGACTCCTGCTATATATAAGGAGGAAGATTCCATTTGGTTCAAAAAGGGTTAATAATTCTACAGATCACTGTTCAGTATATCTGTAAAACTTTTGAAATTTACTCACAATTTTTACCTTAAAATCCCAAAAGTGTCATTTACAGTAATTTTTTTCCGGCCATCTCCATAGGAGGCCCTATAAGATTGGACTTTGACCAGTCAGAATCCTATCTTATAGTTCTGCTTAGAATCTATCACATATTAGTGACTTGCAATGCATTTTTAGCCAATGGGAAAACCTGTTAACCCTTATCTTGCTGAATATTCATTTAAGCCACACCAATTTCTGTCTATTAACCAATCAAATTACTTGATGTAATTTATTGCTACAAATTCATAAACTGAATGCCAAACAATGTAGATCCTGATCAGATGGCTTCTTCAGAAGCCATCTGATCTGGATCTACACTGTTTGCAAAGATAGGGGTTGTCGTGAACAGCAAGATAAGGGTTAAAGATTTGATATGCACTAAATGGCTAAAGTGAAATTTTCCAGAGACTCAGCAGATCTTTACAGAATCTACTTCATGAATTGCAATATTTTTGCGGGAATGATCCTTGGGTGATCTTCTATCAGATTCCATCAACAGTTCATGCTCATTGGTTGAAAAAGATAGCTGCCAGTGAGCTTAACCCATATCCCGATGAATAAATTAATTTAACTACACCATGTCAATGACTTTCAACCAATCAAATTACAGTAAAATTCCTATATTCAGACCACCCTTGGGACTGTTCAAAAGTGGTCTTTAAGACCACTTTTGAACAGTTCCAAAGATGGTCCCTGACCAGAGGACATTGTGTGCAGGAAATTCAAAGACAAAATAACAGTACCCTTCTAAATAAGCTTTTTAAAGCAGAATCAGTCTTAATTTTAGGTGGTCTTAATAGCAGAATTTTACTGTCCTAGATGTAATTTGTTTATTCAGATTCACAAACAGAAAAACAAACAGTATAGATCCTGATCAGAAGAAGCCATCTGATATGAATCTACACTGTTTTCAAAGGAAGGGGTTATTGTGTTCAGTGTGATAAGGGTTAAAGCCCTGGTTTGAAAGCAAACTAAGTATCTTCTCATTAGATTCTGTTCATTGGGTTTGAATGGAATTTTATATGTGTGCTCTTCTGGTGATTTTCAGATTCCAGAAAAACTTGTACACTCCATACTTTTGAGTTCTATGGCATATTCCTTGTTTCCAAAGGAAAACTCTTTCTTGACAGGCCCCGATAGCTCAGTTGGTAGAGTGTCCGCTCCGGGGAACGGGAGGTCTCGGGTTCGATCCCGGGCCGCGACATACCAAAGTCATTAAAAATGGTACTAGCTGCTTCTCGTTTGGCACTCAGATTTACGGGGTAGAGCTAGGACTGGTCGATCCAGTGTCAGGATAATGTGACTGGGTGTGGTATCATGTAATGTGTCTGGGACATGATACTTCAGTGAGGCAGCACTATAAACGTGAGCATTGAGCTCCCTGTCGCAACCAGACACCGTCGTGATATGACTGAAAAATTGTTGAAAGCGACGTTAAACCCGAATTCACACACACACACACACACACACACACACACACACACACACACACACACACACACACACACACACACACACACACACACACACACACACACACACACACACACACACACACACACACACACACACACACACACACACACACACACACACTCTCTTTCATTGAACATGTTCAACTTCCATTAATAAGTTGAAAAACATGGAATTCATTGAATTTTTACAAGGATGTTCTTTGGGTTACTTTAATTTAGATTCATTCAAATCATTTTGATTGGTTGAAAAACATGGTCATAATACACCAGTAGGTAGGCCTTTTTTGCTTGATATGGCTCTTATACAACTTTTAAACATTCTCCATAGAATATGTTGGGTCTTGCATAGATATCATTATTGGAATGAATTATCATTTTTGTGGATTTTATCAATGTGTAGCCATTACCTTTTAATTAGCCACTAATGCTATCCAGCTTGCTTCATTTAACAAAACCATACTTTCCTGGACAGGCTCAAATATTCTGAATGGTGAACTACCGGCAGTATTTTGCGTTACTGATGAGAGAATAAGATACTCACATTTTTGCAGCAAAATTACAGCAGAACTTTAACCCTTTTGGAGTCTTCCTCCCTGTATATGGCTGGAGTCCATTTCAAAATTTAGGGGTGGCAGGTTGTGTTTTCATTATATGGCTGAACTTTTTGCAAACAGTTTAGGCCCTGATCAGATGCTGCATTCTGCGGGGTCTGATCTGGGCCTGCACTGTTTGCCACGGTACCCGTTTAGGGGTTTCCAGTCTTAAATGGGTTAATGGCTCATTTACCGTGGATGAGACGAACCTGTTCATGAGTCCACGCAGGGAATTCCTCCAGATACGATATAGGGACAAAGTAGGGAGATTTCGCCTTTTATCTTGCAAATGTATGCTGTATGTACTCATATGAATCGCCTTGATGAGGCGATTCTGATGCGTACACACAAAATACATTTATAATATAGAACATCAAAAAGATATCCAACAATTATCTCCATTGTGCCTCTGATATGAGACTTATAGTTAGGACTGGCTCATTGGAGCTGAAAAGATAATCGATTATCAGCCCGCCATTGTGATCAATAATAGATTAGTAATTACTGAAGATTTGGTCATAATTTTACCAGTCTGGCTTTCGGTCTGAGCATGTCTCCTAAAATATGTTGTACTTTACCATATGTATTTGAACAGACATACCTGAGCAAAAGTGTAGACCCGGATGAGACGCAGCAGAGCACGGCATCACATCAGGGTCTGCACAGTTTGCCACAAATCCAGCTATTTTAGGCACAACTTGGTTGTAAATTGTACTGATCAAATAATCAATTACAACCAAATCAGTAGTGATAATTATTTTTGCGTAAATTATCGATCATTTAATCGATTATCCAATTAATCATGTCAGCCTTACTAATAGTAAACCTCAGTGGTTCGAACTACCGCTGTCTGGAACAGTTTTCATGTGAGCCATCAAAGTTTGACTGTATTAGCATATTTGCCATATTAACCCTTATCTTGCTGAATATTCATGTAAGCCACACCCATTTCTGTCTATCAACCAATCAAATTACTTGATCTAATTTATTGCTACAAATTCATAAACTGAATGCCAAACAGTGTAGATTCTGATCAGATGGCTTCTGAAGAAGCCATCTGATCTGGATCTACACTGTTTGCAAAGATAGAGGTGGTCGTGAACAGCAAGATGAGGGTTAAAGGATCATGATTTATTTACTAACAACACTGACTTCAACCTGACATATTGATCCTTTATTCCAAAACAAAGATACCTTTAGTGAACATATCCTTAAAACTGATCTTTCAATATGGCAAATATACTAATATAATTTTTTTCTGAAAAAATGTGAGCAGCTTTTGGATTTGCAAAAGCTGATCACATTTTTTTTTCAGCAAAAATAACACTATTTTAGATACATCCTTGCTTGAATGGGGCCTTTCAACTCTTAAACAAACAAAATTATCTTTTTTTCAGTTGGCTTGGAACACCTGAAGTACATTAATTTCAGTAATGGTGAGTTTGTGGATGACTGGTTCCTAGCTCGACTACAGATATATAGCAGTACACTGGAGTTCCTTGACATCAGTGGTTGCTCCAAGGTTACAGAGTGTGGGGTTCTGGCTCTACATCATTTGAGGTAAGTCCTGCCTTAGGATTTTGTGTCCTCCTCACTTAATGTACTTCTATTTTTGGACGGGTCTTTGAAGGAAAAATTCCGTCCTTTAGAATAGCGATGTGCGTGCGGGCAGGTGGCCGGCTTGGCATCCGCATCCCGGTTTACCTTTTGGTTAACCTTGAAAAACCCGTCCATAATGCCATTTGGCGTTTTTCTTGTTGTCCAAAAGTTTTAAGATCTTAACTCGCTGAGTGATGCAGAATGGGATCCAAAACTAGCACACAAGTGCAAGTTTCTGTTTATCATATAACAGTTCCAAATTGGATTTTATGCCCAGTGGAATTCGTTTCCGCTGACTGTTCCAAGGCGGTTCTTCTGTCGCGGTTAATTTTTGTTATGGTTTGTCTTTGGGTGTTTGTGTCGCTGATATTATTTTATTTTGGATAGCCTATTGGCCATTTTGTGGGAAATTAACTGTCCTTTTGTCTTTCCGCTATTGATGTTTCCATTAGGGTCTGTTGTTTCATGTTTGTGTTTCTTTCCTTTTGGTGTCTCTGATGGGAGCTGTGGGTTAGTTGTATTGATTCCTGATCATTGCCTCCACTTCTATTTTATTGGTTCAAAAGAATTTTTATAATATACATGTACAGTAGAACTTCGATGGCTTGAACACGGATGGCTCGTTTACCATGGAAATGTCGAACCCATTCTTGAGCCCCTAGCGAAACCTCTACATAAGAAACAGTGGGGGATAATTAAGGAGATTTTAGTCTTTTATCTTGCAAATGTATGCTGTGTGTACTCATTAGAATCGCCTCAATGAGGCGATTCTAATGAGTACACACAACATACATTTTTATTATAGAACACCGAAAAGATGTCTAAAAATATCTCGTTATGCCTCCTGACAGTAACCTCAGTGGCTCGAACTACCCCTGTCTCGAACAGATTTTCAAGGTCCCAAAGGTGTTTGAGCCATTGAAGTTTGACTGTATTTCCTTTTTACTCCAAACATAGGTTATTTTAGCTTGTTACAACTGCCTCACTGAGTTGGCTCTGACAAGTACATGTACCCACAACCTATGGCTTGGAGCAGAAATATGCAGCTTCCTATGACTGAGTACTATAATAAATAATTTATAAATAATGACCACATGTTGACCTTGACCTATTTATCAGTACCAAAGATCATAACCACACAGGTGAGGAGAAAGGAGACCAAAAAATACTCAGGGCTCTGGGGAGTGATCAGGACCTCATGATCCTCTTGTTTTTTTTTTTAACTTCAAACATAAATTATGGGTGCTTGTTAGACCTGCCTCGTTAATGTGGTTCTAACAAGTACCCACAACCTTTGACACATGATGTTAGGTTTGTTTGTTTTAGGTTTAACATCCCTGTCAACACTATTTAGGTCATTTTGGAGATGTTACTTCCAATTTTGTGGGACTTTTACCTGGTATTGAGATGAAATGACATCTTAATCCCTGCTGCTCAATGACACCAAAAGGGTTTATATGCATGGACGGTCCGTCTTGCATCACTTTGCCAGGGCATGCATAGACCTAAGAGGTTTACCATTACTCATATGTGGTGGGTTTCAGCTCTGTTTGGAAGCATCATGCAGCCCAATCTTTTTCTCCACGTGATGTTAGGTACTGTTGCAAAATACGCTGAATGCTGTTCGAAGGTAGCACATTGATGACAGACGCTGGATTCTTGTTTGTTTTGTTTCAGAAAACTGAAGGTGCTGAAAATTAATGATTGTCCATCTGTTCGCAATCAGGAACTTGTTGCTCTCTTGTTTGAAGACCTTATACCTGACCTCCATGTGATTGGAGTTGATAAATCAACAGACATAATACCAGATAATATAGCAATATCAGACAGGTTTAAAGAAGATATGAAAGAGATAGACTTTCAGGCACTTCAGAGCAGATTTCTGGCCATGGGTGACACTCTAAGTGATGGTGGACAAGTGATTAGTACAAGTGTGGAGAGGGGGAACTATAACCCTAAAGTGGATGACGGACTTGAAAGTTATATTGATACATTTACTGTAGAATATGATAATGAGTTGGAAACCAGACTTGCTGGAAGCAGACTTGAAACAAGATAACAAAGAAAAAGAATGGCATTATTTTTTTATGCTCCCAGCATTCGAAGAATAGTGGAAATGGCATATAGTTTTATCCCTGTCCATCAGTCTCCATCCGTGTCTGTGAAATTTTTAATTTGTGTTTAAGGGGAATGGGAACACCTGGCAGGTTTTTCCGCCATTTCTCAAAGGGAGACAACTTTTGGGACTTCCTATTCGCTTTTCTATTGAAAAGGGGTCTATTCTTAAAGGAAAGAATTTGCTCCTCAAGAGCAAATTCTTTACTTTAAGAGTTGACCCCTGTTGACGTGGGAGACAAAAATACTTTTGCAGGAGTTGTCTCCCCTGAAGGTGTTCCCATTCCCCTTAAGTTTTCTTAATTGCACTGCCAGGTGGGGGCATCTGTGTCCATTGGACACCATCTGTGTCCATTGGACACCATCTGTGTCCATTGGACACATTTCTAGTTTTTGTTTTGTTTTAGGTATGTTCTTGATTTGATTCGAAGTTTAATTGTCTATTCAACACTATTAAGGACATTTTGAGCTGGAAGATTTGCCTATCCATACTGTTTCTGGGCAGGCTTTACCTGTGCACAACTGTCCTTCTTTAACCCTTATCTTGCTGTTCACGACAACCCCTATCTTTGCAAACAGTGTAGATCCAGATCAGATGGCTTCTGAAGAAGCCTTATCTTGCTGTTCACGACAACCCCTATCTTTGCAAACAGTGTAGATCCAGATCAGATGGCTTCTGAAGAAGCCTTATCTTGCTGTTCACGACAACCCCTATCTTTGCAAACAGTGTAGATTCAGATCAGATGGCTTCTGAAGAACCCTTATCTTGCTGTTCACGACAACCCCTATCTTTGCAAACAGTGTAGATCCAGATCAGATGGCTTCTGAAGAAGCCATCTGATCAGGATCTACACTGTTTGACATTCAATTTATGAATTTGTAGGAATAAATTACATCAAGTAATCTGATTGGTTCAAAGTCAGAAATGGGTGTGGCTAATCTGAATATTCAGCAAGAGAAGGGTTAATCAACTAGAAAGAATGACAGTAGAAAGTTTTTTTATGATTCGTTTCTATGAAATAGTGTTGCCAGTGACAGCCTGAGCACTAGTCAAACATGCATCCGATTGAACCACAAAGGCTTGCTTCACCTCAGCCCATCGAGGCTTGGAGAAATAGATTGGGCTGCATGCTGCTTCCAGGCAGAGCTGAAACTGACCATGCATGTGTACTGGTAAACCGCTTAGAAGGACTAGTCTGCCCAGGCAAAGTGGTGTGAGTCAGACCGTTCAATGCATATTAGCCTTTTGGTTTCGTTGGGTTGCAGGGCTAGAGGTGTCATTTCAATGCGGGTAAAAGGCCCACAAAATTTGAAGCAGCATCTCCAAAATGACCTAAATAGTGTCAATGTTAAACCTCAAGTCAAACGAACAAACAAATGTTTACTTGAGCCATGTGCACTATCATGTATTATAAGAATCTTATATGGGTGTGAGGGGTGGATGGAAAAATCCGCCCCGAGGGACACTGTCCGGCATCACGAGGCTTGCCGAGTGATGCCGCACAGTGATCCCGAGGGACAGATTTTTCTATCCACCCCTCACACCCATATTGGATTCTTTTTCTTGCATACCTTCTATTTCTATTGCGAATTTATAATGCTACTGTCACTTCGGTTACCGACGTCCACCATTTTGTGATGACACAACAGGAATGTTTAGTGACGTCACGCATGACGCCGCCGCGCATGAGGTTGAAATCAACCAGTGCATTTATCAAACACGCGATTATATTCGATTTGGGGTCGGAACACCAGGGTCAGAACATAAATTTCTATCCCAGGGTAAAATCACGGATTTCCTTGTCTGGTGTGCAAGAATATCAGAGTCGTGTGCATTCAGCAGTTACTTTACCATAAAAATCTTGAAAATTCGGACATCTTGAGGACTTGCTATAATTCTTCTAAAATTTTAGCAAATTTGTTTAACAATTCAGCAAGAAGTGCAAAAAGTGCCAACAGAATTGCAAAAAGTGTAGACCCAGATCAGTAGTAGTCTGATCTGGGTCTGCACTGTTTGCTAAGGCCTGTGTGTCCCATTATTTAGGATCTTTATGGTAATTCACATGCATACCCACTGTGTCAGACTACATCTTTATCATACCCACTGTGTTCGACTACATCTTTCTCTATCATACCCACTGTGTCCGACTACATCTTTTTCTATCATACCCACTGTGTCAGACTGCATCTTTCTCTATCATACCCACTGTGTCAGACTACATCTTTCTCTATCATACCCACTGTGTCAGACTACATCTTTCTCTGTCATACCCACTGTGTCAGAATATAAGAACCTTATATGGGTGTGAGGGGTGGATGGAAAAATCCATCCCGAGGGACACTGTCCGGCATCACGAGGCTTGCCGAGTGATGCCGGACAGTGATCTAGAGGGACGGATTTTTCTATCCACCCCTCACACCCATATAGGGTTCTTTTTCTTGCATACCTTCCATTTCTTAGCGCAGGTTTTTAATGCTGCAGTCACTTCGGTTACCGACGTCCGCCATATTGTGATGTGACTGCAGGAATGTTTAGTGACGTCACATAACATACTGTGAGGTCAACCTTAAGGACGGGTCATAGGGTCCTCACGATTGTTTAAAGCATAGTAAATGGTGTAGAACTGTGAGTAAAATACACCTGACAGTAAAGTTTTTATTGCATCAGACCCCTAGGTTATAAAAGTTATGACATGTTCAACTCAGCTGAGCTTGAAATTTTAATGCTCATCAATATAAGATTAAAAATGAAAGAGGCAGTTTCCTGCTGAGATCTGCATAGAATATTATTTTTCCTGCTCATAAATTTTAAAATGCCAACAATTGTTGGTATTTTAAAATTTATGTGCCAGATAAGTTTCATTTTCATATGAGTTGAGCATGAAATAAGATATATTTCATTGGACTCAGACCTATCCAAAGTCATCAGTTAAAGATTTTGGTGATCATTATATGATTAACCCTTAACCTGCTGATTACAAAAAACTTCTTTTGCAAACAGTGTAGATCCAGATCAGATGGCTTCTGAAGAAGCCATCTGATCAGGATCTACACTGTTTGACATTCAGCTTGTGAATTTGCAGGAATAAATTATACCAAGTTATCTGACAGGTTCAAAGCTGATGGGTGCAGCTTAATCAATTATTCAGCAGAATAAGGTTCAAAGTCAGAAAAGGGTTGAATTTGTTTGTTTTGGATTTTAATGACCCAGTCAGCACTATTTTAGGTCATTTTTGAGCCGGTCAGTTGACCTATCCACACTTTTCCTGGGCAAGCTTATACGGAAGTTGTTAAACAGTACAGTGCACAATTTTTGCCAGAAACTGACAACTGCCCTTCTTGAATCAGTGGCAGGGAGAGAATGACAGTAGAAAAGATTTCATGATCAATGACAGTAGAAAAGATTTCATGATCAATCTCCACGAAAGTATGTTGCCGACCCCGGCTGGTATTGAACCCGAGTCCTCCTGATCACCAGTCAGATGCGCATCCAACTGAGCTACGGAGGCTGGCCAGAAAAGGGTGTAGTTGAATATAATATGGTTAAATAATTGACACATAATCGGTCAGTCAGGCATGCCCTCTTTTATGGGAACTAAGTACAGTAAAGCCTGTCATAATGGCCACCTTTATTTAGCAAGCAACTTGTTTAAGGGAGCACATTTTCATTATTCTGTAAGTGCTTGCTTAATACAGGTTGAAATGCACACCACAACCTCTTTACAACATGTGTTAGGGTTCAAAGCAGAAATCATGTTAGTCACACAAGTTTTTTTATTGATTTGAGGTTTAACTTCCCCGTCAACACTGTAAAGATCATTTTGGAGACGTTGCTTCCAATTTTGTCGGACTTTTACCCGACATTGAGATAAAATGACATCTCAAGCCCTGTCACCCAATGAAACCAATAGGGTTTATCAGCATGGACGGTCCGCCTCGCACCGCGGTTCCTGGACAGGCTTAGATCCTCTAAGCGGTTTACCAGTACTAGTGTGCGGGCCGGATTCAGCTCTGCGTGGAAGCATCATGCAGCCCATATATTTCTTCAAGCCCCTATGGGCAGGGGCCGTAGTCACACAAGTGACAGGTCCAAACAACAAGAGGGCCATGATGGCCCTGGATCGCTCACCTGATCCATAGTGTAACGTGGGCCCTGGGGTGGGCCATATTTGGCTCCAGGGCTATAATTTGCATAATCCTTGTAGAGGTCTGAAAGGTGAAGCTTCATACCAAATATCAAAGACCAGAGCCTTCTTGTTTCAGACCAGAAGATTTTTAAATTTCAAAGGTTTTCCTTATATAGGTCTGTAGTAAATTTTTAATGGCTAAACTTCTTAATCAGGGTTATCGGCACCATAAACTACGCAAAGCCTTTTCAAAATTTTATAGACGTCCTTCTGATTTAATTTCAGAATTCAATATTGGACTTAAATCTCTTCTGCAACAAGGTCTATCAGAACCGGAATTTTGTGGTGACTTAGTATATAAATTTAGAAAAATATATAATTGCAATGACTTCAGCACCCAATTTCGTAAAATCATTCTTCGATATAAAAAGATTGGGTACAACATAAATGTTATACGACAGACTGCATGCATGGTAGTTAACCCAATCATGGTTGACAACTTTGCTCCCCTCTTTAATTGCTACCGGTGGGTCAGGCCTCAGATTCTATGACGGTTCCAACGTAAAGGCTTATTGAGAATTAGAGAGATCTAATTTAAGGTAATGTTGGTTGGTGCCTGATGCTCTGTCTCTGGTCAGGCCCATCAGAGTCTTACTGTTGGTTTTCTTTTGCTCCAGCATTTCATTGGTTTCTTGCTGTCGAGTCCTCAGCATTGTTTCAATTCTGTGGTTGTTTGATTATTTGTGTTCACGGAGATGTTGCACTGATGAGTTAAGAGGCCTTCATGCGGACTGAACAAATTATTTGTCTAAATCGCGAGAGAAGTAAGGGCGAGAATTGTGGCCATGTTAAATCCATTTAAGCCCCACAGAGGAATTCGTTTCCGCTGACCGTTCCAAGGCGGTTCTTCTGTCACGGTTTATTTTTGTTATGGTTTGTCTTTGGCTGTTTGTGTCGCTTATATTATTTTATTTTGGATATGTGAAACCAGTGGGTACCGCGGTTGGCCCATTTTTTGCCCCAGGGCTATAATTTTAACAATCTTGGTAGAAATCCACAAGACTAAACTTCATACCAAATATGAAAGACCTTGGCCTTCTGGTTTCAGACAAGTGCATTTACAAAGGTTTCCCCTATATAAGTCTATGTAAAACCAGTGGGCACCGGGCTGGGCCCATTTTTGGCCCCAAGGGTATAATTTGAACAATCTTGGTAGAAGTCTACTTGACAAAGCTTCATACCAATATCAGAGACCTAGGTATAATGATTTTAGACAAGTCCCTATGTAAGTCTATGTATAACCAGTTGGCCCCAGGGAGTGGCCTTTTTTTGGGCCCCAGGGCTATAATTTGAACAGTCATGTTAGAGGTCCACAAGATGAAGCTTCATACCAAATTGTTACGAAATAGAATACGAGGACTGTTCAAATATGAATGCAACTAAGCCCATAAAAATGATTCCGTGATAGATTTCGATGAAAAATTTATTTTGTCCCCTCAAAGTATTCCCCTTTAACAGATCTACAAACTTTCAGTCTTCTGATCCAATCATTGAATGCATTTTGGTAGTCTTTTCGAGGTATACTATGAAGGCACTGGAATATTGCAGAACCGAGGTGTTTGCGCTGTACAAATTTTCGACCAGAAAGGTATTTTTTCAGCCGCGGGAACAAAAAAAAGTCACACGGGGCAAGGTCAGGGGAATACGGGGGAGTGAGGGAGTTAACAACCTTTTCCTGCTTCAGATAGTCTTGCACAATGAATGCCTTGTGCGATGACGCATTGTCATGTAGCTTGCACAATGAATGCCTTGTGCGATGACGCATTGTCATGTAGCAATCTGACATTGGCCAAACCAGTTGCGGGTCGTCGTTTTTTGAAATATTTCTTCAATTTTCGAAGAACTTTATTCTTGTAAAACTTCGCATTTACAGATTTGCCTTTAGGCACTGCAACCTGAATAGCAGGGCCCTGATTTGAAAAGAATATGGCATACATTACCTTCTTGACGCTCATGGTCCGCTTTGCAATGCATGGTCTTTTGCAATACTTTGTTGCCCATATTTTGTTCTGAATCTTTCGTTTTGGCTCAAAAAAGTGAACCCATGTCTCGTCACCTGTGACGACATTAGCGAAAAACCGTGCATTGTAATTTGGAAACTTTTTAAGCAACTTCTTGGCGCTCTGAATGCGTGTCTTTTTCTGCTCATCTGTCAACAGATGGGGAATCCATCTAGCACAGATCTTTCTCATTTTCAAATCCCGTTTCATAATTGTATGAGCTGCTCCTAATGAGATGCCAACCATACTAGCTATTTGCCTAGTGGTAAATCATGCATCGGTAGCAACTATTTCTTTCACTCAAGCAACCATCTTGGCAGATGTTGCTCTGTTCGGCCGACGATCATGTGGTGCATCTTCTGTTGAGCCTAGCCCACAGCTGAATTTCTTACACCAACAAAAAACTGTCAGAAAAGACATTTCATTATGCCCATAAACCCAACATATTTCATCAAAAATGTCTTTGCAACGTATACCAAGAATACAACAATTCTTAATATAGGACCGTATTTCAACGGCGTACTCTGACCTTCTTCCAACCATGTTTTGTATTAGTATACAAGAGTAGACAGTGTTTATCGAACGATATACATGGCTAAAATGCACAGATTTTAACTTTTTTGGTATCAATGTGTAGGTAAAATGTTTTTCTACGCAGTGATATTTATTTCCAGGTGATTTTCGCATTAGTGCATTAGAAAACGTTCTACTTGCATACTTGATTCTACTTCATATTTGAACAGTCCTCGTAGAAACCCTATCTGGTGCTTATGCATGTCTAAATTATTTTTAGTAGGAATAAGGCAAAGCAGCACGACTGAAGTATTTTAGATGAAATATGATAGGCAAAATATGCAGCTCCACGCACCGATCGTGCATATATCATGCATGCATGGGCAGTTTGTGGGGAAACTATTCACCATACAGTTGGCCGCTATAAGTCTGATTTTTATGTAGTTTGCCTAAAAAGTCGCAAAGCGCCAAATAGTGCCACATTTATTTTTCATGCCAATCGCATTTTTGTGGATATTCGTACTGATGGGAGTTATACCATTGATCTGTAGGGAAGTTTCTTCACTTTTCTCAAAAGGAATTGCATTCGCAAGGCAGATTAATCTTCTGCTGAAATCTGCTTCATGGCTGTAATTGAGGCTAGTATCTATACTTCTCACAATTTTATCAAGCTAGCACGGGTATGCATAATTTTCCTGTAGTGTTTATAGATATAAATACCCTGAAAAATTATCCTAATGTGAGCAGCAGTTCAAGAGTAAACGAATATCCACAACATTTTGCCTAGCCAAACCCCGACACTTTGACGGCATGTTATGTTGAGATGACGTGGAGTTACCTGCTGCTCCCTGGTCTACATGAGCAGATATTGGTAATAGTCATAGGGTCGTAGTGCCCCGCAGAGGTGGGCAAACCCAGATTGCGGACCGTCCAGACCACAGTCACTGAGATCTTATATTCTACTGGACAGAGATACAGTCTCAAGGATCCAGAGATCAAATCGTGCTACGATTTGTGTTAAAAAGAAGAAAAAAGTGTCAACATAAAATGTTGACAGTGATTAATTCTTCAGTTGTAATACAGGTGCACCAGCACGTCGACTTATATTTTTATAAGCCGGCGAAATTTTTTCAGTTGGTTTCCTTTGTGTACTTTGTGTTATTTGCGTCTATACAATTTTCACGTCGCCATCCGAGCACAAAACGCAGTTTTGCCTTCGGGTCGAGGGCCGTGAAATTATTTGTAGTGTTCAGTCTTGGTATTGTTGTATATAGTTATTGTTAATAATTTATGTCTTGTATATAATCTTTTCTTGTGCCTTACTCCACAGTTGCCCGTTCACCTGTCAGAGATCTCCCTTGGTCGTCTTGTCAGCATGCGGGTTTGCGGGATGCCGTAAACCCACATGTAACACAAATATCAAAGACCTGCGCCTTCTGGTTTCTGGCAAGAAGATCCTACATAAATCTATGTAAAACCAGTGGGCCCCTGGGCAGAGTGATTTTTGGCCCCAGGTTGGTTTGTTGGTTGATTTGAGGTTTAATGTCCCTGTCAACACCGTATAGGTCATTTTGGAGATGTTGCTTCCAATTTTGTGGGACTTTTACCCAACATGAGATGAAATGACATCTCAAGCCCTGTCGCCCAATGATGCCTATAGGTTTTATAAGCATGGACGGTCCAACTGGCTTCCTGATCATTGCCATCACTTCTATTTAGATCCTCTAAGAGGTTTACCAGTACTCATGTGATATCGATTTCAGCTCTGCGTGGAAGCATCATGCAGCACATCTATTTCTTTAAGCCCGATGGGCGGGGTGTAGGTCCCAGGGCTATAATTTGAACAGTCTTGGTCAAGATCCACTAGACAAAAGCTTCTTACCAAATATCATAGAACTTACCCTTCTGGTTTGAGACAAGAAGATTTATAAAGATTTTCCCTATCTAAGTCTATGTAAAACTTGTTGACCCCGGGGAGGACCCATTTTTAGCTCACCTGAGCCGAAGGCTCATGTGAGGTATTAGTATACCACGAGCCGGCGTCCGTCGTCCGTCGTCGTCGTCGTCGTCGTCCGTCGTCCACACTTTCAAAGAAGTATATCTCCGGAACCAGTGGGCCAATCTAGATCAAATTTCATGTGAAGCATTATCAGGTAGGGGGAAAGGCTGCATACTGTTTTCGGGCAGATCGGATTGGAACTCTGGTTGCCATGGCAACAAATAGCTCCCATAGACTTAACATAGGAAAAAGTTTGTCATCACTCTAGCTCCGTCAATTTTTTTCTGATCGACTTCATTCTTGCAGATAACGAGGACAGGCATGAAATCTCGATCAAGTTCGATTTTGGGCTGAATCGGATTATTCACTCAGGAGTTACGTGCCCTTGAGCGTTAGGAAAAAGCTTGTCATCACTCTAGCTCCGTCAATTTTTTTCTGATCGACTTCATTCTTGCAGATAACGAGGACAGGCATGAAATCTCGATCAAGTTCGATTTTGGGCTGAATCAGATTATTCACTCAGGAGTTACATGCCCTTGAGCGTTGAAAAAATTGCCTATTGACTTAACATGGGGAGAATGTTGTCATCACCGTAGCTGCTTCAATTATTTTCAGATTGGCTTTATTCTTGCAGATAACCAGCACAGCCATGAAATCTCTGTCAAGTTCGATAACTGGCAGAATCGGATCATTCACTTAGGAGTTACCTGCCCTTGTGTGTTTTTGCATTAGGGTTAATGGGAATTTCAAAAATGTATATCTTAAAGACTACTTGGCCAACTTTGATCAAATTTCATGTGTCACATTATTGGGCAAGTGGAAAGGCTTCATTAGGTTTTCAGGCAGATCTGAGTGGAACTCTGGTTGCCATGGCAACATCTAGCTCCCATAGACTTCACATAGGAAAAAGCTTGTCATCACTCTAGCTCCGTCAATTTTTTTCTGATCGACTTCATTCTTGCAGATAACCAGTGCAGGCATTAAATCTCGGTCAAGTTCGATTTTGGGCCGAATCAGATAATTCACTCAAGAGTTACGTCCCCTTGAGCGCCCGAAAAATTGCCTATCGACTTAACATGGGGAAAATGTTGTCATCACTGTAGCTAGTAACGAGGACAGGCATAAAATCTCGGTTAAGTTCGATTTTGGGCAGAATCGGAATATTGACCTCGGAGTTACGTGACCTTGACCGACAAAAAATTTGCCCATAGACTTAACATAGGGAAAGTGTTGTGACTACGATAGCGACTTGAATTTTTTTCAGATCAGCTTCAAACTTGCAGGTAACGAGGACAGACATAAAATCACGGTTAAGTTCGATTTTGGGCCGAATCGGATTTTTTGCCTTGGAGTTACCTGCCCTTGAGCATGAAAAAATACGTTGTGACCACGATAGCAACTTTATTTTTATTCAGATCAGCTTCAAACTTGCAGGTAACGAGGACAGGCATAAAATCCCGGTTAAGTTCGATTTTGGGCCGAATCGGAATATTGACCTCGGAGTTACGTGACCTTGAGCGACAAAAAATTTGCCCATAGACTTAACATAGGGAAAATGTTGTGACTACGATAGCGACTTGAATTTTTTTCAGATCAGCTTCAAACTTGCAGGTAACCAGGACAGACATAAAATCTCGGTTAAGTTAGATTTTGGGCCGAATCGGAATATTTGCCTTGGAGTTACCTGCCCTTGAGCATAAAAAAAATACGTTGTGACCACGATAGCAATTTTATTTTTATTCAGATCAGCTTCAAACTTGCAGGTAACGTGGACAGGCATAAAATCTCAGTTGAGTTCGAATCGGAATATTGACCTCGGAGTTACATGACCTTGAGCGACAAAAAAATTGCCCATAGACTTTACATTGGGAAAATGTTGTGACTACGATAGCGACTTGAATTTTTTTCAGATCAGCTTCAAACTTGCAGGTAACGAGGACAGACATAAAATCTCGGTTAAGTTCGATTTTGGGTCGAATCGGATTATTTGCCTTGGAGTTACCTGTCCTTGAGCATAAAAAAATACGTTGTGACCACGATAGCAACTTTATTTTTATTCATATCAGCTTCAAACTTGCAGGTAACGAGGACAGGCGTAAAATCTCGGTTAAGTTCAATTTTGGGCCGAATCGGAATATTGACCTCTGAGTTACGTGACCTTGAGCGACAAAAAATTTGCCCATAGACTTAATTAGGGAAAATGTTGCGACTACGATAGCGCTTTGAATTTTTTTCAGATCAGCTTCAAACTTGCAGGTTACGAGGACAGACATAAAATCTCGGGTTAAGTTCGATTTTGGGCCGAATCGGAATATTTGCCTTGGAGTTACCTGCCCTTGAGCATAAAAAAATACGTTGTGACCACGATAGCAACTTTATTTTTATTCATATCAGCTTCAAACTTGCAGGTAAAGAGAACAGGCATAAAATCTCGGTTAAGTTCGATTTTGGGCCGAATCGGAATATTGACCTCGGAGTTACGTGACCTTCAGAGACAAAAAAAATTGCCCATAGACTTAATGTAGGGAAAATGTTGTGACAGAAATAGCGACTTGAATTTTTAGCTCACCTGAGCCAAAGGCTCCAGTGAGCCGATAGTATACCAAGGCTCCGGAGTCCGTCGTCTGTCGTCCGTCCATCCGTCGTCCACACTTTCAATGAAGCATATCTCAGAAGGCAGTCGACCAATCTTGTTTAAATTTTATGTGTAGCACCATTGGGCAAGGGGAAAGGCTGCATTAGGTTTTGGAGCTAGTCTGGTTCATTTGTTCCTTCATTCTTCTTTCTCTCCATATAGAGATAATAGACCAATGTTAAATTTTTAATCAAAGATTTCTCAGGAACTATAAAAGCTAGAAGCATCAAATTTGGTATTCAATAGAATAATGATGACTTATTTTGTGTAAGAGACATTGGGCTTTCTCAGCTTATTTGTTCATCTGTTCTTTCATTCTTCTTTCTCTCCATTTTGACCAATGTTAAATTTTCGTCAAAGATTTCTCAGGAACTATAGAAGCTAGAAGTCTCAAACTTGGAATGCAATGCAATAATCATGACTTATATCCTGTAAGGGTCAATGGGCTGGATTCTATTAGCAGATTTAGTAGTCAAGTCTGTGAATTGTTAAAACTTAAGTTCCTCAGGTGAGCGGTTTAGGCTCATTGAGCCTCTTGTTAATGTATATCCTTATCTCCTTTACCCCTGCAAGGATTCTCATTAAACTTTGGTCAACTACCCCCCTCAGGGAGCTAATGTGCAGAACCCAAAAATGAACCATGCCGACTCCAGGTCAAGGTCACAGTTGAAGGTCACGAGTTAGAAACTTTGAATTTTGTGTCCGTTCCATATCTCCTTTCCCCATGGAAGGATATTCATTAAACTTTGGTCAAATATTCTTTTAAGTGAGCTGATGTGCAGAACCCATAAATGAACCATGCCGACTCAAGGTCAAGGTCACATTTGAAGGTCAAAAGTTTGATACTTTGTATTTTGTGTCTGTTCTATATTTCCTTTCCCCTGCAAGGATTCTCATTAAACGTTTATCCCCCTTAGTGAGCTGATGTGCAGAATGTGTAAATGAACCATGGTAACTCAAGGTCAAGGTCACATTTGAAGGTCAAGAGTTTGATACTTGGTATTTTGTGTCCGCTCTAATTTCCTTTACCCCTGCAAGGATTCTCATTAAACTTTTATTCCCTTAGTGAGCTGATGTGCAGAATGTATAAATGAACCATGCTAACTCAAGGTCAAGGTCACATTTGAAGGTCACATGTTTGAAACTTTGAATTTACCCCTGGAAGGATTTTCATTAAAGTTTGGTGAAATATCCCCCACCCCACTCAGTCAGCTGATGTGCAGAACCCATAAATAAACCATGCGAACTCAAGGTCAAGGGCACAGGTGAAGGTCACGAGTTTGAAACTTGGAATTTTCTTCCATTCCATATTTCCTTTATCCCTGGAAGGATTTTCATTAATTCTTTTGTGAAATATACCCCTTCAGTGAGCTGATGTGTAAAACCCATATATAAACCTTGCCAGGTCAACGTCACAATGTTGAGTCTTGATAAAAAGTGTGGCGGGGATTTGGCTGTCCCTCAGACTGCTTTCTTGTTAACCTTACAATGCTTTGAACACCTGGGCCCAGATTGAGGACAAAAGTAAAACGATCAGGCACATGAGAAAAATGCCCTAAGGAGCGCTGTGGTGCAGTGGTAAAGTATCGGCCTCGGGATCGAAAGGTACCGGGTTCGAACCCCACGAGCGGCAAGTGTTGTTTCCTTGAGCAAGAGACTTTATCCACATTGCTTAGTACTGGCTCTACCCAGGAAAAGAGGGCCACATGGAAGATTAGTACTAGTTTACTAAATGTGTTACTCTCTATAAATAAGGTCGATTATTATTATTATTATTATTATTATTCTCTGATTTAATTTCTTTAACTGACATGTCAGCAGCTAGACTGGCTCAAATCCTTTTTGCTTCATTTATGATACTCTCTTCCTTTATATTATTTGATATCCTGATCCTCTTTGATCCAATATCAAGTTACCTTAGGTTTCAATTAACCTTTCTTTCTTGCCAAGGGACTGAAGTAAAACAAAAATCAATAAGCTAGGCAAACTTTGAGTCCCTTCCAGAAAAACAAAAACAAAAAACAAAACCAAAAAAAAAACAAAAAACAAAAAAAAAACACAAATGATCCTGAACCACTCACCTGAGTGCTGAGCATTTTTGAGCCATTTGGTTTCTGAAACGATTTTTAAGGATTTTTAGCTCGCCTGTACGAAGTACAAGGAGAACTATTGTTGTCACCTCGGATGGCGTGCGCGTGCGTGTGCGCGTGCGCTTCACACTGCGTTAAAGTTTTTCAAATGCTTATATCTCAACAGTCACTCATCACAGAGCACTCATATTTTGAACTTTAGTACCTGGGAGGGTCTTCTGATGTTCAAAGATAACAAACCCCTGGGGTCATGCCCCGGGGTGGGGCTTGGGGTCAAAATCTAGAACACCTATGTAATACTGTGTTAAAGTTTTTGAAATGCTTATATCTCAGCAGTCACTTATCACAAAGCATTCATATTTACAACTTGGATACCTGGGAGTGTCTTCTGAGATTCCAAGACAACAACCCCCTTGGTTCGTGCCTGGGAGTTGGGATGGGGTGGGGCTAGGGTTCAAAATCTAGGTCAAAATCTAGAACACCTATGTAATACTGTGTTAAAGTTTTTGAAATGCTTATATCTCAGCAGTCACTTATCACAAAGCATTCATATTTACAACTTGGATACCTGGGAGTGTCTTCTGAGATTCCAAGACAACAACCCCCTTGGTTCGTGCCTGGGAGTTGGGATGGGGTGGGGCTAGGGGTCAAAATCTAGGACAACTTTGTAATTTGTTGTATACCTTTCCCTTATGCTAACAAGTTATAGACAGAATTGGTTATACATCAGCCAACCAAGTGACATTGGTTCAAGTGTAAAAGGGTGAAGGTCATGGTGACCTATATTTCACGGTCCAGTGATTTTGCCTTTTATCTTGAAGACTATTTGTTGGAGAAATGCCATACCTGGGATATTAGTTCCATGTGAACCCATGATTGACCTCAAAATATATCTAGGTCACTGACCTATATTTCATGGTTCAGTGATTTTGACTATTATCTCAAATACTATTTGATGGAGAAATGTCATACCTGGATGATTAGTTCCATGTGACCTGATAATTGACCGCAAAATATATCTAGGTCAGTGTGACCTATATTTCATGGCTCAGTGATTTTGCCTATTATCTCGAATACTATTTGATGCAGAAATGTCATACCTGGATTATGAGTTCCATGTGACCAGATAATTGACCCCAAAATATAACTAGGTCAGTGTGACCTATATTTCATGGTTCAGTGATTTTGTCTTTTATCTCGAATACTTTTTGATGGAGAGATGTCATACCTTGATTGTTAGTTCCATGTGACCCCATGATTGATCTCAAAATATAGCTAGGTCAGTGTGACCGATATTTCATGGTCCAGTGATTTTGCCTATTATCTTGAATATTATTTGATGGAGAAATGTCATACCTGGGTTATTAGTCCCATGTGACCCCATGCTTGACCTCAAAATATGTCTAGGTCACTGTGACCTATATTTCATGGTTCAGTGATTTTGTCTATAATCTTGAATACTTTTTGATGAAGAAATGTTACACCTGGATAATTTATTCCATGTGAGCTGATTATTGACCACAAAATAAATCCAGGTCATTGTGACCTATATTTCATGGTTCAGTGATTTTCCCTATTATCTTTATTACTATTTGATGGAGAAATGTCATACCTGGGTTATTAGTTCCATGTGACCCCATGATTTACCTCAAAATATATCTAGGTCACTGTGACCTATATTTCATGGTTCAGTGATTTTGACTATTATCTCAAATACTATTTGATGGAGAAATGTCATACCTGGATGATTAGTTCCATGTGACCTGATAATTGACCGCAAAATATATCTAGGTCAGTGTGACCTATATTTCATGGCTCAATGATTTTGCCTATTATCTCGAATAGTATTTGATGCAGAAATGTCATACCTGGATTATGAGTTCCATGTGACCAGATAATTGACCCCAAAATATAACTAGGTCAGTGTGACCTATATTTCATGGTTCAGTGATTTTGTCTTTTATCTCGAATACTTTTTGATGGAGAGATGTCATACCTTCATTGTTAGTTCCATGTGACTCCATGATTGACCTCAAAATATAGCTAGGTCAGTGTGACCGATATTTCATGGTCCAGTGATTTTGCCTATTATCTTGAATATTATTTGATGGAGAAATGTCATACCTGGGTTATTAGTCCCATGTGACCCCATGCTTGACCTCAAAATATGTCTAGGTCACTGTGACCTATATTTCATGGTTCAGTGATTTTGTCTATTATCTTGAATACTTTTTGATGAAGAAATGTTACACCTGGATAATTTATTCCATGTGAGCTGATTATTGACCACAAAATAAATCCAGGTCATTGTGACCTATATTTCATGGTTCAGTGATTTTCCCTATTATCTTTATTACTAATTGATGGAGAAATGTCATACCTGGGTTATTAGTTCCATGTGAACCCATGATTTACCTCAAAATATATCTAGGTCACTGTGACCTATATTTCATGGTTCAGTGATTTGCCTATTATCTTTAATAATTTTTCATGAAGAAACATCATGCCTGGATTATTTATTCCATGTGACCCCATGACTGACCTCGAAATTATATCTTGGTCAGTGTGACCTAAATTTCATGATTCAGTGACTGCAAAATTGAATACTATTTTTTTTTTTTAGAAACTTCAGTCCTGAATTATAAGTTCCATGTGACGAGATGATTGACATAGAAATATATCTAGGTCAGGGTGACCTATTTCATGGTTCATTGATTTTGCCTTATAATTCATACACATTGTGATTCTGAAATGTAATATTTGGCATATATGTTCCATGCGACCTGGTCACTGACCTCAAAATGTATCTAGGTGTGTGTGACCTATATTTCATGGTTCAGTAATTTTACCTTCTATGTTGAAGGTGCGAAACAGGCGAGCTATGCTGTCCGGGGACAGCTCTTGTTACCATGGCAGCCATCTTGGACATGTGACTTAAACCATTTGAACAAACTTTTGTTCCTCCATCCCATGTGAAAGGCTTCCTGTGTAAATTTGGCCTAGACATGCCCAGCTGTTTTTCAAAAACAAAGTTTATTTTATTATCTGAGTGTCCTGGACCAAAGACAAAGAGTATTTGTTTGTTTGTTTGATTTGAGGTTTAACGCCATCGTCAACACTGTAAAGGTCATTCTGGAGACATTGCTTCCAATTTTTGTGGGACTTTAACCTGACATTGAGATGAATTGACATCTCAAGCCCTGCAGCCCAATGGCAACAATAGGGTTTATAAACCTGGACGTTCCGCACCGCTTTGCCTGGGCAGGCTTAGATCCTCTAAGCGGTTTACCAGTACTCGTGTGCAGGTTGGTTTCAGCTCTGCGCAGAAACATCATGCAGCCCATCTATTCAAGCCCCAATTGGCGGGGGCCGAAAGACAAAGCGTAACGTTGACCTTTGGTACGCACGCAGCTTCATTAACTTGTTTATTTGATTGCATATACCATCTAAGTTTAAAGGCAATGACAATTTAAAAAAAAATACTAATTTCCACTTCATTATGAAAACATGCCTATACAAATACATTGTAAATTTTATCACAGGAAAAAGGAAAATTTTAAGATGAAAAATTGTGATATTTTTTTCTTATTTCTGTTCAAAATATATATTGTGGGTACACGTTGGAACTGCCTTATCGAGGCAGGTCTAACGAGTACCCACAATCTATATTTTAGAGCAGAAATAAGAAAAATAAGGTTTACCCCTGTAAACCACAGTTTTACTATATAAAAGTGGGGCTCAAGGGGGTCAAAATTATATAGGCGTGTTTTCGTTATGTTTTTTCTCATACAAAAATTTGACTTTGGTATTAAATGGGTCAAGGTCAATCTAGACTCATCATTTGAATAAGTTACAATGGACTGGTGTCCCCAGTGCTACATACATAGTTTCAAGGTATGTGGTCCACTGGTTCCGGAGAAAAAAAAGATTTTTGAAGATTTTTTACCATATATGGTCATGATGGCTACTTAGTCATATGTCCTGGACCAGTTGAACAAATTCATTTCTTTCATCCCATAAAGGCTTCATATGAAATTTGACTTCAATTTGCCAAGCAATTATAATGAATATTAGGTTTCAATTTTGATAACTGAGTAACATTGGTCAAGGAGTGACCTTGACCTTTGATACTCGTGTGTGTATGTTTCAGTTTTATGTCTCATCAACAGCTAAGAGCATATGGAGGCTAGGCCTCAGTTTAAAGACTCTTCCGAAAATCTCGAGAAGCCCGGGATAGAATCCACAACACCTGGTTTATGCGACGAGCAGCATAACCACTACACCAAGGAGGCATCTCATGTAGCTTTATTTACTCATCTATTGATTTAAAGTTCACAGGCAACATCAGGTTTGATCCCGGGCTTCTCACGACTTTCCAGTGTACTTTCTCACGACCGAGGTCCCGTCTCTGTATGACCTTAGCTGTTGGTGAGACGTAAACTCAAACACTCACTCACTGGCAACATCAGTTTCAGGAAAATTAACTTGTCCATATTTTCCCATATAAAAACATATGCAACCAAATTTGACCTTGAAATAAATTGGGTTAAAGTCAGGCTAGAGATATCATTTGAATTATTTGTGATGGTCCAAGACCCCAGTGCTGCATACCAAGTTTCAAGGCAATCAGCCCATTGGTTCCAGAGAAGAAGGTGTTTGATCTGTTTTCAACATACATTGGCTGCCATATTTGTCATGTGGTAACTCATATTAATTGATTTCCATTTCCTTGTTCCTAAAAGCTTTCATAAGAAATTCTATAACAATTGGACCAGTTCTTTCTGACAAAACTTTTTAGCTCTGATAAGCTTATGCCGTCGCCTATTGTCTGTCGTCCGTCTATCCACCCGTCCATCATTAACTTTTCACCATGTGTGACACCAAGTTCTGCAACGGAAGGTCAGGTGGTTTTTCTCCAGGTACTCCGGTTTTCGCCCACCTCTGATTAACGATCGGCTCGATATGAGTGAAATAATCTTGAAAGGGCCGTTAAACCAAAAACAACAACAAAAAAAAATAACTTTTCACATTTTCGACATCCTACTATCCTACCAAACTGGAAGTCAGATTAAGCTGATACATGGTGGGAGGCATCCTGGTGAAATGGAAATTCAGATTTGCTAAAATGGTTCCGTTCTGATTTCCATGATGGTCGCCATAGTGGCCATCTTGATATTCTACAAACGACATCTCCTCCCAAACCAAAGGTCGAATTGAGCTGATGGGAGGCATCGGGGTGACATGGAGATTCAGATTTGCTAAATATCGTTCCGTTCTGATATGCAAGATGGCCACTGTGGCCCCCATTTTGAAATTCTTCAAACGACATCTCCTTCTGTACCAAAGTTCGAATTGAGCTGAAACTTGATGGGAGGAATCGGGTTGACATGGAGATTCTGATTTGCCATGGCGGCCGTATTTAATTCTTCAAATGATATTTCCCCAACCAAAGGTTCAGTTGACCTGAAACTTGATGGGAGGCATCAGGGTGACATTAAGATTCAGAGTTGCTAAAATGGTTTCGTAACGCTATCTAAGATGGCCGCCATGGGGGCCATCTTGAATTTCTTCAAATGATATCTCCTTCCGAACTAAAGCTCGAATTGAGCTGAAATTTGATGAGAGGCTCCGGGGTGACACAGATTCAGATTGGTTAAAAATTATTCAGGATGGCTTCAAACGACATCTCCCGAACCAAAGGTCGAATTGAGCTGAAATTGCCATCAGGGTGATATGGAGATTTAGATTTGATAAACTTCTAGGATCAGTTCGGATTTCCAAGATGGCAGCCATGGTGACCATCTTGCAAATTCTTCGGACCACATCTCCTCCCGAACCAAAGGTCGAATTGAGCTGAAAGTTGACATGGAGATTCAGATTTGCTAAACATGGAGATTCAGATTTGCTACAATCGTTCCCTTCCACTATCCAAAATGGCTGCCAGGGTGGCATATTGGAATTCTAAAACTGACATCTCCCAAACGAAAGGTCGAATTTAACTGAAACCTCATGAGAGGCAACGTAGTGACATTGAGATTCAGATATGCTTAAATCATGGCGGCTATCTTGAATTTCTTTAAACAACATTTCCTCCCAAACCAAAGGTCCAATTGAGCTGAAACAATATTGGAGGCTGCGGGGTCAGATGGATATTTAAAATCGTTCTGTTCCGATACCCAAGCTGGCTGTCATTTTGAAATTCTGTAAACCACATCTCCTCCAAAACCAGAGGTCTGATCAAGCTGAAACCTAATGGGAGACATCGGGGTGACATGGAATTCATATTTGCTAAACTGATTCCATTCCGATATCCTAGATGTCCGTCGTGGTAGCCATCTTGACATTTCTCAAACTACATCTCCTGTCGAACCAAAGGTTGGATCACGATGAAACATCATGGAAGGCATCTGGGCCAAATGGCGATTCAGATTTGCTAAAATCGTTCTGTTCTGATATCCAAGATTGCCACCATGACGGCCGTCTTGAATTTCTTTAAATGACATATCTTCCCGAACCAAGGGTTTGATTGAGCTGAAACTTGACGAGAGGCATTGGGGCGACGTGGAGATTCAGATTTGCTAAAATTGTTCTGTTCCGATATCCAAGATGGCTGCACACAGAGGCCATCTTGAAATTCTTCAAACGACATCTCCTCCCGAACCAGAGGTAAGTT
The DNA here is from genome assembly GCA_963580285.1 of Lucinisca nassula. Taxonomy (NCBI): domain Eukaryota; kingdom Metazoa; phylum Mollusca; class Bivalvia; order Lucinida; family Lucinidae; genus Lucinisca; species Lucinisca nassula. The sequence goes on from OY757012.1 coordinate 18,244,194, forward strand.
CAAGCTGGAACTTGATGGGAGGCATTGGGGGAACATGGACATTCAAAATTCCGATTTGCTAAAATTGTTTCATTGATTCCGATATACAAGATGGCCTCCATGGCAGCCATCTTGAAATTTTCAAACTACATCTCATTAACCAAAGGTCGGATGGAGCTGAAACTTGATTGGAGGCATTGGGGGGGAACATGGAGATTCAAAATTGCTGAAATTATTTAGGGGATAACTGTACTGAAAATTGTCATTTGGGGAGGTAAATCGGAGGTTTTACGGTCGGAAATTTCGTTTTACGGCGACGCGTTAGCGGAGCCGTAAAACGTAACTTGCGACCGTAAAACCGACGATTACCTCTCCAAATGACAATTTTCAATACAGTTATCCCCATTCTAATGCACTTATTCAGTTGTTAAGTTAAAAAACTGTACTGTTTTGCACAAGGCGGCAAGCGCGGTGAGCTGCGTAAAACCAAATGACAACCAATGGGAAGGGACGTTACATGCTGACGTCGGATTTCCGACAGTATATCGTGGAATATACTGTCGCAAATTTTTTACGTTATCCAATCAGACGTCACGTTACATACGCAAGTGCATTAGAATATGTTTTATCTAAGATGGCTTCTACGTGGTCAGCTTGAAAATAACATCAAGTTGAATTGAAACGAAACTTGATGGAAAGCATTGGGGTGACATGTAGATTCAGACTTCTTAGTGCCATTCTGTTCTGATATCCAGATTACTGCCATGTTGGCCATCTATAAAATCTTCAAACGACATCTGTTACCGAATGGTTTGTTGCACAGAGTTGAAATTGGTGGGAGGCATTTGGGTGACATGGAGATTCAGAATCGCTAAAATGGTTGCATTCTGATATCCCAGATGATGGCCATCAAAGCACCTATGTTGTAATTGCATACAAAATTTACAGGGAGGGACAGCTCAGGTGTCAAACTCGCTGAGTCCACAAGAAGATTCGGTATTGTGTGTGTGTGTGTTTTTTTGTTTTTTGTTTTTTTGCACGCGGCCATATACACCATAGCTTTGTGTTATAGTTGTATTCACTTGATTGGTTGAATGGGTTTTACTGTTTTGATATCAGAACATGCTAAAGTCAGGTTCAGGTGGAGACTATAGGTCTGGCCTGCCAAACTACACACTTACACTCTACATCAACATAATCTCTTCCTGAATCCTGAATGAGAAAGATTAAGATGACTTGCAGATTGAGAATTGCTAAAGGCAATGTTATCTGATTAACAAAATGGCCACCAAGGCACAATGTAATATATGATTAGCCTCATCCAAGTGAGCGATTCTGGCCCACTTGGGCCTCCACTTTTTGTGCTCATATCTAGCTGACCTTGACCTTGAATACTCATATAGTTTCATTTACTCATTTACCTTCATCTACAAATTTTCAGATCGTAGGCCGCAAAAGTTAAATATAGTAGAACTGCGATGGCTCGAACACCGATGGCTCGTTTGCCATGGATGAGTCGAACCCATTCTTGAGCCCCTAGCGAAATCCTCTACATAAGAAAAAGTGGGGGATAATTAAGGAGATTTTAGTCTTTTATCTTGCAAATCCATGCTGTGTGTACTCATTAGAATCGCCTCGATGAGGCGATTCTAATGAGTACACACAGCATACATATTCATTATAGAACACCGAAAAGATGTCTAAAAGTATCTCGCTATGCCTCCTGACAGTAACCTCAGTGGCTCGAACTACCCCTGTCTCGAACAGATTTTCGAGGTCACAAAGGTGTTCGAGCCATAAACAGTTTTGACTATTTCTTACACAAAAGCCTATGCTACATGTCAAGTTTCAGGAAAATCGATCGACTGATTTCTGAAGGCCTTACCTTATGTGGGCATTGCGGCCATATTGCAAGTGACCTTACTTTTAAGTCATTTTCATTTCTTAGTTCCAAAAGGCTCTCAGGTGAAATCTGGTTACAAATGGCCCAGTTGTTCCTGTGGAATTCATATCTAAACGACCTTTTGCCTAGTTAAAATAACGACTTGACATTGAATATGTTGTTTAGTTTACAAAATGCAGTACCTATATTTTACGCTTTACCCCCAGGCATATTCCACAATTTTACTGTAAATAAATGACTTGTCCATTTGTTCTTATATTATCTTTCCTTTTTCGGAAATAAAAATAACTGTTTTGTTTTAACTAAAAAGTAATGTCTGAAATAACCAAAATTTGAAGAAAAAAGGGTTACAAAATGGTCAAATGCACGAAATAGTTTCGCAGTACGTAGTATTGACGGGTTGCTTTTGAAACGCGGAAGAATCTGTGAATAAGCAATCGCTAAGTAAGTATACTAGTCGCAGATAAGATTGACTAGGCGGAGCTATCGTATACACCTGCCTTTGGATTGTTCTGTTAACAAAAAGGTAAACCAAGTCACCCCATTGTGTGAATTCAACTGTAACAAGAACAAAGCTGTGGGGTGTATGGCCATTTGATCCGCTTGCAGAAAGCATGCGAAAGGCATTCTACTGGTGGACTCAGCGAATTTGACATATATTGACAACACCTGAATGGCTCCGTCTATAAGTATAAGTAAGAAAGACTTTCCTTCACTTCGATTTTTTATTTTATGAGGGTAACTCAGTTGGACTTGCCAATCTTCCCCGAGGCCCTCAAACGAACACGTACATATCAACAATACAATGGCAATTAATTTACAAAGCAAAATAATACGAAACAATGAAAACAGCATTTATAGTTGTACATTGTAGCGTTTCGTTTGTTTGTTTTGGAGTTTAACGGCCCAGTCAACAATATTTTATGTCATTTTTGAGCCGGTCAGTTTACCTATCCATACTTTTCCTGGGCAGGTAAGCGGTTAACCAGTACAGTGCACATTCTTTCGCCAGAAACTGACAACTGCCCTTCTTGAATCAGCGGAAGGGAGAGAATGACCGTAGAAAAGATTTCATGATCAATCTCCACGAAAGAATGTTGCCGACCCCGGCGGGAATCGAACCCGCGTCCTCCTGATCACCAGTCAGACGCGCATCCGACTGAGCCACCGAGGCCGGCTGTAGCGTTTCGTACGTTATGGATATGCAGATCTGATCAGTTGATCTACAATCGCGATATTCGCGCGTTTTTCGTTATGGAAATCGATTGGCTAATATAGGATCCGCAATTAAAATGCATTGATCTCACGCTATACAAATACGAGACAACAGTAAGTGCGCTGTGAACTTCTTGTCTGTAGATTCTATTAATCACCTTACCGTATAATTGATTTCGTCTGACCCTATGTACAAGAACTCCTGTTGGAGCAGTCTGATCAGAGTCCACACTATTTGCTGTGTGCAAAAATAGTTTTTAGAAAGTTAACAACACGATACAACAGGCAACATAAGTAGGTATTTTCCATGGAAGGTTTTCTCGGCATCTAAAAACTAGAAGTGTCACGTTATTACAATCCATAGGTATCACTGGTTGGGAGCGTACAGTACACTTAACCCGGATGTTCCGATCTGTATAGTGGACAGATCCTTGTCTTTTGTTATGACCTTGAAGGTGTATATGCGTGGTCTGTCTTCTATATTTGTATATTTATTTTTTTGGACATAAACAACTTGGTAAGTGTGTTTTATTTATTTTGTTTTCCATACTGACCATCTTTGGGCACGCCAAGATGTCGTTTTCTATGCTTTTAATCTATTTTTCAGCTGCAAATCACTGGTGCTTGTAAGAATCACACCTTACCTGTGACCAGAAAATCGACCAATTGAGAGCTTTAATCGAAAGAAAAATACCCTTTAAGACAGTTTTAAGATAGATTAATAATCTATAATGAGTTATACTAAAAATAAGTGCCTCTAGAATTCCATACGAAATCACACGAAGAGCAAGACTGACCATTCCAAAAAATTTCTGACTGTATGTTATGTCTCATATTTACTGTATAACTTGTCTAAGATACTTTGTTTTGACTGTATGGGATGTCGCTTTAATGTGTGTAAGTTATTCAAAGGTACATTGCAATATTGGTCTATGCAATAAGATGATAATGCTTAAACAATAGCAATTCTACGTAAAAATATTAATTACCTATAAATTCCCGAAATCTTGGAGAAATGCTGTGTGGTGCATGTCATTGAACCTTTAGAGCACAACAGACTAGAGGTCTTAACCACTCGGCCAAATGAGTCAGCCTTCGAGGACTGTCTTCAGGTGCGAAATATTTAACAAAATGAGTCGCATCGTCACGCGTCTCTCTTCATCCACAGGACGCATAGCAACTACTCTGATCAGACTGCACCGAAATGCAATATCATTAGTTACGGACTTTTTGTTCAAGACATATATATGTAAATTAATAGAAAGAAATGAAGAGCTGTGGACCAGTCTGTGAAAGATAATTTCCTTTTCATCCCCCGACCGAATAGATTCCGGGGATATAGCGATCGGCTTGGCGTCCGGTCGTCCGTATATTGATGATTCTTGGCTAAATGGTAAACAATGTTGAGACGGCGTGTCTTGCGCAAGAACCACAACCCTGGGTACCATGGTATTTCAGTTATCTCCTCTTCCAATAAAATAGAATGACAATCTTGTGATCTCTATAACTCCAATATCCTTCGAGATATATTGATGATACTTGACAAAATTGTAAACAATGTTGAGACGGCATGTCATGGGCAATAACAACAACCCTTGGTGCCATGGGTTTTTTTTTCAGTTATCTCCCCTTCAAAACATAGTATGACTATCTTGTGATCGCCATAACTTCAATACCCTTCGAGATATATTGATTAAACTTTGTACAATTGTTCACAAGGTTGAAGCAGCATATCATGCGTAAGAACCAAAACTCTTCGTGCCATGCCATTTTGGTTATCTCCTCTTCCAAAACATAGAATTGTTATCTTGTGATCGCCATAACTCAAATACCCTTAGTGATATAGTGATGAAACTTGGCACAATTGTTCACAAGGTTGAAGCAGCATGTCAAGCGCAAGAACCACAACTCTTGGTGCCATGCCATTTGAATTATCTCTCTTCCAATAAAATATAATAACTATCTTGTGATCGCCATATCTCCCATACTGTTGGAGACATGTTGATAGAACTTGGTACAGTTGTACATGAGGTTAAGCAGGCGTGTCATGTGCAAGGAACGCAGCTCTTGGTGCCATGGCATTTCAATTATCCACATTCCAATAAAAATAGGATGACTATCTTTTGAGCTCCATATTTCCAATATTCTTCGAGACATGTTGATAGTACTTGGTACAGTTTTACACGAGGTTAAGCAGACGTGTAATATGCAAGAACCGCGACTTTTGGTGCACTGGTTTGTTAGTTACCTCCCCTGACAAAATCTTGCGGGCCCTGGCTCAGAAACCCTTTGAAATATGTGGATAATACTTGGCAAGATTGAGACAACATGTCATGCGCAGGAACCACAACTCTAGTGCGATGGTATCTGGGTTATATTCTCTTCTAATAAAATCATATACTCTGAGACATAATGATGGGACTTGGTATAGTTGTACGAGAGGCTAGGCAGGTGTTTCGTGTGTGAAAATCATGACTCTGGGTGCACTTTTTTTTTTAGTTTCTTTCCCAAACAATATAATCTTGTGATGACCATAACTTGGATACCCTGTGAGATATATTGATGGTATTTGGCACAGCTTTTGACAAGGTTGAAACAGTGTGTCATGCCAAAGAACCACCAAACGGGTCCACCACGAACGACTAATTCATTACGTCTGAAGTTAGTGAAAGAATCAAAATTGGACTATTTCAACTTGAGCATAACAAAACAAAAACTCATCTATGCGTCCAGCAAAGACTAATCTCAGTCTGAGCATCTGCCCAGTCTGAACAGTGTGAAAAAAGTGAACAAGAGGCCCATAGGCCACTACGCTCACTAGAGGTATACAGGCATGGTGACCATCTTGGTCATGTGACAACAAAAGGCCACCATGCAATCAGTAAAATCCACTGTTTTGCCTTTTTTCCATACAATTGTCTATGTGACCAAACTTGACCGTAACGTCAACCATAGGTCATCATTTGAAGAAAATGGGTAGGGTCCGAGCCCCCGATGCTGCATACCAAGTTTCAAGGTCATCGGCCATTTGGTTCCTTTAAAGGTTTTTTTTTCCATAAGGGCATGGCAGCCATATTGGTCATGTGACCCAGTCGTTACGAACAAACTTTCATTCCCCCTTCCCATAGAGGCTCCACATGTAATTTGGATTCAATCGACCCAGCAGTTTAAGTTGAGAAGAAGATAAAAATACTCAATCTGAGCCTTCCTGGACAAGGGTCAGTAAATGACCTTTACCTTCGGAACTGACAAAATTCTATTCAGCTGAGTGCAAATATCCTTTCTGATGCCACTAGCTACCATGCAATCAGAAAAATCCACTGTTTTGCCTTTTTTCCATACAAATGTCTAAGTGACCATATTTGACCTTGACATAAAACTGGTCTAATTAAACCAAAGGTAAGCATTAGAACAAACTTGGTAAGGACCGAGTCCCCGATGCTGCATACCAAGTTTCAAGAACATCGACCGTTCTGTTCTTGAGAAAAAGATTTTTTAAGGTTTTTACCATATATGGGCAGGGCGGCCATATCGGTCATGTGACCCAGTCGGCACGAACAAACTTTCGTTCCCCCTTCCCACAGAGGCTCCACATGTAATATGGATTCAATCGACCCAGCAGTTTAAGTTGAGAAGAAGATAAAAATACTCAAGCTGAGCCTTCTCGGACAAAGGTCAGTAAATGACCTTGACCTTCGGAACTGACAAAATTCCATTCAGCTGAGTGCAAATATCATTTCTGATGCCACTAGCTACCATGCAATCAGAAAAATCCACTGTTTTGCCTTTTTTTCATTCAAATGTCCAAGTGACCATATTTGACCTTGATGTAAAACAGGTCAAGGTCAACCAAAGGTCATGATTTGAACAAACTTAGTAGGGCCTAAGTCCCCAATGCTGCATACCAAGTTTCAAGGTCATCGGCTATTTGGTTCCTGAGAAGAAGATATTTAAAGGTTTTTACCATATATGGGAATGGCGGCCATTTTGGTTATGTAACCCAGTCCTTACCAACAAAAGTTCCCCCTTCCCATTGAGGCTTCACATGTAATTTGGTTTCAAACTACCAAGCAGTTTAAGCTGAGAAGAAGATAACAATACTGAATCTGAGCCTTCCAGGACAAAGGTCAGTAAATGACCTTGACCTTTGGAATAACCTTCTATTCAACTGATTGCAAATATCATTTTTGATGCCACAGGCTACCATGCAATCCGAAAAATCCACCGTTTTGCCCTTTTTCCATATAAATGCCAAAGTGACCAAATTTGACCTTGATGTAAAACAGGTCAAGGTCAATCGAAGGTCATCGTTTGAACAAACTTGGTAGAGCCGAGTCCCCGATGCCGCATACCAGGTTTTAAGGTCATCGGCAATTTGGTTCCTGAGAAGAAGATTTTTAAAGGTTTTTACCATATATGGGCATGACGGCCATTTTGGTCATGTGACCCAGTCCTTACGAACAAACTTTCGTTCTCCCTTCCCATAGAGGCTCCACATGTAATTTGATTTCAAACTACCCAGCAGTTTAAGTTGAGAAGAAGATAAAACTACTGAATCTGAGCCTTCCAGGACAAAGGTCAGTAAATGACCTTGACCGTCGGAATTGATAAACTTCCATTCAGCTTATTACAAATATCATTTCTGATGCAATCAGAAAAATACACTGTTTTGCCCTTTTTTCATACAAATGTCTAAGTGACCAAATTTGACCTTGACGTAAAACAGGCCAAGGTCAACCAAAGGTCATCATTTGAATAAACTTGGTAGGGCCCGAGTCCCCGATGCTGCATACCAAGTTTCAAAGTATGCCGCTGTTTGGTTCCTGAGAAGAAGATTTTTTTAAGGTTTTTACCATATTTGGACATGGCGGCCATCTTGATCATGTGACCAAGATCCCATGAACAAACTTTCTTTCCCCCAACCCATAGAGAACCCACATGTAATTTGGTTTCAATTGGCCCAGCAGTTTCTGAGGTGGATTAGCTCATGGCCCTCAGGGCGCTCAAAACAAGTTGTACTTGATGGCCAAGTGTCTGATCCAGTCCCTGTTTTATCTGATGTCCCCCAAAGTTCGGTCCTTGGACAGGTCCTTTTCTTGGTATTCATTAATGATCTCCTTGATAATATCAGGTCATCTGTCCGTTTGTTTGCTGATGATTGTGTCCTTTATAGGAATATATATTCTTCTTCTGACTGTCTTATTCTACAAGATGACCTAAATAAACTAGCACAGTGGGAGGCCGATTGGCAGATGAAGTTCAATGTGGCAAAATGTCATTCAATGAGGGTGTCGCGACACCCTCCGGACAAACAAATTAAGTTTGACTATAAACTACACCAGCAAATCTTGGAGCAGGTTCAATCCGCCAAATATCTTGGTATCACCATCACTAATGATCTTGATTGGGGTCAACACGTTTCAGAAATAACATCAAAAGCAACTAGGACTTTAGGATTTCTTAGACGGAACTTGGCTTTTGCGCCTAGGCAGACAAAGGATGTTGCATATAAAACATTGGTTTGCCCTCAGCTAGAATATGCATCACCCCTATGTTAAAACTCAAATTCAGCAGGTGAAGAAGGTGCAGAGGACAGCTGCTCGATGGACCTGCCGGCGATGGCGCAATAGAAGTAGCGTCGGTGACATGCTTAACGAGCTAGAATGGCGTCCCTAGAGGCCCGTCGTGAGCATTCCTCTTTAACCTTCTTCTATAAGATACATTCAGGTATTGTGGCCGTTAATAAAGATAAATACTTGACCCCTGTGACAGTTTCAACCCGAACAAGGGCATCAAAAGTAAACAACTCACAGTATCACAGGTACCAGTCCTACAGTGATGCCCTGAAAAAGTCCTTCTTTCCTAGGACTATTTCCCAGTGGAATAGTCTTCCCTCTTCTGTGGTGAATGCTAAGACTGCAGAGGAGTTCAAAGCCCATACAGTGTAAGATTGAGACTCAGATGTATGCATTTTAGTATACCTCTGTTATTCAGATTGTAAATAGTTTTAAGGACACACCCAGTGACTTTTTTGTAGCTAAATTCTAAATTTAGCTACGCACCCAACTGAGGTAATGGCCAAATATGACCGACTCAGTATGAGAAGATAGATAGATAGATAGAAAATGTTGACGCGGACGTGGACGCGGACGACGGATCACTGCCTATACTATAAGCTCCCCCGGAGCCTTCGGCTCTGGTGAGCTAAAAACACTCGAGTGGTAAACTACCCACCAAGTGCACAGCGAAGAATCTTATCAGACTGGGTGGATGCGCAAGTTGATCTGAATCTTCGTCGGACGCAGTAATTTTGTCATGTTTTGTGTTTCATCTGAGACAGTTTGAAGAACCCGATGAAGAAAGTGTGTATATGCCAAGTTTCCACATTTCAGAAACAAAATAGCTAACGTATTTAAATGTTATCCTACGAATATGTCGAAATCGCTCTATAGTATTATCAGGACACACAATATAATATGATCGGAACACGACATACAGTGCTGAGAATTCAGTTTTGCGACATGCGATACAAACCAGTTTTTGACCCCTCTATCGTTTTCTTTGAAAATAATTGCCCTTATATGGCAAGATGTTTAGTACTATTAGTAAAAGCTGACCCGAAATACATCATAAAATAGTTAAAATGCATTAGCATTCGTTTCATGTAAGGTTGGTGGCAAAGCTTGATTAAATTGTACCGGTGCAGCGTTTGAAATCGAAAGTAGGATAATGATTTTCTAGAAACAAATGTGAAAATAAAAGAAATCATAGCAATAAACAGAAAATCAAGGTAGCATGTCGAAAAGACTTTTAGTTATGCTTCCCGAACTACTGCTATGAAGTTGAAATTCTAATGATTAATAATTTCAAAACACAAGAATACATATTCTGTAACATACCCGACATATTGGAACAAGGATCTGTCCACTATACAGATCGGAACATCCGGGTTAAGTGTACTGTACGCTCCCAACCAGTGGGTATGAGACGCGGATGCGCAGGCTGATCTGTTGCTCGCAAATGGTCAGAAACTTTGTCTCTGTTTGTTTAACAAGAAACTACTCCTGAGTGACACGATTAATCGAATAATCGGTGTATCGATAGATAAATTCCACAAAAATGATTATCATTACTGATTTACTTGCAATCGATTATTTGGTAAGTACAATTTACTTCCAAAATTTGTGTCTAAAATAGCCGAATGAGTGGCAAACAGTTCAGACCCTGATGAGACGCCGCGTTATGCGGCGTCTCATCTGGGTCTACACTGTCTGCACAGGCCTGTCTGTTCAAATACATATGATAAAGTGCAACATATGGTAGAAGTCATGCTGAGACCGAAAGCCAGACAGGTAAAATTATGACCAAATCTTCAGTGATTATCAATCGAATATCGATCACAACGGTAGGACTGATAATCGATAATCTTTTCCGCTCCAATTAGCCAACCCTACTGAGTTAGGTGTTCTGCCGTCTGTATTTCATGTTTAGGCCAAGGAAGACATTACATTGATTTAAAAAAAAATCCTAAAATGTTGCAATCAGTAATTCAGTATCATACCTGACGATATGAACCTCGACAATTGAACTTGTGGCATCGGACATATGACACCGGGGCTGGTGAAGACTCAAATCACACTGCGTGCCTTCACAGTGAAATACTTTCTTGCCCGTGCCGGTGTCATGTATCTTATGTTACCGAGGCCGTACAGTTGGACAAGGTCTGATGTCCTTGCAGCGGGTAAGAGAACAGGGAGAATGATGTTATTTCTTCCGTTATTCCATTGTCTTTCATTTTCCTTTTTCTCCCATGTACCCCTCTTTCATTTCCCCTCCAATAGCTCATCTATTTTCTTCCTTTCTCTGTTGACGTGGTAATCAATCTTCGTCTGTGCCGGCCTTCATAGCTCAGTCGGGCGTATGTCTTATTGATGATCACGGGGTCGCGCTGGGTCGGCAAAATTCTTTGTGGAGATTTACTCTAAAACTTTTTGCGGTCATGCTCTCCCCTCCGCTGATTCAAGAATGGCAGTTGATGGCAGTTGCTGAGCCTGTTTCATCAACTGGATCAGAAGGAACGGGCACAGATAGCATTGTGAATTCGTCTGTCATTACTGACAATGACCAATCTTAATCACATGCAAAAATGCTAATGTTTGTGTGTTCTAAGATGGCTGATGAGACCAATCCTAGCTCTGAACTGTTGGTTGCAGATCGAGCAACAGATTGGTCTTAGAGAAAGACAGTTCTGTTGGGGATGCCTAAGCTCTGGCTTTTCGCTGTGCATGTTTTTGTTTGGCTTTGCTGTTTCTTTTTGCTTCATATTCACTAGCACCCCTTTTAATGAGGCATAAGGCTGCCACGATTAATCGATTATATCGATAAATTCCACAAAAATGGTTATCATTTCTGATTTGCTGTTAATCGATTACTTGATAGGTACAATTTACTACCCAAAGTTATGCCTAAAATAGCTGGATGAGTGGCAAACAGTGCAGACCCTGATGAGACGCCGTCTCATCTGGGTCTTCACTGTTTGCTCAGGCCTGTCTGTTCAAATATACACATGGTAAAGTGCAACATATGGTAAGGGTCATGCTCAGACAGAAAGCCAGACAGGTAAAATAATGACAAAAACCTTAGCGAGTACTAATCGATTATCGATCGCAATGACAGGACTGATAATCGATTATCTTTTCAGCTCGATTAGCCAGCCCTAAATTGAGGCATCGCCACTTTGCTCGGCCCAGTGCAATTTGTTTCCACGACTCTGTCGGTATGTTGAAGTCCTTAAGGGATGCTTGAGGGTGTCCTTGTTATGCTTCTTATGACCACCATGCGAGCGTTTGCCTGTTTCTAATTCTCAATAGAGGCTTTTCTTTGCCAACCGTTCCTCAGGCATCCTGGTAACATGGTCTGTCCATCTAAACTGTGCCAGTTTCAGAAGACTATGTACACTCTGCGTCCCTGCCCTTTTCAAGACGTCTGGAATCCTATTTTGCCACTTTATCTTTAAGAGTTTTCTAAGAAAGCTTGTATGGAAGTGGATCAGTCTTTTGGCGTGTCGTTGGTTTGTTTGTTTGATTTGAGGTTTTACGTCCCCGTCAACACTACATAGGTCATTTTGGAGACGTTGCTTCCAATAGTGTGGGACTTTTACCCGACGTTGAGATGAAATGACATCTCAAGCCCTGTCGCCCAATGAAACCAATAGGGTTTATGATCATGGACGGTCCGACTCACACCGCTTTACCTGGGCAGGCTTAGATCCTCTTAAGCAGTTTACCAGTATTCGTGTGCGGTCGGTTTCAACTCTGCGTGGAAGCATCATGCAGCCCATCTATTTCTTCAAGCCCCGATGGGCGGAGGGCGTGGCGTATCGTTGGTTACATGGATATAATAGTGTTGGCAGCACCACAGCTCTGTAGACTTTTGTTGTGGATCCTTCATGTTTTGTGTTGGTGGTACTGATTCTTTCCCCAATTATATACAGTCCAACTAAAATGGCTCGAACACCTTTGGGACCATGAAAATTTGATTGAGACAGGGGTAGTTCGAGTCACGGAGGGTTGACCTTAGTGTCAGGTCTGGTGGCAAAATATGGAAATCTTTTCAATTTCCTCCAAAATAAATGCATGTTGTGTGTACTCATTAGAATCGCCTCATTGAGGCGATTCTAATGAGTACACACAACATACACCTTCAAGATCAAATAAGACAATTATCCCAAATATGTTTATATCTGCAGTTATGTATTTTTTTCCCAGGGACCCAAAAGAACGAGTTTGAAACAGGGCGTGGTAAACGCACCATCGGTGTTCGAGCCATCGAAGTTTGTGTATGTTGTTACGTTGATGATTCAGATTATTTCCCCTTTTTGGTTGTTCATATTGTTTTTATATTTGTCCTTCCAGTTTAATGTTGTTATGTTGGTGATTAAGATTCTTTCCCCCATGTGTATAATGCTCCTTTTTATCTAGTTAGGCTTGGATATTCTGAGTCACCCCCTGTTTTGGAAAGAGCTGCTGACTCGGTTTACCCGTGGTCCGTTTTGTACCTTCTTTCCCTAGTGATTGGGAACAATTTGGGATTGTATCAGTTCCTGATCGTTTCTATTTTTAACTATCAGCTTTGCGTCAAGGACCCCAAACGCTACCCCGTAGTCAGCCAAATACTGCACTGGCTTGTGATATCACAAAAATCGAGTTTTTGAATAATGAGGGCTCCCGAAACGATCACTGCGCATGCAGTACCACGTACTGCGCACTCCAACGGAATAAATATGGCGACAATCGACCGCATGGTGAATGCGGTAATGACTGTCATTCAAAATGAGCGAGTTCAAAGAGATAGGCCTGGCTGTGACGTTCAAAATACCCTCTTCCACGCAGAGCTGAATCCGACCCGCACACTAGTACTGGAAAACCGCTTAGGGGATCTAAGCCTGTCCAGGAACCGCGGTGCGAGGCGGACCGTCCATGCTAGTAAACCCTATTGGTTTATTGGGCGACAGGGCTTGAGAAGTCATTTCATCTCAATGTCGGATAAAAGTCCAACACAAGAGGCCCAAGAGGGCCTGTCGCTCCACCGGCTAACTTCAGACAATTGTCATATTTATTACATTAACCAATGGTATACTAGTGGACTCTTCTATTGCTATATGTTGGACCAGTCCATTTGTCATATAAGGGGTGTCAGGCCTATTTTTTTCTATTTTTGATGGAAAATTCTGTTAGCAAATAGTGCAGGCCCTGATCAGACATGGTGTTCTGTGGGGTCTGATCTGGGCCAGCACTGTTTGCCAAGGTACCCATTTAGGGTTTTCCCGCATGCAATGGGTAAAAAAGAAACAAGTGATCCACCCAAGGAATGTCCATTCTATATTTTTTTGACCCCAGAGCCATGGTTGGCAGGATTTATGTGAGTGACCATTTGGCATTGCTCCGTTCTAAATATCTAAAGCTCTGGGCCTTATGGTTTCAGAGAAGAAGACTTTTTTTAAGTTTTTCCTATTATAAGTCTATGGGAACTAATATGCCTCTGGGCGTGACCAATTTTTTTACCCCAGGGGCATTGTTGGCAGGAATTATTTGAGTGAGCACTTGACGTTGCTGCATACTTAATATCTAAGCTCTGGGCACTGATGGTTTCAGAGAAGATTTTTGTCAGTTTTTCCCAGTATAAGTCTAAGGGAGCTTATGGGCCTCAGGGTGTGGCCAATTTGGACCCCAGGGGCATAGTTGGCAGGATTTATGCAGATGAATACTTCAAGTTGCTACATACTAAGCTCTTGGCCTTATGGTTTCAGAGGAGAAAAGTTTCAAGATTTTGTCATTATTATTCTATGGGAGCTACTAAGCACCGGGGCGTTGCCAATTTGGACTCAAGAGTCATAGTTCGCAGGACTTAGTAGGTGACCACATAACTTTGCTACATACTACATGTAAATGTCTTAGCTTTAGGCTTTATGGTTTCAGAGAAGAAGTTTTTCCGTTTAGTGGTCTATGGAAGCTAATGAGCCAAAGGTGGTGGCCATGGCGGCCATGTTTTTTGTCTGATCAAAATTTCTTCAATGAATCTGACAATGGTAGACACAAGGAACATTCATGAAAATTAAGAACGAAACCCATTTAGCGGTTTTGGAGAAGATTAAAAAAAAAGATCCCTTTATGAGTCTATGGAAGCTAATTAGCCAATGGGCGTGTCCATGGCGGCCATGTTTTTTGTCTGATCAAAATTGCTTCAAGGAATCTGACAGAGGTCCACCCAAGGAACATTCATGCAAAGTAAGAATGAAATCCATTACGTTGAGCGGTTTTGGAGGAGAAGGTTTTTAAAACTTTTCCCCATATAAGTCTTTGAAAGCTAATGAGCCAAGGGGCATGGCCATGGCAGTCATGTGGGGCATGGCCATGGTGGCCATGTTTTTTGCCTGATCCGAATTTCTTCAAGGAATCTGACAGAGGTCCACCCAAGGAACATTCATGCAAAATAAGAATAAAATCCATTGAGCGGTTTTGGAGGAGAAGATTTTTAAATATTTTTTTTTGCTTTCGATGCCATTTGTTCTGCATGTAACAAAATTCTTTGAAGGAATTCAGAAGAGGACTATGTGAGAAACATTCCTGTGAAGTTTGGTTACAATCGACCAAGTAGTTAAGGAGGAAATGTTTAAAGAAAAAAGTTAACGCACGGATGCACAACCGCACAGACGCACAACAGACACAGGGCCATAACATATAACATAAGACCCGCCGGTCTTTGGCCAGAGGAGCTAAAAAATGAACAGATTTATGTTTTTATTTCTTTATTTATTTATTTTTTCCTTTCCTCCGTCGGATTCGGTATGCCTCCCTTTTCAACTAAGCCATTTTAACCCTCAGGGATCTGGAGAACTGTTGACACTGTAGTATAATTAGGTCTAATAAATCAATCTCCCTCAGTATTTTGAATTTATTTTGAAACATCAAGTCGTATAAATAGAGTTTGTGTTGAAAACATCAGTTCTATCACCAGTGTGATGGGCATGTGAAATTTCTGATGTTTTGAATTTTAGAATGACAATTTGTAGGTGGACCTCTATAGATATGTGATAGTCAGCAAAATTGGAGGAGATTAATTCAGATACAGGAAGGTACTTTTAAATAAATAAATAAACAAGAACTTTTGAAGAAGAGAAGACTTTTTTTACATTACACTACATGTTATATAGTGAAAATAAACCCCGCCCACTGCAGCCATGTTTTATGTCGGATCAAAATTTCTTCAAGGAATATGACAAGAGGTCCACCCAAGGAACATGCATGCCAAATAACTATGAAATAAAACAAGAACTTTTGCAGAAAATATTTTCAGCATTACACTATATGTTATATAGTGAAAATAAGCCTCGCCCATGGCGGCCATGTTTTTTTGTAAGATCAAATTTTTTTCAAGGAATCTGACAACAGTCCACCCAAGGACAATTCATGCAAATTACAATGAAATCCCACAAGTACTTTTGCAGAAAATGATTTTTTAGCATTACGTTATATGTTAAATAGTGAAAATAAGCCCCGCCCATGGCGGCCATGTTTTTTGTCGGATCAAAATTTCTTCAAGGAATCTAAGAGGTCCACCCAAGGAACATTCATGCAAAATAAAAACAAGGCATCGCATGCGATACAAATCCCCTCGCACTAGACAACTTCGTGTGTGGAAAACACTGAAATGGCAAAAGTCCAACTTGCTTGAGATATTATCATATGCAACAGTTGTGTAAAGTTTGTTTAAAAATCCTCCAATAAATGTACATTCTAGAGTGATGGCGTTTCTCTAAAAATAGCCATAGTGACCTTGACTTGAGGCCATGACCACGAAAGTAGATCTTGCTTAAGATATTATCATAAGCATCTTTTGTGTGAAGTTATATTAAAATCTGTTAATAAATGTAGGCGGTAGAGCGATGACAAAGTTTTTCTAAAGATAGCCACAGTGACCTTGACTTTGAGGTCATGACCTTGAAAGTCGAAGTAAGTCGAGATATTATCATAAGAAACATTTGTGTGAAGTTCTATTACAATCCATCATTAAATGTAGGCGCTAGAGCGATGACAAAGTTTTTCTAAAAATAGCCACAGTGACCGTGACCTTGAAAGTCTAAATAGCTCGAGATATTGTCATAAGGAACATTTGTGTGAAGTTATATTGAAATTTGTGAAAAAATGTAGTCACTAGAGCAATGACAAAGTTTTTCTTAAAATAGCCACAGTGACCTTGACCTTGAAAGTCAAACTTGCTCGAGGTATTGTCATAAGGAACATTTGTGTGAAGTTATATTGAAATGGATGAAGAAATGTAAGCGCTAGAGCCATGACAAAGTTTTTCTAAAAATAGCCACAGTGACCTTGACCTTGAAAGTGGAACTCGTTCGAGGTATTGTCATAAGCAACATTTGTGTGAAGTTATATTGAAATCAGTGAAGAAATGTAGGCGCTAGAGCGATAACAAAGTTTTCTAAAAATAGCCATAGTGACCTTGACCTTGAAAGTCGAAATGGTGAGATATTGTCATAAGGAACATTTGTGTGAAGTTATATTGAAATCGATGAAGAAATGTAAGCGCTAGAGGGATGACGAAGTTTTTCTAAAAATAGACACAGTGACCTTGACCTTGAAAGTGGAACTCGCTAGAGATATTGTCATAAGGAACATTTGTATGAAGTTATATTGAAATTGGTGAAGAAATGTAAACGCTAGAGCGATGACAAAGTTTTTCTAAAAATAGCCACAGTGACCTTGACCTTGACATTGAGGCCTTGACATTGATAGTCGAACCCACTTGAGATATTGTCATAAGGAACATTTGTGTGAAGTTATATTGAAATCAGTGAAGAAATATAGGCGATAGAGCGATGACAAATGTTTTTTCTAAAAATAGCCACAGTGACCCTGACCTTGAGGCCATGAGTTGGAAAGTCGAACTCGCTGGAGATATTTTTATAAGGACCATTTGTGTGAAGTTATATTGAAATTGGTGAAGAAATGTAGGCGCTAGAGCGATGAAAATGTTTTTCTAAGAATAGCCACAGTGACCTTGACCTTGAGGTCATGACCTTGAAAGTCCAACTCGCTCATGTTATTGTCATAAGGAACATTTGTGTGAAGTTATATTGAAATCAGTAAATAAATGTAGGAGCTAGAGCGATGACAAAGTTTTTCTGAAAATAGCCACTGTGACCTTGACCTTGAAGCCATGACCTTGAAAGTGGAAGTCGCTCAAGATATTTTTATAAGGATCATTTGTGTGAAGTTATATTGAAATTGGTGAAGAAATGTAAGCGCTAGAGCGATGACAATGTTTTTCTAAAAATAGCCACAGTGACCTTGACCTTGAGGTCATGACCTTGAAAGTCCAACTCGCTCGAGATATTTTTATAAGGATCATTTGTTTGAAGTTATATTGAAATTGGGGGAGAAATGTAGGCGCTAGAGCCATGACAAAGTTTTTCAAAAAATAGCCATAGTGACCTTGACCTTGAGATCATGACCTTGAAAGTCGATCTTGCTCCAAATATTGTGGTAAGGAACGTTTGTGTGAAGTTATATTAAAATCGGTCAAGAAATGTAGGGGCTAGAGCGATGACAAAGTACGTACGTACGTGGCGCCAGAGCGATGACAAAAGTACGTACGTACGTGGCGCTAGAGCGATGACAAAAGTACGTACTTACGTACGTACGTACGGGACAAATGCTATAACCCCCCCCCCCCTCACAACTATGTTGTGCGAGGGGATAATGAAATCCAACAGGTGGGTTTGGAGGAGAAGATGTTTAAAGATTTTTAATTTTTTGTGTGGTTTTGTTGCCATGGCAACCAGAGTTCTGGGTGTAACAAAATTCTTTGAAGGAATTTAGAAGAGGACTAAGTAAGGAACATTCCTGTGAAGTTTGGTTACAATTGGCCCAGTAGTTTAGGAGGAGAAGATGTTTTAGCATTACACTATATGTTAAATAGGGAAAATAAGCCCCGCCCATGGCGGCCATGTTTTTTGTCGGATCAAAATTTCTTCAAGGAATCTGAAAGGGGTCCACCCAAGGAACATTCATGCAAAATAAAAATGAAATCCAACAGGTGGTTTTGGAGGAGAAGATTTTTAATATTTTGTGTTGTTTTGTTGCCATGGCAACCAGAGTTCTGGGTGTAACAAAATTCTATGAAGGAATTTAGAAGAGGACTAAGTAAGGAACATTCCTGTGAAGTTTGGTTACAATGGGCCCAATAGTTTAGGAGGAGAAGATGTTTTAGCATTACACTATATGTTAAATAGGGAAAATAAGCCCCGCCCATGGCGGCCATGTTTTTTGTCGGATCAAAATTTCTTCAAGGAATCTGAAAGAGGTCAACCCAAGGAACAGTCATGCAAAATAAAAATGAAATCCAACAGGTGGTTTTGGAGGAGAAGATTTTTAAAGATTTTTTAATATTTTGTGTTGTTTTGTTGCCATGGCAACCAGAGTTCTGGGTGTAACAAAATTCTTTGAAGGAATTTAGAAGAGGACTATGTAAGGAACATTCCTGTGAAGTTTGGTTACAATTGGCCCAGTCGTTTAGGAGGAGAAGATGTTTAAAGAAAAAGTTAACGCACGGACGCACGACATCACGGACGCACGGACGCACGACGGACACAGGGCCATGACAATAGCCCCGCTGGCCTTCGGCCAGTGGAGCTAAAAATTGGAAGCAACGTCTCCAAAATGACCTTTACAGTGTTGACGGGGACGTTAAACCTCAAATCAAACAAACAAATCTTGAATGTTTGCTAAAATATCACTTTTACGTTGGTCTGTAGCACTTTCTCTGCAGCCATTACTCATCAGGGGCAATACATTTATTAGGGAGTAAACATTACATTGTTTGGGAATATAATATATTTAGTGATATCACTTAATCGATTTAGTAATATCACTCATTACCTCGTTCATATTGAGTGATATCACTAATTTGATTTTGTGAGATTTTGGTGATATCACTTAATGTTCTATATATATTTTTGGGGGGTTTGGTTTTACGACCTTTTCAAGATTATTTCATTCATATCGAGCCGATCGTTAATCAGAGGTGGGCGAAGACCGGAGTACCCGGAGAAAAACCACCTGACCTTCCGATGCAGAACTTCGCGTCTCACATGTTACTCGAGCCAGACACAAACCCACAGCGGTTAGAGACCTAAGGATTAAAAGTCAGCGCTCTTATCCTATAGGCCACGGAGGCCCGAAATACGAGTATCCCTTAATCAAGTCTATTTAGTGATATCACTAATTCGAATCGGTGATATCCCAAAATATGATTTTGTGCTTTGATTTAGTGATATCATTAATTTTGTTAAGTGATATCACTAAATCGATTTTACGATATCACTAATCAATGTGACCGTAAAACCGACGATTTACCTCCCCAACTGACAATTTTGCAACACACTTATCCCCATTCTAATGCCCTTATTTGGTTGTTTTCTTTAAATCTGTATACTATTTGCGCAAACCAGTGAGCTGCGTAAAACCAAATGCCAGCCAATGAAATGCGACGTTACTGATGACGTCGGGTTTCCGACTGAATATCGCAGAATAATGTGACGCTATCCAATCAAACGTCGCGTTACATACATAAGTGCAGTAGAATCCCACTTTATATAGAGAGAAGAGCGGGTTACAGGGATTAAGATATCATTTTTGTTTGAAAACAAGGATTGTATTCGTCAGAAAAAAAAAATCAGAAAAAGGTAGTTTTTCAGATATGAAAGACGCCAAAAACAGCACAAGGGTGCTTTATCGTCATGGCTAAAGACATAAGTTCGCTTATCAGCCTGAGTTAGATGGCGCGAACTTCGTGCACATGCTCGAACTGTCAGTATTTAAGGATGATAACGCGGCCCATTATGTAATGATAGCCGGGCAAGCGTTAACAACATGTCGGACGACTCCTGTGGTTTTGTGGGCTGCGTACTTGTATATCTCTTGTTGTTGTTTATTTTCATGACGGTTACATCTCCGGGTTTTCTTCTCTATGGCTTTTTCTCGACCGAATGGCTAATAGAAAATTATACTAGCGTGGCAAACATAACTTTTACAGGGTACAACTCTGGGCAATACCGTACAACACCAGACACAGACTACGAAATTCACCACGGCCTGTTTCGGAAATGCTATCACGGAAATTGCGTGGATGACGGTAAGAAGCCTATTATTTCTTACTAGCCTTCCCCTTCCGATTATTTCTTACCAACCTTCCCCTTCCTTTTTTGTTTTGTTTCAATAGGCCAGGATACAAAATGCAGAAAATGTTTTGGTTTGACTCTGGTCGGTTTTGGAGTTTTAACAGCCCAGTCAATGGAAAAACTAACACAACAACTCCGGGGCATGTTTTTACGAAAATAGTGAACTAGGCTAAGTACGCTGCACGCTGCACACGGGTACATACTTTTTTTCTTCTTATTTTTGCTCCAAGACATAGGCTGTGGGTATTCGTTCGAACCGCGTCATAGGTTATGGGTACTCGTTACAACCGCCTCAATGATTTTTTTTTATTTGTGGTTTAACGTCCCGTCAACACTGAATAGGTCATTTTGGAGACGTTGCTTCCAATTTTGTGGGACTTTTACCCGACATTGAGATGAAATGACATTTCAAGCCCTGTCGCCCAATGAAACCAATAGGGTTTATAAGCACAGACAGGCCTAGGGGTTCACAGGCCTAGGGATTTAAATTATTTTCCTTCTTTTTGCCCAAAGACATAGACTGTGGGTACTCGTTAGAACCGCCTCAATGAGGCGGTTCTAACTAGCACCCACGACCTATATTTTGTTTGTATTGGAGTTTTACGGCCCAGTCAACACTATTTTAGGTCATTTTGAGCCGGTCAGTTTACCTGTCCACACTTTTCCTCGGCAGGCTTATACGTAAGCGGTTAAGCAGTACAGTGCACATTCTTTCGGCAGAAACTGACGACTGCCCTTCTTGAATCAGCGGAAGCGACCTATGTTTAAAGTATAAATAAGACAAATATCATAAATTTTCATCGAAGTTTGAAGGAATGCACATTGTTACACGGATGTGGTTTTTCGTAATGTGTAAGGTTCATTTTTGTGAATGCAATATTTTAAAGCTATATGGATTGTCTTTGGAAACAAGAAATCATACAATATGTCCTATAAAAGGGTTATCCTTTAGAAGTGAAGAATACACCACGGAACTGAAAAGTATGGAATGTAACAGTAATTCTGGGCCAGACTAGCTAATTTCGGCCAATTAGGCCTCATCAGTGACCCTCTGATAACAAATATTTTCAAAACCCCGCTATGGAATCAATGATCCCAAAGGACAAGACAATACCAACTACAATATGATGAAGGGTAGGGAGACATTTTACGGCCGCCACACATTCCCTTAACAACAGTTGTATAGACGTAAAATATGTTATATACAAGGGTTATCCTTTGGAAGCAAAGATTACACAACATAACTAAAAAGTATGGAGTGTACAAGTATTTCTGGGCCAGACTAGCTCATTTCGGCCACTTAACCCTCATCAGTGACCCCAAACATTTTCAAAGCTCCACAATGGAATCAATGGTCCTAAAGAACAAGTAAATAAAAATACATTGTGATGAAGGACAGTGAGACTTTTTACGGCTGCCACACATTCCCTTAACACCAGCTGTAGTGGCGTTAAATAAGTTCTATACAAGGCTTATACACTACAGAACTGAAAACTTTCTGGGCCAGGTTTGCAAATTTCGACCAACTAGGCCTCATCAGTGACCCTCAAATATTTTCAAATCTCCACAATGGAATCAATGATCCCAAAGGACAAGAAAATTCAACTACAATATGAGTATGATGAAGGACAGGGAGACTTTTTCGGCCGCCACATATTCCCATAACACCAGCTGTAGTGACATCAAATATTTCCTACACAAGGGCTACCCATTGAAAGCAATTAATACACTACACAACTGAAAAGTATGGAGTGTACAAGTATTTCTGTGCCAGAGTAGCTAATTTCGGCCAGTTAGGTCTCATCAGTGACCCCTTAAATACTTTCAAACTTCCGCAATGGAATCAATGATCCCAAAAGACAAGACATTACAAACTACACTATGATGAAGGACATGGAACCCTTACGGCTACCACACATTCCCTGTGACGTTAAATATGTTCTATAAAAGGGTAATCCTTTGGAAGCAAAGAATACACTAAACAATTGAAAAACATGACGTGTACAAGTGTTTCTGGGACAGACTACAGCTAGTTTCGGCCAATTAAGCCCCGTGAGTGACCCTCAAATATTTTCAAAACCCCACAATGGAATCAATGATCCCAAAGGACAAGAAAATACAAACTAAGTTGAACACCTATCACACCAAAATATTTTATCTTGCCGTAAGAAAAAGGTCGAACTTCTATCACAACACAATATTGTCCTCCAATTAAACATTGTCCCTCGCGGTAAGGTTGAGTTCATATAACAACAAAACATTGTCCCTATCATAACACAACATCGTCCGTAGCGGTAACAAAAGCTCGTACCACAACAAAATATTATCCTTCGCGGTAAGAAAAAAAGCTTGAGCGCGTATCACAACAAAATACTGTCCCTTGCGGTAAAAAAAAGCTTGAGCTTATATCACAACAAAATTTTGTTCCTCGCGGTAAAAAAAAAAAGCTTGAGCTTATATCACAACAAAATATTGTTCCTTGCGGTAAAAAAAAAAGCTTGAGCTTATATCACAACAAAATATTGTTCCTTGCGGTAAAAAAAAAATCTTGAGCTCGTATGACAACAAAATATTGTCCCTCGCGGTAAGAAAAAAAAGCTGAGCTCATATCACAACAAAACATTGTCCCTCGCGGTAAGAAAAAAGCTTAAGCTCATATCACAACAAAATATTTTGTACTGATTGGCTGAGGCTGAATGTATACAACAACTCAAAACTGTCCACACTGAGTGACCGAGGCTGAATGTATACAACGACGCAACATTGACCACACTGAGTGACCGAGGTTGAATGTATACAACAACTCAACATTGTCCACACTGAGTGACTGAGGCTGAATGTATACAATAGCACAACATTGTCCGCAGTGAGGGGCCGAAGCTGAATGTATACAACAACGCAGCATTGGCCGCACTGAGTGGCCGAGACAGAATGTATACAAAACACAACATTGGCTATACTGAATGACCGAGGTTGAATGTATCCAACAACTCAACATTGCCCTCACTGAGTGACTGAGGCTGCAAAAAAAAAATAAAAGCAAAATTGTCCGCAGTAAGTGGCCGAGGCTGTTTTTTTTTTCAACCAAGGCAACATTGTTCGCACTGAGTGGCCGAGGCTGAATGTATCCAACTACGCAACAACGTCCGCACTGAGTGGCCGAGGCTTTATGTATACAACTACGCAACATTGTCCGCATTGAGTGGCAGATTCTGAATGTATACAATAAACGCAGCATTCACTGGGTGACCGATACTGAATGTATCCTGCAACGCAACATTGTCCGCACTGAATGGCAGAAGCTGAATATATATTGCACGACCCGCAGAAAAAGCGACCGACTGAAGTCGGTTGATTTTCTAAGAGTGTCCTAAAATCACCGTGTCATTCTGTCAGTCTGTCAGTCTGTCCGTCCGAAACCCGTTTGTGAACATTGGTGATAGTGACTTAACCGCTTGGAATATTTAAACAATTTTGGCATACTGATAGATATCAATGAGATCTAACCAATGAACTTGCGAAATATTACATTCCATTTAGTATATCCTCGCCGAGGCGAAAAATGTGAAATATTCGAACTGCTTCTCCTCGGAAACCGTTGGGCCGATTGAAGTCAAATTTCATATGGAGCCTCTATGGGATGGGGGAAATCCAAATTTGCACATGGGGTCCAGGTTACATGACCAAAATGGCCGCCAAGCCATATATGGTCTGTCTGTCTGTCCGTCCGTAACCCGTTTGTGAAAATTGGTGATAGTGACTTAGCCGCTTGGAATATTTAAACAATTTTTGGCATACTGATAGATATCAATGAGGTCTAACCAATGAACTTGCGAAATATTACATTCCATTTAGTATAGCCTCGCCGAGGCGAAAAATGTGAAAATATTCAAACTGCTTCTCCTCGGAAACCGTTGGGCCGATTGAAGTCAAATTTCATATGGAGCCTCTATGGGATGGGGGAAACCAAAATTTGCTCATAGGGTCCAGGTCACATGACCAAAATGGCCGCCAAGCCATATATGGTAAAAACCCTTCAAAAAAAGTCTTCTCCAGAACCACTGGGCAGATTTCCACGAAACTTGATAAATAGCATCTGGGACGTAGGCCCATCATAAATTGCTAAAATGGTGACCCTGGGTTGACCTTGACCTTCTTTGTGCCTAGGTCAAACTTTGACACATATGCTTTTGTATTGGAAAAGTGAGAATGCATTTTATCCTGCAAACGATTCAGAATACAGTACTGAATTTTAGACAAGACTCCCTTTTTTAGGATGACTGAGGTTTCAGGAAAGCAGACACAAAGTCACAAAAAAGTGTTGCCTTTGCAACAAAAATGGCAGAAACTATGTCCTAATTTATCCATTGTCCTTAAGAGACACTAAAAGTTCAAGCTTGGAGAAATAGATTTGGCTACATTTTGCTTCCACGCACAGCTGAAACCAACCGGCCTCACCGTTGTTTCATCTCTTTTGGTTGTTTGATTATTTGTGTTCACGGAGATGTTGCACTGATGAGTTAGGAGGCCTTCATGCGGACTGCACAAATTATTTATCTAAATCGCGACGGAGGTAAGGGCGAGGATTGTGGCTACATAAAATCGATTTAAGCCCCCCCCCACCCCCCCACTCCCGTGGAATTCGTTTCCGCTGACCGTTCCAAGGCGGTTCTTCTGTCGCGGTTTATTTTTGTTATTGTTTGTCTTTGTGTGTTTGTGTCGCGTATATTATTTTATTTCGGATAGCCTATTGGCCATTTTGTGGGAAAGTAACTGTCCTTTTGGCTTTCCGCTAATGTTTGTTTTTCTTTCCCTTTGGTGGCTCTGATGGGAGCTGTGGGTTGATTGTATCGATTCCTGATCATTGCCTCTACTTATATTTTGAGTAAAGCGCTCAGAAGGTGTAAGCCTGCCCAGAAAAAGTAGTGGTGCGATTCGGACTGCCTATTGAACCCTAGCGGTTTCCTTGGGAGGTAGGGCTTGAGATGTCATTTCACCTTTTGTCGGGTAAAAGTCCATCGAAATCGGAAGCAACGTCTCCAAAACGATCTAAATAGTGTTGACGGGGACGTGAAACCTCAACACAAACAAACAATGTTGGCGTTGCGGTGGGGTTTAAATATGACGCATTTTATGACATAAACCACCGATGTTGCACAGGTAATAACTGAACTTTACAGGGATTCTCTTGTGATAAGGTGATACATTTGTTTGAAGAGTATCTCTAGGTATATCTCAGTATCTTTTGAGATGGATGTAAGATGTGTTTAAATATCAGATAAGCTTAGGCGACATGACCTTGTTACTCGTTTGTATGTATTGAACTTATCTTATTAATAAATATTGTTTAAACCGAATGACTTGTTGTTTTTTTTTTAGTTTTTTTTTTTTTTTTTTTTTTTTTTTTTTGCCCAGGCATGATCTTGCACGTATATTTAATCAAGATAATACGTATTTTTTTTTATTAAATCAGGAATGTTTGCTAAGATAATTGCATACACAAGCACTTATGCATATAACAGATATGAAACAAGGACTGAACGCATGCTATCTTTGCCCATCTCCATTTTTACCTTGTTTTCATGCAGCGTGCAGGCGTCCTCTTAAAGAAGTCCTTGGCAACGCGGTATGCGGGTCCAAGCAGTCCGGTCGTCTCTTTGGCTAGAAACGTCTATATTGGACAATACATGTACTGCAAAACCAAAGTCTGATAGCCTTGCATGAATGTGCAATCTTAATTATAATGATCACATGCAGTATTTTTCCATGACATAGTTTTTTCGTTGATTGATCTACCCATCGGGCGCAAAGTGTGTGCAACGTCGGCACATAGTATGTGCAAGGCCGTAACAATGTCATGGTGACGTTGCATCGATTTGCTGCGACGTTGCTGAAGCGTCATGAACTGTTAACGTTGATGTGACGTTGCTGAACGATGGTTAACCTTTTCGACTAGCATAGGTTCCCAGGGGTGGGATAAGAACTTTACCTTGTGCAAATGTTGGAAATCCTGAACAAGTTACAGGAATATAAGAATCTGATATGTAGCCGAGCCTCCGCTCAGCACGGTCATTCCGATGGTTGGAAACGCCCATCTACAACAGAACCCCGTATTGGATTCTTTTTCTTGCACAACACCTCCCAAACATTCCCCTTTTTATTTTGTAGCAAATAGCAGAACTACAGACGGTATTTCTTTTCTTCTTTTTAAGATTTCATACAAAAGTCCCGTGTTCAGTGTCCTTTAACAATAAATGAGTCATATAATTATCATTTTTATTGAATTTTTATTTCGTTTTTCTTGCCGGTTAGTTTTGACAGCTCGCACATGTATAGTGTTTACAAAATAAAAGTAGTGCGGAAGTAGTTCCGGCAGTTGAATAAAATTGAAGCGCAAGTGTTCGGAACACCAGGGTCAGAACAAAATATTCTATCCCAGGGTACAATCGCGGATTTCCTTGTCTGGTGTGCAAGAATATAAGATTCGTTGATTCAAATACAATGGTTAATCGGCTGGCTAGAAACAAAGGCTTTGTCGCAGCTTCTGATCTATCTGGGCCTTATGAAGGTTGGAATCGCATTGTTTACGAACCCAACATTTTTGTTAAAACTTTACGGGGATGATATATTTTGCCGTTTCTCTCAAAAATTTGGGGCAGCCTTTTGTATCCATATGACCTAGATGTAACTTTTTGCACAACACTTCGTGGAAACGTTTTGTATCCACATGGCCTAGATATTACGTTTTGGACAGAATTTCATGGCATCCTGTTGTATCAATGTGGCCTAATGTTACGTTTTTTTTTGCACAGCACATTGTGGCAACATTTTTTTTATCCATATGGCCTAGATGTTACATTTAGCATATAATTTTGCGTCGATGGTTTGTATCCATATGGCCTAGATGTTACGTTTTTGCGCAGCACTTCGTGACAATATTTTTTTCCTAATAGTCTAGATGTTAAGTTTTGCACAGAACTTCGAGACAACGTTTTATATCCATATGACCTAGATGTTACGTTTTGCAAAGCACTTCATGGCAACCTGTTGTATCCATATAGCCGAGATGTTACGGTTTGTACAGCACTTCATGGCAACATTTTGTATCCATATGACCTAGATGTTACGGTTTGTACAGCACTTCATGGCAACATTTTGTATCCATATGACCTAGATGTTACGGTTTGTACAGCACTTCATGGCAACATTTTGTATCCATATGACCTAGATGTTACGGTTTGTACAGCACTTCATGGCAACATTTTGTATCCAGATGACCTAGATGTTACGGTTTGTACAGCACTTCATGGCAACATTTTGTATCCATATGGCCTAGATGTTACGGTTTGTACAGCACTTCATGGCAACATTTTGAATCCATATAGCCGAGATGTTACGGTTTGTACAGCACTTCATGGCAACATTTTGTATCCATATGACCTAGATGTTACGGTTTGTACAGCACTTCATGGCAACATTTTGTATCCATATGGCCTAGATGTTACGGTTTGTACAGCACTTCATGGCATTTTTTTGTATCCATATGACCTAGATGTTACGGTTTGTACAGCACTCCATGGCAACATTTTGTATCCATATGGCCTAGATGTTACGGTTTGTACAGCACTTCATGGCAACATTTTGTATCCATATGACCTAGATATTACGGTTTGTACAGCACTTCATGGCAACATTTTGTATCCATATGACATAGATGTTACGGTTTGTACAGCACTTCATGGCAACATTTTGTATCCATATGGCCTAGATGTTACGGTTTGTACAGCACTTCATGGCAACATTTTGTATCCATATGACCTGGATGTTACGGTTTGTACAGCACTTCATGGCAACATTTTGTATCCATATGACCTAGATGTTACGGTTTGTACAGCACTTCATGGCAACATTTTGTATCCATATGGCCTAGATGTTACGGTTTGTACAGCACTTCATGGCAACATTTTGTATCCAAATGACCTAGATGTTACGGTTTGTACAGCACTTCATGGCAACATTTTGTATCCATATGACCTAGATGTTAAGTTTTGCACAGAACTTCGAGACAACGTTTTATATCCATATGACCTAGATGTTACGTTTTGCAAAGCACTTCATGGCAACCTGTTGTATCCATATAGCCGAGATGTTACGGTTTGTACAGCACTTCATGGCAACATTTTGTATCCATATGACCTAGATGTTACGGTTTGTACAGCACTTCATGGCAACATTTTGTATCCATATGACCTAGATGTTACGGTTTGTACAGCACTTCATGGCAACATTTTGTATCCATATGACCTAGATGTTACGGTTTGTACAGCACTTCATGGCAGCATTTTGTATCCATATGGCCTAGATGTTACGATTTGTACCGCACTTCATTGCAACATTTTGTATCCATATGGCCTAGATGTTACGGTTTGTACAGCACTTCATGGCAACATTTTGTATCCATATGGCCGAGATGTTACGGTTTGTACAGCACTTCATGGCAACATTTTGTATCCATATGGCCTAGATGTTACGGTTTGTACAGCACTTCATGGCAACATTTTGAATCCATATGACCTAGATGTTACGGTTTGTAAAGCACTACATGGCAACATTTTGTATCCATATGGTCTAGATGTTACGGTTTGTACAGCACTTCATGGCAACATTTTGTATCCATATGGCCTAGATGTTACGGTTTGTACAGCACTTCATGGCAACATTTTGTATCCATATGGCTTAGATGTTACGGTTTGTACAGCACTTCATGGCAACATTTTGTATCCATATGACCTAGATGTTACGGTTTTTACAGCACTTCATGGCAACATTTTGTATCCATATGACCTAGATGTTACGGTTTGTACAGCACTTCATGGCAACATTATGTATCCATATGGCCTAGATGTTACGGTTTGTACAGCACTTCATGGCAACATTTTGTATCCAAATGGCCTAGATGTTACGGTTTGTACAGCACTTCATGGCAACATTTTGTATCCATATGGCCTAGATGTTACGGTTTGTACAGCACTTCATGGCAACATTTTGTATCAATATGGCCTAGATGTTACGGTTTGTACAGCACTTCATGGCAACATTTTGTATCCATATGGCCTTGATGTTACGGTTTGTACCGCACTTCATGGCAACATTTTGTATCCATATGGCCTTGATGTTACGGTTTGATCAGCACTTCATGGCAACATTTTGTATCCATATGGCCTAGATGTTACTGTTTGTACAGCACTTCATGGCAACATTTTGTATCCATATGGCCTAGATGTTACGGTTTGTACAGCACTTCATGGCAACATTTTGTATCCATATAGCCGAGATGTTACGGTTTGTACAGCACTTCATGGCAACATTTTGTATCCATATAGCCGAGATGTTACGGTTTGTACAGAACTTCATGGCAACATTTTGTATCCATATAGCCTAGATGTTACGGTTTGTACAGCACTTCATGGCAACATTTTGTATCCATATAGCCGAGATGTTACGGTTTGTACAGCACTTCATGGCAACATTTTGTATCCATATGACCTAGATGTTACGTTTTGCCAGCACATCGTGGCAACCATTTGTATCCATATGGCCTAGATGTTACGATTTGTACAGGTCTTGGAGATAGCCTTTTGTATTGATATGGCCAAGATAATACGTGTTTCGCAGAACTTTGAGGCAGCATTTTTGCTATCCATATTGGCTAGATGTTTACGTTTTGCACAGTACTTCTTGGAGTTTTTATCAATACGGCCTAGATGTTGCGTTTTGCACACAGCAATCCGTAGCAACCTGTTGAATCCATATGGCCTAGATGTTTCGTTTCGCACAGCATCTTTAGGCAACGTTATAACCATATGACCTAGATGTTACGTTTTGCACAGCACTTCGTGGGAACCTTTTATATCCATATGTCCTAGATGTTACACTTTGCACATCACTTCGAGACAACCTTTTGTACCTATATGGCCTAAATGTTACGTTTTGCATATCACTTCGAGATAACAGTTTGTACCTACGTTGCCTAAATGTTACGTTTTGCAAAGCACTTCAAGACAACCTTTTGTACCTACATGGCCTAAATGTTACGTTTTGCACATCACTTTGAGACAACCTTTTGTACCTATATTGCCTAAATCTTACGTTTTGCACATCACTTCGAGATAACAGTTTGTACCTACGTGGCCTAAATGTTACGTTTCGCAAAGCACTTCAAGACAACCTTTTGTACCTACATGGCCTAAATGTTACGTTTTGCACATCACTTCGAGACAACATTTTGTACCTCCATGAGCTAAATGATACGTTTTGCGAAGCTCTTCGAGACAACCTTTTATACCTACGTGGCCCAAATGTTACGCTTTGCACATCTCTTAGAGATAACCTTTTGTACCTACAAGGCCTACATATTACGTTTTGCAAAAATCTTTGAGGCAATCTTTTGTATCAATATATGGCCTGGATGTTACGTTTTGCACAACACATCTTGGCAACGTTTTGTTTTCATATGGCCTAGATGTAACCTTTTGAACAGCACTTGTTGGCAACGTTTTGTTTTCATATGGCCTAGATGTAACCTTTTGAACAGCACTTGTTGGCAACGTTTTGTTTTCATATGGCCTAGAAGTTGCGTTTTGCACAGCACTCCGAGGCAATGCTTTGAATCCTATGATCTAGATGATACGTTTTGCACGGTACATCGTGGCAACGTTTTATAGCCATATGGCCCAGATGATACGCTTTGCACAGCACTTCTGGCAACGTTTTATATCGATATGGCCATGATGTTATTTTTGCAAAGCATTACGTTGCAGCATTTTGTATCAATATATGGCCTAGATATTACGTTCTGCACAGTACTCATTGGCAACGTTTTTAATCCTGGCCTAGGTGTTATGTTCTGGCAATGTTTTGCTAGAGTCTAACTGTTGGTTTTCTTTTGCTCCAGCATTTCAGTGGTTTCTTGCTGTCGAGTCCTCACCGTTGTCTCACCTCTGTGGTTCTTTGATTATTTTTGTTCACGGAGATGTTGCACTTATGAGTTAGGAGGCCTTCATGCGGACTGAACAAATTATTTGTCTAAATCGCGACGGAAGTAAGGGCGAGGATTGTGGCCACGTAAAATCGATTTAAGCCCCCCCCTCCCCCCCCCCCCCCACCCCCCCAGTGGAAATCTTTCCACTGACCGTTCCAAGGCGGTTCTTCTGCTGCGATTTATTTATATTGTTGTTTGTTACTTACTGTGTGTATCACTTGTGTTTTTTTTATTTTGGATGGCCATATGGCCATTTTGTGGGAAAGTAACTGTCCTTGTGGCCTTCCTTTGTTTAGGTTTCCATTATGGTCTGGTCGCTTAATGTTTGTGTTTCTTTCCCTTTGGTGTCTTTGATGGGTGGAGTAAGTTTTAACTTAATTATATCGATTCCTGATCTTTGTTTTACTTCTACTTTGTATCCATATGACCTACATGTTACGTTTTGCACAGGACTTCGAGACAACGTTCTGTCTCAATATATGGCCTTGGCGTTACGTCTCCATAGAATCGGGAGACATCGTTTTTATCCATATGGCGTAGATGTTACTTAATGCATAGGACTTTGAGGCATTGTGTTGTATCTATACAACCTAGATGTAACGTTTTGCACAGAACCTCGAAGCATTGTTTTGTATCCATATGACCTAGATGTTACGTTTTGCGAAGATGTCCGAGGCAGCATTTTGTATCCGTACAGCCTGGATGTTACATTTTCCACAGAATTGGTATTCACATGACCTGTTGTACTTCAACAAAACAGTTCTTTTTTGTGCATTGTTGTTAAGGGGAATGGGATCACCTGGTAGATTTTTCGCCATTTTTAAAGGAGACAACTTTCGGGACTTCCTTCCTGTCTCACTGAAAATGGGATCTACTCTTTATGCAAATTCTTTCCTTTAAGCGTTGACCCCTATGGACATGGGGGACAAAAATACTTTTGCAGGAGTTGCCACCCCTGAAGGTGTATCCATTCACCTTAAGTGATTTCTAGCACTTTGGAAGAATGGATTGCTGATTGTTCCGTTTGTTTATTAAGATAACACATCTGTGTGACATATACATTTTGCATACCTCAAAAAAGGTAATTTGTTTAATGAATTTTTTTTGATATTTTTCTTATTTAAACTCCAAACATAGGTTTGGGAGCT
This sequence comes from Lucinisca nassula, assembly GCA_963580285.1. Taxonomy (NCBI): domain Eukaryota; kingdom Metazoa; phylum Mollusca; class Bivalvia; order Lucinida; family Lucinidae; genus Lucinisca; species Lucinisca nassula. The sequence goes on from OY757012.1 coordinate 18,277,235, forward strand.
CGTTAGAACCACGACCGTTGTCTTGGAGCAGATATAAGGAAAACAATGTTTACCCAAGTTAAACCCAGTTTTCTCTATATAAAGTTGGTTTTAGAGGGCTGTTCATTACTCGGACTTGCTAACATGATGTGTTGTGCTCGTTCTTTGTGAGGTATTTCTCTCCAGACTGGTGCCAATTTTGGGTCACATTTTGTGATTGCGACTCTCCTTGGATTATTCTTGTAAATGTCCACATGTTACCTTTTTTTACAGAATTAGGGACACTGTTTGGCATTCATGTGCCCTACATGTTCCCTTTTGCATAGAACTTACGACAGTGTTTTGCTTCCACATGTTTTGCACAGAACATGGAGGCATCCTTTTTGTATCTTTTAACCTTGTGTTACCTTTTGTTCAGAAGTTTGGTAATATTTTGTATATGTTACCTTTTGCACAGAACGTGCGGGGTAAAGCTTTGTTTCCACTTAACCTACAAGTTACGATTTGCACAGAACTTGGAGGCATCGTTTTATATCTGTTTAACCTATATGTTCCATTTTTTAATACAGTAAAATTCCTGTATAAAGGTGGTCTCTGACCAGAGGACATTGTATGCAGACAACACAAAGATAGAATAACTGCAATGTACTAAACAAGCTTTATAAAGCAGAATAAGACTGAATTTTGGGTGGTCTTAATAGCGGAATTTCACTGTATTTTATATCCATATGACTCGCATGTTACCTTTTGCACAGAACTTGGGGGCAATTTTTGTTTCCAGATGACCTACATGTTAAGTTTTACACATATAGAAATTCGAGGCAATATTTTATATCCATATGACTAACACGATACCCTTTGCACAGGACGTGGTGGCAAATGTTTGTTTCCACATTAACTACATGTTATGTTTTGCACAGAACTTTAAGGCAATGTTCGTATCCATATGCCATACATATTACCTTCTGCACAGAACTTGGGGGCAATGTTTTGTTTCCACATGACCTACATGTTAAGTTATACAAATATAGAAATTCGAGGCAATGTTTTGTATCCATATGACTAACACATTACCCTTTGCACAGGACGTGGTGACAAATGTTTTGTTTCCACATGACCTACACGTTACATTTTAATAAGAGTTTTGGGACAATGTTTTGTTTCCACATGACCTACACGTTACCTTTTAAACAGAACTTTGGGACAATGTTTTGTTTCCCCATGACCTACACGTTACCTTTTAAACAGAACTTTGGGACAATGTTTTGTTTCCACATGACCTACACGTTACCTTTTAAACAGAACTTTGGGTCAATGTTTTGTTTCCACATGACCTACACGTTACCTTTTAAACAGAACTTTGGGACAATGTTTTGTTTCCACATGACCAACACGTGACCTTTTAAACAAAACTTTGGGACAATGTTTTGTTTCCACATGACCAACACGTGACCGTTTAAACAGAACTTTTGGACAATGTTTTGTTTCCACAAGACCTACACGTTACCTTTTAAACAGAACTTTGGGACAGTGTTTTTTTACATGACCTACACGTTACCTTTTAAACAGAACTCTGGGACAATGTTTCGTATTCACATGACACATACGTTACCATTCAAACAGAACTTTGAGGCAATGCTTTGTATCTACATGACCTGCACGTTACCTTTTAAACAGAACTCTGGGACAATGTTTTGTTTCTACACGACCTACACGTTATCTTTTAAACAGAACTTGGGGACATTGTCTTGTATCCATACGAAATACATATTATCTTTTGTACTGAACTTCGAGGCAATGTTTTGTATCCATTTGACCCATATATCACGTTTCGCTAAGAACTTCGAAACAACAGAATTTCGGGGCAATGTGTTTTATCTACGAGATCTAGGATTCGCGGTTTTGCAAGGTTTTTCAAGGCACTGATTTGTATCTGGATGACCTAGAGTATACATTTTGCAGAGAGCTTTGAGACAGCGTTCTGTGTCTTGATCTAGGTGTTATGTCTTGCACAGAACTTTGAGGCGCCGTTTTGTAGCAATATGACATACATATTACGTTTTGCATAGAACTACGAGGCAACGATTTGTATCAATACGATCTAAATGTTACGTTTTGCACATCACTTTGATCATGATGCAGCGTTTTGTATCAATATGGCCTAGATGCTTGTTAGCACAGAACGACGAGGCTACATTTTGTATCAATATGACCTAATGTTACGTTTTGCACAGAACTTGAGGCACCGTTTTGTATTCAAATAATCTAGATATAACGATTTGCATAGAACATTGAGACAATGTTTTGCATCATCAATATGATTAAGATGTTGCGGGTTAGCACAGAGCTACGGGGCAACGTTTTGTATCAATATGACCTAGATGTTACGTTTGCACAGAACGGAAAAACGTTTAGTATCAATATGGCCTGGATGTTTCGTTTTGTGCAGACGTGTGGGTAACGTTTTGTATGTGTTTCACCTGAATGCTACGTTTTGCTCAGAATTGAGGCAACGTTTTGTATCAGTATGACCTCGATGTTACATTTGCACAGAACAACGAGGCGACATTTTGTAACAATATGACCTAGATTTAACGTCTTGCACAGAACATCGAGACAACGTTTTGCGTCAATATGATCTAGATATTGCGGTTTTGCACATAACTTGTATCCACATGACCTAGATGTTACCTTTTGCACATAATTTGAGCAACGTTTAGTGTCAATATCAATATGACCTAGAAGTTACCTTTTGCATAGGACTTTGAGTCAACGTTTTGCATGAATATGACCTAGGTGTTATCTTTTGGAACAGCATTCGAGGCAACGTTTTGTATCAGTATGACCTAGATGTTATCTTTTGGAACAGAATTCGAGGCAACGTTTTGTATCCATATGACCTACATCTAACCTTTTGCACAGAATTTTTAGGCAACATTTTAAGCTCGTTCGACTTATTTGCTACGTTTTTAAAAAAGACATTCGTGTCAACGTCTTGTACACAAAGCAAATAGTTTTGACGTTTTGTACAGACTTTGAGGCAACGGACCCAGATATTGCGGGACTTCCAGGTAACGTTTTGTGCCAATATTACCCAAATGTCACTACGTTAAACTGTGTTTTGCAAAGCCTTTCATGTACAATGTCGTAGCAACGCCATGCATTTGTATTGTCTCAGTGTCCTATGATTTGGTTGTTAGTGTTAAAACGAGTTTTCCTAGCACAAATTTAAAGGCATCTTCAAACGGCCCGATTTTCAGATATGCGTGTATGCTTTGAGCAATGTCAGATTTGTAAAATGAATATTCTTGAACGGCGGTCAATGATTTTGAATTGACAACTTACCAATGAAGCACACAGCTTTTACTCAAAGTTGATTTAACGTTGATTGTGTCTGCTTGATATGAATTGATAAAAACATTGTGTGTAGATCTGCAAATGTACTGGCCATCAAGGAATGGATATTCTACATCCAACCGTTTGATACATTATCATGTTTGTTAGTAAGGAGTGTTACTCTTTTTTGTAGTACTGGACGATTCAACTTTTGCGATGGAAATAATATCAGTGACGTTTCAGTTTCTGGCAATCCTGGCACTGCCATGGTTAAAGTTCTGTTTACCGAGAAGCAAGTGTCTCAAGTACTGGAACTTCTGTTTCCTACCATTTCTGCTTGTAGCTGGTGAGTAGCATTGCCAATCTGTGACACCCGATACAATCACATGTACAGTCAATCCGCTTTATACCGGCATTCGTTATAACGGCAAAACGCATTATAACGGCAATTTGAAAGGAATGACAACCTAGCGGAAAGCTTAGCCTCGGTTCTGAACGGCGTGGGCTTCCCTCGGTTGTGAAATGCCAAAATTGAATTCTTAGTCATGAAAGATTCATGTTATTTAATACTACAAGAAACAAATGTTATAGATATGTTTTAGAACCGCCTCACCGAGGCGTTCTAACAAATGTCTTTTTTATTTGTTTCTTGGAGTAATGATGTGGAAAAGACCTTTTATAAGCTATTATACTCCTAACTGGGAATCTTTATAACGGCAAATTCTTTAGAACGGCACAATAATAGGGAAGAAATACTGTCGGTATAAAGCGGGCCATATGTACAATTGAAATTCTATGACTTGAATACCTAACGGACCATTCACCATATTTGCATTATTGGCTGGCTCCCAGCTTGCACATTGTCAATATTGGAAAAACAGGTAACCAGACCCCCCTGACCTTTCAAGGTCAGGGGGGTCTGGTTACCTGTTTTTCCAACACTGACAACCTTCAGACTAGGAACCAGCAGATAATGCAAATAAGGTGAATAAAAAATCGTTGGAGACAGAGGTAGTTAGAGCCACTGAGAGTTAGTCATTCTGTCTGTCTTGCTGAATATTCATTTAAATCACACCCATTTCTGTCTATCAACCAATCAAATTACTTAATGTAATTTATTGCTACAAATTCATAAATCGAATGCAAAGCATTGTAGATCCTGATCAGATGGCTTCTTCAGAAGCCATCTGATCTGGATCTACAATGTTTGCTAAGATCGGGGATGTCGTGAACAGCAAGATAACATAGCATTACAGGCATGGGAAATTTCCGGATTGATCCGGAATTCCGGAATTGACGGTCCCGGAAATCGAACCCGAGATTCGTGTAAATCCGAGGAGAAATTCGGGAGGGGGGGCGGCGATGCCGCCCTACTGTAAGGGTTATTATCATTTTAATTTTCTTCAACATAAAGATGGGGGCGATTGGATTAGGCGAAAGTTATGTGTATATACTTGCGTTCCTGGGCGTCCAACTAAAATTGGCTTACATTTGGGTTAGGTTTGCTGTACTTGCAGCAGGTCAATGTAGAGGGGGAATGTTGTTGTTTCTTCTGTTTCTACACTTCCATTTATGTTCTTCTGTCTCTTTTAGCTGTGCCTCACAGATATCTATCTATATTTATAAATTTTTAGTACGGGGCCCTGATATGTCAGGGGCAACAATTTGCCCCTGTTGTCAGGGACAACAATTTGCTGCCCTCAAACGTCCTGATACCTATTGGTGAGATGCCTGCTGGTGTGCGTTGAGCTTGATATTATGAAAGGATTGGTAATATAAAGAGCGCCCTTCTGTGATAATCAACCATTGGAACTCCCGTGCAATAGAATTCTGCCTCTCTCGTGCCAAAATCTTGGATTTGACCAAATGGACCCATTGGAAATAAGCTTTAGGGCTTTATGGGCCATCCATAGGTTTTAAGATCATATTTTTTTAAGTATCTGTGATATAAGTGGGTGTGGGTGCTGGCGTCCTAGCCCACTGTTCAAAATTTATATCTTTTTAGTTTTTTTTAAGCTATATTTAGACTACATTTTCTTAGATCAATTCAACATTTTTATTTATATCATTTAAGTGTGCTCTTTTAAATTTATCATTCAAAATTTATTTAATCTCAAAGTGATATCTCTCTGTCATGTCATATTCCATATATATATATATCTTCATGCTGATCTTAATTCCTGAATAAATCTTAATCTTAATCTCTTCTACTGGCTCTTCTGTCTTTTTTCTCCCTTTCTCTGAGACGACACAAAATGACCCACAGGAGTTAACTTGTCGAACCCCAACACAATCAATTCAACATAAAGATATGTCGTATGTACTCATTAGATTCTAACGAGTACACACAGCATACATTTTAAAGATAAAATAAGAATATTCCCCTAAATTAAACCAAATAATATTTTTTATTTTATACACTGCAGTGAAATCAATGCATATCTGAAACAAATAAAATTGATATTTTCACTTTCACACTGGGAAAAATAACATGACCTTGTTATTTTCACAGTAGCAGCCCGGACTATTTTTTTCTCGCCAAAATTCAAATGTATGTTTGTTCTCACCAGGCCGTGAAGTTTCGACAGCTCGTGTGTTTGGACGCACGTTTCGTGAATATGTTCGATCGAGTATTTTTCTAAGGGTTCACAGCGGTAGAAAATGCGACAGAAACAGGTAAGAAGCGTAACGCATACTCATTCTTAATGTCACGTGTGATAAAAGGAGTTTATTGTGTTGAATATTCACCTATACAGCTCCATCCCGACGCAAATAATCGAAATAAAAGTCCTGTTTACATTTTTGTTCGCAACAAATGTTTCAAAATGGCAGTCATACGCTCGCGCGGTGACGCGATAGTCACGTGACAGTCATGTGACCTGTTTACTGTAAACAGGCTAAAGGTTAACCAAAATAAGATAGGATAATTTGATTCAGCATTTGCATGTTATAGAGTCCTTACCAACTGTTTACTCTCTCTCTCTCTCTCTCTCTCTCTCTCTCTCTCTCTCTCTCTCTCTCTCTCTCTCTCTCTCTCTCTCTCTCTGTATATGTGTTTGCGTGTGTGTGTGACACAGAATGACATGTCACAGAATATATATAAAAATTAGAAGTGGAGGCAATGATCAGGAACCGATACAATTAACCCACAGCTCCAATCAGAGACACCAAAGGGAAAGAAGCACAGACATGAAACAACTAGCCCCTAATTTAAACATCAATAGCGGAAAGCCAAACGGACAGTCACTTTCCCACAAAATGGCCAATTGGCTATCCAAAACAAAATAGTATAAGCGATACACACACTCAAAGACAAACCGAAACAAAAATAAACCGCGACAGAAGGACCGCCTTGGAACGGTCTGTCCACTAATTTATGGTCATAACCCTATGCATATATCAATGCGTAATCACAGAGGGAGGAAAGTCGGAATACAACTACCCCCCCCCCCCCCCCTCTGGGCGGAAACAATGATGTGTGCAGTAAACAATCCCTAAGAAAATGCTTCTCTCTCAAAACACGATTTCCTCTGTGTTTTTCAGACCAATCCACAACACCACACTAAGAGACGGTTGAAGCGCTATTCAGCAGAAAGTATGGGATTAGCTTACAAAGCTGTAAAAGAGAAGAACATGCCAGTGAAGAAGGTCCCCAGGACATAGGAATAGAGGTTTAGTGAAAGTAGCTTTAGATGCTGCAATTGGACAAGGAACTATGTTGTTTTCAAAGAAAGAGGAGGAACTGCTGGTGAAACATGGTGAAAGGCTTTCACCGCTTGGATATGGTATTAATCGGTCCCAGTTAAATAGATTGGCAGGAGATTTAGCCACTAGGTATCAATGAATCGTTGAGCAATAACTGGCACTACAATTTCTTAAACAGATGTGGTGATAGATTGTCCACACTGGAACCAAGCAAGAATCTTACAAAAGAGACTGTAAATGTGTATTATCAAGAACTGGGTTCAATTCTGGATAAGTATAACTTAAAAGGCAAACCTCACTTGATATACAATTTAGACGAAACTGATCTTCAGCCCGAAAACAGGCCCTCAGCTGTTATTGCCAGTAAGTCAAGTAAACCACAGGCTGTCTCGTCACACAGGAGCACTACTGTCACATTAATTGCTTGTGCCAATGCTACAGGACTGGTCTACCACCCTTCTTTGTATTCAAGGGAAAAAGGATGAATGATGACCTATTAAAAGGGGCTGTACCTGGTACTGGAGCAGCTTTTCAGATTCAGGGTGTTCTAATTAGTCAGTTTTCAAAACATACCTTTAAGATCATTTCATGAAGTACGTTCAAGCTGGGATTGGCAATGAAGATCATATCATTCTTTTGTATGATGGACATACATCCCATGCAAAAGTACAAGTGGAGGCAATGATCAGGCATCGAAACAATTAACCCACAGCTCCCATCAGAGACACCAAAGGGAAAGAAACACCAACATTAAACAACAGGCTCTAATGGATACATCGCGCCGGCCTCGGTGGCTCAGTCGGATGCGCGTCTGACTGGTGATCAGGAGGTCGCGAGTTCGACTCCTGCCGGGGTCGGCAACATTCTTTCGAGGAGATTGATCATGAAATCTTTTCTACGGTCATTCTCTCCCTTCCGCTGATTCAAGAAGGGCAGTTGTCAGTTTCTGGCGAAAGAATGTGCACTGTACTGGTTAACCGCTTACGTATAAGCTTGCCCAGGAAAGTGTTGATAGGTAAACTGACCGGCTCAAAAATGACCTAAATAGTGTTGACTGGGCCGTTAAACTCCAATACAAACAAACAAACAAACTAATGGATACATCAACAGCGGAAAGCCAAAAGGACAGCCACCCTCCCACAAAATGGCCAAAAGGCTATCCAAAATAAATTGATACAAGCGACACAAACACCCAAAGACAAACCATAACAAAAAATAAACCGCGACAGAAGAATTGGGTGGGGGGGGGGGGGGGTGCATAATCGATTTTACGTGGCCACAATCCTCGCCCTTACTTCCGTCGCGATTAAGACAAACAATTTGTTCAGTCAGCATGAAGGCCTCCTAACTCATCAGTGCAACATCTCCGTGTACACAAAAATCAAACAACCACAGCGACGAAACAACGGTGAGGACTCGACAGCACGAAACCGCTGAAAAGCTGGAGCAAAAGTAAACCAACAGTTAAGACTCCGATAAGCCGGACCAGAGACAGAGCATCAGGTACAAACCAACATAAATATGTTCTAGAAAGGGTTATCCTTTGGAAGCAAGAAATACACCACAGAACCGAAAAATATGGAATGTACATGTTTTCTGGACCAGACTAGCTAGTTTCGGCCAATTAGGCCTCATCCATGATTTCAGACTGGTTTTCAGCAGAAAGGGACATCGTGAAGTCTCTCTCATAACAAAACAAAAACAGATCAGCTACAAGTGGTGCACAATTAGTACCCATCGGAATACCCACAACTTGTCTCAATAACTTAGTACCAAATCTTATGTAAATATTGTCAAGTAGAAAGATGAGAGCTTCACACACTTTCTAACATGACCATAAAGTATAAAATTTTTATGCTCTTCAGAAGTGAAAAAAGCATTTCTTACATTACATGCAAGATAGAGGGAGTCTTCCCTATGAAATGTCCATTCAATTAAATCATTAAGTTTTTCTTTTGTAAGATTATGAGGAAGTGTAGTGTAAAGGGTGGAAAATCATAAGAAGAGAGACTTAAAGCACGAAAACGCCTGGATTTCAATTTATTTAAAACTTCATTAGAATTTTAATAGACCAAAACAGATTTCTACCTGATCTTTCGAAGACTTTGTCGCAATATTTTATCACATGTTTTTTGATGGCAATAAAACATGAAATTAATAATTTGGAGAGTTCAGTAGTGGTACAAGAGCTTGAATTTGCAATAAAACGTGCTTTGTATGGTCTTTTATGAAGTTTAGGTAACCAATATTACGTAGCTTGTCTTGGCCTTCTGTAACACAGACAACAAGCTTGGTGGCTGAATGACAAATGTGGTTATCAACTAAATCCCTCTCTACAGCTCAAGGCTGAAGTTCATAGGCCTTAGTACCACCAAGTTCTTGCTGAAGAGTGTTAACATAGTGAAGCCGTCAAACAACGACCACATTGTTAGCGGCCTTATCAGCTGGAGCCAAAACAAAATGCCTATGAAATTCTTGAATACCTAGTTTAAGGTGACGTAAAGACGTCTTAGGTTTAGGAGGTAATAAGTTCGTATTTTGCGAATAAAAAGAAATGCGTTTGTTCACTAATTTCAGAATGCTAAGTTTTCATTCTTTTAGAGCTTTATGCTCAACATACTCTCGTTTACACCATCGAGTACCAAATTCATTCAAGGCTGCAGCGATTTCATCTCTACATTTATTGAAATCAATTTTAGAAGGAACTCGATATTTCGGTCCTTTAGAAATTACATTTCGTATCCTAGAATCAGAAATAATTTTTAAATTTCCAGTAATAATATGACCAGCAGCAGGATAGCAATACACTGAATTTTTACAATCACATGTATCAGGAGTATTAGTGTCAATATCAAGATCAGAAACAAGTTTATTGAAATTAGAAATGATAGATCTAACAGGTTTATTGTATTTATAGAAAATGATGGGTGTTTCAGTATTTTGAAAATAAGCAGGAATGGATGAAATTACCGAACTGTCCTGGAAGTTCCTAGGCAAATATGTAAAATCCAAATCCTTATTAATGGAGGACATTTTGATGTAATGACGTTTGTGATTAATTTCAGAATCGATGGAAGGGCGAATAGCATGCTGAGTATAACCTCTAGTTATACCCCCGGCATACGAAGTATGCTATGGGGGTATATAGTTTTCGTCCTGCAGTTTGTCCGTTCGTCCGTGTTTCCATCTTTCCGTCTGTCCGTCCGTCCGTTAACATTTTGGTTAAAGTTTTGCGTTAAAGTTTCTAAGAGATTGTATCTTCTGAATCCTTTGATAAATTTAGTTGATACTTACACTAAAGTTACATACTGGTCTAAAGATTTCATTGATGCATATCCCACCCCCACAGTGACCTTGAGGTCAAGATCACAGACTTAGAAATTTTACATTTTGGTTAAAGTTTTGCGTTAAAGTTTCTAAGAGGTTGTATCTTCTGAACCCTTTCATAGATTTAGTTGATACTTACACTGAAGTTACATACTGGTCTAAAGATTTCATTGATGCATGTCCCACCCCCACAGTGACCTTAAGGTCAAGGTCACAGACTTAGAAATTTTACATTTTGGTTAAAGTTTTGCATTAAAGTTTCTAAGAGGTTGTATCTTCTGAACCCTTCCATAGATTTAGTTGATACTTACACTGAAGTTACATACTGGTCTAAAGATATCATTGATGCATGTCCCACCCCCACAGTGACCTTGAGGTCAAGGTCACAGACTTAGAGAAATTTTACATCTTGGTTAAAGTTTTGCGTTAAAGTTTCTAAGATGTTGTATCTTCTGAACACTTTGATAGATTTAGTTGATTCATTGATGCATGTCCCCCCCACCCCCACACACACACACAATGACCTTGAGGTCAAGGTCACAGGCTTAGAAATTTTACGTTCGGTAAAAGTTCTATGACAAAGTTTATAGATGACTGTATGTTCTAAACTCTAAGACAAATTCAATTGATACTTGCATCAATGTTGCATACCAGTTCAAAGATTTCATTGATGCATACCCCGCCCTGCTGCTTCAGTAACATTGATGCCCCAACCCTTCAGTAAACTTTGATATTTCACTTCCTTGGTCCATTTAGAAAGATTATGTTTGGTTCAGATTTTATAAGCACATTATAGATTCTTATAGCTTCTTGACTTCTTCATTCATGTTACATTTTTTTTTTTTTTTTTTTTGGTTTGGGTTTTACGGCCCTTTCAAGATTATTTCACTCATATCGAGCCGATCGTTAATCATAGGTGGGCGAAAACCGGAGTACCCGGAGAAAAACCACCTGACCTTCCGTTGCAGAACTTGGCGTCTCACACGTGACCCGAGCGAGGCTCGAACCCACGGCGGTGAGAGACCTAATAACTAAGAGTCAGCGCTCTTATCCATTAGGCCACGGAGGCCCGTCATTCATGTTACATACAAGCTCGAAAGATATATCAGAGGGTGGCACTGGCCGGGGGTATGCGGAGAACTAGAGAAAGTGACCCACTGGTCACTTTCTCTAGTTAAAAGAGCAGCGTCGTATAACTGATTAGACATATCGTAGAATTTATTTTAGACTGGGTATGATAGAGTGGACAAAGGAGTATAAGATCATCCTTTTTTCTTACCATGTACTGCAACCTTTGGATGTTGACTGCTTTAGACCTTTCAATGTGACATGCTATAATGAATGCAGTTTATGGATGTCCAGACAGCGAGGCGAAGTGATAACCCGCTACAACGTGTGTGAAATTGCGTCAAGAGCAAATGGCAAGACTATGACACCAGCAAATATTATTGCATCTTTTAGCCCATTCGCCCCTGATGTAGTCCCTAATAAAAAGTTCATCCAATCAGAATCCTTCACAAAGAAAACTAAACATGTCTCACATGAGCTAGTTGACCAGGTAGAAGATTTCCCTAAAAAGAAAATGGATGCAGCAGCAGTCCAACCAATTAAACCTAAAATAAGACGGCTCTCAATTGGAGAAAAACCTATCACAGAGGATGCCAATTTTGAAGTCATAAAACAGTATAAAGCCGAAAGGTGTACACTGAAGCAAAACAATGAATCTGGCAAATTAAAGTCAAAGTCTTGAAAATTAAAAACAAAATTAAAACAACAGAATCAAACTCACAAGGAATCCACAGATTCTCCAATTCCTTCTTCAAGTGGATTTCAGTGTGACAAAAATCAAAATATTATGGGGAACAATAATTTTCATGTGATGATGAAGAAGATTGTTGCTGTGTTTGTAAGAAGTTTTCACCTCCAGCAATCAGAGACTGTGGGTACCTTGTGATTTTGAAATGGGCTGAATGTGTGCGCTGTGATCATTGGACCCATTTAAAGTTTTGTACACCAGTGGCTTTTGTTCGAAGGCATGGAGATTTTCTCTGTCCACACTGCATGCAGTTTGCATATTGATTAATTATAATAACATAGTGATTGTGGGACATTTCAGCTGCAAGTTCTCATGATAAATATGAACTTTTTGCATATACCAGCAGCCCCCATTATGATCTTTTAATTTGTTATAGAGTTATGATAAATGCATATTGACAGAATTGTTTTAAAACAGGAAACATGTGGTTAATTGCCTTACTTAACCATTTGTCTCAACATTTCTTGCTCATTTAACCCTTTCTCTAAATCTTAGCAGATTTTTACCAGGATTACAGTTCTTGGAAATACCTGGCGTATTATTTTTAAATAGCCAATCAGAAAGTACGGTCTGTTGAGAAACGCCATTTAACAATATGGCGACATGGTGACCTAGAGCAGGTGAGAGTAAAATACGATACACAATTTGTTTTGGGCAAACTATGCTACTGGTTAGCTACTTATATATTGCAGTCTAACTGCATTAAGTATACTGAAAAAACCGTTTGAGTGATTTAGATGACTTTGTATTTTAATTGCTTAAGGACACGGTCTGTGGAGAACAAAGCATAATCGATAAAATAATTTTGTGAAATACCTTGAAAAAGCACTCTTTGAACTGTAAAAATACTGTATTTTAAATGGTGATCTGTTTATCTTTTGAAAATGACAGCTGTGCCGTCATAGCAAGGTCAAAATTGTTACTTACGATACGATTGATCAATTACCGTAAATATCCATATAAAATTATAAAAAAAAGAAAATTTTCTTTTTTGGCGGATGCCAAAAATATTTCATCTCTTGTGTTGAAAACATCCGAATTTTCACTCGTGCTCCGCACTTGTGAAAATTTGGATTCACTCGTGCTCCGCACTCGTGAAAATTTTGATGTTTTCAACACATTCGATGAAATATTTTGGGTATCAACTCAAAAAGTGAAATATCCTCTATATAATAACATCTTTTCAGTTATGAGAGTTTTTCTTAGGCACTTGTTTCATAGTGATAAAACATTGTACCCTCCCTTTTCAGGGGTGGTGTGTGTGTGTGTGTGTGGGGGGGGGGGGGGGGGGTTGGAGATGTGTAGATTATTTTTTCAATGTGAAAGGAGTGCCTGTGGACTCAACAGCGAGTTCGTAACAGCCATGGTAAACGAGATATCAGTGTCTTTACTTTAGGGTGAATGGGAACACTTGACAGATTTTTCCGCCTTTTTTTTAAAGGCAGATAACATTCGGAACTTCCTGTTCGCTGTTCTATAAGCTCTGTCCCACGGATAAAAAGGATTAGTTGACCTCTGTTGTCATTGGAGAAAAAATACTTTTACAGGAGTTGCCTCACTTGAAGGTGTATCCATTCCCCTTAAGTCATCGAAGTTTCACTGTGCGCTTTTTATCCAGTAGGGGATACCGGGGCTAGTTGGTCCGTTGGGCAAGTTGGTCCGAGCGCAATTTCTCTGAACTGAGAAGGGTCATGACAAAATGATTTGGCTCAATAGAAAGCTTGATCGCGACACACTTTCTGAAGAAAATTAGATGGCGATCAAGAAAGGCAAAAATATAGAGAACAAAAACTGATTTTGTACCACAAAAGTGACTATATCACAATAGGAATCATTTGTTTGTCTTTTTTGTGTGTAACAAAATAAAACACAATGCAGATATTATACTTTTCCTGAACGCTTATATCTAAGGTATTCAAATGAGTGTATTTTCTGTTTCTAAATTCAATGGCGTTTCTGTCAATTGTGAAGATCTACCAGGCGCTAGGTTCGGGGTATGTTGGTCCACTCGCGACGGGGTAAGTTGGTCCGTCGTAAAAGCATTTGTATGCCAGAACCTGGCATTTTCTTAATGAAAAAAAAAAAAAAAAAAACAGCAGCAAATTATTCAACAAGTTACATAGTACCAAAATCGTTCCTAGAAATAGATATTAGCCCCAGCTGTTGAAGACAAATCATAATCTTAGGACCAACTAGCCCGGTCTACTCTACGGTATGACTTAAATGGGGTTTTCCAATCAAATCGGCGGTTTTTGAGAAAAATGCACAGTTGGCTGATCATCTCAGGAATCTGGGTTAAGTTTATCGCCCGACAGTTTACTGCATTGTTACTGAAGATACATAATTTCCCATATCTTTTGTTAAAAGTGGCATTTTTCGACCCATCATTACTTCCTGGTTTTCTTGTTGAATTCCAGTCGGTCAAACTTACCCCGCGGCTCGGAACATTTTACCCCGATAGTGGGGTAAGTTTTCCGTTTTACCTCGTCTTGGAAAACGGCAATATTTGTAAGAATCTGTCATTTTCCGGACGTGAAACTATGAAATAAGGCGGATAATGGATTATACTAGTTGCATCGTGTAAAAGTATTACAAGCTAATGAATATTTATGTCAGCATCTGAAAAAAAAATGCAATTTTCGGACCAACTAGCCCCAGTCTCCCCCACGCTGTGCGAAGAGTCTTTTTGGTACAACGTAGATAACGTAGATAATAAATGTTTAATAGGACCGCCCTACTCAGTGTTATCTATGATTTAACAAATTTAGAAAAAATAGTCTATTCCCTTGTGACCCCCACTTTTATCATTGTTAATCGGGGTTTACAAAGACAGACATTCAATACACGGTCTTGTAAACACGATGTAGGAAGATTTTCTAGGCATCAATTGTAGCATTAAAGAAACAATTGTCTATCTGGACATGCAATTCTTTGTAAATTTTAATATGCTGTTTTCGTACAGAAGCCAGAGTGATACATGTCAATTCATCCATACTTAAACAACATTAATAAAATGACTCGACAAGCGAAAATATGTTTTAAACGTGCGCATCAGCGCAGACCGCGTGCATCTGCGCAGTCTCATCAGTCTTCGTTGCGTGCTGGATGGACTGCCCGTTTTACAAAAGCCTCTTTTTTGCAGATAGGAAATGTTTCAGCTCACCTTCATCAGGAGCCTAAGGCTCTGCGGGAGTTTTTAGGGGATGACAGCCTCATCGTCGTCCGTCGTCCACACTTTCAAACTGGAATATCTTTGCAGCCTGTAATCAGATCTGAACCAAATTTTATCTGTAGCATGTCCTTGGTGGGGGAGTGCTTACATATGCATTTTAGAAAAATTGCTCCTGAACTTTGGTCGCTATGGCAATTGATAAGTCACATAGGCGTACCATGGATAAAAGCTTGTGAACAGCGTAGCTTCTTCATATTTGTTGGATCTTCATGAAACTTGCAGATCTACAATGACATGCATAACATCTCGGAAGAGTTTGAAAATGGGTTAGGTCGGGCTAACAATAGCAGAGTTACATCCCTTGATTGTCAAAATGGCCATTATCAACATTTTGAAAAGCGTAGCTTCTTCATTTATGATGGATCTTCATGAAACTTGCAGATAATAATCACACGGATAAAACCTCGGACGAGACAGAGTCATATCGGATGGGTCAGATCGGACCAACGATGTCAGAGGTATATCCCTTGATAGTCAAGATTGCCTGTAAGCACTATTCAGGCCAGGTTTTCAGCCTAATCAACTTCAATTCTTCTCAGAGTGGCATGACAAAATCAAGATCATGTGGGATCAGAAAGTAGGTCACTAGGTCAAACAATAGAAAAATGTTGTGAATGCTAAGTGCACCAGTTATGCTTCAAGGAATATGATGACTGTCAGTTATCCGCATGACTTTCAGAAGCTATGTGTCATCTTAAAATCAGATGAGCGATTCAGGGCCATCTTGGCGCTTTTGTTATGCCCCCACCATTCGAAGAATGGTGGAAAGGACATATAGCGTTGCCCCTGTCCGTTCGTCCGTCCGTGCGTCCGAAACTTAAACGCGGTAAATAACTTCCTTATTTCTTGATGGATTTTAAAATTACTCGGCAGAAATATTAACCGTCATGAAACGACGTGTCACGTGCAAAATCCAGTTCCGTACCTCTAAGGTCAAGGTCATACTTAGAGGTCAAAAAAGGGTCCGAAACTTAAACTCAGTCAATAACTTTCTTATTTCTTGATGGATTTTAGAATTACTTTGTAGAAATGTTAACCATCATAAGACGATGTGTCACGTGCAAAACCCAGGTCTGTACCTCCATGTCAATGTCATACTTAAAGGTCAAAGGTAAAAAAGGGTCCGAAACTTAAACGCAGTCAATAACTTACTTATTTCTGGATAGATTTTGAAATTACTCTGAAGAAATGTTAACCATCATGAGACGATGTGTCACGTGCCAACCCAGATCCGTACCTCCAAGGTCAAGGTCATACTTAGAGGTCAAAGGTAAAAAATGGTCCGAAACTTAAACGCAGTCAATGACTTTATTATCTCTGGATGGATTTTTAAATTACTTGGCAGAAATGTTGGCCATCATGAAACAATCTGCCTCATACAAAACCAAGGTCCTTACCTCCAAGGTCAAGGTCATACTTAGATGTCAAATGTGAAAAAGGGGTCCCAAACTTAAACACGGTCAATAACGTTCTATGGATGAATACGAACATAGACATATTTTCAGGCGAGGACATCCGTGTCCTATGTACGCATTTCTAGTTTAATCTGCCTGAGCGGCATTCCTACGCAGGCCGACTGTTGTCTTCTATGTTCTCACATTTTGATCGATTGTTTATCAACTGTTGTATAGGTTTTCTTATTACGCGGTTCATATGGCACACTTTCTCATATTTAGGGGAAAACTTTATTGAAAATTTTCATTCGGGGGGGGGGGGGGGGGGGGGGGGTAAATCAGCGGTTTTACGGTCTGAAATTTTGTTTTACGGCGGCCGTAAAACCGACGATTTACCTCCCCAAATGACAATTTTGCAATACAGTTATCTCCATTGGAATGCGCGTATTCGGCTGTTTGGTTAATAATTGTACTGTTTTGCTCAAAATGACCTGTGTAAAAACAAATGCCAGCCAATGAAAAGCGACATAACGTAACCCATAGTATATCGCAGAATTATATGTCGCAAATTTTTGACGCTATCCAATCAACCAATCAAGACGTCGCGTAACATACGCAAGTCAATCAGAATTAAGCTTACATGGTTATGTTTTGAAACAAGGTTTTGTCGAGTACGTATAATTTATGTTTCATCAGAAACAAAAGTATAACATAAGATTGAAACTTTTTTCTGGTTGTTCATAACACGAACTGGTGGATTTCTCTTAGTTTTCCTAATTATACAATCGTATTTCCTTTACTTTACGCTTCTTTAGTTTTTTTACATAGAGGATCTTACATGAGTGCTCATGTATTATTGAATTTATTAAACGAGTTGAGGAAAAGGGATAAAATGCGAGGCTTTGCCGAGCATTTTATCCCTTTTACTCAACGAGTTTAATAAATTCAATAATACATGAGCATGAATGCAAGATTCTATTTATCATATGACGTTTAAAACGCATTTTATTCACGATTGTTTACAAAAATATCAATATTCCGCCATTAATAAACGCGACGTCGTTAAGGACGTCGTACATGTAACGTTACGGGACGTATGTAGCTAATTTGCATATTTAATCCACTAGTGGATTATCGAAAATAATACATGGCTTTATTACGCTCTCAGACGCGACGTCATATGATAAAATAGTTTACGCTATTTATTTACTTCACTATATTTGACGCTATTTTATTTCGAACTGGATACAACGGTACGATAACAGTGCGACTTAGAGCATTTTTCACAGCTTCAAAATGGCTACTTTTCTTATTAAAATCCCTGTGTGTGTGCGTGTGTGTTTTCTTTTTTCTTTTCTTTTTTCTTAATTTTACCGCAAACATAGGTTGTCGGTGCTTATTGATTAATGAGGCGGTTCTAACGAGTACCCACAACCTATGTCTTGGAGCAGAAAAAAAAAATAAACCCCGTATTCTCTGTATAAAGTTGGGTATAGAGGGTGTTCATTTCATGTACTTGTTAACATGATGAGATCGAAATCGAATCAGTGTGGTAGATGTGTCAGCATCTGTGTTCGAGTCATGGAAGTTTGACTAAATACAAGTTGTTGTTTAAGTGGCGTTCAATTAGTGAATAAAAACATTCAAAGTTGTCATTTTTGGCGGTAAATCGGCGGTTTTACGGTCGGAAATTTCGTTTTACTGGTTGAGCGGAGCCGTAATACGGAATTTGCGACCGTAAAACCGACGATTTACCTCCTCAAATGACAATTTCAAATACGGGTATCCCCATTCTTATGCACATATTCGCAAAACATGTTTTATTTTCCCAAACGACATCCGCAGTGAGCTGCGTAAAACCAAATACCAACCAAAGAAGTGGCGTTTCACGATGACGTCGGATTTCCTACAGTAAATTAACCCTTATCTTGCTGTTCACGACAACCCTTTTCTTTGGAAACAGTTTAGATCCAGATCAGATGGCTTCTGAAGAAGCCATCTGATCAGGATCTACACTGTTTGACATTAAATTTATGAATCGGTAGGAATTAATTACATCAAGTAATCTGATTGGTTCAAAGTCAGAAATGGGTGTGGCTAAACTGAATATTCAGCAAGAGAAGGGTTAAAAAGGGAAACGATCAGGAACTGATACAATCGGATCCCCAATTCTTCCCACGATATCACTAGAGAAAGAAGTAAGTCGCAGATTTTTGCCGTTATGCAATCGAACGTCGCATTACAAACACAAGTGTATTAGAATATTGTATGTTGACTTGCTATTCTATTTGTTTGCAGCTGTGATGAGTCTAAGCGCGTGTTTCTATTTCTCGAATGTGTACATGTTGAGATATAGTCCACACGATTTGGAGAGATATACGCATGGTGTTTCGTGGTTATGTGCAGGATTGGGAGGCGCTTTTCAGATCGTTCTGGTAAGAAACAATCAGAAAGACTTTCTGGCCACATTTTCTCTCAATATTCCTATCAAAGTTATCTGGCGTTTCGTAACCAAAACACACGCACGTTCACACACTGGGCCCAGCAGTCATTCTGAGCACTGGTGACTGCATGGTCAGTTTGTGCGGAGCTACATAGGCAGACTGAAGTACCAGCATGGAAACGGGGTCGTGTCAGCGTTGATGCAAATCGAAGTTGATACGACGTTGCTAACACGTCACGTGAAGCTCGGCTTCCGACTTTGTTGTCAATGGACCGTTTTGCATAATTCACTAAATGCCACTTTGACCCGTGAAAAACTATACGACAGATCACAAAAAGAATCCATAGCGGAATGGCTACACATTCAGGGAGGTAACTTTAAAAAAAATATCTTTGACTCCCTTGTTTGTAGGGATCCACGCCTAAAAGAAAATATTTGCTTATAAGGAGCAAAGATGAGATCACTTTTTTGTAAAGCAAAGTGTACAAGAAAACAAGCATATGTATGTTTTGCTGTTTTTCATCCGTGTGATATAGTGCGTTCATTCAAACCTCCTAGAAGCCTCTGTGGTATAGTGGATATGCTACTCGCATCAAAACCCAGGTGTCGTTGCTTCGATCCCGGGCTTCTCCAGACTTTCGGGTGAGTCATTAAACCGAGGTCCCGTCTTCGTATGACCTTAGCTGTTGATGGGACGTAAATCTCAAACACACACACTTTCACACCTCCAAAACGGTATTTTTTTCTGGCGAAAATGTGATTTTCTTTTTGTTTTACAGCCCGTGTCGAAAACACGCCTATACAAATACATTGTCAATTTATCAGCCAAAAAAAAATGGAAATTTTAAGATGAAAATTTGTGATTTTTTTCTTATTTCTGCTCAAAACATAGATTGTGGGGACCCACAATTTATTATTTTAAGCAGATAGAAGGAAATACTGTTTACCCCTGCAAACCCCAGTTTTACTAAAAGTGGGATTTAAGGCGGTCAAAATTATAAAGGCGTGTTTTCGTGATGCCTTTCAAGATCATTTCACTCATACCGAGCCGATCGTTGATCAGAGGTGGGCGAAAACCAGAGTACCCGGAGAAAAACAGCCTGATCTTCTGTTGCAGAACATGGCGTCTGACCTGAGCCAGGCTCGAACCCACAGCGGTGGGAGACCTAATGGGAAAGAGTCAGCGCTCTTATCCACTAGGCCACGGTTGCCCATTATTTTTCTTATTTATATATCCAAACGTATGTTTTAGGGGCTCGTTCGAAACCCCTATGTCTTGGAACAGAAATAAGAAAAATATAATGTTCAGTCTATAAACCAAGTTTTCTCTATATAAAGTAGGGTTTAGAGGGGGTGTCCATGATTACACGGATTTGTTAACATGATATTAGGTCGGAAATGGTCGGACATTTGCGTACGCCCATTACTAAAACCCGGAACGGAACAGAACGGAACAAAATATGAAACAGAATAGCTAGGTATAGGCTATGGAATGGAACATGGAACAGAACCCGAAGGTCTCTGCTTAAAATCGAACGAAACTTGCTAAAATACGGAGTATACTTATTTCTATACTCGTGCGTACAGTAAAGACCCTGATCAGTCTGCGCATCTGCAGTCGGTCGATCAGTCGGTTTTCGATCGCAAATTACGTTTTACGGCTCCGCTGAGGCATCGCCGTAAAACGAAATTTCCGGCCGTAAAACCTCCGATTTACCTCCCCAAAACCCAATTTTGAATACAGTTATCCCCTTAATATATCACTGTTTGGAGGTCAGTTGTAAGGTAGATCAAATCAGCAGCGCGTAGCGCGATTGATTTATCTACTTCCAGTGCACCGACAAATTGTGATATACTGGGAGGATCGAAGTTCGAGGACGTTTTACAAGCGTCTTGACCCGTTTATATTTCTATAAACAGCAAGATAATAAAACAGTTGGTAATAAAATAGTCAAACAACATTTGATGAATAAACTATCAGAAACAAACATGAAAATTAACGAGCAAACTTCGACAGAGCTAATTATTTATTAAATGGCCTTTTCAAAATCGCATTTAAGTTCGAGGATGCAGTTGTCTTCGGCATAATTGAGGTGCTGTGCGGGGTAAAATTAAAATGAAGGCGTGTAATTATAACAACATACTTTGATTGTGAATCAAATAAATTTTGCTGAAAATAATTTGGAAAATGACGATATGCTCATTTCTTCTCCATTTGTGCTCTAAAGTATACTCTTCTTCTAGATATCTGTTTAGTTGATTCTGTTCTATTCCATACAAGTCCAAAAATTTAGCCCCATTTTACAATTTGTTCATTTATAACTACTTCCTCAGGTTTTGATTATAAAGTTTTAATATTTCTAAAGAGCGTCACATTCACCACTGCTCTCCGTTTCCCAGGAGATAAAATAAGCCTCTGAAGAAATAAGGACATTAGGTATGTTTACTAAAAGAATTTCCCAACATTGAGCCTCATACGAAAATTACAGAAAAACAAGTCTGCTTGGTTTGTCTCGACAGTAAACAAAGGACGCTTGATGTTTCTGCCAGAATGTTTGTGAAGAAATCATTGGGTAAGTATTAGCAAAAATGGCGGATTTTTGAAACTTTGTAATGTCTCAACCAATATTTACCTCTCTGATTGCCATCGCAAGAATAACATTCTTACAAAATGTTGGCTTTTATTTGTGGTTTGTTGTTGTTGATTCACGAGAGCATGGCATCGGTGGTAATTAGAATATGTGAACATAAATGACGTCATCGAACTTGTGTCACCCTCGAAGTTGCATGACAGCCCTATATATTACTCATTACAAATCACGCAATAGAGCTGATCTATTTCAATTCTAACACACTGAAAGTCGACTAAAGCCTGTTGTTTCCTTCATATTCTCTCAACATTCCGCCATTATTTGACTGTAATACAAGCAGTTACCTTTTTTTTTGTAACGTACTTGATGCATGAAAAAGACGTCACTCCGTCTGATCGATGACATTGCAAAATGACAAAAAACGGCGGCTCTTCGCGTCACGCTTTTTCGTCTAGTGATTTGTCACTCAATATATCACTGGATTGCGCATAGATATTTATGCCGTTGGCTATATAGGCGACCAGCGTTAGAATAGAGGGATCAACCATGGTTTTTCATGCATTACCGTTGGCTATTTAGGCGACCAGCGTTAGAATAGAGGGATCAACCATGGTTTTTCATGCACTAACATTTGCCGGATCCCGAGGAAGCTGTTTGAACCTGAGGCCGAATGTTCAGATATCGTCCGAGGGATCCGGCAAATGTTTATGCAATTAAATAACCATGGATGATCGTTGTTCTTGCATAATTTACGATTCCGACAGCAAATTGTGACGAAAACGCCAAACTCTTCAAATGCGACCGGCGAACCAACATGGCGGTCAGTTCAGAATGTTATTTACAATGACGTTGTTACCCAGTAACCATCTGACGTCATCATAGAGCCCTAAAACGCTATGTTCAGTGCGATAAATTTACGTCACTCAACGTAACGCAAACAAAGCAAGGCCAGTCTTGTGATATCAAAAGCTCAAAATCCATGTTCAAACAGTACGCGAATTTCATGATTTGAACATGGTTTTTTGCTGTTTGAGCACGACTTTCGGTCTATTTGACAATGGCTTCAAACGCCTTGCGCATAGATATTTATGCAAGACTTGCATAACTTACGATTCCGCAACAAATTTTGAAGAAAACGCACAAAGGATCCATATAAATTCCAACATCGGCACACCAACATGGCGGCAAGTTAAGAATGTTGTTTACAATGACATTGTTACGCAGTAACCCTCTGACGTCATATCGTAGAGCTCTAAAACGCTTCGTTCAGAGCGATAATATAGGGATCAACCATGGTTTTTCATGCATTAACATTTGCCGGATCCCGAGGAAGCTGTTTGAACATGAGGCCGCTAGGCCGAATGTTCAAATATCTTCCGAGGGATCCGGCAAATGTTAATGCAATGAAATAACCATGGATGATCGTTGTTCTTGCATAACTTACGAATCCGACAGCAAATTTTGACGAAAACGCCCCAAAACCCTATATAAATTCCATATAAACTCTTCAAATGCGACAGGTAAACCAAAATGGCGGCCAGTTCAGAATGTTGTTTACAATGACGTTGTCATGCAGTGACGTCATCATAGAACCCTAAAACGCTATGTTCAGGGCGATAACGTTACGTCGTTCAACGTAAGTAAATAAAGCAAGGGCCGTCTTGTGATATCAAAAGCTCAAAATCCATGTTCAAACAGCACGCGAATTTCATGATTTGAACATGGTTTTTGCTGTTTGAGCACGGCTTTCGGTCCATTTGACAATGGCTTCAAACAGCCGTGCGCATAGGTATTTATGAAAGAACATAGCATCGCTCAACGTAACGTAGATAAAGGAAGGCCCATCTTGCCATATCAAAAGCTTAAAATCCATAATCAAATAGTATATGAATTCCCTGATTTGAACATGGGCTTTGTTGTTTGAGCACGGTTTCGGTCCTTTCAGTACAATGATCTGAGAGAATAAAGTATATGTTTTGTTCTGTTCTGACAATGGCTGCATAGGTATTTATGCAAGAATTAAGGGGATAACCTTATTCAAAATTTTCATTTGGGAAGGAAATGGGCAGTTTTACGGTCGGAAATTTCGTGTTACGGCGACGTGTCAGCGGAGCCGAGAAACGAAATTTGCGACCGTAGAACCGACGATTTAAATGAGAGCATGTAATACAGATGATACTATGTCGAATTTACGGTCCGTAAGTAATAGGAACTTTTTGATACCCAAACCTAAAATGGATTTGTTCAAAAATAGTATGTCTTACTCAGGTGCTTTGATCTGGAACAGTATCCCACTAGAAATAAAGAATGCTACTACCTTGTGTTCTTTTGTAAATAAATGTACTGTTTGGTTGAAACATTAAAGTCTTTTCACATTTGCACCATCGCCGCCATTAGCGTAATTTTGACTATAGGAAATATATCCTGTAAGATCGCGTATGAATGTATATATGTATGTGTGGATGCGCGAATGAGATAATGCATTTTATACTGTTGATTATGTTATACCTTATACTTTAGTTAGAGGGCCTCAATGAAAATTGGTTCGCCAATTGAGTTACGCTCTTTAAATAAAGTCGCTACTTACTTACTTACTTACTTATTTACCTCCCCAAATGACAATTTTCCCCATTCTAATGCATTTATTCGGTTGTTTTCTTTAAAAAAAGTGTGCTATTTGCTACCGTAAAACCGACGGTTTACCTCCCCAAATCAGTTCGCCCCATGCTAATGCATTTATTTGGTTGTTTTCTTTAAAAAAGTGTTCTATTTGCTCAGCTGCGTAAAACAAAATACCAGCCAATGGAAAGCGACGTTACATGATGACGTCTGGTTTCCGAGAGTATATCGCAGAATATACCACAGGAGCTTGGCGTAATAAAATTTAAAGGGCTTGTCCCTACGTTTCTATATAATAGAAACGAAGGACGGCCACTGTTTCAGAGGTCCGAAAATCCCAACATCTACATATTGCTCCGTCGAAATGCAGCGTTAACATATTTTATTAATGTGCAATATAATTTCCGCCGCATCTAATAGTACTTCGCTACGCTTTAATCCACGACAATCCTTCTGTTTCTTTATAATTTGCCCTTCGCACAGTTACTGGTTACGTCGCCATGTTAGTTTACACTGAACGAGTCCATACATGTTATCTGATTGGTGTAAAGAAAAAACCAAGAGAATCGTCACGTGCTTGGTGACCAAGCAAAACCCTATAAAAATTAAATGCGATTCGCCTAACGAAAACAAAATGGCGGCGTAACCAGCACTTGTGCGATGGGGATATTTTATGAAACACACATTTAACGATGAATTATATGACAAAGCAGTTCTATAAGAGGCGGCGGAAGGTTGAGGATTCGTTCATTAACGTAAGCAAAATTGCATTTCAACGGAGCAATATGTAGATTTTGAGATTTTCGCATGAAAATCAATGGATCTCTGAAACAGTGTCCGTCCTTCGTTTCTATTGAATAGAAACGTAGAGATGAACCCTTTAATTGTAATACGTCAATCTACAATGGAATATACTGTCGCAAATGTTTGACCTTATCCAATCGGACGTCGCGTTACATACGCAGGTGCATTAGAATAGGGGATAACTGAATTCAAGCCGGCCTCAGTGGCTCAGTCGGATTCGCGTCTGACTGGTGATCAGGAGGACGCGGGTTCGACTCTCGCCGGGGTCGGCAACATTCTTTCGTGGAGATTGATCATGAAATCTTTTCTACGGTCATTCTCTCCCTTCCGCTGATTCAAGAAGGGCAGTTGTCAGTTTCTGGCGAAAGAATGTGCACTGTACTGGTTAACCGCTTACGTATAAGCCTGCCCAGGAAAGTGTTGATAGGTAAACTGACCGGCTCAAAAATGACCTAAACAGTGTTGACTGGGCCGTTAAACTCCAATACAAACAAACAAACAAACAAAAACTGAATTCAAAATTGTCATTTGGGGAGGTAATCTGTGGTTTTACGGTCGCAAAATTTGTTTTACGGCGACGCGCTAGCGGAGCCGTAAAACGGAATTTGCGACCGTAAAACCGACGATATACTCCCCCAAATGGCAAAATTTAATACAGGTATCCCCTATTCTTTTTCTTTTATTTTTGTTTTGTTGAAATTGTACTAGTTTGCTCAAATCGGCAAGCGTTTTGAGCTGCGTAAATCCAAATGTTATCAAATGAAAACCGACTACAAAATGACGTCGGGTTTCCGACAACTGTCGCAAATTTTTGATGTTATCCAATGAAACGTCGCGTAACATAGGCAAGTGCATTAGAATATGCTTTAGCGCAGGCTGATCTGGTGCTCTGCTGTTAGCCAACAGATGTTTTCACGAGCTGGCACTTTTCTTGTTTTAGGTGGGTTTTATTGGATACTTCTTCTGGAGACACGGACTTTGCTGTAGGAGAGAAACGGAAGACAGACAGGTTTCGTCGAATACAACGGTATTTGCGAAGACTGAGACACTCTTTGTATCTGTTTTTTACTATGAGCATACGACGTATATAGCATGAATTGACACAACTGTTTTTTTCCATTTTATTAATTGCCTATTCTGTATTGTTTGGAAGTCATCCATATTAACACTATTAAACACATGTTTTTAATGGCGTCAATTAATAAAACTGCCATTAATCAAGTAATTTCGTATTGGCCTAGTTACAGGCCCTCGGTCAGCTGTATTGGCCTCGGCCTTCGGCCTCCGGCCAATACAGCAGACCTCGGGCCTGTAACTGGGCCAATACGAAATTACTTGCCGATGATTAATAACATTATAGTACAAGACAGACAACTCTACACTTTGTTGTTCGCAAATGTTTTAAGGGGAATGGATACACCTTCAGGGAAGGTAACTTCTGCAAAAGTATTTTTGTCTCCCATGCCAGTTGGGAGAGTTGACCCCTTTTTCCGTGGGACAGAGCTTATAAAAAAAGCAAACAGGATGTTCCGAAAGTTGTCACCCTTTAAAAAATGCCGAAAAAAATCTGCCAGGCGTTCCCATACCCCTTAAAATGGCGTGGATCATGTCCTTATGATTTGTTTGTTTTCGTTGAAGTTTTTAGGTTCCCGTTAACACTCTTTAGGTCATTTTTGAGACGTTGCTTTCAAATTTGTGGGCTTTTTACCCGACATTGAGATAAAATGACATCTCAAGCCCAACCGCCCAAAGAAACTGCTAGGGTTTATGGAGCGCTTAAATCGGTTTACCAGTTCCCAGTTCGGTCGGTTTCAGCTCAGTGTGGAATCACCATGCAGCCAAATCTATTTCTCCAAGCCCCGACCCTTGTGACCGTTTCACATATTCCTTCAGTTATGCTATCCACTACAGCCCAGACCTTTGGCGCGCCCCCGCCTATCGGGGCTTGAAGAAATAGATGGGCTGCATGATGCTTCCACGCAGAGCTGAAACCGATCGCACACGAGTACTGGTAAACCGCTAAGAGGATCAAAGCCTGCACAGGCAAAGCGGTGCGAGTCTGTTCGTTCATGCTTATAAACCCTATTGGTTTCATTGGGCGACAGGACTTGAGATGTCATTTCATCTCAATGTCGCGTAAAAGTCCCACAAAATTGGAAGCGGCGTCTCAAAAGTGATCTATATAGGGTTGACGGGGACGTTAAACCTCAAATCAAACAAATCGAATACCTTTGTCAAGCAACGCGGTCAGCCATCAGGGTCCTGACCGCGATATCCATTGTTTAACTTCGTGAAAAAGCCAACCACTTTTACTAGATATAGCCTGTTTTATGTTCTTCCCTCGCCTGATTTTTTTATTCATGTATGATTGATGATGTTTTTTCAACCGAAACTTGGGATGCTTTCTATCGTCAAGCACTGCAACGGAAGACCGGGTGATTTCTTTCCTCCGGGCACTCACGCTTCCAGCTCCGATAAACGATCGTCTCTATATAAGTTAAAGACTTTTGCAATGCCCTTAAATCCCATTTGAAAATCAAAAACTGCATTCATGTTGTTTTGGTTTTGGTTTGGTTAGGTTTTACGGCCCTTTCAAGATTATGTCACTTATTTAAAGCTGATCTCTGATCAAAGGTGGGTGAAAAACGATTAACTGGAGAAAAACCATCTGACCTTCCTTTTCAGAACCAGGCGTCTCACAGGTGAGCCGATCGAGGCTCCAACCCACAGCGGTCAGAGACCTCATGATTAGGAGACAGCGCTCATACCAACAAGGCCACGGGAGCCCGGTATACATGTTTTATGACCTCATTGTCTCATTAGGGTAACACGTCCACAAATTTAAAGCTTTCTGCAATGACACTAGAACATTTTCTCATGAAAAAGTGAATTTTTTTCTCATAAACATAATACAGTAAAACATTAATAACTCGAATACCTCTGGGACCACGAAAAATTGTTCGAGATAGGGGTAAATCGAACCACTTAGGGGATAACTGTATTGAAAATTGTCATTTGGGGAGGTAAATCGGAGGTTTTACGGTCGGAAATTTCGTTTTACGGCGACGCGTCAGCGGAGCCGTAAAACGGAATTTGCGACCGTAAAACCGACGATTTACCTCCCCAAATGACAATTTCCAATACAGTTATCCCCATTCTAATGCATTTATTTGGTTGTTTTCTTAAAAAAAAGTGTGCAATTCTGCTCAAAGTGGCAAGCGCTGTCAGCTGCGTAAAACCAAATTCCAGCCAATGGAAAGCGACGTTACATGATGACGTCGGATTTCCGACAGTATATCGCAGAATATACTGTCGCAAATTTTTGACGTTATCCAATCAGACGTCGCGTTACATACGCAAGTGCATTAGAAAGAGGGTTACATGTACTCATACACCGGACCTTGGGGTACAATGAGAATGGCCTCAGGATATATTTTTCGACTTTTAATAAAATAAAGGTATGTTGTGTGTACTCATTTGAATCGCTTCATTGAGGCGATTCTAATGAGTGCACACAACATACAATTCCAAGATAAAATCAAAAGTGTGAGTTAATCTAAATACGAGTCGTATATAGACATAACGATAACACACCCGTGCGACATTGTACTTTTTTCAAGTCTCCAAAATGGCTACTTTTCTTTGAAAATCCATGATATTTTTCTTATTTATTCTGCAAAAATAGGTTGTGGGTGCTCGTTAGAATCGCCTCATTAAGGCGATTCTAACGGGTACCCACAACCTAAGTCTTAGAGCAGATAAGAAAAATAATGAATAACCCCGTACCACCTCGTACAGAGAAACCCCAGTTTTTTCTGTACAAAGTGGGTTTTTAAGAGGGTGTTCATTTCACGGACTTGTTCACGTGATGTATCTGGAAATAACGGAAAAAGTTCTAGAGGAAATTCAGAACGAGTTCGAATTAGCCCTAGTAAACGAGTAATCCGTGTACGAGTCATCGAAGTATCACTTTGGATTATTTTTGCTGTCGGTCCCCGCCCATCGGGGCTTGAAGAAGTATATGGGCTGCATGATGCTTCCACGCAGAGCTGATTTGTTTGTTTGATTTGAGGTTTAACGTCCCCGTCAACACTGTAAAGGTCATTTTGGAGACGTTGCTTCCAATTTTGTGGGACTTTTACCCGACATTGAGATGAAATGACATCTCAAACCCTGTCGCCCAATGAAACCAATAGGGTCTATTAGCATGGACGGTCCGCCTCGCACCGCGGTTCCTGGACAGGCTTAGATCCTCTAAGCGGTTTACCAGTACTAGTGTGCGGGCCGGATTCAGCTCTGCGTGGAAGCATCATGCAGCCCATATATTTCTTCAAGCCCCTACGGGCGGGGGCTTACGCAGAGCTGAAACCGACCCGCACACGAGTACTGGTAAACCATTTAGAGGATCTAAGTCTGCCCGGAAAAAGCGGTGCGAGTCGGCCCGTCCATGCTTATAAACCCTATTGGTTTCATTGGTCGGCATATTATCTTGTGCCGAAACTTCCCAAGATCTAAGTTGTGCAAACAAGATAATATGTTGTATGAACAAGATAATATCTTGTGCGCACAACATATTAATATATTAAGTTGTGCGCACAAGATGTGTTGTCCGCACAAGATAAATGATTTTGTCCGCACAAGATAATATCTTTTGCGCAAAACATATTATCTTGTGTGCACAAGATAATATCTTAATATATTTTTCGCACAATATATTAAAATAAAATTGAATGTCCCTTTCCGGGTTCAATAGATTTCCTTGCATATAAACTGTTTGCATATCAAACATAAAACTTTACTTTTTGCTGCTATTTTTTTTTTTAATTTTTCAATTAATTGTCAGCATTTGTCTTTTTTTACCCAAAAGCTACGAGCAATTGTCTTGTGAGCAAGTATTTGCGTTCTACACCTTGCTTGGAGGTTTAAAGTCCACCTCAACACTTTTTAGGTCATTTTGGAGACGTTGCTTCCAATTTTACGGGACTTTTACCCGACTTTGAGATGAAAGGACATATCAAGCCCTACCGCCCTATGAAATAAATTGGGTGGATGGACGGTCCGACTCGCACCACTGCTTAGACACTCTAAGCGGTTTTCCAGTACTCATGTGCGGCTGTTTCAGCTCTGCATGGACGCATCTGGGCCCACACTGTTTGCCTTTATGCAAAAGTATTTTTAAAAAAGTTTGCAAGAAGATTCAGCAGACGACATAAGCAGAGGACATTTTCAGATGTAGTTTTGCTCGGCGTATTAAGGGTTTAAGAACGCGCGACCTTAGGAAACAAGGAAAACAGTACAAAACTGAACATTTTGGAGTGCACATACTTTTCTCGGCCAGGCTGGCCAGTTACGACCACGTAGGCCTCATCAGTGACCCTCATGTATTTTTCGAAATTCCACAATGGAATCAATGGAATCAATGGTCCCAAATGACTGTAAAACACAATCTACACTATGATGAAGGGCAGTAACACCTTTGCAGAGTGCATCACCTGCTATAGAGGCCCCATCTGTTAAGCAAGCCATTTGTTTTAAGGAGGCTTGCATTCAGTTCTGAAGAAAGGCAAGTGCATTAAATCTCCCCTGTATTAATCAAGCACATATCGACTTGCTTAATACTTATTTGTTCGAGTGTACTCTTAAACAAGAACTTGGTAGAACAAAGACCTGCGGCCCCCACCCATCGGGGCTTGAAGAAATAGATGGTCTGCAGAGCTGAAACTGACCCGCACACGAGTACTGGTAAACCGCTTAGATGATCTAAGCCTACTCAGGCAAAGCGGTGCGAGTCAGATCGTACATGCTTATAAACCCTATTGGTTTCATTGGGCGGCAGGGCTTGAGATGTCATTTCATCTCAGTGTCGGATAAAAGTCCCACAAAATTGGAAGCAACGTCTCCAAAATGACCCTTACAGTGTTGACGGGGACGTTAAACCTCAAATCAAACAAACAAAATGGAACGAAGACCTGTATTCAGGTCTCAACCGTATGTGTATCAGTTTTTTTTATAGTTTATATCCTTTGCTGTTGTCATTGGCTTTTCGCTGCTCTAGTGTTGGGACTGATAATGATAACGATGACAGTGCTGCTGTTACACAATCTATTGCACGTGTTCTTTTCATTTATTTCCTTCCAACACCGGGATGCGGTTGATACTGTAACTCAAACCTGAAAAACACATGTACATTGTTTATGGGCGGTGCCAAATTAGGGGATAACTGTATTCAAAATTGTCATTTGGAGAGGTAAATCGGCGGTTTTACGGTCGGAAATTTCGTTTTACAGCGACCCGTCGCCGTAAAACTGAATTTGCGATCGTAAAACCGACGATTTACCTCCCCAAATGACAATTTTCAATACAGTTATCCCTAAAGTATATTTCTTTCATCTAGTATACATTCTCATCTACAGAAAAATTTATTCGCATATGAACTGCGAAAAACAGTGGTATCATAAATAATATTGCTCGATATATACAGTGAAATTCCGCTATTAAGACAACCTAAAATTTGGACTAATTTTGCAAAAAAAAAAAAAAAAACTAAAAAAAAAAAAATTTATTTTGAAGGGTACATTTAATTTTTCTTCGTGCTTTCTGCCTACAATGTCCTCTGGTCAGGGACCACCCTTGGACTAATCAAAAGACTGAACAATCCCAAAGGTGGTCTTAATATAGGAATGTTACTGTATTTAGTGCTAAGAAGTTCCGGAAACAACATATGGGCCCCGCCAAGCGATTTTGGTACTTATCGCCTATGCGAGCAGCGAAGGTTCAGGCGAGCCTGCGCATCCGCGCAGTCTCGCCAGAACCTTCGCTGCTCGCTCATACAAGCAGTGAATCAAGTGGAACCTTCAGACAGAAAGCCATATCCCTGGCCCCTCTGAATGGCTGGGCATGCGCAGTTAAAGTTTGTCATGACGGAATGCTCGAAGACCCAAATTCGCTTGGCGGGGCTCATATGTCAACAGCATTCCGGGACGATCGGATCGTCCTTAGTTATTATCTATTTTGTATATTTGTAGTGTTGGGCCAGCGGCCTACGTTACCTCAGAAATAAACTTTTAAACTGTATAATTGGAATGGAAAGTTGGTTGGACCTTCCAGATGAGTGTGTGTCAGGATTCGATATTGAATATCAACTATCTATTTGAAGGAAATGGTAGATGTTTCAATGCATGATTGTTTGCAAGAAAGTTTGTTCATAATAATTGTGTCAAATGGTGATAAATAAAATGTTCACCCTATAACCCCTTCAACATATTAGTTTTTTCTGTATGTCAAAGATAGCGGCCCAGAGGAGTGCTCGTTTTGAAGTCGATTATGAGTACACACAGCATGCATTTACAAGAAAAAGAGAGAACCTCACTATTTTGTATGTAGAGGGACTCAAGAAAGGGATCGACCAATTCATTGTAAACGAGCAATGGAAGTTCGAGCCATCGAAGTTCGACTGTAGTTGGCAAAGGGTTTAGCCCAAGATCAGAATGCGGCATATGATCAGGTTTTACAGCTAAAGTACAGTTTTTAGCTGGTTGTACATGTATGAAGCAGAAGAAGAGCTATTGCAGTCGCCCTTGTCATGCACTTTTGCATTCCTGTCACACTGCTTTCAAATGTATCTCGACGGTACGTATCAAAGAGCATTCGTTTTTAGAACTCGGGTGCCTTGGAGGGTCTTCCGAGATTGCAGAAAAACATTCCAAGGTTAATGCCCGGCTGTGAGGCATAGAGTTAAAATCTAGGACGCCTTTTATTATGTCATATGCATTTCTTCTATGCATACAGATAATTGGGTACTATGTGACCATTGGTAACCTGCATTTCAAGGTCTAGTGGTTTCACCTTATATCTTGTAGACTTGGTTGTTTGAATTGAGAATTTACGTCATCGTCAGCCATATTTGGGTCATTTTGGAGACTTTGCGTCCAAGTTTGTGGGACTTATAACTGACATTTAGATCAAATGACATCTCGAGTCCTATTAACAGCCGGTGAACATAGATTGTGGTTACTCCTTAGAACCCACAATCAATGTTTGAACTTGAAATAAGAAGAAAAATCGAAAAATCTTCATCTGGGCCCCGTCAAGCGATTTTGGTACTTATCGCCTATGCGAGCAGCGAAGGTTCAGGCGAGCCTGCGCATTCGCGCAGTCTCGCCAGAACCTTTGCTGCTCGCTCATACAAGCAGTGAATCAAGAGGAACATTCAGACAGAAAGCCATATTCCTGGTCCCTCTGAATGGCTGGGCATGCGCAGTTAAAATTTGTCATGACGGAATGCTCGAAGACACAATTTCGCTTGGCGGGGCTCATCTGAAAAATGCATGTTCTGGATATGACTCAACACTTATGTTCAGCAACGCCTCTGTATAACATGTAAGTATATGTATACTTTTTCTTGTTTTGGTTGTTTGTATTCAATGGTGTCAAAGTTATATATTCAAAAGCTCATATACTGCCGATGTTCACGTATTCACAACTGACCTATTAACTTAAACTGCACACAAACTATGTAAGAGGTTTTATGTACTAGTTGACGATTTATTGACCAACAGAATCATCCAATCAATAGATTTGGAGAAGTCCAGTTACAACAAACGAGTTCAGGCTTATTTTATTCGTAGTCTGTTTTACTTTAACCAAACAGCGGAGAACCTGCATTCTGTGGCGTCTGATCGGGCGGTGTATTCATCGTTTGTCAATGCACCATGTTTGGGACACTATGCAAATATGGATTGATAAGTAGCGCAATTAAATAAAGGAACCGCAAATACTAAAAAGGGTAGTTCAACACTTTACAGTCTTAATCCAAATTCGGGACTATTTTCCCGCCTACATTCAGAGACAATCGACCCACCAGTGTTAACAGTGCTTTGATTTTGACTAAGGCTGTCACGGTTAATCGTATAATCGATTAAATGATCGATAAATGCCACAAAAATGATTATCAGTACTGATTTGCTTGTAATCGATTATTTGATTTGACTACCCAAACTTGTGCCTAAAATAGCTGGATCAGTGGCAAACAGTGCAGACCCTGATGAGACGCCGCATTTTGCGTTCATCTGGGTCTACACTGTTTGCTCAGGCCTGCTTGTTCAAATATACATATGTAAAGTGCAACATATGGTAAGAGTTCTGCTCAGACAGAAAACCAGACAGGTGAAATAATGACAAAAACCTTAGCGATCACTAATCGATTATCGATCGCAATGACAGGACTGATAATCGATTATCTTTTCAGCTCCGATTAGCCAGCCCTAATTTTGACTAAGTCAAACAACAGGCTCATCGTAGTAACAAGTCCGTGTAATGAACACCCCTAGAAACCCCACTTTACACAGAGAAAACTGGGGTTAACAGAGGTATACATTATTTACTTATTTATGTTACAAGACATAGGTTGTTGGTTCTCATTAGAACCGCTTAAATGATAGAGAAGAATGATTTTGGGTTGTTTGTTTGTAAATCGACCTAAAGTTATACATTTAAAAGCTCTTATACTGCTAATGTCCACGTGATCACAACCGAACAATTAAACTGCACACAAAGTAGATCAAAAGTTTTGAGTACTAGTTAACCCTTTACTAACATATAGATTCTTCCAATCAATAGATTTGGAGAGGTCCAGTTACAATAGAAGAGTTCAGGCTTGTTATATTTGTAGTTTGTTATACATAGAGTTCTTTACTAAACCATACAGTGAAAAACTTGCATATGTGGCGTCTGATCATGCGGGGGTATTCACCGTTTTTCGATGTCCCAATTCGGTACGCTATGCAAATATGGATTGATAAGTAGTACAATAAAAATAAAATAACCACAAATACCGAAAAAGGGTGTTTCAACCTTTTATAGTCTTAATCCAAATTTGGGATTATTTTCAGCCCACATTCACAAGACAATCAACCCATCAGTGCTGTCAGTTCTTTGATTTTGACACAGCTAAAGATGGCTAATCACGGTAACAAGTCTGTGTAATGGTCAACCCTCTAAATCTCACTTGAGCCCCGCCAAGCGAATTTGTGTCTTCGAGCATTCCGTCATGACAAATTTTAACTGCGCATGCTCAGCCATTCAGAGGGGCCAGGGATATGGCTTTCTGTCTGAAGGTTCCTCTTCATTCACAGCTTGTATGAGCGAGCAGCGAAGGTTCTGGCGAGACTGCGCGGATGCGCAGGCTCGCCTGAACCTTCGCTTTTCGCATAGGTGATAAGTACCAAAATCGCTTGACGGGGCCCACTTTATACAGAGAAAACTGGGGTCTACAGGGGTATGCATTATTTTTCTCATTTCTGCTCCAAGACATAGGTTGTGGGTACTCGTTAGAACCGCCTCACTTAAGTGGTTCTAATGGGCAGCCACAGCCTTTGTTTTGAGATTAAATAAGAAAAAATATCACAAGTTTTCATCAGAAAAATGGCTGTTTTGGAGATATGAAAGAAAGCACTGCGTCACACGGACTTGTTATCGTAATCTTGGAGACGTTGCTTCCAATTTTGTTGGGCTTTTACCCGAAATCGAGATGAAATGACATCTCAAGCCCTGTCGTCCAATGAAACCAATAGGGTTTATAAGCACGGACGGTCCGACCCGCACCGCTTTGCCTGGGCAGGCTTCGATCCTCTAAGCGGTTTACCAGTAGTTTCAGCTATGTGTGGAAGCATCATGCAGCCCATCTATTTCTTCAAGCCCCGATGGGCGGGGGCCAATCAGAGTGCTTTAACATTGAAGTCTATGGGAATTCTAAACCAATATGACTGATGGCAATTATCTGCCACTTATAAGAAAGATCTCAGAACAGTTTTATGTTAAGTTTGTGTAGATGGCCAATGTTCTTTTCATAAGTTTGCTGTACAACACAGTTACCATGGCAACACATTTTAAGTGATATGTGTATGTTTTTTTTTTCACTGATGTTCCACGGTTGCTAAGCAAAACAAAAATAGAAATTGTCCCAAACTTATGAAAAAAAAAAAAAAAAAAAACGAGGCTTGTGAATTACTCCAGATGCTAGCATAAAACGATAGTTCTCATTTCTTTAGGTTTTTGCTATTCTGTTGCTCACAAAATTACGATAACACACCCGTGCGACATAGTGCAGTTTTCACACCTCCAAAATGGCTACTTTTCTGATGTAAAGCCTTGATATTTTTGTTATAAATGCTCAAAACATAGGTTGAGGGTGCTCGTATAAAACGCCTCAATGAGGCTGTTCCAACGACTACCCACAACCTATTTCTTGGAGCAGAAATAAGAAGTATAATGTATATCCCCGTAAACCCCAGTTTTTCTCTATATAAAGTGGGGTTTAGGGGGTCTTCATTTCACGGACTTGATCACGTGATTTGACGTCGCGACATTAAAGCACTAATACTTTTTGCACTTAACTATATTTAATCTGCTTTTTGCAAACACCCAGTAGCCTGGTGGTGCGCATGCGCGCGAATTGTGCGCTTCCCTATTTTCAGGGACAAATTTTGGATTTTTTTGGAATAATTAGGAATACCCTGGATGAGTTGTTTAGCTATTTATCTTAACTTAACTTATTTATTGTCCTGAGTATTCTTTTTCAGCTCTAGCTTTTTTGTTTGGTGAATTGTAAAAAGCGTAGCCCGGTCATTTTTGTAGTGGTAATTTTCTACCCTGCACCGGTCACCGGAACTTAATTTAGTTCCGGTTCGCGGATTGGACACAAATAGGTAAACAACAACATAATGAAAATATAGAATATAAGTTATTCATTCTGATATTGCCCACCAGAGGAGATTTTCCAAGACACACACAGTAATTTTTGCCCTTCATACCTCAGGAAGTCAGTACTCAAACCATCCATGATGTGTCATTTTGTATTTGACATCCTATTTGGAGTATGTTGCTTGCTGTTGGCAACACGTTTTGTTTCACTTTTTAACTGCAGTTGACAAGACCTACAGGAAATTCCAATTGACTTCTACCCTGTTTACACTGACTCTAGAGGTACAACAGCTAACCAGCATAACCTTTCGTTTCATGTACCCCAGTTGTGCACGGTATCAATTCTAAAGAAATCTTTTAGGTTTAAGGAATTTCCTGGCTCAAATAAACTTTGTTATTTATACATATTTACAGTGATGATAGGAAATGCTTGGGATGTTGAAACTAATCCTGGTCTTGAATCCCGAAGTAACAGTACACATTTCCCATGTGGGGTCTGTACTGAAAGTGTTGGTTGGGATGACCGAGGAATTTGTTGTGATACTTGTAATGTCTGGTATCATATAAGCTGTCAAGGCATGTCTTCAACTATGTATAGCATTTATACTAGTCCATTGAGTACAAGCATGGCATGGGATTGCTTGAAATGTGGAATGCCTAACTTTTCCACATCGCTATTTGGTGATTCAGCAACTTTAGATACTCATAATAGATTTGATCCATTATCATCCCTGTCCGAGGCTGATAGTCCGATACCAGACAATATTGGCCCACCTACTGCAGCTTCTTCGCCCATTGTGCAGCAACCAAGAGGAGCTAAACCGAGGACCAAAAAAGCGGTCCTCAACCACCCCCTCAGAATCTTGATTATGAATTGTCAGTCAATTAAGAATAAAAGGGCTGAAATTCACACAATTATCGACTCGGCTAAACCGGACATCATTTTGGGGAATGAGTCTTGGTTAACCCCAGATATCAAAAACTCGGAGATTTTCCCAGATTCATTTGAGGCCATCCGGAAAGACAGAGTTGGAGATGCCCATGG
Organism: Lucinisca nassula; assembly: GCA_963580285.1. NCBI lineage: Eukaryota > Metazoa > Mollusca > Bivalvia > Lucinida > Lucinidae > Lucinisca > Lucinisca nassula. The sequence continues at coordinate 18,315,226 of OY757012.1, forward strand.
TGGTGTCTTCGTGGCATTCAAAAGAGACCTGCTCTGCACAGAAACTCCGGAGTTGGACACCGACTGTGAAATAGTTTGGTGTAAGTTGAACATTATTGGGTGTAGGACTCTGTACCTTGGATCTTTTTATCGTCCACCAGATCAGATTGACCCAGATTATCTTGAGGCTTTCAATACATCCTTGGCTAGGATAATGTCAAATGGAAATGCCCACATATTGGTAGGAGGGGACTTCAATCGTGGTGATATTGAATGGAGCAACCAGCAGGTACCCCATGGGGTGTCGAAAAGGCAAACGCAACAACAGCTTTTGGATATAGTAAAAGAACATTGCCTCTCTCAAGTCGTAAATATACCCACCCGGCAAGAAAAAACCCTAGATTTGCTATTTACAAATTCTCCATCCCCCGTTAGTCGTGTCAAAGGGATGCCCCCGATCGGCAAGGCCGATCATGATATAGTTTATATTGAGTATGACATAAAAGCAAAGCGAATCCGACAGGTCCCGCGTAAAATATATTTATATAAGCGTGCGGATATGGATGGTCTGCGAGACCATATGGCGCGATTTAAGGATTCCTTCCTTTCCTCTGACCTCTCTCGCATGTCAGTAAATGACTTTTGGGTCAGTTTTAAGACCGAACTTACGACGGCCATGGAAAGGTACATACCAATAAAAATGACCAAAACAAAGCATAGTGTACCATGGATCGATAACACGATCAAACACATAATCAGAAGACGTGACAGAATGTACTTTCGTGCTCGTAAGTCTAGCAATCCCGACGTGAAGAACCATTACAAAAGGTTCAGAGCACATGTACAAAAGGTAATTAGAGATGCATATTGGAAGCATGTTTCCAGCATCTTTACCTTTGATGATGAAAATATTGATCCCGAGGGCCCCCAGAAGAATGGAAAAGTTAAGAAATTTTGGTCATTTGTAAAGTCCCTGAAAAAAGAATCATTTGGGATCACTTCACTTAGGGAAAATGGAATTTTGAAAACTGAATCGCGCGAAAAGGCAAATATATGTAATAAGCAGTTTCAATCGGCGTTTACACGTGAAGCTGACGGTGAGCTACCATCAAAAGGTACAAGTCCGTTCCCCTCTATGGGGGACATTACAGTTGACCCCAAAGGGGTCGCAAAACTGTTGGACAAGCTCAACATACATAAGGCATCTGGGCCTGACGGTCTGCATGCCAGGGTGCTTAAGGAATGTAGTGCTGAAATATCTCCCCTGCTGGCCTTTATTTTCAATGAATCACTTGCTCGGGGCACTGTACCAGATGACTGGCGACAAGCAAACATAACCCCGGTCTTTAAGAAAGGAGAAAAATATGATGCTGCGAATTACAGACCGGTGTCGCTCACATGCATCTGTTGCAAAACCCTGGAGCATATATTAGTTAGCAACATTAACAAGCACCTAGCCTCTGAAAGCATTCTTGCTGACTGCCAGCATGGTTTCCGAAGTCGAAGGTCTTGTGAAACTCAATTAGTTCAGTTCTACCATGACATAGTGAGCAATCTGGATGGGGCCATTAATCGTGGCCACAAACAGACTGACCTGATTATCATGGATTTTGCCAAGGCCTTCGACAAGGTACCTCACAGGAGGCTATTGTACAAACTAGATCATTATGGGATTAGAGGATCCACACTTAAGTGGGTTAGCTCATGGCTCTCTGGACGCACACAACAAGTTGTACTTGACGGCCAAGCGTCGGATCCAGTCCCTGTTTTGTCCGGTGTCCCACAAGGTTCGGTACTTGGACCGGTCCTTTTCTTGATATTTATTAACGATCTTCCTGATAATATCAGGTCATCTGTTCGCTTGTTTGCTGATGATTGTGTTTTGTATAGGAACATATATACTACTTCTGACTGTCTTATCTTACAAGATGACCTGGATAGCCTAGCACGTTGGGAGGCCGATTGGCAAATGAAGTTCAATGTGGCCAAATGTCATTCAATGAGGGTGTCACGGCACCCTCCAGACAAGCAGATTAAATTCAACTACTCATTACATCAGCATACTTTGGAACATGTCCAATCCGCAAAATATCTTGGTATCACCATTACTGATAATCTTGATTGGGGTCAACATATTTCTGAGATTACCTCTAAAGCAACTAGGACATTAGGGTTTCTTAGACGTAATTTGGCTTTTGCACCTAGGCAGACAAAGGGTGTTGCATACAAAACCTTGGTTAGACCTCAATTAGAGTATGCATCACCTGTTTGGCATCCCCATGTTAAAACTCAGGTTCAACAGGTTGAGAAGGTTCAGAGAACGGCTGCCCGATGGACCTGCAGGCGATGGCGGAACAGAAGCAGTGTTGGTGAAATGCTCGATGAGCTGGAGTGGCCATCCTTGGAGGCCCGTCGCGAGCAGTCCTCTTTAACCTTCTTTTATAAGATACACTCTGACACGGTGTCTCTTAATAAAGATAAATACTTGACCCCTGTGACTACTTCAACTCAAACAAGGGCATCAAAACTAAACAACAGTCAAAAAATATAGGTACCAGGCCTATAGTGATGCCCTGAAGAATTCTTTCTTCCCTAGAACTATTCCTCAGTGGAATAGTCTTCCCTCCTCTGTGGTAAATGCCAAAACTGCAGAGGAGTTCAAAGCCCGCATGGTGTAGATTGGGATCCAGAGGTGTGCGTTTTAGTACACCTCTGAAAGCAGATTGTAAATAGTTTTAAGAACTCATCCAGTGATTGTGTTTTTTTTTGTTTTTTTTTACTAAATTCTAAATTTAGCGCACCACCCAACTGAGGTAATGGCCAAGTTTGACCGACTCAGTATATGAAGATAGATAGATAGATAGATAGCTTCATCGGTCGACGTTTAATAAATGCTCGATGATTAATCGATGATCAATCAAGTGATCATCGATCACTGGAATAGACTGATGCTCGGCCACACAATTTGAACCAAGCCAAACCACTAGAATATCAAATATAAAGTGCGCATGCTTACTCACCAGTGATGGTTGCAATAATCCCGGCAATGTTTTATGTAGTGATCATAGATGTGGTGCGTTTCCGTGGTGTTATGTGGTGACATCCCAGCAGTTGTTGCGGAGGTGGTCGTGCTGGGAATGTATTTCGCAAGGCACATATGATAACACTTTGTCCATGCTGCTTCCGCCATGCAGGTTACACCTTAATAGGAAAGATAATTATCCCCACGCTTTTCGAAGAAAAAGTGGGGTTATTGTAATGGTCTTCGTCGTCCGTCCGTCCGTACTTCCGTCCGTCCGTCTTACCGGATAACTCCTCCTAGACGGCTATAGATAGAAACTTGAAACTTTAGGAACCGATAGATCTTTGGTCTGGGGAGTGCATGACACTTTCGGAATTTTGATCACACCCCTAGGGGTGGGCACAGGGGTTGGGGCCCGCGGGGGGGGGGGGGGGTGGTCAAAAATAAAAATTTCCAGAACATGGTCGTGTAACATATCAAAGCGAACGGCATTATGAGTAGATTATGTAGTGGCGTCGGGATATGCGATGGCGTGCCATCGACTGCGCAATTCTAGTTTTTATTAACATTGGCCCGGTTGTTTTTGATTTGCCATATTCTACATGACAGTGTTCTCGACAGCAACACAATCCAAGTCACATCCACACTAAATTTGTCCTCTGTACCAGACTCTTCCGACCTGAGTACATTCAACAACCCTCTTTAAGACAAGATGAGAAGAAAAAATAAATACCTGCTTAATTATCTTACCCCATTTAGTACCCGAAATCACTAAAGGGGTAATTGGCAAACAGTGCAGGCCCAGATCAGACGCCGCAGAAGGCGGCGTCTGATCAGGGCCTTCACTGTTTGAAAAAAAAAATCAGCCTTTTTCCAAATTAATTTTGAAGGAAACACAACCTGATCACCTAAATTTTGAAATGGACTGGGAGGAAGATTTCATTGGGTACAAAAAAGGTTAAATATATAGCTATGGAAAGAATTCTCTAGGGATTCAAGAACGAGTTCGAATTAGCCATGATAAAATAGAGAATACCAGGTTCGTGTCTTTTGATATCATGTTTATCAGACAAGGCTTCGGGAATGCTTGTAGAATTGCGAGGCTTGCCGAGCAATTCTACATGCGTTCTCGAAACCGAGCCTGATAAACTTGATATCATCAAATGGTACGAATCTGGTATTCTATTTATCAGTTTATCCCCTTGTACACTCTTAAATTAGCAATTTACGTTCAGTTATTGATGGTCCTCAGTGCGTTCAGGCATTCTGGCGGTATATTTAGTATCAGCTGACCATATTTTTCCTATAATATTTATTTTTCAAGTAAGTTTTTTTTTCCATTTTCCCAGTAACAATAACATTTTTGTCATTTTGCCAGTAGTCCGGTTCATTCATAAAATTGCAATGTCACGTTGACGTGATAAAGCTCACTTGTTCTGAGATAGCATATCTTTATCAGGTCAGTGCGTTCCAATGCAATATATGATAAGGGGTAACGGATAAATGAGCAATCGGTGTTCGCCTGAACGAAGTATCATTGTATTTTTTTCACACTGAGATGCACCGGCCCCGATAGCTCAGTTGGTAGAGTGTCCGCTCCGGGGAACGGGAGGTCTCGGGTTCGACCCCGGGCCGCGACATACCAAAATCGTTAAGAATGGTACTAGCTGCTCCTCGCTTGGCACTCAGATTTACGGGATAGAGCTAGGACTGGTCGACCCAGTGTCAGGATAATGTGACTGGGTGTGGAATCATGTAATGTGTCTCGGACATGATACTTCAGTGAGGCAGCTCTATAAAAGTGAGCATTGAGCTCCCTGTCGCAACCAGACACCGTCTTGATATGACTGAAAAATTGTTGAAAGCGACTTTAAACCCGAATTCACACACACACACAAACACACACTGAGATGCAAAGCTGGTCAACGAAAATGGTTTACTCACCAAGTACAAACATAAGCACGAACAACAGTTTTGTTTTCATTTTTTGACTACGTCCATAAAAAGTGAGATGGCAATCAGCATAATTAAGTGGATATTTTCCTTATATAGCCATTCCTAACTATGATTATTTTCACATGACGTCAAATCTTAGTCCATTGCACGAAGGTAAGAAAGGTTAGACCGTTATCAGATAAGACATGGGCATTGCACTATATCGTGAACTAGTTCCCGGTTCCCGATTTGCACAAAACATATAAAAAACAATGGTAGCTATTCAAAGGGCTGCAGCTAACTCAGTATAACCCTTAGCCGCGATGTAGTCTAATGCAGTATGTGTAGACTGCCCTTTCTCCCGGCCACTGCGGCACGGATGATCATTACCTTAAGAGAGTCTCCGCTACTCCCGCTGCTTAGCCGCAGCGTGGTCTATTGTGGTATGTGTCCACTGTCTTGTCGCCGGGCCACAGCGGGACGGATGATCATCACCTATAGAGAGTCCACTGCCCTATCGCCGGCCCACTGTGGCACGGATGATCATGACCAATAACCCGCGCAAACTTGCGGTCTAGTTGCTTTCTTCCGCCCGGTCAATGCGGGGATGCGCGGGTTTCAAAAGATTTGCGGCGCGGGTGAACTGTGTGTAAGGATGTCATTCCTTATCAACTGATAACTTAATAAAACATTTCTATCTAACGCAGGCAACTCTTTACATAGTCAAATCAAATCGGGAACCGGGAACTAGTTCCCGGTTCCCGGTTCCTTATTAAATCGGGAACCGGGAACTAGTTCCCGGTTCCCGATTTGCACAAAACATATAAAAAAAATAATGGTAGCTATTCAAAGGGCTGCAGCTAACTCAGTATAACCCTTAGCCGCGATGTGGTCTAATGCAGTATGTGTAGACTGCCCTTTCTCCCGGCCACTGCGGCACGGATGATCATTACCTTAAGAGAGTCTCCGCTACTCCCGCCGCTCAGCCGCAGCGTGTTCTATTGTGGTATGTGTCCACTGTCTTGTCGCCGGGCCACAGCGGGACGGATGATCATCACCTATAGAGAGTCTCCATTACTCCCGCCGCTCAGCCGCGATGTGGTGTAATGCAGTATTTGTCCACTGCCCTTTCTCCGGGCCACTGCGGCACGGATGGTCATCACCTTTAGAGAATCTCCGTAACTCCCGCCGCTGAGCCGCGGTGTGGTCTAATTCAGTTTGTGTCCACTGCCCTTTCTTCGGGCCACTGCGGCACGGATGGTCATCACCTATAGTGAGTCTCCGTTACTCCCGCTGCTGTGTTGTCTGTTTCAGAATGTGTCCACTGCCCTGTCGCCGGCCCACTGTGGCACGGATGATCATGACCATTAACCCGCGCAAACTTGCGGTCTAGTTGCTTTCTTCCGCCCGGTCAATGCGGGGATGCGCGGGTTTCAAAAGATTTGCGGCGCGGGTGAACTGTGTGTAAGGATGTCATTCCTTATCAACTGATAACTGAATAAAACATTTCTATCTAACGCAGGCAACTCTTTACATAGTCAAATCAAATCGGGAACCGGGAACTAGTTCCCGGTTCCCGGTTCCTTATTAAATCGGGAACCGGGAACCGGGAACTAGTTCCCGGTTCCCGATTTGCACAAAATATATAAAAAACAATGGTAGCTATTCAAAGGGCTGCAGCTAACTCAGTATAACCCTTAGCCGCGATGTGGTCTAATGCAGTATGTGTAGACTGCCCTTTCTCCCGGCCACTGCGGCGCGGATGATCATTACCTTAAGAGAGTCTCCCCTACTCCCGCCGCTTAGCCGCAGCGTGGTCTATTGTGGTATGTGTCCACTGTCATGTCCCCGGGCCACAGCGGGACGGATGATCATCACCTATAGAGAGTCTCCGTTACTCCCGCCGCTCAGCCGCGATGTGGTGTAATGCAGTATTTGTCCACTGCCCTTTCTCCGGGCCACTGCGGCACGGATGGTCATCACCTTTAGAGAATCTCCGTTACTCCAGCCGCTTAGCCGCGGTGTGGTCTAATTCAGTTTGTGTCCACTGCCCTTTCTCCGGGCCACTGCGGCACGGATGGTCATCACCTATAGTGAGTCTCCGTTACTCCCGCTGCTGTGTGGTCTGTTTCAGAATGTGTCCACTGCCCTATCGCCGGCCCACTGTGGCACGGATGATCATGACCAATAACCCGCGCAAACTTGCGGTCTAGTTGCTTTCTTCCGCCCGGTCAATGCGGGGATGCGCGGGTTTCAAAAGATTTGCGGCGCGGGTGAACTGTGTGTAAGGATGTCATTCCTTATCAACTGATAACTTAATAAAACATTTCTATCTAACGCAGGCAACTCTTTACAGAGTCAAATCAAATCGGGAACCGGGAACTAGTTCCCGGTTCCCGGTTCCTTATTAAATCGGGAACCGGGAACCGGGAACTAGTTCCCGGTTCCCGATTTGCACAAAACATATAAAAAACAATGGTAGCTATTCAAAGGGCTGCAGCTAACTCAGTATAACCCTTAGCCGCGATGTGGCCTAATGCAGTATGTGCAGACTGCCCTTTCTCCCGGCCACTGCGGCACGGATGATCATTACCTTAAGAGAGTCTCCGCTACTTCCGCCGCTTAGCCGCAGCGTGGTCTATTGTGGTATGTGTCCACTGTCTTGTCGCCGGGCCACAGCGGGACGGATGATCATCACCTATAGAGAGTCTCCGTTACTCCCGCCGCTCAGCCGCGATGTGGTGTAATGCAGTATTTATCCACTGCCCTTTCTCCGGGCCACTGCGGCACGGATGATCATCACCTTTAGAGAATCTCCGTTACTCCCGCCGCTTAGCCGCGGTGTGGTCTAATTCAGTTTGTGTCCACTGCCCTTTCTCCGGGCCACTGCGGCACGGATGATCATCACCTATAGTGAGTCTCGGTTATTCCCGCTGCTGTTTGGTCTGTTTCAGAATGTGTCCACTGCCCTGTCGCCGGCCCACTGTGGCACGGATGATCATGACCAATAACCCGCGCAAACTTGCGGTCTAGTTGCTTTCTTCCGCCCGGTCAATGCGGGGATGCGCGGGTTTCAAAAGATTTGCGGCGCGGGTGAACTGTGTGTAAGGATGTCATTCCTTATCAAATGATAACTTAATAAAACATTTTTATTTAACGCAGGCAACTCTTTACATAGCCAATCAAATCGGGAACCGGGAACTAGTTCCCGGTTCCCGGTTCCTTATTAAATCGGGAACCGGGAACCGGTAACTAGTTCCCGGTTCCCGATTTGCACAAAACATATAAAAAACAATGGTAGCTATTCAAAGGGCTGCAGCTAACTCAGTATCACCCTTAGCCGCGATGTGGGCTAATGCAGTATGTGTAGAGTGCCCTTTCTCCCGGCCACTGCGGCACGGATGATCATTACCTTAAGAGAGTCTCCGCTACTCCCGCCGCTTAGCCGCAGCGTGTTCTATTGTGGTATGTGTCCACTGTCTTGTCGCCGGGCCACAGCGGGACGGATGATCATCACCTATAGAGAGTCTCCGTTACTCCCGCCGCTCAGCCGCGATGTGGTGTAATGCAGTATTTGTCCACTGCCCTTTCTCCGGGCCACTGCGGCACGGATGGTCATCACCTTTAGAGAATCTCCGTAACTCCCGCCGCTGAGACGCGGTGTGGTCTAATTCAGTTTGTGTCCACTGCCCTTTCTTCGGGCCACTGCGGCACGGATGGTCATCACCTATAGTGAGTCTCCGTTACTCCCGCTGCTGTGTTGTCTGTTTCAGAATGTGTCCACTGCCCTGTCGCCGGCCCACTGTGGCACGGATGATCATGACCATTAACCCGCGCAAACTTGCGGTCTAGTTGCTTTCTTCCGCCCGGTCAATGCGGGGATGCGCGGTTTTCAAAAGATTTGCGGCGCGGGTGAACTGTGTGTAAGGATGTCATTCCTTATCAACTGATAACTTAATAAAACATTTCTATCTAACGCAGGCAACTCTTTACATAGTCAAATCAAATCGGGAACCGGAAACTAGTTCCCGGTTCCTTATTAAATCGGGAACCGGGAACCGGGAACTAGTTCCCGGTTCCCGATTTGCACAAAACATATAAAAAAACAATGGTAACTATTCAAAGGGCTGCAGCTAACTCAGTATAACCCTTAGCCGCGATGTGGTGTAATGCAGTATTTGTCCACTGCCCTTTCTCCGGGCCACTGCGGCGAGGATGGTCATCACCTTTAGAGAATCTCCGTTACTCCCGCCGCTTAGCCGCGGTGTGGTCTAATTCAGTTTGTGTCCACTGCCCTTTCTCCGGGCCACTGCGGCACGGATGGTCATCACCTATAGTGAGTCTCCGTTACTCCCGCTGCTGTGTGGTCTGTTTCAGAATGTGTCCACTGCCCTGTCGCCGGCCCACTGTGGCACGAAGCATCATGACCAATAACCCGCGCAAACTTGCGGTCTAGTTGCTTTCTTCCGCCCGGTCAATGCGGGGATGCGCGGGTTTCAAAAGATTTGCGGCGCGGGTGAACTGTGTGTAAGGATGTCATTCCTTATCAACTGATAACTTAATAAAACATTTCTATCTAACGCAGGTAACTCTTTACATAGTCAAATCAAATCGGGAACCGTGAACTAGTTCCCGGTTCCCGATTTGCACAAAACCTATAAAAAGACAATAGCAGCTATTCAAAGGGCTGCAGTTAACTAAGGATGACCCTTAGACGCGCTGTGGTCTAATGCAGTATGTGTCCACTGCCCATTCTCCGGGCCACTGCGGCACGGATGATCATTACCTTAAGAGAGTCTCCTCTACTCCCGCCGCTTAGACGCTCCGTGGTCTCTTGTAGTATGTGTCCACTGTCTTGTCGCCGGGCCACAGCAGGAAGGATGATCATCACCTATATAGAGTCTCCGTTACTCCCGCCGCAAAGCCGCGATGTGGTGTAATGCAGTATTTTGTCCACTGTCCTTTCTCCGGGCCACTGCGGCACGGATGGTCATCACCTATAGAGAATCTCCGTTACTCACGCCGCTTACCCGCGGTGTGGTCTAATGCAGTTTGTGTCCACTGCCCTTTCTCCGGGCCACTGCGGCAAGGATGGTCATCACCTATAGAGAATTCTCCGTTACTCACGCCGCTAACCCGCGGTGTGGTCTAATGCAGTTTGTGTCCACTGCCCTTTCTCCGGGCCACTGCTGCATTTAACTAAGGTAACCCTTCGCCGTGATGGGGTGTATGCAGTATGTGTCCACTGCCCTTTCTCCGGGCCACTGCGGCACGGATGGTCATCACCTATAGACAATCTCCGTTACTCCCGCCGCATAGCCGCGATGTGGTGTAATGCAGTTTGTGTCCCTTACCCTGGGCCACTGCGGCACGGATGGTCATCACCTATAGAGACTCATCGTTACTCCCGCTGCGATGTGGTCGGTTGCAGTATGTGTCCACTGCCCTGTCGCCGGCCCACTGCGGCACGGATGATCATGACCTATTGCCCGCGCAAACTTGCGGTCTAGTTACTTTGTACCGCCCGCTCAATGAAAGGCTGCGCGGTTTATAAAAGATTTACGGCGCGGTTGAACTGTAAGGAAAGATAGCATTCCTTATCAATTGATAACTGAATAAAACATTTCTATCTAACGCAGCCAACTCTTCACATAGTAAAATCAAATCAGAAACCGGGAACTAGTTCCAGGTTCCCGGTTCCTAATTAAATAAGGAACCGGGAACTAGTTCCTGGTTCCCGATTTGCACAAAACCTATAAAAAAGACAATAACAGTTATTCAAAAGGCTGCAGTTAACTAAGGATAACCCTTAGCCGCGATGTGGTCTAATGAAGTATGTGTCCACTGCCCTTTCTCCGGGCCACGGCGGCACGGATGGTCATCACCTATAGTGAGTCTCCGTTATTCCCGCTGCTGTGTGGTCTGTTTCAGAATGTGTCACGGCGGCACGGATGGTCATTTCCTTTAGAGAATCTCCGTTACTCCCGCCGCTTAGCCGCGGTGTGGTCTAATGCAGTTTGTGTCCACTGCCTTTCTCCGGGCTACTGCGGCACGGATGGTCATAACCTATAGAGAGTCTCCGTCACTCCCGCTGCGGTGTGGTCTGTTGCAGTATATGTCCACTGCCCTGTCGCCGGCCCACTGCGGCACGGATGATCATGACATATAACCCGCGCAAACTTGCGGTCTAATTACTTTGTTCCGCCCACTCAATGCGGGGCTGCGCGGGTTTTAAAAGATTTGCGGAACGGGTGAAATGTGAGTAAGGATGTCATTCCTTATCAATTGATAACTGAATAAAACATTTCTATCTAACGCAGGCAACTCTTTACATAGTCAAATCAAATCGGGAACCGGGAACTAGTTCCCGGTTCCCGGTTCCTTATTAAATCGGGAACCGGGTTCCCGATTTGCACAAAAACTATAAAAAGACAATAGTAGCTATTCAAAGGGCTGCAGTTAACTAAGAATAACACTTAGCCGCGATGTGGTCTAATGTGGACACAGTATGTGTCCACTGCCCATTCTCCGGGCCACTGCGGCACGGATGATCATAACCTTAAGAGATCCTCCGCTACTCCCGCCGCTTAGCCGCAGCGTGGTCTATTGCAGTATGTGTCCACTGTCTTGTCGCCGGGGCGCATCTGGACGGATGATCATCACCTACAGCAATTCTCCACTACTCCCGCAGCCAATCCACTGTTTGGTCTAAAGGAGTACATGTCCATAGCCCTGTCGCCGGGCCACTGCGGGACGGATGGTCATCAACTCTAGAGAGTCTCCGTTACTTCCGCCGTTTAGCCGCTGTGTGGTCTAATGCAGTATGTGACAATACGGGAATCTGGAACCGGGAACTGGAATCGGGAATCGGGAACTGGAATCGGGAACCGGGAACTGGAATCGGGAACCGGGAACAGGGAACTGTAATCGGGAACCGGGAACTGGAATAATCGGGAACCGGGAACTGGAATCGGGAACCGCGAACTGTAATCGGGAACCGGGAACTGGAATCGGGAACCGGGAACTGGAATCGGGAACCGGGAACTGGAATCGGGGACCGGGAACTGGAATCGGGAACCGGGAACTGGAATCGGGAACCGGGAACTGGAATCGGGAACCGGGAACCGGGAACCGGGAACTAACTTTACGCTCATTTATCAGAGGCATGTTAGCGTAGTGAAGCCCTGTTGAACTTCGCAAGTTTCGCAAGTAATTGGTACCAATTCTTCACACACGTAATAGTAATTGGTACCAATTCTTCACACATGTTATAGTAATTGGTATCAATTCTTCACACATGCAATAGCGATTGGTACCAATTCTCCACACATGTAATAGTATTTGGTATCAATTCTTCACACATGTAATAGCGATTGGTACCAATTCTCCACACATGTAATAGTAATTGGTATCAATTCTTCTCACATGTAATAGTAATTGGTACCAATGCTTCACACATGTAATACTAATTAGTATCAATTCTTCACACATGTAATAGTATTTGATACCAGTTCTTCCCACATGTAATAAAAACTTCTTCACCCACACCCACCCACACAAAAAAAAAACAACAGCAGAAATTGACCATACGTAAATTTCACATTTGGCAAATGTGACGTTTTAGTAGCATCACGCCTATATAATTTTGACCCCGTTGAACCCCACTTTTATATAGTAAAACTGGGGTTTACAGGGGTAAACCATAGTTTTCTTAATTCTGCGCTGAAATATAGATTGTGGGTACTCGTCAGGACCGCCTCGATGAGGCGGTTCTAACGAGTACCACAATCTATATTATGAGCAGAAATAAGAAAAATATCACAATGTCTCATCCTGAAATTTTCAATTTTTCGGCGATAAAGGTTACAATGAATTTGTATAGGCGTGTTTTCGTAATGCAATTCTTCTTATGGGAGTGAAATGTACGAAATTTACGGTTCAGCAAAGCCCTTTCACCGTAGAATAATGTGATAATAGGCAAAATACATAACATGACAAATACGGTAAAATCCCTATATTTTGACCATATTTGGGACTGTTTAAGGGGAATGGGAACACGTGGTAGATTTTTCCGCCATTTTTCAAAGGGAGACAACTTTCGGGACTTCCTGTTCGCTTTTGTGTAAGCCCTGTCCCACTGAAAAAAGGGTCTACTCTTAAAGGAAAGAATTTGCTCCTCAGGAGCAAATTCTTTCCTTTAAGAGTTGACTCCTATTGACATGGGACACAAAAATACTTTTGCAGGAGTTTCCTCCCCTGAAGGTGTATCCATTCCCCTTGAATGTCGCCTTAAAGACCACATTTGAACAGTCCCAAAGGTGATCTCTTATAATAGAAAACACAAAGAAAGAATAACTGAAACCTTCTTAATAAGCTTATAAACGTAGATTTAGTCTTAACTTTAGGTGGTCTTAGTAGCGGAATTTTTTGTGAGTAATAGCTACAGCGATTACGCATGTTAAAGAATACAATTCGCCCCGCCCATCGGGACTTGAAGAAATAGATGGGCTGCATGATGCTTCCAAGCAGAGCTGAAAACGACCGCGCACAAGTACTGGTAAACCGCTTAGTGGATCTAAGCCTGACCAGGCAAAGCATTGCAAGTCTGACTGTCCATGCTTATAAACCCTATTCACACTGGTAAAGGCAAGCGCGTATGGTAAGGAACAAACCCATAGGATAAGGAAATTTTTCCGCTCAGGATAAGGAAGAAAATGGCGGAATCAGCATCACAAGTGCAGGTTTGTTGTTGTTCTAGATCTCTTGTTATGATGACTAATCAATACGGCTGCTCACATTAGCTTCACGGAAGACACATATTATTCACAAATTTAAGTTTGTGTACCTTGTCTTGGCATGTGCATTGCTCTGGTTCTAGCAATATATACCACCCCCCCCCCCCCTACACACACACACACTATGAATCTAGGACGATGTGGCCGGGACGATTTGCCCTAGGACAATTCGGCCTAGGACAATTTGGCCAGCAAAAAATATTGGGTAGGACAATTTGGCCAGGTTAATAGTGTCTAGTTCAAATTGACAATTTATTGTTTTGGGTTTGTTTTCAGTAATGCTTGTGGCAGGAACATTATAAAGAAGATTTTAATCAAAATCTATGAGAAATTTTATTTTGTTTTTAAACTATATCTTTACGGCCTCGCCCATCGGGGCTTGAAGAAAAAGATGGGCTGCATGATGCTTCCACGCAGAGCTGAAACCGACCGCACACGAGTACTGGAAAACCGCTTAGAGGATCTAAGCCTGCCCAAGCAAGGCAGTGAGAGTCGGCTCGTCCATGCTTATAAACCCTATTCGTTTCATTTGGCGGCAGGGCTTGAGATGTCATTTCATCTCAATGTCGGGTAAAAGTCCCACAAAATTGGAAGCAACGTCTCCAAAATGACCTATACAGTGTTGACAGGGACGTTAAACCTCAAATCAAACAAAAACTATATCTTTAAGCCTGTGATATTATGACTGTCCAAAATCGTTAGTAGCAAAGACATAATTATTGATAACTATACAAAAAAAGATAAATTTAATGATTTTGTTTAAACTTGTTGGAAGTTTGTTTGTTTGTTTGATTTGAGGTTTAACGTCCCCGTCAACACTGTAAAGGTCATTTTGGAGACGTTGCTTCCAATTTTGTGGGACTTTTACCCGACATTGAGATGAAATGACATCTCAAGCCCTGTCGCCCAATGAAACCAATAGGGTTTATTAGCATGGACGATCCGCCTCGAACCGCGGTTCCTGGAAAGGCTTAAATTTTCTAAGCGGTTTACCAGTACTAGTGTGAGGGCCGGATTCAGCTCTGCGTGGAAGCATCATGCAGCCCATATATTTCTTCAAGCCCCTATGGGCGGGGGCTAAAACTTGTTGGAAGACAAGATCAATTAGCACTTGGTTAACTGGCTGGCTGATTTGTTGACTGATCATGTTTCCTTGCTTTCTTAATTACCTTTTTCACACTTAAATTGTTGGTTGTGTTTGTTTGTGTATACATTATGATATTTTTCATTAACTCTTAACATGGGCCCACAACGGGCCCACAACATATTTTTAGGATTTTGTAAAACAAACCCTTGTTAGGATGCGTTCCAAAGATAATTTGGGATACACTTCCTCATTTCTTATCAGTAGTATATGTTGTGGCTGCACGTTATAATCGCCTCGGATGAGGCAACAGTTTACTCTTTACCCACAACAATGTTTTGAATAATAACAGTGTGGATCAAGATCACTCTGCACACACGTTTGAATGAAATACACACAATTTAGTTTGACTGTACATTAAATGAATTGAAGGTTTCTGAGGATTTTTCTGTTTTATTTTATTTTTGTCTCCCCTATCTCTCTAGGCCGGCCTCGGTAGCTCAGAAGGGTGCACATCGGACTGGACGTGGGCTCGATACCTACCGGGGTCGGCAACATTCTTTCGTGGAGATTGATCGAGAATGTGCACCATTCTGGTTAACCGCTTACGTTTAGGAAAAATTGACCTCATTTTTGAGTCAGTCAGTTTATCTATCCACATTTATCCTGGGCAAGCGTATACGTAAGCGGTTAGCCAGTACAGTGCACATTCTTTCGCCAGAAATTGACAACTGCCCTTCTTGAATCAGCGGAAGGTAGAGAATGGCTGTAGAAAAGGTTTCATGATCAATCTCCGCGAAAGAATGTTGTCGACCCCGGCAGGTATCGAACCCGCGTCCTCCTGATCACCAGTCAGACGCGCATCCGACTGAGCTACCGAGGCCGGCATAAAAATTCAGTTACCAATACATGTACATACTTTAATATTTGCCTTATACAAAGGGCCTGGTAAGATTTCCCATTATATCTGCCCCACGTCCCCACTGAATATTTGTTTCATAAATGTTTTATGGTGATAGCCAAATTAAGTTAAATGAAAAGATAAAACTTCATAGAAAAACAAAACAATAAAATTGTTTGGTCATTCACAAATAATGTATGTTTTTACCATGACTTTACCCATACCCCAAGCTGATTTTGACCAAAATTGAAATTTTTGCCATCTTTGTGGATTTCAAAATATACCAGCCTAGCCATGCTTGTGCATATTCTATATTTTACATACAGATAAATTTTGATATGTTAACATGTGGTGAAAAAAAAAAAAAATGAAAGGTGGACTCTGTGTTTATTTTTTAATTTTTCATAACTTAATTTTTGGTCATTCTCAGAAATTTTAACATAAAAACTGCCATAAGTCCGTTCATAGAAAAGATAAATATATGTTTTTTTTTCTCATTTTCTTATTTAGAATCCAAGGAATAATTTGGTACCTGTTTCATGTTGATCCTGTAATGTTTCAATTTTCGTATATCTCCATGATAATGCAAGTGGGGTGGGGGGGGGGGGGTGTAACTAGATACGACTTACCTATGTAGGACTAATTAGGACAACCTAATCTGAGGATCCAAGGAATAATTTGGTACTTGTTTCATTTTGATCCTGTAATGTTTCATTTTTCGTATATCTTCATGATAATGCAAGTGGGTGGGGTAGCTAGATACGACTTACCTATGTAGGACTAATTATTGATATCGGAAAACCTAATCTGAGAATCCAAGGAATAATTTGGTACCTGTTTCATTTTGATCCTGTAATGTTTCATTTTTCGTATTATCTCCATGATAATGCAAGTGGGGTAACTAGATACGACCCACTTAGTGTACAAATGGTTAGCAGTGCTACCTGATATATTAATGCGCCAATTGAAACCTATATAATCAGGTGCTTCCAAAGGCTTTTTCTATTGTCTTTTTCTTTCGAAGGTCTATACTCTTACTATTTTCGCCATAATTTATTAACCCAATACAGACACACCAAAAGTCAAGTTATTCTGAATATACATGAAGACCAAACAATTTCTGTATGTTTCCATTAACTAAGCCTGTTAGCAAGTGAAACGATGCACACTGAAGAGGATTTCAGTGGGGGCCAAAAAGAAGCCAAATCATATCAAGCCCTTTAATGACCATGAAACAGGTATGTCTCATGAATTTGGCGAGGTTATCTACCTTATTTTCAGCCAAAAGAACAGACATACAACTGTTCAATTTTCTACCAGAAATACTGCATGGACATATATATCATTTCTCTAATTCATGATCGCGATGAACCCAATCCATCTATGATTATATTGTTAGAACCAGAGCAATGCGCATGCCAAGACAAGGTCACAATTGGTGCTTTAAACTATGTAGGACTAATTATTAATATCGGAAAACCTAATCTGAGATGGAAATTTACTAGTACTACGACCATACAACTACCACTTTCCCCGAAATAGTTTGTGTCTTATCATATGCGTTGTACCGATTTCCTTGCCCATGGGCGTTGTATTGAAAATGGAACTAGGATTTCTAACTGTGGGCCTTCTAATTTCCAATTTTCCTTAAATCGTATTTGCAACAGTCCGATTTATCATGTGTATGTCTACAACCAACAAAAAAGTGCATGTCATCTTCCCAGAAGAGCGTTTCATGTAAAATAATGAGATTTCGTGATTGAGTAGCTCCACTGTGTCCGATTCTCCGTTTGACAGGTTGTAACTGTCGCATTCGAACATCGAAGATAAATTTGTGAATAATATGTGTATTCCGTGAAGCTAATGTGAGCAGCCGTATTAATTAGTCACCATAACACGAGATCTAGAACAACAACAAACCTGCACTTGTGATACCGATTCCACCATTTTATTCCTTATCCTAAGCGGAAAAATTTCCTTATCCTGTGGGTTTGTTCCTTACCTTGCGCGCTTGCCTTTACCAGTGTGTATTGGTTTCATTGGGATAAAATATTTCGACAAAGTCTTCGAAAGATCAGGTAGAAATCTGTTTTGGTCTTTAAAAATTTCTAATGAAGTTTTAAATAAATTGAAATCCAGGCGTTTTCGTGCTTCGAGTGTGTCTACTAATGATGTTCAACCCTTTACACTACACTTCCTCATAATCTTAATAAAGAAAAACTTAATGATTTAATTGAATGGAACATTTCCTAGGGAAGACTCCCTCTATCTTGCACGCAATGTAAGAAATGTTTTTTATAATTCTGAAGAGCATAAAAATTATACTTTATGGTCATGTCAGAAAGTGTGTGAAGCTCTAACCTTTCTACTTGACAATTGCACGACCCGCAGAAAAAGCGACCGACTGAAGTCGTTTGATTTTCTAAGAGTGCCCTAAAATCACCGTGTCATTCTGTCAGTCTGTCTGTCCGTCCGTAACCCGTTTGTGAAAATTGGTGATAGTGACTTAACCGCTTGGGATATTTAAACAATTTTGGCATACTGATAGATATCAATGAGATCTAACCAATGAACTTGCGAAATACTACATTCCATTTAGTATAGCCTCGCCGAGGCGAAAAATGTGAAAATTTTCGAACTGCTTCTTCTCGGAAACCGTTGGGCCGATTGAAGTCAAATTTCATATGGAGCCTCTATGGGATGGGGGAAACCAAAATTTGCTATGGGGTCCAGGTCACTTGACCAAAATGGCCGCCAAGCCATATATGCTAAAAACCCTTCAAAAATAGTCTTCTGCAGAACCACTGGGCAGGTTTCCACGAAACTTGATAAATAGCATCTGGGACGTAGGCCCATCATAAATTGCTAAAATGGTGACCCTGGGTTGACCTTGACCTTCTTTGTGCCTAGGTCAAACTTTGACACATATGCTTTTGTATTGGAAAAGTGAGAATGCATTTTATCCTGCAAACGATTCAGAATGCAGTACTAAAGTATAAGATATATTTTTGCTCCTTACGATAAGGCGCATTTATTGGGGGAACCGTTTTAGGTCCAGATCACATGACCAAAATGGCCGCCATACCCATATATGGTAACACTCATAAAGCTAAAAGCATCCGGCGGGTCGGGCACTTCACCTGAAGCACTGGTATTTACATAAGATTTGGTACTAAGTTATTTAGATAAGTTGTGGGTATTCCGATGGATACTAATTATGGCTGATCTGTTTCTGTTTTGTTATGAGCGAGACTTCATGATGTCCCTTTCTGCTGAAAACCAGTCTGAAATCATTGAAGCTTTTAGCTCGACTTCTAGATATTTGGATGATTTATTGAATATTGATAATACCTATTTTGATGGTTTGATCAGTCAAATTTATCCCCAAGAATTTCAGTTAAATAAAGCAAATTCTTCTGATACCGAGGCCCCGTTTTTGGACATCTATCTATTGTATATGGGTTTGTTTCTTGCAAAATTTATGATAAACGCGATGATTTTGATTTTGAGATTGTAAATTTTCCTTTTTTGGATGGTGATGTTCCTCGTCCGCCATCCTATGGCGTTTATATTTCGCAATTAATTCGATTTGCCAGAGTGTGTAGTCATGTAACTGACTACTTCAACACTCGTAATAAATTGTTAACGGCTAAACTTCTTAATCAGGGTTATCGGTACCATAAACTACGGAAAGCCTTTTCAAAATTTTATAGACGCCATTTAAGAAATGAAATTTATTTTTTCTGCAGTTCATGGAAGTATGAACGCAGTGGGTCGCGTGCAAAGTAAATGAACCCGAAGGGGTTCATGTAAACTTTGCTAGCGACCCACTGTCGTTCATACTTTCATGAAAAGCAGGAAAATTAAGTTTATTTTTTATATTTACATTATTTGCCCCCCCCCCCCCCCCCCATCACTGGGCGAAAAAATGCTTATAGGGCAAACGTTTAAAGCCGAAAAACATTTACACGCTGTTTTCCTACAAAGAGCGGAGCAGCGTTGACGTCATCAACGCCCGTAGAGAACAATGGTTAAGAATGACGTCACTTAACGTCACCCCCCCCCCCCCCCCCCCCCCCCAATCACTGGGCGAAAAAATGCTTATAGGGCAAACGTTTAAAGCCGAAAAACATTTACACGCTGTTTTCCTACAAAGAGCGGAGCAGCGTTGACGTCATCAACGCCCGTAGAGAACAATGGTTAAGAATGACGTCACTTAACGTCACTGAAAATCATGTGATTCGTTGCGTTCATGGAAGTATGAACGCAATTGTTTTCTATAGGTTTACATTAGACTTTACACTGGAAATGTAAATATTCTGATTTAATTTCAAAATTCAATACCTGATACTCTGTCTCTGGTCGGGCCAATCGGAGTCCAACTGTTGGTTTTCTTTTGCTCCAGCGTTTCAGTGGTTTCTTGCTGTCGAGTCCTTATCGTTGTTTCATCTCTGTGGTTGTTTGATTTTTGTGTTCACGGAGGTGTTGCACTGATGGGTTAGGAGGCCTTCATGCGGACTGAACAAATTATTTGTCTTAATCGCAACGGAAGAAGGGGGCGAGAATTGTGGCCATGTAAAATCGATTCAAGCCCCCAGGTGGAATTCGTTTCCGCTGACCGTTCCAAGGCGGTTCTTTTGTCGCGGTTTATTTTTGTTATGGTTTGTCTTTCGGTGTTTGTGTCGCTTATATTATTTTATTGTGGATAGCCTATTGGCCATTTTATGGGGAAAGTAACTGTCCTTTTGGCTTTCCGCTATTGATGTTTCCATTAGGCTCTGTTGTTTCATGCTTGTGTCTCTTTCCCTTTGGTGTCTCTGATGGGAGCTGTGGGTTAATTGTATCGATTCCTGATCATTGCCTTCACTTCTATTTTGGGTGCCAAAGGGAACTCATCCTTGATTGCCCTACCTTGAGTTCCAAGAGGAACTAATCCTTGCGTGCCAGGCGGAATCCCCCTTGAGTCCCAAGGAAAATCCATTCTTGAGTGCATGCATAGAGATTTTTGGTTGTTTGATTTGAGGTTTAATGTCCCCGTCAACACTGAAGAGGTCATTTTGGAGACGTTCCTTCCAATTTTGTGGGATTTTTACCCGACATTGAGATGAAATGACATCTCATGCCCTGTCGCCAATGAAACCAATAGGGTTTATAAGCATGGACGGTCCGACTCGCACCGCTTTACCTGGGCAGGCTTAGAGCCTCTAAGTGATTTACCAGCACTCGTGTTTGGTCGAATTAAGCTCTGCGTGGAAGCATCATGGTGCCCATCTATTTCTTCAAGCCCCGATGGGCGGGGAAGTGCCATAGATAATTCATCTTAGAGTCTCTAGAGTCTCAAGACAATTTCATTCTTGATTCAGATGGGTTATTTATCATTGAGCCCAAGGGAAATTCAGCCTTGAGTGTCACTGAGAAATCATCTCTGACTGTGAAGAGAAATTCATCCTTGCATCCAAAAGGGAATTCATCTTTGGTCCCGAAGGGGAATACATCATTGAAACCGAAGGGGAATTCATCATTGAGACCAAAGGGTAATCCATCATTGAAACCGAAGGGGAATTCATCATTGAGACCAAAGTGGAATTCATCTTTCAGAGCCATAGGGAACCCAAGATTGAGTGTAAAGGGGAGTTTATCTTTCAGAGCCATAGGGAACCCAACATTGAGTGTAAAGGGGGATTCATCTTTCAGAGCCATAGGGAACCCAACATTGAGTGTAAAGGGGAATTCATCTTTCAGAGCCATCGGGAACCCAACTTTGAGTGTGAAGGGGAATTCATCTTTCAGAGTCATAGGGAACCCAACATTGAGTGTAAAGGGAAATTCATCTTTCAAAGCCATAGGGAACCCAACATTGAGTGTAAAGGGGAATTCATCTTTCAGGGCCATAGGGAACCCAACATTGAGTGTAAAGGGGAATTCATCTTTCAGCGCCATAGGAAACCCTACATTGAGTGTAAAGGGGAATAAATCTTCCAGAGCCATGGGGAACCCAACTTTGAGTGTAATGGGAAATTTATCTTTAAAAGCCATAGGGAACCCAACATTGAGTGTAAAGGGGAATTCATCTTTCAGCGCCATAGGAAACCCTACATTGAGTGTAAAGGGGAATTAATCTTTCAGAGTCATACGGAACCCAACATTGAGTGAAAAGAGGAATTCATCTTTCAGAGCCTTAGGGAACCCAACATTGAGTGTAAAGGGGAATTCATCTTTCAGAGCCATAACGAACCCAGCATTGAGTGTAAAGGGGAATTCATCTTTCAGAGCCATAGGGAACCCAACATTGAGTGTAAAGGGGAATTCATCTCTCAGAGTCATAGGAAACCCAACATTGAGTGTAAAGGGGAATTCATCTTTCAGAGCCATAGGGTACTCAATATTGAGTGTAAAGGGGAATTCATCTTTCAGAGCCATAGGGTACTCAACATTGAGTGTAAAGGGGAATTCATCTTTCAGAGCCATAAGGAACCCAGCATTGAGTGTAAAGGGGAATTCATCTTTCAGAGCCATAGGGAACTCAACATTGAGTGTAAAGGGGAATTCATCTTTCAGAGCCATAGGGAACCCAACATTGAGTGTAAAGGGGAATTCATCTTTCAGAGCCATAGGGAACCCAACATTGAGTGTAAAGGGGAATTCATCAGTGAGTACGATGAAGAATTCATTCTTTGGTGCCAAGAAGAACTCATTTAAGTGCCAGTGGAGTTCATCCTCAAGTGCAAAGGGGAGCGCATTGGTGCAGTGGTAGCGCATCGGATTTGTGATCGAGAGGTTGCGGGTTCGATCCTCACGCTGACCAAAGTGTTGTGCCCTTGAGCAAGGCACTTCAGCCACATTGCTTAAAAAAGTATTGGTTACCACCCAGGAAATCCTGCTCGTAATGCTCAGATGTGAGCGAGTAGCAGTAAAAGGAGAAAAATAACAACTCCTCATCAAGTACATCCCACGTGCAAAGGAAAATTCATGTTTACGTACAATGTGGAACTCATCCTTGTGTATTTTTGGTAATTAATCCCAAAGGGGAATTAATCTTTGAGTCCCAAAGGAATTTCATCCTTGGGTGCCAAGGGAAACTCATCCTTGAACGCCAAGGGGTGGGAGGGGGGGGGGCTAATCATTGAGTGGCAGTTGGAATCCATCATTGAGTCCCAAGAGAAATTCATTCTTGATGGTTATGGGAAACACATCCTTGAGTGCGATAGAGAATTCATCCTAGAGTCTCAAGACGATTTCATCAGTGATTCTCATGGGTTATTCATCATTGAGTCCCAGTGGGAATACATCATTGAGTGTCATGGGAAACTTATACAGGAGAACTTCGATGACTCGAACACCGATGGCACGTTTACCACGGATGCGTCGAACCCATTCTTGAGCCCCTAGCGAAATCCGTAACATAAGAAAGAGTGGGGGATAATTAAGGAGACTTTAGTCTTTAATCATACAAATGTTTGCTGTGTATACTCATTAGAATCGCCTCAATGAGGCGATTCTAATGAGTACACAAAGCATACATTTTCATTATAGAACACCGAAAAGATGTCTAAAAGTATCTCGTAATGCCTCCTGACAGTAACCTCAGTAGCTCGAACTACCCCTGTCTCGAACAGATTTTCGAGGTCCCAAAGGTGTTCGAGCCATTGAAGTTCGACTGTACAGTGATTTATTCTTGAGTTCCAAGTGAAATTCATCCATGAGCCCCGAGGAAAATTCATCCTTGAGTGTCACAGAGAAGTCATCTCTGATTGCCAAGAGAAAATCATCCTTGCGTCTCAAGGGGAATTCATCCATGATTCCGAAGGGGATTTCATTTATAAATTTTATGGTGACTTAGTACATAAATTCAGAAAAATATATAACCGCAATGACTTCAGCACCCAATTTCGTAAAATCATTCTTCGATATAAAAAGATTGGGTACAACATAAATGTTATACGACATACTGCATTCATGGTGGTTAACCCAATCAAGGTTGACAACTTTGCTTCCCTCTTTAATTGCACGGCGGTGGGTCAGGCCTCAGATTCTATGACGGTTCCAACGTAAAGGCTTATGTTGGTTTGTACCTGATGCTCTGTCTCTGGTCGCGCCAATCGGAGTCGTAATAAACTTGGTTTTCTTTTGCTCCAGCACTTCAGTGGTTTCTTGCTGTCGGGTCCTCACCGTTGTTTCATCTCTGTGGCTGTTTGATTTTATGTTCATGCACGGAGATGTTGCAATGATGAGTTAGGAGGCCTTCATGCGGACTGATCAAACTATTTGTCTTAATCGCGACGGAAGTAAGGACAAAGATTGTGGCCGCGTAAAATCGATTTAAGCCCCCAGGTGGAATTGTCGTTTCCGCTGACCGTTCTAAGGCGGTTCTTTTGTCGCGGTTTAATTTTGTTATGGTTTGTCTTTCGATGTTTGTGTCGCTTATATTATTTTATTGTGGATAGCTTATTGGCCATTTTATGGGGAAAGTAACTGTCCTTTTGGCTTTCCGCTATTGATGTTTCCATTAGGGTCTGTTGTTTCATGTTTGTGTTTCTTTCCCTTTGGTGTCTCTGATGGGAGCTGTGGGTTAATTGTAACGATGCCTGATCATTGCCTCCCCTTCTACTTTTCATGATTGATTCCGAAGAGGGGAAGTCGTCTTTTGAAGACATGGGGAACTCATCCTTGAGCGCCATGGGGAATTCATTCATAAGTCCCAAGGAGTGCGATGAAGAATTCACTCCTGAGATTATTCTTGAATTCTTGAATTTGTTTCTATTATTATGTTTGATACTGGCGAGCGTTGAAATTTCATAAACTCCGCCCCAGTAGTTTTACTACTGACTGCCCAAGGCGGTCGTTCTTTTGCAGTGTCTTATTTGGGCCCCGCCAAGCGATTTTGGTACTTATCGCCTATGCGAGCAGCGAAGGTTCTGGCGAGCCTGCGCATCCGCGCAGTCTCGCCAGAACCTTCGCTGCTCGCTCATACAAGCAGTGAATCAAGAGGAACCTTCAGACAGAAAGCCATATCCCTGGCCTCTCTGAATGGCTGGGCATGCGCAGTTAAAACTTGTTATGACGGAATGCTCGAAGACCCAAATTCGCTTGGCGGGGCTCATTTGTTAATTGGCTTTGTGCCGTTTGTTCATGTTTCGTTTGTTTTGTTTGATTTGAGGTTTAACGTCCTCGTCAATACTGTCTATGTCATTTTGGAGACGCTGCTTCCAATTTGTGGGACTTTTACCCGACATTGAGATGAAATGACATCTCAAGCCCTGTCGCCCAATGAAACCAATAGGGTTTATACGCATGGACGGTCCAACTCGCGCCGCTTTACCTGGGCAGGCTTAGATCCTCTGAGAGGTTTATCAATACTCGTGTGCGGTCGGTTTCAGCTCTGCGTGGAAGCATCATGCAGCCCATTTATTTCTTCAAGTCCCAATGGGCGGGGGCCAACGTTTTTTTTGTCACTTATTTTCTTTAGGTGACTTGAGATGGCTGCGGTCTTTGATTGTGACCTTTCCTGATTGACCACTTCCTATTAGTTTCTATCATAGGGGCTTGAATCATGAAAAAAAAAAAAAAAAAAAAAAAAATCATTTTTTTTTCATGATTCAAGCCCCTATGGTTTCTATGGGGAAGCGATGAAGAATTCGCAGTCTTGAGTGTCATTGGGAATATTCATCATTGACTCCCAAGCGCTTTACATCCTTTAATAAAATGAGGAATCATTCTGTTCTTGAGTCCAAAAGGTATTGCATCCTTGAGTGACATTGGGAACTCAGCCTTAACCCATTTTGTACAAAAAAAACCCTAAACGGGTACCCTGGCAAACATTGTAGACCCAGATCAGACGCCGTAGAACGCGTCGTCTGATCAGGGCCTACGCTGTTTGCAAAAAGTTCAACCATTTTCCAAACCAATTTTGAAGAAAACACAAGCTGACGCCCCTTAATTTTGAAATGGACTCCCGCTATATATAAGGAGGAAGATTCCATTTGATACTAAAAGGGAACTCAGCCTTAACCCTTGTCCTGCTAATCCCGGATATGCATTATCTTTGAAACAATGTAGATCCAGATCAGATGGCTTCTGACGAAGCCATCTGATCAGGACCTACATTGTTTGCCATTCAGATTGTGAATTTGTTGCAATAATTTGCATCAAGTAATCTGATTGGTTGATAATCAGTAGTGGGTGTGGCATATATAAATATTCAGCAGGACAAGGGTTAAGTACAGATAACCCTCTTTATACCGACTTTTAATACAACACAACTTGTAACGACAATTCCAAATATAAGCCTCAGGGGTCACGTGTTCGATCCGGCCTTCTCCAGACATTCGGATGAGCCTTTAAACCAAGGTCCCGTCTCTGTGCGACCTTAACTGTTGGTGTGACGTAAAACCACACACACACACACACACACGCACAGACGCACGCACGCACGCACATAGTTTTGTTTGATTTGAGGTTTAACGTCCCCGGCAACACTGTAAAGGTCATTTTGGAGACGTTTACCCAACATTGAGATGAAATGACATATCAAGCCCTGTCGCCCAATGAAACCAATAGAATTTATTAGCATGGACGGTCCGCCTCGCACCGCGGTTCCTGGACAGGCTTAGATCCTCTAAGCCGTTTACCAGTACTAGTGTGCGGGCCGGATTCAGCTCTGCGTGGAAGCATCATGCAACCCATATATTTCTTCAAGCCCCTATGGGCGGGGGCTTGCACGCACACAGTGACTGGTGCAAAATATCGGGTACCGCTTCATTCTTTCACGTCCACTCTTTCGACATTTTTCGATGCCTCGGTACCGTTGACCCTACTCCCACGCCTCGGAGGTGACTCGAATTGACAAGCCTGCGACCTGTGGTATATTCAAGACTACGTCTGCAATTTTAGGGACTATCAAACTAGTATGGGAGTAGGGGCGTGCTGTTTTGACTTTGGTTTCCGCCACGCGACCCTCGTCCCAGCCTTGATATAGTCGTTCAAAACGCAGTGAGACTTGACTGCACTTTTAATTTTTGACTAGTCCACGTTTTAGGTAAATCGCCTTCAGTTGGGATTTTATATTAGGCGATACTGTTTTGCTGAGGTTCCAACAGCATCATATTTACCACTTGGCCACGACTTCTACATAATGGCATTATCTAATTTAAAAATCCTGTGAAAAAAGAAATCCGAAACCTGCATCCCCTAAAACATGGAATAGTCTTGTCACGCTTGAACGTTGAACTCTCAAAGGACGTTGATAAACTATACAGTAGTCGGAAGATAAGTTGACAGTGACGCAAAAGAGTAAACCATCACAGGTAGGTTTGACAGGTTGTACCGTTATCATTATCACACCCTTCGTTGGTTGGCAAGACAGATTGTACCGTTATAATTATCGTATCCGAAGCGTCGCTACTTTTTGGCAACAGTGGACAGTGCTTAACAGCACAAACATTCGCTGACGTCACTTTCAACTTATCCTCCGACAACAGTATCATTAGGTGCGGAAAATTTCATCAACAATGCATACATGCTTATATAATTGTTGCAATGAGAACCACTCATGCATAATATGTTATCCTCTTGAAATAAAGTTGTAATTATTATTGTTATTATTATTATTTTTATTATTAACTAATGGGGCTTAGATGCACTGGACGGTCCGACTCGCATCTCTCTATCTAAGTGGTTTACCAGTACTCATGTGCGGCCATTTCCAGCTCTGCATGGAAGTACCATGCAGCCCAATCTATTTCTCTGAGGCCCGATGAGATTGGTCTGCATGATACTTCTACGCAGAGCTGAAACCGACCACAAATGGGTACTGGTCAACCGCTTACAGGATCTAAACCTGTCCAGGCAAAGCGGTGCGAGTCGGACCGTCCATGCTTATAAACCCTATTGGTTTCATTAGGCGACAGGGCTTTGAGATGTCATTTCATCACAATATCGGGTAATAGTCCCACAAAATTGGAAGCAACGAATAATGTTGACGGGGACGTAAAACCTCAATTCAAACAAACAAAACGAAGGCCCGATGGGCGGTGACCCACGATGACTATTCTGACATGAGGAAAATTGTCATAGCGCCGCACAACCGCAGTCGGAAATATGGCTTATCTTTAACGCTCTGCATGCTAGGTTGTTTTATTTTTTTTTTACAGCAGACGACATTTTTGATTATTTTTCAAATTTTCCCAGAAAAATGGATATGACATCTTATCCAAATTGTCTCCTATGGAGACAATTTGCATGACATGTCAAGTCCTGTTTTCTGGGAAAAATAAGAAAAATATAAACGACTTGTCATCTGATGAATTAGCCTAGGGACTGGTAAGGATTAATGCATATAGTCTTGGTTCACGACCGAAACGCATGATTTGTTTGTTTTGGAGTTTAACGGCCCAGTCAACACTATTTAGGTCATTTTTGAGCCGGTCAGTTTACCTATCCACACTTTCTTGGGCAGGCTTATACGTAAGCGGTTAACCAGTACAGTGCACATTCTTTCGCCAGAAACTGACAACTGCCATTCTTGAATCAGCGGAAGGGGAGACTAAATCTTTTGAGAAAAAAGTGAAACATATTTTTTGTAAATCCAATACCTTTTCTTATTTTTGCTCAAAAACATAAATCGTGTGTACTCGCAAAAACGCCTCAATGAGGCGGTTCTAATGAGCTCCGAAGATGGTTGGGTGAGGCGAAGGTGTCGTGTACATTGCGTCACCATTACGAAAATACGCCTATACAAATACATTGTAAACTTTACCGCCGAAAAAAAAAAAAAACACGAAAATTTTTAGCTGAAAAATTGTGATATTTTTCTTATTCCTGCTCAAAATATAGATTGACGGTACACGTTAGAAATCGAGGCGGTTCTAACGAGTACCAACATTCTATATTTTAGAGCAGAAATAAGAAAAATAAAGTTTACCCCTGTAAATGCTGTTAGCCGAACAACTTATGGGTAACAAGCAGATCTTCGCGGACACGTGACGTTTAAGCAAAGTCGCATCTACGTCGATGCAACAACCTTGATACGACGTTGCACACACGTTGATTGTCCGCTAGGATCTTACTAAAATACACTGCTCAAAACAATTAAAGGAGCAAACTTTTAAGCCTGTATAACATCACCGCTTGGCAATTTTAAACTCAAGGAAAGGCACTATTTTAAAGTGACTTCTCTTAACAATGTTCATGCAAACGTCAAGAGTGCAAGGTTCACGTGCAAACCAAGAATGTGAGCTATAGCATGGATACCTCATATAAAACGGCTGAAATTCGGTATGGGGCGATCTGTTCAAAATTTGAGATGTCAATCCTTCGGTTATGCGTTATTTTGGGCTTCATAATGACTTCATTGGTGTTAGGCGGTTCTTGGAAGAAATTGAGGTCGCTCAAGCTGTCCCTTTGCTTGAAAGTGGGTACACCCAAAGGATCGTTGCTGAACTCTTTGATGTATCGAGAAGTGTTGTTGTCAGGCTATGTGGACGTACCAGGAGACGGGCGAGAAGGACAAGGTCGACACCGCATGACGTCACAAAGATCAAAGATCAATATCTTCCATATCTAGCGCTACGAAATCGGCAGTACACGGCCAGAAGGCTACACATCGATTTCCAGCGTGCAATTGGTCAAAGGATATCCGTTTGCCAAAGAACACCAGAACTGGCGATTGCAAGACTGGCGTAGTTCTGTTCACGGATGAAAGCAGATTTCACCTGAGTGCATGTGATCGACGTGTTCGAGTCTGCAGACGACCCGGAGAACGATACGAGGACTGCAACATTGTGGAAACAGACAGATATGGAGTGGGGTCAGTGATGGTATGGGGTGGAATTCTTGTGAAGGCGGAACAGACTTGTACGTGGTAAACAGAGGTACATTGACTGCATTATGGTATCGAGATGAAATTCTAGATTCTATTGTGAGGCCTTTCGCTGGGACAATCGGTGACATTTTTATTCTGATGCAGGAAAATGCGCGCCCCATACTGCTAGAGGTGTGCATGGATTACCTTAATCGTGAGACTATTGGAGTAAAGGACTGGCCGCACGTTCTCCTGACTTAAACCAATAGAACATGTGTGGAACATTATTTACAGACGTATCCCACAGGGCGATCATCCACCAATGACTATTCATGAACTCACAAACATCCAAGCTTAGACATGAGTGGGAAACAAGCTGTTCAAAAATTGGTTCGTAGCATGCCTCGGCGATGTCAGGAGTGTTGTGCTGCTCGAGGTGGTCATAGAAGTTACTGACAGGAAAAAGTGACTGATTTGCGCATGTCTATGACATTTGAAATAATCTGACGTAAAGATGGAGATTTCTCAAACATTTATGCAAATTATTCCAGGCCGTGATTTGTGAACTGGTTGCCAATGTTTGACATTGATATGCTGCAGATAAAGTTATTCATTTTCTGAATCGTAGCTTCATCATCATCATTATCCATGAGGAAATATTTGTTTGCTCCTTTAATTGTTTTGAGCAGTGTATTTTATCAATAGGGCACTCATTTTTGTGTTTTAAACGTCATGATATGAGAAGTGTGTGAATTACTTTTTCAAACCAGGATGTTAAATTTGTGCAACTCAGATAACGAATGTATTTTCGTGTTAGCCATAATTAAAGTAAACACGTTAGATAAAAAAACTTTACTGCGGTGTGTCCTTTAACCCATTTAGTACGAGATACCCCAAAACGGGTATTTGGCAAACAGTGCAGGCCCACTGTTTGCAAAATGTTCAGTCATTTTCCTTATGAATTTTGAAGAAAACACAACCTGACACCCCTAAATTTTGAAATGGACTCGTGCTTTATATAAGGAGGAAGATTCCATTTGGTTAACACATGTATCACCTAACCCATAAGATGACAATCACAACTTGTCGTTTTCTTTGTCATCTGCCTGGATCAGACTGCGTCTCTATGAGCAGTCTGATCATGTCCACATTACTTGCCTATATGCAGAAATATGTGCAGCAGACGTCATAAACAGACGACATTTTCAGATGTAGTTTCAATGACATCTTAAAGGTAAATAAAGTCTCACAAGTTGGGTTATTTTGCACACATATGGTATCTTACATGAATGATCATGTCTTATGAAATGACCACGGGTGTAAACTTCTGTTTATCAAATGATCATTTGAAACTGGTATGATCGAGTCGGCTTGAAATATGGCAATGTTTCAACAGAAAAGGCATTGTCGACATGAAGGCCCTTGTTCCCACCTAAGTACACATGTAGTCATACGATATTTATGACACGACGTTATCTGATGCGTTTAAACGACATCCTATGATAATTACATTTCTGATAAGAACGTTTTTGTTTGTTTGATTAGGGGTTTTACGTTCCAATCAACACTATTTAGGTCATTTTGAAGACGTTGCTTCCAATTTTGTTGGACTTTTATTCGACTTTGAGATGAAATGACATTTCAAGCCCTGTCGCCCAATAAAATCATTAGGTTTATATGCATGGACTTTGTCTGCCCAGGCTTAGGCTCTCTAAGCGGTTTACCAGTACTCATGTGCGGTCGGGGTCAGCCTGCATGGAAGCACCATGCAGGCCGAACTATTTCTCCAAGCCCCGATGGGTGGGGTGAATGCTGATAAGAAAGTGTTTAAAATATTACAATATTGCCATAGGTTATCCTTTAAATGAAGTGTTTTCAACCTTGCAAAAGAAAACGAACAACACGTTTTGACCAAAAACATGAATTAGTAAACGACTCTTGGAATCCCGCTTTCCTACATGTAAGAACATTTTTTACACATTAAGAAAACACACCTTTTCCAATATATTGAAAATATTTTACCACCAAAATATTCAAATTTTCTGTTAAAATGATAATTTTCATCATATTTCTGCTCAAAAGGTAGATTATTGGACCTCGTTAGAACCACCTCGGCGAGGCGGTTCTAACGAGTACCAACAATCTATGTTTTTTGAGCAGATATAAGAAATGGTATACATGAACTCCTGTAAACTCCAGTTTTATTATGTAAAAGTGGGGTTAAGGGGGACAGAATTATGAAGGCGCGTTTTCGTGTTGAGTATTAGTGGTCGTGACCCCAATCAAATACATGTTTGTTTGTTTGATTTGATGTTTAACGTCCCCGTCAACACTATATAGGTAATTTTGGAGACGTTGCTTCCAATTTCGCGGGGCTTTTACCCAACACTGAGATGAAATAACATCTCAAACCCTGTCGCCCAATGAAACCAATATGGTTTAAAAACATGGACGGTCCAACTCGCACTACTTTGCCTGGGCAGGCTTAGATCCTCTAAGCGGTTTACCAGTACTCGTGTGCGCCGGATTCAGCTCTGCGTGGAAGCATCATGCAGCCCATTTATTTTTTCAAGCCCCGATGGGCGGGCCCCGGCCAAATACATGTGCATATATTTATATTTCGTAGGTGCATCGATCCATTGTCTCCAAACTGAGTGCTTTGTAGCCTCCCAAATCAAGGCAATTTTGAATTCATTACGAAAACACGCCTATACAAATACATTATAAACTTTACCGCCTATAAAACGAATATTTTAAGATAATAAAATTGTGATATTTTCTTATTTCTAATCAAAATATAAATTGCGGGTACTCGATAGAACCGCCTCATTGAGGCGGTTCTAACGAGTACCCACAATCTATATTTTAGAGCAGAAATAAGAAAAATAAGGTATACCCCCTGTAACCACTAGTTTTGCTATATAAAATTAGGGTTCAAGGGGGTAAAAATTATATAGGCGTGTTTTCGTGATGTGTATTGTTATTTTAATTAGGCCTTGCGAATTGAACAATGGCCTTCGAGCAAACTCAGATCAGTCTGGGGCCTTGCGAATTGAACAATGGCCTTCGAGCATGTGTCCACCGAACACTCAGATCAGTCTAGGGCCTTGCGAATTGAACAATGGCCTTCGAGCATGTGTCCACCGAACACTCAGATCAGCCTGGTGCCTTGCGAATTGAACAATGGCCTTCGAGCATGTGTCCAGCGAACACTCAGATCAGTCTAGGGCCTTGCGAATTGAACAATGGCCTTCGAGCATGTGTCCAGCGAACACTCAGATCAGTCTAGGGCCTTGCGAATTGAACAATGGCCTTCGAGCATGTGTCCAGCGAACACTCAGATCAGTCTGGGGCCTTGCAAATTGAACAATGGCCTTCGAACATGTGTCCAGCGAACACTCAGATCAGCCTGGTGCCTTGCGAATTGAACAATGGCCTTCGAGCATGTGTCCAGCGAAAACTCAGATCAGTCTGGTGCCTTGCGAATTGAACAATGGCCTTCGAGCATGTGTCCAGCGAACACTCAGATCAGTCTAGGGCCTTGCGAATTGAACAATGGCCTTCGAGCATGTGTCCAGCGAACACTCAGATCAGTCTAGGGCCTTGCGAATTGAACAATGGCCTTCGAGCATGTGTCCAGCGAACACTCAGATCAGTCTGGGGCCTTGCGAATTGAACAATGGCCTTCGAGCATGTGTCCAGCGAACACTCAGATCAGTCTGGGGCCTTGCGAATTGAACAATGGCCTTCGAGCATGTGTCCAGCGAACACTCAGATCAGTCTGGGGCCTTGCGAATTGAACAATGGCCTTCGAGCATGTGTCCAGCGAACACTCAGTTCAGTCTGGGGCCTTGCGAATTGAACAATGGCCTTCGAGCATGTGTCCAGCGAACACTCAGATCAGTCTGGGGCCTTGCGAATTGAACAATGGCCTTCGAGCATGTGTCCAGCGAACACTCAGATCAGTCTGGGGCCTTGCGAATTGAACAATGGCCTTCGAGCATGTGTCCAGCGAACACTCAGATCAGTCTGGGGCCTTGCGAATTGAACAATGGCCTTCGAGCATGTGTCCAGCGAACACTCAGATCAGTCTGGGGCCTTGCGAATTGAACAATGGCCTTCGAGCATGTGTCCAGCGAACACTCAGATCAGTCTGGGGCCTTGCGAATTGAACAGTGGCATTCGAACATGTGTCCAGCGAACACTCAGATCAGTCTGGGGACATCCGCGCAACTTGATCAGAATGTTCCGAATACTCTATATGGATGACTATTGATAAAAGCTTCTTTATGTAGTCAAGAAATCATGTATTCTGACTAATTTGTGAACAGACTGATTTGAGATATTCATACAGTCTGGTCAGAGTTCTCTCTGTACTCTATATGGCTGTGAGACATCACCGAAACTATATAATACAAAACATCTCCGTGTAGTCAGTGTAGATTGTATTCTGTCTATGTTTATGTACAGACTGATTTGACACTTCCCTGAGACTATATGGATGGCAATTGGTACAAAGCCTCTTCATGTAGTCAGTGAAGATTGTAATCTCGTCTATGTTTATGTGCTGACTGATTTAACACGTCCCTGAGACTATATGGATGGCCATTGGTACAAAGCCTCTTCATGTAGTCAGTGAAGATTGTATTATGTCTATGTTTATGTACAGACTGATTTGAGACTGAATACGGTGACATATATATATATAAACTTGCACAGACTAATTTTTTGAGACGTCACTGAGACTGTATGATTGGCCATTGACACACAGCTTCATCGTATGACCAGTAAAGATTCTATTCTGTCTTTGTTTATGTACAGACTGATTTGAGACTTCAATGAGATTATATGGTTGATTATTGATACAAAATAACTCTGAAGGCAGAGATCAGGAATCGGAACAATTATCCCATCCTTCCAACAGATACACCAAGAGGATACAAGAACATGAAATAACCAAACCCTAATGAAAACATCACAATCGGAAAGCCAAAAGGACAGTTACTTACCCGCGAAAGGGTCAAACGGCCATCCAAAATAAAAATACATTAGCAATAGAAACATGCAAAGACAAACTATAACAATAACACACTAAGACAGAAGAACCGCCTTGGAACGGTTAGCAAAAAGAAGTTTACAATGTGTGTGTGTGTGTGTGGGGGGGGGGGGGGGGGGGGGGGGGGAGGGGTTCCGTTACTACAATCCTCGCCCTTTGTTCTGTCGTGGTTAGTCCGCATGAAGGATTTATTTATGTTCATATTCCGGTTTAGTTTTTATTCATTTTTTTTTTTTTTTTTTTTGGTTTGGGTTTTACGGCCCTTTCAAGATTATTTCACTCATATCGAGCCGATCGTTAATCAAAGGTGGGCGAAAACGGGAGTACCCGGAGAAAAACCACCTGACCTTCCGTTGCAGAACTTGGCGTCTCACACGTGGCCCGAGCGAGGCTCGAACCTACGGCGGTGAGAGACCTAATGACTAAGAGTCAGCGCTCTTATCCACTAGGCCACGGAGGCCCGTTAGTTTTTATTCATGTTTGTGCTTCTTTCCCTTTTGTGACCGACTCCTGGGGCCAGTTGTTCAAAACTAACGGTGTCGTTAGTTAACGTATCGTTAAAACTTTGATCATTTATTATGGCAAATATGCTAATATTTTTGCTGAAAAAATGTGAGCAGCTTTTGCAGATGCAAAAGCTGCTCACATTTTTTCAGCAAAAATACCAAAATTTTAGATATTGAACTTGCTAGAACACTTAACAATATGACCACTAACGAGCTCGTTAAGCTAACGATGCTTTGAACAACTGGCCCCTGATCATTGCCTTCACTTCTATTTTATTATAACTCACCAGGGTTACAACCCCCAAAACATAAAAAAACGGCTTCAGAGATGAAACAACGATGAGGACACGACAGCATGCTGGAGCAAAAGAAAACCACAATTTGACCGCACAACTTTTCCTGACAGTAGAAACATTAGGTCAAAATGCTTCAATCCGACTGCGCGCATGCGCAGATTGATCTGCGTCTTCAATGAGTGCGCATGCTTGAAGACACATTTTGCACCGTGACGGAACTAAATGTGCGCATGCCCTTTATATTTCACAGCTAAAGCCGCCTTTGCCCTTGACTGGAGTGCCCTTAGTGATAGGCTGTGGGTATTTAAATCGAATACTGAATTGGATATGAACATTAAAATAATGAGAACTATGAGTTTAAACAATGAAATCTGCTGGTGATAGAAGGTGAGTGCTAGTGTTTGTTCCTCAAATTATAACTTCGGAAACGATATTTTTTTCTTCCTGGTTTCGTGTCATTTGGGGACGGGGTAATAAACCTGTCCATGTCAGTTCATTATCGTTAATATTTTCTACGTTTCTTCTGAGAAGTTGAAAAAAATGTTGTCATTAGTTTAAGAAAAGAACACATTTAGAACAGTAAATGTGATTTTATGGACCATTTTAAACAATTCTGAAACTGAAAATGAAACACAATAAAGGGCCAACTTGGACAAATACTGAAATGTTGTTTTTCTTTTTTTTGTGTGTGTGTGAGACAATACAGTTAAATAAATATATAATCTTCACAATACTGACAATAGTTTTTGGTTTAAAATGCAGATTAAATTTACTTTTTCGTACTTTCGATTTCGCATACTATTTCTCAAAACTGTGGGCGGAATTAGCTAGACTTCGGTTGGGAAGAAAGTGTGTGTGTGTGTGTGTTTGTGTGTGTGTGTGTGTGTGTGTGTGTGTGTGTGTGTTTAACATAACATTAGAGTTCCATAATGGTCAAGGGAGTAATTCTTAAGGGGTTGGATAAAATGCAATAGAGACAACTTTTGAAAGTTCGTTTGTCTCAGCAATTTGTAAAAAAAGATATCAATTAAAGCAAAGAATTTGCTCCCCTATATTCATTATTTCACATTTATTTCTGTCGCCGTACATGTGCAATTGCGTTTGCGTTGTTAAGAACAAGCTACAGAGTACATGTAGGTCTGCGACGAGGCAGAGGGAGAATGCGCTTATGCACAGTTTCACCTGACCGTTTGTAGTCGCCTTTACAATAAATAGCCTTTTCTTGTGAGCTGATACTATGTGTGTCCCTTTTAAGCATTTTCATTGTACAGTAGAATTCCGCTATTAAGACCACCTAAAATTAAGACAAATTATGTTTTTCAAAGCATATTTAGAAGGTTTCAAGTACATTTGTTTTTTGTGTTTGCAACATCCAGTGTGCTCTTGTTGGAGACCACCTTTGGAACTGTTCAAAAGTGGTCTTTAAGACCACTTTTGAACAGTCCCAAAGGTGGTCTTAATACAGGAATTTTACTGTATATACATGAACTAAAATTTGATTTCTAGCCCATATATGCCTAGCGCCCCGAAACCAGAAAATTGGCAGACAGTGTGGACCCAGATCAGACGCCTGACCAGGGATTACACCGTTTGCTTCTAGTGCATTCATGTTTGTAAACCGTACAACAACTACAACACATATCACACCATTTACATTGGAAATACGGCCCATTCTCTGGGGCTTGGAGAAATAGATGCAGAGCTGAAACCGACCGCACATGGGTACTGGAAAATCGCTCAGATTATCTAAGCCTGCCCAGGAAAAGCGGTGCGAATCGGACCGTCCATGCATATAAACCCTATCTGTTTCATTGGGCGACTGGGCTTGAGATGTCATTTCAGCTCAATGCCGGGTAAAAGTCCAACAAAATTGGAAGGAACGTCTCCAAAATGACCTATACAGTGTTGTCGGGGACGTTAAACCTCAAATCAAACAAATAAACAAAATACACTGTAATACTAAATAGGCATGTTCAAAGTTGTTACAGCGAAGCGTATGTAATAAATGTGATAGATATGAACTCATAGATTGAAATGTGGCTCATGATAATATAATGTTATTAATCCAGTAATTTCGTATTGGCCCAGTTACAGGTCTGAGGTCTGCTGTATTGGCCCGAGACCGTAGGCCGAGGCCAATACAGCTGACCGAGGACCCGTAACTTGACCAATACGGAATTACTTGATTCATGATAATTTTATTAATTGACACCATTAAAAACATGATTATTGATTTTTGATCTCCAGGTTCAATATGGATGATCTCCGCAAATACAGGATAGTCAATTAATAAATGACTGTATTATTGCTGTTTTGTCTTCTCGTTACATTACGCTGTCAAGTCCCTGCAGTGAATACCCAAGTAAATCCGACTTACTACTAAGTTTCACTTAATAGCACCGATCTATATTTTACCAGAAATAAAAGTATGTATCAGAAACGTTTTATTTGAACCACGTTTTATTGAGATATGGCTCAAGGCAACATTATCTGACAAAGATGTATTGTCCAAAAAGATTGTAAAGAATTTTATATAATTTGTTTGAGGTTTCACGTCCCCGTCAACACTGTAAATGTCATTTTGGAGACTTTGTTTCCAATTTTGTGGGATTTTTACCCGACATTGAGATGAAATTACATCTCAAGCCCTACCGCCCAATGAAACCAATAGGGTTTATAAGCATGGACGGGCCGACTCGCACCGCTTTGCCTGGGTAGGCATAGATCCTCTAAGCGGTTTACCAGTACTCGCGTGCGGGTCGGTTTCAGCTCTGCGTGGAAGCATCATGCAGCCCATCCATTTCTTCACGCCCCGATGGGCGGGGGCCGATATTTTATATTATAAGAAAGTATTACCCATTCTCTGATTCTTATTTATTTATTTATTTATTTATTTATTTATTTATTTATTATATTTATTTATTTATTTATTTATTTATTGTTTATTTGTGTGTTTGTTTTACGATCCTTCCAAGATTATTTCACTTATTTTGAGCTGGTCGTTAACCTAAGGTGGGCGAAACTAGGAGAACCCGAAAGAAAAACATTTGACATTTAGTTGCAGAACTTAGCGTAATTATAACATTTGACACGAGCGGGTCTCAAACCCATAACGGTGAAAAACAATGTTTGAGAGAGAGCAGTCCTTCCAGCTAAGCCACGGAGACCCGTCCATACTCTGATAAACGTAATGTATGTGTTGATTTTCGGATAAAAATATGACTTCGGTTG
Source organism: Lucinisca nassula (assembly GCA_963580285.1). Taxonomy (NCBI): domain Eukaryota; kingdom Metazoa; phylum Mollusca; class Bivalvia; order Lucinida; family Lucinidae; genus Lucinisca; species Lucinisca nassula. The sequence goes on from OY757012.1 coordinate 18,353,829, forward strand.
ATGGTTCCAGATCGGTGAATATACATTGGCAAATAGTGTAGACCCAGATCAGACGCCACAAAACGCGGCGTCTGATCTGGGACTACACCGTTTGCTTCAAGTACATGAATGTTTGTATAATTTAGAACAACTAAAACAAATCTCACAGGTATTTATCTGGAAATGGGCATTCCCGATGATATTAAAGGATTGTATTTCTCATATACATGTATGGGCAAAATACTAATAATCTAACCTTAATATAAAATGTGACAGGTATGTTAAGGGAAATGGGTACACCTTCAGGGGAGGTTATCTCCCATGTCAATTGGGGTCAACTCTTAAAGGAAAGAATTTGCTCCTGAGGAGCAAATTCTGTCCTTTAAGAGTAGACCCCTTTCTCAGAGGGATAGGGCTTATACAAATGCGAACAGGATGTCCCGAAAAGTGTCTCCCTTTGAAAATGGCGGAACAATCTGACAGGTGTTCCCATTCCCCTTAAGGTACAAATTTTGCCTCCGAAATGCACTATCAAGTTAAATGACATGTTGTATTGTTTCCTCATTACATTACAAGTCCATGTAGTGAATACCCAAGTAAACCCGACTTTATATCAGGCAAAATAAGACTTTCAAGGGTAACACGTGTGGTCTATATTTTACCTGCAACAAGAAACAATCATATTAACAGCGTCATCAGAGACGTTTCATTTGAGCCACACTTATTTGATTGGACTCATTTTAAACCACTGGAAGACTGCATTATCTCACACGGGTGTGTTTTACTCAAAGTTTTTAATAAAGTCTTAAGCATACTTTGATTTTTTTGTTTGTTTTTACGGCCCTATCAAGATTATTTCACATATTCCGAGTTGATCGTCATTTAGAGGTTGGTGAAAACCGGAGTACCCTGAGAAAACCACTAGACATTCCGATGCTTAGTGTCTCACATGATACCCGAGCGAGGCTCGATACCTGCTTGGCCACGGGGGCCGGTCCAGAGTCTGATAACAATAACGTACAATAAAATTCCTATAATAAGACCGCCTTTGGGACTGTTCAAAAGTGGTCTTTAAGACCACTTTTGAAAAGTCCAACAGGTGGTCCCTGACCAGAAGGTACTGTGTGCAGAAAACACGAAGGCAGAATAACTGCATTTTCTTAATAAGCTTTTTAAAGCAGAATGAGTCTTAAATTTAGGTGGTCTTAATAGCGGGATTTCCCTGTATATAATGAATTTTCTAATAATTAATTTTCAGATAGAAATATGGCTTCGGTAGATGGTTCCAGATCGGTGAATATGGCCTCGGATGTATTACATGACTATCTTTGTGATCCATGCAAGTATGAAGGGAACCAGAAAGATGGAGAATATTACTGTGAAAACTGTGACGAATATCTTTGTCGTGACTGTAAGGACTCTCATAAGAGATTCAAAACGAGTAGAGCTCATAAAATAGTGTTTGGTAAGGAAGGTATAAGAGCTGGAGGCAACACATCGCAATTCAAAGTGATATGTCAATGCGATCAGAACCTGGAAGTGACCGTATATTGCGAGACACATGATGATGTTATTTGTAACACCTGCAAGTCTGTAAAACACAGAAAGTGTAATACAACAAAGCTACATGATAAGAGTGTACACTATCAGGTTTCAGAAATACAACAAGTTATAAGAAAGGTACAAAAGTTACAGAAAGATGTCAAAGCCTTCCTAAATGCCCGGATTGAAGACGTCCAGAACTTTGATTCTATGGTGACACAATGCAGAGAGGAGATCCAAACATTCAGAGGACAAATAAAAACATACTTAGATACATTAGAGGAGAACATGCTTTCGGAGTTACAGGAGCTCGCTACGAAAATACGTCACGACGCAGATCAACACATAACAGCCTCTACAACGACTGTTGACCGTCTTCTTACTGATGCAAGGATCTTAGATGATGCAACAAAATCAGGCAACTCCGATATGATGGTTGCTGTAGACCTGAAGATTTCAAAACGACTTAAAGAGTATCAGTCGATGTTGCACGAGTTACAGAATGAACGAAAATCGCTAGTCCTTAAGTTTGATCAGAATGAGAAACTGATAAATATTAAAACCGAAGTTAAAAACATGGGAAATCTAACAGTGATAGAAATGCAGGCAATTACAAATGACAAAACAACGTTTTTAGACAAGGACGTTGAAAGTTCACGCGAGGTCAAGATAAACACCCCGGGCGAGAAGCAGACGCCGTGTATTACGGGCTGTGTTTTTATGTCTGATGGTCAGCTTGTATTATGCGATCGTAATAACAATAGTATCAAACTCTTAAGTTCAACGCTTGTAATGACAGAGAAACTAGATGTGGAAAGTTGGCCCTGGGACATTTCAGTTCTAGACAGGACCACAGCTGTTATCACATTACCATGCACCAAACAGATACAGTTCATAATTGTCGTCCCCTCTCTAAAAGCTGGACCAGTAATCCAGTTAGATAAGTACTGCTTTGGTGTCTCTGCTGTAGGAGAAGAAATTTATGTAGTTTGTCGTGATAATCCAGGAAATGCTGAGATACTTATTCTTGACAAGACTGGACAAATCACGAGAAAAATTCCAGATAACCAGAACTCAATATCTTCACTCAAATACCCAGACTATTTAGCTGTTAATGAAAGTTCATCCAAAGTTTACATATCAGACTGGCTGAGATCTGCTTTAACATGCCTGTCACTGGATGGAAAAGTTTTGTTCTGTTACCAGGATAATGATCTGAAGTACCCAAGAACTGTTATTTCAGATAAAGAAGATAATATCATTATCTGTGGAGAAAACTCTTGTAATATACATGTTGTTACATCAAGTGGAAAGAAACACCGTATTTTGTACACGGTCAGAGGAAGAAAACAAAACCAGATTCAAAGTCTTGCTTACAGACACACAGATGATACACTTGTCCTAGGCTTTCATAACTGTAATGAGCTGGTGGTGCTTAAACTGAGGAGCAATCAATAGTTAGTTTATGCTGATCAGGATCTTCATCATGATAGTTTTGGATGTATCCACGCTTTGGACTGGTCCATTTCAAATTTAGGGGGTGTCTTATTTTTTTTACTTTGTACACAAAACAAAACAGTGTAGACTCAGATCAGACGCCGCATTTTGCGGCGTCTGATCTGGATCTACACTGTTTACAATATGCAAGAACTGTTATTTCAGATAAAGAAGATAATATCATTATCTGTGGACAAAACTCTTGTAATATACATGTTGTTACATCAAGTGGAAAGAAACACCGTATTTTGTACACGGTCAGGAGAAGGGAACAAACCCGGATTGAAAGTCTTGCTTACAGACACACAGATGATACACTTGTCCTAGGCTTTTATAACTGTTATGAGCTGGTGGTGCTTAAACTGAGGAGAAATCAATAGTTAGTTTATGCTGATCAGGATCTTCGTCATGAGAGCTTTGGGTGTATCCATGATTTGGACTGACCCATTTCAAATTTAGGGGGTGTCTCATTTGGGGTGTCTCAACCAAACAGTGTAGACCCAGATCAGACGCCGCAAATTGCGGCGTCTGATCTGGAGCTACACTGTTTACCAATGTTCCGTTTTGAGTACTAGATGCCAGTCACTGGGTGTAAGAATGTGGCTTTTGATCTGAGTTTGCACTGTTAACCAATGTTCTGTATTGGTTAACATTACTTGGGTTAACAGGGGTATACATTATTTTACTTATTTCTGATCCAATTGACTCTTGATCATTAGGTCTCTCATCGCTGTGGTTCGAGCCTCGCTCGGGTCACATGTGAGACGCCAAGTTCTGCAACGGAAGGTCAGGTGGTTTTTCTCCGGGTACTCCGGTTTTCGCCCACCTCTAAAGTAAAGTAAAGTAAGTAAGTAGACTTTATTTATAGAGGATTAACGATCGGCTCGATATGAGTGAAATAATCTTGAAAGGGCCGTAAAACCAGAAACAAAAAAAAATTCTGAATCAAGATATGGGTTGTAGGTAATTTGTTAGAATCGCCTCAATGAGGCGTTCCAACAAGCGCAAACAATTAAATAAGAAAAATATCACAAATTTTCATCAAAATAACCGTTTGGGAGGCATGACAGAATGCACTATGTTGCTTAATGGGTCAAAGATATGAAGTTGATGATAATGCATTGTTGATACTCATTATCAGATTGTGTGTTCAGGCTTGATTTAAAATTGTTGATTTGTTAAGTTGTTTCGATAATAATTTACTAATGTCATTGTTCGTCTGCGCTTAATTAGTTCTATGGTACAAATTAACCCTTTTAGTACCAAAAGGAATCTTCCCCCTTATATATGACAGGAGTCCATTTCAAAATTAAGGGGTGTCAGGTTGTATTTCCTCCAACATTTATTCGGGGAATGGCTCAACATTTTGCAAATAGTGTAGGCCCTGATTAGACCCCGCGTTCTGCGGCGTCTGATCTGGGCCTGCACTGTTTGCCAAGGTACCCCTTTAGGGGTTTCTGGTACTGAATGGGGGTAATCCTTGACTTACAAAATTATAAAATTACTTCTGTGAAATGGGTCGAATGTAAAGAAATGAAAACATTTATAAACCCTGATGAGATTGCTCGCAATCGGCCTCATGATAAGATTGTTCTCAATGAGCAGTGGTATGTCAACCCATCAGGATCTACACTGTTTGCTCAGACATGTTTTGTTTGGTATACAGGACTGAAATGGTTCATAAAGATAAAACACTCATCTGAGATCAAGTTTTCTTACATTGCTATAAAATGAAATTTTCTCCTGTAACCTTTGGAAATCTGAAGATATTTTATAGTTTTATTTTCTTCTTATTTTTGCAATGCACATAGATCGAGGCGCCCTCTAGAACCATCTCAATGAGGCGACCCTAACTATTACCCGCTATCTTTTTTGCAGCAAAAAAAGAAGAAAAAAAGGAAAATACTTAACACCCTTGTAAACCCAACAATGAGGCGGTTCTACCGAGTACCCACTGCATGATGCTTCCACGCAGAGCTGAATCCGACCCGCACACGAGTACTGGTAAACCGCTTAGAGGATCTAAGCCTGCCCAGGCAAAGCGGTGCGAGTGTCGGACCGTCCATGCTTATTAAAATTGGTTTCATTGGGCGACAGGGCTTCAGATGTCATTTCCCTTTCAATATCGGGTAACAGTCCCACAAAATTGGAATCAACGTCTCCAAAATGACCTTTACAGTGTTAACAGGGACGTTAAATCTCAAATCAAACAAACAAACAAAACCGAGTACCCACTATCTATTTTTCAGCAAATATAAGGAAAATACTTAACACCATTGTGAACCCAACAATAAGGCGGTTCTACCGAGTACCAGCTATCTTTTTCAGCAAAAATGGAAAATAATAAACACCATTGTAAACCCAACAATGAGGCGGTGCTACCGAGTACCGGCTATCTTTTTTCAGCAAAAATAAGGAAAATACTTAACACCATTGTAAACCCAACAAAGAGACGGTTCTAACGAGTACCGGCTATCTTTTTTTCAGCAAAAATAAGGAAAATACTTAACACCATTGTAAACCCAACAATGAGGCGGTTCTAACGAATACTAGCTATCTTTTTTTTCAGCAAAAATAAGGAAAATACTTATCACCATTGTAAATCCAACATTGAGGCGGTTCTAACGAGTACTAGCTATCTTTTTTCAGCAAAAATAAGGAAAATACTTAACACCATTGTAAACCCTACAATGAGGGGGTTCTAACGAGTACTAGCTATCTTTTCTTCAGCAAAAATAAGGAAAATACTTAACACCATTGTAAACCCAACAATAAGGCGGTTCTAACGAGTACTAGCTATCTTTTTTCAGCAAAAATAAGGAAAATACTTATCACCATTGTAAATCACACAATGAGGCGGTTCTAACGAATACCCGCTATCTGTTTTTCAGCAAAAATAAGGAAAATACTTATCACCATTGCAAACCCAACCATGAGGCAGTTCTAACGAGTACCCGCTATCTTTTTTTCAGCAAAAATAAGGAAAATACTTAACACCAGTGTTAACCTTTCTTTTCCATATATAAAGTTAGGTTTGGTTAACAGTAGTGTTCATTTAGGAGAGTGGGAACACCTGGAAGATTTTCCGCCATTTTTCAAAGGATGACAAATTTCGTGACTTCCTGTCCGCTTTTCTATAAGCTCTGTCCCCCAGAAAAAGGGGTCAGCACTTAAAGGAAAGAATTTGCTCCTCAGGCGCAAATTCTTTCCTGTAAGAGTTGACCCCTATTGAAATGGGAGACAAAAATACTTTTGCAGGAGTGGCCTCCCCTGAAGGTGTTCCCATTCCCCTTAAACGGCCTTAATACCTTTGTTATACTAGTATTTTACCAAACACAGATTAAAAATGTTCAATAGAACCGCCTCGACGAGGCGAAGCCAGAGTACCATGCGACCTTGTCATGACATGCAAATAAATGGTCCTTATAATATAGTGTAAGTTTATTGTTCTAATGATTTAGAGGAATGTGTATCAAGTACGAAACCTTGTCGTGCTTTATTTTGGAGTGAGTGAGTTTGAATTTTATGTCTCACTAACAGCTAAGGTCATACGGAGATGCGACCTCGGTTTAAAGACAAATCCGAAAGTCTGGAGAAGCCCGGGATCGATCCTGCGACCCTGGTAAACAAGGCGGGTAGCATAACCACTACACCACGGAGGCTTCTAACTTCATGTTGAAACCATACCCTACATGAGTTTGAGCTCACCTGTTGAGCTTTTGTGATCACATTTTGTCCGTCGTCCGTCGTGCGTGCATGCGTCCGTAAATAATTTCAAATAAGTATATCTCTTACATGTATACCCCTCGGCAAGTGGTCACCTACTTTAATCCTGCCAATCATGCCCTTTGGGTCCAAATGGGCCACAGCCAGGGGACCCTTAGCTCCCATAGACATATAATGGACAAAAAGCTTCAAAAATCTTCTTCTCTGAAATCATGAAGCACAGTGCTTAGATATTTACAGTAGAACTTCGATGGCTCGTTTCCCATGGCTGGGTCGAACCCCTGGGGAAATCTACAAGATAAGAAATGGTGGGGGATGATAAAGGAGATTTTAGTCTTTTATCTTGCAAATGTGTGTTGTGTGTACTCATTAGAATCGCCTAACATCGAAACATGTTCAAAAGTATCTCGTTATGCCTCTTGGCAGTGACCTTCAGTGGCTCGAACTACCGCTGTGTCGAATAAAATTTCATGGTCCCAAAGGGGTTCGAGCCATTGAAGTTCGACTGTAGTATGTAGGAACATAAAATAATCACCTACATAAATCCTGCTAACCATACCCCTGGAGCCAAAATTGGCCACGCCCCGGGGCTCATCCGCTCCCATAGACTTATAAGGGGAAAACCTTAAAAAATCTTCTCTTGAACCACAGGTCCCAGAGCTAAGATATTTAGCATGTAGCAACGGCAAGTGGTCACTCGAATAAATCCTGCCAATCATGCCTCTGGAGTCCAAATGGGCCACGACTCAGGGCCCCTTAGCTACCATAGTCTCATAATGGAAAAGTTTCAAAAATCTTCTTCTCTGAAACTATGAAGCAACAGGGGTTAGATATTTAGTATCTAGCAACATAAATTCGTCACCTACATAAATCCTGCTAACCATACCCCTGATGCCAAAATTGGCCACACCCCGGGGCTCATCCGCTCCCATAGACTTATAAGTGGGAACACTTCAAAAATCGTCTTCTCTGAAACCACAGGGCTCATTGTAATATATATCAAATACTGTTTTAATAATTTAGAAGAACCAAATTATTTAAAGAACCAAATAAGCAGAACTCTGCTTTCGTTCCTATCCTATTGATTTGTGTAATATCATATTGTTGTTGAAATAAAATATGTTTATTAATTTAGATAAATGTGTATTTTTATTCATAATGGCTGGCCCTTTTAAGAATGTTTGTCTCCTTGAGAAATATGGAACTGCCATTAAGGGAAAGAATTTGCTTCTCATTGAGGCTGTTCTAACGTGCACTCTCAATCTATACTTGGACCAGAAATATGAAAAAAATATCAAACATTTTCATCTGAAAAATGTAAGTTCCAGAGAAAAGATAGACGCAAGTTTAGCGCACGGGTGTTTGTATAGTCGTAATGGTTGAAATTCTTCCTTTAAGGGGAATGGGAACCCCTGGCAGATTTTTCCGCCATTTGTCAAAGGGAAACAACTATCGGGACTTCTTGTTCGTTTTTCTATAAGCCTTGTCCCACTGAAAAAGGAATCTACTCTTAAAAGAAAGAATTTGCTCCTCTGGAGCAAATTCTTTCCTTTGAGAGTTGACCCCTATTGACATGGGTGACAAAAATTCTTTTGCAGGTGTTACCTTCCCTGATGGTGTATCCATTCCCTTTAAGAGTAGACAGTTTAAAAGAAACGCGAAAGTCCGAACAGTTGTCTCCCTTTTAAAACATGGCGGATCACGTACCAGAAGTACCCGGTTCCCTTCAGTGTTGTGCATGTCCATTGGGGTTGGTGTCATAAGGATAAGCATCTGTATGACATAGTGCATTCTTTCCGATGGCTACTTTTCCAATGAAAATCTGTGTTATTTTTCTCATTTATACTCCTCACACAGGTTGTGGCTGTTCGTTAAAACCGCCTCAATTCCTCATTGAGGCGGTTCTAACGAATACCCACACCCTATGTCATTGAAGTTTTACTCCGAACAAAGGTTGTGCATGCTCGCCAGAACGGTTCTTACAACTACCCACACTCTATGCCTTGGCACAAAATTAAAAAAAACTACATGTATACCCTGTAACCACCAGTTTTCTCTATATAAAGTGGGTTTTAACAGGGTCATTAATTTCATTGACTTGCTAACATGATGTCTTAGCCTGCTCAGGAAAACTGATGCGAGTAGGACTGTTACTTAAACCCTAAGGGTTTCTTATGGCGATAGGGCTTGAGATGGGCTTGAGATGTCATTTCATCTCAGTGTCGTGTAAAAGTCCCACAAAACTGGAAGCAACGTCTTCAAAATTACCTAAATAGTGTTGACCGGGGAAGTGAAACCTCAACGCAGACAAGCTAACAAACAAATAAACAAATAAACGTCCAGTCACGTGTACCGATGATTTCATGGTTACCGAAACAGTCTCTCTCTCTCTCTCTCTCTCTCTCTCTCTCTCTCTCTCTCTCTCTCTCTCTCTCTCTCTCTCTCTCTCTCTCTCTCTCTCTCTTTCTCTCTCTCTCTCTCTCTCTCTCTCTCTCTCTCTCTCTCTCTCTCTCTCTCTCTCTTTCTGTCTCTGTCTCTCTCTTTCTCTCTCTCTCTCTCTCTCTCTCTCTCTCTCTCTCTCTCTCTCTCTCTCCTCTCTCTCTCTCTCTCTCTCTCTCTCTCTCTCTCTCTCTCTCTCTCTCTCTCTCTCTGAGCGTGGCTTTTTACAGACGTCTGATATGTCGTATACATTTCTATTATCAGACGTCTTGTAATAGCGAAATAGTTAAATTTGCTATTGACAGATATCTGCTAAAAGCGGTTTTGCGTTTAAATTCGCTTTGACTAACGTAAAATGGGACTTTATCGTATAAATCGCTTATGACAGACGTCTGGCAATAGTATTTGTAAAGTGAATTCGCTATTTGCACATAATGATAACTCACCCGTGCGGCATAGTGCATTTTTTTCATATCTCAGAAATGACTACTTTTCTGATGAAAATCCATGATATTTTTCTTATTTATACTGTGAATACAGATTGTTGGTGCTCGTTAGAACCGCCTCATTGAGACGGTTCTAACGAGTACCCACAACCTATGTCTTTGAGCAGAAATAATAAAAATAATGTATAGCCCCGTAAACCCCAGTTCCTCTCTATAAAGTAGGGTTTAGGGGGTGTTCACTTCATGGACTTGTTCACGTGATAAATGTCAGCCGCCGTGTGTCTTTAAACAGAACTTGAAATACTTCAAGAAAAAAAAATGACGCCTAAAAATCCGAATTCTACAGAGAGTTGATAGTGAACCCGGACACTGCATGGTTTACTATCTCAACTCTGTTGATTGCCAAGAAGGTTCTGTTAGATGGAGGACACTTTACCTTGACAGTAAGTTCCAAATCTGTTCTTTTCTGAAATATGACGGCAACATTCCATAAAAATTCCCGTTCAGAGCCAACAAGGTGCAACGGACTACAGGCTTTCTCAAGGCATCAATCCCCCAAAAAATAGTGTTTAAATCATAAAAAGAAGTGGGAAAATGGAACAAATTGGCTTCCTTTAAAAACGAATCCAAAAACGTGAGAGGCAAACGTTGGGCCATGAAAATGAAATTAGTAAGTGTATTAGCTGTAGTTACAGACATTGCATACGCCATCGTGGCTTGGAGATATAGATTGTGCTGCATGGTGCTTCCACTCAGAGCTGAAACCAGCTGTACATGAGTACCGGTAAACCGCTAAGAATGTCTAAGTCTGCCCAGGCGATCAGGTGCCAGTCGAACCGTCACTACATATAAACCCTATTGCTTTTTTTGGTTGGTGGATGACATTTCATCTCAATGCCGGGTAAAAGTTCCACAAAATGGAAGCAACTTCTCCAAAATGATGAACCTTGATCACCTCCTGTGGTGAAGAGGGAGCTGGTTGCTGTGATGAACCTTGATCACCTCCTGTGGAGAAGAGGGAGCTGGTGCCTGTGATGAAACTTGATCACCTCCTGTGGGGAAAGAGGGAGCTGGTTGCTGTGATGAACCTTGATCACCTCCTGTGGGGAAGAGGGAGCTGGTTGCTGTGATGAATCTTGATCACCTCCTGACGGGAAGAGGGAGCTGGTTGCTGTGATGAACCTTGATCACCTCCTGTGGGGAAGAGAGGGCTGGTTGCTGTGATGAACCTTGATCACCTCCTATGGGGAAGAGGGAGCTGGTTGCTGTGATAAACCTTGATCACCTCCTGTGAGGATAAGGCAGCTGGTTGCTGTGCTGAACCTTGATAACCTCCTGTGGGGAAGAGGGAGCTGGTTGCTGTGATGAACCTTTATCACCCCCTGTGGGGAAGAGGGAACTGGTTGCTGTGATGTTTGAAATGCTGAGCCTTTATCGACTCCCGTGGGAAAAAGGGAGCTGGTTGCTGTGATGAACCTTGATCACCTCCTGTGGGGAAGAGGGAGCTGGTTGCTGTAATGAACCTTGATCACCTCCTGTGGGGAAGAGGGGGCTGGTTGCTGTGATGAACCTTGATCACCTCCTGTGGGGAAGAGGGAGCTGGTTGCTGTGATGAAACTTGATCACCTTCTGTGGGGAAGAGGGAGCTGGTTGCTGTGATGAACCTTGATCACATCCTGTGGGGAAGAGGGAGCTGGTTGCTGTGATGAACCTTGATCACCTCCTGTGGGGAAGAGAGGGCTGGTTGCTGTGATGAACCTTGATCACCTCCTATGGGGAAGAGGGAGCTGGTTGCTGTGATAAACCTTGATCACCTCCTGTGAGGATAAGGCAGCTGGTTGCTGTGCTGAACCTTGATAACCTCCTGTGGGGAAGAGGGAGCTGGTTGCTGTGATGAACCTTTATCACCCCCTGTGGGGAAGAGGGAACTGGTTGCTGTGATGTTTGAAATGCTGAGCCTTTATCGACTCCCGTGGGAAAAAGGGAGCTGGTTGCTGTGATGAACCTTGATCACCTCCTGTGGGGAAGAGGGGGCTGGTTGCTGTGATGAACCTTGATCACCTCCTGTGGGGAAGAGGGAGCTGGTTGCTGTGATGAAACTTGATCACCTTCGGTGGGGAAGAGGGAGCTGGTTGCTGTGATGAACCTTGATCACATCCTGTGGGGAAGAGGGAGCTGGTTGCTGTGATAAACCTTGATCACCTCCTGTGGGGAAGAGGGAGCTGGTTGCTGTGATAAACCTATATCACATCCTGTGAGGAAGAGGGAGCTGGTTGCTGTGCTGAACCTTGATCACCTCCTGTGGGTAAGAGGGAGCTGGTTGCTGTGATGAACATTGATCACCTCCTGTGGGGAAGCGGGAGGTGGTTGCTGTGATGAACCTTGATCACCTGTGGGGAAGAGGGAGCTGGTTGCTGTGATAAACCTTGATCACCTCCTGTGGGGAAACAGGGAGCTGGTTGCCGTGATGAACCTTGATCTCCTTCTAAGGGGAAGAGAGAGCTGGTTGTTGTGATGAACATTGATCACCTCCTGTGGGGAAAGAGGGAGCTGGTTGCTGTGATGAACCTCGATCACCTCCTGTGGGAAAGAGGGAGCTGGTTGCTGTGATGAACCTTGATCACCTTCTGTGGGGAAGAGGGAGCTGGTTGCTGTGATAAACCTTGATCACCTCCTGTGGGGAAACAGGGAGCTGGTTGCCGTGATGAACCTTGATCTCCTTCTGAGGGGAAGAGAGAGCTGGTTGTTGTGATGAACATTGATCACCTCCTGTGGGGAAGCGGGAGGTGGTTGCTGTGATAAACCTTGATCACCTGTGGGGAAGAGGGAGCTGGTTGCTGTGATAAACCTTGATCACCTCCTGTGGGGAAACAGGGAGCTGGTTGCCGTGATGAACCTTGATCTCCTTCTGAGGGGAAGAGAGATCTGGTTGTAAGATGAACCTTGATCACCTCCTGTGGGGAAAGAGGGAGCTGGTTGCTGTGATGAACCTTGATCACCTCCTGTGGGAAAGAGGGAGCTGGTTGCTGTGCTAAACCTTGATCACCTTCTGTGGGGAAGAGGGAGCTGGTTGCTGTGATAAACCTTGATCACCTCCTGTAGGGAAACAGGGAGCTGGTTGCCGTGATGAACCTTGATCTCCTTCTAAGGGGAATAGAGAGCTGGTTGTTGTGATGAACATTGATCACCTCCTGTGGGGAAGAGGGAGCTGGTTGCTGTAATGAACCTTTATCACCTCCTGTGGGGAAGAGGAAGCTGGCTGCTGTGATGAACATTGATCACCTCCTGTGGGGAAGAACGAGCTGGTTGCTGTGATGAACATTGATCACCCCCTGTTGGGAAGAGGGAGCTGGTTGCTGTGATGAACAGTGATTACCTCCTTGTGGGGAAGAGCGAGTTGGTTGTTGTGATGTTTGTAATGATGAACCTTGATCACCTCCTGTTGGGAAGAGGGAGCTGGTTGCTGTGATGAACCTTGATCACCTACTGTGGGGAAGAGGGAGCTGGTTGCTGTGCTAAACCTTTATCACCTCCTGTGGGGAAGAGGGAGCTTCTTGCTGTGATAACCCTTGATCACCTCCTGTGGGGGAAGAGGGAGCTGGTTGCCGTGATGAACCTTGATCACCTCCTGTGGGGAAGAGGGAGCTGGTTGCGGTGCTGAACCTTGGTCACCTCCTGTGGGGAAGAAGGAGCTGGTGGCTGTGATGAACCTTGATCACCTCCTGTGGGGAAGAGGGAGCTGGTTGCTGTGATGAACCTTGATCACCTCCTGTGGGGAAGAGGGAGCTGGTTACTGTGATGTTTTTAATGATGAACCTTGATCACCTCCTGTGGGGAAGAGGGAGCTGGTAACTGTGATGAACCTTGATCACCTCCTGTGGGGATGAGAGAGCTGGTGGCTGTGATGAACCTTGATCACCTCCTGTTGGGAAGAGGGAGCTGGTGGCTGTGATGAACCTTGATCACCTCCTGTGGGGAAGAGGGAGCTGGTTGCCGTGATTAACATTGATCACCTCCTGTGGGGAAGAAGGAGCTGGTTGCTGTGATGAACCTATATCACCTCCTGTGGGGAAGAGGGAGCTGGCTGCTGTGATGAACATTGATCACCTCCTGTGGGGAAGAACGAGATGGTTGCTGTGATGAACATTGATCACCCCCCTGTGGGGAAGAGGGAGCTGGTTGCTGTGATGAACAGTGATCACCACCTTGTGGGGAAGAGCGAGCTGGTTGTTGTGATGTTTGTAATGATGAACCTTGATCACCTCCTGTTGGGAAGAGGGAGCTGGTTGCTGTGATGAACCTTGATCACCTCCTATGGGGAAGAGGGAGCTGGTTGCTGTGCTAAACCTTTATCATCTCCTGTGGGGAAGAGGGAGCTGGTAGCTGTGATAAACCATGATCACCTCCTGTGGGGGAAGAGGGAGCTGGTTGCCGTGATGAACCTTGATCACCTCCTGTGGGGAAGAGGGAGCTGGTTGCTGTGCTGAACCTTGGTCACCTCCTGTGGGGAAGAGGGAGCTGGTGACTGTGATGAACCTTGATCATCTCCTGTGGGGAAGAGAGAGCTGGTTGCTGTGATGAACCTTGATCACCTCCTGTGGGGAAGAGGGAGCTGGTTACTGTGATGTTTTTAATGATGAACCTTGATCACCTCCTGTGGGGAAGAGGGAGCTTGTAACTGTGATGAACCTTGATCACCTCCTGTGGGGAAGAGGGAGCTGGTGGCTGTGATGAAACTTGATCACCTCCTGTGGGGAAGAGGGAGCTGGTGGCTGTGATCAACATTGATCACCTCCTCTGGGGAAGAGGGAGCTGGTTGCTGTGATGAACCTTGATCACCTCCTGTGGGGGAAGAGGGAGCTGGTTGCCGTGATGAACCTTGATCACCTCCTGTGGGGAAGAGGGAGCTGGTTGCTGTGCTGAACCTTGGTCACCTCCTGTGGGGAAGAGGGAGCTGGTGGCTGTGATGAACCTTGCTCACCTCCTGTGGGGAAGAGGGAGCTGGTTGCTGTGATGTACATTGATCACCTCCTGTGGGGAGGAGGGAGTTTGTTACGGTGATGTTTTTAATGATGAACCTTGATCACCTCCTGTGAGGAAGAGGGAGCTGGTCACTGTGATGAACCTTGATCACCTCCTGTGGGGAAGAGGGAGCTGGTGGCTGTGATGAACCTTGATCACCTCCTGTGGGGAAGAGGGAGCTGTTTGCTATGATGAACCTTGATCACCTCCTGTGGGGAAGAGGGAGCTGGCTGCTGTGATGAACCTTGATCACCCCCTGTGGGGAAGCGGGGGCTGGTTGCTGTGATGAACCTTGATCACCTCCTGTGGGGAAGAGAGGGCTGGTTGGTGTGATGAACCTTGATCACCTCCTGTGGGAAAGAGGGAGCTGGTGGCTGTGATGAACCTTGATCACCTCCTGTGGGAAAGAGGGAGCTGGTTGTTGTGATGAACCTTGATCATCTCCTGTGGGGAAGAGGGAGCTGGTTACTATGATGTTTGTAATGATGAACCTTGATCACCTCCTGTGGGGAAAGAGGGAGCTGGTTGCTGTGCTGAACCTTGATCACCTCCTGTGGGGAAGAGGGAGCTGGTTACTGTGATGTTTTTAATGATGAACCTTGATCACCTCCTGTGGGGAAGAGGGAGCTGGTTGCTGTGCTGAACCTTTATCACCTCCTGTGGGGAAGATGAAGCTGGTTGCTGTGTTAAACCTTGATCACCTCCTGTGGGGAAGAGGGAGCTGGTTGCTACGATGTTTTTAGTGATGAACCTTGATCACCTCCTGTGGGGAAGAGGGAGCTGGTTGCTGTGATGAACCTTGATCACCTCCTTTATGGAAGAGGGAGATGGTTGCTGTGGTGAACCTTGATCACCTCCTGTGGGGAAGAGGGAGCTGGTTGCTGTGATGAACCTTGATCACCTCCTGTAGGGAAGAGGGAGGTGGTTGCTGTGGTGAACCTTGATCACCTCCTGTGGGGAAGAGGGAGCTGGTTGCTAGGATGAACATTGAACACCTCCTATAGGGAAGAGGGATGTGGTTGCTGTGATGAACCTTGATCACCTCCTGTGAGGAAGAGGGAGCTGGTTGCTGTGATAAACCTTGATCACCTCCTGTGGGGAAAAGGGAACTGGTTGATGTGATGTTTGTAATGATGAACCTTGATCACCTCCTGTGGGGAAAGAGGGAGCTGGTTGCTGTGCTGAACCTTGATCACCTCCTGTGTGGAAGAGGGAGCTGTTTGCTGTGATGAACCTAAATCACCTCCTGTGGGGAAGAGGGAGCTGCTTACTGTGATGAACCTTGATCACCTCCTGTGGGGAAGAGGGAGCTGGTTGCTATGATGAACCTTGATCACCTCCTGTGGGGAAGAGGGAGCTGGTTGCTGTGGTGAACCTTGATCACCATCTTTGGTGAAAAGGGAGCTGGTTGCTGTGATGAACCTTTATCACCTCCTGCAGGGAAGAGGGAGCTGGTTGCTGTGATGAACCTTGATCACCTCCTGTGGGGAAAGTTTGATTTGTTTGATCCCCGTGAACACTGTAAAGGTCATTTTGGAGACGTTGCTTCCAATTTTGTGGTACTTTTACCCGACATTGAGATGAAATGACATCACAAGCCCTGTCGCCCTGTGAAACCAAAAGGGTTTATTAGCATGGACGGTCCGCCTCGCACCGCGGTTGCTGGACAGGCTTAGATCCTCTAAGCGGTTTACCAGTACTAGTGTGAGGGCCGGATTCAGCTCTGCGTGGAAGCATCATGCAGCCCATATATTTCTTCAAGCCCCTATGGGCATGGGCTTCCTGTGGGGAAAGAGGGAGCTGGTTGCTGTGATGAACCTTGATCACCTTCTGTGGGGAAAGAGGGAGTTTGTTGCTGTAATGAACCTTGATCACCTCCTGTTCGGAAAAGAGGGAGCTGATTGCTGTGATGAACCTTGATCACCTCCTGTGGGGAAAGAGGGAGCTGGTTGCTGTGATGAACCTTGATCACCTCCCATGGGGAAGAGGGAGCTGGTTGCTGTGATGAACCTTGATCACCGCCTGTGGGGAAGAGGGAGCTGGTTGCTGTGATGAACCTTGATCACCTCCTGTTGGGAAGAGGGAGCTGGTTGCTGTGCTGAACCTTGATCACCTCCTGTGGGGAAGAGGGAGCTGGTTGCTGTGATGTTTTTAATGATGAACCTTGATCACCTCCTGTGGGGAAGAGGAAGCTAGTTGTTGTGTTAAACCTTGAACACATCCTGTGGGGAAGAGGGAGCTGGTTGCTATGATGTTTTTAATGATGAACCTTGATAACCTCCTGTGGGGAAGAGGGAGCTGGTTGCTGTGCAGAACCTTTATCACCTCCTGTGGGGAAGAGGAAGCTGGTTGCTGTGTTAAACCTTGATCACCTCCTGTGGGGAAGCGGGAGCTGGTTGCTATGATGTTTTTAATGATGAACCTTGATCACCTCCTGTGGGGAAGAGGGAGCTGGTTGCTGTGATGAACCTTGATCACCTCCTGTAGGGAAGAGGGAGGTGGTTGATGTGATGAACCTTGATCACCTCCTGTGAGGAAGAGGGAGCTGGTTGCTGAGATAAACCTTGATCACCTCCTGTTGGGAAGAGGGAGCTTGTTGCTGTGCTGAACCTTGATCACCTCCTGTGGGGAAGAGGGAGCTGGTTGCTGTGATGTTTTTAATTATGAACCTTGATCACCTCCTGTGGGGAAGAGGAAGCTAGTTGCTGTGTTAACCTTGATCACATCCTGTGGGGAAGAGGGAGCTGGTTGCTATGATGTTTTTAATGATGAACCTTGATCACCTCCTGTGGGGAAGAGGGAGCTGTTTGCTGTGCTGAACCTTTATCACCTCCTGTGGGGAAGAGGAAGCTGGTTGCTGTGTTAAACCTTGATCACCTCCTGTGGGCACGAGGGAGCTGGTTGCTATGATGTTTTTAATGATGAACCTTGATCACCTCCTGTGGGGAAGTGGGAGCTGGTTGCTGTGATGAACCTTGATCACCTCCTGTAGGGAAGAGGGAGGTGGTTGCTGTGATGAACCTTGATCACCTCCTGTGAGGAAGAGGGAGCTGGTTGCTGTGATAAACCTTGATCACCTCCTGTGGGGAAGAGGGAGCTGGTTTCTGTGATAAACCTTGATCGCCTTCTGTAGGGAAGAGGGAGGTGGTTGCTGTGATGAACCTTGATCACCTCATGTGAGGAAGAGGGAGCTGGTTGCTGTGATAAACCTTGATCACCTCCTGTGGGGAAGAGGGAGCTGGTTGCTGTGAAGAACCTTAATCACCTCCTGTGGGGAAGAGGGAGATGATTTCTGTGATGAACCTTGATCACCTGCTGTGGGGAAGAGGGAGGTGGTTGCTGTGATGAACCTTGATCACTTCCTGTGGGGAAGAGGGAACTGGTTGCTGTGTTAAACCTTGGTCAACTCCTGTGGGCAAGAGGGAGCTGGTTGCTATGATGTTTTTAATGATGAACCTTGATCACCTCCTGTGTTGAAGAGGGAGCTGGTTGCTGTGATGAACATTGATCACCTCCAGTAGGGAAGAGGACGGTGGTTGCTGTGATGACCCTTGATCACGTCCCGTGGGGAAGAGGGAGCTGGTTGCTGTGATGTTTGTAATGATGAACCTTGATCACCTCCTGTGGAGAAGAGGGAGCTGGTTGCTGTGCTGAACCTTGATCACCTCCTGACGGGAAGAGGGAGCTGTTTGTAGTGATTAACCTTGATCACCTCCTGTGGGGAAGAGGGAGCTGGTTGCTGTGATGAACCTTGATCACCTCCTGTTGGAAAGAGGGAGCTGGTTGCTGTGATGAACCTTGATCACCTCCTGTGGGGAAGTGGGAGCTGATTGCTGTGATGAACTTTGATCACCTCCTGTGGGGAAGAGGAAGCTGGTTGCTGTGATGAACCTTGATCACCTGTGGGGAAGAGGGAGCTGGTTGCTGTGATGAACCTTGATCACCTCCTGTGGGAAAGAAGGAGCTGGTTGCTGTGATGACCCTTGATCACCTCCTGTGGGGAAGTGGGAGCTGGTTGCTGTGATGAACTTTGATCACCTCCTGTGGGGAAGAGGGAGCTGGTGGCTGTGATGAACCTTGATCACCTCCTGTGGGGAAGAATGAGCTGGTGGCCGTGATGAACCTTGATAACCTCCTGTTGGGAAGAGGGAGCTGGTTGCTGTGATGAACCTTGATCACCTCCTGTTGGGAAGAGGGATCTGGTTGCTGTGATGAACATTGATCACCTCCCGTGGGGAAGAGGGAGCTGGTTGCTGTGATGAACCTTGATCACCTGCTGTGGAGAAGAGGGAGCTGGTTGCTGTGATGTTTGTAATGATGAACAGTGATCACCTCCTGTGGGGAAGAGGGAGCTGGTTGCTGTGATGTTTGTAATGATGAACCGTGATAACCTCCTGTGGGGAAGAGGGAGCTGGTTACTGTGATGTTTGTAATGATGAACCGTGATCACCTCCTGTGGGGAAGAGGGAGCTGGTTACTGTGATGTTTGTAATGATGAACCGTGATCACCTCCTGTGGGGAAGAGGGAGCTGGTTACTGTGATGTTTGTAATGATGAACCGTGATCACCTCCTGTGGGGAAGAGGTTGCTGGTTACTGTGATGTTTGTATTGATGAACCGTGATCACCTCCTGTGGGGAAGAGGGAGCTGGTTACGGTGATGTTTGTAATGATGAACCGTGATCACCTCCTGTGGGGAAGAGGGGGCTGGTTACTGTGATGTTTGTAATGATGAACCGTGATCACCTCCTGTGGGGAAGAGGGAGCTGGTTACTGTGATGTTTGTAATGATGAACCGTGATCACCTCCTGTGGGGAAGAGGGAGCTGGTTACTGTGATGTTTGTGATTCGCGTTTTTGTTTGTTTGTTTTACTCATTGTTAATTACTCTTCCTTTTGGTATCATTGGTAGGCTGTAAACTTGTGCTTTTTCCTGGACAACTATTTCTATATTTTAACGTGAAATCATAATTGCCAGACGTCTGTACGTTAAATCGCTTTTTTGTATCAGACAATTTAAGAATGTACTATAAATGTATTCAGTATTCACTATAATTGTATATCTTGTATCTACTATAATCGTGTAAATACATGAATGTATCGTGATACATTTAAACTATTTTTAACCCAACGGCAAATATTAAACCGGATTCTGTGATCTAGATGTCTTAAACACTTGGTTTCTCATCACTGAGTTGAGCCTCGCTATGGTTTAACATATGAGAAGCCAAGGTCTGCAATGGAAGGTCAGGTGGTTTTCTTCCTCTTGTCCTGTTTTCGTCCACCTCTGACTAAGTATCCTCGTCCGACGGGAAATAAACTTGTAAAGCTCGTAAATTCAAGCTAACACGTGGAAAAACAGATCAGCGTCGACGCCACAAGTGAATACATCACATATTATTGCAATAAATACACTTGCAAATCCCAGATTATGTAGAGAAAAGGGACATATACACGGGTTCATGAACACACTATTTCCCAAATTTTATTAAGAAACATAGATTGTGGGTACTCGTTAGAACCGCCTCACTGAGGCGGTTCTAACGAGTACCCACAATCTGTACTCGTTAGAACCGCATCACTGAGGCGGTTCTAACGAGTACCCACAATCTATATTAAAAGCGATTTCAAAGCTACCGATGAAAATTTTCCACAGATAAAAAAGTATCATTTTTTGAGGCAGGAAGGATGCGATGTGTCACATAGATGTTTTTATCTAAATAGTATGTTTGGGCATGCGCATAGAGTGTAAACTCTAATTTACCCGAGATTTTACATGTAACAAGTAAGGGCATACTTCCCCAGAAACTTTGGTTATTCAAAAGGCGCACATTGATGACACTTGTCAGTCAGGCTTGTCTAAGTCTTCGCTTGTAGTACATGTAAGGGCATACTTCCCCCAGAAACTTTGGTTATTCAAAAGGCGCACATTGATGACATTTGTCAGTCAGGCTTGTCTAAGTCTTCGCTTGTAGTACATGTAAGGGTATACTTCCCCAGAAACTTTGGTTATTCAAAAGGCGCACATTGATGACACTTGTCAGTCAGGCTTGTCTAAGTCTTCGCTTGTAGTACATGTAAGGGCATACTTCCCCCAGAAACTTTGGTTATTCAAAAGGCGCACATTGATGACATTTGTCAGTCAGGCTTGTCTAAGTCTTCGCTTGTAGTACATGTAAGGGCATACTCCCCCAGAAACTTTGGTTATTCAAAAGGCGCACATTGATGACATTTGTCAGTCAGGCTTGTCTAAGTCTTCGCTAGTAGTACATGTAAGGGTATACTTCCCCCAGAAACTTTGGTTATTCAAAAGGCGCACATTGATGGCACTTGTCAGTCAGGCTTGTCTAAGTCTTAACTTGTAGTACATGTAAGGGCTTACTTCCCCAGAAACTTTGGTTATTCAAAAGGCGCACATTGATGACACTTGTCAGTCAGGCTTGTCTAGGTCTTCGCTAGTAGTACATGTAAGGGTATACTTCCCCCAGAAACTTTGGTTATTCAAAAGGCGCACATTGATGACATTTGTCAGTCAGGCTTGTCTAAGTCTTCGCTTGTAGTACATGTAAGGGTGTATTTCCCCCAGAAACTTTGGTTATTCAAAAGGCGCACATTGATGACACTTGTCAGTCAGGCTTGTCTAAGTCTTCGCTTGTAGTACATGTAAGGGTGTACTTCCCCCAGAAACTTTGGTTATTCAAAAGGCGCGCATTGATGACACTTGTCAGTCAGGCTTGTCTAAGTCTTCGCTAGTAGTACATGTAAGGGCATACTTCCCCCAGAAACTTTGGTTATTCAAAAGGCGCACATCGATGACACTTGTCAGTCAGGCTTGTCTAAGTCTTCGCTAGTAGTACATGTAAGGGCGTACTTCCCCCAGAATCTTTGGTTATTCAAAAGGCGCACATTGATGACACTTGTCAGTCAAAGTCTTCGCTAGTAGTACATGTAAGGGCATACTTCCCCCAGAAACTTTGGTTATTCAAAAGGCGCACATCGATGACACTTGTCAATCAGGCTTGTCTAAGTCTCCGCTTGTAGTACATGTAAGGGCATTCTTCCCCATAAACTTTGGTTATTCAAAAGGCGCACATCGATGACACTTGCCAGTCAGGCTTGTCTAAGTCTTCGCTTGTAGTACATGTAAGGGCATACTTCCCCCAGAAACTTTGGTTATTCAAAAGGCGCACATTGATGACATTTGTCAGTCAGGCTTGTCTAAGTCTTCGCTAGTAGTACATGTTCGAAGTATTTGTTTGATGTTAGGTTTAACGTTCCTGTCAACACTGTATATGTCATTTCGGAGACGGTGCGTCCAATTTTGTGGGACTTTTACCCGACATTGGGATGAAATGACAGTTCTAGACTTGCCACCCAGTGCAAGGCTCGATCGACCACGGCTGGCTGGCCCGCGGCCTCCGAGTGTTTGGTCCAAAGCTGTCCGTTGTTTTACCTTCTGTTCGTTCGGAGACGTAAGTGGACGTGCTGATTTGCGCCCCCTACACACACACACACACACACACACACACACACACACACACACACACACACACACACACACACACACACACACACACACACACACACACACACGACAATTCTGATGGAACGATCCTTGGATCAAATGGGAAGTGTAAATGGAGAGAATTGTAAAAACCAAAACAAATCGTAAATTTCCGCTATTAAGACCACCCAAAATTAAGACTAATTCTGCTATAAAAAGCGTATTTAGTAGGTTGCAGCTATTCTTTCTTTGTGTGTTCTGCATACAGTGTCCTCTGGTGAGAAACCATCTTTGGGACTGTTCAAAAGTGGTCTTAAAGACCACTTTGAACATTCGCAAAGGTGGTCTTAATAAAGGATTTATACTGTGTGTTTTTAAGAAAAAAAAACCCTTTTATTACTTATATTACAACTCCTTATTGCGAGTTTTATTGTGGCAAATTCTTTATACCGGTAAAGTTTTGGGGAACAGATACTGTCGGGGGTCTTCTGAACCAAGACTATCAAGCAAGTACCATGGGAACTTATCCTTAAGTGTACTGTATAATTCCATCAAGATAACAAGTCCGTGAAACGAAGACCCCCCTAAACCTCACTTTATATAGAGAAAAGTGGGGTTTACGGGGTATACATTATCTGCCTTATTTTTGCTCAAAAACATAGATTGTGGGTACTCGTTAGAACCGCCTCATTGAGGCGGTTCTAACGAGTACCCACAATCTATGTAGAAAGCAGAAATAATAAAGATGCTATCATTTTTACCTAATATTTATCATTTTTGACACCATGTTGGACGCCATTATTTCTTACGGACATGTTTTTCTAATGCATCCTTGAGTCCCAAGGCGCGCATTAATCCTTGAATGTCAACTGAGTGTCAGTGGGAAGACATTCTCGACGCCCAAGTTTAGTTCTTCCTTGCTTCGCATGGGGATATTATCCTTGAGTGCCATTCGGAATGCATCTTTGATCAATACTAAAAGATCAGATAATATCCTGTCTCAAATATTGTCCTTGCTTTAAAAATGAATAGTCTGTAAACAGTTAATCTTATCTTTATAGTGTCTTCTTCTGTTTTCTTAATTGACCAGGCTAATTTATTGGTTCCTAAACAAATAAAAGAAAGAAAATGTGTCCCATTTCACACGTAATCGATAAGCAGTGCAGTATTTGTTGAAGTTTTCGTATAAATGATAATTTAAATGAACCATTATTCCCACTTCAATTTATGTACAATAAGTGTGATGTTAACGCGCAGTTTAGTTTACGCGTGTATCAAAATGTTTTCATAAAGGCACTAGGCGAACTATTAAATGCATGTCAAAAGGCGGGGAAAAAGGAAAAAGAAACCATTAGGTAAGTTACAGCTTTGTTTTTTCCTTTTTTGTTCCTTTAAGGAAAAAAGGACCCCGCCAAGCTGGATTGCCTTTTTACTATTACTTCAACAACCACCACCACCACCACCACCACCACCACCACCACCACCACTACTACTACTACTACTACTACTACTACTACTACTACTACTACTACTACTACTACTACTACTGTTTGCAGGTACTACTCATCCACGAACATAAGGATAACATACATATGTAAATGTGGCCCCCGCCCATCGGGGCTTGAAGAAATAGATGGGCTGCATGATGCTTCCACGCAGAGCTGAAATCCGACCGCACATGAGTACTGATAAACCGCTTAGAGGATCTAAACCTGCCCTGACAAAGCAGTGCGAGTCAGACCGTCCATGATTGTAAACCCTATTGGTTTCATTGGGCGACAGGGCTTGAGATGTCATTTCATCTCGATGTCGGGTAAAAGTCCCACAAAATTGGAAGCAACGTCTCGAAAATGACCTATACATTGTTGACGGGGACGTTAAACTTCATATCAACAACAACAACAACATATTTAAATGTTTTATCATAGCAACACAATTGAAGAATATTTTTTTTCTCAATTCTGCATATAAACCTATGTTTGGGGTATTCATTACCCTATGTTGTGGGTATTCATTAGAACCGCCTCGGACAGGCGGTTCCAATGAATACCCACAATATGGGTTTATATAGGTTTATATGGATAAATAAGGAAAACTATTCTTTCATTTTGGAGACGTTGCTTCCGAAAGTTGTGGGACCTATTCCCGACACTGAGATGAATCACATCTCAAGTCCTACCAACCAAAGAAACCGCTATGGCTTAAAGGAGGTCCGACTCGCACTACTTTTCCTTGGCAGTCTTAGACCGTCTAAGCGGATTTTCCAGTACTCAAAAGTTTGGCCGGTTTCAGATATGCGTGGGGCACCAATTGCCCATGCCTCAATGTACTTTGTCAGTCTCCT
Source organism: Lucinisca nassula (assembly GCA_963580285.1). Lineage (NCBI taxonomy): Eukaryota > Metazoa > Mollusca > Bivalvia > Lucinida > Lucinidae > Lucinisca > Lucinisca nassula. Next base: position 18,378,326 of record OY757012.1, read on the forward strand.
TTGTGTGTTTGTTTAATTGAGGTTTAACGTTCCCGTCAACGCTGTATAGGTTATTTTGGAGACGTTGCTTCCAGTTTTATGGGACTTTTACCCGACATTAAAATGAGACATCCCAAGCCCTGTCGCCAAATGAAACCAATAGGGTTTATAAGCATGGCCCGACTCGCGCTGCTTTGCCTGGGTAGGCTTATATCCTCTAAGCGCTTTTCCAGTACTCGTGTCAGGTCAGTTATAGCTCTGCGTGGAAGCATGATGCAGTCCATCTATTTCTTCAAGCCCCGATGGGCGGGCCGTTGGTTTCGTTTAACCCATTCAGTACCAGAAACCCCAAAACCGGTACTCTGGCAAACAGTGCAGGTCCGGATCAGACGCCGCAGAACGCAGCGTCTGATCAGGGCCTACACTGTTTGCAAAAAGTTAAACCATTTTCTGAATAATTTTGAACAAAACAACCTGAAACCCCTAAATTTTGAAATTAACTCCTGCTATATATAAGGTGGAAGATTCCATTTGGTACTAAAAGGGATTAATGTACAGGTTAAGTCACATGTCAAGTTAACAAGTAGGCACACAGAATACCCTGATCTTGTATTCCCTATTTTATTAAGTTGGGCTTATGTGGGTATTCATTATTTTCCTTATTCTCGTTCAAAACATAGGGCGTGGGTACTGAGGCGGTTCTTACGAGCACCCAAGTCTATGTTTGAAGAGAAATAAAAGAAAATAGATACATGTAAATGAATCACCAGTTTTCATTGGCGGAGCCACATCCTGTTAACAGTCCTTGTTATGAACATCCTTCTAAACCCCACTTTATATAGAGGAAACTGGGGTTTACAGGGGTATACATCATTTTTATCATATCTGCTCTAACACATCGGTTGTTGGTACTCGTTGGAACTGCCTCATTGAGGCGCAATGAAGCGGTTCTAACGATCATCAACAACCTATGTTTGGAGTGAAAAATAAGATGAAAATATTACAAGTTTTCATCAGAAGACTAACCATTAACATGCACTATGTCACACGAATATATTAAAGACAGGACTGGACTATATAAGGGAGCACAGGAAAATCTGAGTCATTCTTTGTCTGACCTCTGAAGGGTTAACATCAAAATCTATTTATCTGATTGGCTGTAAATGGAGAGCTGCTGTGACATCACAACGATTGACATTTTTATAGTAAGTGATTGACAGCTCTGCTATGTTTGAAGCTAACCTTGTTATCTCAATTATGTAACATCAGGCTGAAAGACACGGGTAACTGGAAAAATCGCAGAAGGAATAAGATTCTTGCAAAGGCAAAACAGACGAGAAGTGGTAAACACCGGACAAAATTTGAAAACTTGAGACGTGAAATCAAGACTCATATAAAAAATCAGCTTGGTTTGTATGTGAATAACTTGGTAGGTGATGTAAAGGCAAATCCCAGAGACTTCTACAGATATATCAATAGCCAGAAGAAAGACAGTTAAGGAATCCCACCCCTTAATAAAAGAGGAGGGAACGGGGTTGCTGAACCAGACTCTGAAAGGGCAGAGGAACTAGATGGTCAATTCAATGATGCGTTTAATAAAACTGAGTTCACGGAGGTTCCATTGACTGGAAGATCGGCCCCATTCATGAATAATATTGTTGTGACAGCCGCAGGAGTGATCAAGTTACTTCAAGGCTTAAACCCCAGTAAGGCCTTAGGACCTGATGAGCTTCATCCTAGAGTCCTGAAGGAACTAGCAAATGAGTTGGGTCCAGTTTTTGCACACTTGTTTCAACAGTCTCTTGATACGGGTGAAATCCCCAAAGAATGGCTCTTAGCAAACATCTGTCCACTCTTCAAAAAAGGAGATAGGGCTCTTACCCGTAATTATCGCCCTGTGTCTCTGACTTGTGTTCTGTGTAAATTGCTGGAACATATAGTCTGCTCAAACATCATGGCCCACTTGGACGAACATAAACTTTTGTCAGACAGACAACATGAATTTAGGAAAAGGCACAGTTGTAAAACTCAGCTAAGCACAGTTATTAATGACTGGGCAAAATCTTGGACAAAGGGGGACAGATGGACACATTTATTCTGGACTTCGAGAAGGCTTTTGACACCCCTCCTCATGAACTACTTAAATCTAAGTTATTTGGTTATGGAATTGGGGGAAAGACCCTCAAATGGATAGATTCATTTCTTTGCTACAGAAAACAGCGGGTTGTTGTTTATGGTGAATCTTCCGAGTGGGCTCCAGTGCTGTCTGGAGTCCCGCAAGGAACCGTTCGTGGTCCACATTTGTTCTCCCTGTACATCAATGATATTTCCACTGACATTGACTCAGAAATAAGACTGTTTGCAGATGATTGTGTTCGTTACCGGGAAATTAGAGATACAGATGACTCATTGAAACTTCAGGCTGACATAGATAGATTAGGATTTTGGGCCCGAAAATGGGGCATAAGATTTCAGCCAGTTAAATGCAATATTATGCAGATAACTAGGAAGAGATCTAATAAAGTTGAGGCTTCTTACACCTTAGAGGGTCCTCGAGAATGTGGACTCCATTTAATATCTTGGAGTGACAAGTTAACACAACTTGAGATGGAATACTCATATTAGCAACACGTGTACTAAGGCAAATAGAACGCTTGGTTTCCTAAGGCGAAATCTTCATCAGTGCCCTCAGGATGTAAAAGAGGTAGCATATAAAGGTCTTGTTCGCCCAATCTTGGAATATTGCAGTTGTATCTGGGACCCCAGTGGAGTGGTCCTTAACGATGAAATTGAGAAAGTTCAGAATAGAGCTGCTAGATTTGTAACAGGCAATTACTGCTTTGAAACTGGGAGCATGACTGGAATACTTGGAACATTAAAATGGGAGTCTCTTAAGAAAAGGAGAAAAGACAGTAGGCTAATCCTTTTATACAAAGGTCTAAAGGGTGCTGCCAGCATTCCAATAGATGACCTTGTTCCCCAGCTAGACACTGTAGAAATCACCATCCGTTGGCGTTTCAGACCCTTACTGCAAGAACTGACATTTATAAAGAGTCGTTCTTCCCGAGAACCATTACAGATTGGAATGCCCTTCCCGATTCGATTATTTCGACACCTGAAGGTGCTGATGATTGTGTAGCTAAATTTACCTCTTTGGTTAGAGCTAGGGACTAACTTCCCACATCACAGATCCTGGTGTATGAATGTCATTTGACGTGTCACCAGTAACAATTCTGATTCTGATTCTGAACTGTTCACCGACATAAGCTGTGGGTAGATAATGCTTGACTTATGAGACTTTGATTACAGTCAACAGATGATTTTTTTCAGCTTTCAGTTCTGGTGACAGGTCGAAATTCCTTAGTGATACGTACTTTGAACCCAATTTGTCCAGACTGAACTCTTCCACTGTAGAAGCCTCTGCGGTGTAGTGGGTAAGCTACTCAGTTTATAACCAGGGGTTGTTGGTTCGATCCCGGGCGTCTCCACACTTTTGGATGAGTCGTTAAACCGAGGTCCCGTCTCGGTATGAACTTAGCTATGAGACGTAAAACGTAAACACATACAATCCACTTTATATATTGTAAGAGTCCATTGTCGTTTTTCTATGTGTCAAATCGAATTATTAATAGACATTTACATGTTTATGGAAAATGGCTAATCCTTTTTTTTTTTTTGCAAACAGTGGAGTCCCTGATCAGACGCCGCTATCTGGGTCTACACTGCACTGTTTGTCAGTTTTCTCTTTAATGATGCCCTCCCGTCTAAACTGGGTTAAATTGTTAGAAAGCATTAACTCTTATTCTGCTGTTCACGACAACCCCTATCTTTGCAAACAGTGTAGCTCTAGATCAGATGGCTTCTGAATCTGATCAGGACCTACACTGTTAACATTCAATGTATGAATTTGTAGGAACAAATTACATCAAGTAATCTGACTGGTTCAAAGTCAGAAATGGGTGTGGCTAAACTGAATATTCTGCAAGAGAATGGTTAATTGATAAAGATATCGAAAATGTATACAGGTCAGAAATTAAACATCGAAATCACTTCCTAATTCTGATAATTTCGTTCATTTTTCAAAGGAAAAGATAGTGACAGCATTATCAATACTTATCAGTTACCCCCTATATATATTGCAGTGTAACGCATTGACCTGATAAAGATATGCTATCTCAGGACGAGTGAGCTTTATCACGTCAACGTGACATTGCACTTTTATGAATGAACCGGACTGCTGGAAAATGACGAAAAATGTTATTGTAACTCGGAAAAATGGCAAAATTACTTGAAAACATGGTCAGCTGATACTAAATATATCGACCACCAGAATGCTAGGACACACTGAGGATCATCAATAACTGGCCGTAATTTGCTGATTTAAGAATGTACAAGGGGATAAACTGATAAATAGAATACCAGATTCGGGTCATTTGATATCAAGTTTATCAGGCTCGGCTTCGAGAACGCTTGCAAGCCTCGCGATTCTACAAGCGTTCTCGAAGTCTTGCCTGATAAACTTGACATCAAAAGACACTAAACTGGTATTCTCTATATTTGCACACGGCGACCACAAGGCAAGAAAGTGTCGGGTGTCTCTAAGCTGAAACAAGACAGCAAGCGGAACGCCTTCACTCGTGATATCTACAGCAGACTAGGTGCAATGGAATTCAGTTCAGATGATCCTGAAGAGAACTGGGAAATCTTCAGAGACAATGCTCACTCTTCAGCAATGGATTCCCTAGGTCGAGTAGCTCGCAAACACCAAATATGTTCTAGAAAGGGTTATCCTTTGGAAGCAAGGACTACACAACAGAACTTGAAAATATGGAGTGTACATGTTTCTGGCCCAGACTAGGTAGTTTCGGCCAATTAGGCTTCATCAGTGACCCTCAAAAGTTTTCAAAATTCTCCAATGGAATCAATGATCCCAAAGGACAAGAAAATATAAACTACACTATGATCTAGGGCAGGGAGACTTTTTTCGGCCGCCACACATTCCCAGACACCAGCTGTAGTGACGTTAAGAAAGATATGTTCTAGAAAGGGTTATCCTTTGGAAGCAAGGAATACACCACAGAACTGGAATCAAGACTGGTTTGACGAGAATGATGAAGAAATCCAGGGACTCCTTGAAGAGAAGCACCAAAAACACGGGACAAGCCTCAGTGATACCAGTTCAGTATCAGACAAGGCGGCCTATTCAGATATATGCAAGACAGTCCAAACAAGACAAAGAGACACGCAAGACTCCTGGCTAAGCAACAAGGCTGATTAAATCCAGTCCTTTGCAGACAGAAATGATATGAAGAAGTTCTTTGGTGCACTTAAGACTGCTTATGGTTCCCAGAGCTCAGGAACCACTCCTCTCCTCAGTGCAGATGGAATTGGTCTTCTGACTGACAAAGAGGCTATATCTTTAAAAGATGGGCTGAGCACTTGGATAGTGTTCTTAATCGGCCATCCTTTATCAATGATGATGCAATCAACAGACTACCACAAGTTTAATGTAACCTGCTACTTGACAAGTTCCCAAACGTTACTGAAACAGTTTCTGACATCTGGCAAGGCTTCAGGACCAGATGCAATACCTGTCGAGATTTACAAAGCAGGAGGCACTCCAGTTGCAAAGAAGCTTACAGAGTTATTTCACATTATGTGAAGAAAAGAAACCATCCCTCAAGAATTCAAGGAAGCGTCAGTTATCCACTATTCAAACGGAAAGGGGACCCTCAGATCTGTGACAATCACCGTGGCATCTCTTTATTGTCAGTTGCTGGGAAAGTCCTTGCAAGAGTCCTACTTAACCGACTAACTGAACATCTTGAACATTCAGGGCTTCTACCAGAAAGCCAGTGTGGGTTTAGGAAGGACAGAGGAACAATTGACATGATCTTCACAGCAAGGCAGCTGCAAGAGAAATGCGAGGAACATAACATGGACCTATACATGACCTTTGTTGACCTCACCAAAGCATTTGACACAGTCAGTCGTGAGGATCTTTGGAAGATCATGGTGAAGTATGGATGTCCAACCAAGTTCATAGCAATGGCGAGACAGTTCCACGATGGTATGCTTGCATGGGTCCACAATGATGATGAGTTTCAGATACATTCCCTATGACAAACGGAGTCAAGCATGGTTATGGTAAAGCACGAGGTTTTCTGCCATGCTCACAGATGCTCTCCAGGATTGTGACAATGGTATACCTATTAGGTATTGCTTTGATGGGAAGCGTTTCAATCTTAGATGGTTGCAAGCCAAATCCAAGGTGCAGACAGAGGTGATGAGTTCCTCTTTGCTGATGACATGGCAAAAGGTGCTCCTACATAATGAAGGTTTTTTTTATTATTATTATTTGAGGTTCAACGTCCCCGTCAACACTGTAAATGTCATTTTGGAGACGCTGCTTCCAATTTTGTGGGATTTTTACCCGACACTGAAATAAAATGTCATCTCAAGCCCTGCCGCCCATTGAAACCAATAGGGTTTATAACCATGGGCGGTTGCGACTCGCACCGCCTTGCCTGGGCAGGCTTAGATCCTCAAAGCGGTTTACCAGTATTCGTGTGCGGGTCGGTTTCAGCTCTGCGTGGAAGCACCATGCAGCCCATCTAATTCTTCAAGCCCCGATGGGCGGAGGACGCACAGAAGAGAAGGCGCAAAAAGGTATAGATCAAATATCCGACACCTGACCACGAAGTGTTCATGGAGAGCTATTGTGATCGGTCGATGTCCGTCGTGCGTCGTCTGTCGTACGTCTTGCGGCGTCAAAAATTTGCTTGAAAAGACTACTCCTCCTAAACCATTGGGCTTATTTCATTTAAACTTCACAGGAATGTTACCCAGGTGGCTCTCTAGAAATCTAGCTTAAATCTTTCCACTCTGACGGACAAGATGGCCGCCAGAAAAATATTTAAACGACTTCTCCTCTCATACCTCTGGGCCAAGTTTCATTCGAACTTCAAAGGAATGTTGCTTAGGTGACCCTCTATCAAAATAGCTAAAATCGTTCCGCTCCGATGTACAAAAATAAAAATAGCTAAAAATTGAAAATCTTTAAACGACTACTCTCCGTTACCCCTGTGACTATTTCATTCAATCTTTATAGGAATGTTAATAAGGTACCGAAATAGCTAACGTCGTTCCACTCCAATGAGCTAGATGGCCGCCAGAGCTAAAAAGAAAAAAAAACGTCAAAATTGGTTTTATAAGACTAACTCTTGGGCCAATTTCATTTAAATTTCACAGGAATTTTGCCTAGATGGCTGTCTACCAAAATAGCTAAAATCATTCTGTTCCGATGATTAAGATGGCCACCAGAGCTCAAAATAGAGATGGGCTAAAAATAGAGATATTTTAAACGACTATTCCTCCCATACCATGGGGCTAATTTCGTTCAATCTTCATAGGAATGTTGCTTAGGAAACCCTCTATCAAAGGAGCTAAAATCTTTCCGCTCGGATGAACAAGATGGCCACCAGAGCTAAAAATAGAAAAAAATCTCTAAGCGACTAATTCGTCCTATAACCATGGGTTACGTTCATTCAGACTTCATAGGGATGTTGCTTAGGTGACCCTCTACCAAAATCGCTAATATATAGTTTCACTCCATTGGCCGCCGAAAGCTGAAAATTAAAAAACGTCAAAAATGCTTAAAAGGATTACTCCTTAAACCCTGGGCCAATTTAACTCTTCACAGAAATGTTGCTCTTTACCAAAATAGCTAAAATTGGTTTGGCTTCGATGAACTAAATGACCGCCAGAGCTAATATTAGAAAACACACACACACACACACACACACACACACACACACACACACACACACACACACACACACACACACACACACACACACACACACACACACACACACACACACACACACACACCGACTACTCCTCCCATACCCCTGTGCTATTTAATTTAAAATTCATAGGAATGTTGCTTAGGTTACCCTCTTTTTGCTTGAATGTTCAAATTGTCTGCCAGAGCTAAAAAAAATACATAAATAAATAAATAAAATAAATAAATAAAATAAACGACGATTCCTCCAATATCCAATTTCATTCAAACTTCATAGGGATTTTGCTTAGGTGACCTTCTAACCTAATAGCTAAAATGTTCTGCTCCAATGAGAAAATGGGCCAACGGAGCCAAAATAGAAAAATGTCAACACATTACTTTTAATGCAGACTCCTCCTAAAACCTTGGGCCAATTTGATTCATTTCACAAGAATGATGCCTAGGTGACCATTTATCAAAATGCAACAGATATGCTACAAAGAAAAAAATAGATGTCATTTATCCATATGACTTTTTGAAGCTTTGCGAAATCTCGAAATCAGGTGAGCGATTCAGGGCCATCTTGGCGCTCTTGTTTCATTATTATTATTTCTCAGTTTAGTTTATTTATTTATTTATCATTTTATAGGGGTTGGGATGGGGTTTGGGGTTCTTTTTAATATTAAGTTGTGCGAACGGGATCTGGAAACAGACCGCTTTATAATCTGGATCTGTTAAGCCTGTTTATTTTTATTTATTTATTTATTTATTTATTTATTTATTTATTTTTTTGGTTGTTGTTGTTTTTTGCCAGGTCATGACAGACTTCAATCAAAAGTCATTAACAGAGGATGGAGTCAGGAGAAAATCGAAACGGCTGTATCTTACCGACCTGTCACGTGGACCGTCTGACGTCACTGGTGTTCATCCAATCACTTCAAATGGTCTTCAACCAGCGACAGAAAAGACTAACAAACAAGGTACGAAAAAACGACAAGCTCGGGAAATAAAAATCGGTAAAACAGTTATAATAGCAACAATTATAATAACCAAAGCACTGAGAGTACTGATGGGTCGATTGTCTCTTGTTTGTTTGATTTGAGGTTTAACGTCCCCGTCAACACTGTAAAGGTCATTTTGGAGACATTGCTTTCAATTTTGTGGGACCTTTATCCGACATTGAGATGAAATGACATCTCAAGCCCTGTCACCCAATGAAACCAATAGGGTTTATTAGCATGGACGGTCCGCCTCGCACCGCGGTTCCTGGACAGGCTTAGATCCTCAAAGCGGTTTACCAGTACAAGGGTCGATTGTCTCTGAGTGTAGATTGGGGAAATAGGCCTGAACGGGGACTTTTCGTTTAACCCCTAAATTCCAGTACCTGTAAGCAAACCTTGTAGAACAAGATCAGACGCTGCGTTTTTGGCGTCTGACCCTTGAATTATGTCCTGCAAACAGTGCAGACCCTGATCAGACGCCACAGAGTACTGGTGGGTCGATTGTCTCTGAGTGTAGGCTGGGAAAATAGTCCTGGTCTGAGAATTAAACTGTTTCGTGAAACCCTTAAATTCCAACTTCTTTTTAGAAAATCGGACCCCGCGTTCTGACCTGGGTCTGCACTGTTTGCAAAGCCCAACCAAAGGTAGTAGTTTAGACCATGTGACAATACTCTTTCGCGTCGATAAGAAAAAAGCCGCTTCGCCCCCCCCCCCCCACCCCCCCCCACCCCTATATCACGGGTGGTAATCAGGGGAGGTAATCAGGGGAACTAGCTCGAAAATGAGTCAATGAAAATTTGTTCCCTCGACACATCCGGGAGCTCTCGAGCTAGCTCCATCACCAGGAAACTTGTGAACGAAGGTAGGTCTCGAAGGGTTTTATCACCATTTATTCCTTTGTAAACTATTATAAAAAAATCCGGCATAATAATTTAACTTTGTACCCCGCTAGAATTTGCCATGCGAATTTGCAGCGCTGTAGTATGAATGAAAGGAAACTTATATGACGGACCTGAAAAATTGTCAATTTATGTCAACACGGAGATTTTGGCCGACGATTTTTCATTTTCCGTCAAAAGTACGCCCTTCACACCCCCAGAACAACATCCCTAGTGAAATGAAACATGGAACGTTTGAAATAAGCAAAATATTTTGGCCGTGATCACATAACTCGCGACTTATGACGAAATTACTGTCCGAGCTAGTCTTCTCGACAAGGAGCTAGTTCACTCGACATGGAGATATTTGCCTCAAAAATGAAGATGAAACATTCATCAGATGACTGGGGCCTAATTCGATGTCTTTCTATGGTACCACCCAGTTTATCCCACGTGTTTCTTTACCTCTGGATAGTGGGGTAACAAGATACTATGCCCACAAGACGCCCCCCTCAGTCGTTTCTCCCTGGTCGTTTCGCCCCCATTTTGCACTCATAGCTGTTTCGCCCACAAAGCCTGGTCTTTTCGCCCCTTAGTCAATTCCCCAACCTAGTAGCTTAGCCCCCATCCCAATTTAGAACGGATCAGTGGAGGATGGATGTTGGTTGGATGGATGGATGGATGGATGGATGGATGGATGGATGGATGGATGGATGGATGATGGATGGATGGATGGATGGGTAAACTACCGAGAGGGATAAGTGAGTGGGTATTTGGATGGATGGGTCCATTGGAAGACGGATGAACGAACGAACAAACAAACGTACAGACGGACGGACAGACAGACAGACGGCATAAAAGCATTTTAGTTAGATCCTCTATCGGATATAATACTCAAAATGTAGGGATGATACTTAGTCGAATGATTCATGAATAACTATAATAATCTAGGGAATAAAAAGTAAAGAGGCGCCCGATTATCTAGCACAGGTATATATATATATTTTTTTTTGTTTCTGCTCAGGAATAGTCCTTTGGAACTTTTTCCTTGGAAAGCGCCCATCTGAAAAGAAAATCCCATATTCAATATAACAATTATTATGTGAAATCTCAATTTGAGTTTGCAGCTAAATGGTTAAACCAGAGAGACAGCGCACTTATCCACCAGGCCCACTAGCCAGAGGTAAAGAAACAAGCTGGATAAGCTGGGTGGGACCATAGAAAGACATCGAATCAGGCCCCAGTTATCTGATGAATGTTTCATCTTTGAGGGCACTATCTCCATGTCGAGTGAACTAGCTCGGAAAGTAATTTCATCATAAATCGCAAGTTACGCACTCACGGCCAAAATATTTTGCTTATTTCAAACGTTCCATGTTTCATTTCACTAGGGATGTTGTTCTGGGGTGTGTGAAGGGCGTACTTTTGACGGAAAATGAAAAATCGTCGGCCAAAATCGTATGGCAAATTCTAGCGGGGTGCAAAGTTAAATCATTTCTATGTGTTTCACTGCATTGCCGGATTTTTTATAAATAGCTTACAAAGAAAAAATGGTGATAAAACTCTTCGAGACCTACCTTTGTTTACAAGTTTTCTGGTGATGGAGCTGGCTCGAGAGCTCCCGGATGTGTCGAGGGAACAAATTTCCATTGAGTCATTTTGAACTAGTTCCCCTGATTACCACCCGTGTATATGTAAAGCCAAGGTTTTTTTTTATATAAAATGTTTTTGTTGTTTTTTTTTCGGTAGGGGTAGGTGGGGGGGGGGGGGGGGGGTGCGTTTCATGGAATTGTTAATTTCAAGAAAACAAAACCACTGATTTATCTGTCAATGTATCATTTTAAGGACAAATTCAAATTAAATAGATAATACAACCTATATTGGGGACGGCCAGTACAATTCATTGATTGTTTTAAAATCCATAAATCAAAACCAATATTTATTGAACATCAGTCAAGCTTGTGGGTTTATATGCATATTTTGAGCATCAGGTGAAAAGATACGTAATGTTACTACAACTGCCCTTTTTAAGTTTTTAAGAAGTCATTTCCTCATTTAATGGAAGTTTAGCCTAAAGATCCGATATGAAATGCTATAGTATATTAATGAAATAAAGGAAGGCATTTAGTATATTAATGAAATCTTATTTCTGTATACAAAAACAACATATGACGTGTCAATAAATTGTCTACGGCTTCTGGCAGCAACTCACACCCCTACACGACCGCTTCAAACATACAGAAATTCGCAGCAAAACAAGACAAAAGGTAGCTATACCCGTTTTATGTCCCGCCCATCCGGGAGCGTGGAGAAATAGATTGGGCTGCACGGTGCTTCCACGCAGAGCTGAAAGTACTGGTAAACCACTTAGTGAAGGCAATGATCAGGAACCAAGACACCAAATGGAAAGAAACACAAACATGAAATGACTAGACCCTAATGGAAACACCAACAGCGGAAAGCCAAAAGGACAGTTACTTTCTGACAAAATGGCCAATAATTATTATTGTCTATCCAAAACAAAAAGATATAAGCGATACACACATTCAAAGCCGAACTGTAACAAAAAATAAACCGCGACAGAAGAACCGCCTTGGAACGGTCAGTGAAAAAGATACTTAAATCTATTTTACGCGGCTGCAATCCTCGCCCTTACTTCCGTCGCGATTTAGACAAATAATTTGTCCAGTCCGCATGAAGGCCTGCCCAGAAAAAGTGGTGCGAGTCGGACAGCTCCTTGGGCAGTAGGGTTTGAGATGTCTTTTCATCTCAGTGTCGGGTAAAAGTCCCAGTGTCTAAAATGACTAAATAGTTTTGACGGGGACGTAAATCCTTAGCTCAAACAAACAAAATCCTAAATCGGAGAATGTTAGTGGCCTGTTTCCCATGTGCTGGCGCAGTTTTACATAGTTTTAACAATTTACTCTGTCAGTCCGGGTTGTTTAAAAACAAAAGATGTGATTTTCATAATGAGTTTTTTGTTCTACTAACACTGGAAATCTCTTGTTTTAGTTGATCTTCCAACGAGTTAAGGGGGATTTATATATACCTGGCATATTTGCACCAATTTTTACATGGGAGATAATTTTTGTGACTTCCTGTCTCCTGCATTATCAAATAATCTGAACTTTTTTCCAAAGGCGGACTTCTCCTAAAGGAAAGAATTTGCTCCCCTGGAGCAAATTCTTTCCTTTAAGAGAAGACCGCTTTGAAATTGTAAGGGAGACAAAGCTATTTTTAAAATAGTTGCCTCCCCTGATGGTTACCTTTTTCTTTTAATATGTTGTTAGATCTTTAACTGTGACAATGGCTTAAGGAATAGTGATTAAAAATACTGAGGGAAATGTCTGGATTTTGCAGTGGAAGACAATGGGAGACAGTTGTATTGTCTCCGATATTTCTTAATTAGTTTTTGTTGATTAGGTTTAAAATGTTTAGTCGGAATACTATTTATCTGGGTCGTGTTAGAAAATATTAGAATGAAATAAAAAAAGAAAAAAATCACAAAGCAACCAAATCGCTTATTTCGCCAGACAAAAAAAAAAGTTTAGTTATAGCAGATGGATTGCATTTTCGTTTGAATTCGGCGAAAGGCTATAAACTTATTTGCTTATTACTTATTGTTCATTATAAAACAAACAACGAAAATGTTCTACAAAACAACTGCTAGATAATTTGCTCAAGGAGCTAGTTTTGTGATGGGGACACCCAAACCGAAACTATGTAGGGAAGAGACGGCCCTTTTAGGTAAGGGAAGCTTTTGATTGTTTTCATATGTTGATTTTTTTATTTTTATATATAGATAAATGAAGAAAGATTCGTGTTTTTTGCATATGTCTACCTCGTACCAAGCGTGCATGTTAAAATGTACAGTTTGAGCTTTGACGTGCATGTCATCATGTTGAGTAGCCCGTGTAATCAACAACCTCAAAACCTTCTACATAAAAAAGTCTTGCTGCAATCTGTTTGAAACTTTATCTGGATGTTAAGTTTATATTTTTATTTCATATATATGTGTGTGTTTAATGGCCCTTTCAAGATTATTTCACTCATATCGAGCCGATCGTTAATCAGAGCTGGGCGAAAACCGGATTACCCGGAGAAAAACCACCTGACCTTCCGTTGCAGAACTTGGCTTCTCACATATGACCCGAGCGGGGCTCGAACCCACAGCGGTGAGAGACCTAGTGTTTAAGAGTCAGCGCTCATATCCACTAGGCCACGGAGACCCGTTATTTTATTTGTATACTTTAAACAATACAATTCATAAAAAGCACATAGAAACAGTACATACAGCTGGGATCCAGAAGAAAGTCATTAGACTTTTATTGAATCTGTTTCCCATATGACCCATATCCCTGAATGTTTGACTTGATTATATCTCGACCAAGTTCGAATATATGGGCCTTGTCCAATGAAAAACTAGGTCACTAGGTCAAATTTTGTTAAACTTAGTGTGCAGCCTAGAAGTCACAGTTTTACTTCAATCTTCATGAAAACTTTTCAAGAGTGTTTAACTTGATGATATCTTGGTCAAGTTCGAATATGGGTCATGTCGGATAACAAACTAGGTCACAAGGTCAAATTTCGTAAAAACGTGTTTGCACTCTAGAGGCCTCAGCTTTGCTTCTATCTTCATGAAACTGTACAAAAATATTTGACTTGATGATATCTCGGTCAAGTTTATGTCGGATTAAAAACAAAATGCCAAATTTATTTAAAATATTGGCTGCACACTAGAAGACACAATTTTTGCTTCAATCTTCATGAAGCATAGCATGAACATAACTTGATAACATCACGGTCAAGTTCATATATGGGTTTATATGAGCCCCGCCAAGCGAATTTGTGTCTTCGAGCATTTAGTCGTGACAAATTTTAACTGCGCATGCCCAGCCATTCAGAGGGGCCAGCGATATGGCTTTCTGTCTGAAGGTTCCTCTTCATTCGCTGCTTGTATTAGCTAGCAGCGAAGGTTCTGGCGAGACTGCGCGGATGCGCAGGCTCGCCTGAACCTTCGCTGCTCGCATAGGCGATAAGTACCAAAATCGCTTGACGGGACCCATATGATAATCTATGTCCCATCAAAAACTAGGTCACTAGATCAAACTGTGTTAAAACCTTTTGTGCACCCTTGAGGCCACAGTTTTTTTCTCCAATCTTCACGAAACTTTACCTGAATGTTTGACTTGCTTAAATTTCGATCAAAATAGAAGTCAAGGAAATGATCAGGAATCGATACAATTAACCGCCAGCTCCTATTAGAGACACAAAAGGGAAAGAAACACAAACCAGAAACAACCAGACCCTAATGGAAACATCAATAGCGGAAAGCCAAAAGGACAGTTACTTTCCCACAAAATGGCCAAGTTCGAATGTGGATCATGTCTCATGAAAATGTTTTGTTATCACCTGAATACAATACTCTCTTGTGTTGTCCAAATGTTTCAGATCCTCCGAGGAAGAATTGGCAGCCCCATGAGATTAAGATTCAGATGTACTTGAGAGAATGCCGGAAGCTTCAAGTGATTCCAGTCGGGGCCTACGTCAGACACCCTACACAGAACGCCCTTATCATACGGCACTATAATATGGGGCCAAATGGGGCAAGGGCTCTGGCGGCCCCTTTAATGGTATGTAGATAAGGCTGGCTGGCTGAATGAATGAATGAATGGCTGATTGACTGGCTGGCTGGCTGGCTGGTTGGATGGCTGGATGGAACGATGAATGGATGGATGGAAGGATGCGTGTGTGCGTATCAATTAATTTATTTTCTGCATACAATTACACGTGAGGCTCGTGCTATATGTTGTATAGAGTTGTCTATATAGATGATTCACTCTGCAGACGCACTTGTATGGGTTCTGCTAATGGCTTTTTTGGTGAAAATTTGTGATATTTACTTTTCAAAAATAAAATAGACTGTTGTTGGTTCTCGTTAGTACAGCCTATATGCGGCGGTTATAACGAGCTCCACCAAACTATGTTTTGGAGCAGCAAACAGTTCTTGTTTCAGAGTTTTGACGTGCCACTGAGTTTCTCCTTGGCTCCCAGTTTTTCGTCAATGGTTCAAGAACAAAAGGTTGAACAAGAATATGAGCAATACCGTTTCGGAGTATCAGCGCGAGATTTTACGAGACTTAGATAAATATTAACTATGCATTTGCAGTCGAAATTCAATGGCTCGAAAATCTTTCGACCATAAAAATGTTCGGCACAATGGTTCCCAGCAGACACATGACGTACTTGTGACGTCACATCGACGTCGGTACTAGGTCATGACGTTAATGCAACGTCAAAACTACGTCGGTGCAACGTCATGACGTTGCACCGACGTAGATTTGACGTTGCCCTAGTGACGTGTGCCTGCTGGGTTGTTCGAGTCACCGAGGGTTAATTATACTGCCAGGTCAGGAGACAAAACAGCGTTTTTTATTTTCTTTTATTTAATGGGAATGGATACATCCTCAGGGGAGGCAACTCCTGCGAAAGTATTTTTGTCTCCCATGTCAGATGGAATCAGCTCTTAAAGGAAAGAATTTGCTCCTAAGGAACAAATGCTTTCCTTCAAGAGTAGAACCCTTTCTCAGTGGGACAGGGCTTATAGAAAAGCGAACAGGAAGTCCCGAAAGTTGTCTACCTTTGAAAAAAATGGCGAAAAAAGTGCCAGGTGCTCATACTCCCATTTAATCGCGATTCTGATGGGAAAAAACAACATATATTTTCAAGATATAAATAGTCAATTATCAAAAATCTATTAAAATGGCAATTATGATAACGTTTCCTAAGGATTCAAGAACGTTTTCGAAACAGCCGTCGTAAACGAGCCATCGGTGTTCGAGCCATCGAAGTTTTTCATTGTAGTATTTTTGTCTATTATGATAAACGTATGTTATATCCCAGATGACACACGTCGCTAGTGCAACGTCAAATCAACGTCGGTGCAACGCCACGACGGACGTAGATGTGTCGTTGCGTAAACGTCATGACGTTGCACCAACGTTGATGTGACATCACAATTACGTCATTTGCCTGCTGGGATACATTTCTTTTTTTTTTTTTTTTTCATTTGAAGCTGGATCAAGTAGTATCGTTCCTAGACATTGAGGGTAATTCCATCACTCCAATTGGTTTGGCCAGTATCCAGGAGGCGTTGTCAGAAAATGTCCACATCACACAGCTGGTAAAGTAGCCACAAAATTCCGGGATTATGAATCTTTTTTTTTCATACTCAGCTCCGATAAGCATGAAATTGTAAATCTATGACAAGTTTTTTTTTGTTTGTTTAATTTGAGGTTTAACGCCCCCTTCAACAATGTATAGGTCATTTCGGAGATGTCGCTTCCAATTTTGTGGGAGTTTTACCAACATTGAGATGAAATGACATCTCAAGCCCTGTCGCCCAATGAAACCAATAGGGTTTATAAGCATGGACGGTCCGACTCGCACCACTTTGCCTGGGCAGGCTTAGATTCTCTAAGCAGTTTACCAGTACTCGTGTGCGGTCGGTTTCAGCTCTGCTTGGATGCATCATCCAGCCCATCTATTTCTTCAAGCCTCGACGGGCGGGGCCCGTCTTACAAGTCACGAGATCATAATGCAACCAAGTGAAGCATTTTTTTTCGGTTCATATCCGCACAGAATGCTATTTATCATGCTCATAAATTTTAAAATGCCAACATTGGCATTTCGCCAACATTGGCATTTTAAAATTTATTTGCAGGACAAATTTCACAGTCAAATGAGCTGATCGTGTAAAAAGTTTATAAAATCCAGTCCGATTTTGTTCATCTTGTATCACTTGCAGTGTTATGACTTGATGTAAGCAAGGTTCGGCTGGGAGAAATTCATCGTTACAAGCAAACTGTCCATTACGCGAGAGCAGGTAACATGCACAATACCCATAGCTTGTGAAAATTGGAGAAACTTAAATTGCTATCATTGCTATCTGTTGTTCACATTACGGAAACACACCCATACAAGTACATTGTAAACTATATCGCCGAAAAAAAAAAAATGAAATTTTTTAAGATGAAAAATTGTGATATTTTTCTGCTCAAAATCATAGATTGTGGGTACACGTTAGAACCGCCTCGATGCTCAAAATATAGATTGTGAGTACTGTAACGAGTACCTACAATCTATATTCAAGAGCAGAAATAAGAAAAATAAGGTTTACTCCTGAAAACCCGTTTTACTATATGAAACTGGGGATTCAAGGGGGTCAAAATTATATAGGGATGTTTTCGTGATGATTAGTGTGCCCGCCTGTTGTACTTACAATCGAACTTCTATGGCTCGAACACCTTTGGGACCTCGAAAATCTGTTCGAGAAAGGGGTAGTTCGAGCCACTGAGGCTTACTGCCAGGAGGCATAACGGGGTACTTTTGGACATATTTCGGTATTCTGTAATGAAAATGTATGCTGTGTGTACTCATTAGAATCGCCTCATCGAGGCGATTCTAATGAGTACACACAGCATACATTTGTAAGATAAAAGACGAAAATCTAAATTATCTCGCACCATTTCTTATGTAGAGGACTTCCAATGGGGCTCAAGAACGGGTTCGACTCAGCCATGGTAAACGAGCCATCGGTGTTCGAGCCATCGAAGTTCTACTGTATATGTAACCAAGGTTGATTACATATGTACATGTATAGATAATACGCTACAAATACATATTATTGCAAGTGTATCTAGTTTGGTTCCCGCCCTTCGGGGCTCGGAGAAATAAATTGGGCTGCCAGATGCGTCCACGCAAAGGTAAAACCGACTTCACATGAGTACTGGTAAGCTGCTTAGATGGTCGTAGCCTGCCAGACAGGCAAAGTGGTGCGAGTCGGACCGGACCGCCTTGGCGGCAGGGCTTGAGATGTCATTTCATCTCATCTCACAAAATTCGACGGCCCCCGCCCATAAGGGCTTGAAGAAATATATGGGCTGCATGATGCTTCCACGCAGAGCTAAATCCGGCCCGCACACTAGTACTGGTAAACCGCTTAGAGGATCTAAGCTTGTCCAGGAACCGCGGTGCGAGGCGGACCGTCCATGCTAAAAACCCTGTTGGTTTATTGGACGACAGGGCTTGAGATGTCATTTCATCTCAGTATCGGGTAAAAGTCCCACAAAACTGGAAGCAACGTCTCCAAAATGACCTTTACAGTGTTGACGGGGACGTTAAACCTCAAATCAAACAAACTCACAAAATTCGAAGCAACGTCTCCAAAATGACTCTTATAGTGTTGAGTTGGAGTTAATGTACACTCAGAACCGTGTAAGATCAAGCTTATTTCATATATCATAAAATAGCATTTTCCATCTTCAAAACACGTCCGTGTAATGAACACCCCCCTATACTACACTAATAGAGAGAAAACTTTTTTTTTTCAAATTCTGCTCCAAAACATATATTGTGGGTACTCTAACGAGCACTCACAACCTATGTTTGGAGAATAAATAAGAACCATATCAGAAACTTTCAGCAGACAAAAATCGTTTTGGAGATATAAAGATATGTAGAATATTGCATTTTTTTTTATCGGCCCTGGCCTCGGTCAGAGTTGCCTGTCTTCTGCCTCAGCTCTCGCCGTTCCGGCTCGGGCTGAGACAGGCCGAGAGCCGAGGCCAGGGCCGATATCAAAACAACCGTGTTAAATTCTTTTTTTTTATCATATGCTTATTTCCGTAAAAATCTCATGGTTAGTACCATTAATAACAAAATATAATCGGTGAGCCTCAGATAATTTTATAGGGGCGAGCTATTTTATTATTAAATACACTAATCATGTACATTCATGTATTTAGTTTACACCGCAAATCAAAAGAATCAATGGGGTTTTTGCATTCGAACCAAGCGGAAGTAATATATACCATTGCTTCTGTTTTCGAGCATTGAGAATTTGGATAAACAAGTTGGCTGCTTTCAAAAAGCATCCAATAGGTTTGGTCTTGTCAGTCTACTTTCTGATTTGAGCCAGCTGATATCATTATCCCACTTAGTGCATTTTTTGAATACAAAAAATAAACTTTAATACAAAACGTGTATATAAAATTTCGAAGTCTTTGACCTTGGTATCAGGAAGGGTAGGTAGTGATGAGTATTCTGTGGTAAATTGTTTAACGCCACGCCATGACAAGTACATGTATAAACTAAATGTAACTACATATGGTTTGCACATGTATAGCACAAAACTTAACCAAACGAAAATGTAAACCGAATTTTTCAAAGGGTCATAACTCTGTTAATATTTGGTGGCATATCTTCACATCTTAGCCTTACTACTTACACATTTTAGGCTTGATCGGATGAAAACTGTATAGTAGGATTTATACGGAAACGAAAAAAAAAGTTTACGAACGGACGGACGGACACCAACCCCGTAACTTATTACGACCGTTTTTTTTTTTTTTTTTTTTTTTGTTATTGTTATTTTTCCTAAGTCATCAGGCCTTCTGTAGGGCCTTGGTTATCTATTTCATTTGTTGTTAACGTCCCTGTAAACACTGTATGGGTCTTTTTGAGACATTGCTTCAGATGTTGATGGACTTTTACTCAGTACTGAGATAAAACGGGCAGATAAAACTCCTTCTCAAGCCCTGTCACCCAATGAAACTAAATGGTTGAAATGCATGAGCGGTCCGACTCGAGCCACTTTTCCTGGGCAGGCTTAGACTTTCTAGGCGATTTATTACTACTCATGTGCGGCCGGTATCAGCTCTGCGTGGAAGCATCATGTAGCCCAATCTATTTCTTCAATCCTCGATGGACGGGGGCCAATCAGACCTAAGGGCAATATATTGGACTAATTGAGCTGAAACCGACCGAACTTTGAAGTATTGCTGAACCGCCTAGGAAGATCTAAGCCTGCCCAGACAAAGTGCTGCGAATCAGACTGTATCTTAAGCCTCGGCAGTTTCTTTGAGCGGTACCTCCGCAAAAACCTGAAATTTGCAATCCTTTTGTATATCTTTCTGGATCACAATTTAATTGTAAATGAAACTGATTAGTAAAACGTCAAGTATTGAGTGGAAATAAAGAACACCACTCTCGGCTTATCAGATACAATAGCTCCCATCGAATGCGCCAAAAAGTCTTTTAACAACTCAGTCTGTAACTGGTGGCAGGTCACTTAGTAGTCATGAAGTTTTTGAAAAGAAACTATTGCTATCTGTGCTGGGCTCAAGAACAATAAACAGCGACCCATCAACGTTATGACTTTGTTTCGCTCCCTAAATATTTTATATATTTGGAAGAGTTAGAACCTTCGACCTTGGCACTGACGTTAATTCTAGTAGCAAAGACATGAAATTGTTTTTACACACCCAGCGATCTTTTTATGTTTGGTTTTACGATCCTTTCAAGATTATTTCACTCACACCAAGCCGACCGTGAATCGGAGGTGAGTGAAAACTAGAGTACCCGATGAAAAACCTCCTGACCTTCCGTTGCAGAACTTCTCATTATGTGACCTGAGCCATGCTCAAACATACACCGTTGAGAGACCTAATGTTTAAGAGTCAGCACTCTTATCCACTTGGCCACGGAGGCCCGTTATACCCAGCGATCTTTATAAATGAGGAAAAATAACGTTCTGTCTTTCCAACATTTACATATACTTATTATTAGAGCGTACCGAAAGATGTTCAGAATATATAAATCTGTTTCTATCTGTGTGAAGTAAACTTTGCAAGTTTTGTTTATTTGTATTTAACGGCCCAGCCAACACTGATTTTGGGTCTTTTTTGAGCATGTCAGTGTACCTATCCACGCTTTTCCTGAGCAGGCTTATCCGTAAGCGGTTTACCAGTTCAGTGCACATTCTGTCGCCAAAAACTGACCCCTGCCCTTCCTGAATCAGCGGAAGGGAGAGGATGACCATAGAAAAGATTTCATAATCTCCACGAAAGAATGTTGCCGACCCCGGTAGGTATCGAACCCGAGTCTTCCTTATCGCCAGTCAGACTGCACCCGACTGAGCTACCATAGCCAGCCACACTTTGTGAGTAGTAGTAGTTGTGTTCTGTTGTTTTTCGTTTCCATGGCCCCATGGACTTACTCCATAATGGCATTGCAAGACGTAAAATTTGCGAAAATGACTGCTACTCCTGCAAAAGTACTTTCTCTTTGGATATGTCTAAAGGGTATACTCTTAAAGGAAAGAATTTGCTCCTGGGGAGCAAATTCTCCCCTTTTAGAGTAGACCCCTTGAGAAGCAAATTCTTCCCCTTTTAAAGTAGACCCCTTTTTCAGTTGGACAGAGCCAACAGAGTAGCAACTATAAGGTCCTTAAAATTGTATTTCCATAACGAAATCATGCCTATAGAATTGTGGTCCCCTTTAATATGTTCTATAAAAGGGTTATCCTTTGGAAGCAAAGAATACACCACAGAACTGAAAAATATGGTGTGCACATGTTTTCTGAGCCAGACTAGCTAGTTTCGGCCAATTAGGCCTCAACAGTGACCCTAAGATATTTTCCAAATTCCACAATGGAATCAATAATCCCAAAGGACAAGAAAATATAATCTACACTATGATGTAGGGCAGGGAGACGTTTTACCGCCGCCACACATTCCCACACACCAGTTGCAGTGAAGTAAAATACGGTAGGTGACCAATTAATTGGAACACCCTAGCAGTTCGAACACCCAAAATTATTTCGAATTTGTGGCTGAAAACTTTCTCATTTAATTCGAACTCCCAAATTTTTCAGAAATCAGAATTTTTAATACTTCGAACACACAAAAAAATGCCGAAAAATGCATCCAGAACAAGCATTTCGGACCGTTCCCGAGTTTATCATTACAACATCGTACTGGTCGTATATGAGCTAACGCACGAAAAAAAGAAAACTTAGCATGAAATGTGTGCAACTTCCAAAGACTCGGATTAACATGCACTCTGTAAGGCAAATGGTTTTCGCTTCTCTCACTTTCGATAGCCCTGTGGTAGTGGAAGGTTCATACCCTCACCGAATACTGATTAGACTGCGAGAAACGCAGGCTGCAAGTGCTTAGATCAACCTTGATGAGCCACAGGAGTTTCGCTTATTTATGTTGTGAAAATCCCATCGTCTGCATCAGGCTCATGCGATCAGCGAAGACTCTAATCGGATTGCATGAATGAGTACGCTAAGATGTGTCTTCGGTGGTTTCTCAACGACCTGCAAACACTGAACATGCGCACCCACAACCGGTATGCAAGGCCAAGGGTTTCACTAAGCCTTGTGACTTCATAAGATTTAAGGGTTCAGTAAAGACTGATCACATTGCATCGATGTTCAGGCTGATCCTAGTTGGTGATGTAGCATTGTGGCCTACAAAGGCTTGGATCACCATGCATATGCAAGTGTTTTCGCTTTGCTCTCAGACTTGGAGCGTAGCTTCAGCTTTCATAATTATTTGTGTGACAGTGTTACCCTTTTTCCATGTGCTGGGGCATTGATTCAATGCCTCTTTGATAGCAGAAGCGCCCCTTTAATATTAATTGAGAGTTTAGCACGTGCGAGTGAAATTCATGGTTGTTGCATGCAAAAAGGTAGCTTAATTCAGGTTACCTGGTTGGGCTACCCTGGTTTTCTGAGGAGCAAGTGAAGATGCCCATTTATTTCACGGTGACAAGGTTTTATTGGAAGTAATTTCGGGGAACATGATTAAGAAAATAAGTCATATTCGGTGTGGTGGGAAGACTCAGGTCAGCCTGCACATTCATGCAGTCTGAATAGTCTTCGTTGTTCGTATGTGCCTACCATGGCCTCTGTGCTAATCAAAGAACAACAGGTGAAAACTATGGCACCATTGGCTAGATGCGCAGGCTAATCTGGTCCTTCGTTTGAAACCTTTTTTTTTCGCCGTCCGCCGGCTTAAAACGACGGCGTGTACATTTGACCGGCCCAATCTGCTTGCGACGTTACAAACACATCCTAAGCTACCAAGTGCAAGGATCAGTCTGTTCAGATCTCCTATCTCGAGTAAAATACTTATTGCGCATGTGCGTACAGAAAAGACTGATAAGTATGCACAGTTGTGCAATCGGGATTGTGTCTTCAATGTTCAAGAGGTTTGAAATGTTTCATCGTGCATAAAGTGAAGATCAAATTTGTGTATGATGTCCGCATTTTCTTTTTCTTGTTACTTGCCTATCTAAATAACATGATGGTTTTGCATCCGCACAGTTTAATCAGTCTTCACCGGACTTCTTCGATGGGCATTGAATTGCTACATGCCCCCGGCTTACGCTGATTTGAGACTGCTTATTAGTAAAAGGAGAATAAACAAACAAGGCTGTGCAGTCTCGCCTGAGGCTTCACTATGCGCTTAAACAATATAGGTGGGGTGGGGGTGGGGGGGGGGTGAAGTATCTATGCGCCTAGCTCCACTGGGTAGCTGCACGTGCGGGTTTCAACATCCCATCCCATATATACATGTAGCTGGACTTTGTCTGCTGCATCCTCTTTTTCCTAGATATGGGCTACTCTTAAGAAAAGAATTTGCTCCAAACAAATCAATTTCTGTTATTCCTGAGATCACAAATTGACTCGCCCATTTTAAAGGGAATAGTGATAGTTCAATAGGTGTAAATGTCATTAATGACAATGTGTATCGCATTCAAAGACCCCCTGCACACACTGACTTATTTATAGATCAAACTTTTCTGCACTGCATAAGTGATATTTATAACTTCTAATCACGTGCGGATTGACAGGGCCACGGGGAAAAAAAAACGTAGTTGTATAAAATATTGAACACAGCCTGATCCAATGTATGGAATTCTTTCAGATCAAACAGTTCTAATTCTGATAAATTTCCAATCTGATATTTTCTAATAATTCCAACACCCGGATCAGTATTTATTTTTTTTACTGTTTGAATTAATTGGCCATTTACAGCATGTGTTCTATAAAAGGGTTATCCTTTGGAAGCAAGGAATACACCATAGAACTGAAAAATATGGAGTGTACATGTTTTCTGGGTCTGACTAGCTAGTTTCGGCCAATTAGGCCTCATCAGTTACCCTCAGATATTGTCAAAATTCCACAATGGAATCAATGATCCCAAAGGGCAAGAAAATATAATCTACACTTTTATATAGTAAAGCTCGGGTTTGCAGGGTTATACATTAATTTCCGTATTCATGCTCTGAGACACTGGATTGTGGGTACTCGATAGAATCGCCTCGTCGAGGCGTTTCTGTCGACTCCCCGCAATCTATGTTTTGAGCAAAAAAAGGCAAATATTCCAATTTTTCTTTTTAAAATTCCTTTTTCTTTGGCCAAAAAATGGCAATATATTTGAATAGGCGTGTTTCGAAATACGGTAAAACTGGTAGACTAACTGCCACACCTGCTAGGTATATCCATTTCCCTTAATTGGAGTTGAAACGCTTGCTTTTCGGTCTGTTTCGCTATTCCAGGGTGGGGGATCACGTGGTTTTATACGTCATCAAATATGGCCGACAAGGACTAGAAACCTTTCACATAAGATATATTTTTGCCGTTTATAAGTCCTTAGTTGTAAATATTGGAATAATATACTGTGCAGAGTACGACAAAAAGTAATTAAGGCAAGACAGTGTACTTCAAAGTATGAAAAGATCTTTTTTGTTTGAGTTTAATCGTTTCCAAGTTGACAAAGACTTATTATTTCGGGGATTCCGTACACTGTTCTTGAACTTTCACGAATGGAACAGGAAATTTAGCCGTATTTACCAGAATAAAGTCTGGAATCACGCCTTCTGGCTACTCTTCTCATCAACAAAATTAGTGTATTTATAAAATTTGACCAGTCAAGTCTGTATTCCCGCTGAAATTGAGCGTTTTTGTCCAGCTTGATCACGTACATCTGTTCAATGACAATGATCAAGTGCACTGACACTTTGAAGTTAATAAGATCTCGTGCACTGTAAGTAAATATTCGGCTTTAGTTAGCTTCCTAAACTAGGGCCAGATCCCCTAAAGATGGGTTCGGTTGCGTTGGTTCTCTTTCATTGTTAGATAACCCGTCTAGAAAGTAATGTCTCAGTGATCTACTTTGTTATTCGTAGGTCACGCAATGATGAACTCATTATGAAAAAGGTTTCAGTTGATGATTTATTCTTTATCATCATTAAACAAAAGAAACCATTTTCGGACTCGGATGAACTAGTTTTATGAAGAATATTAAATAATTCTATGCTTGCAAAATCGAGAATTATTCCATACAATTACAGCGATATCTACCGCGGCGGAAGATGCGGATAGGGGTCGGGCCCCGTAAAACTGTTGTAAACCCGGCAGTAATTATAACTGGCCGCCAAAAGAACTTTTTACGTATTAATTCCATATGTGCCATTATGACAAGCATTGCTGTTACTCCAAACACCTGTTGGTGTCGGGGAATAGAATGACTGCCTGATGACGTAGGAAGTATAGTGATCGTTATCCTGGCTTTCCTACTAAGTGTCCGCAATGAGCATGGTTTCCAAAACGTATTTATTAGCCACTGCTCAAGATGGTATATATTATGTTTGAATAGAAGCTTAAAATACAAGAGAAGGAGATTTTATTAACCGTAAGGCGATGGACTTCCAGCCTTCATGCGGACTGAACAAATAAATTGTCTCAACAGGGCGAAGATTGCGGCCGCTTAAAATCGATTTAAGCCCCGCCCCCCTCCCTACCACTCAAGCGGAATTCTTTTAACTGACCGTTCCATGGCTTTTTCTGTCATGGTTTACTTTTTGTTATTGTTCATCGAATGTATGTATCGCTTATATGTTTTAGTTTGGGTAGTCAATTGGGTTTTTTCTATTGTTGTTTCCATAAGAGTCTGAGTCTAGTTACATCATGTTTCTGTTTCTTTCCATTTTGATGTCTCTGATAAAAGCTGAAAGTTAATTGTGTAGCTTCCGGATCGTTGCTTCAATTCTATTCTTTTAATTCATCCAGCACAAATACCTTTAAAAGTCATATACGTGTTTATTTATATTGTTGTTTGTTACTTGGTGTGTGTGTCGCTTGTGTCTTTTTGTTTTGGATGGCCGTGTGGCCGTTTTGTGGGAGGGTGGCTGTCCTTGTGGCCTTCCTTTGTTTAGGTTTCCATTATGGTTTGGTCGCTTCATGTTTGTGTTTCTTTCCCTTTGGTGTCTTTGATGGGTGGAGTAAGTTAATTGTATCAATTCCTGATCTTTGTTTTACTTCTACTTTATCTTACAGTTTCAACTTGACAGGGATTCGTCTTCGTCTGTTAGGCATACATGATTTTTGTTTTAACAGAAAATTTGTGTACCGCATCCTAAGAAAACCGGTTAAAAAACTAGAAGAAAAGTTATATAAAGAGCAAAGTAGAAGTAAAACAAAGATCAGGAATTGATACAATTAACTTACTCCACCCATAAAAGACACCAAAGGGAAAGAAATACAAACATTAAGCGACCAGACCATAATGGAAACCTAAACAAAGGAAGGCCATATGGACAGTTACTTTCCCACAAAATGGCCATATGGCCATCCAAAATTAAAAGACACAAGTGATACACACAGTAAGTAACAAACAACAACATAAATAAATCGCCACAGAAGAGCCGCCTTGGAACGGTCAGTGGCAGATTTCCACTGGGGGGCTTAAATCGATTTTACGTGGCCACAATCCTCGCCCTTACTTCCGTCGCGATTTAGACAAATAATTTGTTCAGTCCGCATGAAGGCCTCCTAACTCATCAGCGCAACATCTCCGTGAACACAGAAATCAAAGAACCACAGAGGTGAGACAACGGTGAGGACTCGACAGCAAGAAACCACTGAAATGCTGGAGCAAAAGAAAACCAACAGTTAGACTCCGATGAGCCCGACCAGAGACAGAGCATCAGGCACCAACCAACATTATCTCTTTAATTTTCAATAAGCCTTTACGTTGGAGCCGTCATAGAATCTGAGGCCTGACCCACCGGCGTGCAATTAAAGAGGGAAGCAAAGTTGCAAAGGGAAGCAAAGGGAAGCAAAGCAAAACGGTGAATATGTTGAGGAGGTACCTAAGATGGACTAAAATGGTGTAAAGAAACCAGACAGTTGTTTAAATATAAAGTTAGATAGGCCAATTTACTTATGGATCTACTACGTACTTTCCCCTTTTCATAACATTCTTCCCCCAATTTAAACCAACAGATAAATTGCTGAGCATTTTACTCCCTACTTTTGAACTAAAATGATCATTTACACAGCTATTGAGATAAATTACACAGTTTTACAGACATTTTGAGTTAAAAGAAATATCGCCATATCTTGATTGCATTTTAAAAGAATGATTTAAAAAAGAAATATTTCCAGTCATATGTTTTCGAATACATCTGGCTAGATTGGAGACCGACCTTCCATCTCTGGATTTGGAATAGGAGATACTTATTCGTTGTTGGTTAGATGAAGAAATGATCGCGTGCACTGCACTCAATGTAGTTTGATCTCGCACACTGCATTACCAAACAAAGTTCTTTGTACACTTGAATAAGTCACACAGCATTACATTTCGCTATATAGAACTTAAATGAATGGCGATTTACTAGTATGTTGCAATGTTTTAAATGCCGGAGTGTCTCCAGCAGTAGACATCTAAGATTTTATAGCTGTTTAACCTATAATTCTACGAGTATCACAGTTTTGTGAAATTGACTGTCTTTTATCTGTACTCTCAACACTTAAAACGGATACATATAGTTAAACCAAGAAAAGAAGGAATAAAATGAGTACTCCGTAAGAACAATAAATGTTTTCTAACAACCCAAAGCGGGTCAGACCATCACGAAAACACGCCTATATAATTTTGACCCCTTCCAATCCCACATTTATATAGTTAGAGTGGGATTTAAGGGATGTACATTATGTTTCTTATTTCTGCTCAAAAACATAGAGTGTGGGTACTATGTTTAGAGCAGAAATAGAAAAAATATCACAATTTTCATCTTAAAATTACATTTTTTTTGCCACAAATTGGCATTGTATTTGTATACAAATGTTTTCGTAATGCAGCCCATTTTCAGATACTAAAGTATCACCAGTTACCCTGTTAAGATTGATGACGCAAACCAATGACAACGTGTGCTGAAATTTCCTTAAAAGTTTCAAAGGGACAGTTGTTTTATTAAAAGTTTCAAAGGGTCAGTTGTTCGAAAGACTGTGATATAAACAAAAACGTCCCGAATAACAGTAGTTTAGTTACTTGAGTCTAAACCATTAGTAAGTTCTCAGAATATGCATAAAGATCTCGAAGGATCAAAAAGCTAAATATGGTGCAAAAATCTTGGTATTCGAGCGAAGCAAAATTATATGAATGGGTCCCGACTTTTGCTGAGCGGGGTCAGATAAACATGTTGGTAAGAATTTCAGTTTTGAAATGAACACACATGACAAACTTTTCGACCGCCCAAATAGGTTAAAGCGTGTTAGGCAGCGCTATGTTAATTAATATCGTGTACACACTAGAAAAACTAATGCAAATTAACTTATTACATGAGTATTCTGCATTTACTTAATGCACATAGAAGTTTCTATAGTTGGGACTAAATTCGTACAGTAACTTATTTCACAGTCTGTCTTTGAGTAAAATCTTAATAAGCATTGCGTACACTCGGTGGCATAACTTTAAGCGTAATTACTTATTACACATTAGTGCCTGACAGGTTGTTTGCTTCACTGGGCGGTATGTCGTTGTTCCAGCTGACAAGGCATTTAACAATATTGTGTTTGTTTGCAAAACACACTATATAAACTGCTTAAAAGAAGAGCTTGGTTTGAGCACTATGACAGGCAACCCAACATATAATCTTTCTTCTTTGTCCAAAGATGAAATTCTGCGAAACCACCAATCGGTGATGCTTTCGTTTGGAATTTCCCTCCCAGAGGAAGATATGGAACTTCCAAAGTTGTACTGGATTCCTAAGCTTCACAAGAATCCATACAAGTAGAGATATATCGCGGGTTCAGCTAAGTGCTTAACCAAGCCTCTTTCACAGATCCTAACACGAATCCTTACTGCAGTTAAAGATGGCCTTCAGAAATATTGTGACGCTGCATATGCAGGGAGTGATGTGAATCAGATGTGGATCTTGACAAAATGCAAAGAGCTTGTAGGGCATCTTCCGGTACAGTCTTTTCTCTCAGTAAACAGCATAAAATCTTTCGATTTCTCAACACTCTACACAACTATTCCTCATGATAAATTGAAATCTAAATTCAAGGAAATCATAAATCAATGTTTTTACCACAAGAATGGTAACCGTCGCTACCAGTATGTTGTCATTGGCTACAAAGACACATACTGCGTTCGAGATCACTCTGATGCACCACAAACGTACACTGATGCAGATGTCATAAGGATGCTGGAATATCTAATTGACAATATTTTCGTTGAGTTCAGTGGCCTATTATTTCAGCAAACAATTGGCATACCAAAGTGTAGTAATTGTGCACCGTTGTTTGCCGACTTGTTCTTGTACTTGTATGAGGCGGAGTTTGTACAAGGTTTCCTCAAAGCAGGCAAGAAACGCCTTGCACAACAATTAAATTTCACCTAAAGATTATAGATGATTTATTGTCTCTGAACAATGCTAAATTCGCAGACTACTTGGAATTCATCTATCCACGTGAACTTGAAAGTAAGGAAACAACAGAGACTGCAACCTCCTCCTCATACTTGGATTGTTGTCTCTATATTGAGAACGGGAAGCTTACTAATAGGCTGTACGATAAACGAGATGACTTCAATTTTCCCATTGTTAACTTTCCCTTCCTGAGCAGTAATATCCCGTCTGCACCAGCATATGGAGCTTACGTTTCACAGTTAATCCGTTATGCTAGAGCCTGTTCCAAGTATCAGGACTTTGTGGAACGTGGGAAGGTGCTCACTACCAGGTTGTTATGCCAGGGGTATCAAAAAACCAAACTGGTATCAACACTAAAGAAATTCTATTGGGGGCACCGTGATCTTGTTGATCCGTACAATGTGGCCATTTCCAGAATTATTTCTGATATATTTGCCAATGGAAAGCCATAGGAAGACTTCCAAAATCTCGGACATACCCTTCTCGGCATTTACACCTTTTCTTCGTTCGGGTCAATGGGCATGGTGGGCGAAGCTTGATTACCAAGTAATGCTTACAATCCGCGGACACCAGATTACACTCTTCTGGAATCCATGTCTGTTGATCTGAACATTGATATTTGCCATTTTGTCTATGCACTAATGATTTTGGATTAACGCTTTGGTACTACGACCTAAACTACATTTTACGCGATAACACTAATTCTGCAGGTGTAAAGATATACTACCTTCCCGTTTTTGATCGGGAAGTATTATCATATTCTGGTGTTACGTTTCCACGCCTTTAATGGTGTGAGTAAAAGTAATGTACATAATGTTGCGCAGAATAGAATATATGGCAACAAATAATATCATTGGGGTTTGGGAATTGCCCTTTATACTTATCTTTACCGGAATGCAAGTCTTAAGTTTCGGGATGATAATGGAGTTTCGGTTTGATAACGCGGGTGATAACCAAAACTCCATGCGATGGACCTTAAGAATAATATAAGTACACGAGATCATCGATCTTGTTTGGCAGTGCGCGGTATCATTTATTGGGTATGCAGTGTACGTGATCATTTATTAGTAGTTTTCAAATTTAATGGAGCTAGAATGTGTTTTCGCAATTTTTATGGTTGAAGAGGGGAAAACTTCACTGACCAAATTTGTTGTCCCTTTTAAGTAAGATCTTGTCACTTTTCAGGTGTCATCACTTCGACAATATGGAAAGGACCCGTGTTAAATGTAAAACATATGTACCCCTTCCCCACCCCCTGTTTTAGCTCACCTGTCACAAAGTGACGAGATCACTTTTCGTCAGTCGCTCGTCGTGCGTACGTGCGTGGGTGCGTCCGTCAGTAAACAATTTCTTCAAACGGCATCTAGTAGACCTCTACCAAGATTTTTAAATTATCACCATGGGGCCAAAAAATGCAGCCGCCCGGGGCCCTTTGGTTTTACATAGTCTTACATAGGGAAACGCTTTAAAAACCTTTGCGTCTGAAACCAGAATGCTCAGGTGTTGAGTTTTGGTATAAAGCTTCGCCTTGTGGAACTCTAACATGATTGTTCGAATTATAGCCATTGGGCCAAAACTGCCCCAGCCCCAGGGCCCTTTAGATTTACATAGACTTATAATTATGGTGAAACCTTAAAAAGTCTAATCTGAAACCAGAAGTGTCAGGTGTTTGATATATGGTATGAAGCTTCGTCTTGTGAACCTCTATCAAGATTGTTTAAATTATAGCCATGGGGCCAAAATGCCCCTGCCTCGGGCCCCCTTTTGTTTTACATCGACTTACATAGGTAAAATCTTTAACAAATCTTCTCCTCTGAAACCACAAGTCCCAGGACTTTGATATTTGGTGTGTAGCTTCATCTAGTGGACGTCTATCAAATTATAGACCTGGGCCAAAAATGTCCTCGCTCTGGGGCCCTTTGGTTTTACATTGACTTACGCAGGAAAAATCTTTAAACTATTTTGTTTCTGAAACCGCAAGGCCCAAGACTTTGATTTTTGGTGTGAAGCTTCATTTAGTGGACCTCTATCAAGATTGTTCAAATTATAGCCCTGGGACCATGAAAGTTCCTCGCTCTTGGGCCCTTTAGTTTTTACTTTGACTTATGTAGGAAATGTCTTTAAAAAATCTTCTTCTCTGAAACTTCAAGTGTGCGTGTGTGTGTGTGTGTGCGTGCGTGCGTGTGTATGTGCGCGCGCATGTGTGGGTGTATGAATTCGGGTTTAACGTCGCTTTCAACATTTTTTCAGTCATATCACGACGGTGTCTGGTTGCGACAGGGAGCTCAGTGCACTTTTATAGTGCTGCCTCACTGAAGTATCATGTCCCAGTCACATTACATGATACCACACCCAGTCGCATTATCCTGACACTGGGTCGACCAGTCCTAGCTCTACCCCGTAAATCTGCGTGCCAAGTGAGGAGCAGCTAGTACCATCCTACTGAGCTATCGGGGCCGGTCTGAAACCGCAAGGCCCAGGTCTTTAATATTTGGTGTAAGGCCTCATCTAGTGGACCTCTGTCGAGATTGTTCAAATTATAGCAATGGGGCCACCCCAATCCCCGCCCTGGTGCCCTTTGGTTTTATATTGACTTATATAAGAAAAAACTTAAAAAATCTTCTCCTCTGAAACCACAAGGCTCAGGTCATTGATATTTGATGTGTAGCTTCATCTAGTGGACATCTACCGAGATCGTTTAAATCATAGCCCTGTGGTCAAAAATGGCCCCGCCCGGTTTTACATAGACTTACACAGGGAAAACATTTAAAAATCTTTTCGTCTGAGACCAAAAGGCGCAGGTGTTTGATATGTGGTATGAAGCTTCTTCTTGTGGACCTCTATCACGATTGTTCAAATTATAGCCCCGCGGCCGAAAATGCCCCGACCCAGGGCCCTTTGGTTTTACATTGAATTATATAGGCAAAATCTTTAAAATCTTCTTGTCTGAAACCAGAAAGCTCAGTTCCTTGATATTTGGTATGAAGCTTTGTGTAGTGGACCTCGACCAAGATTGGTTAAATTATAGCCCTGGGGCCAAAAATGGCTCCTCCACGGGGCTCACTGGTTTTACATAAAACTTTAAAAATGTTCTTTCCTGAATTCAGAAGGGTCAGGTCTTTGATATTTGGTATGAAGCATTGTCTGGTAGACCTCTACCAAGATTGTTCAAAGTATAGCCCTGGGGCCAAGATTTGGCCCAACCCGGCGCCCACTTGTTTTTCATAGACTTATATAGGGAAAACCATTGAAAATGGTCTTGTCTGAAATCAGAAGGCCAAGGACTTTGATATTTGGTATGAAGGTTCCTCTACCAAAAGTGTTCAAATTTTAGCCCTGGGGCAAAAAATGGGGTCACTCCGGGGCCAACTTGTTTTACATAGACATATATTGAGAAAACGTTTGAAAAGCTTCTGGTCTGAAACCAGATGGTCAAGGTCTTTGATATTTGGTATGAAGCTTGGTCTTGTGGATTTCTTCAAAGATTGCTCAAATTAAATCCCTGGGGCCAAATCTGGCCCGGCCCAGGGGCCCATAGGTTTTATATAGACGTATATAAGGAAACCCATTAAAATCGTCTTGTTTGAAACCAGAAGGCTCCGGTCTTTGATATTTGGTATTAAGTTCACCTGTTAGACCTCCGTCAAGATTATGCAAATTATAGCTCTGGGGCCATTAATGGCCCTCCACTGGGCCCACTTGTTACATTGATCAGGTGAGCGATCCAATGCCATCATGACCCTCTTGTTTAGAGATGTTGCTTCCAATTTTGATGGACTTTTACCCGGCATTAAGATAACATGACATCTCAATCCCTGCCGCCCAGTTAAATCAATAGGGTTTATATGCATAAATGGTCCAACTTGCAACACTTTTTCGGGCCATGTTTGAACCTCTAACCGGTTAACCAGAACTCATGTGCGGTTGGTTTCAGCTCTGCGTGGACCCATCATGCAGCCAATCTATTTCTTCTATCTATCTACCTATCTTCTCATACTGAGCCGGTCATATCTGGCCATTACCTCAGTTAGGTGGGTGGCTAAATTTTGAATTTAGCATAAAAAATCATGACTGGATGAGCCCTTAAAACTATTTACAATTCGAACACAGAGGTATCCTAAAACGCATACCCCTGAGTCCCAGTCTTATACTACGCGGGCTTTGAACTCCTCTGCGGTCTTGGCATTCACCACAGAAGATGGAACTCTGTTCCACTGAGGAATAGTTCGAGGGAAGAAAGAGTTTATCAGGGCATTCTTATATGACTGGTACCTACGATACTATGAGTTATTCGCTCTTGATGCCCTTGTCCTGGTTGAAATGCACGGGTTAAGTACCTATCCGTGTTAACTGATACTGTGCCAGAATATATCTTGTAGAAGAAGATTAAGGAGGACTGCTCACGACGGGTCTCCAGGGATGGCCACTGTAGCTCAATAAGCATGTCACCAACGCTACTTCTATTTCGCATTCGTCCGCAGGTCCATCGAGCAGCAGTCCTCTGCACCTTCTCCACCTGCTGAATCTGAGTTTTAACATAGGGATGCTAAATGGGTGATGCATATCCAAGTTGAGGGCGAACCAATGTTTTATATGCAACACCCTTTGTCTGCCGAGGTGCAAAAGCCAAATTACGTCTAAGGAACCGTAAGGTCCTAGTTGCTTTAGATGCTATTTCCGAGATATGTTGACCCCAATCGAGATCGTCAGTGATGGTGATACCAAGATATTTTGCGGAATGAACCTGCTCCAAAGTTTGCTGGTGAAGTGTATAATCATACTTAATTTGCTTGTCCGGAAGGTGTAGTGACACCCTCATTGAATGGCATTTGGCCACATTGAATTTCATCCGCCAATCTGCTTCCCATTTTACAAGTCGATCAAGGTCATCTTGTAAAATGCGACAGTCAGAAGAAGAATATATGTCCCTATACAGGACACAGTCATCAGCAAACAAACATATTATCAGGGAGATCATTGATGAATAACAAAAGGAAGACCGGTCCAAGGACCGAACCTTGTGGGACACCGGATAAACAGGGACTGGATCCGACGCTTGGCCATCAAGTATAGCTACAACTTGTTGAGAGCACGTAGAGAGCCATCAGCTAATCCAACTATGTGTGGATCCTCTTATCCCATAGTAGTCCAATTTGTACAATAGCCTTCTGTGAGGTACCTTGTCAAAGGCCTTGGCGAAATCCATGATGATCAAGTCCGTCTGTTTGTGGCCACAGTTTATCGCCCCATCCAGATTGCTCACAGCGTCATAAAAGAATTGAAATAGTTGAGTTTCGAAAGACCTTTGACTTCGGAAACCATGTTGACAGTCAGCAAGAAAGCTTTCAAAGGCATAGTGCTTGTTAAAGCTGCTAACTAATAAATGCTCTAGGGCTTTGCAACAGGTGCATGTTAGCGACACTGGTCTATAATTTGCTGCATCATAACCCCCCCCCCCACACACACACACACACCCATGGGCCAAGGCGGAAAATCCTTCAAATAATCTCTGACAGACAACTTGAAAAATGAACCATAAAGCCACCTCTCATACTGTTGAAAATTGCAGTGCACCTGATCATCGTGCTGCGAAATAGTGTACTTGATCGACTTCTAAAAACTTCTCCTGAATCGTAAGCATGAAATGTTAATTTTAAAGTTTAAGTCTTGCAATAACCATCTCTGTACAACTGCTCATTTTCAAACAGAAATAATATTGGTATGTTAGTAGCACATGATAAAATTCCAATTTTGTTATCTAAAATTCAAGAACAGTGCACTAGATCCCCGCATTTATTAGTGTTTTTCCAACTTAGAAGTGATTAAACTGGAACAATGAGAATCTGCCCCGAGAAATTTTGACCTAAGCATGAATTGATCCTTATTTGTCGTACTCTGCGCCATATTCCAAAACATTAAAAAATGAAATACAGGACTACAAGAGGAAAATCTTATTTGAATCGACACGTTTTCAGTACTGGAAGCCATTTTGTATGACGTATTAAACCACGTGATCCCCCACCTTGTATTCAGACAGGCTGTTTCCTGTAATTGCAGTATAGTATTGCATCATCGTTTAAGCTGATTGGTTGATCGCGTCACGTGCCCCTCCATGGAACAGCTACAATCTGGTCATTATACCCGGTTTGCCCGCCTCATGGCGACCAAACCAAAAACGAATAACTAACCAATAGTGTTTAAACCAATTTAATTCAATGATGGCTTTAATTTGGCCATTACGGTTAACATGATTTAATTGCAGTTTGTTTTATTGTCATGACAACATCAACTGTTTCCAACCATTCTCAACTGAATGTTTCAATCACAACATCCCAACTCAATGAATCAACTTAAAAGATCCACAACCACGTTACAACTGTCCACTAGTCACAAACTGTTGTTATATTTGCATCAGATTTCATCATAACAACTGCATGATTCGCTGGGGGTACACAACCAAATCATGAATTTGACAACAGACGATCAAACTGCTGAGCAGCAGTTGACACGCAATGAAATAAACTAATGAATCTCTCTTACCCAGTAAGCATTCTACATAAATCTACAGCGGGCCGTTAGTGGCCCGTCAGGGTAGCTGACGGGCCGCTAACGGCCCGCTGTAGATTTATGTAGAATGCTAGCAGGGTATCTGTTCAGGTTAGGAAACTGAGCTTTTTTCCGACTGAATTTTGCCAGTGAGGGGAAGCCATCTCCGGCAAATGAAGCTGTAACTGACATTAACTTGATAACCGTCATGACAGGCGAAGAATTTACTACTGTTGCTGTTGGATAGAACACCTGTAATAGAAGGAAAACACACTACAGAACACAGCACTACATCCCCATGTCACATATTTTCTATCCGCTCGGTTGACTTAATTTTTTAAATGGAGGGCTGAGCAGGGTGGGTTTGCGAACAAACCTCTCCAAAAAAGGTAACTTGCTATGTAATACGCATGCATGTTAACTTCCTTATGACCAAAGGACACAAAAATGCATTTACAGTATAAGGGAAGCGACCCTGTTTAAATTAGGCTTTGTCGTAATAAAACTGTATGAATTACGACCCACCACTCTCTTAAAAACGCAAAGTATATATCCCTATAATAAATGAATTTAGTTCTACAAGTTGAATTAAATTCTATTATTATATATGTATGAAAAGTAGAAGTAAAACAAAGATCAGGAATTGATACAATTAACTTACTCCACCCATAAAAGACACCAAAGGGAAAGAAATACAAACATTAAGCGACCAGACCATAATGGAAACCTAAACAAAGGAAGGCCACAAGGGCAGTTACTTTCCCACAAAATGGCCATATGGCCATCTAAAATTAAAAGACACAAGTGATACACACAGTAAGTAACAAACAACAACATACATAAATCGTCACAGAAGAGCCGCCTTGGAACGGTCAGTGGAACCAAGCGGAAGTAATATATACCAATACTTTTTTTTTCGAGCATTGAGAATTTGAATCAAAAACAAATAAGTAACCATTTTTTTTTTTAATTCAATGTTTCCTGATGTTGGCTCGGTGGGGGACGCCGATACAATGTAAGTCCGCGGGTAGGCCTCTCTTGCCTGATGCTTCCAGTTGACCTGTCTCACGAGCTACGTCGGTCGGTGTGTGCTCGAAGGGGGATGTGCTGTGTTTGAAGGGTCTTGTCCATAATCCGTTTCGGTTTCAGAACTTTGGGGTTGAGACACACTGGTGAAGATCAAATATCAGAAAGGCCTCTGTGTCACTAAATGTGGTGTAGTTACGCCTTTATTGCTTTAATTTGGCCATGGCGGTTATCATGATGTAATTTTAGTTTGTTCAATTGTCATGACAACATTGATCAACTGTTTACAACCATTCTCAACTGAATGTTTCAATTACAACATATCATCTCAATGAATCAACTTAAAATATCCTAATTTAGCAAATTTAAGCAAACAGACTGCAGGAAGTGTAGCATGTAAAACGACATTCAGTGCCATGGTGCGCACACGTAGCATATACGTGACGTCAACGAGCGCAATGTTTCTGACATCACCGCACCACAGAGACGTAAGAAACAACATGGACGTTGGAATGAAAGTTTCTCAGCACTTTACATTCTGTTTGAAAATCTTCAAATAATTAGTTTATTTTAGCTTTAGAAATTATTTCAGACGCAAACGCTCGGAAAGCCCGAGAAAGTAAGAATCTAGCTGAACTTTATTAACACACACACACACACACACACACACACACACATGAATGAAAAACAATTGTTTGCTTCTCCAGCTATTTATTATTGTCATTTGAACATGTTTATGCCATTTCTTATGCATTAATATTTGCAGGGCCGACAGGCTGTCTCAGGGGCGGGACAAACTTCTGTGCCTGCCCCCGAGTCAACAATCGGCTGTATAGGCGACTAACATAGTGCAGGAAGAACCATCCCCTGTGCAGCTTAAATTATATGATAACTGTGTAGGCTTTCATCCTGCAAATTTGGAGTGTATGTAATGTACACCTGCGAGTAATGGTCAAGTGTGACCGATCGCAGTATCAGTAGAAAGAAAGAAAGCGAGGATGTCTCAAGGGCAATACAAGAAAAAGTATATGATAAATGCACTACGTCACACGGGTGTGTTATGATAACTATCAAACTACTAGATTTTTGTCGCACTTGTATTTTGCATGTGCGATATAATGGTCCAGGTTAACCTTCATCCGTCGGTCTGTTTGTGCCTTTGTCCAGTCGTCACCATTTGCCTCGCCTTTACCCTTTTTGTACCAAATGGAATCTTCCACCTTATATATAGCTGGAGTCCATTTAAAAATTTAGGAGTGTCAGGTTGTGTTTTCTTCAAAATTTATCTGGGAAATGGCTTAACTTTTTGCAAACTGTGTAGGCCCTGATCAGACGCCGCGTTCTGCGGCGTCTGATCTGGGCCTGCACTGTTTGCCAAGGTACCCCTTTAGGGGTTTCTGGTACTGAATGGGTTAATGGTCATGTCACGTGGCCTGTTGTTTCATTTCCTCTTGCATTTAGAATGTTGCTGACAACAAGTTAGGGACTAAAGGAGCCCAGCTGATTGGGCTGTTGATGTCAACTAATGCTACCATAGAAAGACTCAATGTAGCACGTACGTATATCTATGTGTCAGAACGAGTTACTTTCATTTAAGTTTTAATAAAGTGGCTGGATGTTTTTTGCAAACAGTGAAGACCCTTTAAATCAGAATGCAGCTACTGATCGGATTCCACAACCAATTTTCTATTGAAAATAAGAAAATAAGAGTATATATCCTGAGTATATATCCTAAGCTTTCATCATAAATGTTTGTTTGGGGTTTATTCCAAAAAAAAAAAAAAAAAAAAAGAAAGACAGAAAATAATAGAAAGCACTTATTTTGCACACTAAATAAGAATAACCGGAATTCGCTCAGGTATCTCATCTTTCTTATCCAAACCTGCTGTGTTATATTTGCAGGACGTGCTGGAAAATAGCGACGACAAAAAATGCAACTGGGTTTTTCATTAGCATGCTTAAAATGCCAATCACGGCAATTGTCGTATACTTTATCATCTGTCGTTTAAAAGTCAATCTTGCAAACTGTGTGGACCAAGATCAGACTGCTCTAGATCCACACTGTTTGTCTGTGTGCAAAAATATTTTCAAAACGTTTGCAAGAAGATACAGCAGACGAGTTAAACAGGCGACATTAATGGGTTAATGTATTTGTTTGTTTTATTTGATGTTTTACGTCCCCGTCAACACTATATGGGTCTTTTTGGAGACGTTTCATCCAATTTTGTGGGACTCTTACCCGACATTGAGATGAAATGACATCTCAAGCCCTGTCGCCCGATGAAATGGCATTTCAATCCCTCTCGCCCAATGAAAGAAATAGGTTTGCTTTGGGCAGGCTTAGATCCTCTAAGCGGTTTTCCAGTACTCGTATGCGGTCGGTTTCAGCTCTGGGCGGAAGCATTATGCAGCCCATTTATTTCTTCAAGCTCCGATGGGCGGGGCCCAGAGTTAATGCATTAAAAGCACCAAAGATTCATTACAGTTTGCAATGTTCTCTTTTCATTTTCAATCTTTCTCGCCTTTCGTTTTATCGTATTTTCTCGAATTACTTTTTATAGCGTGTATCCGATTGATTACGTCGTATACCATGGCGACACAACAACCGAAAGAAATAATCGCAAAGAAAATTAATTAATCGAAAATAAAAATTGAGTCTCTAAGAA
This sequence comes from Lucinisca nassula, assembly GCA_963580285.1. Classification (NCBI taxonomy): domain Eukaryota; kingdom Metazoa; phylum Mollusca; class Bivalvia; order Lucinida; family Lucinidae; genus Lucinisca; species Lucinisca nassula. The sequence continues at coordinate 18,418,779 of OY757012.1, forward strand.
ATTGTATTTTACTTGCCGGTATGGATTCAATATAGTCGTTTCTAACCTTCGGGGTGTCCGGACTGGTCGGAACCGCTACTTAGCCTCGATTTCGATCAGCCCGGACATCGCTCGGGTAGCACATGCCTATGGGGCGCCGTTTTACTATTTAATCCGTATTTATAGATATCCATAATTATTTATGGATATCCATAATTCGAATTATGGATATCCATAATTCGAATTATGGATATCCATTATTATTTATGGATATCCATAATTATTTATGGATATCCATTTTTCGAATTATGGATATCAACAATTCGAATTATGGATATCCATAAATCGATCTGAATTAACGATATCCATAAATCGAATAAATGATATCCATTATGCGATTTATTGATATCCATAAATTGAATTATGGATGTCAATTATTCGCCTGATTTATGGATATCCATAAATCAAATTATAGATATCCATAAATCGAATTATGGACATCCATAAATCGATTTTTGGATATCATAAGTTTAGATTGAAATATGGATATCCATAAATCGAATTATGGATATCCTTAATTCGAATTTTGGATATCCATTTTTCGGTTGATTTATGGATATCCATAAATCGAATTACGGATATCCATAATTCAACTCTGCAAATAAACCTTATGAATAATGACTGCTCCCTTTGCAAAAAAAACTCGACTATTCGCGTCAGGTTTCCGATTTAGATGTGTAATAAAAGCCGAGATGGAGATTGAGGTAATGTAGGGTAGGCTTAGTGGTGGCCTATGGTGTTGGAGAGATATGTTTTGTTTGATTTGAGGTTTAACGTCCCCTTCAATACCATGTAGGTCATTTTGAAGACGTTGCTTCCAATCATGTTGGGCATTAAGCCTTCATTGAGATGAAATGACATCTCAATCCCGCCGGCCTCGATAGCTTAGTCGGATGCGCGTCTGACTGGTGATCAGGAGGACGCGGGTTCGATTCATGCCAGGGTCGGCAACATTCTTTCATTCTTTCGTGGAGATTGATCATGAAATATTTTCTACGGTCATTCTCTCCCTTTCGCTGATTCAAGAAGGGCAGTTGTCAGTTTCTGGCGAAAGAATGTGCACTGTACTGGTTAACTGCTTACGTATAAGCCTGCACAGAAAAAAGTGTGGATAGGTAAACAGACCGGCCCAAAAATGACCTAAATTAGTGTTGACTTGGCCTTTAAACTCAAATACAAACAAACAAATATCTCAATCCCTGTCGCCCATTGATTCGCACGACTTTGTTTGGACAGGCTTAGACCTTCTAAACGGTTTACCAGTACTCTCAGCTCATGCAGCCAAATCTATTTCTCTAAGCCGCAATAGGAGGGGGCCAGGAGGTATATCTGAATTTGCCTGGTACTCCATACATCTCAAGTAGAGTATTATATGGATATAGTTAATACTATATACAGTGAAATTCTACTATTAAGACTAAAATTAAGACTAATTCTGCTTTAAAAAGCTTATTTAGAAAGGTGCAGTTATTCCTTCTTCGTGAATTCTGCACACAATGTCCTCTGGTCAGGGACCACCTTTGGAACTGTTCAATCGTGGTCTAAGGAATTTTACTGTATAACGACCATATGCATTTTTCTCATGAAAGCATACACGGATTGCCTGGTTGGCTCATTATAATCTAATGTCCGTCTTTCAGTGTCCTTAGGTGCGCAGTCCTCATAGAGGTGATTCCAGGGGGGCCGGATGCGTTGGCCGGAATTTCCAGATCTTACGGCTGGTTCCGATATTTAACTGCACACATGGCGGGCGTTCAGCGTATGGCGTCCGTTGCTTTGGAAGCCTTACGGGCTGAAATGGCTGCACGGCAGAGAGGTCCCTTTGACTGGCCATCATCTTCAAGCGATGATGAAGACCTTGAAGATTTTTGCATTAAACAATCACGTGTCTTAGGGAGAAATCATTAAACCAAAAGCTTTGGCGGTGATTTATGGATATCCATAATTCGAATTATGGATATCCATAAATCGATCTGAATTATGGATATTCAAAAATCGAATTATGGATATCCATAATTCGAATTATGGATATCCATAAATCAGATGAATAGTGGATATCCATAAATCGAATTATGGATATCTATACGGCCTCAGTGGTTCAGTCGGATGCGCGTCCGACTGGTGATCAGGAGGACGCGGGTTCGACTCCCGCCGGGGTCGGCAACATTATTTCGTGGAGATTGATCATGAAATCTTTTCTACGGTCATTCTCTCCCTTCCGCTGATTCAAGAAGGGCAGTTGTCAGTTTCTGGCGAAAGAATGTGCACTGTACTGGTTAACCGCTTACGTATAAGCCTGCCCAGGAAAGTGTTGATAGGTAAACTGACCGGCTCAAAAATGACCTAAATAGTGTTGACTGGGCCGTAAAACTCCAATACAAACAATGGATATCTATAAATCGAACTGAATTGATGGTATCCATAAATCGAATTATGGATATCCATTATTCGGCTGATTTATGGATATCTATAAATACGGATTAAATAGTAAAACGGCGCCCCGTACATGCCTATTTCGAATCAATGTACACAAAACACGCCGCTTTAATCATGAACACTTTAAAGTAAACCCCACTTTCATATCTTTTAAAACAGGGGTTTGCATGGGTATACTTTATTTTTCAAATTCTGCTAAAAAATAAAAAAGGAAAATAGATTGTGGGTGCTTGTCAGAACCGCCTCGGCTAGGCGGTTCTGACGAGTACCCACAATCTATGATTTGAGCAGTAGTTTTAAAACTATCAGATTTTTTTAACTGAAAATTTCCTTTTTTTATTTGGCGGTAAAATGTTCAATATATTTGAATAGGTGTTTTTTTCGTAATGATGCACACGAAGAGTTCCTATAATATTACACAGGTGTGTTATTATACTGTACAAACTATTTTCTCTCATTCTAGGCAATGGTTTCGTGGATTCAGATGCCAGAATATTTGCCAAAATCATTAAGGTAATCAATCTATAAATCTTGTCTTTTTGAAACAATGAACACCTTTTTGGCGGAAAAGGGAAAGCGCGGTTTTATTGCGACTCAGCATCAATAGTACTGGAGATTACAAAACTGCTTATGCCCTCTAGCGGGCCCCGCATATTGGAGCTTGGGGAAATGGATCGGGGTGGAAGATGCTTCCACGCAGAGCTGAGTACCGCACATGAGTACTGGTACACCGCTTAGGAGGTCTATAGACTACATGATTTTAAAGAAAATGAAAGTAGAAACTGCACTATGAATATATGTCTTTGATGAAGTACCTGGAGACCATCACGTGAACAAGTCCGTGAAATGAACACCCTCTTAATCCTCACTTTATACAGAGAAAACTGGGGTTTACGGGGGTATAAATTATTTTCCTTTTTTCTTTTCAAGGACATTGGTTGTGGGTACTCGATAGAACCGCCTCAGTGAGGCGGTTCTAACGAGTACCCACAATCTATGTTTGCAGTTCAAAGAAGAAAATATCACGGATTTTCATTGGAAAAGTAGCCATTTTGGAGATGTGAAAAATGCACTATATCTCACGGGTGTGTTATTGCCATCTTCGACACAACTTCAGCTGCAGTGGAACTACGTACAATAGCTATAAAAATAATTTCATATCACATGTCAGATTTTCAGTAAATTTATTTCAATGTATGTATGTTTAACGGTCAAGTCAACACTATTTATGTCATTTTTGAGCCGGTCAGTTTACATACCCACACTTCTCCTGGGCAGGCTTATACGTAAGCGGTTGACCATTACAGTGCACATTCTTTCGCCAGAAACTGACAACTGCCCTTCTTGAATCAAATTTATATTCATACTTAGAGAGTTCAAAAGTCACGTGGGCACGACAAGTTAACTGGAGTCCTCGAGCATATGCCGCGAGCGCAAGACGGGGGTTTACATTGATTTCCTTATTTCTGCTCCAAGACATAGGTTGTGGGTAAGGCTGACACGATTTATCGTATAATCGATTAATCAATCGATAAATTCCGCAAAAATGATTATCATTTCTGATTTGCTTTTAATCGATTATTTCATAGGTACAATTTACTACCCAAAGTTATGCCTAAAATAGAGGGATGAGTGGCAAACAGTGCAGACCCTGATGAGTCGCCGCATTTAGCGGCGTCTCATCTGGGTCTACACTGTTTGCTTAGGCCTGTCTGTTCAAATATACATATGATAAAGTGCAACATATGGTAAGAGTCATGCTCAGACAGAAAGCCAGACAGGTAAAATTATGACAAAAACCTTAGCGATTACTAATCGATTATCGATCACAATGGCATGACTGATAATCGATTATCTTTTCAGCTCCGATTAGCCAGCCCTAGTTGTGGGCCTCAATTGCGCTATTAAAACCAGTTAACATGAAGACTACTTTTTCTTTTAAAACATATTGGAAAGTTTCAGATTTTTTTCTTTGTGTTTTCTACGACCATGTCTTTGAGTAGTAAGAGACCACCATTGGAACTGTTCAAACTGGTCTTAAGACCACCTTTTATGGTCTTAAGACCACGTTTGGACAGTCCCAAAGATGGTCTTAATATAGGAATTTACCGTATTTTTCACTGTATTATGTGGGCCCCGTCAAGCGATTTTGGTACTTATCGCCTATGCGAGCAGCGAAGGTTCAGGCGAGCCTGCGCATCCGCGCAGTCTCGCCAGAACCTTCGCTGCTCGCTCATACAAGCAGTGAATCAAGAGGAACCTTCAGACAGAAAGCCATATCTCTGGCCCCTCTGAATGGCTGGGCATGCGCAGTTAAAATTTGTCATGACGGAATGCTCGAAGACACAAATTCGCTTGGCGGGGCTCATGTGGATAACGTCATAAGTCATATGACCACACTCGTCATAAATCACGGTTACTGGTGCCCTATCTTTTCTACTGAATTTCTTCAATAAAATCCGATCTACAGTTGTTATATGAGCCCTGCCAAGCTCGTATTGGCAATAAGTACCAAAATCGCTTGACGGGGCCATGACAAACAGAATCTTGCACTCGATGTCGTTACATACGGATTTTATGAAACAACCCTTCGGGGAGTTTCATAAATTTCATATGGAATGGCCACTCGTGTAAGATCCTCTGTTTATGCCCTTAGCGTGCACTTGAAGAATGTTCCATTTTCAGATCAATACTCAATAGCCCGAACATCATTGGGACCAGGGCCCGAGGTTATAAAACGTTTTCATGCCCAACTCACTTGAGTATGAAATTTGTCATGCTCATAAATTTCAAAATACAAGTTTATACAGCAAATTTCCTATTCTGATCAGTAGAGAATGTTGTTTGTCCTGCTCATAAATTTTAAAATGCCAATATTTGTTGCATTTTAAAATTTATGAGCATGACAAATTTCATGCTCAAGAGAGTTGAGCATGAAACAATGGTTAAAACTTCGGGGCCAGGATTTGTTTTCGAGATAAGGTTTGTTTGAGCATCTGGAGGTTAATCATCGCGCGAGGTCATGAGGGATAATAGAACTACTTAGGGCTGTTTTTTATCCGTTCTAGGCAATATAGGTGTATTACGTGTACTCATTAGAATCGCGGCACCTCACCGTGGCGATTCTAATGTTTACGCAAAGTATACTTTTGTATGTGTTTTGTGTGTTCGAGGTGGGGTAGGGGATGGGGAAGGATGTACACCGTCGGTATTACGGTCGCAAATTCCTTTTATACAGTTGCCGACCGTTAAACTTAAACACTTATTATGATTCAACTATCCAGTTTGAGTACAACAAACAGTAAACTGTTGGACAGTTTGAGATAAACTAGACACAGTGTATGCTGAACATTTTGGTCCATATGCTTGACAGGAAAATATATGAGTAAAAAAGTCTCACCTGATTAGTTTAATAGGGTATATTTGGCGGTTCTACTGAGAAATAGTACAATTTTGCTGTTGAACAATAATTTATAGCCTGTAAATCCCTATTTTTTCTTTGTATCAAGTAGACGTTTTTACAAGCAGTTCTTATCACGGACATATTGACACTTTGTAAGATACTTAAAATTTTATTTTTATTTATTATTTTTTTGTTGAGCACGTCCCTGTGCTTTTCTATTCCATTCCACAGAGTAACAGTCATTTAAAGGAGTTGGTTCTGTCAGGAAATGAGTTCGGTGACATCGCAGGCAAGGTCTTAGGCAATGCATTAGGTAAGACAATATGGTAACTTATTTTAAAGACCTCTCAACACGGTACTGGTAATTACCAAAACGAAACCAAAATACCGGAACTAGCCGAAATACCGGAACGGACTATTAAAAATATAGGGGAAATGTCTGTGGTGAATCGTAATGCTTTGAATTTAATTATTTTATTAATGTTCTTGCATAAATATATTATATAAACATATATACACTATAAAATTGGCACCGAGAAGAGATTTAATAACCAATAATCGTGTCCTTTAAAACCCTTTATTCACGATTTGGACGCATGCATAAGGTTTATTCAATGTTAACATTTCTATGTAAATGAAATAAAAGTGAGTGAGTATATTTATTTCATTTTCAATTTAATGTGTCCCTACATTTACATTTTTAAATATTTTTGTCAAATGAAAGTCCCTTTAAACAAAAAATATGTAAAAGTCTCTTTAGTGTCCATCTCTGATTGTAATTTCACAACTCTCGTACAAAATTGTATTGTCTATTTATTTATGTTTTTGTAGTAAATAATTAATTCTGCAATGAACACTTAATTTACAGACTTGGACAAGTCTGCTTCGACCACTTCATCCAAATTAGTCCAGTTGTGTCTGTAGTATGCCTATGTGCGTTTCATTTACTAAAATACCAAAACAAAGCTGAAAATTATTGCCAAAAAGTAAAAATTGGACTATAAAATAAAATTCCCTATATTTTTATTGTCCGTTCCGGTATTTCGGCTTCGTTCCGGTATTTTGGTTTCGTTTTGGTAATTACCAGTACCCCCTCTCAACATACTACGAAAGCGCAGCCGTGTTAGAAATTTCTTTCACGGCATTACATTTATAATTATTTTTTTTCATATGAAAATTTGTGATATGCCTCTAATTTCATCGTCAGACATAGATTGTGGATGTTCGTAAGAACAGCCGAATTGAGGCGATTCAAATGAGTACCAACAATTTATCAGCAATATCACCTGTAACTATGAAAACCAAAATATTAAGCAAGTTGATAGTCATAAACATTTAGATGTAGTGCTTGAAAGTAATTGTCATTGGCAAAAACATATAGAATTAATCACTTCTAAAGCTTGGCAGAGAATTCATATTATGAGAAAACTTAAATTCCTCTTGGACAGAAAAGCATTACAGACAATATACACAGCTTTCATACGACCTATTTTAGAACATGCTGACATAGTATGGTGCAACATTACTAAGTATCAAGAAGACGAGCTCGAAAAAAATCAGCTTGAGGCTGCTAGAATAGTTACCGGAACTACTAAACTTGTTTCAATACAAAATTTATATACAGAAACTGGATGGGAAACGCTTAGTTTGAGACGACAACAGCACAGATTAACTTTGTTTTATAAGATGATTTATAATATAGCACCACCTTACCTAATTACATTAGTACCAACTCTTGTTGGTGAAATATCAAGATACCCCTTAAGAAATAGTGACCTATATCAAACAATTGATACAAAATCACAGTTATACTATAACTCTTTCTTACCGACAGTCGTTCGCGAATGGAATTCTTTGGAAGACACTGTGCGTTCTTCTCAGTCGGTCGCTTCTTTAAAAGAAAAATATCAATTCGTACTGTTAAACCCAGCTATTACTTTGCTGGTACTCGTAAAGGCCAAGTTTTGCACTCGAGGCTTAGAACAAACTGTAGCAGCCTAAATCACTGTCTCTTCAGTAAAAATATTGTTGAAAACAAGTTTTGCAATTGTGGCGAAACAGAGGATGTGAATCATTATCTTTTCCACTGTCCTCAATATGCACGCTATCGAGCTGCTATGATTGAGAATGTATCAATGTATTGTTGAACCCCACACAACATATCTTACTATTTGGCGATGCAACGCTTAGCAAGGAAACCAATACTACAATTTTCGAGACTGTTCAAGATTATATTATGCTTACCAAGCGGTTTGTCTGAATCTTATTAATGTATTGTAACCCCACAAAACATATCTTACTATTTGGTGATGCAACGCTTAGCAATACAATTTTCGAGACGGTTCATGATTATATTATGCTTACCAAGCGGTTTATCTGAATCGTATTATCAAGTTATTGTCCAGTATTGTACTAAACCTTAAACAAAATGACGTTTAAAACGACCACATATTGCTAGATATACCGTGGTACCAATAATCTTTTCTCTCTTTCTTTCCTTCTTTCTTTCTTTCATTTATTTGTTATTTCTTTCTTTTCTTTCTTTCTTTCTTTCTTTCTTTCTTTCTTTCTTTCAATTAGTATCTGCATTTCGCTATACAGTGATAACTCGCAAAAAATATTTTATGTAGCAGTTATCAAAATACTTGCACATTTTTTTTTATTATTGTTTTTTTTTCCTTAACTTTTTTTTATTATTATTACTATTATTATTTTATTCAAAACAACATTAACATTATAAGATGTGTATGGCGACAACATAACTCATGCATAAAGTATCTTACGAAATCATTGTATGTCTATGTTAAGATTAGAACTACTGGGAAGCAGATCATACAAGTCACCGACTTTTTTCTGTATCCCTTTCAGATATAATTGTACTTATCCAATGATATTGTGTTTATATGTTTTGTGTTATTATATTTGAATGAAATAAAGTTTAAACTAATTTATCAGCAATTTATTATATAAAAAAATAAGGATAATTATGCAAACCATCGAAACATCCACTTGTCTATACAAATTAAGTTTACGAGTTTAACTTAATGATTTGCTTACTGTCGAAGTTATATTATCTTTGCTGAAGGCGTGTGAAGGCTGGCATTGGCCATAATATTGTTCAAAACACATACTGACTGAGGACTAATAACAGTAATAATAGTTCCATATTTTATTCAGTTTTACGAATGACAATGAAAATGTGAAATTGTTTGTGAAGCACTTTCTTTTTTATGGGTAAAAATTCACATAATTTCAGACACCGGGGTTTCCCTCGTTTCAACCCAAAGCAGTTCAATAACGAATTGTTTTGCATTGAAAACAGCGAATCGTTTATGGCAGCTAGATCTCTACATACATGGACGCAGTAAAATTATGACATTTAAACGCATAGCAACAGATAAGGTAAGTATTTGGTTAATATAATTGAAAGATAGTTTTCCTTACGTCTCCAAATAGACCTATGTTGTGGGTACTCATTAGAACCGCCGCGGCGAGGCGGTTGTTATACCCCGGTCACACCTTTACGTTTCGACCCGCGTAAGCGCTACGTTTCTCAATACGTGGCGAAACGAAAGGTACGCCGCAGGAACGTAGCTCTTACGCCGAGATACGTAGCAGGAACGCCTCTTACGCGAGGCTGCCACGTAAAGAAGTTGCATGCAACTTCTTTACGTCGCACATACGTGACAGGTTCGAAACGTCGTACATACGTAGCAGAAACGCAGTGCAAACGAAAGGAACGCAGCAGCAGCGTAGCACAAACGCCTCTTACGCCGCACATACGCCACTCAAGACTTACCACGTAAGTGTGGCGTACGACACGTTGTCGCTGCGTAACAGCGACGTTCCTTTCGTATCTACGGCGTATCTGTTACGTTTTAATTTTTAATACGCCGTTTCCACGGCGTATCATAACGTAAGCATGGTGTAAGTGCTACGTAGCTGTCGTTTGTGCGACGTTATTGCTGCGTATGTACGACGTAGTAAAAATAGCTGTGGCGTTTCAAGTTTATCTGCGGCGTAATAGCGACGATTGTGGCTTTTGTTGAGTTTCAAATGAGGTCAAGTGGCATCGTATAATACCTTTTAATCTCGATCAAGTGATCTCATATATAAATTATATATATACAACAGCAACTGATTTGCTCCGAAGCCAAGGTTGAGCTTTCTGATGGGGACGGATTTCTGTCCCGCTCTGATCCCTGATCAGTCTGAATATTAACCACAGGGCTGAGATTAGGCATCGAGCTTCTCTTTGCCCCGGTCTTGCAAGTTGCCTTTCCTCTCTTCCTTGTCATTTTGATACTTCGATGTCACTTGAATGAATGACAACAATACTATTACCACATACGTTTAAAAACGCCGCTGTTACGCAACAGCAACGTCGCAGGTCAGAATAAAACGCAGCTCCTACGTAACAGCAACGCGATATACGCAGCACTTACGTCACGCAAACGCCGCGATACGTGGGTCTTACGCCGCAGCTTCGCAGTAGAAACGTAGCTCATACTCCATGTACATAACAAGACATCTAATTTGCATAAAAACGCAGCAGGTTGCGACGTTTGGCCACGTTTTGGGTTTTTGTCAGAAACGTGGTGAAACGTAGCAGAAACGTAAAGGTGTGACCGGGCTATAATGAATACTCACAACGTAGGTCTTTACGGACAATTGACAAAGGCTATCCTTCAATTATCAAAGCATATTTACCTTATCTGTTACTATGTGTTTATATTCCATATTTCCCGTTTTCATCACGACTGGCTTTCTAAATATCTGCATCTTTAAAACACTTCTGATGATCTGGATTATACGGATTCTCGGTTTATAGATGTTAACCCGTCAAGCAGTTGAGCAGACGGCATTTTTTAAATTTTCAGTGAGTACGGAAGTTTACACTGTGCGTTCGCCCCCTATCGTGTAGTTACTAGATTTCTTTTACTAGGAAGAAATTGCATTGCCATAAATTTCAGGTTTGCTATACTGGTTACCAAAACTTCATAAAAGACCTTACAAAGCACGGTTTATTGCAAATTCTAGCTCTTGCACTACCACTGAACTTCCTAAATTATTAACTTCCTGTCTTACTGCTATTAAAACGCATGTGTTTAAATATTGTGATAAAGTCTTTGAAAGATCAGGAAGAAATCTGTTTCGGTCTATAAAAAAAATTGAATGAGGTTTTAAATAAATTGAAATCCAGACATTTTCGTGCTTCAAGTCTGTCTAATTACGATTTTTCCACTCTTTACACTACACTTCCTCCTAATCTTATAAAAGAAAAGCTTAATGATTTAATTGAATGGGCTTTTCACAGAGAAGATTCTCGCTATCTTGCATGTAATGTCAGAAATGCATTTTTCACTTCTAAAGAGCATAAGACTTATACACTTTGGTCATGTCAGAAAGTGTGTCATGCCCTCACCTTTCTACTTGACAATATTTAAATTAGATTCGGTACTAAGTTATTTAGACAAATTGTGGGTATTCCGATGGGTACGAATTGCGCACCTCTTGTGGCTGATCTTTTCTTGTATTGTTATGAAAGAGACTTCATGTTGTCGCTTTCTATTGATAACCAATCTGAAATTATTGAAGCTTTCAGTTCTACTTCTATATATTAAGATGATTTATTAAATATTGACAATACTTACTTTGATGGTTTGATCAGTCAGATTTATCCCCTAGAACTTCAGTTAAACAAGGCTAATTCCTCTGATACCGAGGCCCCCTTTTTGGATTTACATTTATCTATTGTAGATGGATTTGTTTCTTACAAAATTTATGATAAACGTGATGATTTTGATTTCGAAATTGTAAATTTTCCTTTTTAGGACGGTGATGTTCCTCGTGCGACATCGTACGGGGTTTATATTTCGCAGTTAATTCGATTCGCTAGAGTGTCATGTATCCGATTTCAACACTTGTAATAAATTATTAACCGCTAAACTTCTTAATCAGGGGTATCGGTATCATAAACTACGTAAAGCCTTTCTAAGTTTATAGACGTCGTTCAGATTTGGTTTCTAAATTCAATGTTGGACTTAAAACACTTCTGCAACAAAGCCTATCGGAACCCGAATTCTATGGTGACTTAGTATATAAATTTAGAAAAATACATGCCTGTAATGACTTTAGTACCCAATTTTGTAAAATCGTTCGTCGATATATAAAGATTGGGTACAACATAAATGTTATAAAACAGACTGCATGCATGGTGGTTAACCCAATCACGGTTGGCAACTTTGCTTCCCTCTTTGATTGCACACCGGTGGGTCGCGCTTAAGATTATATGACGGTTCCAGCGTAAAAACATAAATGGAATTTTATTTTATTTTAGTATTCTTTATGTTGGTTGGCGCCTGATGCTCCGTCTTTGGTCGGCCCCTCGGAGTCTAACTGTTGGTTTTCTTTTGCTTCAGTAATTCTGTTGTTGTATGCTGTCGAGTCCTCAACCTTGTTTCATCTCTGTAGTTTTTTGATTTATATGTTCTCGGAGATGTTACACTGATGAGTTAGGAAGCCGTCATGCGGACTTACCCCCCCCCCCCCCCCACCCCCAGAACTTCAGTTAGGTAGTGCGAATTCTTCTGATGTCGGGGCCCCGTTTTTCTTGGGTTTACATCTATCTGTTGTGGATGGGTTTGTTTCGTGCAAAATTTGTGGTGGACGCGATGACTTTGATTTTGGGATTGTAGGTTTTCCTTTTTTGGATGGTGATGTTCCTCGTGCGCCATCCTATGGCGTTTATATTTCGCAATTAATTCGATTTGCCGGGGTGTGTAGTCATGTAACTGACATTTATCATGAGGGTAATATTTCCAGAATGCCGGACTTTGATATTTTCTCGCTCCTGGAATGTCGAAAACGCAGAACTAGATCTCACGGCGCCAGGAAAAATGGTAACTTTAAACGTAAATCACTTGCGTTTAAACGAAACAATACTAGACTGAAGTGACTGTCAATTATATTATTAAATCATGGACGCCACTCTATGCTTTCATTTTTAAGTTCATTACCCGTTTCTGTTTTACGTCTTCTGGACACCGAGGCGAATAAATTCTACGATAGTTCTCATCAGTTATATGATGCGGCTATCTTAACTAGAGGCTATACTCAGCATACTCTCCGTCCTTACATTGATTCTGAAATTAATCATAAATACCATTTCTTTAAAATATCCTTCATTAATAAGGGTATGGATTTTATAGATTTGCCCAGTATCTTCCGTGAGAGATCGGTGCTTTCTTCCATTCCTGCTTATTTTCAAAATACTGAAACGCCTATAATTTGCTATAAATATAACAAACCTGTTAGATCTATCATTTTTAATTTCAATAAACTTGTTTCAGATCTTGATATTGATACTAATACTCCTGATTCATGTGATTGTAAAAATTCAGTGTATTGCTATCCTGCTGCTGGTCATGTAATTACTGGCAATTTGAAAATTATTCCTGATTCTAGGATAAGGAATATTATTTCTAAAGGACCGAAATATCGGTTTCCTTCTAAAATTGATTTCAGTAAATGTAGAGATGAAATCGCAGCTTCCTTGAATGAATTCGGTAATCGATGGTGTAAGCGAGAGTATGTTGAGCATAAAGCCCTTAAGGACTGGAAACTAAACATTTTAAAACTAGTGAATAAACGCATTTCTTTCTATTCTCAAAATACTAACTTATTACCTCCAAAGCCCAAGACGTCTTTACGTCATCTTAAACTAGGTATTCAAGAATTTCATAAGAAGTTTGTTTTGGCCCCTGCAGACAAGGCCGCTAACAACGTCGTCGTTGTGTGACGGCTCCACTATGTTAACACGCTTAAGCAGGAGCTTGGTGGTACTAAGGCCTATGTACTTCAGCCTTTAGCTGAAGAGAGAGCTATAGTAGATAAACATGTTTGTCATTCAGCCACCAAGTTTGCTATGTGTGTTACCGAAGGCCAAGACAAGCTTCCTACGCTATACTGGTTACCAAAACTTCATAAAAGACCTTACAAAGCACGGTTTATTGCAAATTCTAGCTCTTGCACTACCACTGAACTTTCTAAATTATTAATTTCCTGCCTTACTGCTATTAAAACGCATGTGATTAAATATTGTGATAAAGTCTTTGAAAGATCAGGAAGAAATCTGTTTTGGTCTATAAAAAATTCGAATGAGGTTTTAAATAAATTGAAATCCAGACATTTTCGTGCTTCAAGTCTGTCTAATTACGATTTTTCCACTCTTTACACTACACTTCCTCATACTCTTATAAAAGATAAGCTTAATGATTTAATTGAATGGACTTTTCACAGAGAAGATTCTCTCTATCTTGCATGTAATGTCAGAAATGCATTTTTCACTTCTAAAGAGCATAAGAATTATACACTTTGGTCATGTCAGAAAGTGTGTGATGCCCTCACCTTTCTACTTGACAATATTTATATTAGATTCGGTACTAAGTTATTTAGACAAATTGTGGGCATTCCCATGGGTACGAATTGCGCACCTCTTGTGGCTGATCTATTCTTGTATTGTTATGAAAGAGACTTCATGTTGTCGCTTTCCATTGATAACCAATCTGAAATTATTGAAGCTTTTAGCTCCACTTCTAGATATTTAGATGATTTATTAAATATTGATAATACCTATTTCGATGGTTTGATCAGTCAGATTTACCCCCCAGAACTTCAGTTAAATAAAGCAAATTCTTCTGATACCGAGGCCCCGTTTTTGGATTTACATCTATCTATTGTAGATGGGTTTGTTTCATGCAAAATTTATGATAAACGCGATGACTCTGATTTTGGGATTGTAAATTTTCCTTTTTTGGATGGTGATGTTCCTCGTGCGCCATCCTATGGCGTTTATATTTCGCAATTAATTCGATTTGCTAGAGTGTGTAGTCATGTAACTGACTTCAACACTCGTAATAAATTATTAACGGCTAAACTTCTTAATCAGGGTTATCGGTACCATAAACTACGCAAAGCCTTTTCAAAATTTTATAGACGCCATTCTGATTTAATTTCAAAATTCAATATTAGACTTAAATCTCTTCTGCAACAAGGTCTATCGGAACCCGAATTTTATGGTGACTTAGTATATAAATTCAGAAAAATATATAACCGCAATGACTTCAGCACCCAATTTCGTAAAATCATTCTTCGATATAAAAAGATTGGGTACAACATGGATGTTATACGACAGACTGCATGCATGGTAGTTAACCCAATCACGGTTGGTAACTTTGCTTCCCTCTTTAATTGCACGTCGGTGGGTCAGGCCTCAGATTCTATGACGGCTCCAACGTAAAGGCTTATTGAGAATTAGAGAGATCTAATTCAAGGTAATGTTGGTTGGTGCCTGATGCTCTGTCTCTGGTCGGGCCCATCGGAGTCTAACTGTTGGTTTTCTTTTGCTCCAGCATTTCAGTGGTTTCTTGCTGTCGAGTCCTCACCGTTGTCCCACCTCTGTGGTTCTTTGATTTTTTTGTGTTCACGGAGATGTTGCACTGATGAGTTAGGAGGCCTTCATGCGGACTGAACAAATTATTTGTCTAAATCGCGACGGAAGTAAGGGCGAGGATTGTGGCCACGTAAAATCGATTTAAGCCCCCCAGTGGAAATCTTTCCACTGACCGTTCCAAGGCGGTTCTTCTGTGGCGATTTATTTATGTTGTTGTTTGTTACTTACTGTGTGTAACACTTGTGTCTTTTAATTTTGGATGGCCATATGGCCATTTTGTGGGAAAGTAACTGTCCTTATGACCTTCCTCTGTTTAAGTTTCCATTATGGTCTGGTCGCTTAATGTTTGTATTTCTTTCCCTTTCGTGTCTTTGATGGGTGGAGTAAGTTAATTGTATCGATTCCTGATCTTTGTTTTACTTCTACTTTCAGCACTCGTAATAAATTATTAACGGCTGGGCTTCTTGGTCGGGGTTATCGGTGCCATGGACTGCGCCGGGTACTTTTCGGGGTTTTGTGGACGCCGTTCTGGTTTGGTTTCGGAGTTCAGTGTTGGACTTAAATCTCTTCTGCAACAAGGTCTATCGGAACCCGAGTTTTGTGGTGACTTAGTGTGTGGGTTCGGAAGGATATATGTATAACTGCAATGACTTCAGCACCCAATTTCGTAAAATCATTCTTCGATATAAAAATATTGGGTACAACATGGATGTTATACGACAGTCTGCATGCATGGTAGTTAACCCAATCACGGTTGGCAATTATGCTTCCCTCTTTAACTGCACGCCGGTGGGTCAGGCCTCAGATTCTATGACGGTTCCAACGTAAAGGCTTATTGAGAATTAGAGAGATCTAATTCTTGGCGATGTTGGTTGGTGCCTGATGCACTGTCTCTGGTTGGGCCCATCGGAGTCTAACTGTTGGTTTTCTTTTGCTCCAGCATTTCAGTGGTTTCTTGCTGTCGAGTCCTCACCGTTGTCCCACCTCTGTGGTTCTTTGATTTTTTTGTGTTCACGGAGATGTTGCACTGATGAGTTAGGAGGCTTCATGCGGACTGAACAAATTATTTGTCTAAATCGCGACGGAAGTAAGGGCGAGGATTGTGGCCACGTAAAATCGATTTAAGCCCCCCCCCCACCAAACCCCAGTGGAAATCTTTCCACTGACCGTTCCAAGGCGGCACTTCTGTGGCTATTTATTTATGTTGTTGTTTGTTACTACTTACTGTGTGTATCACTTGTGTCTTTTTATTTTGGGATGGCATTTGGCCATTTTGTGAGAAAGTAACTGTCCTTATGACCTTCCTTTGTTTGGGTTTTCATTATGGTCTGGTCGCTTCATGTTTGCGTTTCATTCCCTTTGGTGTCTTTTGGTGGGTGGAGTAAGTTAATTGTATCGATTTCTGATCTTTGTTTTACTTCTACTTAACAAAATTAGTGTATACCGCGACAGAGGTAAGGGTGAGGATTATGGCCATGTAAAATCGATTTAAGCCCCCCAGTGAAATTCTTTCCACTGACCGTTCCCAGGCGGTTCTTCTGTGGCGGTTTGTTTATGTTGTTGTTTGTTACTTACTGTGTGTATCACTTGTGTCTTTTTATTTTGGATGGCCATTTGGCCATTTTGTGGGAAAATAACTGTCCTTATGGCCTTCCTCAGTTTAGGTTTCCATTATGGTCTGATCGCTTCATGTTTATGTTTCTTTCCCTTTGATGTCTTTGATGGAGTAATATAATTGTATCGATTCCTGATCTTTGTTTTACTTCTACTTTGCTACTTATTCTTTCTCATAATTCACCATTTCATTTCAGAATGGTAAAATAATTAAATAAATAAAATGCCTTAATGTATGTTTAATTCAAACTGACATGATCACGATGTTATCCACGTTGTTTACTAGGTTACAATCAATTCTTGTTACATATGCATCAGTTTTTTAATCATTTATGTTCTCTTTCTTTGAAAAGCCAACAGTGAAACGTTGGAAGTACTAGATATCAGTTGGAATCATCTTCG
The DNA here is from genome assembly GCA_963580285.1 of Lucinisca nassula. NCBI lineage: Eukaryota > Metazoa > Mollusca > Bivalvia > Lucinida > Lucinidae > Lucinisca > Lucinisca nassula. Next base: position 18,436,127 of record OY757012.1, read on the forward strand.
TAAGCAAAGTGCTGCAGATTTCGCTCTGGGGATTAAGGTAATTGGTCTCACTAACACTGCATCACGTGAACAAGTCCGTGAAATGAACACCCCTTTACACCTCAGTTTGTATAGAGAAAACTGGGGTTTATGGGGGTATACCTTATTTTTCTTAAGTTTACTCTAAGACATAGGTTGTGGGTACTCGTTAGAACCGCCTCAATGAGGCGGTTCTAACGAGCCCTCACAGCCTATGTTTGCAGTATAAATAAGAAAAATATCATGGATTTTCATACGAAAAGTAGCCATTCTGGAGATATGAAAAATGCACTATGTCGCACGGGTGTGTTAGCGTAATGATATTCTAGGTAGAACATTAACCAATTGTATGCTAGTGGACTCTTCCGTTGCAATATGTTGGACAAGTCTATTTGTCAAATAAGGGGTGTCAGGCCTGTGTTTTCGTTTTTATACGTTTTTGACCGAAAATTCTGTTAGCAAATAGTGCGGGCCCTGTTCAGACGCCGCGTTTTGCAATATTTGCTAGGGTTTCACGCATACGATGAGTGAGTGAGTATTTGAGTTTTACGTCCCACCAACAGCTAAGGTCATACGGAGACGGGACCTCGGTTTAAAGACTTACCGAAAGTCTGGAGAAGCCCGGGATCGATCCTGCGATCCCTAGTTTACAAGGCGAGTAGTATAACCACTACACCACGGAGGCTTCTACGCATACAATGGGTTTATGGCATAACAGTAATCGAGTCATCACACGACAAAACCGAAAATAATACCAGAGAAGACTCATTTCAGCCTGTGCATCCGCGTGAGTCTGCCACAGCCTTCAGACTTTCTAAAAAAGAGCTAAAGGAAAATCCTTGCAATGCTGTGTGGATGAGCAGTCTGATCTGAGTCTTTCTGGTCATGTTTGTTTGTTGAGGTTTTACAACCCCGTCAACACTTTTGACATTGCTACCGATTCTGTGGGACTTTTACCAGACATTGAGATAAAATGACGTCTCAAGCCCTGTCGCACTCCTGGTCCGACTCGCACCCCTGAGAAGACATAGACCTTATACCAGTATGAATTTAGGCTTTGTCGGATGCAGGTGTAATTTGAGATGGAGGAAAAATTACCAAGGAAAGGAAAACCCACGATCAAACAACACGGCCATGTGAAGCTACTGAAAGAATAAAACGACTTGGTCCCATTAAAGTTGCCACAAAATCACAAAAGAATTAGAACACCTGCGATATAAAGCCGAATAATTACATAATCAAAAAACTTGATACATATGGGCCCCGTCAAGCGATTTTGGTACTTATCGCCTATGCGAGCAGCGAAGGTTCAGGCGAGCCTGCGCATCCGCGCAGTCTCGCCAGAATCTTCGCTGCTCGCTCATACAAGCAGTGAATCAAGAGGAACCTTCAGACAGAAAGCCATATCCCTGGCCCCTCTGAATTGCTGGGCATGCGCAGTTAAAATTTGTCATGACGGAATGCTCGAAGACCCAAATTCGCTTGGCGGGGCTCATATAATGTATTCGTTCAGTTCACAAAGTGAATGACAGTGTAGATCCTATCAGATGACGCCTCGCAGCCATCTGGTCAAGCAGGATCTTCACCGTTTGCAAAGGCAGTGTTTGTGTCGTATTCAGCAATCTAAATATTAGGATCAGTTTGGTCACTTTGATCAAGTCGCTGGTGGTAAGCTTCTGATCATAGAAGTGAATTATGTTTTATGTTTATTCAAGATTTTTTTTTCTTGTGTGTGTGTGTGTGGGGGGGGAAGGTTGAAAGGAGAGGGGTGAGGTCTCACAACAAAAAAGTGTTGCATGACTTAATAGAACGTAATTGGAAAATTTAAATAAGTGCTTTTAAGGCTCTTAGTAAAATAGAAGTGAAGGAATTGATTACCTAACAAAGGGAAATAAACACGAGCATAAAATAACTAATAACTTCACTATAATGAAAACGCCAAACCCACAAAGTGGCGAAACGGCAGGTATTGGCAATAAACTATAACAACAATAACGCACGATAGCTAAACCGCATTGGAAAGGTCAGTAAAAAGTTTTTTTTTACTGGAGTGGGGGCGGGTACGGAGGGGAAGTGGGGCTTAAATCCATTATACGTGGCCACCATCTTGCCCTTGGCTCTGTCGTGGTTTAGAGAAATAATTTGTTCAGTCCGCCTAAAGGCTTTCTAGCTCAACAGTGCAACGTCTCCGAGAACATAAAAATCAATCGACTACAGAGATGAAACAACGATGAGGACACGATAGCGTGAAGTAACTGAAATGCCTGAGCAAAAGAAAACCAACAGTTTGACTCCGGTGAATGGATTAATGGAAGGATTTCACCCGACATTAAGTCCGAGTACAACATTCATCAAAGTGTAGATTACCCTTTCAAGTCTTTTGATTCCAATGTGAAATTTGGAAAATATTTTTGGGTCACTCAAGAGGCCTAAATGGCCGCAACTATCTAATATGCCCCAGAAGAACTCGTAACTCTATAATCTTCAATTCTTTGGAAAAGGAACTGATTTGATTGGGTTACCTTTTTTCACGAAAATATTCACTCCATCCATTTTCAAAAAGTAGATATTATTCTTCCTTTAGCAAGACAACGTGCATATTATGTGTGAAGCAAATACTACGCTATCTTGTAGAAGTGTATAGGGTACAGGTTTTGACTGCATTTGTGTGGTTTATCGACATTGCAGCATTAACAGCTAGGGCTTATTTATTGTAATGCATACTTTAAAATAATTGCAAAATTATACTTCCAGGAAAATATAGGCTTGAAGACACTTAATGTGAGTTTTAATGGTTTCGGTACAGAAGGAACATGTGTAATGGCACAAGCTTTAGCCCATAACCGAACTTTACAACATCTTGATATGTCTAAGAACAGAATAACAGATATAGATCTAACCTTGCTCACAAAGCAGCTGAAGCATAACGAAGGCCTACAGACGTTGAGAGTATGTATCAAAATACTGCAGATTATGTTTGTGACACGAAATACTATTTTGTTACTTACTGAATGTATAATACTATGTACAATATTATTCAGTATATTTTGTCTTCAGTAATACTTCTGACTACATAATATCTGTTTTCGCGTCTATAAAAGTATGCTGACACAGACATTTACCATTTCTTTTCGTATCTTTCGAGTAAAATACCAGTTGCACGTGCACACTGCGTTATCATGGTTGCTATATTTCTAGACTACACGAGGTTAAGCTGTCATTACGTTGTAACGTTTTTATAAACCATAAAATCATTAACATCCAACCTTCAGTCTAACATTCGACCATAAACTAGATAAAATAAAAATTGCCAGCAGAAGTGTTTTGTTGTATGTGCCAGTACACCCACTGGCAAGTCTTACCGATTTGACTTTTGCAAGGGTCCAACTTTCGTTTATCATTGTGCATTCGCACAAGTACAGTCAAAGGAATTAAGAAATATGTTTTGTTCTAGCCAATAAAGCTGCTAAACGCTTACAGTATATAAATACCTATAAATGGAACTTTTGGATAGCCTATTGGCCATTTTGAGAGAAAGCAACTGTCCTTTAGGCTTTCCGCTATTGATGTTTCCATTAGGTCTGTTGTTCCATGTTTGCGTTTCTTTCCCTTTGGTGTCTCTGATGAGAGCTGTGGGTTGATTGTATCGACTCCTGATCATTGCCCCCACTTCTGTTTTGGTAGTACGAAAACATATGAAATGCGTAGTCTATTGTTGGTGAGCATTGTGATCGTATTACTTCAAAAACTTCCCATGTTATACTGTTTACCAACACGTCACGCTATCACACAAATCACGTTTTATTTATAAAATTAGTTCAGTACCACAACTGGAATGTCCTGGCTTTAATACTTAACTTCTTGTCGCACTAGAATTAAGAACCATGTACTATAATATTGGGAAAAAGTTGATGATAGAAATAATATTTTTGGTCCAATAAGGGTAAGGTTGTTTGTTTTTTTCTTATTTTTTTTATAAATTAAAAATCTAAAGGTTTTCAAAAAAAGAAGTGAAAGCAATGATTTGAAATCGATACAGTTGCCTCATACCTCTCATTCAAGACATCAAAGTGAAAGAAACACCAACATTAAACAACTTCACTGTAATGAAAATGAGCATAAAGCCATAATGACAGTTACTTTCCCACAAAATAGCCAAACGACTATCCAAAATAAAAATTTATACCGCAATCAGGCATTCTAGTTACTTTATAAAGGAGGTCGAATAACTGCATGCTCTAACCGCTAGTGACGTATAAAACCGTCTACTGATCGTCGTGTTGATTTAAGCCCCCCAGTGGAATTCTTTCTACTGACCGTTCCAAGGCGGTTCTTCTGTGGCGGTTTATTTATGTTGTTGTTTGTTACTTACTGTGTGTATCACTTGTGTCTTTTTATTTTGGATGTCCATTTGGCCTTTTTGTGGGAAAGTAACTGTCCTTATGGCCTTCCTTTGTTTAGGTTTCCATTATGGTCTGGTCGCTTCATGTTTGTGTTTTTTTCCCTTTGGTGTCTTTGATGGGTGGAGTAAGTTAATTGTATCGATTCCTGATCTTTGTTTTACTTCTACTTTGTAACCGTTTATAGACCGGACCTTTTTCAGTTACCTAATTTGCAAGAGTAAACTATAACATGCAACCTTTTATATCCCGGAAAACAACCAGCCTGCAAGTTACAATCTCTGCTGTATTTATTTCAATAGATTTTCAGAAATTTCACATAGCCTAGATTCTTACCTGGTTTGAATGGTCCGTTGGAATAAATGCGCACTGCTCCTGTGGTTGCGTCTAAATCTCGAAAATAATTTCTCAAGCTATCATAAACTATTTATTGGCAGATTTTCGTGTATAATGTAAAGCGCAGAGAAACTTTTATTCGAGCGTCCATGTTGTTTCAGATCTGTGTGGCGCAGTGACGCTAGATACTTTGCACTCTTTGACTTCACGTTATGCTACGTGTGCGCGCCATTGCAGTCTACTGTCCTGTTCTGGTTTTCTAACTTAGTCATAAGAGCAATATTGAATTTTGAAACTAAACCGAAATGATGTCTGTAAAACTTAGAAAAGTAGAAGTAAAACAAAGATCAGGAATCGATACAATTAACTAACTCCACCTCTAGCCTCTAGTTTGTCAGCATATGAGTTTTTTACACTTGCTTCCACTTACCTCGTAACATTATTAGAGAAAAAACTTGTTTATTGACGTAATTGAATGCACATTTGCCAATGAACGCACAGTCACCTCATTTTGTCCCCCAACTTCTTTTTGGAAAAAATAGGGGACACAGTTCTCCGTGTTCTGAAATTCCATTATTTGAAAGTGGGTACCTTATGTGCACAACTCCTCATATTGTAGTAGACCAATCGTTTTGGACCGTTGCGGGTATGTAAGTCTTAGGCAGGGTATGATGATATGTACATGTATATGCTTTTGGTATATTCGTGAAATATTTTGTGTCACTTTTCTTTCTCGTCTTGAACGTAAGCATTTTGCTTCGAGTTTAATAGTATTGAGTGTATAGATAGTGGGTTTCCTAGTCGTTTTGTAACTTTGCAGTAGTTTCGGCATTGTCTAAAGATTTACTTATGCTTCTGGTATTTTATTACATTTTTACGTTTTCTACTCAGTCTTGTTTTCAGCTATATTAGTATTGTGTATAAAGATAGTGCAAACGTTGAGCACAAAACTCCTCTTACACTAGTTGTCCAATCGTTTTGAAATTTTATAGGTGTTTTCAGCATTTAACAGATTTATTGTTCTGAACTCTGGTTGAATAAAGCCCATGTGTCTGATACCAAAGCAAGCATTTCTTATCCTTATCTAATGATATGCATCTGATAGACGAGACGGTGTCTGGATGGCGTTGTCCGTTGATATATCCCTTTAAGGATAAACATATCTCAGCTTATTCGATTCATTTTGCTAGTCTAAGAGTGTCTTCATAGGTCAGCAAATTTAACAGTCGGAATAAATAAAAATCAACAATGAGTTCCTTTAAGAGCAATGAAAACATTCATAGGAAAGAAGATGGGTAATACTACGAAGTTTCGGCTAATAAAGTCTGACTGTTCAGATACTTAAAGAATGCTGTCGGTATTATAAAATCCGTAGAGCTTTTTCTATGTTTTATAGTCGATAGCCCGAATCGATTGATAATATAAATAAAACATTGGCTTAAAACCCATTCTGCAACAAAGGCTGTCAGAACTGGAATTTATGGTGACCTGTTTTATAAATTTAGGACACTTATTGATAAGTCGCATCTTTGTTGCAACTCAAATTAGTATTACCCGTTACAAAGGAAAGGTTACACGACAGAATAGTTTTTTGTTTATCCCAATCCTGGTTGATGAATATAATTTTCCTTTGGTTGCACGACGGTGGGTCGGGTCTGACACTCAATGACGGCTCCGATATAAATCTTTAATAAGAGGGTTGGAGTCTGATGTTATGTCTTTAGCCAACCCTTTGTGGTTCTATTACCGGTTTTCTTCAGCTCTGCGGTCAGTTTTGGGGATGTTTGCCGCAAGCACTCATCTTTGTTTCATCGCAGTGGTTAAATTTGATTAACCTGTTCCCTGTGATGTCTGACTGATGTAGGAATCCTTTATGTTTGCCGAAACTTATGTCTGTTTTGAAAAATATTTAACCCATGGTGAAGATTTGGTCCCGATTAAATCGATAGCAGCCCCACCTGTCCAAACACAGACTGTCCTTACGTGGTGGTGCTTGTATTGCTCAATCTTTATAATCCTTTGTTAAAAGAACACGTTCTGATTAGGTCATGTGCGATGCATTGTTCTTTTTCATAATTCCTTTATAGACATTTAATCTCATTGCCTGGGAAGAGATCTGATTACTTGACATTTCGTCGCGTATGTTCGTGTTACGTTACTTTGGTGCCATTCATAACCTGTGCTCGGTGATATGTGGTAGGATCTGGTCATCGGATATTTATAATTCCTTTATAAAATTTAATTATTGACGTTTTGATAAGTATTCCTTTTAAAATTACAGCATTCGTGTGGTGTATTAAATGTGAGCAGCGCAGCAAATAATTTCAGCTCAATTCTTAAATCTCATTGGTTGAAATTATTCAGTATATAACGGCACTTTAGGCGCGCTCGTCACAGTTCGAATTTGACAGTGGGGATGTAAAGAAGCTATCTGCAAATCTACAAAAAACCTTTGTCTTTGTCTTCATTGATTAGAGAAGGCTCCGATTTTGAGCTGTGATCGGACAATATTTAATCTATAATTTTGGTTTGTTTATCTCTAACGGTTGCACAGCACCAATTTGTATTCTTTTTCACTAACGTCATTGTGGCAGTTCCTGGTCATCTTCATTTGTAGTCCTTATACTTTGGTCAAATTGGGATATGTTTGTTAGCCGAGTTGATTCATTGACGAGTTAGGAAAACTTTCGCGCGGACAGAACAAATACATGTTTGAGCCCCAGAGAAATTGAGGGTTAGGGTTGGGGTCACCGGGATCCCGTAAAGTATACTTAATAGAAGTAGAGGCAATGATCGATACAATTAACTCACAGCTCCCATCACCAAAGGGAAAGAAACACAAACTAAATCCACCAGTGATTTTACTGACCATTCCAAGTGCTTTTGCTGTGTTTCCTTCCTGTTTAATGTTTGTTTGGTGATTTTGATTTTCCACACGATTATGTATGTTGTTCCTTTATAGCTACGTTGAGGCTATCTGTTTGGGAAAGAGTTGCTGACTCGGTTTACCAGTTGTCTAGTTCGCTTACTGTTCTATGTTTCGACTTCTTTTACTTGTGATATGTGTGTGTGGGGGATATTGGATCTGATTGTTTTAGTTTCTGATGGCTTCCCTTTTCATTTGTCACTGTGTGCTTGTACAAGATTCTCCATTATAGAAGTGAAGGCAAAGATCAGGAATCGACACAAGTAACCCACAGCTTCCATCAGAGACACCAAGGGAAAGTAACACAAACATGAAACAACTAGACCCTAATGGGAACACAAATGGCTTCCATTTCAGTTGTCACTGTGTGCTTGTACAAGAATCTCCATTATAGAAGTGAAGGCCATGATCACGAATCGATACAAGTAACCCATAAATGGCGGAAAGCCAAAAGGACAGTTACTTTCCCACAAAATGGCCAATAGGATATCCAAAACAAAATAATATAAGCGATACAAACATTCAAAGACAAGCCCTAACAAAAATAAACTGCGACAGAAGAATTGCCTTTGAACGGTCAGTGAAACGAATTCTACGGGGGTGGAGGGGGGGGGGGGCGGCGGCTAAGATCGCATTTACGTGGCCACGGTCCTCGCCCTTACTTCCGTCGCGATTTAAACAAATAATTTGTTCAGTTCCAATGAAGGCCTCCATGACAGCCGATCACCGGCTTAACAAGTGCGCATAATTTTTTACTCTATCTGGTTTTCACAAGGGTATACGTTTTTGTTTAATAATGTTCAAAAATATAGATTGCTGGTTCTCCTTCAAACTGCCTCATCAAGGTTTTCCAACGGGTATGAACGAAAACTTGAAAGTTTGCTGTGTGTGTTAGCGAAGGCCAAGGCAAGCTTCCTACGCTATACTGGTTACCAAAACTTCATAAAAAACCTTACAAAGCACGGTTTATTGCAAATTCTAGCTCTTGCACTACCACTGAACTTTCTAAATTATTAACTTCCTGTCTTACTGCTATTAAAACGCATGTAATTAAATATTGTGATAAAGTCTTTGAAAGATCAGGAAGAAATCTGTTTTGGTCTATAAAAAATTCGAATGAGGTTTTAAATAAATTGAAATCTAGACATTTTCGTGCTTCTAGTCTGTCTACCTACGCTTTTTCCACTCTTTACACTACACTTCCTCATAATCTTATAAAAGAAAAGCTTAATGATTTAATTGAATGGGCTTTTCACAGAGAAGATTCTCTCTATCTTACATGTAATGTCAGAAATGCATTTTTCACTTCTAAAGAGCATAAGAATTATACACTTTGGTCATGTCAGAAAGTGTGTGATGCCCTCACCTTTCTACTTGACAATATTTATATTAGATTCGGTACTAAGTTATTTAGACAAATTGTGGGTATTCCGATGGGTACTAATTGCGCACCTCTTGTGGCTGATCTGTTCTTGTATTGTTATGAAAGAGACTTCATTTTGTCGCTTTCCATTGATAACCAATCTGAAATTATTGAAGCTTTTAGCTCTACTTCTAGATATTTAGATGATTTATTAAATATTGATAATACCTATTTTGATGGTTTGATCAGTCAGATTTACCCCCTAGAACTTCAGTTAAATAAAGCAAATTCTTCTGATACCGAGGCCCCGTTTTTGGATTTACATCTATCTATTGTAGATGGATTTGTTTCGTGCAAAATTTATGATAAACGCGATGACTTTATTTTGAGATTGTAAATTTTCCTTTTTTGGATGGTGATGTTCCTCGTGCGCCATCCTATGGCGTTTATATTTCGCAATTAATTCGATTTGCTAGAGTGTGTAGTCATATAACTGACTTCAACACTCGTAATAAATTATTAACTGCTAAACTCCTTAATCAGGGTTATTGGTACCATAAACTACGCAAAGCCTTTTCAAAATTTTATAGACGCCATTCTGATTTAATTTCAAAATTCAATATTGGACTTAAATCTCTTCTGCAACAAGGTCTATCGGAACCCGAATTTTATGGTGACTTAGTATATAAATTCAGAAAAATATATAACCGCAATGACTTCAGCACCCAATTTCGTAAAATCATTCTTCGATATAAAAAGATTGGGTACAACATTGATATTATACGACAGACTGCATGCATGGTAGTTAACCAATCACGGTTGGCAACTTTGCTTCCCTCTTTAATTGCACGCCGGTGGGTCAGGCCTCAGGTTCTATGACGGCTCCAACGTAAAGGCTTATTGAAAATTAGAGAGATAATGTCGGTTGGTGCCTGATGCTCTGTCTCTGGTCGGGCTCATCGGAGTCTAACTGTTGGTTTTCTTTTGCTCCAGCATTTCAGTGGTTTCTTGCTGTCGAGTCCTCACCGTTGTCTCACCTCTGTGGTTATTTGATTTTTGTGTTCACGGAGATGTTGCACTGATGAGTTAGGAGGCCTTCATGCGGACTGAACAAATTATTTGTCTAAATCGCGACGGAAGTAAGGGCGAGGATTGTGGCCACGTAAAATCGATTTAAGCCCCCCCAGTGGAAATCCTCCACTGACCGTTCCAAGGCGGCTCTTCTGTGGCGATTTATTTGTGTTGTTGTTTGTTACTTACTGTGTGTATCACTTGTGTCTTTGGGTTTTGGATGACCATATGGCCATTTTGTGGGAAAGTAACTGTCCTTATGGCCTTCCTTTGTTTAGGTTTCCATTATGGTCTGGTCGCTTAATGTTTGTATTTCTTTCCCTTTGGTGTCTTTTATGGGTGGAGTAAGTTAATTGTATCAATTCCTGATCTTTGTTTTACTTCTACTTTGAAATAAGTTAATTTTATTACCTCACTATGTAATATATGCCAAAAACAAAGAAAAAAGTTGAGAATCTGATTGGTTATGCATTTATAATTGCTAAACATATTCGGTTTCAGTAAATACTTACAGTCAGGAACACAAACAAGATAGACCTGAGTAACCTTTCTTTTCTGATTGTCAGTAGGGAAGGAATATAGCTGACCTCATGGCAGAGAATCCGCCGAGCTGTTAAACTTAATTTAAAGTTCAAGTGTAAAGGCTTATTGAGAATTATAGAGATCTAATTCAAGGTAACGCTGGCTGGTGCCTTATGCTTTATCTCTGGTCGGGCCCATCGGAGTCTAACTTGGTTTTCTTTTGCTCCATCATTTCAGTGGTTTCTTGCTGTCGAGTCGTCACCGTTGTTTCATCTCTGTGGTTGTTTGATTGATTATGTATGTTCACGGAGATGTTGCACTGATGAGTTAGGATGCCTTTATGCGGACTGAACAAATTATTTGTCTAAATCGCGACTGAAATAAGGACGAGGACTGTGGCCACGTAAAATCGATTTAAGCTCCCCAGTAGAATTCGTTTCCGCTGACCGTTCCAAGGCGGTTCTTCTGTCGCGATTTAGTTTTGTTATGGTTTGTCTTTGAGTTTTTGTGTCGCTTGTGTCATTTTATGTTGGATAGCCTATTGGCCATTTTGTGGGAAAGTAACTGTGATTTTGGCTTTCCACTGTTAGTGTTTCCATTTGGTCTGTTGTTGCACGTTTGTGTTTCTTTCCCTTTGGTGTCTCTGGTGGGAGCTATGGGTTGATTGTATCGATTCCTGATCATTGCTTCCACTTATATTTGTTATGATTGTTAAACCAACAGTTTACCTCGCGAAATGACCATATCAATTTTTGGGTTTATGTTTTTTCTAAAGCACCCATCGCTGATAGCAGCATAAAAACCAAATGGTCACCAACTGAAGATACATTACATGATTATGTATGGTGCCCGACGGTATGCCGCAGAATTTACTGTGACAGTCGCATATGTATGATATTATCCAATAAGAGGCTGCGTTGCATTTACATGTGCATAAAAGTTATAGTATTCCAATTTAAATGCATTACCTGATGCTTACATTATGGATATAAATTAATAACTGCGGTGTATTTTAGCTTGGAGATAATCTATTAACAACAGCTGGTGCTACTGACATAATCAAAAGTGTTTTAGATACAGAAACCACGGCCCTGGAGCTGATCGATCTTGGGGTAGGTATCACAAAAATTATGCAATTAACAATAAGCCTGCATACCTCCACACACCCACATCCTCAAAAAGAAACGTGTAACAAGCCAAGACATGAGTTCATTTAGAATCATTTTGAAAATATAGTTCTGCTTAAGCCGGTGCTAGAGGGCGTGGCCGGGGTTGCACATTTCAGTACTGGTCATGAACAGACTCAATAAAACCGAGTCTGCTATTTTCGTTTATTTGGTTTATTCTTTGCTTTCAAAGGATCTAACTATTCAGAACTTATTTATGAAGATCTGGGGCCAGTTGTTCAAAGCATCGTTAGCTTAACGAGCTTGGTAGTGGTCATGTTGTTTACCCTTCTAGCTGGTAAAATATCTACAATTTTGGTGGTTTTGCTGAAGAAGGTGAGCAGCTTTTGCATTGCAGTTTTCAGCAAACATATTAGCTGATTTGCCATATATAATGATCAAAGTTTTAACGATTCGTTAACAGACAACGTCGTTAATTTTGAAAAACTGGACCCTGGAGTAGTTGTCTTTCTGTGTAGTTAAATCACCGTCAGTATAGTGCAATGACAACGAAAGCCACATACACGAGACAAAATATATTGCTGTAAACTGCACTGCATGTTTTTCGTGTCAAAGTTATAGGATTGAACCTTCATACACTTTCACTAGATAAACGTTCAAATCATCAGTAAAATGTACATGAAATGCATTTTCGGAATTGTCGTAAAAGTGTTCCCACACAAACTTTCATTAAGAACAATTGAATGTTTATTATTTTTATTGAAATCTGAAGAGATAACCATATTTTCCCGTTTTGCAAATGATTATATAATGAGGTCTCGCCAAATGAAAGGGTCTTCCTTTTACCATAAAGAAAATAAAAGCTGCAATGCGCAGCACTCAGTTTGGGAGATATACGATCGCATGAGCACGTCTTTATAACCGTTGAGGAAAATTGAAACATGTGAACGTTATGACTGTTTTTCCATAGAATAACAGTTGTCTTGCATAATTTACTTTCTTGATAACATCCCCCGCCCATAGGGGCTTGAAAAATATATGGGCTGCATGATGCTTACACGCAGAGCTGAATCCGGCCCGCACACTAGTTATGGTAAACCGCTTAGAGGATCTAAGCCTGTCCAGGAACCGCGGTGCGAGGACTGTCCATTCTTATAAACCCTATTGGTTTCATTGGGCGGTAGGGCTTGAGATTTCATTTCATCTCAATGTCGGGTAAAAGTCCCATAAAATTGGAAGCAACGTCTCCAAAATGACCTTTACAGTGTTGACGGGGACGTTAAACCTCAAATCAAACAAACAAAACTTGCTTGATATAGTTTCAAACTGGAAATCCTAACATCCGTGAAAGACCCGGATAACGTAAAGGTCGACTTTTAAGTGACACAGTTTTAACGTGTCTTTTTAAATAATTGGGCCTCGTCAAATGACAATAAAAGAAACTAAAAACTGCACTATGACGTATTACTCAGTCTGATATATATACGATCGCTACAGCACGTTTTTACAACAGCTGCAATGAAATGAAATTAACCTGTAAACGTTGTGGTTTCTTTTCCACAGAATGACACTTTTCTTGCAAATCTTTCTCGCTTGATACATGTACAAAAGCGAAAATGATACTAAAATCCTAACATCCTTGAAAGATATGGACAACGTGAAAGGTCAACTTTTAAGTGACAACTGTCTTTCGTCAATAATTGGGCCTCGCCAAGTTACAGGGATCTTCCTTTTATCACAAAGAAAAAAGCTGTATGCACAGTGGCTGGGAGATGTTCGACTTTAGACTGTACAACAAATTTCCGGTTCTTCACTTTTAAAGTATTTCAGTTAATATGTTTTTTTTATGTTTCAGTCCACTAGTGTAGATCTGTTCTTTGTAAGGGTTTTAGACGAATTGACAGCTGCGAAAAATATTGAGGTGCTATTTGGAAAAATACAGAAAACGGGGGACATTCAACCCAAAGAGTCATCTTATTCCGACGAACAGCAAGAAGATGGGGATGAACTTACTGAAGTTGGAACGGAATATACAGGGGACGACAATGAACCCGAAAGGGACACCGAGGATAAAACAAAAACATACATTATTGATGATGATGGTGGCCAGAGAAATGCGGATGTTGAAGATGATAGGGAATTAGACAATGAAGTACAAGCTGTTACTGGAAAGGAACAATTACCTGTGTATGCTGAAAGTACTGGCACACTAACTCCAGACATTTAAAAGAACAACTGTGATCAATTTAATATGAGCATTCGAGTATACGCAACTTATCAATGTTCACAACATTCAGAATTTATTTTTGACAGAACACTCTTTTTGTGCTGACCGTTTTATCCGACAGTTTACTGCATATTGTCATTGAAAGTTCCGATTGGCCTTGCATAGATGTGCAGGCTTATAAGGGTGTCCAGCGTCCTGCGAAAGGAATATTTTGTCATACTGTTGCTCAAATATGTTGCCGGTATTTAAGTTACAACCACTCGAACTCTAAATATTCGGACTTTTTTTTAAAATACATAATGATTATATACCCATGCGACATAGTGAATTCTCTTATGGCTGCGAATTACTCTTTTCCGGGTGCCAGTTTGTGATATTTTTTCTCATTTCTGCTCAGAATGCAGGTTGTGGCTGCTCTCTTGAACTGCTGTAGTGGAGCAGTTCTAATGAATGAGTATCAACAATCATTGATTTTAGCTTGTGTTAGAAAACAAATGTATACCCTTTCTTGATACGTGCACATTGGTATTTCTTGGGAACAGCCTTAGCCGCAAAGTTGTGCAGGGCGCCGAAAACATACCAAACCAGATCAGGTATAAATCCGGCAAACGCTGAAATAAAGATAATGTAACATGTCACATTTGAATGGCTAGTAGAAGATCTTGGTAAAGGTAAAGGAATGGAATGAAGGCGTGTGAACAAACTATGTGTCTAAATCGCGACGGATGTAAGGGCGAGTATTGCGGCCACGTGAAATCGATTTAAGACCCCCCCCCCCCACACACACACACAGTGAAAGAAATTCACTGACTGTTCCAATGTGGTTCTTCTGTTGCGGTTTATTGTTTTTTTATAGTTCGTCTTTGAATGTGTGTATCGCTTACATCTTTTTGTTTTGGATAGATGCTTCCATGGTGTAGTGGGTTTTCTACTCGCCTCATAAACCATGGGCCGTGGGTTCGATTCAGGGCTTCTCCAGTCTTTTGGATGAGTCTTTAAACCGAGGTCCCGTCTCTGTATGACCTTTCGGTGGGACGTAAACTCAAACACACACACACTTTTTGTTTTGGATAGCCAATTGGCCATTTTGTTGGAAAGTAACTGTCCTTTTGCCGTTCCACTACTAATGTTACCATTAGAGTATATTTTTTTCATGTTTGTGTTTCATTCCATGGGAGGTGTGGGTTAATTGTATCGATTCCTGATCATTGCCTTCATTATACCCCCGGCATACGAAGTATGCAATGGGGGTATATAGTTTTTGTCTTTTCCGCCTGTCTGTCTGTGTGTCCGTAAACAATTATTTTGTGTCAAAGATATCTCAGGAACTGCTTCACATAGAAACTTGAAATTTTGCACACATGATCAGTATGACTACTTGTATTGTGGGAAAGAAAATAAGGGCCAAGGGGTCAGGCCTTTTAGAGTTATTTCCCTTTGTAGTTCTTGCTGTTTAATAGTGTATATTTTTATTTTGTGTCAAAGATTTCTCAATAACTACTGTACATAGAAACTTGAAATTTTGCAAACATGATCAGTATGACTAGTTGTATTGTGGGAAAGAAAATAAAGGCCAAGGGGTCAGGCCTTTTAGAGTTATTTCCCTTTGTAGTTCTTGCTGTTTAATAGTGTATATTTTTATTTTGTGTCAAAGATTTCTCAATAACTACTGTACATAGAAACTTGAAAATTTGCAAACATGATCAGTATGACTAGTTGTATTGTGGGAAAGAAAATAAGGGCCAAGGGGTTAGGCCTTTTACAGTTATTTCCCTTTGTATTTCTTGCTGTTCAATAGTGTATATTTTTATTATTTTGTGTCAAAGATTTCTCAATAACTACTGTACATAGAGACTTAAAATTTGGTAGCAACAACCAGTATGACTACTTGTTTCAGCTGAGGTGATGGCACTGGCCGGGGGTATACGTGCCCCACTGGGCACTTTTGTCTAGTTTCTATTGTGGCAGGGCAAATACACATTAGTTAAACACACATACATGGCATAGTGAATTATTTCATAGTTAACATAAGCTCCGCCAGGAGGGCATCATACGATCATGGCAAGTCATCAAATGTAGCCCGTATGCTGACAAAGACAGGAAAGGTGGTGTGGTTCCACTGTGGAACCGTCCCTTAAACCTTAGCAGTTTCGATGGGCCGTAGGGCTTGATATGTCATTTTATCTCAGTGTTAGATGAAAGTCACACAAAATCGGAAAGAAAGTCTAAAAATTATCTAAATATTGTTGACAGGGGCGTGAAACCAAAAAACAACACAGCTGGTAAAGAGTAGGAGGGCCCAAAAAGAAAAGTTTTCGAATGGACAGACAGACATAAATCTTTTTAGTTGGTGGACTGTAATCTCAAAACAAAATGCGCTGCTTGGCATCATGATCTAAAATAAATCACCTTTCAGCTTGATGGGATGAAGTTTGTAAGAGGAATTTACCAGAAATGAAAAACGTGCCAATATTATGACAGGGGCATAACTCTGCTGATATTTGGTGGACTGTAACTTTAAACCGGTATGCGCTGCACATATCATGATGCAACCATATTACAATGTTCCAGGTTGGTCTTAAGTAATCTATAGGCGAAAATTATATATCTGTTGGTTGTATCCACAAAAACAAAATTTGTTGCTCGACTTCATGGTCTAACTATAAGTCAAGTTTCAGCTTCATCGAATGTAATCTGTAGGAGCAGTTAACAGGAAATAAAATGTTTACAGAAATTTTAAAAGGGCCATAACTTCTATTATTGGGTAGACTGTAACCTTGAAACAAAATGTGTTGCTCCACACCATGGTTTAACTAAATTACTATTTACTGAACTGCAGGTGGAAGCTTACAAAAATTTTCAAAGTATATGTAGCATAACTCTGTTCATATTAAGTGGACTATATACTTGAATATACACTGCTCCACAATGTGGTCTACCTTAAATAATGAGTCAGCTTGGTGGGGTGTAAACTGTAGAATTTAGAATTTAAAAGTTTACATCAAATGGGATGAATACTGCTAAGATTTGATTGACTGTTACCTCGAAATAATATGAGCTGCTCCAATCATGATGTCATTGTCTACAATGGTGCATATTGATTTGGCAAATACTGTAACAGGAGTTAGCGTGAAACAAAACTTTTACAGTTTTTTTTTCAAAGACCACATGACCCTACTAATATTTGGTGGACTCGCAATATGCACTGCTCCATATCATGGTGCAAATATTTACAAAGTTTCAGCTTGTTATAGTGTATCATATGACGTCGCGTCTGAGAGTGTAATAACGCCATGTAATATTTTAGATAATCCACTAGTGGATTAAATATGCAAATTCGGTAGATACGTCCCGTAACGTTACATGTACGACGTCCTTTACGACGTCGTGTTTCCTAATGGTGGAATATTGACATTTGTGTAAACAATCGTGAATAAAATGCGTTTTAAATGTCATATGATAAATAGAATTTTGCATTCGTGCCCATGTATTATTGAATTTATTAAACTCGTTGAGGAAAAGCGATAAAATGCTCGGCAAAGCCTCGCATTTTATCCCTTTTCCTCAACTCGTTAAATAAATTCATAAATACATGAGCACTCATGTAAGATCCTCTATATCAATAATTTATTAAACTCGTCAAGGAAAAGGGATAAAATGCTCGGCCAACCCTCGCATTTTATCCCTTTTCCTCAACTCGTTTAATAAATTCATTAATACATGAGCACTCATGAAAGATCCTCTGTGTAGTCTATAGGAGGAATATCAAGGAAATGAAGCATTTAAGGGGGATGGGAACACCTGGCACATTTTTTCCGCCATTTTTCAAAGGGAGACAACTTTCGGGACTTCCTGTTCGCTTTTCTATAAGCCCTGTCTCGTTGAAAAAGGGGTCTACTCTCAAAGGAAAGAATTTGCTCCTTAGGAGCAAAGTCTTTCCTTTAAGAGTTGACCCCTATTGACATGGAAGACAAAAATACTTTTTCAGGAGATGCCTCCCCTGAAGGTGTTCCCATTCCCCTTAAGGGGGATAGTTCTGTTAATGGTTGGTGGATCGGAACTAGAAATAAAATGGGCTAATTATCAGTCAAGTTCTAGCTTGATCCGATGTAAACTAAAGGTGACAGCTGCAAACGAAATGTTTATAGAAATATTTAAAGGGGCATAACTCTATTAACATATGGTGGACTGTAACTGTGCTGCTCCTCATCCTGGTCTAACTATATATCAAGTTTCAGCTAAACATATGTAATCTGTAGGAGTTATCTGTAGACTAAAGGTAAAGTACTGAACCGAAAAAGAAACGCAGCTCCAAATATAAATGCGAGTATTTGCAGAAATATATAATGTTTGCAGAAATCGATTCAATGACGCAAAAATATAATCATTCCTAAATGTAACTAACATAGAGAGTTCAATTTCCAATCAAAACATAAGCAGTTAATAGCGAGTATGTCCTCCGTTTGCATTCAGTCCTGCACGCACACGCCTGGTCATGGACAGGATTAAACGATTGCTCTCTGCATGGGGGAATAGCATTCCACTCCTGTATGAGCGCCAGACGCAAGGTTTGACGCGTTGTTGGCGGCTGGGGGCAGCTACATACGCGCCTATCCAAGACGTCCAAGAGATCTGGACTATACGGAGGCCAGTGCATCACGTCAACGTTGTTTTGCTGAAAAAAACGCCATGCTGAGCCTTGCTACATGCGCCCGAGCGTTATCCTATTGAGACGTAACGTTGTGCTGTCGTACATATGGAACAACTACCGGTCGTAAAACGACGTCAACGTAACGCTGAACAGTCAAAGATCCATCAATGAATACCAGGGGCGTTCTATGACCATAAGATATACCAGTCAACACCATCAACCCACACCGCCTCCAACTCTATCACGTTCAACCAAACAATTGTCACGATAACGCTGTCCGTCACGCCTATACACACGTTGGCGGCCGTCAGATCTGTACAACAAGTACCTGGACTCGTCAGAAAACATTACGTTACGCCACTGACGAAGGGGAAACAGGTTTGGTCTATGTTGTGTGAGGCATGCCATTCTAACCTGGTATCGTCGTGGTGTTAATGGCATACCAACGTACGGACGACGAGGACGTAAGCCAAACTCTCGAAGGCGATTCCTGACAGTATCTGCACTTATTCGATTGTTGTACGTTCCTGGTGTCACCAGAGACGTCTCGACGGCTGTACGGAACCGATTGCGAAGGTGGGTTAGAGGGATGTATCGGTCCTGTCGACGTGTCATGACGCGTGGACGTCCACTTCTGGGCCTGTCATTTGTCGTTCCCGTTTGACGTAGACGCTGGTACAAGCGAGTTATCGTCGATTTACTCACTTGCAAGTTCCTGGCGATGACGGCCTGAGGCGTCCCATGTAGACGCATTTGGACCGCTACATTACGTTGATCTTGCCTGAAACGTACAATATTCCGCAGAGAAATTTTACCGAACTTTTGAAACCTAAACTCCAGGTAACACAATATGCCAATATGATGAGGTTACTGTATACATTTAATGTACTGCACGAGGAAATGTTGAAAACAACGAATTGTACAGATATCGCCCAAATGTTTAACAAGAGGACTTAATGGTCCTGTATCGCTCACCTGAGCTAACAGATTCAAAGTTTCAGGAAGTACCAACCTTTACTGAAGGATTTATGGGAGGACAAGGTGATGAGAGGGTAACCTTTTTCTGCAAATCAAGGAGAATGTAACTCTATGAAAAAATAGGCTGACCTCCCCGATTTTCAAACTCATTCAAGCTTTCATTCTTGACTTGCTTAGAAGATCCGATATAAACTGAAGGGGCTGTGGTGATGACAAGTTCAATCAAAGGCTTGAGAAGCCTCAAAGTCGGTGAATTACAAAAGTTACATTTGAAACACTTTACATATTTGATCCGGATCTACACTGTTTACCAGTACCCTACCTGAGGCATAAATTAACGTGCTTTGGGTCGATCGTGTACGATCGACCCAAATTTACTAAATGGCAAAACGGAATTCATGCAGTTGTTCATGTGACCATCACTGCTTTGGGAAAACCAAATTTTAATAGAACTTGAAACGTTGCGCTATTTTTATTGATGCAACATATGGGTCAGAGCTATCTATAGACGCTTGACATTAATCTTGTGAACACCGAATACCCAGAGCAGACGCCGCGGACTGTGGCGTCTCAGTAGTTTGCACAGGGACTACACTGTTGCATTTGAGGGTTAAACGAAATAGTAGAAGAATGCCAGGTTGCTCAGGTAACACGCTGTCACGTGACGTCTTACGGAACATTCCAGTCATAAAGTATGCCAAGTCGAGTAAACATAGACTTTTTGCACTTCTGTTGAGAACCCTAAAATGTTTAAGAGCAAAAATGCGTAGCTCAGACTTTATATGTGGTACCGTTATTAGACATACATGATGATACAGCGCAGACCCAGATCGGATAGACAGTTGATTGCTTCTTATCAGGGTGGGCACTGTTCGCCATATGCATGTAGCAACAGTTTTGAACATGATTCAGGCGGCCTCCGCCCATAGGGGCTTGAAGAAATATATGGGCTGCATGATGCTTCCACGCAGAGCTGAATCCAGCCCGCACACTAGTACTGGTAAACCGCTTAGAGGATCTAAGCCTGTCCAGGAACCGCGGTGCGAGGCGGACCATCCATGCTAATAAACATATTGGTTTCATTGGGCGACAGGGCTTACGATGTCATTTCATCTCAATGTCGGGTAAAAGTCCCACAAAATTGGAAGCAACGTCTCCAAAATGACCTTTACAGTGTTGACGGGGACATTAATGCACTTTCACATTGGCAAACAGAATCTACATAATCAGACGCCACATAACGCGATGTCTGATCAGATCTACTGTGCTTGCTTAAAAGTAAACGAACATTTCTATTCTCAGTTTAGGACTATTTTCCAAACCTACACTCAGAGACGATCGACCCACCAGTACTCTCAGTGCTTTGATTTTGTAAGTAAATGTTCTATTATAGCGCTTACACATAACATACATAGCAGGCGCATTCTTTTAACAGCTCTTAACACGAGGGTTTTTTCTGTTAATATTGTTATTCTCTCTTCATACATCGATTGAAGGTGCTCGTTAGAACTGTATCAATAAAAATGTTCTAACGAGTACCCACAATCAATGGGACGGTTCTAACGAGCACCCACAACCTATGTTTGCAGTATAAATAAGAAAAATCATCACAGATGTTCATCTGAAAAGTAGCCATGTTGGAAATGTGAAAAATGCACTATTATATGTGGCAGGGGTGTGTTATTGTAATGGACTTGTTGACCTTATGGATCTTAAACATTTCTGCTTATAAATTGGGGTCATATTATATGATGCTGGATAAACCTACAGCAATTATGAGCTGTCAGACTATTGAGTCATAAATCAGCGAATGCAGAGGATTGTTTAATATACCTCTAGTTTAAAGGACAGGGGCCTTCAAAAACCTATCTATCTTCTTACACGGACTGGAGATAATGCGAGCAGCAATCAATTCATTTACCTGTTACTTGATCTTCATTTATCGCCTATAATTGTTATCAGCAGACAAAACAAGAGGCTGGTGTAGCTGTTACGGAATATAAAGCTCCAGATAATAAGGATATTTAATGCATATATATCCGTAACATTTGACCATTACTTGCAGGTGCATACACAGTAATCCTGTGCTCACATAGCTAATTGGGGTAGGGGTCGTTAACCTGGGTGGTTCTCCTGCACATGGGGGCTGCAGTTAATGGTGCACTTAGTGGCGACCATCCCTGTGGCGCATGTTCGGACGCCATAAGTTTGTTTGCCGGGAATCGAATCAGAAATGTTACAATGGCATTCATATACCAGGAATGTCATTTGACGTGTCACCCGACAGAAGTCTTCTTGCATCAAAGGCAAAATGCAGTATCTACCACGAACACCAACGGACTGATGCAGTCTATTTATATGATAATCGTTAGAACTGCACCCCACCCTCACGCCGATTCTAACGAATACCCACAACAAATATGTTTTTGGAAAATTAGATCTATAGTATAGAAAACTGACAAATGATCAACTGCACGTAATCTTCGTTCTTCGTGAGAGGGTGTGGCAGTATATTATATTATAAATAAAGATCAGATGCGAAATTATTTCTATTCATTGTCCTGTTATCTGGAGCTTTGATTTGTTTGACTTCTGCAGTCATTGACTCATTTTATAGATATGCCTACTGCAATCATACAACTTGGACTCGACTAATTTTATATACATTATCCAGTATAAAAAACATGTACGAATATCAAACCCGCAAAAATTATTCGAAATAGAAAAGAATGTTACTGTATATTTTTCTTACTTTTCCGAACCGAAACACAACAATCTTAACCTCCGACCGATTGTATTCATCCGCCAGAAAATTTTAATATCGTAAATATATCAAACTGTTTGTGTTAATGTATTGTAAATACATAAAATCATAGGTGTATCCCTAATCAAACAATTCTACTTCAAGACTTTCAGATCTCAGATAAAACTGCAAAGACTACACAGTGGGCGGAGGGATATAAGTAGTAATAAGTCGTAGACAACCGCCGACCACTATAACTACAAAAGCATTTGAATAGAAGGAAGCTGAAACGGTCATCGGACGATGACTTAAGTCTTGTGAATAAATTCACCGACTGAAAATAAGCTTTTAACTGCTGCAATCAAAGGGATGTTACTCTATGATAAATAGGCAAACCTCACGAGTTTTGTAAACTCCTCCGAGCTTTTCTGTCTGACTTACTTGTTTGTAAGTTTCATGAAGACCCGATCAAAACTGAAGAACCAGCAGTGATAATAAGGTAGATAACAGGCATTTTCAGCAATCAAAGGCACGTAGTTCTATGTTAAATGTGCCGACTTGGCCGGTATTCGAAATCATCCGAGGTTTTATTCCCAGCCACCTTACATATACGTTTCAGAAAGATCCGATCAAAACTGAAGGTGCTAAGGTGATGACAAAGTCATAATTTGACATTTTAAGCTATCAAAGGGATGTAACTCTATGATCAATGGGCCGACTTGGCCAGTTTTCGAACTCATCCGAGGTTTTATCCTCAGCCACCTTACATATAAGTTTCAGAAAGTTCCGATCAAAACTGAAGGTGCCACGGTGATGACAAGGTCAAAAATCGACATTTTCAGCAATCAAAGGGACGTAACTCTGTGATAATGGGCCAACTTGGCCGGTATTCGAACTCCACCGAGGATTTATCCCCAGCCACCTGACATATAAGTTTCAGAAAGATCAAATCAAAACTGAAGAGGCAACGGTGATGACAAGTCCAAAAATCGACATTTTCAGCCATGAAAGGGACATAACTCTATGATAAATGGGGCGACTTGGCCGGTTTTCGAACTCATCCGAGGTTTTATGCATAGCCACCTTACAAATCAGTTTTAGAAAGATCCGATCAAAACAGAAGGGCCTACGGTCATGACAATGTCAAAAATCGACATTTTCAGCAATCAAAGGGACGTAACTCTATTATAAATGGGCCGACTTGGCCGGTTTTCGTACTCATCCCATGTTTTATCCCCAGCCACCTTACATATAAGTTTCAGAAAGATCCGATCAAAACTGAAGGCCCTACGGTGATGTCAAGCATTTTCCCATTGAAAGTCTATGGGACCTTGTGAATCCCATAGCAACCAAAGTTTTTGTGCGATTTTGTAAAAAAAAGGCTTATGTCATCAATGCCCCACCAGAGGCATGCAACAGTTGAGAAATGATAGAGATCAGCCTGCAGAGATATAGCTACTCAAAGGTGTGGACGGACGGACGACGGACGATGGAGGACCCACTATACTATAAGCTCCCCTGGAGCCTTCGGCCCAGGTGAGCTAAAAAGTATGAAAGTAAATCGCAAAATGTTTTTCAGTCAACCTGATGGACGCATGAAAATCTTTGGGTTAAAAAGTTGCGTTTTTTTTTTTCGTTCAGTACCATTTTCTTAAAACGGGCTTATAAAAATGGCATTTTCGGATAAAAGCATATGATACTTTTGTCTCATGCCATTACGATAATACATCTGTGCGTCATACTGCATTCTTCAGATCTCAAAATTGGTTATATGTCTGATGAAAATTTGTAACTGTTTTCTAATTTCTACTCTAAACAAGTTTTTCGTGCTCGTTATAACCACCTCATTGTGGCAGCTCTAACATGTACCAACAACTTATGTCTTTCAATAGAAATAAGAATAGTCTCCGTGGTGTAGTGGTTACGCTACTCGCCTTGTAAATATCGCAGGATCGATCCCGGGCTTCTCCAGACTTTCGGATGAGTCTTTAAACCGAGGTCCCGTCTCCGTATGACCTTAGCTGTTGGTAGGATGTAAAACTCTAACACTCACTCACTTAACAGAAATAAGAAGAATAATGTATACCTCTGTAAACCCCAGTTTTCCCAATATGAAGAGGCATTTACTTGGGGTATTCACTATACAAATCTGAGAAGGTGATTCATACATTCTGGGTGCTTGTTAGTATTTATTTTGGTGAGCATCCTCAGTTTTTGAGGAAGAATGAAGAAAATAATGTATAATGCCTTTTGCTGTTTAAAGTGAAGTGTATTTGGCTGTTCAATATAAGTTCATGAAAAAGTGATTGTTAATGAACCCATCCATATATGACAATGGAATTTCTTGCACACCAGACAAGGAAATCCGTGATTTTACCCTGGGTTAGAAATTTATGTTCTGACCCTGGTGTTCCGACCCAGGCAACTAACATAAATGCGCTTCAATTCTATTCAACTGCCGGAACTACTTCCGCACTACTTTTATTCTGTAAAAAGTATACATGTGCGAGCTGTAAAACTAACCGGACGTGTTGTGCAAGAAAAAGAATCCAATATGGGGTTCTGTTGCAAATGGGCGTAGCCTCGGTTCCGCTCAGCACGGTCATCCCTCGGGTTGGAAACGCTCATCTACAACAGAACCCCATATCAGATTCTTATATTATCACCTATTAAGTTTGGAATGGCCAATTTTAACTATAGGGGCATCAGGTTGGTTCGGCTTGTGATACGTTTCACAACAAGAGGACCGTGATGGTCATATATTGTATATCGCTCACCTGAGCTAAGAGATTATACCTGCTTTGTTTTGAAGTTTCACAAGGTGGATTGCTTTAAGACTTAGATTCAATTTTATGTTCAAGAATTTGGCCCAGGTCTATAACTTCAACATTCTTTATTTATAGAGGTCCACTAGATGTAGCCGTGTGTGTGTGTGTGTGTGTGTGTGTGTGTGTGTGTGTGTGTGTGTGTGTGTGTGTGTGTGTGTGTGTGTGTGTGTGTGTGTGTGTGTGTGTGTGTGTCAATTTTAGGTCCCATCAACAGCTCAGGTCATACAGAGATGGGATCTTGATTAAAAGACCCATCCATATGTGGCGAGAAGCCCAGATTAAAAAACAACCATCCCTGGTTTATGAGGCGAGTGGGATAACCTCTACACCACGGAGACTTCTAGGTGTAGCTTTGTACCAAATATCAAAGGCTTGTGCTTTCTGGTTAGAGAAAAGACGATTTTAAAAATTGTCCCTTCATTAGTCGTTGTAATTTAAAAGACCCTTTTGGCGGGGCCATTCTTAAATCCAGGGGAATAATTTGAACATGCTTGATAGAGATCCACTAGACGAAGCTACAAGCCAAATATCAAATGCCAAGGCCTTCTCGTTTAACAATCCCAATACAAGGCTGTGTTAAACAAGTCCGACCTAGGGTAGGGCTATTTTTGTCCCCAGAGCTGTAAATTGTCAATAATCTTAGATGTCCACGAGAAGAAGCTATGTACCGAATATCGAAGGCCATGGCCTTCTGGTTTAAGACATGAAGAATTTTTATAAGTATATCTAAAACAAATGGAGTCAGCAATGGGCCCATTTCTGGCCCCAGGACCTGGTTCCAGACAAGAAGATTTTCAAATGTTTTCCATATACTGGTATTGTAAAACAAGTGGGCCACGTGTGGCGAGGCCATTTTGGTCCAAAGGTTATAATCTGAATAATCTTTGTGGAAGTCAAGATAAAGCTATGTACAAAAATTCAAAGGCCATGGTTGGTTGATTTGGTTGATTTGAGGTTTAACGTCCCCGTCAACACTGTGAAGGTCATCAAAGGCCATGGCCTTCTGGTTTCAGACAAGAACATTTTGGATAGTTTTTCCCTATATAGGTCTAGGTAACACATGGGCCCCGGTGCAGGGCCATTTTAACACAGGCCAATAATTTGAACAACTTTGGTGGTGGTCCACAAGACAATGCTACATACCAAATATCAAAGACCTGGGCCTTCCGGTTTTAGACAAGAAGATTTTTGAAGGTTTTCCAATATGTCTATGTAATATATGTGATCCGAGCGCAGGCCATTTTAGCCATCGGCTGTAAAAGGTTTTTCCAATATGTCTATGAAAAATAATATGGGCCTCTGGGTGGGGCCATTTTGACCTCAGTGCTATAATTTGAACATTCTTGGCAGAGGTCCATTAGACAATAGTCTTCCCTCTTCTGTGGTGAATGCTAAGACTGCAGAGGAGTTCAAAGCCCATACAGTGTAAGATTGAGACTCAGAGGTATGCGTTTTAGTATACCTCTGTTATTCAGATTGTAAATAGTTTTAAGGACTCATCCAGTGACTTCTTTTTTTTTTTTTTTTTTTTTTTTTCAGCTAAATTCTAAATTTAGCTACGCACCCAACTGAGGTAATGGCCAAATATGACCGACTCAGTATAAGAAGATAAGATAAGATAAGACAAAGCTGTGTACCAAATATCAAGGGCCTGGGCCTTCTGGTGTCATACAAGAAGATTTCTAAAGTTTTCCCTAATATAAAAAATAGAAGTGAAGGCAAACTAGCAGAAAGCCAAATTGACAGTTACTTTCCCACAAAATGGCCAATTGGCTATCCAAAGCAAACTAATATAAGCGATACACACACTCAAAGGCAAGCCATAACAAAAATAAATCACGACAGAAGGACCGCCTTGGACAAGTCAGTGAAACGAATTCCACGCGGGGGGGGGGGGGGGGGGGCTTAAATCAATTTTACACGGCCACAATCCTTACCCTTATTTCCGACGCGATTTAGACAAATCATTTGCTCAGTCCGCATGAAGGTTTCCTAACTCATCAGTACAACATCTCCGTGAACACAAAAAATCAATCAGCCACAGAGATGAAACAACGGTGAGGACTCGACAGCAAGAAACCACTGAAATGCTGGAGCAAAAGAAAACCAACAGTTAGACTCCGATAGGCCCAACCAGAGGTAGAGCATCAGGCACCACCCAACATTGCCTAAAATTAGATTATCTCTAATTCTCAGTAAGCCCAGGGCTATAATTTGAACATTCTTTGCAGAGGTTCTCTTGACAAAGCTGTGTACCAAATTTCATGGGCCGTGGCCTTCTTGTCTCAGACAAGAAGATTTTTAAAGGGTTTTCCAACATAAGTAGGCCCCATTGCTGCAAGTTGAACAATCTTGTTGGAGGTTCAGCAGATGAAGCTACATATAAAATGTCAAAGACCTGGGTCTTCCGGTTCTAGACAAGAAGAATTTTTAAAGTCTAAAGGTCTAAAGGTCCACTAGACAAAGCTATGTACCAAATATCATGGGCCTGGGTCATCTGGTTTCAGACAAGAAGATTTTTAAAGGTGTTTGCCTATGTCCTTCCAGTTCTAGACAAAGAAATTTTTTGAAGTCTATTTTTTGTAAAGTGTGGAGGATATCAAAGGCCTGGGCCTTCTGGTCTCAGACAATTAGATTCGTCAAAATTTTCCTCATAAAGTGTATTGAAAACATGTGGGCGCCTTTGTGGGTCCCTTTTTAGCAACAGGGCTATAATTTCAACATTCTCTGCCGAGCTCCACTACACAAAGCAGTGTGCAACATTCTTTTGTGGAGATTGATAATAAAATCTTTTATACCGTCATTGATTCAAGAAGGATGGTTGTCAGTTTCTGGCAAAAGAATGTGCACTGTACTGGTTAACCTCTTATGTATAAGCCTGCCCAGGGAAAGTGAGGATAGATAAACTTACCGGCCAATACAAACAACCAAACAAACAAACACAAAGCAGTGGACCAAAAACAGTAAAACTTCGATGGCTCGAACACCGATGGCTCGTTTACCATGGCAAGTCGAACCCTTTCTTTAGTCCCGAGGGAATTTCTCCACATAAGAAAAAGGGAGGGTAATTAAGGATTTTTTTCCTATTCTCTTGCAAATGTATGCTGTGTGTACTCATTAGAATCGCCTCTATGAGGCGATTCTAATGAGTACACACAGCATGCATTTTTGTTATAGAACACCGAAAAGATGTCCCAAAATTAAGGCTGTTATGCTTCATGGCGGTAACCCTCAGTGGCTCGAACTACCCCTGGCTCAAACAGATTTTCATGGTCCAAAAGGTGTTTGAGCCATTGAAGTTCGACTGTATCATGGGCCTGGACTTTCTGGTCCCAGACAAGATGATTTTTATAGGTTTTCCCCATTTTATAAGTGGGCCCCATGGCTGTAAGTTGATCAATCTATCTAGAGGTTCCATGTAAAATATCAAAGACCTGGGCCTTCCGGTTCTAGGCAA
This sequence comes from Lucinisca nassula, assembly GCA_963580285.1. NCBI lineage: Eukaryota > Metazoa > Mollusca > Bivalvia > Lucinida > Lucinidae > Lucinisca > Lucinisca nassula. The sequence goes on from OY757012.1 coordinate 18,464,774, forward strand.
GAAAATTTTTTAACGTCTAGAGGTCCACTAGACAAAGCTGTGTACCAAATATCAATGCAGGCCTCCTAGTGGCCCACTTTGAAAATATAGGTTTTTATATAGGTTCTTCTTACTCAAAATATAGGTTATTTACAGGTTTTTCAATAAAAATACAGGTTAAAAAAAGAGTCTTCGAAACTTACATAAATATTTGAAACTGAAGAAAAAAAATTTGATGAATTTTTGTGCCACAATTACTCAGATAAAGTTGATCTGAATTTGACAAAGTCCGAGCGAGCGAAGCGAACGAGAAAAAAAATTACAATTTCTTGACAGTTTTCATCACTTTTTATGAGACTGAAAAGTAAAAAATAGTAGTGCATTTTAAAGAAAAGTTAGGGTTGAGTCGCAAGACGGTTCAAAAAGTGAAAAATATAGGTTTTTCCATGAAAATACAGGCTTTTTATAGGTTTTATGAACAAAATAAAGGTTTTATAGGTTTGGCACAAAATTATAGGTTATTATAGGTTTTACAGGTTTTGCTAGGAGCCATGTCAATGGTCTAGGGCTTCTGTTTTCAGACAAAAAGATTTTTAAAGGTTTTCCCTGCATAAGTAGGCCCCAGGACTGCAAGTTAACAATCTTGTTGGAGTTTCATTAGATAAAGCTGCGTATAAAATGTCAAAGACCTGGGTCTTCCGGTTCTAGACAAGAAGATTTTTTAAAGTCTAAAGGCCCACTAGACAATATGTTCCACTAGACAAAGCTATGTACCAAATATCATTGGCCTCGGTCTTCCGGTCTCACGGAAGAATATTTTAAAGGTTTTTTACTATATGAGTGGGCCCCAGGTTATAAAAGGTTTTCCCCCCAAAAAGTCTTTGTAAATCAAGTGGCCCCAGGGTGGGGCCATTCTTCGCCCCAAAGCTACAATTTAAACAATCTTGGTAGGGGTCCACTGGATGATTTTGTTTGTTTGTTTATATTGGTGTTTAACAGCCCAGTCAACACTATTTTAGGTCATTTTTAGTTGGTCAATTTACCTATCCACACTTTTCCTGGGCATGCTTATACATAAGAGGTTAACTAGTACAATGCAGATTCTTTCGCCACAAACTGACAATTGCCCTTTTTGAAACAGCGGAAGGGAGAGAATGACCATAGAAAAGATTTCTTGATCAATCTCCTTGAAAGAATGTTGCCGAACCAGGCAGGAATCGAACCCGCGTTCTCCTGATCACCAGATGTGCATCTGACTGAACTACCGAGGCCGGCTCCACAGGATGAAGCTTCACGAAATAACAAAGACCAGGGCCCTCTGGTTTTAGGTAGGAAGACATTTAAAGGTTTTATCTCATTTTCCCCTTTACATTGCCATGGTGAGAGTTCTGCATGGAATGGACTTCTTTGAACAACTTTGAAAAAGGGCCATCCAAAGATTAGTGTTTCCAAGTTTGGTCAGAATCTGCTCAGTCATTTAGAAAGAGATGGCATTTAAAGATATTGTTTATGGACAGATGGACAGACGACGAAGACGGACAGTGATTGAGCCTTCGGCTCAGGTGAGCTAAAATTGTATGTACTTGCAGCAAACAGTGAAAAGCCAGAGCAGACAAAGCATTATGTGGCATCTGATCTGGGTCTGCATAGGTTTTCCAATGTCCCACAAACAGAACACTAGGCCGCGATATATGGGTTAAATTTCATCTCTTGCACTTCAGCTTTTGTGCAATGTCCATACATTATAATAACAATTTATGAGGATAACAGACCAATGTAACATTGTGCATTTGTACATATCTCCAAAACTGATATTCTAATAAAAAAGGGTAATACTTTTCAGATTTCTGCTCCAAACATAGATAAAAGGTGCTCTAACGAGTACCCAAAATATATGACTTGGAGCAGAAATATTGCAAATAATGTTAACCCTCATCTTCCTGAATATTCATTTAAGCCACACCCATTTCTGTCAACCAATCAAATTATCTTATCTAATTAATTCTTACAAATCCATAAATTGAATGTCAAACAGTGTAGATCCTGATCGGGTGGTTTCTTCAGAAGCCATCTGATCTGGATCTACATTGTTTCCAAAGATAGGGGTTGTCGGCAAGATAAGGGTTAACTCCAAAAAAATCCAGTTTTCTCCGTATAAAGTGGGCCAGGGTTAATAGGAATATTCATTCTTCCACATCAGAAATGGAAATCCATAGTTTTAGCTTGGGACAGAAATTCTGTTCTAACCTTGGTGTTCTTACCCAGGGACAGGGCAAAAATTGAATATTCTCGCGTGTTTGATAAATGCACTGGTTGAATATGATCTCATATGCACCTTGTGAAGGTTGATGTCACAGCAGGCTACGTGACGTCACTAAACATCAATGTAGTGTCTTCACAATATGGCAGACGTTAGCAACCAAAGTGACTGCAATATTAAAAATCCATGCTCAGAAATCAAAGATATGCAAGAAAAAGAATCCTACATGGGTGTGAGGGGTAGTTAGAAAAATCCGTCCCTTAGGATCACTTTCTGGCATCACTTGGCAAGCCTTGTGATGCCAGACAGTGACCATCGGGACAGATTTTTCCATCCACACCTGACACCCATAAAAGAATTTTATATTCTTGCACACCAGACAAGGAAATTCACAATTTTACCCTGGGATAGAAATTTATGTTCTGATCCTGGTGTTCCCACCCCAAATCAAATATCATCGCGTGTTTGATAAATGCACCGGTTGATTACGACCCGACCTTGTGTGCGCCGTCGTTAAGGTTGACGTCGTGCACGATCCGTGACATCACTTTACATTCCTACAGTGTCAACACAATATGGCGGACGTTGGTAACCAAGTGACTGCAGCATTGAAATTCCGCGATAAGAAATGGAAGGTATGCAAGAAAAAGAATCCAATATGGATGTGAGGGGTGGATAGAAAAATCCCTCCCTCGTATCATTGTCCAGCATCACTCGGCAAGCCTCGTGATGCCGGACAGTGACCATTGGGATGGATTTTTCAATCCACCCCTCACACCCATAAAAGAATTTATTTATCATATGACGTCGCGTCTGAGAGTGTAATAACGCCATGTAATATTTTTGATAATCCACTAGTGAATTAAATATGCAAATTAGCTAGATACGTCCCGTAACCTTACATGTACGAAGTCCTTAAAGACGTCACATTTACTAACGGCAGAATATTGACATTTTTGTAAACAGTTGTGAATAAAATGCATTTTAAATGTCATATGATAAATAGAAACTTGCATTCGTGCTCATGTATTATTGAATTTATTAAACTCGTTGAAGAAAAGGGATAAAATGCTCGGCAAAGCCTCGCATTTTATCCCTTTTCCTCAACTCGTTCAATAATACATGAACACTCGTGTAAGATCCTCTATATAATACCAACTTGTTAATGTGCTGATTGAGCAACGTGGAAGTATTTTACTTCAGCAGTGAATCATGGTAGTATTAATACTGTTTCAAGACAGAGGACCAGTTAAATAACCTCACCTCTATTGAGCAGGCTGATACCCTGATCCAACTGCATAATTAATTTAGCCACACCCATTTCTGACTTTGAACCAATCAGATTACCTGATGTAATCTATTCATGCAAATTCACAAGCTGAATGTCAAACAGTGTAGATCCTGATTTCAGAAACCATCTGATCAGTATCTACACTGTTTCCAAAGGTGGGGGTTGTTGTGAACAGCAGGATAAGGGTTAAAAGTAACCAGTTTTGCCAGAAACTGACAACTTCCCTGCTTGGATCAGCTGCAATGAGAGAATGAAATATAGTAGAACTTCGATGGCTCAAACACCGATGGCTCATTTACCATAGATGAGTCGAACACATTCTTGAGTCCCTAGCAAAATCCTCTACATAAGAAATAATGGGGGATAATTAAGAAGATTTTAGTCTTTTATCTTGCAAATGTATGCTGTGTGTATTCATTAGAATCGCCTCGATGAGGCGATTCTAATGAGTACACACAGCATACATTTTCATTATAGAACACCAAAAAGATGTCAAAAAGTATCTCGTCACTGCCTCCTGACAGTAACCTCAGTGGCTCAAACTACCCCTGTCTCGAACAGATTTTCGAGGTCCCAAAGGGGTTCGAGCCATTGAAGTTCGACTGTATTTCTTGATCTGTCCCATCAAAAGAGTGTTACTGCACTTGGCAGAGGTTTCACTCGCAGCCACCAGTCAGACATGCATAGTCATCAGTCAGACATGCATCTCAACGAGTAAGATGAACATTACGATAACACACCCGTGCGACATAGTGCATTTTTCACTATGGCTACTTTTCTGATGAAAATTCTTGATATTTTTGTAATAAATGTTCAAAACATAGGTTGAGGGTGCTCATTAGAACCGCCTATATGCATTTTTCACTATGGCTACTTTTCTGATGAAAATTCTTGATATTTTTGTAATAAATGTTCAAAACATAGGTTGAGGGTGCTCATTAGAACCGCCTATATGCATTTTTCACTATGGCTACTTTTCTGATGAAAATTCTTGATATTTTTGTAATAAATGTTCAAAACATAGGTTGAGGGTGCTCATTAGAACCGCCTCCTCAATGAGGCGGTTCTAACGAGTACCCACAACATATGTCCTGGAGCAGAAATAAGAAAAACAAGAGGCCCATGGGCCACTATGCTCACCAGAGCTCAGGTGGGCACTGCCCATCCTGCCCAATGGCAGCCATGTATTTTAACATGATATCATTTTAATCCACCAAATGAACCCCCATGTCCAAATGAGCACCCATGTGGACTCAGCATCTGAAAAGTTAGGCCTTTTATGAAGTAGAGGGGGTGGGGCATCGACCCAATGGAGCCCTGGTTGGTATCACTAAATGCGTCTTATCATAAGAAACAAAAATATATATGGTTTAGCAGTGGGGATCTGTAAGGCCTCTTTAACAGTTGAGGGGTTGGGGTATGCCCTGTTGATCCCAGGAAAGCCCAAACTGTTGCCCCTAAATGTGTCTTATCATAAGGACCAAGTATATATATGGTTCAGTGCTGGGAATCTGACCGGTTTCAGAGATTTGAGGCCCTTTTATGAAATAGGAATGGCCCCTGTGGACCCCGCTACAGTAGGTGTGCTAATAATAAGGAACAAGAACATATATGATTATGGGGTGGGGATTTGAATGGTTTCTGAAATATAAAGCCTTTTATGAAATGGAAGGGCGGGGCACATTGCCTCAGCACAAAGAGACCTCCAGGTTGGTGTGATTGAACGAGTCTTATCATAAGGAACAAGTATATGGTTTAGGGGTGGGGATCTGAACTATTTCTGATATATATGGCTTTTAATGAAGTAAAGCGGTGTGGCATGGCCTGGGCGTGCCCCGGGGACTCCCAAGCTGGTGTCACTGAATGCGTCTTATCATAAGAAAGATGAATATATGGTTTAGGGTGGGGCTAAGAACATTCTCTGAGATATAAGGCCTTATGTGAAGTGGAGGGGTGGGGCAAGGCCCAGGGAGACTCCCAGGTTGGTGTCAATGAATGTGTCTTATCATAAGGAACAAGACTATATATGGTTAAGGGGTGGCCATCTGTAGGGTTTCCGAGATATTGTGATATTATGAAATGGAGGGGGTGGGGCATGGCCCCAGCATATCCCTGGGAACCCCCAGGTTGGTGTTACTGAATGCGTCTTATCATAATGAACAAGAATATATATGGTTTAGGGGTGGGGATCTGAACAGTTTCTGAAATATATGGCCTTTTTTGAAGTGGAGGGGTGGGGCAAGGCCCCAGCGCGTCTTTGAGGACCCCCAGGTTGGTGTCAATGAATGTGTCTTATCATAAGAAGCAAGCATATATATGGTTTATGGGCGGGGATCTGTAAGGTTTCCGAGATATTGGGCCTTTTATCAAATGGAGGGGGTGGGGCATGGCCCCGGTGCATCCAGGGGACTCCCAGGTTGATGTCACTGAATGGGTCTTATCAAAAGGAACAAGAATATATATGGTTTAGGGGTGGGAATCTGAATGGTTTCCGAGATATTGGGCCTTTTATAAAGTTGAGGGGGTGGGGCCTGACCTGTGCGCATTCCTGACGACCCCCAGGTTGGTGTTACTGAATGCGTCTTATCAATAGGAACAAGAATATATATGGTTTAGGGGTGGGGATCTGAACAGTTTCTGAGATATATGGCCTTTTGTGAAGTAGAGGGGTGGGGCAAGGCCCCAGCGCATCTCTGAGGACCCCCAGGTTGGTGTCAATGAATGTGTCTTATCATAAGAAGCACGCATATATATGGTTTAGGGGCGGGAATCTGTAAGGTTTACGAGATATTGGGCCTTTTATGAAATGGAGGGGGTGGGGCATGGCCCCGGCGCATCCAGGGGACTCCCAGGTTGATGTCACCGAATGGGTCTTATCATAAGGAACAAGAATATATATGGTTTAGGGGTGGGGATCTGAATGGTTTCCGAGATATTGGGCCTTTTATTAAGTGGAGGGGGTGGGGCATGACCTCGGCGCATCCCTGAGGACCCCAAGGTTGGTGTTACTAAATGCGTCTTATCAATAGGAACAAGAATATATATGGTTTAGGGGTCGGGATCTGAATGGTTTCTGAGATATATGGCCTTTTATGAAGTGGAGGGGGTGGGGCATGGCCCCGGCACAACCTGGGGGACCCTCAGGTTGGCATAAAAGCATATGGCTGAAAGAATTTTACTCAAGAAACATTTCTATAAAAGTTTTGTCCAAATATCTGCAATGACTTGGCAGTAAATGCCATTTTTCAATTTTCCCCATTATAAGTCTATGGAAACTCTAAGTTGCCATAGCAACCAAACTAATGGGCCGATTTTCATAAAAAACACAAACTTTCAATCCCCCTGCCCAAGGATGCTACAGATAAAATTTGGGCTGAATCGGTCCAGTGGCTTCAGAGAAGAAGATGTTTGAAAGTGTTGACGTCAGACGACGACGACGACAACGACAACGACGACGACGACGACGACGACGCCGGACAACTGCCTATCCTATAAGCTCCCCCGGAGCCTTCGGCTCTGGTGAGCTAATAATGTAAACCCCCGTAAACCCCAGTTTTCTCTATATAAAGTGGGGTTTAGGGGGGTCTTCATTTCACAGACTTGTTCACGTGATGATGGCAACTAGGTTAACATAGTCTGAGACACTGCTTAGATATCTGTACAAACCTGTTTTGTTTGTATTGGAGTTTAATGGCCCAGATAACACTATTTTAGCTCATTTTTGAGCCGGTCAGTTTACCTATCCACACTTTTCCTGGGCAGGCTTATCTGTAAGTGGATAACCAATACAGTGCACATTCTTTTGCCAGCAATGTACAAATTTGTAATTTTCTCAATGACAAAGTCTTGAAAGAAGGATAAACAAACCACATACTTCTAATGTATTAAAAATATTTATTCTAAACTCTCTTAACAATGAACCATGATTACTAAGTAAAGGAATGTTTAAAACATAACATATACCATGCTATCTTATTATCAGTTAACCCCTATATTAATTGCACTGTAAGACCTTGACCTGAATTAGACATGCAATCTCGGGACAAGTGAGCTTAATCAGGTCAACGTGACAGTTCACTTTTAGGAATGATTCCAGACTCCTGGAAAAATTGACAAAAATGTTATTATTACTGGAAAAATTACATGAAAAATTGAAAAATGATGATCACATGATATTAAATATATGGGCCAATTATTGCATGCATATTTAAAGAGTGTACAAGGTGATCATTACGCAAACACGCCTATACAAATACATTGCCACTTTTATCGCCGAAAAAATGAAAATTTTAAGATGAAAAATTGTGATATTTTTCTTATTTCTGCTCAAAATATAGACTGTGGGCACTCGTTAGAACCGCCACGACAACAAGTACCCACAATCTATATTTTAGAGCAGAAATAAGAAAAATAAGGTATACCCCCTGAAACCCCAGTTGTGGGGTTTTTTTTTTTTTTTTTTTTTTTTTTGGTTTGGGTTTTACGGCCCTTTCAAGATTATTTCACTCATATCGAGCCGATCGTTAATCAGAGGTGGGCGAAAACCGGAGTACCCGGAGAAAAACCACCTGACCTTCCGTTGCAGAACTTGGCGTCTCACACGTGGCCCGAGCGAGGCTCGAACCTACGGCGGTGAGAGACCTAATGACTAAGAGTCAGCGCTCTTATCCACTAGGCCACGGAGGCCCAAAGTGGGGTTCAAGGGGGTCAAAATTATATAGGCGTATTTTCCTGATGAACTGATAAATAGAATGCCAGATTCATGTCATTTGATATCAAGTTTATCAGGCTTGCCTTGAGAAGCGTGCAGAATCGCTCTGAAAGCCTCGCATTTCCTCAAGCATTCTCAAAGCCTTGTCTGATAAACTTGATATCAAAAGACACAGTCTGGCATTCTCTGTTTTACTCTCACCATCATAAAACTCCAGCATATGTAGTACAAATGCAGTAAAGGTTAACCCTTATCTTGCTGAATATTCATTTAGGCCACACCCATTTCTGTCTATCAACCAATCAAATTACTTGATGCAATTTATTGCTACAAATTCATAAACTAAATGCCAAACAGTGTAGATCCTGATCAGATGGCTTCTTCAGAAGCCATCTGATCTGGATCTACACTGTTTGCAAAGATAGGGGTTGTTGTGAACAGAAAGATAAGTGTTAAAATTACAGTTATACACCCAAACCTCATTTTAAAACTAAACACTAAGCTAAACTATGTTGGTTAACAGCCTGGTTATATCAAAATAAAAATGCTTGGACAAAACGACCAGAATTTAATCTAACATAATGATCCAAAGTATTGGGACAGGCAAACACTGCAGACCAGATAAGACCTCCTTCATGGAGCAGTTTGATCAGGGTCTACACTGTTTGCCATTCCATCTGAACCTTTTGGACTGCTTGCTGGGCCATTTCATCTGAATCTTTTGGACTGCTTGCTGGATCATGAAGCAAATTTGGTAAATTTCAGGAGAACTAGAGCTGTCAGTGAAACTGACTAGGGCCCCGGCAGCGCTATCAGAGGAGTAGGAAAAAATTAGTGGACGGACAGACGGACAGACAAACTGACGGACAGAGTGATTACTATAGGGCACCCACACTTTCAGTGCGGGGCCCTAATAAGAAAGTTATGGAGGATAAAAAAATTTGTGGACGGACAGACAGACAGACGGACGGACAGAGTGATTACTATAGGGCACCCACACTTTCAGTGCGGGGCCACATTATGGTTAACATTTCTGCCAAGTAATATTTAAATCCATCCAGGAATAATAACAAAGTCATTAATTGGACACAGGAAAGACCCTTTTTTGACCTTTAACCTCTAAGTATGACCTTGACCTTTGAGGTACGGACCTGAGTCTTGCGTGCAACACTCCATCACATTATGGTTAACATTTCTGCCATCCAGGATTAATAAAAACAAAGTTATTAATTGGACACAGGAAAGACCTTTTTTTGACCTTTAACCTCTAAGTATGACCTTGATCTTTGAGGTACGGACCTGAGTCTTGCGCGCAACACTCCATCACATTATGGTTAACATTTTTGCCAAGTAATATTTAAATCCATCCAGGAATAAGAAAGTTATGAGGATAAAAAAATTTGTGGACGGACAGAAGGACGGACGTTCTCACGAACGGATACTTAAGTGGCTAGGCGTCGGCATATTGACTACTTAAGCGGCAAATTCTCTTAAGCGGCAAGCCACCTAAGAGCAAATTTTTGCCACTTAAGTACCCAAATAACGGAATAAACCCCATTTGGACTCACGAATGTATACTTAAGTGTCAAACTGTCCAAATTTTTTGCCCCCTAAATGTCATTTCGTTGGTGCGGACAGACAGACGGACGGACAGACAGACAGATGGACGGACAGAGTGATTACTATAGGGCACCCACACTTTCAGTGCGGGGCCCTAACAAGTACTCGGGTTGTCCGAATTTTTAGGATTTTTACGGTTTATATTTGGGATCCATCATTAACCCTTTACCACTCCGGGTTTTTGTGAATTTCGCTGATTTTCACAGTGTTGTTCCTGACAGCAACTTCAACTAGCCATTGTTTCATAATGGATGGTCTGTTTTACACCAAACTCGGTATGAATGTTCATTGGGCAGTAGCCTTTTAAATGCAACCTTTCGTGACTTGATCATTGTTGTCATGGTAAAGAGGGGGCATCTCAAAGTTGGCAAAAAGTGTGTTTTCACATGAATTTTTGATCACATTTTAATCTTCACACAGCTGTCAAGGCAACAATTAAGGTGTTTGGCACTGGCCATTTTCACTGTTTGCAGCATGTTTTATCAACATCAATTTTCAGGCATTTTTGACGCCAGACACCCTCAGGTATAAATTTTAGCGGCCGGTTGGGCCATACACCCAAAATTTTTCGGGATGTGAGGGGGGCGTTGCCCCCCCCTTCAATCCCCCCTAGAATATTTTAAGTGGGGAGGCGCGCGAAAAAACAGGTCACGTTTTTGCCCAACAAATCCTAAAGCAAACATAACTATCCGGGGGTAGAAATGCAGTTTTTAGGTGCTTCTGGGGCTTAAAATGGGGGGGGGGGGGGTTGCAGACACGTAAAAACACGTATCTGAGTGGTAAAGGGTTAACTGAAATCTGGGAACATACTGAATTTTAGCCTAAAATGCATTAATTATATCTGAAATATTGTTTCTTGCAATAAAATGATGAAAAAACATTATTTTGGTCAGTTGGGATATTCTTCATTAACCCTTTACCACTCCGGGTTTTTGTGAATTTCGCTGATTTTCACAGTGTTGCACCTGACAGCAACTTCAACTAGCCATTGTTTCATAATGGATGGTCTGTTTTACACCAAACTCGGTATGAATGTTCATTGGGCAGTAGCCTTTCAAATGCAACCTTTCGTGACTTGATCATTGTTGTCATGGTAAAGAGGGGGCATCTCAAAGTTGGCAAAAAGTGTGTTTTCACAAGAATTTTTGATCACATTTTAATCTTCACACAGCTGTCAAGGCAACAATTAAGGTGTTTGGCACTGGCCATTTTCACTGTTTGCAGCATGTTTTATCAACATCAATTTTCAGGCATTTTTGACGCCAGACACCCTCAGGTATAAATTTTAGCGGCCGGTTGGGCCATACACCCAAAATTTTTCGGGATGTGAGGGGGGCGTTGCCCCCCCTTCAATCCCCCCTAGAATATTTTAAGTGGGGAGGCGCGCGAAAAAACAGGTCACTTTTTTGCCCAACAAATCCTAAAGCAAACATAACTATCCAGGGGTAGAAATGCAGTTTTTAGGTGCTTCTGGGGCTTAAAATGGGGGGGGGGGGGGTTGCAGACACGTAAAAACACGTATCTGAGTGGTAAAGGGTTAACTGAAATCTGGGAACATACTGAATTTTAGCCTAAAATGCATTAATTATATCTGAAATATTGTTTCTTGCAATAAAATGATGAAAAAACATTATTTTGGTCAGTTGGGATATTCTTCATTAACCCTTTACCACTCCGGGTTTTTGTGAATTTCGCTGATTTTCACAGTGTTGCACCTGACAGCAACTTCAACTAGCCATTGTTTCATAATGGATGGTCTGTTTTACACCAAACTCGGTATGAATGTTCATTGGGCAGTAGCCTTTCAAATGCAACCTTTCGTGACTTGATCATTGTTGTCATGGTAAAGAGGGGGCATCTCAAAGTTGGCAAAAAGTGTGTTTTCACAAGAATTTTTGATCACATTTTAATCTTCACACAGCTGTCAAGGCAACAATTAAGGTGTTTGGCACTGGCCATTTTCACTGTTTGCAGCATGTTTTATCAACATCAATTTTCAGGCATTTTTGACGCCAGACACCCTCAGGTATAAATTTTAGCGGCCGGTTGGGCCATACACCCAAAATTTTTCGGGATGTGAGGGGGGCATGGCCCCCCTTCAATCCCCCCTAGAATATTTTTAGTGGGGAGACGCGCGAAAAAACAGGTCACTTTTTTGCCCAACAAATCCTAAAGTAAACATAACTATCCAGGGGTAGAAATGCAGTTTTTAGGTGCTTCTGGGGCTTTAAATGGGGGGGGGGGGGGGGGGGGGGGTGCAGATACGTGTTTTTCTGAGTGGTAAAGGGTTAAACTGTGTTATATAAAAAAAAACATAACAAAGTTTTATAAAGAGTAGTTAAATGTTAAATTTCAATTGCAGGATCACCTTTGGTTTTTTTTTTTTTTGCCCTTTCAATATTATTTCACTTTTTTTTACAAAACCTGAGTACCCGGAGAAAAACCACAACCTTCTGTTACAGAACTTGGCATCTCACATGTGACCCAGCGGAGGCTTGAACCCACACCCCTGGGAGACCTATAGTGATTAACAGACAGTGAAGTTATTCTTAAGTATTGAGAATTTCAACACACCTTGTAAAGTTCAAATACAGTAATGATCCTAAGTATTGGGACACATGACCTAAGCATGCCTATGAACCTGTGCAAAATGGAAAGCAAAATTAAGGGAATGGAAACACCTGGACAATTTTTCTGCCATTTTTCAAAGTCAGACAACTTTCAGGACTTCTTGTTCGCTTTTCTGTAAGCTCTGTCCCACTGAAAAAGGGGTCTACTCCTAAAGGAAAGAATTTACTCCTCAGGAGCAAATTCTTTCCTTTAAGAGTTGACCCCCATTGACATGGGAGACAAAAATGCTTTTGCAGGAGTTGCCTCCCCTGAAGATGTTCCCATTCCCCTTAAGACAGGCCATGAAAAAAGTGTCATTATTGCACAGATTGCCAGCAAAAGGCTCAGGCAAGTCTGTACTTACGAACCTTCTCTGTATGCTTACGTATAAGTACCCTTTTCTTTTGTGTCAGCTCAATTATATACATCCCAACAACAGTACTAAGGTCATATGGAGATGGGACCTCGGCTTAAAGACTCATCCCAAAAAGTCTGGAGAACCCTGGAATCAAACCTGAGATCTTTGGTTTATGGAGCGAGAAGCTTACCCACTACCCTAGTGAGGCTTCTCATGTCGGCTCAAGTACTTGCATGAGATTCACATTTTCAGAATAATGGCCTTTGTGTGGTTTATAACACATTTTATTATCAGATTGATCCTTACTTAGTAACATTCAGAGACAAAATATTGGTCAATTTGTAGTAAATGATCAGAAACAAAATACAGTAAAATTCCTCTATTAAGACCACCTTTGGGACTGTTCAAAAGTGGTCTTAAATTGGTCTTTAAGACCACTTTTGAACAGTCCCAAAGGTGGTCCCTGACCAGAGGACATTTTGTGCAGAAAACATGAAGAAAGAATAACTGCACCCTTCTTAATTAGCTTTTTAAACAAGAATTAGTCATAATATTAGGTGGTCTTAATAGCGGAATTTCACTGTATAAGAACTGTCAAAAACCTTTGAACATAAAATGGCAAAGTTCACAATATAATAAAAACATCAGTGTAAAGAGCACCTGATATCAGGATGTACAGTAAAATTCTTATATTAAGACCACCTTTGGGACTGTTCAAAAGTGGTCTTTAAGACCACCTTTGGGACTGTTCAAAAGTGGTCTAGGTGTATAAAACACGAAGAAAGAGTTAAGCTAAAAAATTTAACTATGTTTCTAAAAAAAAAGAATTAGTCTTAATTGCAGAATTTTGCTGTACATAATTTTCTGATTTTGACTCCAAATTACTGTGAATACTCTGTAAATGCCTCAATGAGGCAGCTGTAACATGCATACAAAAAAGGCGGGGTGCCATCTTTGTCATGTGACTCAGACTATAGGGTAAAGCTTTTACCATAAAAAATCTAAAAATTCGGACACCATGAGGACTGGCTGCAATTCTCCTAAATTTTTAACAGATTTATTTCACTATCCAGCCTGGGTTTCCAAAAAGTGCAGCTGGTACGACAAACAGTGTAGACCCAGATCAGACTGCTCCTTCAGGAGCAGTCTGATCTGGGTCTGCACTGTTTGCTTAGGCCTGTCTGTCCCAATACATTAGACATTCTGCTGATACAAAAGTCGGTATAAAATCTAGCGTCAATTCCCTTATCACTCCTGGTGTCTACATAATCCCAGACTAGGCCTTTGGTGTTCATTACTGTTTCACATATCATTTAGCAAACTGAAATCACAGGCCTACAACAGTTCCAGAAAACCCCTTTGTGTTACCCTTTTCCAAGACAAAAGTTAAACAGACAGAGGCTGATCTTGCCATAAAATAAGGGCAACTAAGTTTCATCATTTAAACAAATTTTGTAGGTCCAGAATCTCTGATGCTTCATGCATGCCTAGCACTTCGGGTTCAAAGAAGGTTTTCAAGGGTTTCTGCAATATATGGCCATAGTATTAATCTTTGTCAAGTGACTAGACACCAAGAAATTTCTGCAATATATGGCCATAGTATCCATCTTTGTCAAGTGACTAGACACCAAGAAGTTTCTGCAATATATGGTCATAGTATTCATCTTGGTCAACTGACTAGACACCAAGAAGTTACTGCAATATATGGCCATAGTATTCATCTTTGTCAAGTGACTAGACACCAAGAAATTTCTGCAATATATGGCCATAGTATTCATCTTTGTCAAGTGACTAGACACCAAGAAGTTTCTGCAATATATGGTCATAGTATTCATCTTTGTCAACTGACTAGACACCAAGAAGTTACTGCAATATATGGCCATAGTATTCATCTCTGTCAAGTGACTAGATACCAAGAAGTTTTTGCAATATATGGCCATAGTATTCATCTTTGTCAAGTGACTAGACACCAAGAAGTTACTGCAATATATGGCCATAGTATTCATCTTTGTCAAGTGACTAGACACCAAGAAGTTACTGCAATATATGGTCATAGTATTCATCTTTGTCAAGTGACTAGACACCAAGAAATTTCTGCAATATATGGCCATAGTATTCATCTCTGTCAAGTGACTAGATACCAAGAAGTTACTGCAATATATGGTCATAGTATTCATCTTTGTCAAGTGACTAGACACCAAGAAATTTCTGCAATATATGGCCATAGTATTCATCTTTGTCAAGTGACTAGATACCAAGAAGTTACTGCAATATATGGTCATAGTATTCATCTTTGTCAAGTGACTAGACACCAAGAAATTTCTGCAATATATGGCCATAGTATTCATCTCTGTCAAGTGACTAGATACCAAGAAGTTACTGCAATATATGGTCATAGTATTCATCTTTGTCAAGTGACTAGACACCAAGAAATTTCTGCAATATATGGCCATAGTATTCATCTTTGTCAAGTGACTAGACACCTTTCATTCCTACTTTCTATTAGATCTTTGTCCTGCTGAATAAATTACTTTTGCCATCCTAATTTCTACCATCCAATCAAATTACTTGATGTAATGTATTCAGTCAGATTTGCAATCTAAGTGACAAATAGTGTAGATCCCGATCAGATAGTTTTGTAGCCAGCTGATCTGGATCTACCCTGTTTGCCAAGGTAGGGGTCATGATTTTCCACAGGACAAGGTCTAATTTAGCCCTTATCTTGATGAATATTCAATTTAGCCCCATCCATTAATGACTTTTAACCAATCAGATTACTTGATATAATTTATAACTGCCTATTCACAGACTATATGTCAAACAGTGTAGATCCAGATCAGATCTGTTCTGAATCTACACTGTTTGCAAAGATAGGGGTTGTCATAAACAGCACATTTAGGGTTAGTTTTAGTTGACTTAGTGGATTCTGTGGATTCACAAGAAAAGATATTTTTGAAATGACTGAATGAGTGAGTTTTTGAGTTTTACGTCCCACCAACAGCTAAGCTCATATTGAGACAAGACCACGGTTTAAAGACTCATCCGAAAGTCTCTTGAAATGACTGAAAGATGACTAGTGATAGACAATGGTGCTGGAGAGTACTAAAAATCAACTGAAGCCTCTGGTGAGCTTAAACTTATGAAAATAAAAGGAATTTTAACACATCCTGAGCATAACTTGTAAAAAATGAGATTCAGAATATCTGTTCAAAAATTACAATAATATCTGTCTACATACATAAACTGTAAAGTTTAAAAACATCATATTATGCTTTTTTCACTTCTTTCATTCTACACTTACACAACAAACCATAACAAGAACCGTTCTAGTCAGTGAAGAACATGATCAGATCCTAAACAGTAAAATTCTGCTGTTAATTATGTTCTAGAAAGGGTTATCCTTTGGACGCAAGGAATACACCACAGAACTGAGAAATATGGAGTTTACATGTTTTCTGGGCCAGACTAGCTAGTTTCGGCCAATTAGGCCTCATCAGTGACCCTCAGATATTTTCCAAATTCCACAACCTTTTTGTACCAAATGGAATCTTCCACATTATATATAGCAGGAGTCCATTTCGAAACTTAGGGGTCTCAAGTTGTGTTTTCTTCAAAATTGATTTGGAAAATGGTTTAACTTTTTGCAAGCAGTGTAGACCCTGATCAGACGCCGCATTCTGCAGCGTCTGATCTGGGCCTGAATTGTTTGCCAAGGTACCCCTTTAGGGGTTTCCGGTACTTAATGGGTTAAGACAACCTAAAATTAAGACTCAATCTGCTTTTAAAATCTTATTGCCAAGGTTTCAGTTATTGTTTGTGTTTTCTACACCCAGTGTCTTTACTAATAAGAGACAACCTTAGTGACGGTTCAAAAGTGGTCTTTAAGACTTAATAA
This sequence comes from Lucinisca nassula, assembly GCA_963580285.1. NCBI lineage: Eukaryota > Metazoa > Mollusca > Bivalvia > Lucinida > Lucinidae > Lucinisca > Lucinisca nassula. The sequence goes on from OY757012.1 coordinate 18,481,498, forward strand.
AGGTGGTCTTAATAAAGAAATTTTACTGTATGTAAAACCTGTTCCAAGCCATCACTTGAGCTATGACAATTTGAACAGAGGATATTTGATTTTTTCAGTGTAAGATCGATTTTTATTTCGGTGAATAAACACCAAAAGAACTATATTCATGTGTGTCAATCTTACGCGAACAATAAATTTGCTTTAAATTGTAATTAAGAGGACTAATACAATTTTAAAGAGCCAGCCATCACCAGAGGGAACAAACTGTTTCCATGGTGATTTAGATATTCAGCCAGTTAACTTGGTATAATATTGGGTGTAAACTTCTGCTTTAAATTGTAATTAAGAGGACTAATACAATTTTAAAGAGCCAGCCATCACCACAGGGAACAAACTTTTTCCATGGGGATTCAGGTGTTCAGCCAGTTAACCCTTGTTCTGCTGAATATTTAAATATGACACGCCCACTTCTGATTATCAGCCAATCAGATTACTTGATGCAAATTACTGCAGCAAATTCATAAACTGGATGGCAAACAATGAAGAGCCTGATCAGATGGCTTCTTCAGAAGCCATCTGATCTGGATCTACATTGTTTCAAAGATAAGGCATATCCGGGCTCAGCAGGACAAGGGTTAACTTGGTATAATATTGGGTGTAAACTAAAAGTTTGCATCTTAAAAACAGCTTTGAACGTTACTTTATCATATGGTTCACTTGAAATTTGTGTTCAAATAATGTTCACAGTTGCTAAGCTAGTCTAGCATTGCATACATTATTTACGTTGCATAGGTGATAAAAGTGATGTGATCAACGTCTGAATGATGTACAAACATACATTCCTGACAGACATTAATAACATTTAGTTAATTGAAATCTTACAAACAAAGAATATATGTTATTTTTAGATGATACACCAAATTCACATTAAGTGAAAAATAAATTTGTATTAAACAGTGATGATATTGATTTCGATTTCACGGAGAAATCTCTATATTTCATTGAAAAACATGTAAATCTCTATGTTTCATTGAGAAGCATGTAAAACTCTATATTTCATCGAAAAGCATGTAAATCTCTATATTTCATTGAAAAGCATGTAAGAAAAAACAATCTTCAACATGTGCATTCAGCAAAGCCTCTTATTGTAAAAATAAAAAAAATTCGGATAGCTTGAGGACTTGCTGTAATTCTCCTAAAATTTTAACAAATTTGTTTCTCAATCCTGCAAGGTGTCCAAATGGTGCAAACGGAATGGCAAACAGTGTAGACCCTGATCAGACTGCATCTTTAGGAGCAGTTTGATCTGGGTCTGACCTTTTTGCTTACACCTATCTGTCCCTATATATAGGATCATTATGGTATATAAAGCAGCCTAATTACCAACTCAGGAATCATGAGTAAATGAAGCAACTTATAGTCAAGAGTCATCTGTACACCAAACTCTGATCAGACTGTACAGTGCACAGGTTGCAGAATACACATGCTCACATACCTCTTTTTGCTTGAAGTCCCCCATTTAACTCTCCGCATGCTGGCTATTTTTTATCAGCAGATGACATTTTAAAATATTTTTATTTTTTTCAGAAAACAGGATTTGTCATTTCATGCAAATTGTCTCCAATGGAGACACAATTTGCATGGAATGTCAAAGCCCAGGATTTGACATTTCATACAAATTGTCTCCAATTTGTCTCCATTGGAGACAATTTGCATGAAATGTCAAAGCCTGTTGTCAAGGAAAAACAAGAAAAACTACATCAGTTTGTCGTCGGCTGAAATCACCTAGAGAGTGTTAAAGGTTAAAGTTATGCTAAAGCTTCAACAATTCATGGTAAAGGTTAATGACAAGCTAAATGCTAAAACTTGTCATTCATGGTAAAGGTTAATGCTATGCCAAAACATCAATCACTCATGGTAAAGGTTTATGTTGTGCTAAAACTTCCTTCACTCATGGTAAAGGTTAATGTTATGCTAAAACTTCAGTCATTCAAGGTAAAGGTTAATGTAATGCTAAACTTCACTCAATTATGGTAAAAGTTAATGTTTTGCTAAAACCCCAGTCATTCATGGTAAAGGTTAATGTAATGCTAAACTTCAATCATCTATGGTAAAGGTTAATGTTATGCTTAAACTTCAGTCATTCATGGTAAAGGTTAATGTAATGCTAAACTTCAATCAGTCATGGTAAAGGTCAATGCTATGCTAAAACTTCAATCATTCATGGTAAAGGTTAATGTAATGCTAAACTTCAATCATTCATGGTAAAGGTCAATGCTATGCTAAAACTTCAATCATTCTTGGTAAAGGTTAATTTTATGCTAAAACCAGTCATTCATGGTAAAGGTTAATGTTATGCTAAACTTTAATCATTCATGGTAAAGGTTAATTTAATGCTAAACTTCAATCATTTATGGTAAAGGTTAATTTTATGCTAAAACTTCAGTCATTCATGGTAAAGGTCAATGCTATGCTAAAACTTCAATCGTTCATGGTAAAGGTTAATGTTATGCTAAACTTCAATCATTCATGGTAAAGGCTAATGCTATGCTAAAACTTCAATCATTCAGCATGGAAGACCATTAATTTTACATTTTTGCTATGATATTGCTGGAACAATTTATGTTTTGACCACTGACGATTTCATTAGGCTGATAGTCATACAGTCGAACTTCGATGGCTTGAACCACTTTGGGACCATGAAAATTTATTCGACGCAGCGGTAGTTCAAGCCACTGAGGGTTACTGCAAGGAGGCATAACGAGATACTTTTCAACATCTTTTCGATGTTCTGTAATGAAAATGTATGCTGTGTGTACTCATTAGAATCGCCTCATCGAGGTGATTCTAATGGGTACACACAGCATACATTTGCAGGATAATTTGTTTGTTTGATTTGAGGTTTAACGTCCCCGTCAACACTGTAAAGGTCATTTTGGAGACGTTGCTTCCAATTTTGTGGGACTTTTACCCGACATTGAGATGAAATGACATCTCAAGCCCTGTCGCCAGATGAAACCAATAGGGTTTATTAGAATGGATGGTCCGCCTCGCACCACTGTTCCAGGACAGGCTTAGATCCTCTAAGTGGTTTACCAGTATTAGTGTGGGGACCGGATTCAGCTCTGCATGGAAGCATCATGTAGCCCATATATTTCTTCAAGCCCCTGTGGGCGGGGGCCGATTTGCAAGATAAAAGACTAAAATCTTCTTAATTATCACCCACTATTGCTTGTGAAGAGGATTTCCCTAGGGGCTCAAGAGCGAGTTCAACTCAGCCATGGTAAACGAGCCATTGGTGTTCGAGCCATAAAAGTTCTACTGTACTTTTAACAATTAGTTCCTGAGTTTGGCTCACACTTTTTTTTAAAAGAACAACAGCAAAAACCATGAGAACACAGTACACAGTGTGAAACTACATGTAGTAAGGCTTGAACATCAATGGCTTATTTAACCTATTTAGTACCAGAAACCCCAAAACGGGCACCCTGGCAAACAATGCAGGCCCAGATCAGAGGCCACAGAATGCGGCATCTGACCAGGGCCTCCACTGTTTGCTAAAAGTTCAGTCATTTTCTGAACAGATTTTGATGAAAACAAAACCTGACACCCCTAAATTTTGAAATGGACTCTTGTTGTATATAAGGTGGAAGATTCCGTTTGGTACAAAAAGGGTCAACATGGATGTTTAGCATTTGTTCTGGAGTCTCCAGGAAAAATTTCCCAGAACCTCAGGTATTGTATGTATGATTTGAGGTTTAACATCCCCGCCAACACTATTTAGGTCATTTTGGAGACGTTGTTTCCGTTTTTTTTTTTACTTTTACTCGACATGGAGATGAAATAACATCTCAAGTCCTGCTGCCCAATTAAGCAAATAGGGCTTATATGCATTGGCCGGAATGACCCACACCACTTTGCCTGGGCAGGCTTAGACCTTCTAAGTGATTTAATGGTTGGTTTCAGCTCCGCATGGAAGCATCATGCAGCTGAATCTATTTCTTAAAGCCCCGACGGGGGGAGGGGGGGGGGAGGCTACCATAATTTTTTCTATCTTCGAAATGTTGTGGTTTGTACTCATTAGGATTGCCTCAATGAGGCTGTTCTAATGAGTAAACACAAGATTCCTTTATTTTAAAGAAAATCCTGACTATAATAAACCCTCTGTGACTCAATTATACCAATCTCAAACAAATATCCAGGGTCCCACATGTTTGAGCTATTGAAGTCTGACTATGTGGTCAAATAATGGGATCAGACTGTTGTGATTTAATGTTTTAACCCTTATCTTGCTATTCATGACTACCCCTATCTTTGGAAACAGTGTAGATCAAGATCAGATGGCTTCTAAAGAAGCCATCTGATCAGGATCTACACTGTTTGGCATTCAGTTTATGAATTTGTAGCAATAAATTACATCAAGTATTTTGATGGATTGATAAACAGAAATGGGTGTGGCTTAAATGAATATTCAGCAAGATAAGGGTTAAGACTGATATGTTATTACAAAAGTTTGGCAAGTATATTATATAATGTTATCAATCAACTAATTTCGTATTGGCCCAGTTACAGGTCTGAGGTCTGCTGTATTGGCCCGAGGCTGTAGGCCAAGTCCAATACAGCTGACTGAGGACCTGTAACTGGGCCAATACAGAATTACTTGATTAATGACAATTTTATTAATTGACACCATTAAAAACATGATTATTGAGTTTTGACCTCCATGTTAAATACGGATGATCTCCGCAAATACAGGATAGTCAATTAAAAATGTATATTATTCTCTTTGCATTGATATGTTACTACAAAAGTTTGGAATGTAAATTATTCACTATGAATAAACTCACGATTAATGATATGTATTAATATGAGTACTTAACCCATCACAATAAATACATCACAACCTCTTTATAACACAATTAATGGGGTCGAAAGCAGAAACCATGTAAGTTAACTGTGATATATCCATACAAAAATGTATAGATTATATAAAAAGGTCATTTTTCTCAACGATGTATAGATTATATAGAAAAATGACCATTTTATGATCATATTTTTCTATATAATCTATACATCACAACAAGAGGGCCATGATGGCCCTTGATCGCTCACCTGATCCATAGAGTAACAAACATAAGCCTATGTAAAACCAAATGGCCCCGGCTTGGGGGCATTTTTGGCCTCAGGGCTATAATTTAAACAACCTTGATAGAGGTCACCTAGATGAAGCTTCACACCAAATATCAAAGACCTGGGTCTTGCTGTTTCAGAGAAGAAGATTTTCAAAGATTATCTCTACATAAGTCTATGTAAAACCAAAGGGCCCCGGGGTGGGGGCATTTGTGGCACTAGGGCTATACTTTGAACAATCTTGGTAGAGGTCCACTAGATGAAGCTCCTTACCAAATTACAAAGACATGGGCCTTGCAATTTCAGAGAAGATTTTTAAAGATTTCCCTATATACAATCTATGTAAAACCAAAGGGTCTTGGGGCGGGGGCATTTTTGGCCCCAGGGCTATAATTTGAACAAACTTGATAGAGGTCCACTAGATGAAATTTCACACCAAATATCAAAGACCTAGGCCTGGTGGTTTCAAAATAGAAAATTTTTAAAGATTTTCCCTATATAAGTCTATGTAAAACCAAAGGGCCCCCGAAGGCGGAGGCATTTTTGGTCTCAGGGTTTTAATTTGAACAATCTTGGTAGAGGTCCACTAGATGAAGCTCCAAACCATATATCAAAGACCTAGGCCTTGTGGTTTCAGAGAAGAAGATTTTTAAAGATTTTCCCTATATAAGTCTTTGTAAAACCAAAAGGCCCCGGAGCAGGGGCATTTTTGACCCAAGGGCTATAATTTCATAATTTGAACAATCTTGGTAGGGGTCCACTAGATGAAGGTTCATACCAAATATCAAAGTCCTGGGCCTTGCGGTTTCAGAGAAGAAGATTTTTAAAGATTTTCCCTATATAAGTATATGTTAAACCAAAGGGCCCCGGGGCAGGGGCATTTTTTGCCCCAACACTATAATTTGAACAATCTTGGTAGGGGTCAACTAGATGAAGCTTCATACCAAATATCAAAGTCCTGGGCCTTGCGGTTTCAGAGAAGAAGATTTTTAAAGATTTTCCCTATATAAGCCTATGTAAAACCAAAGGGCCCCAGGGCAGGGACATATTTGGCCTCAGCACTATAATTTGAATAATCTTGTTAGGGGTCCTTCAGATGAAGCTTCATACCAAATATAAAAGACCTAGGCCTTGTGGTTTCAGAGAAGAAGATTTTTAAAGATTTTCCCTATATAAGTCTATGTAAAACCAAAGGGCCCCGGGGCGGGGGCATTTTTGGCCCAAGGGCTATAATTTGAACAATCTTGGTAGAGGTCCTTTAGATGAAGCCTCATTCTAAATATCAAAGTCCTGGGCCTTGCGGTTTCAGAGAAGAAGATTTTTAAAGATTTTCCCTATATAAGCCTATGTAAAACCAAAGGGTCCCGGGGCAGGGGCATTTTTGGCCCCAGCACTATAATTTGAACAATCTTGGGAGGGGTCCACTAGATGAAGCTTCATTCCAAATATCAAAGACCTGGGCCTTGCGATTTCAGAGAAGAAGATTTTTAAAAATTTTCCCTATATAAGCCCGTGTAAAACCAAAGGGCCCCAGGGCGGGGGCATTTGTGGCCCCAGCACTTTAATTTGAACAATCTTGGTAGGGGTCCACTAGATGAATCATTATACCAAATATCAAAGACCTGGGCCTTGCGGTTTCAGAGAAGAAGATTTTTAAAGAGTTTCCCTATATAAGCCTTTGTATATGTATATGCCTCACCTGATCCATAGTGTAACAAGTGGGCCCCAGAGAGGGCCTTTATTGGCCCTAGGGCTTTAATGTGCATAATGTTGAGGGAGGTCTTAAAGGTGAAGCTTCATCCCAAACATCAACAAAGGCTATAATTTGAACAATCTTGGCAAAGGTCTACGAGATGAAGCTACACATCAAATATCAAAGACCTGGGCCTTGCGGTTTGAGAGAAGAAGATTTTTTTTAAAGATATTCCCTACATAAGCCTATGCAAAACAAAATGGCCCCGGGGCTATATAAATCTATGTAAAACCAAAGGGCCCCGGGGTGGGCCACTTTTGGCCCCAGCACTATAATTTGAATCATCTTGGTAGGGGTCCTTTAGAAGAAGCTTCATACCAAATATAAAAGACCTAGGACTTGTGGTTTCAGAGAAGAAGATTTTTAAAGATTTTCCCTATATAAGTCTTTGTAAAACCAAAAGGCCCGGGAGCAGGGGCATTTTTGGCCCAAGGGCTATAATTTCATAATTTGAACAATCTTGGTAGGGGTCCACTAGATGAAGGTTCATACCAAATATCAAAGTCCTGGGCCTTGCGGTTTCAGAGAAGAAGATTTTTAAAGATTTTCCCTATATAAGCCTATGTTAAACCAAAGGGCCCAGGGGCGGGGGCATTTTTTGCCCCAGCACTATAATTTGAACAATCTTGGTAGGGGTCAACTAGATGAAGCTTCATACCAAATATCAAAGTCCTGGGCCTTGCGGTTTCAGAGAAGAAGATTTTTAAAGATTTTCCCTATATAAGCCTATGTAAAACCAAAGGGCCCCAGGGCAGGGACATATTTGGCCTCAGCACTATAATTTGAATAATCTTGTTAGGGGTCCTTCAGATGAAGCTTCATACCAAATATAAAAGACCTAGGCCTTGTGGTTTCAGAGAAGAAGATTTTTAAAGATTTTCCCTATATAAGTCTACGTAAAACCAAAGGGCCCCGGGGCGGGAGCATTTTTGGCCCAAGGGCTATAATTTGAACAATCTTGGTAGAGGTCCTTTAGATGAAGCCTCATTCTAAATATCAAAGTCCTGGGCCTTGCGGTTTCAGAGAAGAAGATTTTTAAAGATTCTGCCTATATAAGCCTATATAAAACCAAAGGGCCCCGGGACGGGGGCATTTTTTGCCCCAGCACTATAATTTGAACAGTCTTGGTAGGGGTCCACTAGATGAAGCTTCATACCAAATATCAAAGTCCTGGGCCATATGGTTTCAGAGAAGAAGATTTTTAAAGATTTTCCCTATATAAGCCTATGTAAAACCAAAGGGCCCCGGGGCGGGGGCATTTTTGGCCCCAGAACTATAATTTGAACAATCTTGGTAGGGGTCCACTAGATGAAGCTTCATACCAAATATCAAAGACCTGGGCCTTGTGGTTTCAGAGAAGAAGATTTTTAAAGATTGTCCCTATTTAAGCCAATGTAAAACCAAAGGGCCCCGGGGCAGGGGCGTTTTTTGTCCCAGCACTATAATTTGAACAATCTTGGTAGGGGTCCACTAGATGAAGCTTCATACCAAATATCAAAGTCCTGGGCCTTGTGGTTTCAGAGAAGAAGATTTTTAAAGATTTTCCCTATATAAGCCTATGTAAAACCAAAGGGCCCCGGGGCGGGGGCATTTTTGGCCCCAGCACTATAATTTGAACAATCTTGGTAGGGGTCAACTAGATGAAGCTTCATACCAAATATCAAAGTCCTGGGCCTTGCGGTTTCAGAGAAGAAGATTTTTAAAGATTTTCCCTATATAAGCCTATGTAAAACCAAAGGGCCCCGGGGCAGGGATATATTTTGCCTCAGCACTATAATTTGAATAATCTTGTTAGGGGTCCTTCAGATGAAGCTTCATACCAAATATAAAAGACCTAGGCCTTGTGGTTTCAGAGAAGAAGATTTTTAAAGGTATTCCCTATATAAGTCTACGTAAAATCAAAGGGCCCTGGGGCGGGGACATTTTTGGCCCAAGGGCTATAATTTGAACAATCTTGGTAGAGGTCCTTTAGATGAAGCCTCATTCTAAATATCAAAGTCCTGGGCCTTGCAGTTTCAGAGAAGAAGATTTTTAAAGATTCTGCCTATATAAGCCAATATAAAACCAAAAGGCCCCAGGACGGGGGCATTTTTTGCCCCAGCACTATAATTTGAACAATCTTGGTAGGGGTCCACTAGATGAAGCTTCATACCAAATATCAAAGTCCTGGGCCTTATGGTTTCAGAGAAGAAGATTTTTAAAGATTTTCCCTATATAAGCCTATGTAAAACCAAAGGGCCCCGGGGCGGGGGCATTTTTGGCCCCAGCACTATAATTTGAACAATCTTGGTAGGGGTCCACTAGATGAAGCTTCATACCAAATATCAAAGACCTGGGCCTTGTGGTTTCAGAGAAGAAGATTTTTAAAGATTGTCCCTATATAAGCCAATGTAAAACCAAAGGGCCCCAGGGCGGGGGCATTTTTTGTCCCAGCACTATAATTTGAACAATCTTGGTAGGGGTCCACTAGATGAAGCTTCATACCAAATATCAAAGTCCTGGGCCTTGTGGTTTCAGAGAAGAAGATTTTTCAAGATTTTCCCTATATAAGCCTATGTAAAACCAAAGGGCCCCGGGGCAGGGGCATTTTTGGCCCCAGCACTATAATTTGAACAATCTTGGTAGGGGTCCAATAGATGAAGCTTCATACCAAATATCAAAGACCTGGGCCTTGTGGTTTCAGAGAAGAAGATTTTTTAAGTTTTTGGTGAAAAAAATCTATTTTTGGCTCCTGTGACCTAGATGTGCAACAGACCGGAACCTTTGAACAACTTTGAAAGGGGACCACCTAAGGATCATTCCTGTGAAGTTTGATCAAAATCCGATCAGTGGTTTAGGAGGAGATGTCGTTTAAAGAAATTGTTTACGCACGCACGGACGCACGCACGACGGACGACGGACAAAAAGTGATCCCAAAAGCTCACCTCGTCACTACGTGACGGTGAGCTAAAAACACGCCTATACAATTTTGACCCCCTCAAACCCCACTTTAATATTGTAAAACTGGGGTTTACAGGGGTAAACCTTATTTTTCTTATTTCTGCTCTAAAATATAGAGTGTGGGTACCTGTAAGAACCACCTCAATGAGGCAGTTCTAACGAGTACCCACAGTCTATATTTTGAGCAGAAATAAGAAAAATATCACACTTTTTCATCTTAAAATTTTCATTTTTTCGGCGATAAATGTCACAATGTATTGGTATAGGCGTGTTTTCGTAATGACATTTTTTGATCCATTTAGACACCATGTCATATCCAAAACCATGTTGTAACAAACATTGTTATATTAAGGCAGTGGTATCTCAAATCATAAATAATGTGAGCCCCGCCAAGCGAATTTGTGTCTTCGAGCATTCCATCATGACAAATTTTAACTGCGCATGCTCAGCCATTCAGAGGGGCCAGGGATATGGCTTTCTGTCTGAAAGTTCCTCTTGATTCACTGCTTGTATGAGCGAGCAGCCAAGGTTCTGGCAAGACTGCGCGGATGCACAGGCTCGCCTGAACCTTCGCTGCTCGCATAGGCGATAAGTACCAAAATCGCTTGACAGGGCCCGTGTGATTATATAATTAGAAATTTTTTCAGAGGAAAACAATGTACCCCCACCATAAATATAACTGAAAACTAGGTTTAGGTCACCAAAATCTAAAGTGCATATAAGCCATTTTTGGCCATAAACTGACAATTTTCGGAAATCTGTGACCTTAAAAAGGTAAAGATCACAAAAATCTTAACAACTCTTTGGAAGGTTGCAATTTATGTTGTACCAAATTTGACCAATATTCATTATTCTTAAATAAGACATGTTTCAGACCAGCCATTATTTGCCCAAAACTGACACTTTTCAAGAGCCTGTGACCTTAAAAATAAGGTAAAAGTCATCAAAATCTAATCATTTTTCTTGCAGATTGCAATGACATATACCAAGTTTGATCAAATTTCATCAATTCGTTCATGGGTTAGGATGCAGACAAGCCAAATTGACAGTTTTGGGAGGCCTGTGCCCTTGCAAATAAGGTCAAGGTCAGCAAAATCTAATCAAATCTATCATAGGTTGCAATGATATATTTTACCAAGTTTGACCAAATTTCAATAATTTATTCAATTTAAAAGGTGCAGACAAGCCATTTCTGGCCCAAAATTGACCGTTTTGCGGACCCTTGTCCTTGAAAATTAGGCAACGGTCAGCAAAATGTAATCAAATCTTTGGTAGGTTGCAATGATATAAAGTTTGACCAGATTTCATCAATTCATTTACAAGATAGGGTCCAGACAGGCCAAAACCATTTTGGGGACCTGTGCCTTTAAAAAGAAGGTCAAGGTCTAAGGCTGACACGATTAATCTTATAATCAATTAATCGATCGATAAATTCCACAAAAAATGATTATCATTTCTGATTTGCTTTTAATCGATTATTTGATAGGTACAATTTACTACCCAAAGTTATGCCTAAAATAGCTGAATGACTGGCAAACAGTGCAGACCCTGATGAGACGCCGCGTTATGCGGCGTCTCATCTGGGTCTACAGTTTGCTCAGGCCTGTCGGTTCAAATATACATATGGTAAAGTGCAACATATGGTAAGAGTCATGCTCAGACAGAGAGCCAGACAGGTAAAATAATGACAAAAACATAAGCAATTACTCATCGATTATCCATCGCAATGACAGGACTGATAATCGATTATCTTTTCAGCTCTGATTAGCCAGCCCTATCAAGGTCATTAAAATCTAATGGCTGTTTTCCCCCATCCTAGTGATGTAAACATGCAAATTTGATCAGAATCCATTGATAGGTTCAGGAGATATAGTGCTTCAAACAGGCTACACCAACGCAAACGGGATCCACACCAAAAACAATATGTCCCTCTCACCCTTGGTGAGGGGATATAATACAAATTTCAACTTATACAGTCGAACTTCAATGGCTCGAACACCTTTGGGACCACGAAAATCTGTTCGAGACAGGGGATGTTCGAGCCACTGAGGGTAACTGCCAGGAGGCATAACGGAATTAATTTTGGCACATCTTTTCGGTTTTGTAAAATAACAAGAGGCTCAATGAGCCTAAACCGCTCACCTGAGGAACTTAAGTTTTAACAATTCACAGACTTGACTACTAAATCTGCTAATAGAATCCAGCCCATTGACCCTTACAGGATATAAGTCATCATTATTGCATTGCATTCCAAGTTTGAGACTTCTAGCTTCTATAGTTCCTGAGAAATCTTTGATGAAAATTTAACATTGGTCAAAATGGAGAGAAAGAAGAATGAAAGAACAGATGAACAAATAAGCTGAGAAAGCCCAATGTCTCTTACACAAAATAAGTCATCATTATTCTATTGAATACCAAATTTGATGCTTCTAGCTTTTATAGTTCCTGAGAAATCTTTGATTAAAAATTTAACATTGGTCTATTATCTCTATATGGAGAGAAAGAAGAATGAAGGAACAAATGAACCAGACTAGCTCCAAAACCTAATGCAGCCTTTCCCCTTGCCCAATGGTGCTACACATAAAATTTAAACAAGATTGGCCGACTGCCTTCTGAGATATGCTTCATTGAAAGTGTGGACGACGGATGGACGGATGACAGACGACGGACTCCGGAGCCTTGGTATACTATCAGCTCACTGGAGCCTTTGGCTCAGGTGAGCTAAAAATTCAAGTCGCTATTTCTGTCACAACATTTTCCCTACGTTAAGTCTATGGGCAAATTTTTTTCTCTCTCAAGGTCACGTAACTCCGAGTTCAATATTCCGATTCGCCCAAAACCGAGATTTTATGTCTGTCCTCGTTACCTGCAAGTTTGAAGCTGATATGAATAAAAATAAAGTTGCTATCGTGGTCACAATGTATTTTTTTATGCTCAAGGGCAGGTAACTCCAAGGCAAATATTCCGATTCGGCCCAAAATCGGACTTAACCGAGATTTTATGTCTGTCCTCGTTACCTGCAAGTTTGAAGCTGATCTGAAAAAATTCAAGTCGCTATCGTTGTCGCAACATTTTCCCTAATTAAGTCTATGGGCAAATTTTTTGTCGCTCAAGGTCACGTAACTCCGAGGTCAATATTCCGATTCCGCCCAAAATTGAACTTAACCGAGATTTTATGCCTGTCCTCGTTACCTGCAAGTTTGAAGTTGATATGAATAAAAATAAAGTTGCTATCGTGGTCACAACGTATTTTTTTATGCTCAAGGGCAGGTAACTCCAAGGCAAATATTCCGATTCGGCCCAAAATCGAGCTTAACCGAGATTTTATGTCTGTCCTCGTTACCTGCAAGTTTGAAGCTGATCTGAAAAAAATTCAAGTCGCTATCGTAGTCGCAACATTTTCCCTAATTAAGTCTATGGGCAAATTTTTTGTCGCTCAAGGTCACGTAACTCCGAGGTCAATATTCCGATTCGGCCCAAAATTGAACTTAACCGAGATTTTATGCCTGTCCTCGTTACCTGCAAGTTTGAAGCTGATATGAATAAAAATAAAGTTGCTATCGTGGTCACAACATATTTTTTTATGCTCAAGGGCAGGTAACTCCAAGGCAAATAATCCAATTCGGCCCAAAATCGAACTTAACCGAGATTTTATGTCTGTCCTCATTACCTGCAAGTTTGAAGCTGATCTGAAAAAAATTCAAGTCGCTATCGTAGTCACAACATTTTCCCTATGTAAAGTCTATGGGCAAATTTTTTGTCGCTCAAGGTCATGTAACTCCGAGGTCAATATTCCGATTCGAACTTAACTGAGATTTTATGCCTGTCCGCGTTACCTGCAAGTTTGAAGCTGATCTGAATAAAAATAAAGTTGCTATCGTGGTCAAAACGTATTTTTTTATGCTCAAGGCCAGGTAACTCCAAGGCAAATAATCCGATTCGGCCCAAAATTGAACTTGACCGAGATTTTATGCCTGTACTGGTTATCTGCAAGAATGAAGTCGATCAGAAAAAAATTGACGGAGCTAGAGTGATGACAAGCTTTTTCCTATATGTGAAGTCTATGGGAGCTAGATGTTGCCATGGCAACCAGAGTTCCACTCAGATCTGCCTGAAAACCTAATGAAGCCTTTCCACTTGCCCAATAATGTGACACATGAAATTTGATCAAAGTTGGCCAAGTAGTCTTTAAGATATACATTTTTGAAATTCCCATTAACCCTAATGCAAAAACACACAAGGGCAGGTAACTCCTAAGTGAATGATCCGATTCTGCCAGTTATCGAACTTGACCGAGATTTCATGGCTGTGCTGGTTATCTGCAAGAATAAAGCCAATCTGAAAATAATTGAAGCAGCTACGGTGATGACAACATTCTCCCCATGTTAAGTCAATAGGCAATTTTTTCAACGCTCAAGGGCACGTAACTCCTGAGTGAATAATCCGATTCAGCCCAAAATCGAACTTGATCGAGATTTCATGCCTGTCCTCGTTATCTGCAAGAATGAAGTCGATCAGAAAAAAAATTGACGGAGCTAGAGTGATGACAAGCTTTTTCCTATGTTAAGAACGCTCAAGGGCACGTAACTCCTGAGTGAATAATCCGATTCAGCCAAAAATCGAACTTGATCGAGATTTCATGCCTGTCCTCGTTATCTGCAAGAATGAAGACGATCAGAAAAAAATTGACGGAGCTAGAGTGATGACAAACTTTTTCCTATGTTAAGTCTATGGGAGCTATTTGTTGCCATGGCAACCAGAGTTCCAATCCGATCTGCCCGAAAACAGTATGCAGCCTTTCCCCCTACCTGATAATGCTTCACATGAAATTTGATCAAGATTGGCCCACTGGTTCCGGAGATATACTTCTTTGAAAGTGTGGACGACGGACGACGACGGACGACGGCTCGTGGTATACTAATACCTCACATGAGCCTTCGGCTCAGGTGAGCTAAAAATGTATGCTGTGTGTACTCATTAGAATCGCCTCATAGAGGCGATTCTAATGAGTACACACAGCATACATTTGCAAGATAAAAGTCGAAAATCACCGTAATTGTCCCACACTTCTTCTTATGTAGAGGAATTCCCTAGGGACTCAAGAACGGGTTCGACACAGCCATGGTAAACGAGCCATGGGTGTTCAAACCATCAAAGTTCTACTGTATATACATTGTATATTATACATATTTGCATATACAAAGTCTGATCTGCACCTTTCTTGTTCGCAAATGGCATAAAACAGGTATTCCAACATTTTGTACCTGTAACGTGTTCTTTGCTTCCATAAGTGACCTTCGTATGACCTTTGTAGCTTGACTAAAACACATTTTAAAACAAATGTAACCTGTAAACCCCAGTTTTTCTATATATATGTGGGGTTGGAGGGATCAAAATGATATAGGCGTGTTTTCGTGATGACCACTGACTTCTGATAAAATTACAGGTAAAACAGCCTCATTCATACCTTTCTCCTAGCCCCTTTTAGCCCCATTGTATTGCCATTCAGCCCCATTCTGTACCACCCATCTGACTTATGGACTTAAACTACAGTAGACTACCAGGGACGGGCCTCCGTGGCCTAGTGGATAAAAGGGCTGACTCTTAGTCATTAGGTCTCTCACCGCCGTAGGTTCGAGCCTCGCTCGGGCCACGTGTGAGATGCCAAGTTCTGCAACGGAAGGTCAGGTGGTTTTTCTCCGTGTACTCCGGTTTTCGCCCATCTCTGATTAACGATCGGCTCGATATGAGTGAAATAATCTTGAAAGGGCCGTAAAACCCAAACCAACAAAAAAATACATACCAGGGTTGTCACAAATGCTGACAAATGGACAGACAATTGCTCCACGAACAAACAATCAGAAAACCAGATCCCTATTCTTCACTCATGATAAAAATGAATAAAAAGTAACAAAAATATACATAAAAATTAATATCCTGTAAAGCAAAAGAGGAATAAAATTTTGGACAAAAATATCTTAGGCACATACAGGTAAAACTACAGAATTCTTTATAGCACCAGTATTAGGGGAATGGGAACACCTGGCAGTTTTTTTCTGCCATTTTTCAAAGGGAGACAACTTTCAGGACTTCCTATTCCCTTTCTATAAGCCCTGTCCCACTGAAAATGAGGTCTATTAAACAGGCTTGATCCTGACCAAGCTTTCCCATGCCTGATTTTGCATACTTAAGAAGTAGTCATTTTAACGCTTATCCTGCTGAATAAATTAATTTAGCCACACCGTGACACCCATTGCTGACTAGCAATCAATCAAATTACTTGAGACACTTTATTTCTGAAAATTCACAAACTGCATGACAGTGTAGATCCTGATCAGACGGCTTCTAAAGAAGCCATCTGATCTGGATCTTCACTGTTTGCAATGTTAGGGGTTGTCATGTTCAGCAGGTTAAACAGAATATAGGAGGGAAAATCAAAATCTGAAAGTCTGAAAGCAAGACAAAAATCAAGCTCTAAAAGCCTGAAATCATGCAAATGCCTGAAAAATATGAGGCCTGATTAAAGGAAAGAATTTGCACCTCTGGAGCAAATTCTTTCCTTTAAGAGTTGACCCCTATTGACATGGGAGACAAAAAAAACATTAGCAGGAGTTGCCTCCCCTGAAGGTGTTCCCATTCCCCTTAAATACAACAAACACCATTTGCAGTAAAGCCTTAGGATCATCTTTCAACAACTGTTTCCCGATCACTCTTTATGAGAAGGACACATTTGGGCCCCGTCAAGCGATTTTGGTACTTATCGCCTATGCGAGCAGCGAAGGTTCAGGCAAGCCTGTGCATCCGCGCAGTCTCGCCAGAACCTTCGCTCCTCGCTCATACAAGCAGTGAATCAAGAGGAACCTTCAGACAGAAAGCCATATCCCTGGCCCCTCTGAATGGCTGGGCATGCGCAGTTAAAATTTGTCATGACGGAATGCTCAAAGACACAAATTCCCTTGGCGGGGCTCATTTCATGCTCGGAATTCTTTATGTCTACCTTCAACTTACGTCTTGGAGCAAAAGTAAGAAAAATGATTATGCCCCTGTAAACACCAGTTTTCTCTATTTAAAGTGGGGTTTACAGGCATTTTCATTGCACGTTTACATAAAACTGATCTGGGTCTTCACTGTTTGCCTCTGTCCAATTTAAGGTTTCCAGGTGAAAAAAGGGTTACCCTGCTGAAAATGAAAACCCCTACCTTTGCAAACAGTGTAGATCCTGATCAGATGGTTTCTGAAAAAGAAATCTGAGTAGGTTCTATACTGTTTATCATGCAGTTTGTGAACTGAATGAATACATTAAATATAGTAAATTGACTGGTTAGTAGTCAGCCGTAGGTGTGGCTAAATTAATTTATTCAGCATGATAAGGGTTAAAAAAACAAGAGGCCCATGGGCCACTATGCTCACCAGAGCTCAGGGAGCACTGCCCAATGGCAGCCATGTATTTAAATTAACCATGGAAGCCCTGGGCCAAAAGACACTACAGATAAAGTTTGGTCCCAATCAGCCTAGTGGCTTCAGAGGTCGGATGTCTCTTGAATGTGTTGTTGCAAGACAACAAATGACGATTGACAACCCTTTGTGGCAACCAATTAGCCTTAAGATCATATGACAGATTTTGTTTGTTTGTTTGATTTGAGGTTTAATGTCCCCATCAACACTGTAAAGGTCATTTTGGAGACATTGCTTCCAATTTTGTGGGACTTTTACCCGACATTGAGATGAAATGACATCTCAAGCCCTGTC
This sequence comes from Lucinisca nassula, assembly GCA_963580285.1. Taxonomy (NCBI): domain Eukaryota; kingdom Metazoa; phylum Mollusca; class Bivalvia; order Lucinida; family Lucinidae; genus Lucinisca; species Lucinisca nassula. The sequence continues at coordinate 18,499,052 of OY757012.1, forward strand.
GCCCAATGAAACCAATAGGGTTTATAAGCATGGATGGTCCGACACTCGCACCACTTTGCCTGGGCAGGCTTAGATCCTCTAAGCGGTTTCCCAGTACTCGTGTGCAGTCAGATTCAGCTCTGTATGGAAGCATCATGCAGCCCATCTATTTCTTCAAGCCCCGACAGGCGGGGGCATGTCATATGGCAGATATAACATTGTTTAATGAACATTTCTATACAAGTTTTTCGACACATTGCCCTAGCACAAATACACCCAAGGTTGATGTGACTGAATGAGTATTATCAAAAGGACAAATATACATGCCTTAGGGGTGGGGATCTGAACAGTTTCTGAGATATATGGCATTTTATGAAGTGGAGGGTTGGGGTATGGCCCCAGCGCACCCTGTGAGACCACTAGGTTGGTATCACTCAATGTGTCTTATCAAAAGGAATAAGAGTATATATGAATTAGGGATGGGGATCTAAATGGTTTCTGAGATATTGGACCTTTAACAAAGTGGAGGGGATTGGGCATGGCCCGGGCACATCCCAGGGGACACCCAAGTTGGTGTCACTGAATGCTTCTTATCATAAGGAGCAAGAATATACATGTATATGGTTTTGGGGTGTGGATCTGAATGGTTTCTGACATATATCGTCTTTTATGAAGTGGAGGGGTGGGGCATGGCCCGGGCACATCCCAGGGGACTCCCAGGTTGGTGTCACTGAATGCGTCTTATCATAAGAAACAAGAATATATATGGTTTTGGGATGGGGATCTGAATGGTTTTCTGACATATATCGTCTTTTATGAAGTGGAGGGGTGGGGCATGGCCCGGGCACACACATCCCAGGGGACTCCCAGGTTGGTGTCACTGAATGCGTCTTATCATAAGAAACAAGAATATACATGGTTTTGGGATGGGGATCTGAATGGTTTTCTGACATATATCGCCTTTTATGAAGTGGAGGGGTGGAGCATGGCCCCCGCGCACCCTGGGAGACCCCTAGGTTGGTATCACTCACTGAATGCCTCTTATCATAAGGAACAAGAATATATATGGTTAGGGGGTGGGAATCTAAACCGTTTCTGAGATATTGGGCCTTTTACGAAGTTGAGGGGAGGGGGGGGGGGGGGGGGCATGGCCTAGGCATATTCCAGGGGACTTCCCAGGTTGGTGCCACTGAATGCGTTTCATCATAAGAAACAAGAATATATATGGCTTTGGGGTGGGGATCTGAAAGGTTTCTGAGATATACCGCCTTTTATGAAGTGGAGATGTGGGACATGACCCCTAGGTTGAAATCATTGAATGGGTCTAATCATAAGGTACAAGAATATATATGGTTTAGGGGTTGGGATCTGAACGGTTTCTGAGATATTGGGCCTTTTATGGGGTGGAAGGGGTGGGGCAAGGCCCAGGCACATCCAGGGGACACCCAGGTTGGTGTCACTGAATGCCTCTTATCATAAGAAACAAGACTAGAGCACAGTCGATGGCAAGCCATCGCAAATCCCCACGTTTACTGTCAAAATTTGACCTTTTGACCCCTCCCCAGGGCCCCTGGGGGCGGGGACAAAAAAAATTGTGCTCTTGCACAAGCCATTCATGTAAGCAACTCGCATACCAAATTTGGTTGAATTCCGGCTAACGGTTTAGGAGGAGATAGCCGGACAGACAGACGGACAGACAGACAGACGGACGGACGGACGGACGGAGGCGATAACAATATCCCCACTTTCGTTAAAAAACGTGGGGATAAATATATATGGTTTTGGGGTGGGGTTCTGGACGGTTTCTGAGATATATCGCCTTTTATAAAGTGGAGGGGTGGGGCATGGCGCCGGCCCACCCTTGGAGACCCCTAGGTTGGTATAACTGAATCAGTCTTATCATAAGGATCTAGAAAATATATTGTTTAGGGGTGGGGGCATAGCCCGGGCACATCTCAGGGGACCCCCAGGTTGGTGTCACTGAATGCATCTTATCATAAGAAATTAGAATATATATGGTTTTGGGGTAGGGGTCTAAACGGATTCTGAGATATTGGGCCTTTTACGAAGTTGAGGGGGTGGGGCATGGGTGGGGGCATAGCCCGGGCACATCCAAGGGGAACCCCCAAGTTGGTGTCACTGAATGCATCTTATCATAAGAAAAAAGAAAATATATGGTTTAGGGGTGGGGATCTGAATGGTTTCTGCGATATATGGCCTTTTATGCACTGGAGGGGTGGGGCATGGCCCCAGCACACCCTGGGGGACCCCCAGGTTGGCATAAAAACATGTGGCTAAAAGAAGTTCACTCAAGGAATATTTCTATAAACGTTTTGTCAAAATAACTGCAAAGGTTTGGCAGTAAATGCCATTTTTCTATTTTCCCCATTATAAGTCTATGGAAACACTGCCATAGCAACCAAACTAATGAGCCGATTTTCATTAAAACACCAACTTTCACTCCCCCAGCCCAAGGATGCTACAGATGAAATTTGGGCTGAATCAGCCCAGTGGCTTCAGAGATTTCGTTTGAAAGTGTTGACGACAGACTACACAGATGACGACGAAGACAGACAACTGCCTATCCTATAAGCTCCCCTGGGGCCTTCGGCTCTGGTGAGCTAAAAACTTGGCCCAGGGCTATGACTTTACAATACTGGTAATCTACCTTGGATTACACTAAAAACTAAAAACACTGATGTACACTGATGATGTCATTAGTTAACATTTCGTTAAAACTTTGATAATTAAATGGCAGATATACTTATATTTTTGCTGATAAATGTGAGTAGCTTTTGCAAATGCAAAAGCTACTCACATTTTTCAGCAAAAATACCAGACTATTAGATATTGCACTTGCTAGAACAATTAACAATTTGACCACTAATGAGCTTGTTAAGCTAAACAATATTTTGAACAACTGGTTCCCAGTAACTAACAACACTCATATGCACCAAGTAGCATCTTTCTTGCACTTTCCAATAAACCACATATACATGAGTTTGTCAGCTTCTTTATACTGGGATAGTTTGAACTCATCCTTTTCTGGATTCCATCTCACAGCATCCTGGTAATTCTGAAAAATTAATTTTATAAATTTCCCAGAACTACTTACATACAAACATTGTATATATAGAAACTCACATGACTGACCATTTTCTTACAAAATTTATTTAACAAGCCTTCAACAGGAATTTCTATCAAATGGCCATGAGGATGATATTAGATTCTGTTTTACTCTTGGAAATAGGACCTTTGTCATGAGAAACCATCTTCGGGGTTTGCAACTACAGTCCAACTGTGATGGCTCAAACCCCTTTGGGACCATGGAAATTTGTTCGAGACAGCGGTAGTTCGAGCCATTGTTGTTTACTTCCAGAAAACATTACGGGGGTATTTTTGGACTTCTTTTCGGTGTTCTGTAACATAAATGTATGCTGTGTGTACTCATTAGAATCGCCTCATTGAGGCGATTCTAATGAGTACACACAGCATACATTTGCAAGATAAAAATCAAAAATTTCCTTAATTATCCCACACGTTTTATTATGCACAGGAATTCCCTAGGGACTCAAAAACGTGTTCGACTCAGCCATGGTAAACGAGCCATCAGTGTTCGAGCCATCGAAGTTCAACTGTAGTTAAGTCTAAAACCAGTGTCTGTGTTTATCTTGTACCCCCAGTATCTTTCCCCCCATGGTATCTTGTCCCTCCCTGGGTTGTTTTGTTCCCTGGGACAAGATACCGTAACCGCAATATCTTGTTGCCCTCTTGTTTTCTCTATTTTTGGTTGTCTATGCTTATTTTTCAATTCTGTTACCAATGTTTTTTTTCTTGGAACAGCTTACAAAATCTTTATTTTGTGATTCTTCTTTGGAAGATCACAATTTTTCCCATTGTGAAGTTAAATATACATATACAAGGCAATTCCCAATCATTCTCTCCCTTCTACTGATTCAATAAGAGCCCCCCATGCGGATGCCCACGCTCGGCTGCAATTTCTTTAAGTTAAACAAAAATTCTAAGTCGAAAAAGGGTCATAACTGTGCCAAAAATATTTTGAGGGTTACCTCACCTATTGGTAAGAGTTACCCTTTTCATAATGAACAACAAGTCCAAGTTTCAAGTAAATAGGTTCAGTAATGACAGAGATAATACAAAATGTCCATGTTTTTGCAAATATTCTAAGTCGAAAAAGGGGCATAACTGTGCCATAAATATCTTGAGGGTTACCTCGCCTTTTGGTATGAGTTCCCTTTTCCATAATGAACAATTATTCCGAGGTTCAAGTAAATATGTTCAGTTATGACACAGATATTACAAAATGTCCAAGTTTTTGCAAAAATTCTAAGTCGAAAAAGGGGCATAACTGTGCCAAAAATATCTTGAGGGTTACCTCACCTTTTGGTATGAGTTCCCTTTTTCTAAGAACAATTATTCCAAGTTTCAAGTAAATATGTTCAGTAATGACAGAGATATTACAAAATGTCCAAGTTTTTGCAAAAATTCTAAGTCGAAAAAGGGGCATAACTGTGCCAAAAATATTTTGAGGGTTACCTCACCTATTGGTACCAGTTCCCCTTTTCATAATGAACAACTACTCAGAGTTTCAAGTAAATATTTTCAGTAATGACAGAGATATTACAAAATATCCAAGTTTTTGCAAAAATTCTAAGTCGAAAAAGGAGCATAACTGTGCCAAAAAAATATTGAGGGTTACCTCACCTATTGGTATGAGTTCCCCTTTTCATAATGAACAAATATTCCGAGTTTCAAGTAAATATGTTCAGTAATGACAGAGATATTACAAAATGTCCAAGTTTTTGCATGACAACGACGCAGACGACGCCAGAGCTATGACAATACGTCGTTTTCATCGAAAACAGCCGAGCTAAAAATGGCAGTTGTCAGTTTCTGGCAAAAGAATGTGCACTGTACTGGTTAACCGCTAACATATAAGCCTTCCGAGGAAAAATGTGGATAGGTAAACTGACCAGCTCAAAAATGACCTAAAATAGTGTTGACTGGGCCGTTAAACTCCAATACAAACAAACAAACAAGGCTGTTCGCTCAAGTACATATTGAAATGCTGCTGATCAGACAGTGTAATCAGGGGTCAAGATACCCACGGTAACTTATCCCCTATTGTTATCCCTTATCTTGCTGTTCACAACAACCCCTATCTTTGCAAACAGTGTAGATCCAGATCAGATGGCTTCTGAAGAAGCCATCTGATCAGGATCTACACTGTTAGGCATTCAGTTTATGAATTTGTAGCAATAAATTACATCAAGTAATTTGATTGGTTGATAGACAGAAATGGGTGTGGCTTAAATGAATATTCAGCAAGATAAGGGTTAAGTCTATTGTCAAATGTTGTTTGAATTGTGATTTAACGTTTTGGAGACGCTGCTTCCAATTTTGTGGGACTTTACAAGACTTTCGAGATGACATAACATCTCAAGCCCTGCCGCCCAATGAAACAAAAAGGCTTATATGCATTGGACAGTCTGACTCACACCACTTTGCCTACTCATGTCCCTGTTCTGTAATCCTTCAAGGACCTGAGCATAGATTGTTTGTTTCACCAAGGTTAATTTGAAGTCCCCCTGAAGCAACATATTGCATTCCTTATATCTCCAAAACAGTTAATTTTCTGATGAAAATGTGACATTTTTGTTATATTTATGCTTGATGAGGCACTTCTAACGAGTACCCACAACCTACCGGTATGTATTGGAGTAGAAATAAGAAAAACAATGTAAACAGCTGTAACCCCAAGTTTATAACTATATAAGTGGGGTTATGGGAGTGTTCATTTCATAGACTTGTTAATGTGATGGCCACTGGAAAATTCTTCCCTTTGTTTATATTGGACAATTTAGGGAAGATGTTTTAATTTTATATTAAAAGTGCATACACAGGCTCATTAAACCTTTGTAGTTCAAAGTTAGCAAAAACTGGCTTTCTCACGGTTAGGGCTGGCTAATCCAAACTGAAAAGATAATCAATTATCAGTCCCGTCATTGTGGTCAATTGTCCAAAAAATATGGTTATGTAACCAACACAGAAATCAAGTAATCGAATATTAGCAAATACGTAATGATAATCATGTTTGTGGAATTAATCAACAAATTATTTTATTATCTGTTTAATGCTAGCCTCAATCATCATGTGGCACATGTAAATGCATCACATGAACAAGTCCGTGAAATGAAGACACCCCCTTTTCCCCACTTTATATAGAGAAAACGGGGGTTTACGAGGGTATACATTATTTTTCTTATTTTTACTCCAAGACATAGGTTGTGGGTACTCGTTAGAACCACCTCGATGAGGCGGTTCTAACGAGCACCCACGACCTATGCTTGCAGTATTTATAAGAAAAATAGCAGGGATTTTCATCAGAAAAGTAGCCATTTTGGAGATGTGAAAAATGCACCATGTTGTACGGGTGTGTTATCGTTATTTATCATATGACGTCGCGTCTGAGGGTGTAATAACGCCATGTAATAAATTCGATAATCCACTAGTGGATTAAATATGCAAATTAGTTAGATACGTCCCGTAACGTTACACGTGCGACGTCCTTAACGACGTGGCGTTTACTAACAGCGGAATATTGGCATTTTTGTAAACAATCGTGAATAAAATGTGTTTTAAATGTCATATGATAAATAGAATCTTGCATTCGTGCTCATGTATTATTGAATTTATTAAACGAGTGGAGGAAAAGGGATAAAATGCGAGGCTTTCGCGTTTTATCCCTTTTCCTCCACTCGTTTAATAAATTCAATAATACATGAGCACTCATGTAAGATCTTCTATGTATATTCACATAGGCTCATTTTATGTGTTCCAGTCATTAAGATATAAGATGCATTTTACATGTGCCACATAATGATTGAGGCTAGCACTGTGAATCTAAAAATGCATATTTGGGGGCATAAAAAGAACCTGTTAAAATTGTATAGATTATACATGACCAGTTGAGAATAGGAAGATCATAAACAGAAACCAAGAGCTGTCATTAGACAAGATAGCTCGCCTGGGAAAGTATAATTGAGGTCAGGGGCATTGGTGGGGTGATTGCTGAAAAAATCTGTAGACATGTATATATCGCCATACCAAACATGAACCAAATTCATCAATGCTATACTTACAATAGGTGGAGGGAAGACTCGGCGACAGCCTCCTCTATTGGTATGTTCCAAGTAGGCATCTTTCAGCACTGCTCTCTGATGTGAATTTACACAGGGGCTACATAACTGGCACTTCTGTTGAAAAACAAATGAACATAAAGAACAATGACAATGTAAAAGCAACATTTAAAACTACAATTTTTTTAAATTGCAAAGTTTCAAACTATAACATTTCATCTATGAATTAAAAATCACTCTTTTTCAAATTTTCGGCCCTTGGCCAAGGGCCGAAAATTTGAAAAAGAGTGATTTTTAATTCATAGACTATTTGTTATTTTCCCTGCGGAAATATAATTTAGAAGAATTTATAACATTTCAAACTGCAAATTTTTCAAACTACAAAACTTCAAGCTACAACATTTTTAACGACAACATTTCCATCTATAGCATTTTCAAACTACAATAGCTAACAAACCCAACCAATGCTAATGTAAACAAAACATTGCTAACTTCAATATTTAAAACTATGACACTTCAAACTGCAACATTTCAAATTACATTTCGAAATTACAATACTTCAAACTATAACATTTCAAACTGCAGCAGTTTTAAACAACAATATTTCAAACTGCAGGATTTTCAAACTATAATACTTTCAAACTACAGCATTTTAAACTACAATCTTTTAAGCAAAAAATATTTTCAAACTTCAATATTGAAAAATTTCAAACTATAAAATTTTCAATCTACAGCTACCTTTCATTAATACAATTCTTATTTTTTATCTGTTAAGAAGTCATTTTAAAGACATAATGAAACTAGAAGTGTAAAAAAAATAGAAATGTGTTTATAGTACATGTACATGTATATCTATATATGCCTACACATTAATTTGCTTTACAAAATGGCTAAAGTGCAAACGTTTTGCGAATTGGCTGGACTGAGACATATGGTTGGTATTGACCTGTTACTAGGGCTGGGTACCGCCTTTGGAAATTGTACCGCAGTATACCACGGTATACACCCATGTACCGCGGTATGTACCGTGGTATACCACAGGTTTCAAATACCAAGTGTTTGAACATAAAACAGACAATAAACAGAGATTCATAACGCGTTTTCTAGAGGTTTACGGTCGCGAATAAATGTGACATTGGTCAATAATATTGTCGAATGTGATCTTTACTGATTGCTATTAATCTGTCCATGCCTATCACTAATCTTATGCCAATAATTAGTTAATCCGTTATTATTAACAAATAAGACACAATGTTTTTTTTCCCAAATTGTCATGTGATACTGAGCGTAAAGTAAGCCAAGATTGCAAGTCATTCTTTTCATGTGTCACTTAATATCGATACCTGCTGGTCCAGGACACGGCCACGCCTGATGTCCAATCCTCCGATATAGTGGTTCTTTTGATATTGCGTGGACGGCTTTAGTTGGCTAAGTATTGAGCATATTTTATAATTATTGACAACATTAAAGATGTCGGGTTCTTCAGAAGTCCTCCTTGCATTATCCATTTGAACTTTCTCACGGCAGTTCATGATAACCATTATTTATTCACAGTTCGACACAGCGCAATAAAATCGTATATATCATCAACATAATGATTTTATAAAATGCAACAGTAAAATTTATTCATCTTTTAAATTATTTTTAATCCAGAAACAAACAAAATGTATAAGCCTGACGTATTTTTACTCCGGACGTTTTAGTCAATACAAAGCTAAAGCAAGAACTACATGTCATTATTAAATTATTGCAAATGGAACTGTTTCTTCCTCTCCATTGCTGCACAGACTGATCAACATACAACATGATGTCTTGCGGTGACATCTTTGTCAGTCGTGTTCCGACAAACAGTGCATATATATGTTACAAAGTTTTCACTTTGAGCCCAATTAGCAGGATTAAACGGTTACGCTTTGGTTATAAAATTTATTACCTTTTTATCTATGTTAATCCGAAGTGGCCTCATGCAGAGCATGCTCTATTAGTTATTGCCGCTATTCATCTCAACATTCCGACAAACAGTGCATATACATGTATATGTTACAAAGTTTTCACGCAAGATTACTTTGAGCCCCAATTAGCAGGATTAAACTGTTACGCTTTGGTTATAAATTTATTATCTTTTTATCTATGTTTATCCGAAGAAGCCTGCATGCGGAGCATGCTCTATTAGTTATTACATCTATTCATCTCAAATATCTGATAATATTAGCACCCTATCTGTCGCGTCGGCATCTTTGAACCTAACAGTGCTCAGCATGACTAGCAGCACATTATAAAAGATACTTTGCATCCCTGCCAACGCTAGTGAAATCGTTTCACAAACACATTTTTGTTCCTACGCAAACATTGAATTGAAGAATGATATAAAATTTCCAATAAAATCCGGAACTAGCTGAAAGTACCGGTACGGCCAAAAAGTACCGCGGTACGCACCGCCTGAAGAAAATACCGCGGTTTACTGGTGCACCGGTTTTACCACGCACCCCTACCTGTTACTAAATATACTGATGCAGCCATTGTACTAGCAAACATGAAGTCTCATTCAGTTTTACTATGTACCATAATGATTCTTAGTATTGGGAGAGACATGCCTAAGCAAACAGTGCAGGCCCAGATCAGACTGCTCCTGATCAGGGTCTAGACCATTTGCCATTCCATCTCCACTTTTTAGACTCCTTGCTGGATCACGAAATAAACTCGTTAAAATTTTCGGAGAATTACAGCAAGTCCTAAAGTTGTCTGAAGTTTTACGATTTTTACAGTATCCAAAAAAATCCTCTTCAATGTTTATCTGGAGATTCTGTAAAAATTCTAAATATTCAGACACCTTGAGGACTTCCTGAAATCTCCTAAAACTTTAACAAATTTATTTCCTGATCCAGCAAGAAGTCAAAAAGATGCAGACAGAATGGCAAACAGTGTAGACCCTGATCAGACTGCTCCTGAAGGAGCAGTCTGATCTGGGTCTGCACTGTTTGCTTAGGCCTGTCTGTCCCAATACTTAGGATCATTATGGTATATTATAACCTATGGAAATGAGAGTGAAAATTAACCTCTCATAAAATGCTTATCCCTTCAAGTTCTTGGCCCCCGTCCATTGGGGCTTGAAGAAATATATGGGCTGCATGATGCTTCCATGCAGAGCTGAATCCGGCCCACACACTAGTACTGATAAACCGCTTAGAGGATCTAAGCCTGTCCAGGAACCACGGTGCGAGGCGGACCGTCCATGCTAATAAACCCTATTGGTTTCATTGGGCGGCAGGGCTTGAGATGTCATTTCATCTCAATGTCGGGTAAGAGTCCCACAAAATTGGAAGCAACGTCTCCGAAATTACCTTTACAGTGTTGATGGGGACGTTAAACCACAAATCAAACAAAAAACCTTCAAGTTCTAATCATGACTAGCATAGGCACCAATTTTAAACCTTTTTTCTGTTTATCATGAACCAGAAATTCAACTTCGGTGAAGTTGATGTCACACCTGCTCCCCACCTGCCCAACACAAAAAATAGAAGTTTATTTAAGGCAGAAGAGATGAATATAGGCCTTTGAGAAGAATCCATAGCCTATATATGTGAGGTAAAAAACTGACTAAGTTCACAATGTGATAAAATGAACTAAAATGATCCAAGAATTATATCCAAAGCATATGAACATCCTCATATCATGGAGAAAACAAAAGCTAAGTTTCAAAATGATTAGTATAAAACTGTAAGAGGAGTTGCGATGACGAGGTACCTATCATATATCAACTGAAGGTTAACAATGACTAAGTTCACAATGTGGAAAAAGTGAAAAAAATTGATCCGAAGATTAAGTCCAAACCACATGCAGGGCCTCATGCCATGGCAAAAACACATGCAAAGTTTCAAAATGATTAGTATAAAACATGTCTAAGAGGAGTTGCGGTGACAAAGAGGTACCTACTGTATATCAATTGAAGGTTAAAAATGACTAAATTCACTATGTGCAAAAAGTGGAATAAAATATTCCAAGAATTATGTCCAAACCACATGCACATCTTCATACCATGGTGAAAGCACATGCAAAGTTTCATAAGGATCGATATAAAACTGTAAGAGGAGTTGCAATGACAAGAGGTACCTATTGTATATCAACTGAAGCCTAAAAATGGCTAAGTTCACAATGTGCAAAAAGTAAAAAAAAATATTCTGAGAATTATGTTGAAACCACATGCACATCATCAAACCATGGTGAAAGCACACACAAAGTTTCAAAATGATCGGTATAAAACTGCAAGAGGAGTTGCGATGACAAGAGGTACCTATCATATATCAATTGAAGGTTAAAATTGAAGGTTAAAAATGACTAAGTTCACAATGTGGAAAAAGTGACAAAATTGATCAGACGATAAAGTCCAAACCTCATGCCTATCCTCATACCATGGCAAAAACACACGCAAAGTTTCAAAATAATCGGTATGAAACTGTAGGAGGAGTTCCGATGACTAGACACCCAGTGTAAAATGTTGACAGTAAGACTGATGGACAACCGGACGAACGAACGAATGGACAACCGGATGGACGGAAACTTGCACGCCTAAGTCTTCCTGCTAAAGCAGGTGCGACAAAAATGCTGGACATTCACATTAAATATCAAACCCCTTTTCTCTAAAAAAATTAAGAAAACAATAGGTTGTTGTTTGCTTTAGAATTTTTTTTAGCATTTAACGAGTTAACAGCCTAATAAATGCATATACAAAAGAACTTGGTCAAATGGGGACAAGTGGAAAACCTGAACACTATTTCATATGCATTATGTCTCAGCATCTGAAATTCACACCATACAACCCCAAACCCTCAGTGACTTAGAATTAATGTTTCAGAATATGTTTTCTCAAGACCTACATTTCCGGATCATTAAATTGCACATTATTTTGTCAGGAAAACATGAAAAAAATACACACCAAATTTGCACAGTTGGCCTCACATTCTCCAAGAGTACAGAATTCTGGAAACACTGAAATCTCCTTGTCAGACACCTGCATCTCTTCATCTTCTTTGCTCCTATAAAATATCACATACAGAGGATCCTCCTTATAACAACAGTATTTGTTCCCTATTATTGTGCTGTTATAAAGAATGAGCCATTATAAAGAAACCCCGTTTGGAGTATGATAGGTAATAAAAGACCTTTTACCCAATATGACTCCAAGAAACAAATGTTATAGACATTTGTTAGAATCGCCTCAGAGAGGCGATTCTAACAAATATCTATAACATTTGTATCTTGGAGTATTAGATTACAAGATCTTTTTATGACTATGGACTCGAGTTGTGCATTTCCAACACAAGGGAAGCCTACGCCGCTCAGAACCGAGTCTAAGCCTTCAGCTAAATAGTCATTCCATTCAAATTTCCGTTATAACAAGCTTTGCCATTATAACAATTGTCTGTATAAAGAGGGTTGACTGTAATTTAAAGGGTTTGAATACACCTGGCATATTGTCTTTCACAACCAAGAAAATTTTTGGGACTTTCTATCAATCAAGTCCCCTTGAAAAAGGAGGTCTAGGAAAGTATTGGCCATTGTCTGAAGAAAACTTATATTTTTCTTATTTATATGTTATGGCGAGTCTCAATTAAAAATTATATCAGCTTCCTACCATGTGCTCTTTGTTTCAAAAGGAAACCTTTATACTGAAAAAATCCTAAAAATGTGTACATCTTGAGGACTGGCTTTAATTCTCCTACAATTTAAGTTATTTAACAAATTTGTTTCACAATCCAGAATGGAGTCCAATAGATGCAGACAGAATGGCAAACAGTGTTAACTCTGATCAGGCTGCTCCTTTCAGGAGAAGTCTGATCCGAGTCTACACTTTTTGCTTAGACTTATCTGTACCAATACTTAGATCATTATGATAGCTTTATAAAACGGACATTCCACTGATGGCTATGTGGCCCCTGTTATTGTAGTTCATGAGAAAAAGGTTTGAATATATGGCATTACGAAAACACGTCTATACAAATGTATTGTAAGCTTTACCGCTGAAATAAAAAAATTTTTAAGATGGAGAATTGTGATATTTTTCTTATTTTTGGTCAAAATATAGATTTTGGGTACTCATTAGATCTATATTTAAGAGCAGAAATAAGTAAAATAAGGTTTACCCCTGTAAACCCCAATTTTGCTTTATAAAAGTGGGGTTCAAGGGGGGTTAAAATTATATAGACTTGTTTTTGTGATTGATTGACACTATGGTTGGTGAAAATGTCAACAGATTGACAAACTAATGGCTGGACAAAATGAATGGCGGGAAATCCAGACTCGTGTATCATGCCTTGATTAAAACAGATTCGACAATGAAGCAATACACTGGAAAATGGACAAAATCTAATCATTCCAATTCATTTACTATGTTAATGCAACACAATGTCTGATTTAAAAGTGTCAAAAAAATTTTGATACTATATTGCGCAAAATACTGCTCATCCCGTGAACAAGTCTGTGAAATGAAGACCCCTCTAAACCACACTTTATATCGAGAAACTGGGGTTTACTGGGGTAAACATTATTTTTCTTTTTTCTGCTTCAAAACATAGGTTGTGGGTACTCGTTAGAACCGCCTCAGTGAGACGGTAAACATAGGTTGTGGGTACTTGTTAGAACCGCCTCATTGAGGCGGTTCAAACGAGTACCCACAACCTATATTTTGAGGGTTTATAAGAAAAATATCAAGGATTTTCATCAGAAAAGTAGCCATTTTGGAGATGTGGAAAATGCACTATGTCGCACGGGTGTTATCGTAATGTGTTGGAAACCAGCTATCATCACATCGCCACATTTCATTACCTGACATCTCATTTTATCATCATGCAAAAAAGTGGGGTTTAGGGGGTGTTCATTTCACAGACTTTTTTGCATTATGCAGGTGTCATCCCGTATCTCCACAAAACTGACTATTATACGGCCAAAGGCACAAAGGGCAACAACCAAAACTAGCATTGAAAATAGCAAAAACACATGGTCCCAATGAAATACTAACAACTACTATATACTAATCTACAACACATAAATAAAGGGTAAGAATAATAATAATAATAATAGAAATAAAATTGGGCATGGGAGGGTGGGTGAAGCAACGCAGCGAAACAGGTCCAACACTTAGAACCACTTTCCAAGAACTGACGCTGCTAGGTCAAACTCAGCCACATGGCTTATCAGTTTAAAACTATTGGTCCCCCCTAATTAACCCGCGAATCTGATAGGTGCAGATTCTGGCTCTTACAACCCCCTGGGACACTGGGTGAAAATCCCCAAAATGCCGTGTGCAAAAGGAAGGTTCCCCACAGGTTTCTTACATGTAGGAAGACCTTGTTGTCAAGGAGATGGGGCCAACCAATGAAATGTGTCCCAGACCATAAAAGGGGGACCTAGACACTGTTATCCTCATCCCTGAAGGGGCCCTTGAAACTGCTATTCCAACCATACTAAACAAGCAGGGCCGATAGCACTGTAGAAACCTGAGGGGCGAAACTAACGGAAATAGACGTTCTAATTTAAAATAAGATTAACTTTTAATCTCTCTATTAAATTATTAACTTATATAGCACTGGACAGCATCCTGTAGGCTGGGCCTTGTAGGTCCTATCAGGTGCTTCCCAGTGTAGGACTGCTAAGAGCAGTAGGAACAACTAATAACTTTTTTTGGGACCAGGAACCATGTATTTGAAAAATTTCAGCCAAAAATTTGATGACAATACATGCACATAACTATCAAGAACAAGATATATCCAGAGTATACTGGAAAATTGACTGTTGCCCTAATTTTTCAAAATACCTCCAAAGTCCCAAAAAAAGTAGAATAGTAAGTAGATATGCAAAGAAGTAGGGGTACTTTATAAATGGTAATAATAGTAATAAAATAATAACGATAATAATAATAAAACAGTGTGGACATATTAGGCAAACAAGAGTAAATACGCAACATTATACATGTATGTAATTGTATCACAAAACTCTGTTCGTGGAAGTTGGCTTCAGCCTAGATCTATGTGACTTTGTTCCTTTTTGTAACAGACAGGAACTGGCTTGTGCCCCGTCCCATAGTCGCTGCCACTTGTTGCCTCAAACGGAAAGATGGCTGAAGGTACCTTTCACAAGCATTGCTTTTCCAATCGCCCTGAAGTTTGATCAAATCCACTGGGAGCCCACATTGCAGTGCATATGATGCCCCCCCCACGCCTAAAACTATGCCCTGAAAATTTACCCGGTGGGAAACCCAATACATGTAAGAGGTCATGTAACTTAGACATAAAAATAGGCTGTGTGAGTGGCAAAAATTTCGTGCCCTTCTTATACTGAAACAAAGGTGCTGGGGAAGAAGGGGCTGGGAACTCTAGGGACATACCCAATAAGGCGCTACTTGGGCAAAATACTGAATTTGAAATGCGGGGCAAAGGAATATCCAAGACACGCTCTTGGAATTGGATTACTTTGGACCATCGTACTCGTAACACTGCCCCAGATTGTAAAAAGTTTACATCTGAAACACACAAGTGACGTACCGGATCGAAGGTATCCGGTGAGGGAATCAAAAGATTTGATTTACGAAAGAAGGAGTAGAACGCCACCAGACAAGCTGCCCAAAAGGTGCGGTCAAGACTGTCAGACACATTTAGCTTGGAAAAAATACCATGCAAGATGTCTAAAGTTATTGGTAGCTTTTGGGAAGAAGTGTCTCCCTTAACCCTACGAACTCCTTTCAAAATGGAGGACACATACCAGTTATGGTCTAATGGGTTAGGGAACCCTGCATCCACATGGAGGATGCGAACGATATTCAAATATTGACGAACAGAGGAAAAAGCCAAGCGACGAGATAAGTAAGCTATATACCGACCTAAATCCTTCTGAGACAGTGGCACTGGGGGAATAGACATCTTATTACAAAATTCAAAATAAGCTAACTTTTGGGCATGGTAAGTCCGGGAAGTTGAACTGGCAAAAGTATGGCTTCGATAAAAGTTGACCTCAGTGTCCAGACGGCTGGCTAAACAGCTGCGAAACTCCCCATGATCTGCGATAACGGGGCTGGAACTAGTCCTTCGCTGACCCACACCTCCATTCAGGGAATCTGTCAAGCAGAAAATGAAGAGAGCTTAGGGACATGTGATTTGCAAGTGGGGTATAAGCTGTAAAGGGGAGTAGGGAGTGCAAATAACCTGGTAAGTGCAATCTACTGGCACTGTCGGCGGCAGCGTTGCGGATTCCCTGAATGAACCTCGAGGTCAAGTGGAAATTATGGAAGGCGGAGAGCCAAAACAGGCGACGAAGGCATTTCATTACCACTGTGTTACGGGATGAGCCTTTATTAAGCGAAGCCACTGTGGCACTGTTGTCTGAGTAAATGATTATATGTTTGTTACGCCACCAAGGAGCCCAGCGTTGGGCAGCAAGAACCACTGCCAGTGTTTCTTTTTCATTGATATGAAAGGATGATGCAGCTGGTAGGTCTCGATTCCAGTTAAAATAAAACCAGTCGAGCCCAAAGGAGCCACCAGCTGCTTCATTGCAAGCATCTGTAAAGACACACTCAATAGGCTGCTTATCAAGGAGGGTAGAGCGCCCATTAAAGCTTGCCAAAAATTTTGACCACCACAAAAGGTCATCCCGTACTTCAGGGGTTATCAGGGCCCTATGGGATGCATGCCTAAGCGAGCTTACTTTGTTGAAAACACGGCGGAGAAAGACACGTCCACCTCGAACAACGCCAGCAGCCCAGGACAGACGTCCAGCTATAGATTGGAATTGCCTTTTTGTGGCGCGTCGCAGCTGCAGAAAGGACTGCAGTTCTGCCTGAAAGCCCTGGAGCTTTTCTTCAGGCAGCCTGAGTGACATTGCAATGGAGTCTAGTTCGATTCCAAGAAAGGTGATAATATTGGTTGGGTCAGTAACCTTCCCCCAATGAATAGCAAATCCGAGCTTCCGGAGAAGCTGTATTAGGCAATTCAGTGCTGCAGCACAAATTTCTTTTGATTCAGCAATGATCAAAAGTCATCCAGGTAGACGACCAAAAGGTTAAACCCCCGCCTTGCCATCATTCTCTTAACCGCCTGAGTCAATCGGTGAAAGATACCAGGACTTAGCTTTGCTCCAAATGGGAGTTTAGTGTCATGAAGATAAACCTCTTTATCACCAAGCTGCCACTTGAAGCCTGTTACCTTTTGACTTTGGGTACTGATTCTGACACTTCTGTAAGCGGAGGGCAAATCAACTTTTGCAAAGAAACAACCCTGAGTCATCAAGGAGGCCGCGTCATCCACTCTTGAAAACTTTTGATGCCAGTCAGTAGTGCAGTAATCATTCACGGCTTTACCAGGCGGCCTGGAACAATCATGGATGAGCCGAACCTCACCATCCGACTTAGGGATAGCTGCCATAGGACTGATAATTGTTGGGCGAGTATTGCAGAAGACATAATTTCCTGCTTGAATCTCTCTTTTTACCTGATTGGAAGCCTTTTCATACAAAGGGCTGCCTGGTTTAACCGACGGATGGTTACTGCACTTTGCCTTAGCAATTTCCGCATCATCATCTATGATATCAAATCCATTTTTGATACCATGCAAAAGGAAATCTTTGTCCTGATCACCCTCAAGCTCAAACTCCCAAGCGGCTGGGTTGAGGCAAGGTAGGGGGTTAACCTGAATGTCTAGTTATTTTTCTGTTGCATGATTTATCGCGGAGTGGGACTGGCCACATCCTGGGATAATGCAAAAATGTCGAAACTTACAATCTGAGAAACTACAACCCTTCTGTGAGTTGTAGTTCCTACAAACTGCAACCTCCGGTTTATTCCTCCCTTGTCTGCCGGGTTTGGTGCCAATTTGCATCTTTTTCTGCTGACCACCCGGAACCACTGGCTGGTCACGTGCCTGCAGGTGAATGTTAGACAAATGCTGAACATCTGTACCCCACCTGAACCTCAATGCACCCTGGAGTTTACGATACTCCCTGTCATAGTGGAGAACAGACACTAGGCTGTAGCGCTGGACCAGCTGATACACCTTGGTGGTATAGGACAAATAGTCCATTAATGCGGGCCCATGCAATTTGTTTTCCCCAACTAATCTGTAAAGAATAGCCAAGTTTGCCACAGACCATTGACTAAGGGTCAAATTTTCTAGCCGAGGCTTTTTAGGTCCCGATTTTATTACTACTTGTTTCTCACCCTCGCCCCCAAGCACCACCTCTTCCTCAATGCTACCCTGAACGAAGTCACATATATCCAAGTGATTTGAAACCGACTTACCAGCTGCAGAGGAAAGGTGAATTTGGGGGTCACTCCATGAAGCTTGCGGGGGCATACTGGGGCCTGCAACGGCCGCAGAACAAGTTGACGCTGACAGTCCTTGTTGTTCGCGAAGTAATTGTTGGTATATATCGGCAGCATTGTTTGTTGCTGAGCTGTTCACGCCGTTGTTTGCGGTACCCAGACTAATTGCCGGAACCGCTTGCCTGTCTGATGATTGGAGCTCGACTGATGTATCCGTCCCGGTCTCTACGGCCTCCGCTGAATTTGCCCCCTGATCGACTGCTGTATCCCTGGAGGTTCGACTTGTAGTCTTGACCTTTAATGCTTCCGCAATGTGAAAGATCAGCCGACGCTGACCTTTGGGGATTCTGGGCGATACCAAATCTGACATGTCCACCAACGAAAGTGCTTCTAAACTGGTGTATACCCTCTTCAGAAGTTCGTCAATTGCTGTCCGTGAGATTTTATGTTGTAAACAAAAGTTTACCACCATTTCTTCATCAGATAAGTCCGGCACATTAGCCACTCCCGTGGCTCCTTGCATCGCGTTATTTTCGTCCGCCATTTTGTATGTAAAACAAAGACAGTTTTTAACCTGATTCGCTGGTAATTTTAAATGCGGCGGCGGGCAAATTCGCCACAGAAAAAGCACTTTTCTTCCACACAGAAAGCTGAGCAATCAAGCATCCTATACAAGCGCGCCTCTTGGGGGCAACTGGCTTCTTTAATGTACTTATAAAGTTTTTCCTGTTCGAAATCGGACATCTCATACCAAACAGGTATCCGGAAAATTCGTCGCACTAAAGTTGCAATGTCTGCCATTCCCTTGCACAATTTAACAAGAATGTCCTTTTCTATCAATCCCTCGGTTTACACATATATTCTCCTCAGAAGTCCCGTACAGTTTAGCGTCTGTATTCTCAACTAAGTTGCCTTATTTAACCGCCATTGTTGGAATTTATTTATCTCCTTTTGTGAAGCAACGCAGCGAAACAGGTCCAACACTTAGAACCACTTTCCAAGAACTGACGCTGCTAGGTCAAACTCAGCCACATGGCTTATCAGTTTAAAACTATTGGTCCCCCCTAATTAACCCGCGAATCTGATAGGTGCAGATTCTGGCTCTTACAACCCCCTGGGACACTGGGTGAAAACCCCCAAACTGCCGTGTGCAAAAGGAAGGTTCCCCACAGGTTTCTTACACGTAGGAAGACCTTGTTGTCAAGGAGATGGGGCCAACCAATGAAATGTGTCCCAGACCATAAAAGGGGGACCTAGACACTGTTATCCTCATCCCTGAAGGGGCCCTTGAAACTGCTATTCCAACCATACTAAACAAGCAGGGCCGATAGCACTGTAGAAACCTGAGGGGCGAAACTAACGGAAATAGACGTTCTAATTTAAAATAAGATTAACTTTTAATCTCTCTAATTAATAAGTGCATTAGACTAGGAATAACTGTATTGAAAACTGTCATTTGGGAAGATAAATCTTCTTTTTTTTTCAGTCACAAAATGCGTCTTACTTTATATGGAATGCTGACCATAAAACCACAAATTTACAAATGCACCTCCACAAAACATAAATTTTAAATCGGTATACACCAAGTCACCAGCTAGAAACCATGAGCAGCTCTCCACATTGCTAATACTTACACTTCATGGAACTGGTTTTCCACCATAGATGCTACTCTAGCAACTCTCAGAGTGTTATATATCACATGTTCATACAGTCTCCTGTTGCCTGAGAAATGACCCGTAGATAAATTTGGAGACATGTTTACCTGAAATTTAAAGATATATAATTCATATACACCACAGCCTCATTAAAACGCAACTGTTGGGGCCTAAAGCAGAACCATATTAGTTAAACCAGCATGTTGTGTCAAAACAAAAATGTATAGATTATACAGAAAAATTACCATTTATGATCATAAACCTGTACAATCTATTCTATAATGTTATTAATCCAGTAATTTCATATTGGCCCAGTTACAGGTTCGAGGTCAGCTGTATTGGCCCGAGGCTCAGGGCTGAGATGAAATTACTGGATTAATATATTATCAATTAACATCCAAAAGCATTCTTCCTGTTGATCTCACCTCAGGTTTATACAATTTCACCTTGGGTTAATACGGATTCCACCTCAGCTTAATATGGATTTCACTGCTGGTTAATATGGCTTCTCAGCCAATCAAGTTCAAGAAGTTCAATTTTTATCACAGGTCATTGATATTAGTATTACACCTCAACCTCTTTATAACACTATTGTTGGGGTCCAAAGCAGATACTGTGTTAGTTAAACAACCGTGTTATATCCAAACAACAAGAGCACCGCAAGCGGGTGCCAACGCTCGTCTGCAGTTTCTTTTAGAAA
The DNA here is from genome assembly GCA_963580285.1 of Lucinisca nassula. Classification (NCBI taxonomy): domain Eukaryota; kingdom Metazoa; phylum Mollusca; class Bivalvia; order Lucinida; family Lucinidae; genus Lucinisca; species Lucinisca nassula. The sequence continues at coordinate 18,519,854 of OY757012.1, forward strand.
ACAAAAGTTCTAAGTCAAATCAAATTGCAAGATGGAGTTATAAAACTTGTAGGGAATGTAGCTCTTGTGATGGTGAGTATGTGTATGAAGTTTCATGAAGGTAGGCCAAATACTTTTGGAAATATGGTCAAGATTAAGTTTTTTGGTTAATTTTTCGAAAAATAGGTCAAAGTTCAAAGGTCAAGGTCACAGGTCAAAAAGCGTGGTATGACTGAAAAGGTCTTGTCCCAAGGAACATTCATGTGCAGTTGGAAGGCTCTGTTGTGAATAGTATTGAAATAAGAGACAAAAACAATTTAAAAAAAAAACGGAGAGAAAAGGGGAGATAATTCAATCAAATTGCAAGATGGAGTTATAAAACTTGTAGGGAATGTAGCTCTTGTGATGGTGAGTATGTGTATGAAGTTTCATGAAGGTAGGCCAAATACTTTTGGAAATATGGTCAAGGTTAAGGTTTTCGGTTAAATTTTCGAAAAATAGGTCAAAGTTCAAAGGTCAAGGTCACAGATCAAAAAGTGTGGTATCACTGAAAAGGTCTTGTCCCAAGGAACATTCATGTGAAGTTTGAAGGCTCTGTTGTGAATAGTATTAAAATGAGAGCAAAAAATGTGTTTCAGAAAAAAATTGGAAAAGGGGAGATAATTCAGCCAAAATCAACATGTTGTTATGGTCCTTGGTCAAAATGTAGCTCTTGTGATGATGAGTGTGTGTATGAAGTTTCATGAGGCTAGGTCTAATACTTTTTAAGTTATAGCCAAGGTTAAGTTTTTTTGGAACGACGACGCAGGACGACGCAGGACGACGACTACGCAGACGCCGGAGTGATGACAATAGCTCGAAAGTTTTTTTTCAAAAAACAGACGAGCTAAAAATGTATAAATTATATAGAACAATGACCATTTACGGTCATTTTTCTATATAATCTATACATTTTTGGGATCCATCTTGAAACCATGTTATATCCAAAACCGTGTTATAATGAACCATGTTATAACGAGGTTGTGGTGTAGTAAGATATTAGTATGAGGTTAATCGATTAAGTCAGGGGTCAAGCTTGTATAACAGAGGTCAACTTGCATAATTATAATGTGTGAAGAAAGAAATAAGAGTCATATCATGTAGACCAGTTTCTCTGTATGGATACTAAATACACACTTGTTAATTAATAAATAGAAATAAAAGTATAAATTACACAGAAAATGAATATAAACGGTATCTTTCTATATACTCTTTACATTTTTGAAATACATCTTCAAATGTGTTTTCCAAAACTGAGTTAAAGAACAGAGTTATAAAGAGGTTAAGCTGTTTTTATCTCAAATTAACTATCATAACAAGGCCATAAAAAAACAAGAGCACCGCATGCGGGTGCCAACGCTCGTCTGCAGTTTCTTTTAGAAAACCAAAGTTCTAAGTCAAACAAGAGCAATCAAATTGCAAGATGGAGTTATAAAACTTGTAGGGAATGTAGCTCTTGTGATGGTGAGTATGTGTATGAAGTTTCATGAAGGTAGGCCAAATACTTTTGGAAATATGGTCAAAGTTAAGGTTTTCGGTTAAATTTTCGAAAAATAGGTCAAAGGTCAAGGTCACAGATCAAAAAGTGTGGTATCACTGAAAAGGTCTTGTCCCAAGGAACATTCATGTGAAGTTGGAAGGCTCTGTTGTGAATAGTATTGAAATAAGAGACAAAAACAATTTAAAAAAAACGGAGAGAAAAGGGGAGATAATTCAATCAAATTGCAAGATGGAGTTATAAAACTTGTAGGGAATGTAGCTCTTGTGATGGTGAGTATGTGTATGAAGTTTCATGAAGGTAGGCCAAATACTTTTGGAAATATGGTCAAGGTTAAGGTTTTCGGTTAAATTTTCGAAAAATAGGTCAAAGTTCAAAGGTCAAGGTCACAGATCAAAAAGTGTGGTATCACTGAAAAGGTCTTGTCCCAAGGAACATTCATGTGAAGTTTGAAGGCTCTGTTGTGAATAGTATTAAAATGAGAGCAAAAAATGTGTTTCAGAAAAAAATTGGAAAAGGGGAGATAATTCAGCCAAAATCAACAATGTTGTTATGGTCCTTGGTCAAAATGTAGCTCTTGTGATGATGAGTGTGTGTATGAAGTTTCATGAGGCTAGGTCTAATACTTTTTAAGTTATAGCCAAGGTTAAGTTTTTTTGGAACGACGCCAGACGACAACGCAGACGCCGGAGTGATGACAATAGCTCGAAAGTTTTTTTTCAAAAAAAACAGACGAGCTAAAAATTACTAGGATAACAAATCCAAATGAGTGAAAAAAACATTTTTTGATATCCTTGAAAATGTGAATTTTTCTGATGACATTTTTTAATATTTTGTTTATTAAAGAAATAAATCAGCTCTAACAGTGATTTGTTGAGTAATAAATAACAGTTTGAAGGTTAGTTGTAAAGTAGATCAAATCACGAGGCATGTAGTGCAGGTGATTTGTCTACTTACAACTGACGAACAAACTGTTACTCAACAAATCACACACAAGAGCTGATTCTAACACACCAAAAAATTGACAATAATTTTTGTTCTTCCCTTCAAATACTCCCAATCTTCCACCATTGTTAGAAGAAATCCTGCCAATGTTATTGACTATATCACTCACATTTATGTCCTTGTGTAATGTTTTTGATGCGAGAAAATAAAATTCCACCATCTAATCTCAGTCAAGGACTCTACAAGTGAATTCATAAACCGAATGCTTTGTAATAATGTCACTTGTCAAACTCTCTCAACTAGTGATTTGTTGAATAATAAATCACAGCTCCTTTCCATTGCCTATATAGGTGCACTGTGTTAGAATTACAGTCGAACTTCAATGGCGCGAACACCTTTGGGACCTCGAAATTCTGTTCAAGGCAGGGGGTAGTTCGAGCCACTGAGGTTACTGTCAGGAGGCATAACGTGATACTTTTAGACATCCTTTCGGTGTTCTATAATGAAAATGTATGGAAATGTATGCTGTGTGTACTCAACAGAATCGCCTCATGGAGGTGATTCTAATGAGTACACATAGCATACATTTGCAAGATAAAAGACTAAAATCTCCTTAATTATCCTCCACTATTTCTTATGTAGAGGATTTCGCTAGGGAATCAAGAACGGGTTCGACTCATCCATGGTAAACGAGCCATCAGTGTTTGAGCCATCGAAGTTCAACTGTATGTTTTAAATCTCAAGAGCAATGCAGTTCCAATGAAACACCTAAATCTCTGTTTAGAAACATAAATAAGGAAAATACTAGACAAACTTTCTTTGTAACACTGTTCATTGTAACACTGTTTTGGATAGGATGGATCCTAAAAATGTATAGATTATATCAAAAATGCATGTAAAAACCAAAAGTAGGAATGAGTTAAGAGTTTTGCATACCAGGGTCCAGTTGTTCAAAGCATTGTTAGCTTAATGAGTTTGTTAGTCGTCATATTGTTAACTGTTCTAGCAAGTAAAATATCTTTGTATTTTTGCTGAAAAAAATGTGAGTAGCTTTTGCAAAAATATAAGTATATTTGCCATATTAACTAATCAAAGTTTTAATGATTCATTAACTAATGATGCCATTAGTTTTGAACAACTGGCCCCATGCACCACAGTACATTCTTTCAGATCCCCAATATGGTTAATTTTAAAATGCGGCCCCCGCCCATAGGGGCTTGAAGAATTATATGGGCTGCATGATGCTTCCACGCAGAGCTGAATCCGGCCCGCACACTAGTACTGGTAAACCGCTTGGAGGATCTAAGCTGCCCAGGAACCGCGGTGCAAGGCGGACCGTCCATGCTAATAAACCCTATTGGTTTCATTGGGGGACAGGGCTTGAGATGTCATTTCATCTCAATGTCGGGTAAAAGTCCCACAAAATTGGAAGCAACGTCTCCAAAATGACCTTCACAGTGTTGACGGGGACGTTAAACCTCAAATCACACAAACAAATTCTGATGAAAATTTGTGATATTTTTCTTATTTCAACTCAAAACATAGGTTGTGGGTGCTCGTTAGAAACGCCTCATTGAGGGGGCTCTAATGAGTTCCCACAGCCTATGTTTTGGAGCAGATAGAATTGCCTCGATGAGGGAGTTCTAATGTGTATCCACAATCTAAATTTTGAGCAGAAATAAGGAAAATATTATTATATTTCATCTGAAAATTTCTGTTCTTTCAGTGGCAAAATTTACGATGAATTGAAAAGGAGAATTTTTGTAATGGGTAATAACGTACCTCCATAAGGTACACATGCCCAGTCTCATCCAGAACAAAATCGAATCTCACCATTTCAAAGAAATTTCTGAAAAATTTTAAATTCTGTAATAATTTATAGAATGGTCATTTTTTTATACAATGTATCCATTTTTAATCATATCCCGCTGAACCACAACAAGCCCTACCTTTGCAAACAATGTAGATCCAGATCAGATGGCTTCTGCAGAAACCCCCTTTCTCTCAGTAGAAGATGAGGCCTGTAAGGGTTTTGATTAATTTGACTTGTTAATGTGATTTCTGTCTTGCACATCTACCCCTCCTGGTGAACAATTATGGCAAGTATCAATTGAATCCGACTGATAGTGAAGGAGGAGTTGAGCATACAAGGTTTTTTAGCACATTTTTTAGCAAGTCAAGGGCCATAACTCTGTAATTATGTGACAAACTTTAGTGAAGTTTGCGCCTTGCACATCTACCCCTCCTGGTGAACAATTATGGCAAGTATCAATTGAATCCGACTGATAGTGAAGGAGGAGTTGAGCGGACAAGGTTTTTTAGCACATTTTTTAGCAAGTCAAGGGCCATAACTCTGTAATTATGGGACAAACTTTAGTGAAGTTTGCGCCTTGCACATCTACCCCTACTGGTGAACAATTATGGCAAGTATCAATTGAATCCGACTGATAGTGAAGGAGGAGTTGAGCGGACAAAATTTTGCAGACAGACCGCCCGCCCGCCCGACCGACAAACCAACCGACAGGCTGATTCCAGTATACCCCACTTTCAAACTACGTTTGCGGGGGTATAATGATATCACTGATGAATGGATGGAAAACTGGACCCTATATCCCATCATGCTTAGAGCAAGCATGACAAGAAGGGTTACATCATAGTGTAGTTATATAGAATATTACACGGTTGTTTTGATATCGGCCCTGGTCTCGGCCCGAGTTGCCTGTCTCAGCCCGAGCCGGAACGGCGAGGGCTGAGACAGGCCGAGGGCCGAGACCAGGGCCGATATCAAAACAACCGTGTTATATTCTTTTTATCATATACTTATTTGCGTAAAATATTCTAAGATAAAAGAAACATCTCCGTTAAAGCAAGTTTATTTCTTACCAACTTGTTACTAATGATGAACACACTCTGCAGAGGCCCAAATACATACATGTAAATAAAATACAGACTTGCTGTTGAAAAAAAGCTTCATTAACTATATATTACATGCATAACGACAAAATGTCACAATTTCTCAATGATTTAAAAATGATCATCACCTCTGACCTAAGATGATTTTTACTTCCTCTAAGGAAATAAATCACGGTAGCCGGTCATACTTGTTCAATGCAATCGTTATATTTAGACGCGGGAAAGTTTAATTCACGTCGACGCATGTTCTTGACTTGACGTCAATGGCGTCTCAGGAGATGTAAACAATGTTCAAAATGTATGACGTTAGAATCGGAAACAGCACTGAAATACAGATTACGCGACCATAACCGTTGAATGAGGCGTAAGTTTGGTTATTGTAATCTCGCATTTACACTGTTTTATCACGATAATCATTTTTGTTCTTCAATTTTTGTTCTCCTATTTTTATTCTTCTGTCCCGGCCCTTGTCCCAGCCCTCGAGTCAGCTAGTTTGACTGTGTAGGCGAGATGTCTGTCACTAGCATAGTTGGGATAGGGGGTGCAAAATCTGTTGTCTCAAGGGCAATACAAGAATAAGTATATGATAATATATTTTCTTGTCCTTTAAGATCATTGATTCCATTGTGGAATTTGGAAAATATTTTAGGGTCCCTGATGAGGCCTAATTGGCCAAAACTAGCTCGTCTGGCCCAGAAAATATATACACTCTATATTTTCTAGTTCTGCAGTATATTTCTTGCTTCCAAAGGACAACCCTTTTATAGAACATATTTTACATCAGGTAAACAAGCCCATGTAATGAACACCACTCCTTACCCCACTTTATACATGAATAGAGAAAACTGGGGTTTACATGGGTATGCATTAGTTTACTTATTTCTGTTCCAATTCACAGATTTTTGGTACTTGTTAGAACCACCTCAGTGAGGCAGTTCTAAAAAGCATCCACAAACTGTTTTCCAAGACATAGGTTGTTGGTACTTGTTAGAACCGCCTCAATGATGTGGTTCTGAGCACCTACAACCTAGATTTGGCATTAAAATTAGAAAAATTTACAGATTTTCATCAGAAATATCACTGTTTTGGAGAAATGAAAGAGTGTTCTATGTCACACAGATGTGTTATCTTAACCATGCAATGGTACTGGTTAATATTGTCCATTGCTGAAATATCGAAGGTCAACAGCCTGCTTTTGTCCTTGGATATACCAACTCAGCACAATATACACCAATATCAGTGCCTGTATTCTAATAATCTTAATGTATACAAGAAAAAAGCCAAATGGCATTATAGACGGGTTTTTCAGGGTTAAAGGTAGACCGGGACGTGGAAGCCCGGTCGCCTGGATGCCCGCTCGCCCGCCTGCACGGACATTGCTTTTCTAAACTGCACTAAAAACAATCACTACCAATGGTGTTAAACCCAACTGTATATCAATGATAATGATATTACATGATGATGTCAGGTTTCTGATGGTATATCATAGAATGAAGCAACTTTCTGACATTATCCAGATAATTGTTGTGCTTTAAATGCAAGTGTACTAGTGTAGACTGTCTATATATAACCTTGTTCCTAATTCTTGTTGAAAACTTGTTAACCCATTGCAGGTGGAAACCCCTAAAGGCATACCTTGGCAAACAGTGCAAGCCCAGATCAGACGCCGCACAACGCGGCGTCTGATCAGGGCCTGCACTATTTGCAAACAGAATTTTCCATAAAAAATAGAATAAGAACGAAAAAATAGGCCTGCCACCCCTTATATGACAAATGAACTTGTCCAACATATAGCAATGGAAGATTCCACTAATATACAATGTGTAATTATCAATTAATACTACCAGACTTCCTCACCTTGTAGTTTTATACTTTGACCCAGCTGCCATCAAAGAAGCCTCTTTTTCAAGGAAAATATTTCTTATTGTGTCATATACATCATTCCAAATTTCTGTTGTATTTTTACCTGCAGAAAGGGAAACAAGTAAAGTTTTTGTCGTGCAGCTGACATTTCATCAACATGATAATGCAAAATGTTCTGTACATAGGAACATTTTCACAAAGGTATGCATTACGATAACACATCCCACCACGCGACATAGTGCATATTTCTCATTTCCAAAAAGGCTACTTTTCTCATGAAAATCCCTGATATTTTTCTTATAAATAATGCAAACATAGGTTGTGCGTTCTCATTAGAACTGCCTCATTGAGGCAGTTTTAACTAGTACCCACAACCTAAGTCTTGGAGTAAAAATAAGAAAAACTAGACAAAAGTTGCCCAGTGGTGCACGTATACCCCAGGCCAGTGCCATCACCTCAGCTGAAAATAGCAATGTCAAAAGCTTCTTTGCATATACAGGCCATATTCCATAGAATGGCCATTTTCAAGATTCAACGGATAACTCTGAAAGTAGGAAAGCAAGAGTTATGGGTCATGTGTTCTGCACGTCGTCTCATGGTGTTCAACATTCGTGTGGAGTTTCATGAAAATATGTCAAGCCGCTTAAAAGTAATGGAGAAGACACAAAGATGTTAGCAGGCACATAATTTACAATCTTCAAAGGGAAATAATTTGTAATGTATGCAAACAAGAGTTATGGTTCTTGTGTTCTGCCCATCCTATTATCTTGCTTTACATTTGTTTGAAGTTTGATGAAATTATCTCAAACGGTTTTAAAGTTACAGAGCGGACACAAGTGTATGGTAAAACTATAAATATTCAAAGGACAATAACTCTGAAAGTAGGAAAGCAAGAGTTACGATTTATGTGTTCTGCACGTCGTCTCATGGTGTTTAACATTTAAATGAAGTTTCATGAAAATATGACAAGCGGTTTAAAAGTTATGGAGCAGACACGAAAATGCAAGTTTAAACATACAAAGGGCAATAACTCTGAAAGAAGACAAGCAAGAGTTACGGTTCATGTGTTCTGCAAGTCGTCTCATGGTGTTTAACATTTATGTGTAGTTTCATGAAAATATATCAAGCGGTTGAAAAGTTATGGAGCGGACACGAAAATGCAAGTTAAAACATACAAAGGGCAATAACTCTAAAAGTAGAAAAGCAAGAGTTACGGTTCAATTGTTCTGCACGTCGTCTCATGGTGTTTAACATTTATGTGAAGTTTCATGAAAATATATCAATCGGTTGAAAAGTTATGGAGCGGACATGAAAACGCAAGTTAAAACATACAAAGGGCAATAACTGTGAAATTAGAAAAGCAAGAGTTATGGTTTATGTGTTCTGCACGTCGTCTCATGGTGTTTAACATTTATGTGAAGTTTCATGAAAATATATCAAGCGGTTGAAAAGTTATGGAGCGGACACGAAAATGCAAGTTAAAACATACAAAGGGCAATAACTCTGAAAGTAGAAAAGCAAGAGTTACGGTTCATGTGTTCTGCAAGTCGTATCATGGTGTTTAACATTTATGTGCAGTTTCATGAAAATATATCAAGCGGTTGAAAAGTTATGGAGCGGACACGAAAATGCTAGTTAAAACATACAAAGGGCAATAACTCTGAAAGTAGAAAAGCAAGAGTTACGGTTCAATTGTTCTGCACATCGTCTCATGGTGTTTAACATTTATGTGAAGTTTCATGAAAATATATCAAGCGGTTGAAAAGTTATGGAGCGGACACGAAAATGCAAGTTAAAACATACAAAGGGCAATGACTCTGAAAGTAGAAAAGCAAGAGTTATGGTTCATGTGTTCTGCATGTCATCTCATGGTATTTAACATTTATGTGAAGTTTCATGAAAATATGTCAAGCGGTTCAAAAGTTATGGAGAGGACACGAAAATGTTAACAGACACACACACACACACACACACACACACACACACACACACACACACACACACACACACACACACACACACAAACACACACACAGAAAATACGAAAACTATATACCCCCATGAGTATGCCGGGGTTATAATAATGTATACCCCGTAAACCCCCGTTTTCTCTATAAAAATGGAGTAAAGGGGGTCTTCATTTCACTGACTAATTCACGTGATGCATGTGAAAAATAATTTTGCATAGAAAGATTTCCAATACAATTACAAGCCTGTGCAAAATGTTCTGTAAAACAGCAAAACACTTTTTTTTGTACAAGCTGCTTTTAATATTTTCTTCTGCAAAAATAGCAGTATATTTACCATATGAAATGATAAAAAATTTAACGATTTGTTATCTAATGAGGCAGTTAGTTTTAAAAAATGGTCCCTGTACAACAATTTTCTTAAGGCATGCATGTGCAGAATAACTCTACACAGAAAGATTTACATGCCTCTCCAAAAATGTACAACACAAGAATTTAGCCGAAGGCTATGTCGTGCCTGTGGATGCCCAAAATCAATAAACCATAAAATCTATGTCAAGGTCAAACATTGATGCTTGCATAAAAGCTGCCATTCCTAGATGCAACCTTGTCGCATGTATCACTAATGAAGCTCTTACAGTTCTTGACAAATTAACTTAAACAATAGGGTGAAAGCTAGGGTTGACGCAACAGTTCACTCTGTCAGTGAACCATGAAATGTGAGTGTTGAGTTTTACGTCTCACCAACAGCTAAGGTCATATGGAGATGGTACCTCGGTTTAAAGACTCATAAACCATGAAATGTACCATGAAATGTAGGTTAAGGTCAAATATGGATGCTTGCATTATAGTTTTCATCCCAAGATGCAAGTTTGTATTAATTATCAATTTATCATTAATGAAACTGTTATATATCTTGAGAAATGAACTTCCTTAGATACAAGTTTGCACCAAGTGTCATTAATAAAGCTCTTGTAGTTCTTGAGAAATAAACTTGGCCATTTGGATGAACAAAAGGGGTGTTGCATATGTTCACAAAATCAGTGAACCATGAAATGTAGGTCAAGGTCAAATATGGATCCTTACATTCAAGTTGATATCCCTAAATACAAGTTTGTTCCAAGTATTATTACTCATTAGTTCTTGAGAAATAAACTTGACCATCTGGGTGAATGCTAAGGTTGTCGTAAATGTTGATGGTTTGACAGAAGATGAACAACCAATTGGAACAAGAGGGCCATGATGGCCCTGGATCGCTCACCTGTTCCATACAGTAACAAGTGGGCCACAGGGAGGGCCATTATTGACCCCAGGGCTATAATGTGCATAATGTTGAGGGAGGTCTAAAAAGGTGAAGCTTCATAGCAAATATCAACAAAGGCTATAATTTGAACAATCTTGGCAAAGATCCACCAGATGAAGCTACATACCAAATATCAAAGACCTGGGCCTTTTGGATTCGGAGAAGATTTTTTTAAAGATATTCCCAACGTAAGCCTGTGTGAAACCAAATGGCCTCGGGGCAGGGGCATTTTTGGCCTCAGGGCTATAATTTAAACAATCTTGATAGAGGTCCACAAGATGAAGCTTCACACCAAATATCAAAGACCTGGGCCTTGCGGTTTCAGAGAAGAAGATTTTCAAAGATTATCCCTATATAAGTCCATGTAAAACCAAAGGGCCCCAGGGTAGGGGCATTTGAGGCCTGAGGGCTATAATGTGAACACTCTTGGTAGAGGTTCACTAGATGAAGCTCCATACCAAATATCAAAGCATGGGCCTTGCAGTTTTAGAGAAGAAGAATTTTAAAGATTTCCCTATATAAGTCTATGTAAAACCAAAGGGTCTCGGGTCGGGGGCATTTTTGGCCCCAGGGCTATAATTTGAACAATCTTGATAGAGGTCCACTAGATGAAAATTCACACCAAATATCAAAGACCTAGGCCTTGTGGTTTCACAGAAGAAGATTTTTAAAGAGATTCTCTATATAAGTCTATGTAAAACCAAAGGGCCCCATGGCGGGGGCATTTTTGGTCTCAGGGCTATAATTTGAACAATCTTGGTAGAGGTCCACTAGATGAAGCTTCATACCAAATATCAAAGACCTATGCCTTGTGGTTTCAGAGAAGAATATTTTTCAAGATTTTCCCTATATAGTCTATGTAAACCAAAGGGCTCCAAGGCGGGGGCATTTTTGGCCCAAGGGCTATAATTTAAACAATCTTGGTAGAGGACCACTAGATGAAGCTTCATACCAAATATCAAAGACCTGGGCCTTGTGGTTTCAGAGAGAAGATTTTTAAAGATTTTCCCTATGTAAAACCAAAGGGCCCCGGGGCGGAGGCATTTTTTGCCCCAGCATTATAATTTGAACAATCTACTAGATGAAGCTTCATACCAAATATCAAAGACCTTGGCCTTGCGGTTTCAGAGAAGAAGATTTTTAAAGATTTTCCCTATATAAGCCCATGTAAAACCAAGGGCCCCGGGCGGGGGCATTTTGGCCCCAGCACTATAATTTGAACAATCTTGGTAGGGGTCCACTAGATGAAGCTTCATACCAAATATCAAAGACCTGGGCCTTGACATTTCAGAGAAGAAGATTTTTTAAGTTTCGGTGGAAAAAATCTATTTTTGGCTCCTGTGACCTAGACGGGCAATGGACCGGAACCATTTGAACAACTTTGAAAGGGGACCATCTAAGGATCATTCCTGTGAAGTTTGGTCAAAATGCGATCAGTGGTTTAGCAGGAGATGTCGTTTGAAGAAATTGTTTACCCACAGACGCACGATGGACAAAAAGTGATCCCAAAAGCTCACCTCGTCACTACGTGACGGTGAGCTAAAAACAGATGAACAGACGGAAAATTAGACTCCTATATTGTACCATGCTAATAGCAGGCGTGACAACAACAATATACTTTTTATGCCCCCGCATCGGCATGATGCCGGGGCCATATATGTTTTTCGGTTTTCCGTACATGTGTACGTCCGTCTGTACGTGTTTGTGTACGTACGTACATGATCCTGTAACCTCAGGTTAAGGTTTTTGTAACAGGTAGAGCCTGAACTTTTAGAACTCATATTTTCCCAACCATTTGATGGAACTGGTTCATCTTTGGTATGATGATAGATATAGGTCCAAAGTTTTATTAAGCAATACCCCAACCCATGCCTGTGACCTCAAGGTGAAGGTCACAGACTTAGAAATTTTCAATATTAAAGACTCAGGTTAAGGTTTTTGTTACAGGTAGACCTGAACATTTTAGAACTCATGTTTTCCAAACCATTTGATGGAATTGGTTCATATTTGGTATGATTATAGACATAGGTCCTAAGTTTTATTCAGCGATACCCCCACCCATGCCCATGACCTCAAGGTCAAGGTCATGGACTTAGAAATTTTCCATGTTAAAGACTCCATTTGTACCTGGTAGAACCTGAACTTTTATGATGACTTTGGTTCATAGAATGATAGGTATAGGTACAATGTTTTATTCAGCAATACCCCCACCCATGCCTATGACCTCAAGGTCAAGGTCACAGACTTAGACAATTTTAATGTTAAAGATTTTAAAGAGCTCAAATTTTCCAAACCATATTATGGATTTGGCTTATATATGCTATGATGATAGATACAGGTACAAATGTTTATTTGGCAATAACCCCACTCATGCCTATGGCTTCAAGGTCAAGGTCACAGACTTAGAAATTTTTAATGAGATATTTTTAGAGTTGATATTTTCCAAATCATGTGATGGATTGAGTTTATATTTGGTATGATGTTAGATACCTGTCAATTTTATTCAGCGATACCCCCACCCATGCCCATGAGCTCTAGGTGAAGGTCACAGACTTAGAAATTTTTAATTAGATATTTTAAGAGTTTATATTTTCCAAATTATATGATGAATTAAGTTTATATTTGGTATGATGATTGATACTGGTCCAATACCCCTACCAATGCACATGCCCTAAAGGTCAAGGTCACAAAGAAATTTTTATTTAAAGTTTATTAAGAGCTCATACTCACCAAACCATATAGATCTGCTTCATATTTGGTATGATGATAGTTACAGGTCCAAAGTTGTATATACCCCCACCCCTGATCTCAAGGTCAGGGTCACAGACTTAGTCTTATTATGCTTTTAAAGTTTTAGGGCTCATATTTATAGATTGGCTTCATATTTGAAATGATGATAGATACAGGTCCCAAGTCTCATTCACCCATACCAAGGATCCTGCCCATGACCTCAAGGTCAAGGTCACACACTTAGAAAATTTTGTTGCAACATGGAGTTTCGGGGCGAGGCGGGGCCCTTGGCGGGGGCATCTGTGTTGTCTGGACACATTTCTAGTTCTTTGGTGTGTTTGTGCAAAGTATGTGAATATAATAAAAATTTTCTATACAATGAAACATATAGGCACAACTGACAATATCATGTGAAAAGACAAAACTAATCATGCACAGGTAAGAGGGGGTATCCACAAATTATTTTTCTTATTTCTGCAGGAAATGAAAACACATATTGTGTGCACTCATTAGAAACACCTCGCTATGACGATGAAAATGTGTTTGAAATAGTGGTAGTTCTTATGATTAAGGGTCAGCACCAGGTCATGAGACATAATTTGGATGATTTACCAGTAAAGATGTCTTCAATTTTCCATAAAATAATGGAACATTTGAATCGCCTTAGTGAGGCAATTTTAACTAGAGAAAGGGACCAGTGGGTCACGTATATCCCCAGCCAGCACCACCCTCTGCTATATCTTTTGAGCTTGTATGTAATATGAATGAAGAAGTCAAGAAGCTATATGAATCTATAAATGTGCTTATAAAAGCTAAACCAAACATTAAATTCTTAAATGGACCAAGGGAGGAAGGGCATCAAAGTTACTGAAGGGGTGGGGGCATCAATGTTACTGAAGCAGCAGCGTAGGCTATGCATCAATGAAATCTTCTTGAACTGGTATGCAAATTTGATGCAAGTATCAACTGAATTTGTCTTAGAGTTTAGAACATACAGGCGTCTATAAACTTTTTCATAAAACTTTAACCAAATGTAACATTTCTAAGTCTGTGACCTTGCGGTCAAGATCACCTTGGGTGGGGGAAGAGACATACATAACAAAATCTTTGGACTGATATGAAACATTGATGCAAGTATCAACTGAATTTGACCCAGAGTTTAGAACATGCATGTATCTATAAAGTTTGTCATAAAACTTTAACCAAATGTAAAATTTCTAAGTCTGTGACCTTGACCTCAAGGTCACTGTAGGGGGTGGAACATGCATCAATGAAATCTTTAGACCAGTATGTAACTTCAGTGTAAGTATCAACTAAATCTATGAAAGGGTTTAGAAGATATAATCACGCAAAACTTTAACCAAAATGTTAACAGACGGACGAATGGCAAGACGAAAACATTATACCCCCATAGCATTCTTCGTATGCCTGGGTTATAACCATAGCATACTTCGTATGCCGGGGGTATAATGAGTAGGGTACCCACAATATACCTTTTCATGATAAAATAAGAAACAATTCAATAAATTACCCTTTAGGGGAATGGGCATACCTTCAGGGGAGGCAACTCCGGCAAAAGTATTTCTGTCTCCCATGTCAACAGGGGTCAACAAGCAAATTCATTCCGTTGAGAGTAGACCCCTTTTAATGGGACAGGGCTTATAGAAAAGCACAGGAAGTCCCAAAACTTGTCTCCCTTTGAAAAATGTCATAAGAATCTGCCATGTGTTCCCACTGCCCTTAAATATTTGTTTTCTGGAGCTTTGGGAAGGATTTCATGGGACTTGAGGACGAAATCGAATCAACCGTGGTAAGCCATCATTGTTCAATCCACTGAAGTAAATGTTTAAACTCAACCTCGACCTACTTCTTCTTTAGACGACTCTGTGGTGTAGTGGAAAAGCTACTCGCTTTGTAAACCAGGAGTCATGAGTTCAATTCCTGGCTTCTCAAGACCTTTCGATGATTCTTTAAAGCAAGGTCTCTTCTCCATATGATTTTAGTTATTGATGGAAACACACACAGCCTTTCCTTCCCAACAAGTAAGTTTTGTTTGTTTGTTTGTTTGATTTGAGGTTTAACATCCCCATCAACACTGTAAAGGCCATTTTGGACACATTGAATCCAATTTCATGGGACTTTTACCCGACATTGAGACGGAATGACATCTCAAGCCCTTGTTGCCCAATGGAACCAATAGGGTTTATAAGCATGGATGGTCCGACTCTCACACAATAAGTAAGTTATATTCCTTTTCTTTGGTTCAAATTGATCAGGGATTTTCCTAGGCTTCAGAATCAGGGTCCAGGGGCCGCTGGGTTTGGGAAAAAGAGCTCGCTAATATTTATAGTTGGGAATTTAAATCAGCTGTAACTTTGTCAATTTTAGTTCAATTTTCATGAAATTTTTATCAAAATGTAGTACAACATCAGAAATTGGGAAATTTGTTATAAAATTTGGGAGTATCTGTCTATAAATTGGGAAACCGGCCCCAAAGTGGCACTAGGAAAAGCCCTGTTGATTACTTTTTAGAGACATGAATGAAAGCTTTTTCTTGCATACCAGATATGAATATCAAACATTTAACCCTTATCTTGCTGAATATTCATTTAAGCCACACACATTTCTGTCTATAAACCAATCGAAGTACTGGATGTAATTTATTGCCACAAATTCATAAACATAATGCCAAACAGTGTAGATCCTGATCAGATGGCTTCTTCAGAAGCCATCTGATCTGGATCTACACTGTTTGCAAAGATAGGGGTTGTCCTTAACAGCAAGGTAAGGGTCAAACAGGGTATAGAAAATCTCATCTCACTCTGTTTATCCATTATCCAATCTACTTATTCCACCCTGCTGTGCAATATTGGTAATTGCAAAACATGTTGACAAGAGTGATGACAAAACTGCAACTGAAAACTTACATTTAACCCATTTTGTACCGAATGGAATCTTCCTCCTTATATAGAGCAGGAGTCCATTTAAAATTCCTTTGTATGGATTGGATCTAGCCATTTCAAATCCCTGGAATGCCTTGATCAACTAATACCTTGCCATAGTTTCAGTTATGGGCATCTCTCAGGTTGAAAATGCCTTTTAATATCAAATCCACTTTCATAAAAAATTCTTATAATCTCATATTCATGTAATGAGCAAGATGACTTCAAAGTAAGTACCTTGTTTTCTGACATAGTCATTGAAAGTATCTTTAAAACAGTATCTTTTGTTTATCAGCGTGTCCTTCAATGATGGCATCTGAAACAACAGTATATAAGATATTTTCTTGAAGAACTGTAGGAGTAATAAATAGAGGATATTTACTTTTTTTCAGATGAATACCAAAAATATTTCATCGAGTGTGTTGAAAATATTAGAAATTTCACAAGTGTGAAGCACGCGTGAAAACACTGATGTTTTCAATATATGAGATGAAACATTTTTTTGATATTCTTAAAAAAAAAGTAAATTTTCTTTTTATTTTATAATATTTTAGGACACTTACTGTAATTGATCAATCGGATCTTACATCACAATCTTTTACTTGGCTATGACGTCACAACTGTCAGTTTCAAAACATAAACAGATCACCATTTTGAACAAAACATTTTTACAGTACAAAGAGTGCTTTTCAAGGTATTTTACAGAATCATTTTAAAGATAACATATATGAATTTTGGCAAGAAAAGTGTTTCAGGCTGCTTCTGAGAAATAACATGGTCATGTTATTTTTCACTGTGAAAATCTCATTTATATTTTCACACTGTGAAAATAACACTTTTATTTGTTTCAGATATGCATTGATTTCACTGCTATGTATAAAATAAATAAAATTCAGCAAGCTCATGATAGAAGAGCACTTACTGCACAAGTGACCTGAAAAGGCTCAGCCCATTCCAGCCCCTGTGCATGTACAGAGGACCTGCGTTATAACGACATTTGTTACAATGGCAAAACTTGTTATAACGACAATTTCAATGGAATGAATTCTTAGCTCAAGGTTTAGCCTCGATTCCGACCGGCTTGGGTTTCCCTTGGGTTGCAAATACCCAAATAGAACAAGTAATGATGTGGAAAAGACCTTTTATAAGCTGTCAAACTCCTGACTGGGATTCTTTATAACAGTAAATTCATTATAACGGAACAATAATAGGGAACAAAAACTGTCGTTATAATGAAGGTCATTTGTATCTAATAGGGCTGGATGCACAACTTCTTGCAGGAAACTCCCTCAAAATCTCCACCACATGTCTGTGAGCCACAAAGGCTCAGCTAAAGTAGAAGTGAAGGCAATGACTATTACATTTGTTTCTTGGAGTAATGATGTGGACAAGACTGTCCCCGGACGTTAGCCCCCCAGGACGTTTGCCCCCCAATGACTTAATCTAAAAGTAGCCATCAGAAGAGATGGCAAATCCCCCGACCAAAAGCCAATATGGCCTTCAGATGATTGTTCACCAATAGAAAGTGCACCAGAATTAAACCAGCAATATATCACCAAAGTATTGCAGTTATTGCCATCACAAGATTATACTGTCAGGGGAGATAACTAAAAAACCAGGGCACTCAGAAATGTGGTTCTTGTGCATGACATGCCTGCTTAAGCTCATGTATTTCTGTACAAAGTACCATCAATATGTCTCAAAAGGTATTGGAGATATGGTGATCACAAGCTGGTCATACTGTTATATTGGAAGGGTAGATAACTCAAATACCACAGCACCAACAGTTGTGGTTCTTGCACATGACATCCCTTCTGTACCTTGTATACAATTGTGCCAAGTTCCTTCAATATATCTCAAAGGGTGTTGGAGTTATGGCCATCACAAGGTTATATTGCCAGGGGATATAACTAAAAAACCAGAACACCCAGAGTTGTAATTCTTGAGCATGACACACCTGCTTAACCTCATGTACATCTGCATCAAGTACCACGAATATGTCTCAAAGGGTATTGGAGGTACGATGATCACAAGGTTGTCATACTGTTATATTGAAAGGGGAGATAACTCAAATATCATAGCACCCAGAGTTAAGGTTCTTAGGCATGAATCGCCGTCTCAACGTTGTATACAATTATGCCAAGTACCATCAATATATCTCAAAGGGTACTGGAGTTATGGCCATCACAAGGTTATATTGTCAGGGGAGATAATTGAAAAAAAAAACCAGGGCACCCAGAGTTGTGGTTCTTGCACGTGACACACCTGCTTAACCTCATGTACAACTGTACCAAGTATCATCAATATATCTCAAAAGAGTGTTGGAGATGTGGCCATCACAAGGTAGTGATTCTATATTATTGGAAGGGGAGATAACTAAAAAACCATGGCACCAAGAGCTGTGGTTCTTGTGCATGACGCACCGTCTCGGCCTTGTGAACAACTGTGCCAGGTATCATCAATATATCTTAAAGGGTATTGGAATTACGGCCATCACAAGGTTGTCACTCTATTTTATTGGAAGGGGAGATAACTCCAAAACCATGGCAACCAGAGTTGTGGTTCTTGTGCATGACATGCCGTCTCAGCCTTGTGAACAACTGTGCCAGGTACCATCAATATATCTCAAAGGGTATTGAAGTTATGGCCATCACAAAGTAGTCATTTTATTTTATTAAAAGGGGAGATAACTAAAAAAGTATGGCATCCAGAGTTCTGGTTCTTGCACATGACACGCCATCTCAGCCTTGTGAACAATTGTGCCAAGAACCATCAATGAATCTCAAAGGGTATAGGAGTTATGGCCATCACAAGGTTGTCACTCTATTTTATTGGAAGGGGAGATAACTCCAAAACCATGCCAACCAGAGTTGTGGTTCTTGTGCATGACACGCCGCCTCAGCCTTGTGAACAACTGTGCCAGGTACCATCAATATATCTCTAAGGGATTTGGAGTTATGGCCATCACAAAGTAGTCATTCTATTTTATTAAAAGGGGAGATAACTAAAAAAGTATGGCATCCAGAGTTCTGGTTCTTGCGCATGACACGCCGTCTCAGCCTTGTGAACAATTGTGCCAAGAACCATCAATGAATCTCAAAGGGTATAGTAGTTATGGCCATCTCAAGGTTGCATCTACGGACGGACGGACAGACGGACGGACAGACGGACGGACGCCAGGCTGATCGCTATATCCCCCCGAACCTATTCGGTCGGGGGATAAAAATGGACATTTGCCCCCCAGTTGAAAATGCGACCCGGACATTTGCCCCCCAGAGCTTATTTTTGGTATGGACATCTCCCCCCCAGTGCTTATTTTACAGGTGGACAATTGCCCCCCACTGCTTATTTTAGAAAGGGACATTTGCCCCCCAACCTGGCTAGACAAGGATATTCATTACACAGACTTGTATATAGCTACATAATTTACATGATAACGTTTTGGTTAAAGTTTTTCAGCCCATTCAAGATCATTTCAATTTCTTCAAGAATTAACCATCAGCGTATCCAGTGTAAAAACCACTTGAGTACAGGCGTCTGACACTGGACCCTCAGTGAGGCACAAACTCAATATATGGTTCTGTAGCTGACTTGCGTAACCCTTATCCTGCTGAATAAATTAAGCATCTCCAATTGTTGACTATTAACCATCACATTCTTAGTATATTTTTGTTAACTTAACAAATTGCATGACAAACAGTATAGATCCGCATCAGATATGGCATCTGATCGGGATCCATACTGCTTTCTAACGTAGGGGTTGTCCATAACAGCAGGTTATTATGGAATTCATATTTATATAGATGGAGTAATTTATTGCTTAACATTTTGTATTTCTGATGATAATAAACCAATAAATACATTGTTTTCCTCCTTTGTGTTAGCCCGGGTCTATCTGGGGGCAAATGTCCCTTTCTGAAACAAGCAGTGGGGGGCAAATGTCCACCTGTAAAATAAGCACTGGGGGGCAGATGTCCATACCAATAAAAGCACCACAGACACTGCATAATACCCCGCCACTGCTAAGCAATGTAACTTATTTCAAAATATATCAAGGCTAAATAACTAGAAAGGGGATAGCAGAGATATGATCCGCAAGTGTAAAGTCTTAATGTGAGTGGATGAAGTTGTTAGAAGATGTAGGAAGCATATGTAAAAATCCATTTTTCAGACATTTGATGGGAAGGCAACTCAATAAGCTGACATTATTAGAAAATTATGGAGGCAAGTATTTACCTTAAATGGCTGTGGAACATGTATCTTTATGTGGTACATGTAAGAATTTCATGTTTTTCGATGTACTGCCTGTCTGACTATATTCTTTCGTGAAGACTGATCATGAAGTAATTTATATGAATATCTATGAAGTTTCAGCAAGATATTGTAAATAATAAAGGAACTACAGTCTAAAATGCATTTTAAATACTTCAAGGGCAGATAACTCAAGAACTGGTACAGCCAGAGTAGCGGTCCTTGGCCATGATATGAACCATTTAGTCCTCTATATATCTGTGAAGTTTCATCGAGATATTCCATATAGTAAGGGAACTAGAGGCCAAAAACCATTTTTCAGATATTTCAAAGGCAGATAACTCAATCGCTGGGAAAGCCAGAGTCATGTTCCTTTGCCACAGTATATAACAATTCATCTACTACATATCTATGAAGTTTCAGCAAGATATTGTAAATGATAAACGAACTACAGTCTAAAATGCATTTTTTAAATACGTCAAGGGCAGATAACTCAAGAACTGGAACAGTCAGAGTAGCAGTCCTTGGCCACAATATGAACCGTTTAGTCCTCTCTATATCTGTGAAGTTTCATCCAGATATTCCATATCTAATAGGGCTGGATGCACAACTTCTTGCAGGAAACTCCCTCAAAATCTCCACCACATGTCTGTGAGCCACAAAGGCTCAGCTAAAGTAGAAGTGAAGGCAACGATCAGGAATCGATACACTTAACCCACAGCTCCCATCAGAGACACCAAAGGGAAAGAAACACAAACAAGAAATAACAGACCCTAATGGAAACATCAATAGCGGAAAAGGACAGTTACTTTCCCACAAAATGGCCAATAGGCTATTCAAAATAAAATAATATAAGCGACACAAACACCCAAAGACAAACCATAACAAAAATAAACCGTGACAGAAGAACTGCCTTGGAACGGTCAGCGGAAATGAATCCACAAGCCTCTCCCTTACTTCCATCGCGATTAAGACAAATAATTTGTTCAGTTCGCATGAAGGCCTCCTAACTCATCTCCGTGAACACAAAAATCAAACAACCACAGAGCATACATGTGCTGGCTTGCTGGAGCCTTTGTTGCTCACCTATGCAAAAGTACAATTTTCTCATGTGCTGGCCCAGTTAGTGTCACACAACAGATTAACATTTTTTGTACCAAATGGAATCTTCATCCTTATATATAGCAGGAGTCCATTTCAAAATTTAGGGGGGGCAGGTTGTGTTTTCATGAAAATTTATTTGGAAAATGGCTTAACTTTTGGCAAACAATGGAGGCCCTGAGTAGATGCCACAGAATAGACCCCGCATTCTGCGGCGTCTGATCTGGGCCAGCACTGTTTGCCAGGGTACCCGTTTTGGGGTTTCTGGTACTAATTGGGTTAAAGAGTTCTTAGCATATCTGAAAGCATCAAATGCCATAAAATTAAAGTGAATGAATACAACTGACCATTTTTTTTATATTTTTGCAGGGGAGGAAACTTTTAGGACTTCCTATAATCTGTGCCCCACTGAAGCAAAGGTATAACATTATTCATGCTTCAATAAAAATATTGAGTCATAGATCTATGTCATATGATCAATTATTGATGTAACAAGAAAACAGTCTGAGGGACAGTCCAATCCCCCGCCGTACTTTGTATCAAGGCTCAACCTTGTGACCGTCACCTGTGACCTTGACCTTGAGTTGGCATGGTTTATTTATGGGTTCTGCACATCAGCTTACTGAGGGGGTATGTTTCATGAAAGTTTAATGAAAATCCTTCCAGGGGTAAAGGAGATATGGAACGGACACAAAAACTCCAAGTTTCAAATTCGTGACCTTCCAATGTGACCCTGACCTGGTGTCAGCATGATTCATTTATGGCTCTGGACATGAGCCCACAGAGGGAGATAACTGACTAAAGTTTAATGAGAATCCTTGCAGGGGTAAAAGAGATATGGAACGGACACAAAATTCCAAGTTTCAAACACTTGACCTTCAAATGTGACCTTGACCTTGAATCAGCATGGTTCATTTTTGAGTTCTGCACATCAGCTTACTGAAATCTAAATTGAATATTTGACCCAAGTTTAATGAAAATCCATCCAAGGGTAAAGAAGATATGGAATGGACACAAAATTCAAAGTTTCAAACTCGTGACCTTTATCTGTGACCTTGACCTTGAGTTGGCATGGTTCATTTATGGGTTCTGCACATCAGCTCACTGAGAAGAATAATTGACCAGTTTAATGAAAATCATTCAAAGGGTTCATGAGATATAAGGTGGACAAGAAAGTGTTAGGGACAGAGAGATGGACAGACAGATGGACGGACAGATGAAGGCCATTTCTATAATCCCTGCTCCACTTCGCGGTATGTTTTTTTGATAAAATTAACATGGTTTTCCAACATATGATTGGATGTTTATTAATATTCAATGATTCTGTTGTGTTGTAAATGATTTCCTGCTTGACTTTGGGCTCTCAAACCAGATGTTTTGTCATATAATCAAAATAGAAAACAATGTGAACATACGCAGTGAGTTAAATTTTTCTGAATCTTATCAAAGTATAACAAGTAGTTACTAGTAAAGCGCACATGAACCCAGGCAATCAGATGCCCAGAAATCAGTGGAAGGGAGATATATTTCATGATCAATCTCCATGAAAGAATGTAGCTGAACTCTTTTTGTCACCAGTTCACTGCACAGCCAAATGAGCCGCAAAAGACAAATAATAAACCATGTGAAAATGGTATCAAGTTGCACATACCTCCCACATAGGTTTATAATCATCAGTAACCACATACTTGTTGACATCCAGTTCATCAAACGGATGATATGGTTCTCTACAAAACCTGAATACAAAAGATACTATACAATTTTACTATACATACATCTCTTTATCATATGATGTCTCGCCTGAGAGTGTAATAATAACAAGTAATAAATTCCGTAATCCACTAGTCGTTTGAATATGCAAATTATATAGATACGCCCTGTAACTTTACATGCATGATGTCCTTAACTACGTCACGTTTACTAATATTGACATTTTTGTAAAACAATCGTGAATAAAATGCATTTTAAATATCATATGATAAATAGAATCTTGCATTTCTGCATATGTATTATTGAATTTATTAAACTCGTTGAGGAAAAGGAATAAAATGCTCGGCAAAGCCTCACATTTTATCCCTTTTCCTGAACTCGTTTAATAAATTCAATAATACATGGACACTTCTGTAAGATCCTCTATTTATAACACTGTTCATAATAAAACTTTTAGATATAACATAGTTTAAAGAGTGTCCAAACATGTACAGAGTCCATAAATGGTCGTTTTTCCTATTTTATTTACACTTTTTTGCTTGGATGTAAAAAGGATGTTTAAATAACACTGTTTCTTCTTATGGCCCCAACAATAATGTTATACAGTAGATGTGGTGTATAACTCAACCCTTTTGTACCAAATGGAATCTTCCTCCTTATATATAGCAGGAGCCCATTTCAAAATTTAGGGATGTTAGGTTGTGTTTTCATCAAAATTTATTTGGAAAATGACTGAAGTTTAAGCAAACAGTGGAGGCCCTGATCTGACGCCACATTTTGCAGCATCTGATCTGGGCCTGCACTGTTAACCAGGGTACCTGTTTTGGGGTTTCTGGTACTAAATATGTTAAGAGAGAAAAGCATAATTACTTGGCAGTAAAGAGTGTATGTGTACCAGTCTATAGGATCATCAAATTTTCTTGTCAAACCCTTCAGCCTGGTAGGCCACAGCAAATAGCTATGCAACCAGTGTAGATTCAGATGAGATGGCTCATAATGAGTATTACATCATGATGTAATCGTCATCTTGTTAACCTATTGCATGCTAGTGGACTCTGTCATTGATGCCCCCGTCCATCGGGGCTTGCAGAAATAGATTGGGCTGTATGATGCTTCCATGCAGAGCTGAATCTGACCAAACGCCAGTACTGGTAAACCGCATAGAAGGACTAAGCCTGCCCAGGCAAAGCGGTGTGAGTCAGATCGTCCGATGAATATAAGCCTTCTGCTGAATCTGACCACACACCAGTACTGGTAAACCGCTTAGAAGGACTAAGCCTGCCCAGGCAAAGCGGTGTGAGTCAGATCGTCTGATGAATATAAGCCTTCTGCTGAATCTGACCACACACCAGTACTGGTAAATCGCTTAGAAGGACTAAGCCTGCCCAGGCAAAGCGGTCTGAGTCAGATCGTCTGATGAATATAAGCCTTCTGGTTTCATTGGGCAGCAGGGCTTGAGATGTCATTTCATCTCAATGTCGGCTAAAAGTCCCACAGAATTGGAAGCAACTTCTCCAAAATAACCTAAACAGTGTGTACTGTGAGGTTAAACACCAATTCAAACAAAAACTCTTCCATTGCTATATGTTGGACAAGTCCATGTGTTATACAAGAGCTGTCGCATGACAGCCTAGCTCGCCTGTTTCGCGCCTTCAAGATATACGGTAAAATTATTGAACCATGAAATATAGATCACACCCACCATATAGTTTAAGGTCAATCATCAGGTCACATGGAACATATATTCCAGATATTACATTTCAGAATCAAATTGTGTCTGAATTATAAGGCTAATCATTGAACCTTGAAAATAGGTCACACTGGCCTAGATATATTTCTATGTCAATCATCTGGTCACATGGAATTGAATATTCAGATATGAAGTTTCTCCATCCAATATTATTCAAGATATAAGTCAAAGTCATTGAACCATGTAATATAGGTCAAACTGACCTAGATATATATTGAGGTCAATCATCTGGTTGCATTGAAGTAATATCCCAGCTATAACATTTTGTTATCAAAATATCATTCAAGATAATATGCAAAATCATTGAGCCATGAAATATAGGTCACACTGACCTAGATATATTTTGAGGTCAATCAGCAGGTCACATGGAACTAATAATCAAGGTATGACATTTCTTTATCAAATAGTATTCAAGATTATAGGCAAAATCAGAGAACCATGAAATATAGGTCATACTGACCTAGATATATTTTGAGGTTAATCATGGGGTCACATGGAACTAATTATCCAGGTATGACATTTTTCCATCAAATAGTATTCAAGATAATAGGCAAAATCACTGAACCATGAAATATAGGTCACAGTGACTGAGATATATTTGGTGGTCAATTATCGGGTCACATGGATGTAATAGTCCAGGTATGACATTTCTTCTTCGAATAGTATTCAAGATAATAGGCAAAGTCACGGAACCATGAAATATAGGTAACAGTGACCTAGATATATTTTGAGGTCAATCATGGGGAAACATGGTACTAATATCCATGGTATAACATTTCTCCAACAAATAGTCTTCAAGATATAAGGCAAAATCACTGAACCATGAAATATAGGTCACAGTGACCTAGATATATTTTGAGGTCAATCATGGGGTCACATGGTACTAATATCCCAGGTATGACATTTCTCCAACAAATAGTCTTCAAGATATAAGGCAAAATCACTGGACCGTGAAATGTAGGTCACCATGACCTTCACCCTTTTACACTTGAACCAATGTCACATGGTTGGCTGATATATAACCAATTTTGTTTATAACTCGTTAGCATATAATATTGGAAACACATATAACAAATTACAAAGGAGTCCTAGATTTTGATCCCTAGCCCCACCCTATCCTCCCTCCCAGGGGTGTGTTGTCTTGGAATCTCAGAAGACACGCCTGGGTATCCAACTTGTAAAATATGAATCCCTTGTGATGAGTGTCTGTTGAGATATAAGCAATTCAAAAACTTGAACACAGTTTTACAGAGGTGTTCTAGATTTTGACCCCTAGTCCCCACCCCGGGGCATGAACCCAGGGGTCTGTTGTCTTTGAACATCAGAAGACCCTCCCAGGTACTTAAGTTCCAAATATGAGTGCTCTGTGATGAGTGACTGTTGAGATATAAGCATTTGAAAAACTTGAAAGCAGTGCGACGGGAACGCACACGCACACACACACAAATGTGGTGACAACAATAGCTCTCCATGTACTTCGTACAGGCGAGATAATAATAAGGGGTGTCAGACCTTTTTTTCATTTTTATTCTATTTTTGATGGAAAATTCTGTTAGCAAACAGTGCAGGCCCTGATCTAATGCCGCATTCTGCGGCATCTGATCTGGGCCTGCACTGTTTGCCAAGGTACCCCTATAGGGGTTTCCCGCATGCAATGGGGCTAATGATTTTAACCCTTATCCTGGTGAACATGACAACCACTATCTTTGCAAACAGTGTTGTTCCAGGTCAGATGGCTTCTGATCAGGATCTACACTGTTTGCCATGTATTTTGTGAACTAAATGAATTCATTATATTAACCCTTGTCTTGCTGAGCCCGGATATGCCTTATCTTTGAAACAATGTAGATCCAGATCATACGGCTTCTGAAGAAGCCATCTGATCAGGATCAACATTGTTTGCCATCCAGTTTATGAATTTGTTGCAATAATTTGCATCAAGTAATCTAATTGGCTGATAATCAGTAGTGGGTGGGACATAATTAAATATTCAGCAGGACAAGGGTCAAGTAAATTGATAGGCTAATAGTCAGAAATGGGTGTGGCTAAATCAATTTATTCAGCAGGATAAGGGTTAACTAAAACCCACATCTATGAATGTATTGTAATTTACGTAATTTTATGTAATGTATTCCTATACCCCTGGATTTTGAAGTAGACTTTATCATCTTGAATCTGGACACATCCACTTTTGTCTTGAACCCAATATACACGGACTAGTAACTGATTGATATGCCAAAATATGTTGTCCTGTCTTGGTATATCTATCTTCGAATACTGCCTACGCCCTCGGGGGGCATTTTCGGCAGGTGTACATTATGTACATTCTAGCTTTGCAGGATGAAAGCCTACACAGTAACCATGTAGTTACGGTAGGGATCTTTAACCTGCACAGGGGATGGTTCTCCCTGTACAGGGGGCCTCCAGTTAATGTCCCGATCTGAAGGACAGTGCATTTTATCACATTCATCCCTGCAAATGATGCCAGTGGAGCGTGTTATTTTATCACCACTGCCGGGGATCGAACCCTGGACCTCTAGCATCAGATACAAGTGTACTGACCACTGAGCTATATCAAACATAAGCAATTTAAATGCATTATAGTCAATAGAAATTAATTTGACCACTAATTGAATGTTAGTTGTCAATTTTGACACAATGTGGTGTTACCATTTTAATGTTGTGTTGATTAAATTTGAATCAAAGCCACTTAAAGCCTCTTTTTTTGACGAATATATGCCAATTAAAATAATGCTACAGTTCTACTAACAGTACTATTGCTTTTTTTTTTTTGCTTTTTGTTTTAAAAAATAGTTTTGTTGAAATAGGGGATATCTTAAGCAATGAAACTGTAGCTTCCAAACATTTTGAGGCTCAGCCATGTTAGCAATTTCACACAAATAGCATCACTTTTAGACTTAGGTCTGAGTTTTCATAGATGTGGGTTTTAGTTAACCCTTATCCTGCTGAATAAATTGATTTAGCCACACCCATTTCTGACTATTAGCCTATCAATTTACTTGACCCTTGTCCTGCTGAATATTTAATTATGTCCCACCCACTACTGATTATCAGCCAATTAGATTACTTGATGCAAATTATTGCAACAAATTCATAAACTGGATGGCAAACAATGTTGATCCTGATCAGATGGCTTCTTCAGAAGCCGTATGATCTGGATCTACATTGTTTCAAAGATAAGGCATATCCGGGCTCAGCAAGACAAGGGTTAATATAATGAATTCATTTAGTTCACAAAATACATGGCAAACAGTGTAGATCCTGATCAGAAGCCATCTGACCTGGAACAACACTGTTTGCAAAGATAGTGGTTGTCATGTTCACCAGGATAAGGGTTAAAATCATTAGCCCCATTGCATGCGGGAAACCCCTATAGGGGTACCTTGGCAAACAGTGCAGGCCCAGATCAGATGCCGCAGAATGCGGCATTAGATCAGGGCCTGCACTGTTTGCTAACAGAATTTTCCATCAAAAATAGAATAAAAATGAAAAAAAGGTCTGACACCCCTTATTATTATCTCGCCTGTACGAATTAATCGAATTATGGATATCCATAATTATCCTCTGCAAATAAACTTATGAATAATGACTGCTCCCTTTGCCAAAAAAAAAAAAAAAAAAAAAAAAAAAGAAAAAGCTCGACTATTCGCGTCAGATTTTCGATTTAGCTGTGTAATAAAAGCCGGGATTGAGGTGGAGGTAATGTCGGGTAGGCTTAGTGGTGGCCTATGGTGTTGGCGATATATGTTTTGTTTGATTTGAGGTTTAACGTCCCCTTCAATGTTATTTAGGGCATTTTGGAGACGTTGCTTCCAGTTATGTTGGTCATTAAGCCTTCATTGAGATTAAATGACATCTCAATCCCGCCGGCTTCGATAGCTCAGTCGGATGCGCGTCTGACTGGTGCTCAGGAGGAATCGGTCGGCAACATTCTTTCGTGGAGATTGATCATGAAATATTTTCTACAGTCATTCTCTCCCTTCCGCTGATTCAAGAAGGGAAGCTGTCAGTTTCTGGCGAAAGAATGTGCACTGTACTGGTTAACTGCTTACGTATAAGCCTGCCCAGGAAACGTGTGGATAGGTAAACTGACTGGCTCAAAAATGACCTAAATTAGTGTTGACTGTGCCGTTAAACTCAAATACAAACAAACAAACAAACAAACAAACAAACATCTCAATCTCTGTCGCCCATTGACTCGCACGACTTTGTTTGGACAGACTTAGACCTTCTAAAAGATTTACCAGTATTCTCAGCTCATGCAGCCAAATCTATTTCTCCAAGCCCCGATGGGCGGGGGCCAGGAGATATATCTGAATCTGCTTGGTACTCCATACATCTCAAGTAGAGTGTTTGTTTGTTTGATTTGAGGTTTAACGTCCCCGTCAACTCTGTAAAGGTCATTTTGGAGACGTTGCTCCCAATTTTATGGGACTTTTACCCGACCTTGAGATGAAATGACATCTCAAGCCCTGCTGCCCAAATGAACCAATACGGGGTTATTAACATGGACGGGTCGACTCGTACCGCTTTGCCTGGGCAGGCTTAGATCCTCTACGCGGTTTACCAGTACTCGTGTGCGGGTCGGTTTCAGCTCTGCGTGGAAGCATCATGCAGCTCATCTATTTCTTCAAGCCCCGATGGGCAGGGGCCGTCAAATAGTGTTATATGGATATATGTTAATACTATATTTAATGACCATGTGCATTTTTCTCCAGAAAGCATGCACGGATTGCCTGTTTGGATCATTATACGCTTACGTCCGATTAGGTGCGCAGTCCTCATAGAGGTGATTCCAGAGGGACCGGATGCGTTGGCCGGAATTTCAAGATCTTACCGCTGGTTCCGATATTTAACTGCCCACATGGCGGGCGTTCAGCGTATGCCGCCGTTGCTTTGGAAGCCTTACGGGCTGAAAAGGCTGCACGACAGATAGGTCCCTTTGACCGGCCATCATCTTCCAGCGATGATGAAGACCTTGAAGATTTTGAAGATTTTTACAATAAACAATCACGTGTTTTAGGGAGAAATCATTAAACCAAAAGCTTTGGCGATGATTTATGGATATCCATAATTCGAATCCATAAATCGAATATGGATATCTATAATTCGAATTATGGATATCCATAAATCAAAGGAATAATGGATATCCATAAATCAAAGGAATAATGGATATCCATAAATCGAATTAAGGATATCCATAATTCGAATTATGGATATCCATAAATCGATCTGAATTAATGATATCCATTAATCTAATTATGGATATCCATAATTCAATTTATGGATATCCATAATTCGAATTATGGATATCCATTATTCGGCTGATTTATGGATATCCATAAATCGAATTATGGATAGCCATAATTCGATTTATGGGTATCTATAAATACGGATTAAATAGTAAAACGGCGCCCCATACGTGTTTTCGTAATGTCTGAAAACCGATTGGCCAATCAAAGCTAATATGTTTTGAACCTCTTTTGGTAGGGGGAACGCTAGTTTGTTGGCAGCATCTGGGTCACATGACCAAGATGGCTACGACACCCATATATGGTTAAACCATTTCAAAGCTTCTCTAGGACCAGTTAAGAAACTTTGTAACAGATAGGACTCCAGCGCATCATAATTTGTTCAAATGATGATCTTAGGATTACCCCGAACTTATCTCCAGACACGGTAAACTTTTACAACCTATCATTTTCTATAGGAAAAATTAAAATAATTAATTTTACAGAAACTATTACAGCCAGTGAAAGTTGGTAGCCAACTAATTGAGATTCTTCACATGTGTGTGGATTTGGTGAGTGAGTGAGTGTTTGAGTTTTACGTCCCACCAACAACTAAGGTCATATGGAGACGGGACCTCGGTTTAAAGATTCATCCGAAAGTCCGGAGAAGCCAGGGATCGATCCTGCGACCCCTAGTTTACAAGGCGAGTAGCGTAACCACTACACCACGGAGGCTTCTGTGTGGATTTGGTACCGATTCCTCACATGTGTGAAGTATAAGTATCAATACTCTTATAAGAGAAATTAGTACCAATTCTTCTCATGTGTGAGGAATCGGTACCAGTTCTTTGCATGTAAGACACGTGTAATAGTAATTGGTACAAATTCTCCACACCTTATAAACACAGGTCACAGGTGTGACGAATACTTACCATTTCTTTACACGTCGGAGGAATTGATACCAATTCTATCTATCTATCTATCTATCTATCTATCTATCTATCTATCTATCTATCTATCTATCTATCTATCTATCTATCTATCTATATCTATCTATCTATCTATCTATCTATCTATCTATCTATCTATCTTCTGATACTGCGTCGGTCACATTTGACCATTACCGCAGGTGTATATGACATACACTCCAGGTTTTGCAGGATGAAAGCCTACACAGTAATCATGTAATTACGGAAGGGATCTTTAACCTGCACAGGGGATGGTTCTCCCTGCACAGGGGGCCTCCAGTTAACGTCCCGATCCAAAGGACGGTGCACTTTATGACATTACACCCTATAAAAAGTCGCACCAGTTTTTCACAGGTGTGACGAATACTCACCAATTTTTTATACGTCAGAAAATTCAGACATCAAAATTTTTCGAAATTGACCATATGTAAATTTGGGTGTGAAATTTACGAAATGAGAAATTTACGGTTCAACAAAGCCATCCCTAGACATATTGGAAGTGTTGGTGGTGACAGTGACGCAGGTGTGTGGCAAGGTATACCGTCTTCTTCTTCTTCTTCTTCTTCTTCTTCTTCTTCTTCTTCTTCTCTATTAAATCATATTATGCCGATAACTAAATTTCGTTTAAATATACACGTGTAGCTTTTTAAAAAAATCTTAGAAAGCCTTCCGTAGACAAGTTATAGGATACAGCGGTCTTGAACAGTTCTGCGTTGTGTTATCCAGGGTCCGACACTGGCTGCAAAACTGCATCTGGTGAGGAAATCACGACGACCATACTGACATTGACCACCCGTCAGCATTTGTATACCCACAATTCCAAACAACTTATTAGAAACCATATTACCGCTGATAGGTGACTTTTGTTTCAAATACAGCTAAGCACGGGACATGTCAAGACTTTGCCCAGTGAAAACCAACATGTCATCCCCGTTAGGAATGACAAAAAGTCTGTTCTAATACCAACATAGACAACTGATAAACTATCTTAACATGTCGGTACAGTTATCTGGTTATGTTTGTTTGTTCCCGTCAACACTATTTGGGTCATTTTGGAGACGCTTCTTTCATTATTGTGGGACTTTTACCCGACATTGGGATAAAATGTCATTATATGCACGGCCTGGGCAGGCTAAGACCCACTAAGCGGTTTACCACTACTCATGTACGGTCGATTTCTGCTCAGCGTTAACCATTTATATCTCCTTTACTTAAATATGCACTTGCGCACACATAACAAACGCAAAATCAAAGCACTAAGAGTACTGGTGGGTCGATTGTCGCTGACTATAGGTAGGAAAAGTCCTGGACTGTTATTATGCCCCCGCCATTCGAAGAATGGTGGAAAGGGCATTAAGTGTTACCCCTGTCCGTCCGTTCGTCCCGACATCGTGTCCGGGCCATAACTCCTAAACCGTATGGAATATATTCATGAAACTTCACAGGTGAATTCATCACACTGAGACGATGTGTCATGAACAAGGAAGACAACTCTTGCATTTTTGGTTTTTGAATTAGCTGCCCTTGACTTAGTTCCAAATAGTAAACGGTGTCCGGCCATAACTCCTAAACCGTATGGAATATATTCATGAAACTTCACAGGTGCATTCATCACACTGAGACGATTTGTCATGAACAAGGAAGACAACTCTTGCATTTTTGGTTTTTGAATTATCTGCCCTTGACTTAGTTCCATATAGTAAACCGTGTCGGGACCATAATTCCTAAACCGTATGGAATATATTCATGAAACTTCGTAGGTGCATTCATCACACTGAGACGATGTGTCATGAACAAGGAAGACAACTCTTGCATTTTTGGTTTTTGAATTATCTGCCCTTGACTTAGTTCCATATAGTAAACCGTGTCCGGGCCATAACTCCTAAACCGTATGGAATATATTCACAAGTGCATTCATCACACTGAGACGATGTGTCATGAACAAGGAAGACAACTCTTGCATTTTTGGTTTTTGAATTATCTGCCCTTGACTTAGTTCCATATAGTAAACCGTGTCCGGGCCATACCTCCTAAACCGTATGGAATATATTCATGAAACTTCACAGGTGCATTCATCACACTGAGACGATGTGTCATGAACAAGGAAGACAACTCTTGCATTTTTGGTTTTTGAATTATCTGCCATTGATTTAGTTCCATATAGTAAACCGTTTAATGAATGGCATTTGGCGGGGGCATCCGTGTCCTATGGACACTTTTTCTAGTTTAAACTGTTTTATTTACCCTGAAATCCGATTTTTAAGTATATAGTGTAGATCTTGATCAGACACCGCATTCTGTGGCGTCTGGTCTGGGTCTTCACTGTTTGCCAAGCCCAACCTATGATTCCAAGATAACCCTCTTACACAACACTCTGACCTCAGTCACTGCGGCTGTTTTCTATAAAAAAAGTTATTCGGACAAGTCTGTGATAGTCACGTGGACTGGAGAGCTTTTCTGCTTAGGAATTTGGGTAGTCGGAAAAGGAGCTTATCACGAAAACACGCCTATATAATTTTGACCCCCTTGAACCCCACTTTTATATAGTGAAACTGGGGTTTACAGGGGTAAACCTTATTTTTCATATTTATGCTCATATACATAGATTCTGGGTACTTGTTAGAACCGCGCGTTCACACAATCTATTTTTGAGCAGAAATATAAAAAGTATCAGATATTTTTTTTTTCTGAAAATTTTCTTTTTTGTTTTTAGGGTAAAATTTTCAATTTATTTTAATAGGCATGTTTTCGTAATGTCTACTGATCAACTCTACTGTTTGTCATGGCATTTGTTGAGAAATATTCGTCTCTGCACATGCGCTTGAAGTTCTGTGCTCCGAAAACCTAAACAACGGGCCTCCGTGGCCTAGTGGTTAAGAGCGCTGACTCTTGAACATTAGGTCTCTCACCGCTGTGGTTCGAGTCTCGCTCGGGTCACATGTGAGACGCCAAGTTCTGCAACGGAAGGCCAGGTGGTTTTTCTCCTGGTACTCCAGTTTTCGCCCACCTCTGATTAACGATCGGCTCGATATGAGTGAAATAATCTTGAAAGGGCCTTAAAACCAAAAAAAAAAAAATAACAACAAAAAAAAAAAAAACCTAAACATGGATGTTAATATTGACGTAGTCAATATTCAATTTCGTTATGGCCCTTTCAAACAAATTTGAAATGTTTAAGGATTTAAACTTCAAGCGCCTGTGAACTTTCCGACATCATTCTTCAAGAGCATTTGCACAGGTTAACAACAGTTTTTTGCAGTTTAATATCAATCTGATTTGGCATTTACATGTTCAAGTGTTTACATCAGTGACCAGCCTTGTAGCCTGTTGTGTATATGGGATAGTTAAGGATGGAGTTATTCTTGGTGATTGTTGCGACTTTAAGACACCAGTTCGCACAACACATTGTTACGAGATGGAATAGGAAACCTCTCTGGTGCTTATGCACATCTAAATTATTTTAGTAGATATATGGTAGGGCGGTGCGAGTGAAATATTGTAGGTGAAATATGGTACGCAAACTGTGCTGCTCCATGAACAAGTCATGCACATATCATACGATGTATGCATGAGTGGTTTATGGAGATCTGTTTTTACAATACAGGGGGCCGCTATAAGGCTGAGTTCTATAAAATTTGCCTAAAAATCGCCAACCGCCAAATTGTGCCATATATGATTTTCATTCCCGTCACGTGTTGTGTGGGTGTTCGTTTTGACAGGAGTCATGGCATTGATTTATAGGGTCGTTTCATCAATTTTTCCTATGGGAAATATACTATTTGAACGCAAATCCATTATCTACTCGATTTTTGCTATCTAGCTTCATTTGTGGCCGGTATCTCCACCTCGCCACGATTTAAGCAAGGTAATATGAGTAGGCATGATTTTCTGGTAGTATTCATAGATATATAAACCCTGAGAAAAACGAACACTTTAGCAGCAGGTCAAGTTGTAAGAGTGTACACAACATTGTGACGGGAAAAAAGAAAGTATAATGAAAGGCACAACAATGTGTGGTGACCTGCTGCTCCCTGCGATATAGCAGCAGGTACTGGTACGATGCTGGGGGTTAGGGTCCAGCACGGGCGGACAGACCACCATAATCTGCGTATACCAATGTCAATTGTGAACAAATGTGAGACCATGGAAGAGGTCAACTACATAACCTGCAGGTGATTCGGACGATCGCTAAACCTGTGATCGGCAAACCTGTGATCGCTAAACCTGTGATCGGCAAACCTATGATCGCTAAACCTGTGATCGGCAAACCTATGATCGCTAAACCTGTGATCGGCAACTATGTCGATAGACTAGTTTGCACTAGTTCGTGAGAGAAAGATTCACGCGAGAGGGGGATTCACCCGAAGTTATAAACTGGCCAGTCGCGTCTTGAGCTGTTTCTTTTTTTGTTTTTGTTGTTGTTTTTGTTGTTTGCTTCTGTAGGTATTCACGTCACCCGTTCCGAGCACAGAACATTGTTTTGCCTTCGGAGCGGACGTCGTGAGTTGGCTACAGAAGCAACAAATTGTGATGTTTTGTGTTAGTAAGTGTTAAATGTAGATACTGTAAATAATTCATGTCATTCATTTAATATCTTTCTTGTGCCTTACCCCACAGCTGCCCGTACACCTGTCAGAGATCACGCTCTGTTGTCTTGTCAGCATGGGGGTTTGCGGGACGCCGTAAACCCACATGTAACACACATACATTTTTCTTCATGGCTCCCAGTGAAATCTGCCTAATAGTGCGGATTTCAGTTATAACCAGTGCTTCAGCTAAGTGCACGACCTGCCGGATGATTTTAGCTTTATGAGTGTTACCATTTATGGGCATGGCGGCCATTTTGGTCATGTGACCTGGACCTAAAACGGTTCCCCCAATAAATGCGCCTTATCATAAGGAGCAAAAATATAGCTTATACTTTAGTACTGTATTCTGAATCGTTTGCAGGATAAAATGCATTCTCACTTTTCCAATACAAAAGCATATGTGTCAAAGTTTGATCTAGGCACAAAGAAGGTCAAGGTCAACCCAGGGTCACCATTTTAGCAATTTATGATGGGCCTACGTCCCAGATGCTATTTATCAAGTTTCGTAGAAATCTGCCAAGTGGTTCTGGAGAAGACTATTTTTGAAGGGTTTTTACCATATATGGCTTGGCGGCCATTTTGGTCATATGACCTGGACCCCATCAGCAAATTTTGGTTTCCCCCATCCCATAGAGGCTCCATATGAAATTTTACTTCAATCGGCTCAACGGTTTCCGAGGAGAAGCAGTTCGAAAATTTTCACATTTTTCGCCTCGGCGAGGCTATACTAAATGGAATGTACTATTTCGCAAGTTCATTGGTTAGATCTCATTGATATCTATCAATATGCCAAAAAATGTTTAAATATTCCAAGCGGTTAAGTCACTATCACCAATTTTCACAAACGGGTTACGGACGGACAGACAGACAGACCATATATGGCTTAGCGGCCATTTTGGTCATGTGACCTGGACCCCATGAGCAAATTTTGGTTCCCCCCATCCCATAGAGGCTCCATATGAAATTTGACTTCAATCGGCCCAACGGTTTCCGAGGAGAAGCAGTTCGAAAATTTTCACATTTTTCGCCTCGGCGAGGCTATACTAAATGGAATGTAATATTTCGCAAGTTCATTGGTTAGATCTCATTGATATCTATCTGTATGCCAAAAATTGTTTAAATATTCCAAGCGGTTAAGTCCTATCACCAATTTTCACAAACTGGTTACGGACGGACAGACAGACTGACAGACTGACAGAATGACACGGTGATTTTAGGGCACTCTTAGAAAATCAACCGACTTCAGTCGGTCGCTTTTTCTGCGGGTCGTGCAATCATAGAATAAATCATGTATTTTAACAGCAATACATGAAATGTAGTTTTTATATTTCGTCGACGGCCGGATCAATCAGACTAGGATACCATCGACGGCCGTATTTCTGATAATCGACATCCGTATCCCGACATTTTTCAAAGGTCTATAAAAACTCCCAGAGTGCATGAATTATGTCAAACCCACGTTGTTGTTGAAGCGTAAATGGTAGATAAAATATATATGGTGTTTTATTGCTTTCCTACTTTTCATAAAGCATTAGATTAATGATATTCTGTGAAAACTGATTTTTTTCGAAAGAACTGGTATTTTATAGTGTTTTTCAGACTCACGACTCTCTATAAGTGAACAGACAATTAACAGCTTGTCTCTTTAAAACACCGACATCGTTTGTAAATGTTTAAACTAACGTTTTTGCCTCTCCAAGTGCATCAAAATCGAAGACCCTCCTCTGTCGACATCCGTACTGCTCGGTCGAAAACCGTATTTCTCGGTCGACAGCAGCTTTACACAGTACCGGCTCGGTCGACAACACAGGTATGGAAAATGGTATTACCCCCGTGGTGTTACCCTTTTTCCATGTGCTGTGGCATTGATTCAATGCCTCTTTGATAGCAGAAGCGCCCCTTTTAATATTAGTTGAGAGTTTCCCGCCTTTTTCCACAGAACGTCTTTTAGCACGTGACAGTGAAATTCATGGTTGTTGCATGCAAAAAGGTAGTTTAATTCAGGTTACCTGTTGGGTTACCCTGGTTTTCTGAGGAGCAAGTGAAGATGTCCATTTATTTCACAGTGACAAGGTTTTATTGGAAGTAATTTCGGGGAACGTGATTAAGAAAATAAGTCATATGCGATGGGTGAAGACTCAGGTCAGCCTGCACATGCAAGCAGTCTGAACAGTCTTCGTTGTTCGTTTGTGCCTACCACGGCTTCGATGGGCATTGAATTGCTACATGCCCCCGGCTTACGCTGAGTTGAGACAGCTTATGAGTAAACAGAGAACGCACAAACAAGGCTTCACAGTCTCGACTGAGGCTTCACTATGCGCTTAAACAATATAGGTGGGGATCTATGCGCCGCCTAGCTCCACTGGGTAGCTGCACGTGCGGGTTTCAACATCACATCCCATATATACATGTAGCTGGACTTTGTCTGCGGTGGTGTAGCCGGAACAAAAAAAAATTATTACAGACTATAAGGAAATTCTTTGAAAAATCATCTTTTTCCTAGATATGGGCTACTCTTAAGACAAGAGGGCCATGATGGCCCTGGATCGCTCACCTGATCAATAGGGTATCAAGTGGGCCCCTGGGAGAGCCATTATTGGCCCCAGGCTATAATATGATTAATCTTGGCAGTGGTCTAAAAGGTGAAGCTTCATACCAAATATCAAAGAATGGAGACTTCTGGTTTCAGACAAGATTTTTAAACGTTTTCCTTAAATAAGTCTATATAAACCTTGGGGTCCCCGGGCGGGCCATTTTTGTCCCCAGGGCTATAATTTGAACCATCTTGGTAGAAATCCACAAGACAAAGCTTCATACCAAATATCAAAGACCTTGGCCTTCTGCTTTCAGACAAGAAGATTTTCAAAGGTTTTCATTGCCTTGACTTCTATTTCCTAGGGCTATTATTTGAAAAATTTAGATGAAGCTTCACACCAAATATCAAAGACCTGAGCCTTGCAGTTTCAGAGTAGAAGATTTTTTTTTAAATTTCCCTATATAAGTCAATGTAAAAATGAAGGGCCCCGGGGTGGGGGCATTGATTTGAACAATCTTGGTAGAAGTCAACTAGATGAAGCTACACACCAAATTCAAAGAACTGGGCCATCAGGTTTTGGAGAAGAAGATTTTTAAAGATTTTCCCTGTATAAGCCAATGAAAAACCAAAGGGCCTGCAGGTTGGGGCATTTTTGGCCCTAGGCCTATAATTTGTACAATCTTGATAGAGGTCCACCAGATGAAGCTTCACACCAAATATCAAAGAACTGGGCTTTGCGGTTTCAGAGAAGAAGATTTTAAAGATTTTCCCTATATAAGCCTATGTAAAACCAAAGGCCCCTGGGCCGGGGGCATTTTTGGCCCCAGGGCTATAATTTGAACAATCTTGGTAGAGGTCTACTAGATGAAGCTTCATACCAAATATCAAAGACCTGGGCCTTGTGGTTTCAGAGAAGAAGATTTTCAAAGATTTTCCCTATATAAGCCTATGTAAAACCAAAGGCCCCCTGGGCGGGGGCATTTTTGGCCCCAGGGCTATAATTTTAAAATCTTGGTAGAGGTCCATTAGATGAAGCTGCATACCAAATGTCAAAGACCTGGGCCTTGTGGTTTCAGAGCAGAAGATTTTTAAAGATTTTCCCTATATAAGCCTATGTAAAACCAAAGGCCCTTGGGGCAGGGGCATTTTTGGCCCCAGGGCTATAATTTGAACAATCTTGATAGAGGTCCACTAGATGAAGCTTGACACCAAATATCAAAGACTTGGGCCTTGCAGTTTCAGAGAAGAAGATTTTTAAAGATTTTCCCTATATAAGCCTACGTAAATACCAAAGGCCCCCGGGGCGGGGGCATTTTTGGCCCCAGGGCTATAATTTGAACAATCTTGGTAATGGTCTACTAGATGAAGCTTCATACCAAATATTAAAGACCTGGGCCTTGTGGTTTCAGAGAAGAAGATTTTTAAAGATTTTTCCTATATAAGCCTATGTCAAACCAAAGGGCCCCGGGGCCGGGGCATTTTTGGCCCTAGGGCTATAATTTGAACAATCTTGATAGACGTCCAATATATGAAGCTTCACACCAAATATCAAAGACTTGGGCATTGCGGTAAAAAAGAAGATTTTTTTTTGATTTTCCCAATATAAGCCAATGTAAAACCAAAGGCACCCTGGGCGGGGGCATTTTGGCCCCAGGGCTATAATTTGAACAATCTTGGTAGAGGTCCACTAGATGAAGCTTCATACCAAATATCAAAGACCTGGGCCTTGCAGTTTCAGAGAAGTAAATGTTTTAAGTTTTTGGTGAAAAAATCTATACATGTATTTGGCTCCTGTAACACCAAATATCAAAGACTTGGGCCTTGTGGTTTCAGAGAAGAAGATTTTTAAAGATTTTCCCTATATAAGCCTATGTAAATCCAAAGGCCCCCGGGGCAGGGGCATTTTTGGCCCCAGGGCTATAATTTGAACAATCTTGGTAGAGGTCTACTAGATGAAGCTTCATACCAAATATCAAAGACCTGGGCCTTGCGGTTTCAGAGAAGAAGATTTTTAAAGATTTTCAGCAAAAAAATCTTTTTAGCTCCTGTGACCTAGATGTGCAACAGACCGGAACCATTTGAACAACTTTGAAAGGGGACCACCTAAGGATCAACGCTGTGAAGTTTGGTCAAAATCCAATCAGTGGTTTAGGAGGAGATGTTGTTTGAAGAAAAAGTTTACGGATGCACGCACGCACACACGCACGCACTGACGCACAACGGAAAACGGACAAAAAGTGATCCCAAAAGCTCACCTTGTCACTACGTGACACGTGAGCTAATAAAACCAAAGGGCCCCAGGGCGGGGGCATTTTTGGCCCCAGCACTATAATTTGAACAACCTTGGTAGGGGTTCACTAGATGAAGCTTCATACCAAAAATCAAAGACCTGGGCCTTGTGAATTCAGAGAAGAAGATTTTTGAAGATTTTCCTATATAAGCCCATGTAAAACCAAAGGGCCCCGGGGCGGGGGCATTTTTGGCCCCAGCACTATAATTTAAACAATCTTGGTAGGGGTCCACTAGATGAAGCTTCATACCAAATATCAAAGACCTGGGCCTTGCAGTTTCAGAGAAGTAAATGTTTTAAGTTTTTGGTGAAAAAATCTATATTTGGCTCCTGTGACCTATATGTGCAACAGACCGGAACCATCTGAACAACTTTGAAAGGGGACCACCTTAGGATCATTCCTGTGAAGTTTGGTCAAAATCCGATCAGTGGTTTAGGAGGAGATGTCGTTTGAAGAAATTGTTTACGCACGGACGACAGACAAAAAGTGATCCTATTAAATATAAAACACAAGAGGGCCCAATGGCCCTATATCGCTCACCTGTGTACCAAAAAATCATTAGTGTAGGAGACCACTTGACATTGCTACATACTAAATATCTAAGCTCTGAGCTTTATGGTTTCGGAGAAGAAGATTTGTGATGTTTTTTCCAGTATAAGTCTATAGTAGCTAATGACCCCTGAAGCATGGCCAATTGTGACCCAAAGGGCATGGTTGGCAGGATTTATGTAGGCGACCATTTTATGTTGCTTTATACTAAATATCTAAGGTCTGTACTTCATGGTTTCAGAGAAAAAGATTTTTGAAGCTTTTTTTTACATTATAAGTTTATTAGCGTTGAGGGGCCATAGGATTTGGCCAATTTGGACCCAAGGAGCATGATTGGCAGGATTTATATAGGTGACCACTTGCCGTTGCTACATGCTAAATATCTTAGCTCTGGGCCCTGTGGTTTCAGAGACGAAGATTTTTCAAGATTTTTCCATTATGAGTCTATGGGAGCGAAGGGGCCCCAGGGCATGGCCCATTTGGAACCCAGGGGCATGATTGGCATGAATTATGTAGGTGACCACTTGCCATTGCTACATGCTAAATATCTAAGCTCTGGGCCCTGTGGTTTCAGTCGAGAAGAATTTTGAAGCTTTTTTCCATTATGAGTCTATGGGAGCGAAGGGGCCCCGGGGCGTGGCCTATTTGGCACCAAGGGGCATGATTGGCAGGAATTATGTAGGTGACCACTTGCCCTTGCTACATGCAAAATATCTAAGCTCTGGGACCTGTGGTTTCAGAGAAGAAGATTTTTGAAGCTTTTTTCCATTATGAGTCTATGGGAGCGAAGGGGCCCTGGGGCGCGGCCCATTTGGAACCCAGGGGCATGATTGGCAGGAATTATGTAGGTGACCACTTGCCATTGCTACATGCTAAATATCTAAGCTCTGGGCCCTGTGGTTTCAGAGAAGAAGATTTTTTAAGCTTTTTTCCATTATGAGTCTATAGAAGCTAAGGGGCCCCGGGGCATGGTCCGTTTGGACCCTAGGGGCATGATTGGCAGGAATTATGTAGGTGACCACTTGCTCTTGCTACAGGCTAAATATCTAAGCTCTGGGCCCTGTGGTTTCAGAGAAGAAGATATTTGAAGCTTTTTTCCATTATGAGTCTATAGGAGCGAAGGGGCCCTGAGCGTGGTCCGTTTGGATCCCAGCGGCATGATTGGCAGGAATTATGTAGGTGACCACTTGCCGTTACTACATGCTAAATATATAAGCTCTGGGCCCTGTGGTTTCAGAGAAGAAGATTTTTGAAGCTTTTTTTCCATTATGAGTCTATGGGAGCGAAGGGGCCCCGGGGCATGACCCATTTTGAACCCAGGGGCATGATTGGCAGGAATTACGTAGGTGACCACTTGCCACTGCTACATAATAAATATCTAAGCTCTGGGCCCTGTGTTTTCAGAGAAGAAGATTTTTTAAGCTTTTTTCCATTATGAGTTTATAGGAGTTAAGGGGCCCCGGGGCGTGGTCTGTTTGGACCCTGGGGGCATGATTGGCAGGAATTATGTAGGTGACCACTTGCTCTTGCTACATGCTAAATATCTTAGCTCTGGGCCCTGTGGTTTCAGAGAAGAAGATTTTTGAAGCTTTTTTCCATTATGAGTCTATAGGAGCGAATGGGCCCTGGGGCATGGTCCGTTTGGACCCCAGGGGCATGATTGGCAGGAAATATGTAGGTGACCACTTGCCGTTACTACATGCTAAATATATAAGCTCTGGGCCCTGTGGTTTCAGAGAAGAAGATTTTTGAAGATTTTTTTCCATTATGAGTCTATGGGAGCGAAGGGCCCCGGGGCATGGCCCATTTTGAACCCAGGGGCATGATTGGCAGGAATTATGTAGGTGACAACTTGCCATTGCTACATAATAAATATCTAAGCTCTGGGCCCTGTGGTTTCAGAGAAGAAGATTTTTGAAGCTTTTTCCATTATGAGTCTATGGGAGCGAAGGGGCCCTGGGGCGTGGCCCATT
Organism: Lucinisca nassula; assembly: GCA_963580285.1. Taxonomy (NCBI): domain Eukaryota; kingdom Metazoa; phylum Mollusca; class Bivalvia; order Lucinida; family Lucinidae; genus Lucinisca; species Lucinisca nassula. Next base: position 18,563,003 of record OY757012.1, read on the forward strand.
TGGCACCCAGGGGCATGACTGGCAGGAATTATGTAGTTGACCACTTGCCCTTGCTACATGCTAAATATCTAAGCTCTGGGCCCTGTGGTTTCAGAGAAGATTTTTAAAATGTTTCCCTTTATAAGTCTATGGGAGCTATATGTTGCCATGGCAACCAGAATTCCAATCTGATCAGCCCAAAAACCTTATGCAGCCTTTCCCCCTACCTGATGATGCTTCACATGAAATTTGATCAAGATTGGCCATGGGGTATTAGAGATATACTTATTTGAAATTGTTTACGGACGCACGGACGGACGCACGGACGCACGACGGACAAAAAGTGATCCCAAAAAGCTCACCTCGTCACTACGTGACAGGTGAGCTAAAAAGAATTTGCTGCATACAAATCAATTTCTGTTATTCCTGAGATCACAAATTGACTCACCCATTTTAAAGGGAATAGTGATAGCTCAATAGGTGTAAATGTCATTAATGACAATGTGTAACCTTATACTTGTAACTACATGATAAACTCGCATTCAAAGACCCCCTGCACACACTGACTTATTTATAGATCAAACGGTTCTGCACTGCATAAGTGATATTTATAACTTCTAATCACGAGCAGATTGACAGGGCCACGGGAAAAACGTAGTTGTATAAAATATTGAACACAGCCTGATCCAATGCATGGAATTCTTTCAGATCAAACAGTTCGAACACGGAGAAATTTCCAATCTGATATTTTCTAATAATTCGAACACCCGGATCAGTATTTATTTTTTTACTGTTTGAATTAATTGGCCATTTACCGTATGTTGCACTAATATGTATTTTTGTCCTTAAAAAAACAAGTTTTGACAAAAAATTATGTTTGTCATGGAAAGTTGAATAAATAAATAAAACAGAGCCAGCCATTAGATTTTCTTATTCCTTTCCAATTAACAAAGCCTCTATGAATATTTCATGAAAGAGTTGCCTCCCCTGAGAATGTATTCCACCGATACACCTTCAGGAGGGACAACTCTTGCTAAAGTATTTTTGTCTCCCATGTCAATAGGGGTCAACTCTTAAAGGAAAGAATTTGCTCCTAAGGAGCAAATTCTTTCCTTTAAGAGTAGACCCCTTTTCCAGTGGGACAGCGTTTATAGAAAAGCAAACAGGAGTCCCAAAAGTTGTCTCCCTTTGAAAAATGGCAGAAAAATCTGCCAGCTATATGAAAGAACTTACCTTATCAGGGCTTCGTCATGTACAACATAAACTCTCAGTGGTTTCAGTGATGTCATGATTGTGTACACTCCAATATCGAATTTCCTAAAATTCAAAAAAGAAAAACCAACATTAACCGTCACTATAGTGAATATTTCAATATGCTACTCCTCCCCTTCTGTCAGCCATTGCCAGTTTTGTTGCATGATTTCAATTTTCAACACGGATTCAGAAGCAGCATGGAAAATGGAAAACAGTACAGACCCTGATCAGCTGGCTTCTGATCTTGATCTATACCATTTTAAAATAAAAGGATATAATGTCCTAGTTCAGCATGTTAAGGTTAATAAAACGGTATACTCAGATAACTTTATACTGATGGAAATTAAAAAAAAAAAATAGAAATGTGACAACACAAATGCCCCCGCCCAGGGACCTACCTCACCCCCCCCCCCCCCATCACCTTAAGGTCATGCGGCAGGGGCGGGGTTATGGCTGAATGAAACTTCTGACATGTATCTATCATCATTCCAAATATGTAGCAAATCCATCACATGGTTCAAGAAATATGAGCTCTCAAAAAATATAATATAAAAAAATTCTATGTCTGTGACCTTGACCTTCAGTTAAGGGGTGGGGGGTATGGCTCATTAAAACTCAGGACCTGCAACTATTGTCATACCAAATATGAAGCAAATCCATTATAGAGTTTGGAAAATATAAGCTATTCACATACTTAATTTTGAAAATTTCTATGTCTGCGACCTTGCCCTTGAAGTCATAGGCATGGGTGGGGGTATTACTGAATAAATCTTTGGACCTGCATCTATCATTAAACCAAATATGAACCAAATGAATCATAAAAGTTAAAGTTCAACGTGGGACAAATACCTTAACCTGAGTGTTAAACATTAAAAATTTCTAAGTCCGTGACCTTGACCTTGAGACCATGGGTAGGTGTGGGGGTATTGCTGGATAAAACTTTGGACCCATATCTATCATCATACTAAATATAAACCACATCCATTGCATGGTTTGAAAAATATGTGCTCAAGTTCTACCCTGACCAAAAACCTTAACCTGAGTCTTAAACATTAAAAATTTCTAAGTCTGTGACCTTGACCTTGAGACCATGGGTAGGTGTGGGGGTATTGCTGGATAAAACTTTGGACCCATATCTATCATCATACTAAATATAAACCAAATTCATTGCATGGTTTGAAAAATATGAGCTCAAGTTCTACCCTGACCAAAAACCTTAACCTGAGTCTTAAACATTAAAAATTTCTAAGTCTGTGACCTTGACCTTTAGACCATGGGTATGGGTGGGGTATTGCTGAATAAAACTTTGGACCTATATCTATCATCATACTAAATATAAACCAAATCTATTGTATGGTTTGGAAAATATGAGCTCAAGTTCTACCTTGTACAAAAACCTTAACCTGAGTCTAACAGGATTACGTACGTACGTACGTACACACTTTCGTACAGAAGGACGTACATTCGGAAACCGTACGCATGTACCCACGGACGTACGTACGGAAAACCGAAAAACTCTATGCCCCCGGCATCATCCGATGCGGGGGCATAAAAAGGTAACAAAAGCCAAAAAAGCTAGCATTGATTTTAAATTAAAACAGATGACATATCATCTGGCATGTTTTTTCAAGTGCTTAGCTTACAAACAAGATCAAGGTAAGCAAATTTTCATCAGCTGCATGTCCTGTTACTGCCCTGCGACTCACACCTTCAATTTATGCACAGCTTATAGGTTTTAATAACCAACCTCTGACATCTGCATTACAGCTCTGCCTGCTGGGTAATTTTTTAGCAGCAGACGACATTTTGAAATATTTTTCTAATTTTCCCAGAAAACAAGATTTGACATCTCATGCAAATTGTCTCTGATGGAGACAATTTGCATGAGATGTCAAGTCCTGTTTTCTGAAAAAATAAGAAAAAACATCAACAATTTGTCATCTGCTGAATTAGCCTAGAGAGTGGTAATGGTTATAAACCATACTCTGGCTAAGCAGTTAGCGCATTGACTGGCTAAGGGGTTAGCACATTGACTTTTACAGGTGCAGCCCAGGTTTGAACCCCTCTGCAGGCAGGGTTTTTTCAGCTCAGTTTCATTCAATTGCTGTTACTTTAATGTCACAAGATGGGGGTTCCTGTTGGATCCGTCTTTACTTTGCATGATCATAAATGATGCTTTCCTTGAACAGGGAGATTGTTATAGCCCACAAATTTACCTTGGCAGATTATGCATACCCAAAAGGTTTATTAACCCTTATCCTGCAGTTCACGGCAACACCTACCTTTGCAAACAGTGTAGATCCAGATCAGATGGCTTCTGAAGGAGCCTTTTCCTGCTGTTCACTACAAACCTTACCTTTGCAAACTATATGGGCTGCATGATGCTTCCACTCAGAGCTGAAACTGACCCGCACACGAGTACTGGTAAACCCCTTAGAGGATCTAAGCCTGCCCAGTCAAAGAGGTGTGAGTCGGCCCGTCCATGCTTGTAAACCCTACTGGTTTCAATGGGAGACGGGGCTTGAGATATTACATCTCAATGTCAGGTAAAAGTCCCACAAAATTCAAAGCAACGTCTCCAAAATAACCTTTACAGTGTTGACGGGGACGTTAAACCTCAAATCAAACAAACAAACAAACAAAACCTTTGCAAACAGTGTAGATCCAGATCAGATGGCTCCTGAAGAAGCCATCTGATCAGGATCTACACTGTTTGACATTCAGTTTTTTGAATTTGCAGGAATAAATCATATCAAATAATCTGATTGGTTCAAAGTCAGAAAAGGATCGGTCTAAGTGTCTCAATCAATTATTCAGTGGGACAAGGTTTAACTATGTTGGTAGAACTGTGTCGGACAGTAAATCATTTGGCTCAGTGGATTAGGCATTGAATTTGGAGTCTAACTGTTGGTTTTCTTTTGCTCCAGCAATTCTGTTGTTGTATGCTATTGAGTCCTAAACCTTGTTTCATCTCTGTAGTGGTTTATTTGTATGTTCTCGGGATGTTACACTGATGAGTTAGGAAGCCTTCATGCGAACTAAACAAAATTAGTGTATACCGCGACAGAGGTAAAGGCGAGGATTATGGCCATGTAAAATCGATTTATGCCCCCCCAGTGGAATTCTTTCCACTGACCGTTCCAAGGCGGCTTCTGTGGCGGTTTATTTATGTTGTTGTTTGTTACTTACTGTGTGTATCACTTGTGTCTTTTTATTTTGGATGGCCATTTGGCCATTTTGTGGGAAAGTAACTGTCCTTATGGCCTTCCCTTGTTTAGGTTTCTATTATGGTCTGGTCGCTTCATGTAAGTGTTTCTTTCCCTTTGGTGTCTTTGATGGGTGGAGTAAGTTTATTGTATCAATTCCTGATCTTTGTTATACTTCTACTTTTCACCTAGGTGGCCAGGGTTCCAATCCTACTTCATTCCACTGTTGCAACTTTACTGTCATAAGTAAGGGGTTCATGTTGGATCAGACTTTACTTCACCAAAAATGACTTCATGTCATTCCTTAAGAGGAGGGTTTTGGTCTGCATCTCCATCACAAAAACATGCCTATATACTTTTGAACCCCTTGAACCCCACTTTTATATAGTAAAACTGGGGTTTCAGGGTGTATACCTTATTTTTCTTATTTCTGCTCTAAAATATAGATTGTGGGTACTCGTTAGAACCGCCTGGATGAGGCGGTTCTAACGAGTGCCCACAATCCATATTTTGAGCAGAAATAAGAAAAATATCACAATTTTTCATCTTAAAATTTTCATTTTCTCGGCGATAAAGGTGGCAATGTATTTGTATAGGCGTGTTTGCGTAATGCTCACCTTCATTTATCTATATTGGTAGATTATTCATAGCTTTTAGGTTTACTACTAATCACAAACAAATGTATCAAACAATAGACCCTTTGGCTCAAAGGTTAGAGCATTGAATTTCAACTGCGTGGCCAGGGTAGAATTCAGTGGCAGGCAGGGTTGTTGTACTCTTATCCTGCTGAATAAATTAATTTAGCCATGCCTACTTCTGACGGTCAACCAGTTAAATTACTTGATAGAATGTATTTGTTCAGTTCACAAACTGCATGAAAAACAGTGTAGATGCTGATCAGATGGCTGCTTCTGGATCTACACTGTTTGCAAAGGTAGGTGTTGTCATGTTAAGAAGGTTAAAGGTTTAACATTTTGACAGCTGTTTTTTGTGCACAAAAAACCTTATTCTGAGGCTAATGCCCACACCCTCAGCAAGGGAAACTGTACATACCTAGGAGGAAACTACTTACCTTTCATCAATCAAAAATGGTTTTGACACAAATTCTTGTACAAAGGAGCCATCTGATTCCAAATCTAAATCTGAAAGTAATTCATGAAAAACGTATTATCAGGATCAAAGTTACCTCCCTTGAAAAAATAGCAGAAGATATGTGCCAGCTGACCTGACATTTTTTTCTGCCATTTTTTATCTAAGGGACACAACTTTTGAGACTTCCTTTTTGCTCTCTTGTTTTCTCAGCCCCTCTGAAAATAGGGCCTATTCTTAAAGAAAAGAATCTGCTAGGAGAAATTTCTTTTCTTTAAGAATAGATCCTAAGTGTGTGTATGTGGGGGGAGGGGGTTTATAGCCCTTTCAAGATAATTTCCCTTATATCGAACCAATCGTTAATCAAAGGTGGGTGGAAACGGGAGTACCCAGAAAAAAAAAACACCTGACATTGCTGAACTTGGTGTCTCACATATGACCTGGGCCTGGCTTGAACCCACAGCAGTGAGAGACCTAATGATTAAGAGTCAAAGTTCTTACCCACTAGGCTACAGAGGTCCGTAAAAGTCTGTCTGTCATTACAGACAATGACCAATCTTAATCAGTTGCTGTTTGTGTGTTCTAAGATGACTGATGAGACCAATCTTAGCTCCAAATTGCCAGTTGAAGATAAAGAAAGGTCAGAAGAAGAAATCTCTGTTAGTGGTGCCTTAGCTCTGGCTGTTCTTTGAGCATATTTCTGTTTGGCTTTGCTTATTCTTTTTGCCTTATATTCATTAGCATCCCTTCTGATGGGGCCTCATCCTTCTGTTCGGTCCTGTGCAATTTATTCCCATGACTCTGTGGGTATGTTGAAGTCCCGAGGGAGGCTTTGAGGGTGTCCTTGTATCACTTCTTCTGACCAGCCTGAGAGCGTTTGCCCACTTGAGTTCTCCATAGAGGATTTTCATAGGTAAACGTTCCTCAGGCATCCTTGTAACATGGCATGTCTATCTTAACTGTGTCAGTTTCAGATGAGTTTCTCCACACTACATCCCTGCCTTTACCAGGATTTCTGTATTTGGAGTCCTGTCTTGTCACTTAATCTTTTAACAGTTTTCTAATGTAGCCTGTATGGAAAAAAGGTTCCATCTTTTGGCATGCCCAAGGTAAAATGTCCAAGTTTCGCATGCACTCTCTCACTTCTGGTGATTTGTTTGTTTGATTTGAGGTTTAACAAACATGTCAATAGTGTATAGGTCATTTTGGAGATATTGCTTCCAATTTTGTGGGACTTTTATCCAGCACTGAGATGAAATGACATCTCAAGCCCTGTCATCCAATGAAACCAATAGAGTTTATATGCATGGATGGTCTGACTCGCACCGCTTTGCCTGGACAGGCTTAGATCTTCTAAGCAGCATACAAGTACTTGTGTGCGGTCAGGTTCAGCTCTGCGTGGAAGCATCATCCAGACCATCTATTTCTTCAAGCCCCAATGGGTTGGGGGGGGGGGCTTCTGGTGATTCAAGAAAGGCAGTTAGTTCTCAGTTTCTTGCGTAAGAAGGTGCACTGTACTTGTTAACTGCTATGTAAAAGCCAGCCTTGAAAAAGTGTGGTTAGCTAAACTGACTGGCTTGAAACGATGTATATAGTGTTAACGGGGCTGCTAATTCTAGACAAACAATGCTGCGATATCTGTTGACATTGTTTGTTTTTTCTTGTTTTAAGTTTTAAGTCCTACCAGCAACAAAGGTCATTTGGAGATGGGACTTCAGTTTAAAGACTCCACAAAATAAACCTTTGACCCCAGGTTTATGAGGTTAAGTAGCTTAACCATTACACCAACGAGGCTTTTCTGATTGGACAGCGTTTTAGACTTGTGTCAGAATATACAGCAACAGACACCATAGCCTCTTTGTAACACTTGTTGGGATTGATAACAGCAAGCCTGTGGGGATGCAAAGTCAATGAACCATGAAATGTAGGTCAACCAAGTACAGTCGAACGTTGATGGCTCGAACTCGCTGGGACCACCGAAAAAAGTTCGAGCCATCGGTAGTTCGAGCCATTGGAGTCCAACTCGGCAAGATCCATCTTTGTGTACTATGATTTTTTATCATAGCTGCGGCGATTTTGGTGACTTACAGTACATTTATCGGTCAAATACACCTGTGTTTGTAAACAGCTGTTTCGGCAAGACGCTTTGTCAATATCAAAGCGTCTTATGATATGATCACGCGACTGCGTGACTTGATCGATAAAGTTGGAATTTTTAAAAAGGTAATTAGTGCGAGCCATCGGTGGAATTTTACATAGAAAATGCACTCTAGGGACCAGGCTTAGTCTTCGAGGGTTCGAGCCATCGTGGTTCGAGCCAAGGGTGGCATGTTTAGTTAAAAAGAATAGGGATTTTGCCGGGACTTAAAAGTCAGTTCGACCCAAACGTGGTGTTCAAGCCTTCCGAGTTCAACCCATCGAAGTTCGACTGTATCATTAATGAAGGTCTAATAGATCTTGAGAAAGTTCTTGAGAAACAGACTTGACCATTAGGGTGAATGCTAGGGTGGTCCCAATTATTCATAAAGTCAGTGAAGCATGAAATGTAGGTCAAGGATGAGTACATTTAAATTTCATCCCTAGATGCAAGTCTGTATGAAGTATCATTAATGAAGCTCTTATGGTTCTTGAGAAATGGACTTCAACATTAGGTTGAATGCAAGGGTAGTTACAAAAATTCCTAAATTCAGTGAACCATGAAATATAGGGCAAGGTCAAATATGGATGTTTGCATTAAAATTGTCATACCTAGATGCTAGGGCTGGCTAATCGGTGCTGAAATGATAATCGATTATTGGTCTTACCATATTGATAAATAATCTATTAGTAATCACTGGAGATTTGGTCATGATTTTACCTGTCTGGCTTTCTGTCTGAATATGACTCTTACTATATGCTGTACTTTACTCTAAGGTTTTGCACAGACAGGCCAGAGCAAACAGTGTAGACCCAGATGAGACGCCGCGTTTTGCGGCGTCTCATCATGGTCTGTACTGTTTGCCACTCATCTAGCTATTTAAGAAATACCTTTAGCTGGTAAATTCTACTAAGAAAATAATCGATTACGAAAAATCAGTATCGATAATCATATTTCTGGAATTTATCTATCAATTAATCGATTATCTGATTAATCATGACAGCCTTACTAGATGCAAGTTTGTATGAAGTAGCATTAATGAAGGTCTATTAGTTCTCGGGAAATGGATTTGAACATTAGGGTGAGGTCTAGGGTGATTGCAATAATTCACATGGTCAAATATAGACTCAAGTCTGTATGAAGTAGCATTAATGAAGCTCTTATAGTTCTTAACCCTTCTCTTGCTGAATATTCATTTAAGCCGCACCCATTTCTGTCTATCAACCAATCAAATTACTTGATGTAATTTATTGCTACAAATTCATAAACTGAATGCCAAACAGTGTAGATCCTGATCAGATGGCTTCTTCAGAAGCCATCTGATCTGTATCTACACTGTTTGCAAAGACAGGGGTTGTCGTGAACAGCAAGATAATGGTTAAGAAATGGACTTGAACAATAGGATGAACGCTAGGGTTGTCGCAAATGGTGACGACTTGACTTAGGGATGAACAGATGGAAATTTCGACTATTATATCATGCCATACTTTAGGCAGGCGCAACAAAAATGATCATATATAAATAAGATGAAAAATATCTCAAATTTTCCTCAATGAAGTTGTATTCCTGCAGCAATGAAACAGTATTGTCCTGTATTTCAAAGAGAATACCCTAATATTTAATAGTCTTACCTTCTATTTTCTTGATTTTAATGCCTCGGTGGTTATTATTTTTCTGCACCCATAATTTCTCAGGATATTGTTTAGCCTGAAAGTAGGAAATGAAAACAAAATCAGGTGTTACTAACAAGTAGATGTATGTTACTGTTTCTGCGTCAGTTTTTGTTATAATCCCAATAACCCTTTTTGTACATAAAGCCCAAAACGGGTATTTGACAAACAGTGCAGGCCCAGATCAGATGCCGCAGAATGCGGCATCTGATCAGGGCAAACAGTGTTTGCAGAAAGTTCTGCCATTTACCAAATAAACTGTGAAGAAAAAACAACCTGATACCCTTCTATCTTGAAATGGACTCCTGCTATATATAAGGAGAAGATTCCATTTGGTACAAAAGAGAAGAGACAGTAGACTCATACTCTTATACAAAGGTCTAAAGGGTGCTGCCAGCATTCCAACAGATGACCTTGTTCCCCAAGCTAGGCACTGCAGAAAGCACCATTCAATGATGTTTCAGACCCTTACTGCAACGGACATTTATAAAGAATCTTTCTTCCCCCGAACCATTAGAGATTGGAATGCCCTTCCCGATTCAATTATTTCGACGGCTGAAGGTGCTGAGGATTGTGTAGCTAAGTTTACATCTTTGGTTAGAGCTAGGGACTAACTTCCCATATCACAGGTCCTGGTGTTTGAATGTCATTTGACGTGTCACCAGATTCTGATTCTGAAGAAAAGGACACAAAAAAGGGTTAAGGGAAATGGATACAACTTCAATGGCGGCAACACTTTTCAAAAAATTATTTTTGCTTGCTGTATCAATAGCGGTTTACTCTTGAGGGGGTTGAATACACCTTCAGGGGACTCAACTCCTGCAAAAGTATGTTTGTCTCCCATGTCAATAGGGTTTAACTCTTAAATGGGGCTGACTAATCAGAGCTGAAAAGGTAATCGATTATCAGTCCTGTCATTGCGATCGATAATCGATTAGTAATCGCTAAGGTTTTTGTCATTATTTTACCTGTCTGGCTTTCTGTCTGAGCATGACTCTTACCATATGTTGCACTTTACCATATGTATATTTGAACAGACAGGCCTGAGCAAACAGTGTAGACCCAGATGAGACGTCGCACAATGCGGCGTATCATCAAGGTCTGCACTGTTTGCCACTCATCCAGCTATTTTAGGCATACCTTTGGGTAGTAAATTGTACCTATCAAGTAATCAATTAATAGCAAATCAGCAATGATAATCTTTTTTGTGGAATTTATCGATCGATCAATTAATCCTGTCAGCCTTACTCTTAAAGGAAGGAATTCGCTCCTGAGGAGCAAATTCTCTCCTTTAAGAGAAAACCCTTTTTTCATTGGACAGAGTTTATAGAAAAGCAAACAGGAGTCTCCCTTTGAAAAATGGCAAAAAAAAATCTGCCAGGTGTCTCCATTCTCCTTAAGAAAACCCATTTTTTATAGGATCAGATTATCAGGCCTCATACTGACCAAGATTTACCATGCCTGAAAAGACCCAATTTTGCTGCTTTAACCCTTATCCTGCTGAATAGAACAAACATTATTCTTGCAAACAGTGTAGATCCAGATCAGATGGCTTCTGAAGAAGCCATCTGATCAGAATCTACACTGTTTGTGATGCATTAATACATTATTTATATGGAAAATAGTCAGAAATGGATGTGCCAAATATTTTTGTCAGCAGAATAAGGGTTAGATAGTCATATTAAACAGAATATAGGAAGAAATCCAAAATTTTAAAGCCTGAAATCAAGAAAAAAAATAAGATCTAAAAGCCTGAAATCCTGCACATGCCTGGATTATAGAAAAAAAAAACAGCAAATCACAAAAGTCGACTCCCTTACAAAAACAATCAAAAGAAATGTGTCAGGTTTATTAATTCCCCTTGTGTTTCTATGGATGGTTTGTTAAGAGTCTAACAGACCAGTCAACACTATTCAGATCATATCAGCCAGACAGACCATCTTACCAGTCAGACTGGACAGGTTAACTGAAACAGTGCACATTCTTTTTGCATATGCCCCAACCATCAGGGCTTGAAGAAACAGATTGGGTTGCATGTTACTTTCGTGCAGAGCTGAAACCGTTCAAACATGAGTACTGGTAAACCACTTATAATGTCTACGACTGCCCAGGCAAACTAGTGCGAGTTGAACCATCCCTGCATATGAACCCTATGGTTTGTTTTGGTGACAGGTCTTGAGGTGTCATATAAAGATCATCATAAAAGAACCACAAATTTAGAAGAAATGTCTCCAAAATGACCTATAAATAGTGTTGATGGGGATGTAAAACCTCAACACAAACAAAATTTTCTTTGAGTACTGAGCACTGCTCTTCTTGAATCAGTGTATTTTTTTTTTTTTTTTTTTTTTTGGTTTGGGTTTTACGGCCTTTTCAAGATTATTTCACTCAAATCGAGCCAACCATTAATCAGAGGTGGGCGAAAACCGAAGTACCCGGAGAAAAACCACCTGACCTTACGTTGCAGTTTTGGCGTCCCACATGTGACCCGAGCGAGGCTCGAACCACAGCGGTGAGAGACCTAATGATCAAGAGTCAGCGCTCTTAACCACTAGGGCACGGAGGCCCGGGTCTTGAATCAGTGTAAGGAAAAGATACCTTATAAACTATTTCATGATCTACTGTCACGATACAAAGTTGCCAGACCTGGAAGGAATTTGTAATCAGGGTTCTGTTGTCCAAAGCATCGTTAGCTTAACCCTTCTCTTGCTGAATATTCATTTTAGCCACACCCAATTCAGACTTTGAACCAATCAGATCACTTTATGTAATTTATTCCTGCAAATTCATAAACTGAATGTCAAACAGTGTAGATCCTGATCAGATGGCTTCTTCAGAAGCCATCTGATCTGGATCTACACTGTTTGCAAAGATAGGGGTTGTCGTGAACAGCAGGATAAGAGTTAACAAGTTTGTTAGTGGTCAAACTGTTAACTATTCAAGTAAGTTTAATATTTAACTCTTTGGCTTTTTTGCTGAAAAAAATGTGAGCAGCTTTTGCAGATGCAAAAGCTGCTCACATTTGTTTAGCAAAAAATTAGCATCTTTGCCATATTAAATGATCAACATTTTAACAATAAGTTGAACAACTGGCCCCTGGTCATCAGTATGGTGCACATCTGACCGAGTCACGCAGGCACCACAAGAAAACTCATCAAATGTTCCTCTCTTGTCTCAGGATCGATCCCGGGCTTCTCCAGATTTTCGGATGAGTCTTTAAACCGAGGTCCCACCTCCATATGACCTTAGTTGTTGGTGGGACATAAAACTCAAATACACTCACACTCCTGTCTTGTCTGTCCCTGTCTAAGTGTCTGTGCCTGTGTCTGTCTCTGTGATCATAATGCATGCACAGACTTCTATCTACCCCTAAATTTATGTTCTGCTGAATGAATTAATTTTGCAACACCCATTTTTGACTATCAATCAATCAAATTTCTTTATGTAATTTATTCCCATAAATTTACCAAGTCAACAATAATCAGTGAAGATCCAGATCTGATGGCATAGAAGCCATCTGATCTGAAGATGCACTGTTAGCGAAAGTCAGAGTATATCCCGATTCTGCAGGAAAAGGGTAAAAGGAAGCTACTGTTTCTGACACACTGTCCATAAGAAAAAACAATGTTTGCAAATTAAATACCCTTGTTTCACTGAATAAATTATCTGCCACTCATTTTTGGCTGTCAACCAATCAAATAGACGTTATTTATTCCCACAAATTTACCAAGTCAATGACAAAAAGTGAAGATCGCGATCAGATGGCTTCTGAAGATCAGATGGCTTCTTCAGAAGCCATCTATCTCAATCTGCACTGTTTCCACCAGGAATCACTACCAGGCTATTGAAGATCTCTAAAATGACCTAAATAGTGTTGATGGGTATGTAAAACCTCTATTCAAACAAACAAAGCCAGGCTACTGATAGCACTTACGTGTTCCAAGAATTTAGTCTTGTCCTTTGGTATTTTGAATGCTGTGGGTATGGCCCTGGACTCTGATGTTGCTAGGCTCACTTTGTTAGTGATGTAACCTGATCCAGGAAAATGATTTACCTGTCAATTAAACAAAAGAATCTAGAAAACAGGGCAGTCAGATCTAGGGCTGGCTAATTGGAGCTGAAAAGATAATCGATTATCAGTCCTGTCATTGAGATCGATAATCGATTAGTAATTGCTAATGTTTTTGTCATAATATTACCTGTCTGGTTTTCTGTCTGAGCAGAACTCTTACCATATGTTGCACTTTACCATACGTATATTTGAACAAGCAGGCCTGAGCAAACAGTGTAGACCCAGATGAGACGCTGCAAAATACGGCGTCTCATCAGGGTCTGCACTGTTTGCAAATGCGGCGTCTCATCAGGGTCTGCACTGTTTGCCACTGATCCAGCTATTTTAGGCACAAGTTTGGGTAGTAAATTGCACTTATCAAATAATCGATTACAAGTAAATCAGTACTGAAAATCATTTTTGTGGAATTTATCGATCAATTAATCGATTATACGATTAATCTTGTCAGCCTTAGTCAGATCTAAGTATTTGCTGTGCACTTCATGGATGCCCATCGACCAAACTGTTCTTCAATTGGTGTAAAGGCTGATTTGAGTACAGTAAAATTCCGCTATTAAGACCACCAAAAATTGAGACTAATTCTACTTTAAAAAGCTTATTTAGAAAGTGTCAGTTATTCTTTCTTTGCATTTTCTGCATACAGTGCCCTCTGATCAGAGACCACCTTTGGGGTTGTTCAAAAGTGGTCTTGAAGACCACTTTTGAACTGTCCCAAAGATGGTCTTAATTTAGGAATTTTACTGTATTTGTATAGAGCACAAATGAGCCACATCATAAAAACTGTTTTATGACATTTCCTAATAACCAATGTGCAGATACCGTGTAAATCCTAAAAATCCAGACTCCTGGAGAATTTTGTTAATTCTCCTTAAATATTGTCAAATCTGTTTCATGATCCAGCAAGAAGTCCAAGATGTGCAGACAGAATGGCAAACAGTGAAGACCCTGAGCAGTCTGATCTGGGTATGCATTGTTTGCTTAGGCATGCCTGTCCCAATACTTAGGATCATTGTGTTAATACCTTGCATCCAGACAGTATGAAAAGCATGTATGTGGACAATGTTTAGATAGTACAGTACCAAAAGTGTGTACAGTCGAACTTCGATGGCTCGAACACCGATGGCTCGTTTACCATGGCCGAGTCGAACCCGTTTTTGAGTCCCTAGGGAATTCCTCTGGATAAGAAAAAGTGTGTGATAATTAAGGAGATTATCGGCTTTTATCTTGCAAATGTATGCTGTGTGTACTCATTAGAATCGCCTCAATGAGGCGATTCTAATGAGTACACACAGCATACATTTTCATTATAGAGCGCAGAAAAGTTGTCAAAAAGTATCTCGTTATGCCTCCTTGCAGTAACCCTCAGTGGCTCGAACTATCCCTGTCTCGAACAGATTTTCGAGGTCCCAAAGGTGTTCGAGCCATTGAAGTTAGACTGTATATAAAAAATTTCAACTCTTACTTGTGACTGATCAAGCTGGAGTGTATCTTACTTGCTATCGGCCCCCGCCCATAGGGGCTTGAAGAAATATATGGGCTGCATGATGCTTCCAGGCAGAGCTGAATCCGGCCCGCACACTAGTACTGGTAAACAGCTTAGAGGATCTAAGCCTGTCCAGGAACCGCGGTGCGAGGCGGACCGTCCATGCTAATAAATCCTATTGGTTTCATTGGGCGACAGGGCTTGAGATGTCTTTTCATCTCAATGTCGGGTAAAAGTCCCACAAAATTGGAAGCAACGTCTCCAAAATGACCTTTACAGTGTTGACGGGGACATTAAACCTCAAATCAAAGAAAGAAGACAATTTTTTTTCCACAACAGTGCACAAATTTTTTTTTTCATTCAGATTATATGATCTATTCAAGTTATGTCAATAATATCAAGACAATCATTAATCAGGGAGAAAAATTACCAGTCCTTTCCTTTGCAGAACATTGTTTCTTGCACACCAGACAAGGAAATCCGCGATTTTACCCTGGGATAGAAATTTATGTTCTGACCCTTGTGTTCCGACCCCAAATCGAATATAATCACGTGTTTGATAAATGCATTGGTTGATTACGACCTTGTGTGCGCCGTCGTTAAGGTTTACGTCATGCACGATCCGTGACGTCACTTTACATTCCTGCAGTGTCAAAACAATATGGCGGACGTCGGTAACCGAAGTGACTGCAGCATTGAAATTCCGCGCTAAGAAATGGAAGGTATGCAAGAAAAAGAATCCAATATGGATGTGAGGGGTGGATAGAAAAATCCGTCCCTCGTGATCACTGTCCGGCATCACTCGGCAAGCCTCGTGATGCCTGACAGTGGCCCTTGGGACAGATTTTTCTATCCACCCCTCACACCCATATAAGACTCTTATAGTTTCGCATATGACCGGAGCGAGGCTCAAACCTACACTGAAAACTACCTTCATCACTATCATCACGCAAACACACCTTTATAATTCTGACCCCAACCCCACTTTAACCCCACTTTTATACAGTAAAACTGGGGTTTACAGGGGTAAACTTTAGCTTCTTATTCCTGCTGTCATTACGCAAACACGCCTATACAAATACATTGCCACCTTTATCACCGAAAAAAATGAAAATTTTATGATGAAAAATTGTGATATTTTTCTTATTTCTGCTCCAAAAATAGATTGTGGGCACTTGTTAGAACCGCCTCATTGAGGCGGTTCTAACGAGTACCCACAATCTATATTTGAGAGCAGAAATAAGAAAAATAAGGTATACCCCGCAAACCCCAGTTTTACTATATAAATGTGGGGTTCAAGGGAGTCAAAATTATATAAGTGTGTTTGCGTGATGAAAAAATATAGATTGTGGGTACTCAATGAGGTGGTTCTAACATGCTCCAACAATCTATGTTTTGAGCTATTGCCATTTTCATCTTAAAATTTTCATTTTTCTGTGATAAAATTTACACTGTATTTGTATAGGCATTTTCATATTGGGAAGTGTGGGGATATGTCTCTTTCTTGTCATTGCTTGCCAAAGTTTGATTCTACAACAGGCATTTGAAGGGCAGTAGTTGCCCATCATGAGAACAAGTCCGTGAAATGAACACCCCCTTAAACCCCACATTATATAGAGAAAAATGGGGTTTACAGGGGGTATTCATTATTTTCCTTATTTCTGCTCCAAGACATAGGATGTGGGTACTCGTTAGAACCGCCTCAATGAGGCGGTTCTAACGAGCACCCATAACCTATGTTTGCAGTAGAAATAAGAAAAATATCAGGGATTTTCATCAGAAAAGTAGCCATTTTGGAGATGAGAAATATGCAGATTGCCGCACGGGTGTGTTATCATAATGTGTCCAAAAATTGCTGTTTACATTTGGTGCTCCATTTTTCTCCATCATAAGAGACCACTGAAAAGCATTATCTGTGACTTCAAGAATACTTAAATATGTAAACAAAGTTTAATTTTTAATTTAACTTTTAATTAAATCTTTGTTGATTTTACTGAGCTGAGAGTAGACCAAAAGTTTTCCTTTGTTGAAAAATCAAGAAAATTTAAACCTTTTATTAAAATAAAACTACATGTATCTAATTCAAATTTCAGGAAAATTCCAATACCTGACTGATTATGATGTTACACTGTTAACAGTCGTTGTAGATCTACAAAAAATCATCACGAAAACAGGCCTATATAATTTTGACCCCGTTGAACCCAAATTTTATACAGTAAAACTGGGGTTTACAAGGATAAACCTTATTTTTCCTATTCTGCTCTAAAAGTATAGAGTGTGGGTACTCATTAGAACCACCTCGATGAGCAGATTCTAATGAGTACCAAAAATCTATATTTTGAGCAGAAATAAGTTTGTTTGTTTGTATTGGAGTTTAAGGGCCCAGTCAACACTATTTCAGGTCATTTTTTAGCAGGTCAGTTCATCTATCAACACTTTTTCTGGGCAGGCTTATATGTAAGCGGTTAACCAGAACAGTGCACAACTGCCCTTCTTGAATAAGCAGAAGGGAGAGAATGTCTGTAGAAAAGATTTCAGGATCAATCTCTACGAAATAATGTTGCCGACCCAGGTAGGTATTGAACCTGCTTCCTCCTGGTCACCAGTCAGACACACATCTGACTGAGCTACTGAGCCCGGTGAGCAGAAATAAGAAAACTATCACAATTTTTCATATTAAAATTTTCGATTTATTTGGCTGTTTAAGTTAGCAATGTATTTGTATAAGCCTGTTTTCATAATGATCTTTCTGCACAGAAATCTGAAGGTATCGAACAGACTACTCTAGCTGTCAAATGAAAATTTTAAAATACATACCCGCTGATGTGGCTTCAGAGCAGTTATTATCTTAGCATAAGTTTTAAAAGGATAATCGTGAGCCCACATTACATCCCAGTCCGTGTCACCATCAGTGATTACAAAGCCCAGTCTTTCAAATACTATTCTCACATGTTTAAGGTAACCAGTCTCCATCTGAAATGCATGTAATCTGGCATAAAACATGCAGCGTAAAAATCCAAAAAATTCAGACATCTTGAGGACTTGCTAGAATTCTCCTAAAATATTAACAAATTTGTTTCATGACCCAGCAAGGAGTCCAAATGGTGCAGATGGAATGGCAAACAGTGAAGGCCCTGATCAGACTGCTCCTTAAGGAGCAGTCTGATCTGGGTCTGCACTGTTTCCTTAGACCTATCTGTCATACTACTTATGATCATTACAGTAGCAACGCTCACAGACAAATCTGTTTTCAAATTACTAAGTTCAAATGCTCTTTGAATGTTAATTACTTAAAAATCTGCAAGATAAGCCATGTTTTTTTCATGTGAATTGATGCCGCATGAGGTTGCCAGTCTCTTATAACACCAGGCTATCAAGTCGTTGTTATAAACACCCTTTGAAACCAACAGTTATATTCAGAAATTTGTTTGATTTATAGTTTAACGCCCCCATCAACACTATATAGGTCAGACTTTGCTTCCAATTTTGTGGGACTTGAATCTGACACTGAGATGAAATGACATCTCATGCACTGTCACGCAATGACACCAATAGGGTTAATGAGCATGGACAGTCTGACTTGTACTGCTTTGCCTGGGAAGGCTTAGATCCTCTAAGCAGTTTACCAGTACTCGTGTGCGGTCAGTTTTAGCTATGCATGGAAGCATCATGCAGCCCATCTACTTCTTCAAACCCTGATGGGCGGGGGACGTATATTGAGAAATGTTAAGTTTATAGTGGTAAACATATTTTCCTTATTTTTTCCTCAGAAACATAGTGTGGGTACTTAATAGAACCACCTTACTAAGGCAGTTCTAACAAGCACCCACAGTGTATGTTTTGACTAGAAATAAAATGGTCCATTATGCAAGAACATGTAACAGTAAAGGAGAGAGAGAGAGAGCTTAAAGGTGCATTATTGAGCTATCTGGAAAAAATGCTTCCAAAAATAAAATACATATAGCCGGTATTTTTCTTTAAAACAATACAATGAATGCATTTTATGCAAAAATGCGAACAACTAGAGCTGTCAGTGAAACTGACTAGGGCCCCGGCAGCGCTATCAGAAATTTGTGGATGGACAGACAGACAGACAGACAGACAGACGGACGGACAGAGTGATCACTATAGGGCACCCACACTTTCAGTGCGGGGCCCTAATTATGATCACAGGTAAACGAGTTCGAGAGGGATTCCCTAACTAGGTTTCGAACACTAGTTAGATCTGTTTTTAGTTCGTGACAAAAATAGAACCCCCATATATGACGTTATGCGACATTCATTTTTGGCCTTGTTTGCTTAGGCCATGCCTGAATCGGAAAAAAATATAACGCTGAATACCATGCCATAAGTAATGACACTCAGAGACGATACTGTCGCCATGTATGTGTAAAGTGACAGATTTATTTTTAGAACAGAAATTCTGAACACATGTTCAGAGCGAAGGGTAAACACGAATCAAAACGACCATTTTCACAAAGTTCTGAAGCTGTATTTGGCTCCAAAAGTGTACACATGACAAAGGAGTATGCATTGAAGATAAAAACCAGAAAAAAAATTTTGAGACCCGGTAGCTCAATAATGCACCTTTAAATACACTGGTTGTACCTTTTTGCCATTTATCCATACAACAGGGGCTCTGGTAGCACCCTTTCCTGGTGTAGGTTCTACAACTGTTTGTTGTTGTTCATGCTGAGAATGTTCTAGTTTCATCTGTTGAAGCTGGTAGATATTGAGGATTGTCAAGATCACTCCAATACACAAAATTACAACAACCAACACACTCAGACGACCAGGTCTTTTTAGTTTCTGGTGTTGGCGCCACATAGCTGGACTATCTTCCTGGAAAGCAAACCATTTCTTCTTTCAACCCATAAGACCCCAATCACGACAATTGTTGTCTGCTTTGTCGTCTGCCGGGTTCTTTATATAAGTAATTTTTGCAAACAGTGTGCATCCAGATCAGACTGCTCCTGTAGAAGCAGTCTGATCTGAGCCCACACTGTTTGTCTGTGTGCAAAAATATTTTTAAAAAATTTGCGAAAAAAATCTGCAGACGACATAAGCAGACGACATTTTCAGATGAAGTTTTTCTCGGCGTCTTTAAGGTTAATCAGTATTATCAGAGGAAACAGGTGACATGTGTCTTCAGACGAGCATATAGCAAACATACAGATCAAACAAACTCAGCACTCAATTTTAGAATTTAACTCTTAAAATGTCATGAAAAACTGCATCTTTTTTGTCATCTACTACATTATGTTTAGAATTTAACCCTTACGATGCCATGAAAAACTGCATCTGAAAAAAATTGCTCTTGTAATCTCCTGAAATTGTGAATCTTCTTACAAAATTTTCATACATTTTTTTTGCATACAGGCAAACAGTGTGGATCCTGACCAGACTGCTCCTAGACAAGCAGTCTGATCTGGGTCCAAACTTCTTGCAAAAAAGACTTTTAATATTACCTGCAGACGACAAAGCAGACGGCAAATGTTGTGATTGGCAAATTACGGGTTAAAGACCCAGTCAACATACAAAAAACCTGGACATACTCTTCCTGGTCACACACTTAACCCTTGTCCTACTGAATATCTTAATCTGCCCCACCCACCACCAATAATAAACCAATCAGAATACTTGATGCAAAGTATTTCAACAATTCCACAAGCTGAATGACAATGTAGATCCTGATCAGATGGCTTCTTCAGAAGCCATCTGATCTGGATCTACATTGTTTGAAAGATAAGACATATCCGGGCTCAGCAGAAGGGTTAGAGGTTATTTGTCATGGTATGTAGAGCTAAAAAGCACATTGCTTCAGGAAAGTGAAATCTAAAAATCATCAAATTATCTTTATTAGTTTCTGAGGTATTACAATTTGAAGTCTGAAATATTTAAACAAGAATTCCGCCGAAGGCTATGTCGCGCCTGTGGGGGCGCAAAGTCACCGAACCATGACATCTAGGCCAAGATCAAACATAGATGCTTGCATAAAAGACTTGTACTAAGTATCATTAATGAAGTTCAAATAATTCTTGAGAAATGAACTTAGCCATTAGGGTGAACGCTAGGGTGGTGGCAATATTTTACAAAGTCAGTGAACCATGAAATGTAGGTCCAGGTCAAATATGAATGCTTGCATTTAAAGTGCCATCCCGAGTTATAAATTTGTACCAAGTATCATTAATGAAGCTCTTATGGTTCTTGAGAAATTAACTTGACCAGTCGGGTGAACGCTAGGGTGGTCACAATATTTTACAAAGTCAGTGAACCATGACATTTAGGTCAAGGTCAAATATGGATGCTTGAAATGAAGTTGCCATCCACAGATTCAAGTCTGTACCAAATATCATTAAAGAAGCTCTTAAAGTTCTTGAGACATAAACTTGACCAGTAGGGTGAACGCTAGGGTGGTCGCAATATTTTACAAAGTCAGTGAACCATGAAATGTAGGTCAAGGTGAAATATGGATGCTTGCATGTAAGTTGCCATCCCCAGACACAAGTTTGTATGAAGTATCATTAATGAAGCTGTAATAGTTCTTGAGAAATAAACTTGACCATTAGGGTGAACGCTAGGGTGGTCGCAATATTTTACAAAGTCTGTGAACCATGAAATGTAGGTCAAGGTCAAATATGGATGCTTGCATGTAAGTTGTCATCCCCAGAAACAAGTTTGTACCAAGTATCATTAATGAAGCTCTTAAAGTTCTTGAGAAATAAACTTGACCATTAGGGTGAACGCTAGGGTGGTCGCAAATGTTGACGCCTTGACAAACGGACGGACGAACGAATGGATGGAAAACCGGGCGCCTATATTGTGCCATGCTAATAGCAGGCGTGACAAAAAAAAACAGACCAACGTCAAACTGCCTCATTAATATTCATGAAGTATTCTATGATGTCATAGTTGCAATTCAATTCTTTAAACTGTTTAACAGTCAAAATATCTCGTGTTTTATAATCACCAGAAACTACTTATCCACCTGCCTATTTTAATGAAATTGATCTCAATCCAAAGTCAAAAACAATCTTCTCTTATTTTAAACCTAAAGTGTATAAATTAAAATTTAAATAATTTATTTAAATAATCTAAATTTCAGATTACATGTTTGTATGAAGATTAAATGACATACAGTGCAGGTCATGTTTTTACAAGACATTCAAAAAGCTTTTTTATTAACTAAAGAAATTATGAATGAACTTAGTTTTAAACAGTTTAAAATTTCATTTAAAACTTAAATAGATTGGTAACAGATATGAGTATAACTTTGGAATGAATGGGAATTTTTTCATGCAGTTTTCAGTAAAATGGTCCTGTTTAAGTCTTCTTTCAGTATATTTAACAATACAGACATGTAAATTTTCTTGATAAATGACCTTTAAGTGGACAGTGCAATTTTCTTTTTCCAGAAACTTCCTGTCCTTCTTGCATCAGCAGATGGAGAATGACGGTAGAAAAGCTTTTATAATCAATCTGCCCAAAAATATGTTGGAAAACTCATCAAACATCCTAGGTCTAACAATATTGTTAACATATTTTTAAAACTTTTAATCATTTAATAAGGCAGCAAAAATAACATTGTATAAGCCCTTTTCCTGCTAAATTAATTTAGCTACACCCATCTCTGTCTTTCAACCAACCAAATTACTTGATATAACACACTCATTTTATTAATAAACTGCATGTAAAACAGTGTAGATCCTGATCAGATGGCTTCTTTAACCATCTGATCTCGATCTACACTGTTTGCAAAGGCAATGGTAAGCGACACTACATGAAGACGTTGAGTTTCAGACAGTATATCGCAAATTTTCGACGTTATCCAATCAAACGTCGTGTTACATACAGAAGTGCATTAGAATAATCCTTATTGCTTCAAACAACCCGTATCTCAAACAAATTTTAATGGTTCCAATGGTGGTCAAGCCATTCAAGCCTGACTGTAAATCTGCTGTGTTCTTGTTATCTATCCATTAAGCATATCGCTGCTTATAAACTCACTGTGATTTAACAACCTCTTGTGCATTACACATGGCACTAAACTCATGCTGCTATTTGAGCGCATGCATTGATATGGTACAATTCAAAATCTTTTTGTGCTTCTGATGAACTCCATCAGTGCGGTCATAATCTCCTTCTGTCCTTGTTTACTTATGTCTTTCATCATGCCTGTTAACATTTTCAAGTTAATTTCTGTTATCAATCCTATATCTTCCCTACTCAGAATCTCTTCAACTGTGTGCTCTAAAATAGCTTTTTCTGTGGCAAATCCGAGATCTGACAGCAGAAATCTTTGTTAATTTTGGCCTGGTGATCCTGAGCAGCTGATTCACTGCTGAGAATGTCCTTCTATCCCTATCACCATGACAGTTACTTTCCCCAACTTCCTCAAATATTTCCTGCAATACATGTACATCAACTTTGTCTGAGCACTTGTACCTGTGTTTCCACTTTTCCTTGCCATGTATTTTACTCTCCCATACTGCTTCTTTCTTGTCCAAAATTGGTTTCCCTCATTGTTTTATATCTGATGTTGCTGCCTTTGCTTGTTGTTCCGGCAACTCATTACCCTAAATATGTTTTGTACCCAGGCATCCAATGAACTTTGATAGTGTTCTCCCTATTACTTATCTTTGCTAAGCTCTCCTTGATACTAAGGACTGTTTCAATCTTGTTTGTTGGCATTTCACCACTGAATGCAGCTTTAATTGCTAGTTGACAGTCACTCATAATATGAACCACTCTGCCTTTGAAATCTAGGTCAGCCAAGAATTCCAGCCCTATCTGTATACCCACCAGTTCTCCAGTATAACTGTTACCTATAGGACAAACTCCCTTGTTCATCAACATTGGTGTACAGGAATAACTCCATAAAAAGACTGCGGCACCAGCTCCAGTTGGGCCTGGATTACCTAGCACTGATCCATCCATGAACAAAAATACATCATTTGTACCACAATGACATAGTAGCTATATTATTTTTTTCTTTCTGTTCTTCTTTAGAAAACTTGAATTCTTTTTTCTCCATACTACCTTTCTCTTTAATGATGCCCATCAATTCCTTGGTATTCCTGAATTCCTTCTCATTGTTTTCAAACTCTGCCATATCCATCATTTCCCTAAATCTGGACATCAATAAATGAAAAATACAGTAGAATCTCGGTGATTCAAAACTACCGGATTTTTCATTTAGGGATCATTTCCCTAAATGTGGACATCAATAAATGAAAAAATACAGTAGAATCTCGGTGATTCGAAACTACCGGATTTTTTGAAACTGTGTGTCGGTCCCGATCTTTTTTGTTATTATTAATTTATTTTATGTAAAAATATTACCGATTTTTCGAATTTCTATTATTCGAAAAATTCAAATAAAATTGTCGGTCACCATCAAAGAAATAGCTATTAAAATCCATCTCCAAATTCGAAGTCAAAATATGTTAAGCACAATATTCATGCTTGAAGAGCATGTTTTCTTTGAGCTTGTTCACACCCGAATGATTTCACAGGTGCGTTATATTATTGTGTTTACAGGTAAGTGACACCTAGTTAATCCTGAGCTTCTCAATTGGTAATGAGCATCGTTAAGATGATTATCCTGTTTGATGTACTTTATTCTGAGACCTTCTATACAAAGCATTAGAGCATATGGGATTTTTCAGAAACTCAAAGTAGACAATTTTCAGAGAATTTCAAAGACAGTTGAAAGTGAAAATAGAAAATAAAAATGCGGGAAACATGTGGTTTGCCAGCACAGACTTCAACAGTATGCTTATTGCATTGCTAATCTAGATCTTTGCTGGCTACTCCCGTAAGCCATTTCTGTCCCTTCTTTTTACTGGTACAATAGTTCGTCTATTAGAGATTTATTGTTTAACATTAACAATTGTTGCCGGATGTTAAATGGTTCATGTTGTTTCTCAAGGGTGAAAGACGAGGTACTTTGCTCATTATTTTAATGCTTATATAGAAAGTCTGTGTTTTTGCCTATGGACAAAATGCAGTCTAATATTACTACCGAACGAAAACTTCCGAACATTTCCAAAAACTACCGATTTCGAAAATTCTAACTCCCGATAATTCGAATAAGTTTATCTGGCGGTCCCTGTTACTTTGAATTATCGAGGTTTGACTGTAGTTGCTCTCCTACCAACGGTCTTGTTCCCTTCTATGTATGAATCAAATACTTCCCTTAGTGGATGATCTGCATACTTAGTACTGACTCTGATGACTTCCAGTGCTTGTCTTATCTTCAGCTGTAGGTCTATAGGCATGGTGGTTGTCAAGACTTCCAAGGCTTCTGTGCTGGTACTGTTCAAACAACCTGATGCCTTTAGCACTGCTGACCTCTGAACCTTTCCAAATTCTTTACTGCTTTCTGCCAGGGATTCTACTATTACACCTGCTCCATATTCAATTGCTGGTAGCACCAAGGATTTATAGGGTCACATATAGAGTTTGGCTGCATCCTGTATGTCCTTGAACATAATTGGCCAACCCTTTCAAGGTGCTGAATCCAGCTTTGGCTTTCCATTGTATAGGCTCTTGAAAATTCAATTTGTTATCTACTGTGACTCCCAAGATTTTCTTAAAACCCTATAAGCCTCTTGTAAATCCTTCTAAACCCTATACACCTCTGTGGTATAGTAGTAAAGCTACTTTCGGATTGGCAATTAACTTGAGCGTTGGTAAGAGGTAAAAATAAAAATTGTCTTGTTTAGGAATTCAATGACCCAGTCAACACAATTTAGGTCATATTGAGCCCCTAAGTTTACCTAACAACACTTTCTGGGCAGGCTTATACGTAAGCTGTTTACCAGGTCAGTTCACATTCTTTCACCAGAAAATGACGACTGTCCTTCTTTAATCAGTGGAAAGGAGACCTTAGAAAAGATTACATGGTCAGTTTCTATGAAAGAATAAGGCTGGTACCTGAAAGTATCCAACAAGCTGCCTCCTGATCAGCAGTCCGATGTGCATCCAACTGAGCTACTGAAATTCGTTCAAACTGAAACAAGAGCATCCAATATGGGAATGTTCATTTCATGGACTTTTGCACCTACTTTCAGCTAAACAGAAACTACTTTCTTCTGTGATGAAACTTACATCATAATATAATGGATATATCTCCGATGGCTGGGCCATCTCTTAAGAGCAACTGGTAACAGAAGCCAAATCTCATTTTCTTCTATGTGTACAATCCATTATACCCTGAAATTAAGAAAAAATATTAGCCCTGACAAATAAAATAGTGATTCCTGACTATATGCACTTTTAACCCTTCTCTTGCTGAATATTCATTTTAGCTACACCAATCTCTGACTTTGAACCAATCAGATTGCTTGATGTAATTTATTCCTACAAATTCAAAAACTGAATGTCAAACAGTGTAGGTCCTGATCAGATGGCTTCTTCAGAAGCCATCTGATCTGGATCTACACTGTTTCCAAATATAGGGGTTGTCGTGAACAGCAAGATAAGGGTTAAAAGACAAAAAAAGCTTGCAATACCCACTCATAGCTAATAATAATTAGAAATGGCAGGGATAATTTTGGGATAAATCTTCTTTTTTCTCCAGTAAACCAAATGATGTGGGTACTTGTTAGAATCGCCTCATTGAGGCAATTTTAACCCTTATCTTGCTGTTCACGACAACCCCTATCTTTGCAAACAGTGTAGATCCAGATCAGATGGCTTCTGAAGAAGCCATCTGATCAGGATCTACACTATTTGACACTCAGTTTATGAATTTGCAGGAATAAATTACATCAAGTAAGCTGATTGGTTCAAAGTCAGAGATGGGTGGGGCTAAAATGAATATTCAGCAAGAGAAGGGTTAACAATTATCCACAAAATTATGTTTTACATGAAATAAAGACAAGAAATCCAGATTTCATTATCCTCACCCCTCCATATCTGATTCTACTTGCCACTATGTCTCAATCAGTAGACTATATGAGGTGGGTTCAGTGTATTTGATGACAAATCAGTGACAGTTTTCTTTACCTCTGAACAAAAATGTATGTTGTGGGTATTCATTTGAACCGCCTCACTGAGGCAGTTCAAAAGAATACCCACAATGCATGGATTCCCTAAGAGAAAAATAAGGAAAACTATCCTTCACTTACCATCAATTAATCCCCTTATCTAGTCTCCTGGAGAGGCTCAATACAATTTTCCTAGTCTACTGCAGAGGCTCCGTAAATACAATTTTTCTAGTCTACTGGAGAGGCTCAATACAATTTTCATGTCCAAGTGAACAAGTGGAACCGGAATTTCTTTTGCCCACCAGATAAAATGAGGCTAATGACCTTTGACCTTCTGTGAAGTAGACTTTGGATGTGTCTATAGCAAAACTAGGTGATGACGTAGTGCTTGGATGTTTCTATTTCTATGAACCGCTGCACAGGGGGCCGGTTGGGTATAAAAGCCAAGGCCGCAACGAAAATGCCGATCTGAAGATTTTATATTTTGTCTTTTGTTATAATTAAGATATATATTGAAGTCAGTTGGGTATCAAATTATTATAAATAACATATTTGATAACTGCACGAAGGTTTATCTCTCTACATTGTTTTATTTACTTGTAATAACCGTTTTTTCCGAAATTGAGGGGTATAAAAGCCAAGGCCCGGAAAAAAGATAATATTTCTCAATTTCTGGCAAATGTATTGGTTAAAGTACTTCTTTTTGTCCTGAAAATATTAGATTATTAATTTGTCATCATTTGTCCATAGAAAAATATAATAAACATATAAGACTGCCTTAAATTATCAATTTTCTTATTTCTAACTGTTTCTATTTTTAGATTGACTTAATTAAAGAAAACGACCAAAAAAGGACCGAAAGAGAAAAAAGTTTTGTTTACTGTCAGCTGGAATTAAAGAAAAATAAACAAATACCATTTTTTCTGTATAATTTTAATATACACATACATGTT
Organism: Lucinisca nassula; assembly: GCA_963580285.1. NCBI lineage: Eukaryota > Metazoa > Mollusca > Bivalvia > Lucinida > Lucinidae > Lucinisca > Lucinisca nassula. The sequence continues at coordinate 18,590,839 of OY757012.1, forward strand.
AACAAATATAACAATCAATTTTACATATCTTTAATTCCAGCCAGCAGAAAACAATACTTTGTTTCCTTTGGGGTACATTTCGGTCGTTTCCCTTAGTAAAGTTAATCTAAAAATAGAAACCATTAAAAATGGGAAATTTGATCATTTAAGGTGATTTTGATATGTGTATTATTCACCATATTTGCTGGCTCCCAGCTTGCACAGTGTCAATTTTTGAAAAACAGGTAACCAGACCCCCTGACCTTTTAAGGTCAGGGGGTTCTGGTTACCTGTTTTTCCAACACTGATAACCTTCAGACTAGGAACCAGCAGATAATGCAAATAAGGTGAATATTTTCTATGTACACAATCATGTTAACGTTCCGATCCAAAGGACGGTGCATTTTGTTACATTCATCCCTGCAAATGATGCCAATAGAGCGTGAGACACCTAAATTTTTTCGCCCCTGCCGGGGATCGAACCCGGGACCTCTAGCATCAGAGGCAAGAACACTCAGAATCAGAATTGTTACTGGTGACATGTCAAATGACATTCATACACCAGGAGCACTAACCACTGAGCCATCGCGCTTCTATCTATCTATCTTCTGATACTGCGTCGGTCACATTTGACCAATAACGCAGGTGTACAATACATACACTCCAGGTTTTGCAGGATGAAAGCCTACACAGTAATCATGTAATTACGGTAGGGATCTTTAACCTGCACATGGGATGGTTCTCCCTGCACAGGGGGCCTCCAGTTAACGTCCCGATTCGAAGGACGGTGCACTTTATGACATTCATTCCTGCAAATAATGCCAATGGAGCGGCCGGGTATAAAAGCCAAGGCCGCGCCGAGCCGCCGATCCAAAAATTTTATATTTCGTCTCTTGGCACAATGAAACTTTATATATAATCTAGACATTTTCGTGCTTCTAGTCTGTCTACCTACGATTTTTCCACTCTTTACACTACACTTCCTCATAATCTTATAAAAGAAAAGCTTAATGATTTAATTGAATGGACTTTTCACAGAGAAGATTCTCTCTATCTTGCATGTAATGTCAGAAATGCATTTTTCACTTCTAAAGAGCATAAGAATTATACACTTTGGTCATGTCAGAAAGTGTGTGATGCCCTCACCTTTCTACTTGACAATATTTATATTAGATTCGGTACTAAGTTATTTAGACAAATTGTGGGTATTCCGATGGGTACTAATTGCGCACCTCTTGTGGCTGATCTGTTCTTGTATTGTTATGAAAGAGACTTCATTTTGTCGCTTTCCATTGATAACCAATCTGAAATTATTGAAGCTTTTAGCTCTACTTCTAGATATTTAGATGATTTATTAAATATTGATAATACCTATTTTGATGGTTTGATCAGTCAGATTTACCCCCTTGAACTTCAGTTAAATAAAGCAAATTCTTCTGATACCGAGGCCCCGTTTTTGGATTTACATCTGTCTATTGTAGATGGATTTGTTTCGTGCAAAATTTATGATAAACGCGATGACTTTGATTTTGAGATTGTAAATTTTCCTTTTTTGGATGGTGATGTTCCTCGTGCGCCATCCTATGGCATTTATATTTCGCAATTAATTCGATTTGCTAGAGTGTGTAGTCATGTAACTGACTTCAACACTCGTAATAAATTATTAACGGCTAAACTCCTTAATCAGGGTTATCGGTACCATAAACTACGCAAAGCCTTTTCAAAATTTTATAGACGCCATTCTGATTTAATTTCAAAATTCAATATTGGACTTAAATCTCTTCTGCAACAAGGTCTATCGGAACCCGAATTTTATGGTGACTTAGCATATAAATTCAGAAAAATATATAACCGCAATGACTTCAGCACCCAATTTCGTAAAATCATTCTTCGATATAAAAAGATTGGGTACAACATGGATATTATACGACAGACTGCATGCATGGTAGTTAACCCAATCACGGTTGGCAACTTTGCTTCCCTCTTTAATTGCACGCCGGTGGGTCAGGCCTCAGATTCTATGACGGCTCCAACGTAAAGGCTTATTGAGAATTAGAGAGATCTAATTCAAGGTAATGTTGGTTGGTGCCTGATGCTCTGTCTCTGGTCGGGCTCATCGGAGTCTAACTGTTGGTTTTCTTTTGCTCCAGCATTTCAGTGGTTTCTTGCTGTCGAGTCCTCACCGTTGTCTCACCTCTGTGGTTCTTTGATTTTTGTGTTCACGGAGATGTTGCACTGATGAGTTAGGAGGCCTTCATGCGGACTGAACAAATTATTTGTCTAAATCGCGACGGAAGTAAGGGCGAGGATTGTGGCCACGTAAAATCGATTTAAGCCCCCCAGTGGAAATCTTCCACTGACCGTTCCAAGGCGGCTCTTCTGTGGCGATTTATTTATGTTGTTGTTTGTTACTTACTGTGTGTGTCGCTTGTGTCTTTTGGTTTTGGATGGCCATATGGCCATTTTGTGGGAAAGTAACTGTCCTTATGGCCTTCCTTTGTTTGGGTTTCCATTATGGTCTGGTCGCTTAATGTTTGTATTTCTTTCCCTTTGGTGTCTTTTATGGGTGGAGTAAGTTAATTGTATCAATTCCTGATCTTTGTTTTACTTCTACTTTTTATATTGTAGTCAGTTTGGTATAACATGTATAAAATTATTATGAATAACATATTTGATAACTGCACGAAGTTTCATCTCTCTACATTGTTTTATTTTCTTGTAATAACAATTTTTCCGAAATCGAGGGATATAAAAGCCAAGGCCGGGAAAATGGAAATATTTCTTAATTTCTTACAATTTTATCGATTAAAGAAATTCTTTTTGCCCTGATGTTATTTAAATTTGATAATTTTTATCATGTGTACATAGAAAATATAATAAACATATCAAAATCACCTTTAATGATCTTATTTCTTATTTTCTAATGGTTTCTGTTTTTAGATTAACTTTACTAAAGGAAACAACCAAAATGTACCGAAAAGTATTGATACTGCTATCATCACCATCATCAACGGACTTTTGATTAACGTGCAGGTACAGGGGCAGCGTCCACATAAGTGGGCCCCCTTCCAGGTAGCTGGCTTGCAGCACGCATGGCAGGTCTTACACCAGATCTCCAGGCTTGTCTATCATGAGGATCGATAGCAGAGAGCTTCCATTCTCTGCAATCTCTTTCTGTTAGCTGCTTCCAGGTCATCTTGGGCCTTCCTGGCCCCCGCTTTCCACCTACCTGTATGTCACAGGCAGTCTTGACTGCACCGTTGGAGCGTTCCACATGTCCATACCAGCGAAGTCTTCTCTCTTTCAGGATGAGGTCCAGGTCCTCAATGCCAAGACGCTCAAGTAACTCACTGGAACTGATGGTGACAGTATCCTGTAGCTTGACATTGCAGATCTGTCTGATCATTGCCCTGTCATTTCGCTGTAGATGTTGGAGGTTTGGCTTTGTCAATGGCCATGTCTTACTGGCATGGAGCATTGCGCTCCGCACACAAGAGCTATAAACACCGCCACGTGTCTTGAACGAGAGGTGGCGGGAAGAGAGAACTGGTAGCAACTCCTTGAATTTCTTCCAGGCTGTTTTCACACGTGATGTAGTTGAAAGGTCGCAACCACCCGCTGCAGCGAGCATTATCACCTAGGTAGCAGAAGGAAGCTACAACCTCCAGCTTGTCGGATCCGACTTGGACTTCCCTCAGTGGTCTGCCATCTAAGGGGTGTGCAGTTCCTTGGCACCGTGTACACCTGTAATCAGGGTCCTATATCAAGCATTTGAGCCCACTGCATTTCTTGTGCACCCAGAACTTGCAGCCATTACAAAAGATACTGTTGCTGCCCACTCCAGTGCGACATACAGCACATGGGAACTGGCCTGTACTCTGCAAGAGGTCCAGACCTGTACCACAGATCATGATCTTTGTCTTTCCTGCATTCACTCTCAGCCATTTCGCCTCAATTGCGTCTTTCCATGTTAAGAGCCTCCTGACACATTCCTCAAGGGATTCAGCTATGATGACAAGGTCTTCAGCATACAGGTCCTCCCAGGGGACTCCAGAGCGGAACTCGCATGGCAAGGCTTCAAGCACAATGATGAAAAGCAGTGGGCTGAGAACAGAGCCTTGATGAACACCAACCTTCACCACGAATTCTTCACTGTAACCATCACCAACGCGGACACGGCTCCGAGCATTAGCATACATCCCTTGGACCAGTTTCACAATCCACTCGTTCACTCCAAGTTTTCTTAGTGCCCACCAGATGACTTTCCTAGGCACTCGATCAAATGCCTTCTCTAGGTCTACAAAAGCCATGTAGAGTCTCCTGTTGGCCGCCAGTTACTTCTCTTGCAGCTGCCGTACAACAAAAATTGCGTCCAATTGAAATTCAACAAAAAGTGCTAGCTGGAATTAAAGAAATATAAAAATTGATTGTTATTTGCTAACATGTATGGGTATATTAAAATGATAAAGAAAAAAAATGTTATTTTTTATTTTTCTTTAATTCCAGCTAGCAGTAAACAAAACTTTCTTCCCTTTCGTCCTTTTCCGTTGTATTCTTTAATTAAGTCAATCTAAAAATAGAAACAAGTAAGAAAATTGATAATTTAAGGTAGTCTTATATGTTTGTAATATTTTTGTATGGACAAATGATAACAATAATCAAGTTCAAATATTTTCAGGACAAAAAAAGAAGTACTTTAGATTTGCAAGAAATTAAGAAATATTATCATTTCCCCGGCCCTGGCTTTTATACCCCTCGATTTCGGAAAAACGATTATTTAAAAAAACTGAAACAATGTAGAGAAACAAACCTTCGTGCAGTCATCAAATATGTTATTTATAATAATTGATACCCAACTTACCTATATATACATATCTTAATTATAACAAGAAACGAAATGTAAAATCTTCGGATCGGCATTTTTGGCTCGGCGGCTCGGCCTTGGCTTTTATACCCGACCCAATGGAGCGTGTTCGGACGGAAACGGGTCAACTCGGCCCCTGAGTCATCTCTGCCTCAAGTCAACTCGGCCTGTCATTATATGACAAATCATTAGTGAAGGACAATTTTTTTCGCCTTTGACCAAAGTTATATTTTCTGAAAATTATTAATTTGGAATCAGACTTAAATGCACATCTTCAAGCTGTATTGGTTCGTGTACGATAATATCAAACATATACATTCACACTCGGACCCATCATGGGTCTGAGATTCACACCAGCGGTTAACATTCATTACTGGTCCGTTGAGTAGTTTTCCAGTCTAGTATAAATACCACGCCATAACTTAAGTATTGGTTAGAAATTGTTCTAAATGATATTCACCTGCTTCCCACAAATTGATTAGAGATGATAATATTGTGTGACAATCTAACCATGCCATCGAGGTCTGCTGGAAAAGATGTATGGAATATGAATTATCGAAAGACAGAAAAACTATCTATCTATCTATCTCTATCTTCTGATACTGTGTCGGTCACATTTGACCATTACCGCAGGTGTATATTACATACACTCAAGGTCTTGCAGGATGAAAGTCTACACAGTAATCATGTAATTATGGTAGGGATCTTTAACCTGCACAGGGGATGGTTCTCCCTGCACAGGGGCCTCCAGTTAACGTCCCGATCCGAAGGACGGTGCACTTAAGACATTCATCCCTGCAAATGATGCCAATGGAGCGTGTTCGGACACCGCAATTTTATAGCCGCTGCCGGGGATACCTCTAGCATCAGAGGCAAGTGCACTAACCACTGAGCTATCACGCTCCATCACAGGCGCTTGAAGTTTGTTCCCTCAAACGTGCTGAAAATGTCCAAATACAAAAGCTCTAGAAGCAATTTCAAAGAAATGGTGTGCAAGCGCTGTTTCGGAGCCATTGCGCCTCTGATTTCCGTAACACCGCAGCAAATGTTGCACGACAACTTCATGAACGTCAAAGTATTCGATGGAAACTTGACGTAAAATAAAAATGGATGACTGCTATGCAGAAAGACTCAGAATTAGCGTTGATAAGACAAAACCTGCATGTCTCTGCATGTTGTGTATTTGGCAACAGCTTTTATACGCTGCTATAAAATAACAAGTTGTCCCTTTCGAGGTTTTCACTCGTCGAGGTGACATCTTACTGCTCAATGTCTTAAAGCACCTTGCAATTTATCCGGCCATACAAACTGACAGAGGGTAACTTGAGAGAAAATGCACTACAATGCTCCAAACCTTCACAAATGTTGTTGAAGCAGAGAGACAATGAAACCCTAGAAAGGGTAGCTTATTAAATTGCACACCATCCCCAACCCAAACCTAAAAAATGATTAAGTAAATCTCAATTATTACCTGTTGTTTACATGGCATCGGGTCGCATGAAACAGGAATGTAGGCCTACTCATCAGGTAGCGCTCTGCGCTGTCAATGTTCGAAGAATATGACATGCGTAGACAAAAAAACTAGAAATGTGTCTAAAGTACACAGATGCCCCCGCTTAGCACATTAATCTTTAAGTGGTGTAATCCAATCTGTGCAAGTTTCGGCGTTCCAATAGTGACCGTGACGTTAAAAGTCGAAATCGCTCGAGATATTATCATAAGGAACATTTGTGTGAAGTTATTTTGAAATCGGTGAAGAAATGTAAGCGCTAGAGGGGTGACAAAGTTTTTCTAAAAATAGCCACAGTGACCTTGACCTTGAAAGTGGAACTCGCTAGAGATATTGTCATAAGGAACATTTGTGTGAAGTTATATTGAAATTAGTCAAGAAATGTAAGCGCTAGAGCGTAGACAAAGTTTTTCTAAAAATAGCCACAGTGACCTTGAACTTGAAAGTCAAAATAGCTTGAGATATTGTCATTAGGAACATTTGTATGAAGTTATATTGAAATTGTTGAAGAAATGTAGGCGCTAGAGCAATGACAAAGTTTTTCTAAAAATAGCCACTGTGACCTTGACCTTGAGGTGATGACCTTGAAAGTCGAACTCGCTCAAGATATTGTCATATGGAACATTTGTGTGAACTTATATTGAAATCAGTGAAGAAATGTAGGCGCTAGAGCAATGACAAAGTTTTTCTAAAAGTAACCTCTGTGACCTTGACCTTGAGGCCATGACCTTAAAAGTCGAACCTGCACGAGATATTTTTATAAGGAACATTTGTGTGAAGTTTATTGAAATTGGTGGTACAAATACCTTAACCAAAGTCTTAAACATTAAAAATTTTCTAATTCTATGACCTTGACCTTGAGGTCATGGGTATGGGTGGGGGTATTGCTGAATAAACCATTGGACCTATATGTATCATCATAGTAAATATAAACCAAATCCATTGTATGGTTATGAAAATATGAGCTCAAGTTCTACCTGGTACAAATACCTTAACCTGGGTCTTAAACATTAAAAATTTCATGTCCATGACCTTGAGGTCATGGGTATTGGTGGGGGTATTGCTGAATAAAACTTCAGATCTATCATCATACCGAATATGAACCAAATTCATTACACGGTTTGGAAAATATGAGCTCAAGTTCTACCTGGTACAAATACCTTAACCTGGGTCTTAAACGTTAAAAATTTCAAAGTCCACGACCTTGACCTTGAGGTCTAGGGTATAGGTGGGGGTATTGCTGAATAAAACTTTGGACCTATATCTATCATCATACTAAATATAAACCAAATCTATTGTATGGTTTGGAACATATGAGCTCAAGTTCTACCTTGTACAAAAACCTTAACCTGAGTCTAACAGGATTACGTACGTACGTACGTACACACTTTCGTACATTCGGAAACCGTACGAACGTACGCACGTACCCACGGACGCACGTACGGAAAACCGAAAAACTATATGCCCCCGGCATCATACGATGCGGGGGCATAAAAAGCATTCACATCCAGCTACACAGCTCATCCGATTTCTGAATAGATACTGGTAGTATGTGACCTTTATAAGTTGCATCGATGATCTAAATATGACGTCAAATGTATCACGAAGTATAAGCGTTAAGTGCATTATTGATAAGTAGCGACATACTTTAGTGTCATTTGTTTTTAAATAAGAGAAAACGAGAAAACTTATTTTGGCTTGTGTATTTATGTACACTTATCGGGGCTTGAAGAAATAGATGGGCTGCATGTTGCTTCCACGCAGAGCTGAAACCGACTGCACACGAGGACTGGTAAACTGCGCAAAGGATAGAGCCTGCGAGTCGGACCGTCCATAGTATTATTATAAACCCTATTGGTTTGATTGGCCGACAGGGCTTGAAAAAGTTGAAATGTCTTTTTTTTTCATCTCAATAATGGGTAAAAGTCCCACAAAATTGAAGCAACGCCTCCTATACAGTGTTGACGTGGACGTTAAATCTCAAACTAGAGCTATCACTAAAGGTGATGAATACCCCCACAAAAACTGCCTTGATAGTACATCAGCGGCATTTTGCAATTTTTTCACTTGAAAGGGGCCATAACTATGTCGAAAATTGACGAATTGTAGTGGAAATCGAACTTGACCTGTATTTTATGATGTTACATCAGTGTACCAAAAATTATAAAAATCGGTGAAGCGCTTTTTGAATTATCGTCTGGAAACCAAGTCAACAGACCGACAGACCGACCGACCGACAAGCTCACTCCTATATACCCCCCCCCCCAAATTTCATTTGTGGGGGTATAATTAAACATACAAACAAAACAAACATTCCTATAGATCATGGTCGTCACCATGACAAATTTCTCTGTAACCGTGTTCCTTCGACTTGTCACCGAGACGAACGAGATAGCTAGCACGACGCACAGGTGTTCTCAGCATGACATTGTAGCGGTACACTGAGCGAGCCAACGCAGATCAAACCAGAGATTCAACTTCGGTGAAGTTGATGTCGCACCTGCTCCCTACCTGCCCCACAAAAAAAAAAGTTTATTATAAAAGAAATGAATATAGGGCTTTGAGAAGAACCCATAGCCTATATATGTGAGATAAAAAACTGACTAAGTTCACAATGTGGAAAAAGTGATAAAAATTGATCCCAAGATAAAGTCCAAACCACATGCACATCCTATTACCATAGCAAAAACACACACACAGTTTCAAAATGATCAATATAAAACTGTAAGAGGAGTTGCAAGACAAGAGGTACCTATTGTATATCAACTAAAGCTTAAAATTGGCAAAGTTTACAAAGTGCAAAAAGTGAAAAAAAATATTCTGAGAATTATGTCGAAACCATATGCACAACCTCATACCATGGCGAAAGCACACGCAAAGTTTCTTAATGATCGGTATAAAACTGCAAGAGGAGTTGCGAGGATTGTGGCCACGTAAAATCGATTTAAGCCCCCCAGTGGAAATCTTCCACTGACCGTTCCAAGGCGGCTCTTCTGTGGCGATTTATTTATGTTGTTTGTTACTTACTGTGTGTATCACTTGTGTCTTTTGGTTTTGGATAGCCATATGGCCATTTTGTGGGAAAGTAACTGTCCTTATGGCCTTCCTTTGTTTAGGTTTCCATTATGGTCTGGTCGCTTAATGTTTGTATTTCTTTCCCTTTGGTGTCTTTTATGGGTGGAGTAAGTTAATTGTATCAATTCCTGATCTTTGTTTTACTTCTACTTTGCGATGACAAGAGGTACCTATCATATATCAATTGAAGGTTAAAAATGACTAAGTTCACAATGTGGAAAAAAAGACAAAAAAATGATCCGACGATAAAGCCCAAACCACATGCGTATCCTCATACCATGGCAAAAGCACCCGCAAAGTTTCAAAATGATCGGTATAAAACTGCAAGAGGAGTTGCGATGACAAGAGATACCTATCATATATCAATTGAAGGTGAAAAATGACTAAGTTCACAATGTGGAAAAAGTGACAAAAGTTTATCCGAAGATAAAGTCCAAACCACATGCGCATCCTCATACCATGGCAAAAACACACGCAAAGTTTCAAAACTAGAGAAAGTGACCAGTGGGTCACGTATACCCCCGGCCAGCATCACCCTCTGATATATCTTTCGAGCTTGTATGTAATATGAATGAAGTCAAGAAGCTATAAGAATCTATAAATGTGCTTGTAAAAGCTAAACCAAACATAAAATTTCTAAATGGACCAAGGGAGTGAGGGCATCAAACAGAACACACAGGCATCTATAAATTTTGACATAAAACTTTAACCAAATGTAAAATTTCTAAGTCCGTGACCTTGAGGTCAAGGTCACCATGACCTTGAGGTCAAGGTCACCATGGGTGGGGGAATGGACATGCATCATGAAATCATTTATCAAACATGAAGAGAATCTAAGATGTGGATACAGAGATATCAGCCATGAAAAAGGTTTAACACAAAACTTTGACGTAAAAGTAGATGAACAGACAGACAGACAGCCCACCCAGGGGCTTGACCCAGAGGCTTAGATATTCCATATGAAAGGTAATGCTATAGAGATATCCTTTACCAAACATGAAGAGAATCTAACATGTGGTTACAGAGATATCAGCAATGAAAAAGGTTTAACACAAAACTTTGACGTAAAATTAGATGAACAGACAGACAGACAGCCCACCCAGGGGCTTGACCCAGGGGCTTAGATATTCCATATGAAAGGTAATGCTATAGAGATATCCTATACCAAATATGAAGAGAATCTAACATGTGGTTACAGAGATATCAGCAATGAAAAAGGTTTAACACAAAACTTTGACGTAAAATTAGATGAACAGACAGACAGACAGCCCACCCAGGGGCTTAGATATTCCATATGAAAGGTAATGCTATAGAGATATCCTATACCAAATATGAAGAGAATCTAACATGTGGTTACAGAGATATCAGCAATGAAAAAGGTTTAACACAAAACTTTGACGTAAAAGTAGATGAACAGACAGACGGACAGACAGACAACCCACCCAGGGGCTTAGATATTCCATATGAAAGGTAATGCTATAGAGATATCCTGTACCAAATATGAAGAGAATCCAACCTGTGGTTACAGAGATATGAGCAATCAAAAAGGTTTGACGCAAAACTTTGACGTAAAGGTTGACGAACGAACGTACGAACGAACGAACCAACGAACGAACGAACCAACTAACGAACAAACGAACATACGAACGAACCAACGAACGGACGAACGGACGGAAAGACGAAAACTATATACCCCTTGACATACTTCGTATGCCGGGGGTATAATAATCGGTATAAAACTGTACGAGGAGTTGCGATGACAAGACACCCAGTGTAAAATGTTGACGGAAAGACGGACGGACGACCAGACGAACAACCGGACGGACGAAAACTTGCACACCTATGTCTTCCTGCTAAAGCAGGTGCGACATAAACCTTTTCCTACCAAGGAAGAATCAGAGCCGCCTATGAATCTAGCCAATGTGCTTAAGTCTTTGCCAGGTTGTAACTCTCATGCGAACAGTGGAGACTTAGTTCAGTGTACGCAGATGTGCTGGCTGATATCACGCAATTGTCAGTGATTGCTAATTTCTTATTGTCCTAAAGGGTAAACTTCAAGATAGAACCAAGGGCCACGTAAAATCAAATTATAGCATCCCCCATCCCCACCTCCGCCAGTATTTTTTTCACTGACCGTAACCAGTACAGCGCACATCCATCCGCAAGAAACTGACAAATGCCCTTCTTGAACCAGCAGAAGGGAGAGAATGACCCTAGAGAAGATTTCATGATCAATCTCTACGAAAGAATGTTGCCGACCCCGGCAGATATCGAACCCGCGTCCTCCTGATCACAAGTCAGATGCGCATCCGACTGAGCTACTGAGGGTGGCACAGGAGAAATGGAGTGGACAAGAAATTCAAGGCTCAAACTCGTGACATAGTTTTTGAACATGGTATGGTAATGAGTTCTGCAAATCAGCTCGTGACAGCGAATATTTGACGGATTTTTTTTTTCTGTTGGAATAACTTGCAACCACTGACCGTTCCAAGGCGGTTCTTCTGTGGCGGTTTATTTATGTTGTTGTTTGTTACTTACTGTGTGTATCACTTGTGTCTTTTTATTTTGGATGGCCATTTGGCCATTGTGTGGGAAAGTAACTGTCCTTTTGGCCTTCCTTTGTTTAGGTTTCCATTATGGTCTGGTCGCTTCATGTTTGTGTTTCTTTCCCTTTGGTGTCTTTGATGTGTGGAGTAAGTTAATTGTATCGATTCCTGATCTTTGTTTTACTTATACTTTGATCCAGTATTATGTCTTGTGTCTTCTTTTACGGCTGGACCCCTGTTGGTCCGTGTCTATGTTTTTCAGGATGCGTGGTGGTTGGGTCTAAACTATGCGTTCTTAGTCTGTTTAAAGTCCGATTTTACTGTGGTCAGCCCGAGCGTAGACGCGTCCGGGCAATTTTTTTTTTTTTTTGCGGACCGTTGGTATTGCCTCTACGAGGGCTGGTGATAGTTTTCCGTGATGCGGCAATTCATTAGATTTACATGCGTGCGCGGCGGCCCCCGCCCATCGGGGCTTGAAGAAATAGATGGGCTGCATGATGCTTCCACGCAGAGCTGAAACCGACTTGCACACGAACTTAGAGGATCTAAGCCTGCCCAGGCAAAGCCGTGTGAGGTGGTCCGTCCATGCTTATAAACCCTATTGGTTTCATTGGGCGACAGGGCTTGACATGTCATTTCATCTCAGTCCCACAAAATTGGAAGCAACGTCTCCAAAATGACCTATACTGTGTTGACGGGGACGTTAAAAACCAACAATAGATTTATATGCGTGCCCGGCTTTGACTCGGCTCAGCCTGCACATTTGCACAGTCTGATCTGGGTCTTCGCTGTTTGCGCTTTGGATAGCCGGACAACAAAACAAATGCATAAAAGCCCAAGAGAATGGAAGAATCTGTTCACATATGTGCGACAGCATCCCTGTAACAACCTTTTTGTATGCAATAACCGCTCGTGCTGGAAAATACTTAATGACATCACGTGTTGCGTGTGTGTGAATTCGGGTTTAACGTCGCTTTCAACAATTTTTCAGTCATATCAAGACGGTGTCTGGTTGCGACAGGGAGCTCAATGCTCACGTTTATAGTGCTGCCTCACTGAAGTATCATGTCCCAGACACATTACATAATTCCACACCCAGTCACATTATCCTGACACTGGATCGACCAGTCCTAGCTCTACCCCGTAAATCTGAGTCAGACCTGGAGTAATTGTATTCTGTATTCTTATTCAAATACTATTTGAATACATTTTTTGAGTATTCGTGAAGTATTCTGTATTCGTGGATTTATTAGAATAAAAGTATTTGTATTTGTATTCGAATACATTTCAAAATTCATGTATTCATGAATAGTTTTACGAATACATTATGAATACTTTTGCTCTTTACAGTAAAAAAAATTATGAAACAATACTAATGTGACTAAAGTCCTTGACTGCTCATGTAGGAACTTATGAAATTACTATTAGATGGTTTAATACAATACATAACAGAAATCCAAGAATAATTGATTTATTTGACTGCATTGGTGCAAAAACAAGCTTTTAAGATGACAAACAGTTCATTATTATGAATATATTACTCTAAAGTGACTGACATTATAACTTGTTTGACTGAGAGGTGTGAAAAACAGAAGAAAATAACATCTGTTTTCAATTACAGTCGAGTCCGGTAACATTGCGCGGCCGTTTACTTTGCGCAACCTGCATTCAAATTTTCAATAACTTTAACCCTCAAAATTTCTACCACCACTACCTGTGCATCTGCATTAAGTTTTAACTTAACCTTGAAAATATGGGGTTGCACGTGCAGATGTGACACTTTCGCGGAATTTTTCAAATTTGCCAAAATGCGAAAAGACCGAAAATTTCCAAACCCAAGACTGAGTTTAAAAATAGGCAAAGGGACAAATGTTTTGTATCTAAATTTACTGCATATAACAACATTGCAGAATATCTAATGGACAACTTGTTACGGTCAAGGTTCGTGTTCAGCCAGCACAAAACACTTATTTTGCGCAATGTTGGGCGATAAAATTGGTAATCAAATTTCAACGGGTATCCCTTTTCATAGAATTATATCTCCCGCCAGTTAAATTGAGAGGCCAATTTCTATTGCAGCAAGTAGATAAGGAAGTGTTGCAATCATTCTGACTGTTATTGTTTGAAAGGTGGCTTTAACAAAGTCACACGAAGGTATCAAAACCTTATGTGCGCAATGTTACCGGACTGCATAGTAGATATTTTTTTATTCAGAGACCCTTCAATCACAAATAAGTTATAATCACGGCCCACCACTGTGGCACATGACTACTTCTAGTCTGTTCTTACAAATGTATCCATTGTAATACTTGATGTTTTAGACTGATTTGTGCTGATTACATAAAATAATTTCTGCTTCCCATTTATGTCCAGTGAACACTTCAATTTGTATTATTAGACAGGTCCATTTCAATTTAAGGTGTCTGCTTACTTTTTTTATTTTTGCAAAATTTTATGATCTTTAGAAAAGTAGAAAGTACTGTACACTTTGATCAGACACTATATTCTGTGACATATGATCTTAATCTACACTGTCAAGGTCCCTTTTTAAGGGACTGTAGGCATTGATGTGCAGTTACCTGTATGTCATCTTCCAATAGATTTGCCTCAGGATAGAGAGATAAGGGCAAGGCATGGTGTTTTTACAACTGAGCCATATGCATGCCAAAGTGAAAACCTACAAATTACCCACATGTATGTAATTCCAATTAATGGTAAATTGATGAGCTTTGTTTTATAAGAACATTCTCCCTGTTGATAACATATTAAAAATCATACACCAAAAAAAAATCCTAAGTAGTAAAATGAAAGTGAAGGAAATCTGAAAACTGAAATCCCAAAAGTAGAAATAGAAGGCAATAGGCAAACTGGTTATTTTATTGGCCACCTTTGACACTTGTTTCTCACAAGATTTGAAACAGAACATAATAATGACCCTTATTTAGTTTCAGCAGTATATGAATTGATAATACGAAAACATGCTGCCTATACAAATACATTGTGAATTTTATTGCCAAAAAATCACAAATTTTAAGATGAAAAATTGTGATATTTTTTCTTATTTCTGCTCAAAATATAGAATGTGGGTACCTCCTAATTTTAATCACAGACAAAATCCCCCATCCCCTGAGAAAATCCCCCCACCCCATTTGTTTAGGTGGACAAAATCCCCTTTGTACATAATCCCAGCTGCTGTTTGTGAAGGTGGACTAAATCCCCCACACCTCCACATGTACAATTACTGATTTTTGAAAATCAATTTGTATGTACATGTATCGTTTTAAAAACTGCAAATTCCAAATCATATTTGGAATATCATGGCTATATTGGTGCTAATGGAGAAATTATTGCAACAAGCAGCTACAACAGGTGACAAAATACAGAACAGTATATAGAATCATCAATATGCCTAAATTCTAACAATGAATAAGAACAAAGTACTTCTTTAGTCATGGCAAGGGATTTAATTCATTTAACTGATTTAATATAATACCATAATGTGTATTTACATCATGAAATTTAAAAAGAAATGTGTTAAAAAGTCATCACAATAATCAAGCAAAATTTTCAAAAGTGATACATTATCCTAATAAGGCAGTTCTAATGAGTACCCACAATCTGTATGCTAGAGCTGAAATAAGAAAAATTGGGTTTACAGTAAACCCCAGTTTTACTGTATAAAAGTGGGGTTCAATGGGGTCAGAATTATATAGGTGTTTATGTGATGTAATGTAATTCATCAGTCATCAGGGTTTGATTGATAAATGCTCCAGACACTACAAATGACCTTTGTCATACAAGCTCCTGCACACCTTTATTGATTGTGTCTTAAATTGTTCTAGAGAAAACAAAGAGATGTGTATCTGTCTATGACCCAAACATTACTACAGTCACCAGGTGTTTTTGTTTGAATAAGTCCTCCATTTTGATTGAAATGTATTCAAAAGTATTCTAAAAGTATTTGAATACATTTGCAAAGTATTTGTATTCTCATTCGAATACATTCAAAAAAATTTATTTTTATTTGTATTCTGTATTCGTGAAATGCAAAGTATTTGTATTTGAATACTTTAGAAAGTATTCGACCCCAGGCCTGATCTGAGTGCCAAGCGAGGAGCAGCTAGTACCATTTTTAACGACTTTGGTATGTCGCGGCCCGGGATCGAACCCGAGACCTCCCGTTCCCCGGAGCGGACACTCTACCAACTGAGCTATCGGGGCCAGTATATCATCACGTGTTGCTGTAGAATCAATGAGGCACTGCATGAAAATAGTCGCATGAGACAAAATGGAAAACAAACTGTTGGCGCCCATAATAATGGGTCAATAGTCTGTTAAAACTGGGTTCACTACTGAAACGCCACGCTGAGGCTAATCTAAATGAAAATGGCTCATGTCAAATCTGCTCTCACTATTCTATATATGTATCCTATATCATAATAATTTGAATTAAAGTGATGGTAGATTGCGACGAGGTCAAGACACAAACCGGTCATCTCAGCTCCAAAATGGCAGCAAATTAAATAGCTGATCAGACTGCACGGATGCGCATGCTGACCACCCCTATGTTGCATGAATATAATTGAACAGGTTTTCTCATGACGTGGCTCACTCTTGCTGAGCGATGGGTCAGATTGTTCCATTGCGTTTTTGCGGATTCACATTTGAAACACCTCTACGAGGCTAGCTAAAATAATGGCCAATTAAGTTGTGTAACGACCAGGGTGTTATCTGATCAGTCTTGGTGATCTTCAAAGTCTATACTGCTCCTATTTTTTCCGTGTATCAGTTTAATATCATGACGCAAATGAGCCAGCGCACAGCCCCCCCCCCCCCCCAAAAAAAAAGAAAAGAAACTGTTTCCTACCAAAGAAGAATAAGATCCGCTTATGAATCTAGCCAATGTGCTTGTAACTCTCATGCGAACAGCGAAGACCTAGATCTGTCTACACAAATGCGTAGGCTGATCTGAGTTGTTATTGGTCGCTCATTTCTTATTGTCCTTCAGGGCGAAGCTCGTGGCCACGTAAAATCAATTTACAGCCCTGACCCCCACCCCTGCCAGTGACCGTTGAATGTACCATTTCAGAGCACATTCTTTGGCCAGAAACTTACAAATGCCCTCCCTTGAATCAGCGGAAGAGGGAAAATCACCCTTTATAGAAGATTTCATTATCAATCTTCACGAAAGAATGTTGCCAAGTCAGGCAGGTATCAAACCCGCGTCCTCCTGATCACCAGTCAGACGCGCATCCGACTGAGCTACTGAGGGCGGCACAGGAGGAATGGAGTGGACAAGAAATTCAAGGCTCAAACTCGTGACCTTAGTTTGTGACTTTGGTATAGTAATGAGTTCTACAAATAAGCTCACAAAAGCGTAAATTTGACTTCAGTTTTATTTTATGTTGTAATCAACATTGATCCAGTATTATGTCCTTGCATATAAACCCTATTGGTTTCATTGGGCGGCAGGGCTTGAGAAGTCATTTCATCTCAATGTCGGGTAACGGTCCCAAAAAATTGGAAGCGGCGTCAACAAAATGACCTAAATATTGTTGATGGGTCGTTAACCCTTAATTGAAACACTCGAAGTCCCAAATTGTACTTGCATGCTTGAGATGGTGCAGATCGTGCTTGTGAATAGTCTGTGCTAATTATTGAACAAGTCGGGTCACATGTGAGACGCCAAGTTCGGAATGTCAGGTGTTTTTCTCTGGGTACTCCGGTTAAACGATCGGCTCAATATAAGTGAAATAATCTTGTACTGGCCGTAAAACCAAAAAAAAAAAAAAAAGACTGAACAAGGCGCTTCAATATATTTGGGAGAGAGAGATTTCATTCCCGGCGTTACCAAAAAAGGTAGCGTATCACAAGCCTGCTCCAACGTATCGACATGGTCACTCTGTTTTATACCGTGAAATCGAAAACAAAATAATCATATTCTCTGTTTTGTTGTTTTTGATGTTGTTTTTTTGTTGCTGTTCTTTGGTTTGCCTGAGAGGGTGTGGTTACCTTTAAAATTATGGCGCTGTCCACACCTGTAAAAAGGTATGAAATATTTCATAATTTTAACTGTTTTGAACCTCTAATCGAAGATCGACGTTTGGGTGCTTCTGCTATCAAAGCGGTTTGGAAGTTATTGTCCAACAGTGACAAAATGGATCTTGTCGCAGCAGGCAAGAAAGGGGCTAATGTGAGCGATGCGACTTTGAATCTTGATCTGTCTGGATCGGGCCTTGATCAGACTGGTCGGATGTGTACAGAGGTTGATCATCTGTTTTGAACACACACATACACACTAGTGTTTATGGAGATGACGCAATCAGGGAAACCGTGGTGAGAATCACTGAACGTTAGATTCCGGTATAGCATAAGTAACGGTTGTGTATTGTGGTTTGCAAACGTCATCAACATGTGCCAACGTCATTATGATGTAGCCGGTGCACTGGTAAACAAAGGCTTTGGAAAACCGTTTTCTATTTTGAATCTAATTTTTCAAAACATGTTCTCGTCTAAGACTTAGGTAAGGATTGCATTTAAATAATCTGACAAACACATAAAAATGACCTGTTTTATTTATCTAATCAATTTTATGTACTTGTTAAAATTGATTTTACCAAAGCGTGACAGAGATTTTTCTACCCGAGGGTACCGGAAACTGGACATGCAATGGCTGTCGTCAATTTTGACAACATTTTAATCGTTGTTTATTGCGTCATGCTGATGTGTCAGAAAAAGTTATCCATGCCCCGCATTATAATTTGCTATATATTTTCACTGCACACAGTCGGTATTTGCCGAGAATCTGTGGTTGAAGCATTTCAAAGGTGCAGCAAAAACGCTTGCACTCCTGGCCAAGGTTGACAAAAACCCGGGTTTTATGAGTATTGCCCAGCCCGGCGGGTAATATTGGGAAAACCCGGGTAATACTGGGCAATACTGGGTAATATCGGGCAATACTGGTGTCACATTTGTCAGGGTGATAAAAAATGTATTAGTTTGACCTGAAAATAATATGAATCAGGACTTAAGTATCAATTGCTAAAAATTTAAAAGTCCCAAATTATTCTATCCAGTTCAAAACTAAAAGTGAAACTTCTGGAAAAGAGTATATTAAAGTATAAAAGTATAATACTAACATTTGCAAAGGCTGTGATCATGCACCTACAGCCAGGGATTACCTGTAATTATACCCATTGTTAAACCAACAATATAAACCTACTATACCTGTTGGTGAGCAGTTTTTACAAAAATCTAATCTTCAGGGAAAACAGTAATTTTTGTCACTCTCTCTGTCAAACATGAAACCTAAGGATCCTATTTGGATTTTTTTGAAATTACTTTTTTCCAAGTTTGATTTGATCCAAACTAAGCTGAGAAATAAACTTGGAATGCAAAAGTGCGCCAAATTAGTCTTCTGTTATAGGATGCTTAGAGGAAAGGAGGAGGTGGAATGGTGACTCATGTAGATGATGCTGACTGTGTTGATGTTTTGATGTTCATAATTTATATGCATATGCATCACCTGTGAAATCATAAAATAACCATGATAACATATTTGTTATGTTCAGCTGTAAATAAAAGTCAAATTTGCATTTATATTTTACCAATGTATCTGAGTCTGATATAATGCCCTCTTCAATATATGACTGATATATGGCTCCACAATGCATTTAAGAATTTAGAAAACTTAAATTAGCAATAATACAATAAAACACACAGGATTTTTTCAGTAAACCCATCCCAAAACCATATTACCCAGTATTGCCCAGTTGAGGGAGTATTGCCACCCGGGTTTTCCCAGGCGGTCAATACTTTGCCAACCTTGCTCCTGGCCATTTCTTACGAAATGGCTTACTGTCACTTTTGTTTTTGGACATTATGGATTATTTATGGACAGAACTTCAAGCTCCTACGAATCCGGGACGTTTCGGTCCTGCGTCGTTTCGGCCGGGTCGTTTCGGCTCAAATTTGGATCTCGTCGTTTCGGCCTATTTCGGTGGGTCGTTTCGGCCCTGGGTCGATTTGGCCTGGGTCGTTTCGGTCCGATTTTATTAGATAGCATTTTTTTCTGTAAAAAGCATATTGAATAGTAATTATTATTTAAATTTGGAATATTTTTTCAACGACCCGTCACGTTAGCCATGGTAATGATAGCCCAAATAAAGTGTTTTAAAAGTTCTATCCATAGCCATGTTTCCAGTTAGCACCAACGAGGAGGTGTGACTAGGACTTGATTAATGTCTGAGAATGATCCGTATTTACAGTAAAATTCCGCTATTAAAGTGAATGACCACCTTTATAACATAATTTATACTTCATTTGCAAGAAAAAGTTACTGTAAAGATTAATCTCTGACTTTTATTACAAATTGAAACCAGCTAAGGTAATTAAAGTAGAAGTAAAACAAAGATCAGAAATTGATACAATTAACTTACTCCACCCATAAAAGACACCAAAGGGAAAGAAATACAAACATTAAGCGACCAGACCATAATGGAAACCTAAACAAAGGCCATAAGGACAGTTACTTTCCCACAAAATGGCCATATGGCCATCCAAAATTAAAAGACACAAGTGATACACACAGTAAGTAACAAAGAACAACATAAATAAATTGCCACAGAAGAGCCGCCTTGGAACGGTCAGTGGAAGATTTCCACTGGGGGGGGGGGGGCTTAAATCGATTTTGCGTGGCCACAATCCTCGCCCTTACTTCCGTCGTGATTTAGACAAATAATTTGTTCAGTCCGCATGAAGGCCTCCTAACTCATCAGTGCAACATCTCAAATCAACATTTAATGGTTTCAATGAAGTCTTCTGGCAGCAGCCATATTTTCCCCAAGGTAAGCCAAATCTTTCCCAGGGTTCAACATGTTTGCTAAAGTCCTGATCTCATGGAGACTGTAGAAGCTCTATGTCTCGCTATGCAGCTACTAAAGGAGAAGTGATTAGGCTCTCTAATCAGGTTGAATTCTCAAAAATCCTTTGAATAGGCTGTCAGTTCAGCATCCTACATAAGGCTTCATTATGTCTTTGGACGAAAATAAAGACTTTGAAGACAGTTTTCCTGAGTTTGATACTCAGGGCTATCAGTATGAGCCCGAGTACACAGAAGAGGAGTTTTTGTAGGTAAAATGGGGATTTAAAAGGACATATGTATATATTCTGATAATTTCTCCAAAACATAAATTATGGGTGCTCAAAGGAATCCCCTCATTGAGACATTTCTAACGAGTACCCACAATCTATGCTTTAAAAATATCACAAAATACTATGTAAAAAGCAAATAAATTTTACCTAAACTTGTCAAGGCGTGTTAATGTAATGATTGGTTAAATGATAATGATATGCATTAATTAACCCTTTTTGTACCAAATGGAATCTTCCTCTTTATATATAGCAGGAGTTCATTTCAAAATTTATGGGTGTCAGGTTGTGTTTTCATCAAAATTTATTTGGAAGTGGAGGCCCTGATCAGACGCCGCATTCTGCGGCATCTGATCTGGGCATGCAATGTTTGCTAGGGTACCCGTTTTGGGGTTTCTGGTGCTAAATGGGTTATTGAAGAAAAGAAAAGAAATAAGTAATCAAGAAACCTTCAAGTCCACTTGAAAACAGCAATCTTCAAAATGTTTAGCACAAACAATGTTATGCTTTGCATAAACAACTGTCTTGATGTTGAGATTCTCTGTTCCAAGATTATGAATTCATTTTTCACATAACTCTCTATGTTTCTTAGGGTCAGGGATAGCAAAACAGCTAATTCCTTGTCCTCTTTTCACCGTGCAGTATTTGGCCATACAAGAAGGCATTTTTATTTTAATGTTCACTTTCTTCTCTAAAATCCTCAGCTGCTAAAATACCGAGATTTGTTGCAGTTGCCGTGAGGTCACCCCAGGAGATATACTATGTAAACATGTCTGACACCCTATCAGCAACTTAAATGCTCCATTACAGTTAATTAGAGAAACAGTTTAGATGAAGAATGCGATTTTATCATTCCTCAATGGTGTTACTATAAAATGGATCTGAGAAAAAAAAATGGTGGTCATTCACTTTAAGATCACTTTCTAGACTTCTAAAAAGTGGTCTTATTAGCAGGGTGGTCCTTTATAATGGAATTGGTGAAAAAAATTTTGCTGGCAAGACGGATTTAAATATTTTTTTATGTGCACTGTACCTATTTTATTGCTTTTTAGTAAATCTTGCTGTCTTTAACTTTACTGTTCTTTTCCTCATTATATGTAATTATAGGCAATATTACACCAATAAAAATCACATTAATGATAACAATTGTTCCACAATAATCTTCTTTCTGAAGAAACAGAGCTGCACATTACCAAAATTATTAAAACTATTTATTCACATAGCATAAAAAATCTTGTCAAAACAACACACTGATTAGTACAGGTAAACTGCTGTTTTTCACACCTTTAGAGAAATGTGTGAACATTACCAAGATCTGTTGTAATGATGAGGAATCCAGCAAAAAATTATATTGACCAATGAACTAAGAGATACAAATTAACTTAACTTGGCCAAAAAGTGGTCTCAATAAAGAACAGTAACGGTAGATTCGGTTGAAAGCGGTCTTAATACTGGATAGCAGGGTGGTCTTAATTAATTATATAAGAAATAATTTGGGTCTGGCGAAAACCGGTCTTAAAAGCGGAGTGGTCGTAATATAGGAGTGGTCTTTAACATGTTTAAGCGGAATTCTACTGTACTAGTATCAATGACACGCACATTTTGAGAACAACATGCGAAATATTTGCTAAATGTAGCCTAATTATTTTATATGATCAGCCTGCATATGTCGTTATGATGTCTTCAAAGACTTAATAACCTATACCTATGTTCATTGTCATCATAGTCTACACAGTTTGAAAAAGCCATCTGTTTTCTGAGCTATTTAAAAACTGAACGATGTAATTATTTTTTATGATCAGCCTGCATCTGTCATTGTGATACCTTCAAAGACTTAATAACCTATAAATCGGTTCATTGTGATCAGAGTCTACACTGTTTGAAAAAGCCCCCTGTTTAAGAACTGAATGATGTAATTATTTTATATGATCAGCCTGCATCTGTCGTTGTGATACCTTCAAAGACTTAATAACCTGTAAATCTGTTCATTGTGATCAGAGTCTACACAGTTTGAAAAGCCCTCTGTTTTCTGAGCAATTAAAAACTGAACGAGCGAAGATAGCAAAAGCATAGGCTGATCTCCGAGTCTACGCAGTTCGAAAAAGCACTCTGTTTTCAGACCTATTGTTTTCAGACCTATTAAAGGCTTAAAACGAGCGAAGATACCAAAAGCACAGGCTGATCTCCGACAAACAAAATATACATACATGTAAATAAAGTGATAGATAAATCAGGCCGAAACGACCCACCAATTTGGCCGAAACGACCCACACCCGAAATCGGGCCTAAACGACCCCGCCGAAACGACTCTGGACCGAAACGACCCGCGACCGCTCCTACGGCTCCACTAGCTATCACGCTCCGAGGAAAACGGAAGGATAACACAGATAATATATTATATAAGACATATAGCATATAATTTCATCAAGGACACGTCCATCAGGCTAAATTTAAAATAGGGTCTGACTTGACCCGGCCGAGTAGACCCGGCCGAATTGACTCAGGGCCGAGTTGACCCGGATTCTGTTCGGACAACGAAATTTTATCGCCGCTGCCGGGGATCGAACCCGGGACCTCTAGCTTCAGAGTTAAGTGCACTAACCACAGCCCTTCCAGATTGATTCACATGTTAAGCCGATCGTTAATTAGAGGTGGGCGAAAACCCTGCAAAAATCGCGCATCTGTGACCCGAGACTTAAAAAGGTGTGCAACAAGCTTACCGGAAATAAACAATACGATTCGATTAGTTCACTAAATCAGGATCCTACTAATCACCCTACGACGGGTGCGTTTACTAACCGGAAAAGACCCAATAACCGGAACGGACCTGCAATAACCGGAACGGAACCTTTATTTTTATTTTTTTTTTACTCCTATTATTGCTACTCTCTCACATCTGAGCATTACGAGCAGGACTTCCTAGGTGGTAACCAGTACTTTTTTAAGCAATGTGGATGAAGTGTCTTGCTCAAGGACACAACACTTTGGTCAGTGTGAGGATTGAACCCGCAACCACTCGATCACAAATCTGATACACTACCACTGCACCAAAGCACTCCTGTATCTATCTATCTATCTATCTATCTATCTATCTATCTATCTATCTATCTATCTATCTATCTATCTATCTATCTATCTATCTACTGATACTGCGTCGGTCACATTTGACCATTACCGCTGGTGCACAATTACATACACTCCAGGTTTGCAGGATGACAGCCTACACAGTAATCATGTAATTACGGTAGGGATCTTTGACCTGCACAGGGGATGGTTCTCCCTGCACAGGGGCCCTCCAGTTAACTTTCCGTTCCGAAGGACGGTGCACCTTATGACATTCATCCCTGCAAATGATGCCAATGGAACGTGTTCGGACACCAAAATTTTATCGCCGCTGCCGGGGATCGAACCCGAGACAGAATCAGAATCAGAATTGTTACTGGGGTGACACGTCAAATGACATTCATACACCAGGGCCTGTGATATGGGAAGTTAGTCCCTAGCTCTAACCAAAGATGTAAACTTAGCTACACAATCCTCAGCACCTTCAGCCGTCAAAATAATAGAATCGGGAAGGGCATTCCAATCTCTAATGGTTCGGGGGAAGAACGATTCCTTATAAATATCCGTTCTTGCAGTAAGGGTCTGAAACGTCATTGAATGGTGCTTTCTACAGTGCCTAGCCGGGGGAACAAGGTCACCTGTTGGAATGCTGGCAGCACCCTTTAGACCTTTGTATAAGCGTATGAGCCTACTGTCTCTTCTCCTTTTCTTGAGAGACTCCCATCTTAATTTTCCTAGACTTCCAGTCATGCTCCCAGTTTCAAAGCAATAATTTCCAGTTACAAATCTTGCAGCTCTATTCTGAACTTTTTCAATTTCTTCATTAAGGACCACTCCTCTTGGGTCCCAGATGCAACTACCATATTCCAAGATTGGGCGAACAAGTCCCCTGTATGCTGTCTCTTTCACATTCTGAGGACACTGATGAAGATTTCGCCTCAGGAAACCAAGTGTTCTATTCGCCTTTGTACACATATTGCTAATGTGTGTATTCCATCTCAAATCGTGAGTGATTGTCACACCAAGGTATTTAATGGAATTCACATTTTCGAGGACCGTTCCCTCTAAGGTGCAAGAAGCCCCAACTTTATTAGATCTCTTCCTTGTTATCTGCATAATATTGCATTTAACTGGTTGAAATCTCATGCCCCATTTTCTGGCCCAACATCCTAATCTATCTATGTCAGCCTAAAGTTTCAGTGAGTCATCTGTATCTCTAATTCCCGGTAACAAACACAGTCATCTGCGAACAGTCTTATTTCTGAGTCAATGTCAGTGGAAATACCACTGATGTACAGGGAGAACAATAGAGGACCAAGAACAGTCCCTTGTGACAAAACTGGCGCCCATACTGAAGATTCACCATTAACAACAACACGCTGTTTTCTGTAGCAAAGGAAGGAATCTATCCATTTAAGAGTCTTCCCTCCAATTCCATAACCAAATAATTTGGATTTAAGTAGTTCATGAGGAGGGGTGTCAAAAGCCTTCTCAAAGTCCAGAATAAATGAGTCCACCTGCCCACCCCCCCCCCCCCCCCCCCTCTTTGTCCAGGATTTTTGCCCAATCATTAATAACCGTGCTCAACTGAGTTTCGCAACTATGCCTTTTCCTAAATGCATGTTGTCTGTCTGACAAAAGTTTATGTTCATCCAAATGGGCCATGATGTTTGAGCAGACTATGTGTTCAAGTAATTTACATAGAACACAGGTCAGTGACACCGGGCGATAATTACGAGCAAGAGCCCTGTCCCCTTTTTTGAAAAGTGGACAGATGTTCGCTAGGTGCCATTCTTTGGGAATTTCACCCGTATCGAGAGATTGTTGGAAAAGATGAGCAAAAACTGGACCTAACTCGTTTGCTAGTTCCTTCAGGACTCTAGGATGAAGCTCATCAGGCCCTAAAGCTTTAGAAGGGTTCGAGCCTTTGAGTAACTTGATCACTCCCGCAGAGGATACAACAATATTTTCCATGAAAGGGGCCGATCTTCCAGTCAATGGAACCTCGTTGAACTCAGTTTTATTAAATGCATCATTGAATTGACCAACCAATTCCTCTGCCCTTTCAGAGTCCGATTCAGCGACCCCGTTCCCTCCTCTTTTATTAAGGGGTGGGATACCTTGCCTATCTTTCTTCTGGCTATTGATATATCTGAAGAAGTCTCTGGAATTTGCCTTTACATCACCTACCAAGTTATTTACATACTGATCATGCTGATTTTTGATGTCATTTTTAATTTCTCGTCTCAAGTTTTCAAATTTTGTAAAATCGATTTAAGCCCCCCCTAGTGGAAATCTTCCACTGACCGTTCCAAGGCGGCTCTTCTGTGGCGATTTATTTATGTTGTTGTGTGTTACTTACTGTGTGTATCACTTGTGTCTTTTGGTTTTGGATGGCCATATGGCCATTTTGTGGGAAAGTGACTGTCCTTATGGCCTTCCTTTGTTTAGGTTTCCATTATGGTCTGGTCGCTTGATGTTTGTATTTCTTTCCCTTTGGTGTCTTTTATGGGTGGAGTAAGTTAATTGTATCAATTCCTGCTCTTTGTTTTACTTCTACTTTGCACTTCCCAACTTTTTTGCCTTAGCATGAATCTTATTTCTCCTCCGAATTTTTCTTCTCATTTCTGGTGTGATCCAAGGAATTGAAGATACAGACCTCCTAGTTTTGGAGGGGATATGATTTTCGGACGAAGCTTGAATGAAAGACTTTATCAAATCAAAGTTCTCCTGGACAGACCGAGCGTCTGAATGACCATTAAAGTATTTCTCTCTTGCAAATTTTAGGGCATCCTTCCTCATAGTTTCATAGTCACCCTTTTGATATAAGTACACCTTTCTACGAGGTTTCTTTATAGGTGGTATGAAGATTTTCAAAAATCCAGAGACAATATCAAGATCACTTAGTTTGTCCGGGGATTGAATATCGCCAAACTGTCCTGGCAAAGTTGTAAGAATCAAATCCAAAGTGTTTCTATCTCGAGTAGGGAAGTCAACAACCTGTTCCAAGCCATGATCATTCATAATGTCAACCAACACCTGTCCCTCTGACGGACTCAGCATCGTGCCTTGTTTGCTGAGCCTATCTGGCCAAACAATCTCTCTGAAGTTGAAGTCACCTAAGACATGTACTGCAGGAATTTTTTTACCCTTATTCTGATACTTAATGCGATCAAGCTGATCTTTAAATAACTGGAAGTTTTCGACAGTGTCGTTAGGTGGTCGATACCAACTTGCAATAAAGTGGGAAGTTTTGTTTGCAAAAACCTTAACCCAAACAGATTCTGAATCGTTTTCCAGTTCCATGAATGGCATATGAGGGATATCTCTGTGAACAAGCAACATCACCCCGCCGCCATGAGTGTTTCTATCTTTTCTGTAGACACTGTATTCGCAAGTTTCAGGGAAAAGCTCCGAAGTCATAATTGAACTGTCAATCTTTGTTTCCTGAGACCTTTAGCATCAGAGGCAAGTGCACTAACCACTGAGCTATCACGCTCCACTACCCTACCTCCACTACTTTATCTATCTTCTTATGCTCAGTCGGTCACATTTGGCCATTACCTCAGTTGGTTAGGTGGCTAAATTTAGAATTTAGCTTACAAAAAAAGAAGAAGAGGGACTGGATATTTACAATCTGCTTAACAGAGGTATCCTAAAGCGCATACTTCTGAGTCTCAGTCTTACACTGTACGGGCTTTGAACTCTTCTGCGGACTTGGCATTCACCGCAGAGGAGGGAAGACTATTCCATTGAGGAATAGTTCTTGGAAAGAAGGAGTTATACAGGGCATCACTTTAGGACTGGTACCTACGGTATTGTGAGCCGTTTATTTTTGATGCCCTTGTTTGGGTCGACGCTGTTACAGAGGTCAAGTACCCATCTTCATTAACAGACGCTGTATCAGAGTGTATATCTTATTGAAGAAGGTTAAAGAGGACTGCTCACGACGGGCCTCCAGGGATGGCCACTCTAGCTCATTAAGCATGTCACCGACGCTACTCCTATTTCGCCATCGCCTGCAGGTCCATCGAGCAGCTGTCCTCTGCACCTTTTTGGTCCTTTGAGATCAGCGAGAATATTCTGAGAAATCAGAAATAAATTATTGGTTTAGACTCGTATTCTAGACACGTTTTTAATTATTTGGACCCCATTTTGATTTATATAAGTCTTTGAATCGACTGCCTATTCGAAATTCGCAAAATTGGAGTATGTTTCCTCTGGCTTTCGTTATCGAATCATTACAGGGTCACTGATGAGGCTTTATTAGCCGCAACTAAGTAGTATGACCCATCTCTTTTCTTATGAATGTTTCATTGCTCTTAAAGGAACTCATTTTTGATTTTTATTTGCCTTCACTGCAGCTGGTGTTGTGCCGTGTGGCGGCCGTAAAACGTCTCCCCGTACATCAACCATAGTGCAGTTTATATTTTCTTTTTGGTCCTTTGAGATCAGCGAGAATATTCTGAGAAATCAGAAAAAAATTATTGGTTTAGACTCGTATTCTAGATACGTTTTTAATTATTTGGACCCCATTTTGATTTATATCAGTCTTTGAATCGACTGCCTATTCGAAATTCGCAAAATTGGAGTATGTTTCCTCTGGCTTTCGTTATTGGATCATGACAGGGTCACTGATGAGGCTTAATTAGCCGAAACCACGTAGTATGACCCATCTTCTTTCTTATGAATGTTTTCATTGCTCTTAAAGAAACTCTTTTTTGATTTTTATTTGCCTTCACTGTAGCCGGTGTTGTGCCGTGTGGCGGCCGTAAAACGTCTCCCCGTACATCAACCATAGTGCAGTTTATATTTTCTTTTTGGTCCTTTGAGATCAGCGAGAATATTCTGAGAAATCAGAAATAAATTATTGGTTTAGACTCGTATTCTAGACACGTTTTTAATTATTTGGACCACATTTTGATTTATATCAGTCTTTAAATCGACTACCTATTCGAAATTCGCAAAATTGGAGTATGTTTCCTCTGGCTTTCGTTATCGGATCATTACAGGGTCACTGATGAGGCTTTATTAGCCGAAACTACGTAGTATGACCCATCTTCTTTCTTATGAATGTTTTCATTGCTCTTAAAGGAACTCATTTTTAATTTTTATTCATCTGCCAATTGCCTCCACCCTGCGCAAGTTGATCCAGGCAATCTCCTAAAATAAGACAGTCAGAAGGAGAATAAATGTTCCTATACAGGACATAATCATCAGCAAACAAATGGACGATGACCTGATATTACCCAGGAGATCATTAATGAAAACCAAGAAGAGGACCGGTCCAAGGACCAAACCTAGGGGACTCCAGATAAAACAGGGACTGAATCAGATGCTTGGCCATCAAGTGCAACTTGTTGTGAGCTTCCAGAGAGTCATGAGCTAATCCAACAATGTGTGGATCCTCATCCCATAGTAAAATAGAAGTAGAGGCAATGATCAGGAATCGATACAATCAACCCATAGCTCCCATCAGAGACACCAAAGGGAAAGAAACACAAACATGCAACAAGAGACCTAATGGAAACACCAACAGCGGAAAGCCAAAAGGACAGTTACTTTCCCTCCCACAAAATGGCCAATTGGCTATCAAAAATAAAATAACACAAGCGACATAAACACCTTAAGACAAACCATAACAAAAATAAATCACGATAGAAGAACGGAAACGAATTCCACTGGGGTGGGGTGGGGTGGGGGGCTTAAATCGATTTTACGTGGCCACAATCCTCGCCCTTATTTCCATCGCGATTAAGACACAGAATTAGTTCAGTCCGCATGAAGGCCTCCTAACTCATCAGTGCAACATCTCCGTGAACACAAATAATCAAACAACCACAGAGATGAAACAACGGTGAGGACTCGACAGCAAGAAACCACTGAAATGCTGGGACACAAGAAAACCAACAGTTAGACTCTAGTTTATATAATAGCCTTCTGCGAGGTACCTTTATATTTTTTTTATTTTCATCTCCCCTGTTCTGTTTGCTATCAAAATGCTTACGGAAGCTACCATAAAACACCATATGCTATTTTTAGAAACTGTGTACCCAGATTTGTTTGCTAAAATCATAGATTGTTGGTACTTGTTAAAATCGCCTTGCCAATGCGGTTCTAACGAGAATCTATGTTTATAGCAGAAACAAGAAAAATATGTTTATGTTTCATCTGAAATTTATATATATATATATATATATATATATATATATGGATGGTGAAAAATTCAATATTTTGAAATAGGCGTGTTTTTTTTTTTTTTTTTTTGTTATATTTACATTTTCAGTGTAAAACTAAATGTAAACCAATAGAAATAAAAATAAAAAATGAGTTCCTTTAAGAGCAATGAAAACATTCATAAGTAAGAAGATGGGTCATACTACGTAGTTTCGGCTAATAAAGCCTCATCAGTGACCCTGTAATGATCCGGCAAAGAAAGCCAGAGGAAACATATTGCAATTTTCCAAATTTCGAATAGGCAGTCGATACAAAGACTGATATAAATCAAATTGGGGTCCAAACAAAATAAAAATCTGTCTAGAATATGATATACATGGTTCTCCACGATCTGATTGTGCGTTGGCGACATTCATTACGAAAACACTCCTGTACAAAAATGAAATTTTTAAGGTGAAAAATTGTGATATTTTTCGTATTTTTGCTCGAAACATAGATTACGGGGGTTCGATAGTACCGAACCGCCTCAACGGTTCTATCGAGTACTCACAATCTGCTTTGCTGATATATGAAAAATAATATTTACCCCTGTATAGTCCAGTTTTGAGAAAGAAACCTACTTTTTTTCTGCCGTTCATGAAAGTATGAATGACAGCCTGGCGCTAGCAAAGTTTGCATTAACCCCTTCGGGGTCAAGTTACTTTGCAGGCGACCCGCTGCTTTCATATTTTCATGAACAGCAGAAAAATAAAATTCATTTCTTAAATGAACACACCTGTACCTCATGTGTTTAGGACGGGTAAAAGTCCCACAATATTGGAAGCAACTTCTCCAAAAGGACCTGTTCAATGTTGACGGGGGCGTCAAACAATCATAATAGAAGTGGTGTGTGTGTGAATTCGGGTTAAACGTCGCTTTCAACAATTTATCAGTCATATCACGACGGTGTCTGGTTGCGACAGGGAGCTCAATGCTCACTTTTATAGTGCTGCCTCACTGAAGTATCATGTCCCAGACTCATTACATGATACCACACCCAGTCACATTATCCTGACACTCAGTCGACCAGTCCTAGCTCTACCCCGTAAATCTGAGTGCCAAGCGAGGAGCAGCTAGTACCATTTTTAACGACTTTGGTATGTCGCGGCCCTGGATCGAACCCGTGACCTCCCGTTCCCCGGAGCGGACACTCTACCAACTGAGCTATCGGGGCCGGTATAATAGAAGTGGAGGCAATGATCAGGAATTGGTGCAATTAACCCACAGCTCCCATCAGAGATACCAAAGGGAAAGATACACAAACATAAAACAGCAGACCTTAATGGAAACACTTATAGCGGAGAGCCAAAAGGACAGTTACTTTCCCACAAAATGACCAATAAGCTATCCAAAATAAAAAAGTATAAGCGACACAGAAACCCAAAGACAAACCATAACAAAAATAAACCGCGACAGAATAACCGGCAGAGAACGGTCAGCGGAAACGAATTCACAGAGATGAAACAACGATGAGGACTCGACAGCAAGAAACCACTGAAATGCTGGAGCAAAAGAAAAACAACAGTTAGACTCCAGATGGGCCCGACCAGAGACAGAATACCAGGTACCAACCAACATAAGCCTTTGAGCAGGAACCGTCATAGAATCTGAGGCCTGACCCACTGGCGTGCAATTAAAGAGGGAAGCAAAATAGAAGCGGAGGCAATAATCAGGAATCGATACAATTAACCCACAGCTCCAACCAGAGACACGAAAAGGAAAAAAAACACAAACATGAAACAACAGTGCCTAATGGAAACATCAATAGCGGAAAACCAACAGGACATATACTTTCCCACAAAATGGTCAATAGCCCAGCAAGCATGTATATAAGGGGCCCATATGGTCAGATTCTGGGCATATAGCCCATTTAGGTCCTACATGGGTCGAATATATGTTTTTTGCTAATATGAGACTCTTATGGGTCCCGTATACGCAACATTCGATACCTTAGATGTAATTGCAATAATCTAATATACCTTAAAATTTATGGATACATAAAATGGCCCTAAATGGCTCCTATGTGATACAGATATTGGAACAAATTATTCCCATGGTATCTTCTTTCTACTATATGGGGCCCATATGGGCTCGATGTGGATAATAAGGGGAACAACTATGCCATTAGTTAAGCTTAATAAAAAAAGGAAATTTCTGGATATAAATGCAGATACTGACGACAATAATAAATAAAATAAATGGTTTTATACATCACAAAATGAAAATATCTATTAACTTCGATTTAGATATTTGCACGGCATGGTCATTGTTTTAGGTCATTTGTTTAATTAACACTCATTGTTTGTCCCAGTTACTTTTAAAATTTCCTAATTCCAATTAATGAAAAAGAATGCTTTAGTTTTAAGGCATCTTAACTGTATACATGTGCAATAAGTTGCGCATGTGGGTCTTTCTCTGTTCGGACCTAACCAGCCCATCAAGACGGCTGGAACAATGAGGACTTGTAACTATCTGTGTAAACATTTTGAATATAAATATGAGATTACCCACATAGAACCCATATGCTACCCATATGGGTTGGCCCATGTGGGCCCCAGGTAGAACCGTGTTCCCTATCCCTTATGGGCCCTATATGGAATGCCCATATGGAATGCTTAAATCGATTTTACGTGGCCACAATCCTCGCCCTTACTTCCGTCGCAAATAAGACAAATAATTTGTTCAGTCCACATGAATGCCTCCTAACTCATCAGTGCAACATCTCCGTGAACATAAAAATCAAACAACCACAGAGAGATGAAACAACGACGAGGACTCGACGGCAAGAGACCACTGAAATGCAGGAGCAAAAGAAAACCAACAGTTAGACTCCGATGGGCCCGTCGAGATACAGAGCATCAGGTAATTCCAATAATTTCAGATTGGTTATCAATGGAAAGCGATAAAATGAAGTCTCTTTCATAACAATACAAGAACAGATCAGCCACAAGAGGTGCGCAATTAGTACCCATCGGAATACCCACAATTTGTCTAAATAACTTAGTACCGAATCTAATATAAATATTGTCAAGTAGAAAGGTGAGGGCATCACACACTTTCTGACATGACCAAAGTGTATAATTCTTATGCTCTTTAGAAGTGAAAAATGCATTTCTGACATTACATGCAAGATAGAGAGAATCTTCTCTGTGAAAAGCCCATTCATTTAAATCATTAAGCTTTTCTTTTATAAGATTATGAGGAAGTGTAGTGTAAAGAGTGGAAAAATCGTAGGTAGACAGACTAGAAGCACGAAAATGTCTAGATTTCAATTTATTTAAAAAGTAGAAGTAAAACAAAGATCAGGAATTGATACAATTAACTTACTCCACCCATAAAAGACACCAAAGGGAAAGAAATACAAACATTAAGCGACCAGACCATAATGGAAACCTAAACAAAGGAAGGCCATAAGGACAGTTACTTTCCCACAAAATGGCCATATGGTCATCCAAAATTAAAAGACACAAGTGATACATACAGTAAGTAACAAACAACAACATAAATAAATCGCCCTAGAAGAGCCGCCTTGGAACAGTCAGTGGAAGATTTCCTCTGGGGGGCTTAAATCGATTTTACGTGGCCACAATCCTCGCCCTTACTTCCGTCGCGATTTAGACAAATAATTTGTTCAGTCCGCATGAAGGCCTCCTAACTCATCAGTGCAACATCTCCGTGAACACAAAAATCAAAGAACCACAGAGGTGAGACAACGGTGAGGACTCGACAGCAAGAAACCACTGAAATGCTGGAGCAAAAGAAAACCAACGGTTAGACTCCGATGAGCCCGACCAGAGACAGAGCATCAGGCACCAACCAACATTATCTCTCTAATTCTCGATAAGCCTTTACGTTGGAGCCGTCATAGATTCTGAGGCCTGACCCACCGGCGTGCATTCGAATTTTTTATAGACCAAAACAGATTTCTTCCTGATCTTGCAAAGACTTTATCACAATATTTAATTGCATGCGTTTTAATAGCAGTAAGACAGGAAGTTAATAATTTAGAAAGTTCAGTGGTAGTGCAAGAGCTAGAATTTGCAATAAACCGTGCTTTGTAAGGTTTTTCTATGAAGTTTTGGTAACCAGTACAGCGTAGGAAGCTTGTCTTGGCCTCCGTTAACACACACAGCAAACTTGGTGGCTGAAAGACAAACATGTTTATCTACTATAGCTCTCTCTTCAGCTAAAGGCTGAAGTTCATAGGCCTTAGTACCACCAAGCTCCTGCTTAAGCGTGTTAACATAGTGGAGCCGTCACACAACGACGACGTTGTTAGCGGCCTTTTCTGCAGGGACCAAAACAAACTTCTTATGAAATTCTTGAATACCTAGTTTAAGATGACGTTAAGACGTCTTGGGCTTAGGAGGTAATAATTTAGTATTTTGAGAATAGAAAGAAATGCGTTGATTCACTAGTTTTAAAATGCTAAGTTTCCATGCCTTAAGGGCTTTATGCTCAACATACTCTCGCTTACACCATCGATTACCGAATTCATTCAAGGAAGCAGCGATTTCATCTCTACATTTACTGAAATCAATTTTAGAAGGAAACCGATATTTCGGTCCTTTAGAAATTATATTCCTTATCCTAGAATCCGGAATAATTTTCAAATTGCCAGTAATTACATGACCAGCAGCAGGATAGCAATACTTTGAGTTTTTACAATGACATGAATCAGGAGTATTAGTATCAATATCAAGATCTGAAACAAGTTTATTGAAATTAAAAATGATAGATCTAACAGGTTAGTTATATTTATAGCAAATTATAGGTGTTTCAGTATTTTGAAAATAAGCAGGAATGGAAGAAAGCACCGATCTCTCACGGAAGATACTGGGCAAATCTATAAAATCCATACCCTTATTAATGAAGGATATTTTGAAGAAATGGCGTTTATGATTAATTTCAGAATCAATGTAAGGACGGAGAGTATGCTGAGTATAGCCTCTAGTTAAGAGAGCCGCATCATATAACTGATGAGAACTATCGTAGAATTTATTCGCCTCGGTGTCCAGAAGACGTAAAACAGAAACGGGTAATGAACTTAAAAATGAAAGCATAGAGTGGCGTCGATGATTTAATAATATAATTGACAGTCACTTCAGTCTAGTATTGTTT
The DNA here is from genome assembly GCA_963580285.1 of Lucinisca nassula. Lineage (NCBI taxonomy): Eukaryota > Metazoa > Mollusca > Bivalvia > Lucinida > Lucinidae > Lucinisca > Lucinisca nassula. Next base: position 18,626,363 of record OY757012.1, read on the forward strand.
CTTTTAAACGCACGTGTTTAAAGTTACCATTTTTCCTGGTGCCGTGAGATCTAGTTCTCCGTTTTCGACATTCCAGGAGTGAGAAAATATCAAAGTCCGGCATTCAGGAAATATTACCTTCATGATAAATGTTGTCATTAAATCCCAGTGGAAAAGGGGTCTGTAAAAATTTAATCCATTTCAGTTCAGCTTCATGTCTTTTGATTATTTTGAATCTAGATGTAGAATTTGCATCGTAATAAAGTTTTTCCACTGGTAGTATAACAATGTTATTTACAGAATGACCTGTACGTCGAAAGTGACGGTACAAGAAAGTGTCAGTTTTCTTAGGCTTACTCATTCTACGATAATGCTCGTTCAAGCTAGTTTTAAGCATGCGGTTAGTTTGACCGACGTACTGCATATTACAGTTTGCAGCACGTCAAGTAATTAGATAAATTAAATCTGTAGACTGTCATGTCAAATCAGACATGTTAACTACAGAGAAGCGTCTACCGTTTACAGATGAAGTAACGGTAGACGCAGTGCTTAAATGCGAACAACATCTGCACCTCTTGGCATTACACTTAGAATTACTAGGATACATTTCTTTTCCACGGATTAGTATATTTTCGATGGATGGGCGATTTGAGAGGAAAAAAAAAAGTTTGGCCGTTTACAATTTATTACGAGTGTTTAAGTCAGTTACATGACTTCACATTCTGGAAAATCGAATTAATTGTGAAATATAAACGCCATATGATGGCGCACGAGGAACGTCCTGAAAAAGGAAAATTTACAATCTTCAAACTAAAAATCAACGCGTTTATCATAAAGCCTGTCCAGGCAAAGCGGTGAGAGTCGGCCAGTCCACGCTTATAAACGCAGGATTTTAGATGTCATTTCATCTCAATGTCGGGTAAAAGTCCCACAAAATTGGAAGCCACGTCTCCAAAATGACCTTTACAGTGCTCACGGGGACGTTAATCCTCACAGCAAACAAACAAAACACAGTGTTGAGAAACAATAAAAAAAACAACATTAAAACTTTTAATGAACACGGAGATGATATGTTATTCCGGCATATAAAGGAATTTGACATGACTGCCCCTACCCCGCCGGCATCCCACCATTGATATTGTGTTATCGATGTCATAAACTACGCAAAATGGAAGTGAAAGCAATGATCAGGAATCAATATAATTAACCCACAGCTCCCATAAGAGACACCAAAGGGAAAGAAACACAAACATATGAAACAACAGACCCTAATGGAAACATCAACACCTTTCCAATGCGGTTCTTCTGTCGTGGTTTATTTTTGTTATCGCTTGTCTTTGAGTGTGTGTATCGCTAATATTATTTTGTTTTGGACAGCTAATTAGCTATTTTGTGGTAAAGTAACTGTCCTTTTGGCTTCCCGCAATATTACTGATGTTTCCATTAGGGTCTAGTTGTTTCCTGTTTGTGTTTTTTTTAACTTTGAAGTCTCTGATGGGGGCTGCGGGTTAATTACATCTTTCTTGATCATTGCCTCCGCTTCTATTTTGATTGTTTGACGCCCCCGTCAACATTGAATAGGTCATTTTGGAGAAGTTGCTTCCAATATTGTAGGGCTTTTACCCGACCTAATTCCTGATCAATGCCTTCACTTCTATTTTTCATGTCTGTGTTCATTGTTCTTACATTTACTTTGCGCTTTACTTGGTTTGGTTCCTTCCCATGGGCTTTGGGGCATCGATTGTGATCATTCCGTCAGTTGATGTTACAAATTTTGTGTTCGACAGTTTGGTATATATAAAGCGGTTTTTTTTTCTACCAAAAAAATAAAATTTTAGATAAAAATCTAATGTTTTTTTTTTTTTTTTTTTACTCTAAACATACATAGTGGAAACTGATTAGAACCGCATAGGCGAGTACTCACAATCTCTGTTTTTGGACAGAAATAAGCAAAGTCATGTATACCACTTTAAATCCCAGTTTTACTATGTAAAAAGTTGTGTTAATGGAGTAAACATTATATAGGCGTGTTTTAATGATACAGGTTTCTAAATTTAATATATATTTTTTTTTCAATTAGTTCCAGCTAAAATAAGAATCATGTTATTACTTTATAGCATCAGTAAAATATCTTATAGAAAACAATATTGTTATCCGTATATTTGAGCAATTGAGTCAGGTGTCAACAAAGAACAACGGTAATAAAGGAACGTGCAAAAAAGAAAGAGGTTACCTAATTATTACACGTACTAGATGCTGCGATAAATGAATGCGGTGATAATGGAAAGCAGCCATGCATTCATTCTTAATTAAATTTTGGAATGTAAACAATCCATAATTCCCATTTAAGCAGACCACTAGATTTGGAGGCATTTCGATCATCTACGGTCTCGGGTCGTTTCGCCCGTGAGTCGTTTCGCCCATGAGTCGTTTCGCCCGTGAGTCGTTCCGCCCTGAGTCGTTTCGCCCTGGGTCGTTTCGTCCGTGGGTCGTTTCGCCCTGATTAGGTGGGTCGTTTCGCCCTAATTTTTTCAATTGAGTTTAGGGGGACGTTATCGCATAGACTTGCTAATACGATATTTTATTTACTTATCAGTTGTTCTTTCTGCACAAATAGTGACGTGATATAACTGGTTTCATTATTACGTTAATTGTGTTGACGGAGACGTTAAACCTCAATTTCAACAAACAAAATATTTTTAAACGGTGTTGTCTGAATAAAAGTTAACCAAAATGTCACTTAAAGAGTAATAATTAATATTACACATTAAGTGTCATGTGTAAAAAGTTGGTTTAATTTTTATACAGACTCTACTGTAACTCAACCTTGATAGGAATAGAAACATAACGTTTTATACTTTCTTATCATTTTTTCCCATAATTTTATGCGTAACAAAACACATATTTTTCATTATAAATATATAACAAAGCATAATAGGAAATTATAGCATCACATTAACAAGTCCGTGGAATGAACACCCCCTAAACCCCACCTTATATGGCGAAAACTGGGGTTTATTGGGGTATACATTTTTTTTGTTATTTCTGCTACAAGACAAAGGTTGTGGGTACTCGTTAGAACCGCCTAAACATATGTTTGCAGTATAGATAAGAAAAAATACCACAGCTTTTCACAAAAAAAGTAAAAATAAAAGTAGCCATTTTAGAGATGTGAAAACCTGCACTATGTCGCACGGCTGTGTTATCGTGCTGGTCTGTTTAATAGTTTGCATTACGAAAACATGCTTATTCAAATACTGGAAACGACTCACGGGCGAAACGACTCACCAGGTAAGGGCGAAACGACCCACCCCCAAAAATCAGGGCGAAACGACTCAGGGCGAAACGACCCGACGAAACGACCCACAGGCGAAACGACCCGGAACCATCATCTACCATACTATGGTAACGGAAGTAAAAGTGTGCACGTTCTTCCCATGATTTCCGTGTTCTTTCACCGATGTGATCAAACGCCCTCTGGTAGACCATTGGTAAACAAACATGGCGGCCCCCATGTCACGTTTGATTTTTTGGTCGACGAGGAAGATCACCATTTTGAACACTGCAGAAATAGCAGTGCCGATTCTATCTTTCATATTGTGCATATTTTACATATTTTTACAAATAAATATGCTTTAACAACACTTAAAATGTGTATTTCCTTGGTCCAACATATTTTCTTACTTTTCGCCGCCATCTCGTATCCGGTTTACCAGAGAAACCAACGCTTTAGCCTGGTTGGACCTGAGTGACGTCACAACTTTCCCCGCCATGCTACCAGACTGAGTTCGATTACAGTTTGGTTAACCACTGGTTAACCATGGCTGTGGTTAACCATGGTTAACCACGGTTCGTGATCGAACTACTTCATACTTCATACTTCATACGCCGGTGGGTCAGGCCTCAGATTCTATGACGGCTCCAACGTAAAGGCTTATTGAAAATTAAAGAGATAATGTTGGTTGGTGCCTGATGCTCTGTCTCTGGTCGGGCTCATCGGAGTCTAACTGTTGGTTTTCTTTTGCTCCAGCATTTCAGTGGTTTCTTGCTGTCGAGTCCTCACCGTTGTCTCACCTCTGTGGTTCTTTGATTTCTGTGTTCACGGAGATGTTGCACTGATGAGTTAGGAGGCCTTCATGCGGACTGAACTAATTATTTGTCTAAATCGCGACGGAAGTAAGGGCGAGGATTGTGGCCACGTAAAATCGATTTAAGCCCCCCCAGTGGAAATCTTCCACAGACCGTTCCAAGGCGGCTCTTCTGTGGCGATTTATTTATGTTGTTGTTTGTTACTTACTGTTTGTATCACTTGTGTCTTTTAATTTTGGATGGCCATATGGCCATTTTGTGGGAAAGTAACTGTCCATATGGCCTTCCTTTGTTTAGGTTTCCATTATGGTCTGGTCGCTTAATATTTGTATTTCTTTCCCTTTGGTGTCTTTTATGGATGGAGTAAGTTAATTGTATCAATTCCTGATCTTTGTTTTACTTCTACTTTACACTTCGTTTAGCTTTTATATCATATTCAACAAGGACTGTGTAAAAATCCGCTTTGCCGATCGGGGGCATCCCCTTAACACGACTTAACGTGATGGAGAATTTGTGCCTTGGGGAGAAAAAACCATCAGAGGTCTTGTGAAAACCAATAAGTACAATTTTACCAATCTGGATGCGGCCATTATCCGTGGCCACAAACAGACTGACTTAATTATCATGGACTTTTCCAAGGCCATTGATAAAGGTACCACAAAGAAGGCTGTTGTACAAACTGGGATAAAAGGATCCACACATAGGTGGATTAGCTCATGGCTCTAAAGCTGTACTTGATGGCCAAGCGCCCGATCCAGTCCCTGTCCTATCTGGGTCCCACAATGCTCGGTACTTGGACTGGTCCTTTTTAGTATTCATCAATGATCTCCCCGATATATAATACCAGGTTATCTGTCCTCTTGTTTGCTGATGATTGTGAACTGTATAGGAATATATACCCTCCTTCTGATTGTCTTATTTTACAAGATGACCTGGACCGACTAGCACAGTGGGAGGCCGATTGGCAGATGAAAGTTCAATGTGGCCAAATGTCATTCGATGAGGGTGTCACGACATCTTCCTGACAATCAGATTAAATATGTTTAATCACTATACCGCCAAACTTTGGAGCAGATTCAATCCGCCAAATATCTTGGTATCAACATCACTGACGATCTTGATTGGGTTCATCATATTTCAGAGATTACATCAAAAGCAACTAGGACTTTAGGATTTTTAAGACGTAATTTGCCTTTTGCACCTCGGCACACAAAGGATGTTGCATATAAAACATTGGTTCCCCTCAACTTGAATATTCATCACCCATTTGGCATGCCTCATGTAAAAACTCAGATTCAGCAGGTTGAGAAAGTGTAGAGGACAGCAGCTCGATGGGCATGTCGGCGATGGCGAAATAAGAGTAGCATCGGTGGGATGCTTAGCGAGTTGGAGTGGCCGTCCCTTGAGGCACGACTTGAGCAGTCCTCTTTAACCTTCTTCTGTAAGACAACTGAGCTAATGGTCAAATATGACCGACTCAGCATGAGAAGATAGATAATTAATAAGATACACTCTAATATAGTGTCTCTGGATAAAGATAAATACTTGACCCCTGTGACAGCTTCAACTCAAGCAAGGACATCAAAAGTAAATAACACACAATATCGTAGGAACCTGGCCTATAGTGATGCCCTGAAGCATTCTTTTTTTCCCAGAACTATTCCTCAATGGAATAGTCTTCCCTCGTTTGTGGTAAATGTCCAGTCCACAGAGGAGTTCAAAGCCCGTACAATGTAGATTGACACTCAGATGTATGCGTTTTAGTATACCTCTGTTAATCAGATTGTAAATAGTTCTAAGGACCCATCATCTCTTTTTTTAAGCTAAATTCTAAATTTAGCCACCTTTCTTTCTTTCTTTCTTTCTACATCTGAGCTTTTCCCTGAAACTTGTGAGTACTGTGTGTACAGAAAAGATAGGAACTCTCATGGCGGTGGGGTGATGTTGCTCATTCATAGAGACATCCCTCACATGCCTTTCATGGAACTTGAGAATGACACCGAATCGGTCTGGGTTAAGGTTTTTGCAAATAAAACTTCCCACTTCGTAGCAAGTTGGTATCGACCACCAAATGGTACAATCGAAAACTTCCAGTTGTTTAAAGACCAACTGGATTGCATTAAATCGCAGCATAAGGGTAAAAAACTCCCGGCTGTACATGTTCTAGGTGACCTCAACTTCAGAGACATTGCTTGGCCCGACAGGCTCAGCAAACAAGGCACAATGCTGAGTCAGTCGGAAGGACAAATATTAATTGACATTATGAACGATCAGGGCCTTGAACAAATTGTTAACTTCCCCACTCGTGATAAGAACACATTGGATCTGATCCTTACGACTTTGCCAGGACAATTCGAAGACATTCATTCCCCAGATAAACTAAGTGACCACGATGTTGTCTCCGGATATTTAAAAATCCACATCCCACCAATAAAGAAACCTCGGAGGAAGGTGTACTCATATCAGAAAGGTGCCTATGAAACTATGAGGAAGGATGCACTCAGATTTGCAAAGGAGAATTACTTTAATGGTCATTCAGATGCTCGGTCTGTACAGGAGAATTTTGATTTGATAACTTCGTTCATTCATACTTCGGCCGAAAATCATATCCCCTCAAAAACTAGTAGGGCTGTATCTTCTATTCCCTGGATCACTCCAGAGATAAGAAGGAAAATTCGCAGAAGGAATAAGATTCATGCAAAGGCAAAAAAGACAGGAAGTGGTAAACTCCGGACAAAATTTGAAAACTTGAGACGTGAAATCAAGACTGATATAAAAAATCAGCATGATTTGTATGTGAATTACTTGGTAGGTGATGTAAAGGCAAATCCCAGAGACTTCTACAGATATATTAATAGCCAGAAGAAAGACAGGCAAGGTATCCCGCCCCTTAATAAAAAGGGAGGGGACGGGGTTGCTGAATCAGACTCTGAAAGGGCAGAGGAACTAGTTGGTCAATTCAATGATGCATTTAATAAAACTGAGTTCACGGAGGTCCCATTAACTGGAAGATCGGCCCCATTCATGAATAATATTGTTGTGACAGCTGCAGGAGTGATCAAATTACTTCAAGGCTTAAACCCCAGTAAGGCCTTAGGACCTGATGAGCTTCATCCCAGAGTCCTGAAGGAACTAGCAAATGAGTTGGGTCCAGTTTTCGCACACTTGTTTCAACAGTCTCTTGATACGGGTGAAATCCCCAAAGAATGGCTCTTAGCAAACATTTGTCCACTCTTCAAAAAAGGAGATAGGGCTCTTGCCCGCAATTATCGCCCTGTGTCTCTGACTTGTGTTCTGTGTAAATTGCTGGAACATATAGTCTGCTCAAACATCATGGCCCACTTGGACGAACATAAACTTTTGTCAGACAGACAACATGCATTTAGGAAAAGGCACAGTTGTGAAACTCAGCTAAGCACAGTTATTAATGACTGGGCAAAAATCTTGGACAAAGGGGGGCAGGTGGACACATTTATTCTGGACTTCGAGAAGGCTTTTGACACCCCTCCTCATGAACTACTTAAATCTAAGTTATTTGGTTATGGAATTGGGGGAAAGACCCTAAAATGGATAGATTCCTTTCTTTGCTACAGAAAACAGCGGGTTGTTGTTAATGGTGAATCTTCGGAGTGGGCTCCAGTTTTGTCTGGAGTCCCGCAAGGGACCGTTCTTGGTCCACTTTTGTTCTCCCTGTACATCAATGATATTTCCACTGACATTGACTCAGAAATAAGACTGTTCGCAGATGACTGTGTTTGTTACCGGGAAATTAGAGATACAGATGACTCATTGAAACTTCAGGCTGACATAGATAGATTAGGATGTTGGGCACGTAAATGGGGCATGAGATTTCAGCCAGTTAAATGCAATATTATGCAGATAACTAGGAAGAGATCTAATAAAGTTGAGGCTTCTTACACCTTAGAGGGTACGGTCCTCGAGAATGTGGACTCGATTAAATACCTTGGAGTGACAATCTCACACAACTTGAGATGGAATACTCATATTAGCAACATGTGTACTAAGGCAAATAGAACGCTTGGTTTCCTGAGGCGAAATCTTCATCAGTGCCCTCAGGATGTAAAAGAGGCAGCATATAAAGGTCTTGTTCGCCCAATCTTGGAATATGGTAGTTGTATCTGGGACCCCAGTGGAGTGGTCCTTAACGATGAAATTGAGAAAGTTCAGAATAGAGCTGCTAGATTTGTAACAGGCAATTACTGCTTTGAAACTGGGAGCATGACTGGAATACTTGGAAAATTAAAATGGGAGTCTCTCAAGAAAAGGAGAAAAGACAGTAGGGTAATCCTTTTATACAAAGGTCTAAAGGGTGCTGCCAGCATTCCAACAGATGACCTTGTTCCCCCAGCTAGATACTGTAGAAATCACCATTCGTTGGCGTTTCAGACCCTTAGCGCAAGAACTGACATTTATAAAGAGTCGTTCTTCCCCAGAACCATTAGAGATTGGAATGCCCTTCCCGATTCGATAATTTCGACAGCTGAAGGTGCTGATGATTGTGTAGCTAAATTTACCTCTTTGGTTAGAGCTAGGGGCTAACTTCCCACATCACAGGTCCTGGTGTATGAATGTCATTTGACGTGTCACCAGTAACAATTCTGATTCTGATTCTGACTGATACTGCGTCGGTCACATTTGACCATTACCGCAGGGGTTGTGGGACAACTCGGCACATAGCAAACTCGGCACATGACAAACTCGGCACATAACAAACTCGGCACATGACAAACTCGGCCTATACAAACTCGGCACATAATTAGCTGTTTGTGTCAATTATCTATTGTTCACTTGGTAATGATAATTGCATAACCAAACAAATAATCAAATTAAAGTTACCTGTGAAATAGGGACCAACTAAATAGGGAGCAAACATCAATATTTAATGGAGTAGATCTTTATTAAAAAACAAAATATGAAGATTTTTTTACAATACAATTTCAACTATTTAAGTTTCAAATATTTAAGTTGTTTCTTAAATTTACCAGCGAATAAATATTAAAAAAAAAAAAAAAAAAAAAAAAAAAAACAAGACATAGGTTGTGGGTACTCGTTAGAACCGCCTCAATGAGGTGGTTCTAACAAGCATCCACAACCTATTTTTATTGAAAACAAGGAAAAAATATCGTTTGGGCAATCTCTTGTTTGACAATACGCCCATCAACTCGGATGGGCTATCATGGGTCGCAATGAGTCCCAAATATCATATTCACAGCTTTAGTCATCGCCTGATTAATCAGATAATTAGTGTTGCAATTAAGTCATATCCAGAGCTTATTGATCGATTTAAATGATTTGTTTTTAAAATGCAAAAAAAAAAAAAAAAATATTTAATAAGCATACATATAATTATTATAAAACAATAATAATAAAACAGGCAAATAAAGTATTACTGTACAGCTGAATAACCATTATAACTATTGTGGGCCGAGTTTGCTATGTGCCGAGTTTGTAGGGGCCGAGTTGGTTATGTCCCGAGTTGGGTATGTGCCGAGTTTGCTATGTGCCGAGTTGTCCCGACACCACCGCAGGTGTACATTACATACACTTCAGGTTTGCAGGATGAAATCCTACACAGTAATCCTGTAATTACGGTAAGGATCTTTAAACTGCACAGGGGATGGTTCTCCCTGCACACGGGGGCTCCAGTTAACGTCCCGATCCGAAGGACGGTGCACTTTTTGACATTCATCCCCGCAAATTGAGCGTGTTCGGACACCGAAATTTTATCGCCCCTGCTGGGGATCGAACCCGGGACCTCTAGCATCAGAGGCAAGTGCACTTACCACTGAGCTATCACGCTTCACACAACTGAGGTAATTACCAAACATGACCGACTCAGTATATGAAGATAGATAGAAACGTTTCAGTGGGAACCGGTATTTTTGTTTCACTCTTCGGCTCATGATTATATCCGGTTTATAGTATAAACTAAATCGAGACTATCGTTTAAAAGAAACTTTGCCTCTGCTCGAATCTGGAAGAAAAAAAAAAAAAAACAAACAATAAATTAACCCCATCTCTATTTGTTTCTTTATAATGCGGCATAATTATGTTAAATATTCATCTATATAGCCGGTCGAAAGAAATTTTAATACATTGAGGGAAAACATATCCAGTTTCATGCCGGAAACATCGAGAGACCGTTTCCCAACAGGCAACAACAAACTTGACCCGATTACCCTAGCAACGACCCCACGCCTTTCCTATAGGTGCGTACAGGTATATTGGATCTACACATGTGAATGACTATGATAAACAGAGTAACAAGATTAACAATGTTGATTGGCTTAGTTGGTCATGTAATAGCTGAAATGGCTATTGATCCTACTTTTTCCTACTGTAGACAAATTCAGTGAACATATAAAAATTTACTGTTATTTAACACTGGACTCATTAGTTCTGGAACAGGCATGGTTCATAGGTTCCTAATGGAATTAATTGAAATGTAACAACTGATGTGAAATGTGAGTCTCTGTGGTGTAATTAATACCAATTAATTGGGATACTGATACCGCAAATTGATGTTTAATTATGCTGGATATTGAACTTCAGATAATAGCAGACATTTAAATTCCAGTCACTGGTTTATATGGAAAAACTGTTTTAAATCAAAATGTCATTTCGTCCCTAATAGAAGAGAGCAACAGTTTTCTTTATTTTGTGACAGTTTTACTTCAGAAGAGTGATACAAAATGCCTCGCCATGCTACAAGTCTTGGAGCGGGCAATTTCCCAGCATCCAGCAAACTGTTACAAAGATACGAACAAGAGAAAGCATACAAAATGCACCAGCAGAAGGTAATACATTATGAAAACACACCTATACAAATACATTGTAACTAAGGCTGGCTAATCGGAGCTGAAAAGATAATCGATTATCATTAATAACATTGCGATCGATAATCGATTATTAATCGCTATTTTTTTTTCTCATAATTTTACCTGTGTGAGCATGTCTCTTACTATATGTTGTACTTTACTATATGTATATTTGAACAGACAGGCCTGAGCAAACAGTGAAGACCCAGATGAGACGCCGCAGAATGCGGCGTCTCATCAGGGTCTGCACTGTTTGCCACTGATCCAGCTATTTTAGGCACAACTTTGGGTAGTAAATTGCACTTATTAAATAATCGATTACAAGCAAATCAGTACTGATAATCATTTTTGTGGAATTTATCGATCAATTAATCGATTATACGATTAATCGTGTCAGCCTTAATTGTAACCTTATTGAGTTATTCGCCAAAAAATTGAAAATTTTAAGATGAAAACTTGTGATATTTTTCTTATTTCTGCTCAAAATATAGATTGTGGGTACCCGTTAGGAAGGTAATAGAATCGCCTCGATGAGGCGGTTCTAACGAGTACCCACAATCTATATTTTAGAGCACAAATACCCCTGTAAACCCCAGTTTTACTACATAAAAGTGGGGTTCAAGGCGGTCAAAATTATATAGGCGTGTTTTCTTGATGTTTTTTATTCATTTCTTGTGAAATATTTAACAGACATGTTAAGTCTCCCGAAAATCACGGGAGACTCCCGAAAAAATAGCTTTTTTCACGCCTCACGAAATCCAGGATAAAACTCCCGGAAAAATGAAAATACCGTTTTTGGGCAAATTTTTGAAAAGGTGCGCTTGTATTTTCGTGTGTGCAAACCAGCGGAAAAATCCAAGTTAATCCATGAGAAAAACTGATAATAATTAATGCACTGTCCAGTATTATTGGGGATTAAAACATGGTTCCATACCTGCAGATGAAAACAGTCGTTTCTTGAAGTGATTGCAAAAATGAAAGTAAATTATAACGGTTAATTTCCTTCAACCAACGAACCATGTTAGTTAAGCGACTCGTGTTATAAACGCCGGCCCTATTTGTCACAGACCAGTCTATTCTATTATTACACTGTAAACACAAGCCTCCGGTGCTCTCGATAAGCCTACAATCTTCTGCGTGACAAGGTGTGAAAATAAGATTAAGTTATGGCTCTAATTTGCATTTATCCCCCAATCATAAAATTTAATCCACAATCAGTGTGAAAATGATGTAATCACTCCTAAGATGTTTAGCAACATCTAACGGTAGATTTATGCATAATAAAAACAGACTAGCGTGGTTGTGTTTTGGCGCCAAAATAGCAGATGCTTGTGGGGAAAGTCGAACGCTTTAATGTGTGTAAACACATCTGTATGCTGTTGTTGGTGATTGACACGGAGCTTCCCGGGATAAGTCGGGAATTGTGGCATGCACGTTCCCAATCAAGCTCTTACCGGTTGCAAACATTTTTTTATGAAAGAAATACGCCCCCAATAAAATAAAATACAACGATTAAATATTAAACACGTGGGGCTTGCCGGGGTGGGATGACGTCATTTCCCGAGCGCGTGCAGAAAAACGGTTGCTGCTGTTTGTGGACGGTGGATTTCATGGCGATTTTGGTGGTGGAGATCATTGATGTTCGCCTTGTACTTGCTTGTTGAGCGGGTGTGAAAGTTGTGGATGGAGGGGTCCATGTCTTGTGGCTGGATCATTAAATTATAAACTAATCTGCATTCTTTATTCTCTTTTCTCGCTAACCTGATACTTTTGATCTTTTGAGTATATCGGCTGCAGCTTGTGTTAACATGCGTGTCAAGTTTATATAACTATCAGTATCTTTAATTGCTATTTGGACAAACTGTTATGACATGTCTGCAATTAATTTGAACTTGAAAAAGTACCGTTATTGACCGTGACAACAACTATTATTTACCGTATTTTCGCACTTAAAAGTAAGTTCTCAAGTTTGATCCTTTGGAAGCAAGGAATACACCAAATAAACAAAAATAGCAGATAGTTGTTGTGCTTGAGATTTGATCGAAACCTTGGATTATTATACCCGCTTTTGCGAAGAATAATCGGGTTTATTGTTTTCGTGTCAGAGTCGAGTGTCTGTCAGTCAGTGGGTCTGTATGTATGTGTGTGTACGTACGTCCGTCACGTTTCTATGGAATGGATCTCCTCTGAAACTGGTTAAGGTACACTTTTCAAACGTTGCCTGTGGATAGTACAAGGGATTTAGATGGCACTGGGCTACTTTGGCGTGACCTTGACCTCAACATGACCCCAAGGTCAAAGGTCAAAAAGTATGACTTTGCCATATCTCCTAAACTATTGGAGTTACACTTCTGAAACTTTGCTTATTCGATGGCCCTTGGAATATAGAATGAATTGGGCTACTTTGGCAATACCTTGACCTCAACATGACCCCAAGGTCAAAGGTCAAAAGTATGACTTTGCCATATCTCCTAAACTATTGGAGTTACACTTCTGAAAATGTGCTTATTGGTTGGCCCCTGGAATATAGAATATATTGGGCTACTTTTGGTGTGACCTCGACCTCAACATGACCCCAAGGTCAAAGGTCAAAAAGTATTATTTTGCCACATCTTCTAAACTATTGGAGCTACACTTCTGAAACTTTGGTTATTGGATGACCCTTGGAATATAGAATCAATTGAGCTATTTGTTTTGACCTTGACCTCAACCTGACCCCAAGGTCAAAGGTAAAAAGTATGACTTTGCCATATCTTTTAAACTATCGTAGTTACACTTCTGAAACTTTGGTTATTGGATGGCCGTTGGATTATAGAAAAATTGGAATACTATTGGTGGACCTCAACATAACCCCAAGGTTAAAGGTCAAAAAGTATGACTTTGGCATATCTTCTAAACTATAGGAGTTACATTTCTGAAATCTTATTTATCAGCTTGAATGTTCTTTGCAACTTTTTTGGTTATTGGGTGGCCCTTGAAATATAGAATGAATTGGGCTACGTTTGGCATGACCCTGACCTCAACAGGACCCCAAGGTCAAAGGTAAAAATATGACTTTGTCATATCTCCTAAACTGTTCGAGTTACACTTCTGAAACTTTGCTTATTGGCTGGCCCTTGGAATATCGAATAAATTGAGGTACTTTTTGGGTGACCTTGACCTCAACATGACCCCAAGATCAAAAGTCAAAAAGTTTTATTTTGCCATATCTTCTAAACCTTAGGAGTTACACTTCTGAAACTTTGTTTATCAGCTAGAATGTTGTTTGCAACTTTTTTGGTTATTGGATGGCCCTTGAAATATAGAATGAATTGGGCTACGTTTGTCATGACCTTGACCTCAACAGGACCCCAAGGTCTAAGGTAAAAATATGACTTTGTCATATCTCCTAAACTATTTGAGTTACACTTCTGAAACTTTGATTATTGGCTGGCCCTTGGGATATCGAATAAATTGGGCTTCTTTTGGGGTGACCTTGACCTCAACATGACCCCAAGATCAAAAGTCAAAAAGTATTATTTTGCCGTATCTTCTAAACTATTGGGGTTACACTTCTGAAACTTTGTTTATCAGCTGGAATGTTCTTTGCAACTTTTTTGGTTATTAGATGGCCCTTGGAATATAGAATGAATTGGGCTACGTTTGGCATGACCTTGACCTCAACATTACCCCAAGGCCAAAGGTCAAAAAGTATGACTTTGCCATATCTCCTAAACTATTGGAGTTACACTTCTGAAATTTTGCTTATTGGATGACCCTTGGAATATAGAATATATTGGGTTACTTTTGGTGTGACCTCTACCTCAACATGACCCTAAGGTCAAAGGTCAAAAAATATTATTTTGCCATATCTTCTAAACTGTTGGAGCTACACTTCTGAAACTTTGGTTATTGGATGGCCCTTGGAATATAGTATCAATCGGGCTACTTTTGTTGTGACCTATCTGGGCATAAATGATAAGATATGCTCTTCTGCTGAAGCATTATACACCTGGGGCTTGGGGTGGGGATGGGGATGGGGGCACTGGTATGGCTAGGTGTTAGTTTGTAGGCATAGTCCCAAGGAAATGATTTTAAAATATTTATTGGTTACTTATCTATGAACAGGAGTGTAGAGAATAAACAAAAATGTTCAAAAAGCTCACAGAATGCACCATTTTCTAGCGGCGGGGAGTAGCCTATCCTGAGAGCTTGCCACCAAGACTTCACGCCTATGGCACTCGCCAATCCTCCTGGAATGCGCTGTCTCCCTCATTTTTATTTTCAAAACTTAACATGTCTGATTTAAAGATTGCTGGTGACTGCTGTTAATATTGTACGCTTTTGTCACCATTGATGTAACCAAATTCTGATTCTGAAAGAATTTGTTATACATTAGAATTAGTGGCTGAAACCATTACAAAAGCACACCTATTCAAATATATTGAAAAGTTTACCACCAAAAATATGAAAAATTCTGATATTTTTTTCATATTTCTGCTCAAAACAGATTGTGCATGGTAATGGCATTTCGCACCCTTACTGCAAGAACTGACCTTTATAAAGAATCGTTTGGCACCCGAACCGTTAGAGATTGGAATGTCCATCCCAATTTGATAAATTTGACAGCTGAAGGTGCCGAGGATTGTGAAGCTAAGTTTTCCTCTTTGGTTAGAGCTAGGGACTAACTTCCCATATCACAGGTCCTGGTGTATGAATGTCATTTGATGTGTCACCAGTGACAATTCTGATTCTGAACTCATTAGAACCACCTCAACGAGGCGGTTCTAGTAAGTACCCCAACCATGATCAGAAATAAGAAAAATAATGTATACCACTGTAAGCCAAGTTTTACAATATAAAAGCGAGGTTTATCAGGATCAACATTATATAGTCATGTTTTCAAGATTTCTTCTAGACAGGGGTATTCCTAGCCGCTGCAAGTTTATCATAGTGCCTGGTTAGAGGCATAATGAAAATAATATGGGATAAAGTTTTGAGCTAAGAACTTCTCTGAAATCCTAAGGCAGATTAGTTTTATAGTTATTGAGCCAGACTTCATTTCATTTCTACCCCAACCCTTGCCATGATGACTGTTAAGGTCAAGATGATGGACTAAAAATGTTCAGTTTAAAGACCAGGCATGAAGAGGAGAGCTACACTGTCAAAGATCAGGGTCCAGTTGTTCAAATCATCATTAGCTTAATGAGCTCGTTAGTGGTCAAAATGTCAATCATTCTAGTTAGCAATATACCTAAAACATTGGTATAATTTTTGCTGAAAAAAATATGAGCAGCTTTTGCAATTGCAAAAGCTGCTCACATTGTTTCTGCAAAAACACAAATTTGTATAATGAGCATGTTTTATTATCAAGGTTTTCACAATACATTAACTTACAACATCTTAGTTTTGAACAGGCCCCCACCCATCGGTGCTTGAAGAAATATATGGGCTGCATGATGGTTCCACGCAGAGCTGAATCCGACCCACACGAGTACTGGTATACCGCTTAAGAGGATCTAAGCCTGCCCAGGCAAAGCAGTGTGAGTGTTGGACTGTCCATGCTTATAAACCCTATTGGTTTCATTGGACGTCAGGGCTTGAGATGTCATTTCATCTCAATGTCGGGTAAAAGTTGGAAACAACACCTCCAAAATTACCTTTACAGTGTTGACGGGGACGTTAAACCTCAAATCAAACAAACATAGTTTTGAACAAATGGCCAAGGTCTTGTGTTATTGGACAGCATTGTTCCTTGTTTGCTGTGTTAAAAAAGAAAAATGTCTTGGTCCAGTTGTTCAAAACTGGCGATGACATAAGTTAACACAAAGTTTGTTTTTTTGGTTTTACGGCCCTTTCAAGATTATTTCACTCATATTGAGCCAATTGTTAATCAGAGGTGGGCGAAAACCGGAGTACCTGGAGAAAAACCACCCGACCTTCCGTTGCAGAACTTGGCATCTCACATGTGTCCCGAGCAAGGCTCGAACCCACAGCGGTGAGAGACCTAATTATTAATAGTCAGCGCTCTTATCCACTAGGCCACGGAGGCCCGTTAACACAAAGTTAAAACTTTGATAGTTGAATGTGGCAAATACACTGCATGCTGATATTTTTACTGAAAAAAAATGTGATAAGCTTTTTGCATGCTAAAGCTTCTCATATTTTTTCAGTAAAAATACCAGAGTTTTGTTTGAATTGAGGTTTAACGTCCCCATCAACACTTTTTAGGTCAATTTGGAGATGTTTGTGGGACTTTTACCTAGCACTGAGATGAATGACATCTCAAGTCCTGCTGCCCAATAAAACCCATTGTACGGCCTGACTCTCATCACTTTGCCTGGGTAGGCTTAGTCCTTCTAAGCAGTTTACCAGTACTCATGTGGTCAGTTTCAGCTCTGCGTGGAAGCACTATGCAGCCCAATCTATTTATTCAAGGGGGATTTAGATATTGTACTTAGGGCTGGCTAATCGGAGCTGAAAAGATATTCGATTATCAGTCCTGTCATTGCGATCGATAATCGATTAGTAATCGCTAAGATTTTTGTCATTATTTTACCTGTCTGACTTTCTGTCTGAGCATGACTCTTACCATAGTTGCACCTTACCATATGTGTATTTGAACGGACAGGCCTGAGCAAACAGTGTAGACCCAGATGAGACGCCGCATAATGCGGCGTCTCATCAGGGTCTGGACTGTTTGCCACTCATCCAGCTATTTTAGGCATAACTTTTGGTAGTAAATTGTACCTATCAAGTAATCGATTAAAAGCAATTCAGAAATGATAATCATTTTTGTGGAATTTATCGATCGATTAATCGATTATACGATTAATCGTGGCAGCCTTAATTGTACTTGTTGCAACTTGATCACTATCAAGCTTGATAAGCTATTGGTGCTTTGAACCACTCAGGGTCTAATGTTCAGTTATAAAAAGATGTAAGAGAAGCTTAACATTTTATGAAATCTATTTAGGAAATAGTTGAACTTTCTATAAACAGTGAACACCCTGATCAGACACCACAGTCTGCAGCATCTGATCTGGGCCTGGCTGTTTGGCAGTGAACCGTTTTGGGGTTTTCTGTATAAGATTGGCTAACTCTATGAAAGCATCTGCCAGATTATCATTAGAAAAATGCCATTTCTGAGCTGTGAAAAACACAGTTAATCACATAGGTTTGTTATCTGAATGAATGCATTTTCTGCCCTGATAAAGTTTAGGGACATTGCAGAAACATTTCCATGTGATATAGTGGTGGCTTTCATTGGTCCAGAGCTAACATTTCCGGTGAAAATTTGTAAACTTTTTTCTCTCATCTTTGTACCAGACATAGCTTGTGGGTGCTCATTAGAACCACCTCATTCAGGCGGTTCTAATGAGTACCCACAATCTATATCTTGGAGCAGAAATAAGAAAAATAATGAATACCCCTGTAAATCCCAGTTTTCACTGCATGAAGTGGGGTTTATGGGGCATTCTGTACATGTATTTATTAAACTGACATTCAGACTTCAATCGTTCGAAACTATTGTGAAAATTTGGTGTAGGCAGGGGTTCCTAGTATCATAATACTAGATAGGGAGAGGTCAAAGCAGAGATGAATAAGGGATATCTTTTCGATATTATTCTGTTAGCTCTGAAATAAAGATATATTGTGTTAGTCATTAGAATCACCTCACTGAGGCATGATTCTAAATAGTACACACAACATACCTGTTCAAAAAAGAATGAAAACAGAGCTCTCGTTAACTCCAGATTTGGAGTAATTTACTCCAACTTTTCAATTTCTGACTCCAACTTTTGGGAGTCTAAATAGAAAAGTATGGTAAAACTCCAACTTTTCCTGGAGGACAGCATTTTTACTCCAATTTTCAAAAGCCTAGAGAGAACCCTGAAAAAAAAAAGCACCCCTTGATTATTTCCAAGTAATAATATTTGAGGAGATTCATGAAAGAGTTCCAACACGCCGTTATGGTAAAAATAAGCTCTTGGTGTTCAAATAATTAGGTTTGATTGTATATATAATTTAGAATAATTTGGTATTGTTGTTATTTCAGGTTTGTTAAGTGTCTTAGTAACAGCAAAATTATCAATATTATAATTGTTCTGTTTAAATGTAGTGTCGGGACATTACTTTTTGTTCTCAAAATTTCTTTTCTTTGGTAACATGTCCTTGGCATACATGTATATATAAGTTTTTTAAATGTCCAGTTTATATTAAATAATCAAACAAATAGCTGTTAAATGAGCTGGTATATGATGTCATTCCTTAGTCCTAATGCCATATGCTAGATGAAAGACATGTACAAGACTGTGTATTGTTTATGGTGACTGGAAACTTTGCTGAATGCAGCAGTTTTGAGGCCAAATAATGGGTAGCCTCTGATCAGTCTGTATATATACAAGAGTTTGGTGATTGTTTGTTATAATGTTTTGCTTTTTTTCACATTGAGGCATAAATTACCAGTGCTAGATAGATTATGATAGGTAAAATGTGCTTGCCTAATTTCAGATAATATCATGTTAACGGGCACCCCTCTAAATCGCCTTTATATAAAGGAAACTAGAGTTTACAGGGGTATTCATTATTTTTCTTTTTTCTGCTCCAAGACATAGGTTGTCGGTGCTAGTTAGAACCACCTCAATGAGGCGGTTCTTACTAGCACCCACAATCTATGTTTGGAGTATAAATCTGTGCAAATGCAAAGGCTGATCTGAGTTTTTGCTGGGCACGTGTTACAAGTTACCATTTAATTTCGCCTGCTTTTAGCATGGACCTGTTTAATATGATCCAGTTGTCAGTTTGTTATGACCAGCCATGAACATTAGTGTCACCCAAGCATTGACTACTGCGATAACACACATGTGCTACAGTCAACCATCTTTTTATCAGTTATCCCCATATATATATTGCATTGTAACGCACTGACCTGATAAAGATATGCTATCTCAGGACAAGTGAGCTTTATCACCTCAACGTGACATTGCGCTTTTATGAATGAACCAGATTACTGGAAAAATGACAAAAATGTCATTTTTACTGGAAAAAAATTAGAAAAAATACTTGAAAAAGAATATATCATAGGAAATATGGTCAGCTGATACTAAATATATCGACCGCTGGAATGCATAGACGCACTGAGGACCATCAATAATTGATCGAAAATTGTTAATTTAAGAGTATACAAAGAGATAAACTGATAAATAGAATACCAGATCCGTGTCATTTGATATCAAGTTTATCAGGCTCGGCTTTGAGAACGCATGTAGAATCGCTCGATAGGCCTCGCGATTCTACAAGCGTTCTCAAAGCCTTGCCTGATAAACTTGATATCAAAAGACACGAACCTGGTATTCTCTATATATCGACATTCGATATAACAACAAAACTTGTTATAAAGGGATAAATCTTTAGCTCAAAATGAGTCAGATTAATGGAGATATTCAAGCATATTGCACATGTAATTATTTAATACTCTAAAAAACAAATGTAGTGGACATTTGTTAGGATCGTCACAAATGTTGTGGACATTTGTTAGGATCGTCACAAATGTTGTGGACATTTGTTAAGATCGCCACAAATGTTGTGGACATTTGTTAGAATCGCCTCTTTGAGGCGATTCTAACAAATATCCGCAACATTTGTTTCTTCGAGTTACTGAGTGACAAAACCCTTTATTACATATTATACTACTCCTTTTTAGGATTCTTTATAGCGGCAAATTCGCTTTAGCGGCAGATTGTTAAGGAACAAATACTGTCTTTATAGTTAAGAGTTCTCTAATTTGCTAAATGGGGATCTAAAATTGATATCTTCAGAACTAACAGATGTCTAAAATTTTCAGAACTAACAGGTTTTTGATGAATGGGGTATTTTTCTCATTTCTAGTTCAAACTTAGATTGTGTGTGCTCATCAGAACCCCTCAGTCAGGTGGTTCTAACAAATATCCACAACATAAGCAAAAATAAGGAAAATAGTGTGTACCCTTCTAATACCTATTTTTCTCTATTCAAAATTGGGGCATACAGGGGTGTTTATTATACCGACTTGTTAACTCTTATCATGCTGTTCACGACAACCCCTATCTTTGGAAACTTTGTAGATCCTGATCAGATGGCTTCTGTTTGACATTAAGTTTATTGTTTGTAAAAATAAATTGCATCAAGTAATCTGATTGGTTCAAAGTCAGAAATAGGTGTGGCCAAACTGAATATTCAGCAAGAGAAGGGTTAACCTGAAGGCTGATGCCAACCCTGATGTTGAAGCCCATTTCTCAAGAACTATAATTTTGTTTTGTTCGTACGGAAGTTTTACATCCCTATCAACACTGTTTAGGTAATTTGGGAGACATTGCTTTAGATTTTGTGGGACTTTTACTCGACATTGAGATGAAATGTTATCTCAAACCCTTCCGCCCAAATAGAAACGGTCTGACTCACACCACAACCCCTCACAGGTGCGACATAACCGTCTGTGGAATTTTTCGTCACTTGACATGGCACGTTATTCCATAATGATTTCTCTCCATTTTGAAAGTTTGACAATGCATGAGATTATATTTAGAGATTGTCTTGTTAACTTTTCAGAATAATTTGTGTTAAAATGAACTGCTTTTTATTAAGTGGTACAATCAGAATAAAAGCTCTTAAAGTTTCTTTTCACAGTATTTTTTACTAAAACACAATATCAGGATTTGAACAGACGGTTTTGACATCATTAGGTATACAAAATGTTGAAATGTTATACTGTTTTTAATGGCTTCAAAAATGGCAGATTTCAAGTGAAATTTATATTTTTTTCATGGTACATGTATATACATGTAGTAATTTACTGAATAACTGATGAACATAAATTTTGCACAAAAATAAAATTTCAACTACACATCAACCTCTTTATGACACAGTTCATTATAGCACGGTTTGGATATAACACAGTTTCATGATGGATCCCAAAAATATGTAGATTATATAGAAAAATGACCATAAAAGGGCAGGCTTAGATCCTCTAAGCGGTTTACCAGTACTCGTGTGTGGGTTGGTTTCAGCTCTGCATGGAAGCATCATGCAGCCCATCTGTTTTTTCAAGCCCCGATGGGCGGGGTCAAATAAGCGATCTACGAAATTCAGATGAACTTTTACAAACAGTGAAGTCCCTGGTCAGATGTCATGTTCATGTTTGCCAGTGTCATGTCTCGGGTTAAACTGTCCCATCTAATATGGGTTGACAGAAATTCTTGAAGCCTTTATCTAAAATTTTCCTATCTCAGATTTCAATTATTTATCCAACAATGGTTTTAATCCCTGGCCAAAGTGACCATTATTCATGAAATGTCACATAATCACTTAAAAGCGACAAAAATGGAAAATTATCGGCTAACCCTTACTTTCATATAGAGACCCTTAGCAACAGATAAGGAAGGCATCTTATGATAATTATGTCTCCCCCGAAATTTTTTTTTTTTTGGAGAGACATATAGTTTTTCCCCTGGGCATCTGTCTGTTTGTCTGTCACAAAATCGTGTCCGCTCTATAACTAGAAAACTGTTCAAGCTATCTTCACAAAACTTCATATAAATATTAATCAATATTAGACAACATACAGTGCGCAAGAACTATAACTCTCACATTCATACTTTTTGAATTATCTTCCTTGGAAGTTTGTCGGTATGTAAACTATGTATGGGCAAATCGTGTCCGGTCAATAACTTTCTTATTTTCAGATGGATTTTGAAATTACTTGGCAGAAATGTTAACCACCATGAAACGATGTGTTGCGTGTATGACCCAGGTTGGTAACTCAAAGGTCAAGGTCATACTCAGAGGTAAAAAAAGGGGCCTTTTTTCGTGTTTGGTCAATAACTTTCTTATTATTAGATGGATTTTGAAATTACTTGGCAGAACTGTTAACTGTCATTGGACGATGTGTTGCACACACGATTCAGGTTGGTACCTCAAAGGTCAAGGTCATACATAGAGGTCAAAGGTAAAAAAAGGGGCCTTTTTTGTGTTTGTTCAATAACTTGCTTATTTTTAGATGGATTTTGAAATTATTTGGCAGAAATGTTAACAACCATGAGTCAGTGTGTTGCGTGCATGACCCAGGTTGGTATCTCAAAGGTCAAGATCACACTTAGAGGTCAAAGGTAAAAAAAGGAGCCTTTTTTCGTGTTTTGTCAATAACTTTCTTATTTTTAGATAGAATTTGAAATTAATTGGCAGAAATGTCAACTATCATGAGATGATGTGTTGCACACATGATTGGGGTTGGTATCTCAAAGTTCAAGATCATACATAGAGGACAAAGGTCAAAAAAGGGCCCTTTTTTCTTGTTTGGTCAATAACTTTCTTTTTTTATGGATTTTGAAATTACTTGGCAGAAATGTTAACCATCATGAGACAATGTGTTGCCTGCATGACCCATGTTGGTACCTCAAAGGTCATACTTAGAGGTCAAAGGTAAAAAAGGGGCCTTTTTTCGTGTTTGGTCAATAACTTTTTATTTGGAGATGGATTTTGAAATTACTTGGCAGAAATGTTAACCACCATTAGACAATGTGTCTCTTGCATGACCCATGTTTGTACCTAAAAGGTCAAGGTCATACATAGAGGTCAAAGTTAAAAAAGGTTCTTTTTTAGTGTTCACTCAATAACTTTCTTATTCCTGGATAGATTGTGAAATTACTTGGCAGAAATGTTAACCATCATGAGACAGTGTGTTGCGCGCTAGACTCAGGTTGGTACAATGTACCTCGAAGGTCAAAAAAAGTCTTTTTTGTGTCCAGTCAAAAACTTTTTTATTTCTGGATGTACTTTTTAAAAGTAATCATGCAGAAATGTTCACCTTCAATAGATGATGAGTTGTGTGCAAGACAAAGGTCCATCCCTCCAATGTCAAGGTCATACCTAGAGGTCAAAGGTCAAAAAAGGGGCCTTTTTGTGTACAGTCAATAACTTTTTTATTCTTTGATGGATTATGAAATTTCTTGGCAGAAATGTGAACGATCATGAGGCGATGTGTTGTACCTTAAAGGTCAAGGCCATACTTAGATGTCAAATGTAAAAAAAGTTGTTTTTTTTTGTGTACAGTCAATAACTTTCGTATTTCTCTTTGAATTTTTATGCCCCCGCATCGTATGATGCTGGGGGCATATAGTTTTTAGGTTTTCCGTACGTGCGTCCGTGGGTACGTGCGTACATGCGTACGTGCTCCGAATGTACGAAAGTGTGTACGTACGTACGTAATCCTGTTAGACTCAGGTTAAGGTTTTGGGTCAGGGTAGAACTTGAGCTCATATTTTTCAAACCATGCAATGGATGTGGTTTATATTTAGTATGATGATAGATATGGGTCCAAAGTTTTATCCAACAATATCCCCACACCTACCCATGGTCTCAAGGTCTAGGTCACGGACTTAGAAATTTTTAATGTTTAAGACTCAGGTTAAGGTTTTGGGTCAGGGTAGAACTTGAGCTCATATTTTTCAAACCATGCAATGGATGTGGTTTATATTTAGTATGATGATAGATATGGGTCCAAAGTTTTATCCAGCAATACCCCCACACCTACCCATGGTCTCAAGGTCAAGGTCACGGACTTAGAAATTTTTAATGTTTAACACTCAGGTTAAGGTATTTGTACCACGTTGAACTTTTAACTTTTATGATTCATTTGGTTCATATTTGGTTTAATGATAGATGCAGGTCCAAAGATTTATTCAGTGATACCCCCAACCATGCCTATGACTTCAAGGGCAAGGTCGCAGACGTAGAAATTTTCAAAATTAAGTATGTTAATAGCTTATATTTTCCAAACTCTATAATGGATTTGCTTCATATTTGGTATGACAATAGTTGCAGGTCCAAAGTTTCATTGAGCCATACCCCTCACCCCTTAACTGAAGGTCAAGGTCACAGACATAGAAATTTTTTATATTATATTTTTGAGAGCTCATATTTCTTTAACCATGTGATGGATTTGCTACATATTTGGAATGATGATAGATACATGTCAAAAGTTTCATTTAGCCATAACCCCGCCCCTGCCGCATGACCTTAAGGTGATTGCAGGGTGGGGAGGTAGGTCCCTGGGCGGGGGCATTTGTGTTCTATTGACACATTTCTAGTTTAAAGTTACCTTGCAGAAATGTTCATCTGCATTAGATGATGTGTTGCACACAAGACCTAGGTCCATACCTCCAATGTCAAGGTCATACTTAAAGGTCAAAAAGGGGGAGACATTTGAGTTTTTGTAGAAAAACAAATACATGTACTAGTTGAAGGATAGTTTTCCTGATTTCTCCATATACACGTAAACCATGTTGTGGGTATTCATTAGAACTGCCTCACCGAGGCGGTTGTAATAAATACCCACAACATAGGTTTTCATGGAGAATCGACAAAAACTATCCTTCATTTATCACACGGCCCCCGCCCATAGGGGCTTGAAGAAATATATGGGCTGCATGATGCTTCCACGCAGAGATGAATCCGGCCTGCACACTAGTACTGGTTAACAAACTGCTTAGAGGATCTAAGCCTTAGTCCAGGAACCGTGGTGCGAGGCGGACCATCCATGCAAATAAACCCTATTGGTTTCATTGGGCGACAGGGCTTGAGAAGTCATTTCATCTCAATGTCAGGTAAAAAAAATCCCACAAAATTGGAAGCAATGTCTCCAAAATGACCTTTTACAGTGTTGACGGGGATGTTAAACCTAAAATGAAACAAACAAACAGTCATAAGATACCAAACTTATGAGACTGTTGCTATGGAGATCTATGTAATTCTGAGTTTTGTCAGCAGAAAAAGTTCCTATAGACACATTCACCCAGCTAAAACTCAGATCAGCTTGTATATCTTAACAGTCTGGCTGACAGAGATCAGCCTGCACATCAGTGCAGTTTGCCAGTCTCCATTGTGTAATAACAGTGGAATTCCTATGTTAAGAACACCTTTATGAATGTTCAAAAGTGGTCTTTAAGTCCATGTTTTACGGATAACCCTCTGTATACAGCAATCTGGCATCTCAGTGACAAGAATTGTGTGTCTATAAATAGCTGTTACCTGGTTGCCCATGCCCATCGGGACTTGGAGAAATATATTTGGCAGCATGATGCTCCCACGCAGAGCTGAAACTGACCACATATTAGAACTGGCAAACTGCTTCAGACTAAGCCACCCAGGCAGTGGTTTTGCTCAGACCATCCAGTGCATATAAGCCCTATTGGTGTCATTAAGCAGTAGGGCTTGAGATGTTATTTCATCTCAGTGTCGGGTAAAAGTCACACAAAATTGGAAGCAATCACTCCAAAATGACCTTAATAGTGTTGTCGGGGACATTAAACCTCAATTCAAAGAAACAGACAACAGACAATAAATAACAGGCCTCATATTTTTCAGGCATTTGCAGGATTTCAGGCTTTTAGAGCTTGATATTTTTTCTTGCTTTTAGGTTCTGATTTTTGCGTATATAGTCTGTTTAAAAAAGTATTTAACCCTTATTTCTGATTATAACTCAGCCAAATTACTTTATATTTTCACCAACTCCATTACAAACAATTTAGATCCTGATCAGATGGCTTCTTCAGAAGCCATCTGATCAGGATCTACATTGTTTGCAAAGGTAATGTAGTTGTGTCTTGTTCAGCAGGATAAGGGTTGAAGCTGCAAAATTGGGCCTTTCAGTCATGAAAAAGCATTGTCAGTATGAGGCATGAAATAATCATCATCTGGATTTCCTACATGTCTGCTATTGTGATTGGACAGTCTTGATCATTTTGTAAATTTTGGATATTGTCTCTCAGTGCTGGAGGTTTGAACCTCACTGGGGTCACATGTGAGACGCCAAGTTCTGCAATGGAAGGTCTGGGGGTTTGTCTCTTGGTGCTCGGGTTTTCGCTCACCTCTGATAATTGATCAGCTTTATAAAACAAAGTGAAATAATCTTGAAAGAGCAATGAAGCCAAAAAAATAACTTTAGTTTGATGGAGAAACGTTGACCCCAAAATGGGCCTGCTACACAGTCTAGCAAGACTCTTGACGTTTTAGAGTGATTATACTATCCAAGCAGGGGCCCCCACCTATTGGGGCTTGAAGAAATAGATGGGCTGCACCATGGTTCCACGCAGAGCTGAAACCAACTGCATATGAGTACTGGTAAATTGCTCAGAGGATCTAAGCCTGCCCAGGCAAATTGGTGTGAGTCGGTCCGGTCCGTCCATGCTTAAAAACCCTGTTCTGTATTGGTTTCATTGGGCGTCAGGGCTTGAGATGTCATTTCATCTCAGTGTCGGGTAAAATTCCCACAAAATTGGAAGTAATGTCTCCAAAATGACCTATACACTGTTGCCGGGGACGTTAAACCTCAAATCAAACAAAATAAAAAAGGGAACACAAAGGACTGCTGATGAGAATGCCGAGGTATGCAGGCAGATTAGCACCTTTGTTGGTTGCTAATACCAAATTTAGGTGTGTCAGGTTGTGTTTTCTTCAAATTGTATCTGGAAAATGGCTGAACATTTTGCAAACCGTGTAGGCCCTGATCAGACGCCGCATTCTACGGCATCTGATCTGGGCCTGCACTTTTTACCAATTTCCCATTTTTGGGTTTCCAGTATAAAATGGGTTAAATCAATAGGGACAGTGATAATTGATTGTTAAATACATACATGTACATGTACTTTAACCCTTTTTGTTCCAAATGGAATCATCCACCTTATATATAGCAGGAGTCCATTTCAAAATTTAGGGATGTAAGTTGGTGTTTTCTTCAAAAAATATTTGGAATTGGCTGAACATTTTGCAAACAGTGTAGGCCCAGATCAGATGCCGCATTCTGCGGCATCTGATCTCGGCCTGCACTGTTTACCAGGGTACCCATTTAGGGGTTTCCAGTACAAAATGGGTTAATTAGCTAGATGGCTGATCATCTCACAGAATGGTTCTTTAAAATGATGACCTTGCCAATGTCAGAAGATCAATGATTTAGATGAACTGACAAATTCATTATATCCATAATGGTGTTGTCTTGGCCATATTAAGCTCCAAAAGGAAGACAATTCACATGAACTGTCAGGCCTGATTTTCTCTGAAAATGTTGTGATTGGCAGTTTATGGGTTGAAATTGATGACATAAATGATCCATTTAGATATTGTTTCCCAGCCACAATTAATATTCATTGTTTGTAAATATTCCATGGAGAGTTTGTCTTTGTGATGAATATTACTTGTTTAATGATATGAAACAAGACAAAAATCAATTATTTATTGGATCCGATCTTGCTAATTTGTCTATTATCAGTCACTTGGGATGGGAACATTTTTCCCATAAAAACCAGATCTGTTTGTTTAAACCATTGCATGTGGGAAACCTGTAAAGGGGTACCTTGGCAAACAGCGCAAACCCAGATCAGATGCCGCAGAATGACAAAAATGACCATCAGCTATCATGGAATACTATAATTGAAAACCAACGCTGACCATGTTTTGTAAAATTGCCAACCATGGTCATACACCATGTCTTAAGGTGACCATGAACACCATGGTAGACCATAAAAAACCATTGGCGGCCATTTTGCCTTCACTAAATATATAGCATTTTTCCTGACCAAACTGAATGTATTAATCTAGTTCACAATGCAATTTCATTTATATTTTATGACATATAATGCTCTTTGACCACTACCAAGGTAATGATGCTTTTAACATCTGGAGTATCCAGTCCAGTAAAGGTCCATCTGATACTGGCTTTACAGTTGGGCAAGGCCTGCCATACATGTCCTTGCAGCAGGTTAGGGTAGAGGGGAGTATTGTAATTTCTTCTGTTTTTGACACTTCCATTCATTTTTCTGTTTCTCTATCCCTCACTTTCGTCTCTTCTACTGTCTCCTTTTTCCAGCCGGCTTTGGTACCTCAGTCGGATGAGCGTGTATCTGGTGATCAGGACGCTCAGTACCTGCTGGGGTCGGCAACATTCTTTCGTGCAGATTGATCATGAAATCTTTCTACAGTCATTCTCGCCTTTCTGCTGACTCAAGAAGGGCAGTAGCCAGTTTCTGGCGAAAGAATGTGCACTGTACTGTTTAACCACTTAGGTAAACTGACCGGCTCGAGAATGACCTAAATAGTGTTGACTGGGCTGTTAAACTACAATACAAACAAACAAACAAATCTCTTTGGAGATGACACAAAATGACTCACATGGGTTGATGTGTCATTTAACCCAAAACAATCAATCAATCAAGTCCCATAAAGTGTCTGAATAATTGACTTTACATTTCTTTTTTCAGATGGCCAACATGAGGCACCGACTGGATACTGACTCTCCAAAGAAATACAACCATCTGCTGCTTCGGTTGAAACAAGTACAGGTATGGCAACATTATTTTCGCTGCTCAGTGGCTGGTTCCATGTTCTGGGTAGTCATGGAAACCTGATGACATGGTACATTATGACATTTTCAGAGAAACTTCAATGGCTCGTTTACAATGGCTGATTCAAACACATTCTTGAGTCCCTAGAACATGCTTTCTGTAGGTCCTGATATACAGTTGACTCTCGTTATCTCAAACCACTGCTTAAGTCAAACTAAATTTTGCTATATGTTTATTATATTTCAACTCATTTTATCTCTAACTGCTGATAACTACTCAAACCAAAATTCCTAGTCCCTTGGAGTTTGAGATTATGGGAGTTGAGTGTAATTTAAAAATATTTTTCATTTTGAAAAGATATGTTGTGTGTACTCATTCGAATCACCTCAATGAGGTGATTCTATTGAGTGCACACAGCATACCTTATTTTCATATAAGAACTATGCCTCCTGACATGACTCTATGAATAACCCTCAGTGGCTCAAACTACCCCTTTCTTACATGCTTTTCAATGAATGATAGAGATTTATCAGTGAAATATAAATCAATATTTTCACTGTTTCAAACAGTGAAAATACGATTTTTTATTTTTCACTGTTTGGGACTACTTTTTTCTTCAAATCTAACTCTAATTTCAATTTTATCTTTGTCAGATAACTGAACAATACTGAAATGTGTTCTAATTGACGCATAGCCCGTTCATGTGTGACGGGGACGTTACTGACGTCATTTATGACGCTGCCGTCACGTCTTTTGACGCGCGACGTTAGACTTGCCAGCAACTTCTTTGGAAAACTACTCTCTCAATTATTTCATTAATCATTCATAATAATACCATCCCAGGCCATTTCTCAGGTGCAAACTTTCAGTTTACACCGAATAGTATACCCACTAAACACGATGGACACCACTAAATTGACGCGAAACGAACAGGAACAAAGATAATTTTCTCCGAATGTGAGCGACACCATTAAAGACGCTAAATATTGCCTTTAGAAGCATGTAAGAAATAGAAAATTTGATTTTTTCAGTGCAAGATCAAATTTTATTTCACTCATGAACACCAAAACTGCTATTTTCACTCGTGGCTACGCCACTCGTGAAAATAACAGTTTTGGTGTTCATTCGATGAAATAAAATTCGATCTTACACTGAAAAAATCAAATATCCTCTATGTCTTTAACACATTTTCATTGTCACAAGGATGTTCTAGCCATTGAAGTTTCCCTATAACATGGTTTTGAATAAACACAGGAACGTCAATGGCTCAAATACCTTTGAGGCTGTAAAAATAGTTTGAGATGGGGGTAGTTTGAGTTAATGAAGTTAATCACAGTGCCATTTCTGGAGGCATAATGGGGATGGCATGCAAATATCTCTTTAATTTTCAATAAGATAATGGTTTGTTTGTTTGTTTGATTTGAGGTTTAACGTCCCCGTCAACAATGTAAAGGTCATTTTGGAGACGTTGCTTCCAATTTTGTGGGACTCTTACCCGACATTGAGATGAAATGACATCTCAAGCCGTGTCGCCCAATGAAACCTATAGGGTTTATTAGCATGGACGGTGCACCTTGCAGCGCGGTTCCAGGACAGGCTTAGAAGCATCATGCAGCCCATATATGGGCAGGGGCCGTTAAGATAATGGTATGTTGTGTGCATTCATACGGAGATTCTTACACACAACGTACCTCTTCAATGTGAAAAAATATTTCACTAAATCATCCCTGAAAAATGTTACCATATTGGCGCTTGGGGAAATAGATTGGGCTGCATGGATCTTCCATGCAGAGCTGAAGCCGACGGCGCACATGAGTACTGGTAAACCGTTTAGAAGATCATAGCCTGCTGAGGCAAAACAGTGTGCATATAAACCCTTTTGGTTTCATTGGGTGGCAGGGCTTGAGATGTCATTAATTTCATCTCAGAGTAAGGTAAAAGTCCCACAAATTGGAAGCAATGTCTCCAAAATAACCTATATAGTGTTGACAGTGGTGTTACTCTCAAAACAAAACTGGTCTCAAAAATGAGATATTGGCAAACAATAAAGACAGATAAGCATTGCCACAGAATGTCTTTGATCATGGTTTACATAAGTATTCTGCATGCTGAGTATTTTTTTTTTTTCGAAGTAGACAACATTTAGAAATATTTTCCTAATTTTCCCAGAAAACAGGATTTGACATCTCATGCAAATTGTCTCCTATGGAGACAATTTGCATGAGTTTAGGAGACAATTTCCATGAGGTGGCAAATCCTGTTTTCAAATATGTTCTATGAAAGGGTTATCCTCAGGAAGCAAGGAATACACCACAGAACCACAAAATATGGAGTTTGCATGATTGCTGGGCCAGACTAGCTAGTTTCGGCCAATTAGGCCTCATCAGTGACCCTCAGATATAATCAAAATTCCAGAATGGAATCAATGATCCCAAAGGACAAGTAAATATAAACTACACTATGATGTAGGGCAGGGAGACTTTTTAAGGACGCCACACATTCCCAGACACCAGCTGTAGTGAGGTTGAATATTTTCTATGAAAGGGTTATCAAATTCTGTTTTCTGGGAAAAAATACAAAAACTGTCAATAATTTGTTGTCTGCTGAAATTGCCTAGAGGGTGGTAAAGGCTAAAGTTCAGGAATTAAAGGGTAAACTGAACAGTCTAAGTCTGGGTGCAGGACCATTTTTCTGCCAACACTGAGAGACAATAATAATAATAACTAGATCACGCAGTTGATGGTATACCATCGCAAATACCCGCCTTTTCTATGAATGACACTAAAGATTTAGCAAAGTCATACTTTTTGACCTTTGACCTTCGGGTCATGTTGAGGCCAAGGCAACACAAAACGTAGCCTAGTGTCATCTACATCCCATGGAATATCAACAGGCAAAGTTTGAAAAGTGTACCTTAACCGGTTTCAGAGGAGATCCATTCCAAAGAAATGTGATGAACGTATGTTCATACACACATACATACAGACCCACAGACTGACAGACACCCGACTCTGACTCGAAAACAATATACCCGATTTTTCTTCGAAAAAGCGGGTATAATCATAATACAGTAGAACTTCGGTGGCTCGAACACCGATGTCTCGTTTACCATGGATAAGTCAAACCCATTCTTGAGTCCCTAGCGAAATCCTCTACATAAGAAATAGTGGGGGATAATTAAGGAGATTTTTGTCTTTTATCTTGCAAATGTATGCTGTGTGTACTCATTAGAATCGCCTCGATGAGGCCATTATAGAACGCCGAAAAGATGTCTAAAAGTATCTCGTTATGCCTCCTGACAGTAACCTGAGTGGCTCGAACTACCCCTGTCTCGAACAGATTTTCGAGGTCCCAAAGGTGTTTGAGCCATTGAAGTTCGACTGTAATAATAATAATAATGATGATCCATCAATTCAGTCTGTGCTATCGCTTACAGATAGAGCTGTCAGATTTCTGTACTCTTATTTTAGTATTAGACAAGTATGACTTTACAGATCAAGAGTATTTAGAATATGCTGTATAATAATACCCCATAAACATTTCAATGGAACATGGTACTTTCAAAAACTTAAATACCCTCAAATTGCTTATGAATGCTATAATCAAATTAAATAGTACAAGGAATGATACATGATGATCTTAATAATACATAGTAACTGTGAAAGGTCAGTGACAGACAGTTTAATATCAAAAATTATTTTTTGATTGATAAACTTCAAAGCTTGACGATCCTAAAATGATAAAATGAAATGATCTTGCATAACCAAAACAGGACTGTATAAATACATGTATATTGAAAATTTTACCACTGAAAAAATAAAGGAAAAATTTTCAAAATGCAACATTCTGATATTTTTCTTGTTTCTGCTCAAAACATGTAGATTGTACTTGTAAGAACCGGCGTAGCGAGGCATTTCTAACGAGTAACCACAGTCTATGTTTTTGAGCAAAAATAAGAAAAATAATGTGTACCCCTGTAAACCTCAGTTTAACTCTTATCATGCTATTCATGACAACTTCTATCTTTGGAAACAGTGTAGATCCAGATCAGATGGCTTCTGAAGAAGCCATCTGATCAGGATCTACAATGTTTGGCATTCAATTTATGAATTTGTAGCAATAAATTACATCAAGTAATTTGATTGGTTGATATACAGAAATGGGTTAAATGAATATTCAGCAAGATAAGGGTTAACCCATAACATGCCAATCCCGACAGTTGTCATCTGCTTCGTCATCCATTGTTGCAAACAGTTTGGGACTCTAGGAGCAGTCTGATCTGGGTCCACACTATTTGCCTATATGCAAAAATGTTTTAAAAAGTTTGCAAGAAGATTCAGCAGATAACATAAATAGACAACATTTTCAGATACAGTTTCTCTCGGCTAACCCATTTTATACTGAATGGGGTCTTCCACATTATACAGTGTACCATGCCAGAAGTTCATTTCAAAATTTTTTAAGAGTGTCAGGTTTTATCATTTTTGAAATTTATTTAGAAAATGTTTTAACTGTTTTGCAAAAAAGCCTGATCAGGTGGCACATTATGTCGCTTCTGATTTGAGCTTGCACTGTTTGCCAAAGTCCCTAAAAAGAGTTCACTGAGACATAAAACCTCTTCAAATAAGCAAAACCTGCCAATGATGATTTATTTGTCACTTCTGTTTCAGAAAAGCTATTTGAAGTTCAAAAACCTATTGTTTTCTTACATTGCCTATTAGGTGTTAATAAAAAGGTTCTAGTGTATCTTAGAAGCAAAAGTTGTTAATTTGAAAAAAAAAGGATAGGTTTTTTTCTATTGTGCAGTGAAATTAAATGTCAATATTTCTTCAGAGAAGTACATTCATATTTTAAGTGGCAAACATTGCTTCATAATAGGATTTATGTCATCGTTTCTGTAGTTTATAATGTGTACCCTTACCCTGCTGAATATATTCATTTTGCCACACCCATCCTAACCATCAGCCTATAAAATAATTGATACAATGTATCTGTGTGTGTTTGAGTTTTATGTCGCACCAAAAGCTTAGGTTATGACCTAAGCTTTTGGTGCGACATAAAACTCAGAGAGATGAAACCTCAGTTTAAAGACTCATTCAAAAGTCTGGAGAAGCTCGGAATCGAACCTACAACCCCTGATTTATGAGGAGAGTAGCATAACCACTACACCAGAGGGGGCTTCTATACAATGTATCTGTTCAGTCCACAAACTGAATGACGAACGATGGCTTCTTCAGAAGTCATCTCATCTGGATCTAATTTGTTTGCAAGATAGAGGATGTCATGTGCAGTGGGAAAAGGGTTAACCCATTCCAGGCTGGAAACCCCTAAAAAGATAACCTGGCAAACAGTGAAGGCCCAGATCAGATGCCCCAGAATGTGGCATCCGATCAGGGTCGGCACTGTTTGCTATCAAATTTTCTGTCAAAAATGCAATGAAAATCAAAACATAGGCCTGATACCCCTTAAAATTACAAATGGACTTGTCCAACATATAGCAATGGAAGAGTTCATCAGTATATAATGGGTTAATTGCAGTGGTTGGCTCCTGGTCAAGTGGCACACATTATGTGCCACTTGCTGGTTCCCATCATGTTGATAAGTCCAGCCAAATAACAGCCTTGTAAACCCCAATTTATGCAACGAAACATGCGGGTAACAAGGGAGTTCATTTCCTTTTTTTCTAATTTTGCACAAAAACACATGTGCCTCGTTGGCCAAGTGGATAAGAGTGCTGGGTCTCTCAACGCTGTTGTTCGAGCCTGGCTCAGGCCGCATGTGAGAGGGCAAGTTCTGCAACGGAAGGTCAGGTGATTTTACTCTGGTTACTCCAATTTTTGCCCACCCCTGATCAACAATTGACTCATTATGAGTGAAATAATTGTGTAAGGGCTGTAGACCCCTAACCCCTACTCCCCCCCCACACACAAAAGAAAAATGCACAGAAAATAGATAGATTGTGGGTACATGTAATAATTGCTCTTATGAGTACCAATAATATCATCTGTGGTGTAAAATTCAGTAAAATTTCATAATTTTTTCATAAGAAAAAATCATTTTTGGATCCATGGAACAATTCACTATTACACACGAGTACACTTTAAGTCTTTAAGACCACTTTTGAACAGTCCCAAAGGTGGTCTTCCACATTAGGTGGTCTTAATAGCAGAATTTCCCTGTATTGAATTTCAGTATATCCGTGATGAAAATTTAGAGATTTCCATCACTAACTGTGGGTTATCTGTTTAATTAAACCTGCAAGAACCAAGTTCAATGACTTGTCTTTTATTGTCACATGAGGCTTAGCGAGTGAAACTGTAAACCTTAATTGCCTTCATTTTTTCATAACGGTGGTTTTATTTACAATTAAAAAGAGACATTTTGGTCAATAAGTGCCGAGTAAAAATGTCATAAAGCTACCAGATAATTTATTTAATTGATCGGGAGCCATTCAGCGCTAGATACACAACTCATTATTGTAAATAGACAGCCGGCTAAAGTAAACTATTTCATATACATGTACAAATACGGTGGCTTGAGATTAGGAGTGGAATCATTTTGTATGGTGTTGAATTGAGTAGATCTGTGTATAAAATCTATTATTAAATCCCATATGTACACAAAGCGATTTTAATTCCGATCAGATATTTTAGTAAATACCATAGTTATTCTAGAACTGGTACAATGAGGACTGAGCAAAACAGTGCAGACCGAGATTAGATCTGATCTGGGTTGCCACTGCTTGCTATTCTGTCATTCACCTAAACTACACAAACCTCACCTTATTTGATAACTTTTCCAGGTGCAAATTGACCAAATTTATTATTTAATTAGATGTCTTCTTTAATTGGTCAAGGTGTTCCAAATTTGTGCACTGTACTGGTAAAAGTGTGGATAGGTAAACTGACCAGCTCAAAAATGACCTAAATAGTGTTGTTTGTTTGATTTGAGGTTTTATGTCCCTGTCAACACTGTAAAGATCATTTTGGAGACATTGCTTCCAATTTTGGGGTCTTTTACCCCACATTGAGATGAAATGACATATCAAGCCCTGCCGCCCAATGAAACCAATAGGGTTTATAAGCATGGAGGGGCTGACTCACAAGGCTTTGCCTGGGCAGGCATAGATCCTATAAGCGGTTTACCAGT
Organism: Lucinisca nassula; assembly: GCA_963580285.1. NCBI lineage: Eukaryota > Metazoa > Mollusca > Bivalvia > Lucinida > Lucinidae > Lucinisca > Lucinisca nassula. The sequence continues at coordinate 18,662,772 of OY757012.1, forward strand.
ACTCGTGTGTGGGTTGGTTTCAGCTCTGCATGGAAGCATCATGCAGCCCATCTATTTCTTCAAGCCCAAATGGGCGGGGGGTGACTAAATAGTGTTGACTGGGCCATTAAACTCCAGTACAAACAAGAGTACTAAGGTTAGCCCATTGTATACCGTTGCTCTATGTTGGAAAAGTCCATTTGTCATTTAAGGGGTGCCAGTCCTATGTTTTCGTTCTTATTCCTTTTTTGACGGAAAATTCTGTTAGCAAATAGTGCAGGCCCTGATCAGATGCCACATTCTGCAGCATCTTATCTGGGCCGGCACAGTTTGACGGAGTACCCCTTTAGGGGTTTCCCACATGCAATGGGTTAATGTGAATTCTTGTCATTATACCCACTTCTTTGAAGAAAATTTAGGTATATTGTTTTCGTGTCAGAGTTGAGTGTCTGTCAGTTCGTGGGTCTGTATGTATGTGTGTGTGTGTGTGTGTGTGTGTGTATGTGTGTGTGTTAGTGTGTGCATGCATGGGTGTGTGCGTGCATCACCTTTTTATGGAATGGATCTCCTCTGAAACCGGTTAAGGTACACTTTTCAAATAAATGAAAAAGGTTAACTTTGGAAGCAAAGAATACATATTAGAATGAAAACTGGAAACTCGATTTTATTGAGATTCTTCATAAACAGCACTGTTGTCTGCAAGGCTGAATACGCCCTCTAGCATTGATTTCAGCGATACTTGATTTTCAAATTACTAGCAATGGACTCGATGCATCCAAAGAAAATGAAAATATAATCTGCACTATGATGAACTATGGGGAGACGTTTTACAGCCGCCACACAGCTATAAACACCAGCTGCAGTGTCGTAAAATAAATGAAAAAGGTTAACTTTGGAAGCAAAGAATATATATTTGAATGAAAACCGGAAACTCGGTTTTATTGAGTTTCTTCATAAACAGCACTGTTTTCTGCAAGGCTGAATACGCCCCCTAGCATTGATTTCAGCGGTACTCGATTTTCAAATTACCAGCAATGGACTCGATGCATCCAAGAAAATAAAAATATAATCTGCACTATGATGAAGTACGGGGAGAAGATTTACGGCCGTCAAACTTTGCCTGTGGATAGTACATGGGATGTAGATGGCACTTGGCTACTTTTGGCGTGATCTTGACCTCAACATGACCCCAAGGTCAAAAGTCAAAAAGTATTATTTTGCCATATCTTCTAAACTATAGGAGTTACACTTCTGAAACTTTGGTAATTGGATGGCCCTTGGAATCTAGAATAAATTTGGCTATATTTGGTGTGACCTTGACCTCAACATGACCCCAAGGTCAAAGGTCAAAAAGTATGACTTTCTTCTAAACTATTAGAGTTACACTTCTGAAACTTTGCTTATTGGATGGCCCTTGGAATACATAAAATATCTGGCTACCCTTTGTGTGACCTCGACCTCAACATGACCCCAAGGCCAAAGGTCGAATAGTATGATTTTGCCATATCTTCTAAACTATTGGAGTTACACTAATGAAACTTTGGTTATTGGATGGCCCTTGGAATATAGAATAAATCTGGATACTTTTGGTGTGACCTTGACCTCAACATGACCCCAAGGTCAAAGGTCAAAAAGTATGACTTTGCCATATCTTCTAAACTATAAGAGTTACACTTCTGAAACTTGGTTATTGGATGGTTGTTGGAATATAGAATAAATTAGGATACTTTTGGTGGACCTCAACTTAACCCCAAGGTCAAAGGTCAAAAAGTATGACTTTGCCATATCTTGTAAACTATAAGAGTTACACTTCTGAATCTTTGCTTATCAGTTAAAATGTTCTATACAACTTTTTTTAACTTACATGTAGTTTTGGCTAGCTCATACATAGTCATTAGTGTTATTCCTAGAAAAAGGGGGTATTTGCGATGGTATACCATCCACTGCGCGATCTAGTTTAATTTTGAAATACAATGTACTTGATTTCGTAAGATTTGTTACATGCTTATTATTTTTTAACAAATAAATTGGCACTGAACGACAGTTCTGAAATGAAAATGTTTCCCTGGAAGTATTTTGCTTCACGACCTACAATCTTTGAGAAATAGATAGGGCTGCATGTCCCCCCCCCCCCACACACCTCCCGAGCTGAGCTGAAACCAACCAAACTTGAATACTGGTAAATCACTTAGGTCTAAGCCTGCCCAGGAAAAGTGATGCACGTCCGACCACTCCTTAAACCCTAGGGGTTTCTATCGCCGGTCATTTCATCTCAGTGTTGGGTATTACAAGTCCCACAAAATTGGAAGCAACGTCTCCAGAATGACCTAAATAGTGTTGGCAGGGACGTAAAACCTCATCTCAAACAAACAAATTGGTCTGCATGATGCTTTAACATACCGGTAGTTAGACAGGCTTGTAAGTTTGTTTGTTTGATTTGAGGTTTAACGTCCCGTCAACACTGTAAAGGTCATTTTGGAGACGATCCTTCCAATTTTGTGGGACTTTTACCAGACATTGAGATGAAATGACATCTCAAGCCCTGCCGCCCAATTAATATAATAGGGCTTATAAGCATGGACGGGTCCGACTTGCACCACTTTTTCTGGGCAGGTTTAGATCCTCTTAGTGGTTTACCAGTATTCGTGTGCAGGTCAGATTCAGCTCTGCATCATAGCATCATGCAGCCCATCTATTTGTTCAAGCCCAGATGGGCGAGGGCCGCAGGCTTGTAAGTGAGAATACAAGTGAGACATTTCTTAGAGCTGCCAGCTTATTTGCATACAAAACTTGCAAGTGTAACTGTGTTAGCTCACTTGCATGTACGAATACCCAACAACTCACATATCAGTCTGAGATTTACAAGTGGCTTACAAGAAACACTTACAGGAATATTTTGTAAGGGAAGGAAAATTTCACAAATTTTCAGCAGAAAAATTTAGTCATATTTGGAGCCATTGACTCCAATGCCCCCTCTACAATGCACACTCTCACGGATGTGTATATTTGATTGAGCATCAAAGTGGATTCAGTTGAAATCTGTTATTGAGATAGAAGGACAACTATGGTAAACCATTGGTCAAGTCTACATAAGCCATAATTATAATCATCCCATTTTGTGCTGAGTGGAGTCTTCTCCCATTATACAACAGGATCCAGTTCATTTTGATTTTAGGGGGTCTCTGAGGTTCAGTTGCAAGGAAATTTATATAGAAGATGGTTGAACTTCCTGCAAACAGTGAAGGCCCTGATCAGACGCTGCATTCTGCAGCATCTGATCAGGGCCTGCACAGTTTGCCAGTGCCCTGTATCTGGATTTTTCCGTATACAATGGGTTAAGAAAAGAATATGAACTATTTCTTTTTGGCTCGCATTGCCACTTTATTACAATAAAAGTGTGATATGTTATTTAACACAAATAACAGATTTATTAAGGCCTTCTGAATATTATTAACTTTGACCTGATTAAATTATACTGATATTGTGTGAACATTGTTAGTTTAATCGACAAATCGAGTTTGGTTTAATCCTAGCTATACTAATTTATTAGAACATTGTTTATAATTTTTTCAGTCTTGTTGAATAATATTTGCTGCATAGTGGTTTATTTTAACCTTATTCTGCTGTTCACGACAACCTCTACCTTTACAAACAGTGTAGATCCAGATCAGATAGCTTCTGATCAGGATCTTCACTGTCTGTCATTCAGTTTGTGAATTTGCTGGAATAAATTATATCAAGTAGTCTGATTAGTTCAAAGTCAGAAATGGGTGTGGCTAAATTAATTTGGGTCAATTAGGATGTTATGCACATGCAATATTAAATGAATCTGTGATGCGATAAACTCATTTATATGGAAAACCCCAAAACGGGATGTTGGGAACCAATGCAGACCCAGATTGGGGCAGCTGTTAAGGGCCGCCACTGATTGCATAAAGTTCAGCCATTTTCTAAAAACAAAACTAAGTAATAAAAAACCTCAAAATGACACCCCAAATTTCAAAATTGACTTCCAGCTGTTATACATATATATAGTGAGAAAAACATGTAAATAACACTGTTAGTACATCATAACTCATGTGAGCAAATTAGGTCCATCATGGACCTCTTTTTTTTTTTAGAATATTCCAAAGGCTGGTGCGAACGATAGTTAATCTTATCTGCCACTACTATACCACCAGTTGCAACTATCGTTGAGGAAATTGACAATGTGCAATTTGGCAAAGACTGATCATGTTTACATGGCCTTCACTTTATTTTTTAGAAAGATGAAGAGAGACAGGCTCAGATAGACTACGAGAACAAGCTTCTGCTGACAAAGATGACGTCGATCATGAAATATGGAGGAAGTCTAGACAACTACAATAACTATGAAATCAGAAGGTTTGTATTAGGATGTCACACCGTGATTTAAGTCTTATCCTGCTGAATAAATTGGTTTAGCCAGACCTATTTTTGACTATCCCCCAATAAAATTACTTGATACCGAGCATAGCGAGCAGTCTCGAAGGGACTGCGAGCTAAAGTGAGCTCTGTGGTAGAGCATTGGTTTAGGAAGATTTGATTGAGAAATTACAGACCTTGAATCGAAAATCCATGGCCGGTTTGCTTGATTTTCAGCTGACAATGGTGGCTGACTTGTTTAACCGAGATGCATTGCTTTTCTCATTCTGTCACATGATTTCCTTCTAGGTTCTTTCAGTTTTTTCATGGTGCCGGATGTTGAAATTCCGTATGTTTTATTCTTCTATACAAGGTTATCAGAATGCAACCTGGACAAATAAAGAACCTGGACGAATCTTTTAACATTAGGAGCTATGTTCGCCCATAGGCAGTGCTTATTTTCATATTACAATGTATTTGTTCATTTCATAGTCTGCATGACAAACTTTACAGTGTAGATCCTGATCAGTTTGCTTCTGCAAATGGCAGGCAGGGCTTTTTTCAGCTAAACATAATTTCACTGTTTGCAAAAGTGGAGTTGTTTTGTTCATCAGGATTAGGGTTCTTCAGAAGCCATATGATCTGGATCTACACTGTTTGAAAAGGTAGGGTTGTTGTGTTTGTTTGATTTGAGGTTTAACACCCCATCAACTGTGTAAAGGTAGTTTTGGAGATGTTGCTTCCAATTTTGGTGGACTTTTACCCGACATTGAGATGAAATGACATCTCAAGCTCTGTCGCCTAATGAAACCAATAGGGTTTATTAGCATGGACGGTCCGCCTCGCACCGCGGTTCCTGGACAGGCTTAGATCCTCTAAGCGGTTTACCGATACTAGTGTGCGGGTCGGATTCAGCTCTGAATGGAAGCATCATGCAGCCCATATATTTCTTCAAGCCCCTATGGGCGGGGGTCATAGGGCTGTTGTGTTTGGCAGGATTAGGGTTAACGACAACCCCTATCTTTTTCAAACATTGTAGATCCAGATTAGATGGCTTCTGATCAGGATCTACACTGTTTGACATTCAGTTTACGAATTTGTAGCCATCAATTACATCAAGTAATTTGATTGGCTGATATAATGAAATGAGTGTGGCTTAGATGAATATTCAGCAAGATAAGAGTTCATAGTATTTTGTTTGTTTTGAAGTTGATCGCCCATGTCGGCACAATCGAGGTGATTTTTGGAGCAGTTGCTTTCAATTTTGTGGAACGTTTTCCCAACAATGAGATGAAATGACATCTCAAGCCCTACTGTCCAAAAAAAAGCTGCTAGGTTTTATATGCAGGGATGGTCAGACTTGCATCACTTTTCCTGGGTAGGCTTAGACTTTACCACTACTCAAAAGTTTGGTCTGTTTCAGATTTGTGAGGAAGCACCATGCAGCCCAGTTAATTTCTCTAAGCCCCGCTGGGTGGGGGCATTTTAGCTCTTATCTTTCTGAATAATCATTTAAGCCACACCCATTTCTGTCTATCAACCAATCAAATTACTTGATGTTATTTATTGCTACAAATTCATAAACTGAATGCCATACAGTGTAGATCCTGACCAGATGATTCAGAAGCCATCTGATCTCCATCTACACTGTTTGGAAAGATAGGGGTTGTCGTGAACAACAAGATAAGAGTTAACATGGTATATAGTTGATATCAGTGTGACATCACTTCCAGTCAGTTCCACCTTTTTGGAAGTACACCGCAACCTCATTATAACACAGTTTGCTATAACACAGTTTAGGATACGTATAACAATTTTTCAGGATGGATCCCAAAAATGCATAGATTTTATAAAAAAAATTTGCATATAATTTGTACATTTTTGTTTGGGTATTATAACACGGTTTTTAACTAACATGGTTTCTGCTTTGGACCCCAACAACAGTGTTATAAAGAGGTTGGGGTGTATGAAAAAGAGGTATTTTGTAATGCATGAAATTTTTTTGAAATCCCTAAAACTCTGGCATACAATTAGTCTGTTATTGTTCATTTAATATATTTTGATTTCTGATGAGGATTATTAAGGCAAACCTGCTTTAAGCAAACATCTTATGGAATGTTTTTAAGTGAATACCTTACTTAAGCTCGCACCCAATGTTTTTCATATTTCAAAGAACTTTGAAAAATTACATTCATTTCTAAAATAAACTAGAGCAAGTCGATGGCATGCCATAGCAAATTCTCTCGCTGTGAAAATCATGTCACAATAATAGGACCCACAACACTTTGTTTTGACATCTGCTGACCCCAAGGCAAAAAATTTTGCACCACTGTATTCTACTCTTCATTACCTTTGATTTGATATGCAACATAACTATGTTTCTAAAAGGACCCGAAATCCTACTGTTTGACCTCTGGTGACCCCAAGACATGTTCCCAGGGCAAAATGTCCACACCACTGTATTCTACTCTTCATTACCTTGGATTTGATATGCAACATGACTGTGTTTGTACAAAATGAATTTTGACCCCTCAGGCAGTGTTGGGCCCCTCGCTCTACCTGGGGGGTCACATCAGAATTCTGAATATGTTGCTGTAGTCCTTAGCCATAGGGCTTTTGCCTGTGAAAGTTTCAAGATTCTAGATTAAATGGTGTAGGAGCAATGGTAAGACATTACGGATGGATGGACGAATGGATGGACGGAGGATAATACATGATCTCCGCTTTTTCTTTCAGAAGCCTCCGTGGTGCAGTGGTTACGCTACTCGCCTTGTAAACCAGGGATCACAGAATCGATCCTGGGCTTCTCCAGACTTTTGGATGAGTCTTTAAACCGAGGTCCCGTCTCCGTATGACCTTAGCTGTTGGTGGGACGTAAAACTAAAACTCACTCACTCACTCCGCTTTTTCTTCAAAAAGTGCAGGGATAAACAGCCATTTTGTGGGTATTCATTTGAACTACCTCGGCATGGCTGTTTAAATGAATACCCACATCATATGTTTGAATGAAGAAATAAGGAAATTTATACTTTATTAATTTGTTTGTATTGGAGTTTAATGGCCCAGTCAACACTACTTAGGTCATCTTTGAGCTAGTCAGTTTACCTATCCACACTTTCATGGGTAGGCTTATACGTAAGCGGTTAACCAGTACAGTGCACATTCTTTCGCCAGAAACTGACAACTGCCCTTCTTGAATCAGCGGAAGGGAGAGAATGACCGTAGAAAAGATTTCATGATCAATCTCAACAAAAGAGTGTTGCCGACCCGGCAGGTATCGAACCCGCGTCCTGATCACCAGTCAGACGCGCATCTGACTGAGCTATCGAGGCTGGCGAAAAATATCTTTAAGTAATCACCAAACACACATCTTACCTGTTGCTATGGTACACCAATAATTTACGTCTTTTTTGCAGTCTGAATTATCCCCACAGAAACAAGGTGAATGATGAAATACTGAGAGAAAACATAGGAATCGCCAAACGTCTTGAAACAGTGAAACCACAGTACAGGATTGATAAATGGGTATGTTTTTTACCATTCAAGGGCTCTGAAAACGTGTAGAACAAACAGCACTGACATTTTTAGCTCACCTGTCACGTAGTGACAAGGTGAGCTTTTGTGATCACTTTTCGTCCGTCGTCCGTCGTCAGTGTCTGCGTGCGTGCGTGTGTGGGTACATAAAGTATTTCTTCAAATGACATCTCCTCCTAAACCACTGATAGGATTTTGACCAAACTTCACAGCAATGATCCTTAGGTGGTCCCCTTTCAAAGTTGTTCAAATGGTTCCGGTCCGTTGCACATCTGGGCCACAGGAGCCAAAAGTAGATTTTTTTCACCGAAAACTGAAAAAATCTTCTTCTCTGAAACCACAAGGCCCAGGTCTTTGATATTTGGTATGAAGCTTCATCTAGTGGACCCCTACCAAGATTGTTCAAATTATAGTGCTGGGGGGAAAAATGCCCCCGCCCCGGTATCCTTTGGTTTTACATAGGATTATATAGGGAAATAAAAATCAAAAATGAGTTCCTTTAAGAGCAATGAAAACATTCATAAGAAAGAAGATGGGTCATACTACGTAGTTTCGGCTAATTAAAACCTCATCAGTGACCCTGTAATGATCCGGCAAAGAAAGCCAGAGGAAACATACTGCAATTTTGCGAATTTCGAATAGGCAGTCGATTCAAAGACTGATATAAATCAAAATGGGGTCAAAATAATTAAAAACCTGTCTAAAATACGAATCTAAACCTTTAAAAACCTTCTTCTCTGAAACCACAAGGCCCAGGTCTTTGATATTTGGTATGAAGCTTCATCTAGTGGACCACTACCAAGATTGTTCAAATTATAGTGCTGGGGCGAAAAATGCCCCCGCCCCGGTATCCTTTGGTTTTACATAGGATTATATAGGGAAATAAAAATCAAAAATGAGTTCCTTTAAGAGCAATGAAAACATTCATGAGAAGAATATGGGTCATACTACGTAGTTTCGGCTAATTAAACCTCATCAGTGACCCTGTAATGATCCGGCAAAGAAAGCCAGAGGAAACATACTGCAATTTTGCGAATTTCGAATAGGCAGTCGATTCAAAGACTGATATAAATCAAAATGGGGTCAAAATAATTAAAACCTGTCTAGAATACGAATCTAAACCTTTAAAAACCTTCTTCTCTGAAACCACGAGGACCAGGTCTTTGATATTTGGTATGAAGCTTCATCTAGTGGACCCCTACCAAGATTGTTCAAATTATAGTGTTGGGGCGAAAAATGCCCCCCCCCCCCCCCCCCCCCGGGGGATTATATAGGGAAAACCTTTAAAAATCTTCTTCTCTGAAACCATAAGGCCCAGGTCTTTGATATTTGGTATGAAGCTTCATCTAGTGGATCTCTACCAAGATTGTTCAAATTATAAATGCCCCGCCCTGGGGCCCTTTGGTTTTACATGGGCTTATATAGGGAAAATCTTTGAAAATCTTCTTCTCTGAAACCACAAAGCCCAGGTCTTTGCTATATGGTATGAAGCTTCATCTAGTGGACCCCTACTAAGATTGTTCAAATTATAGTGCTGGGGCCAAAAATGCCCCCGCCCCGCGGCCTTTAGGTTTTACATGGGCTTATATGGGGAAAATCTTTAGAAAATCTTCTCTGAAACGGCCAGGCCCAAGTCTTTGATATTTGGTATGAAGCTTCATCTAATGGACCTCTACCAAGAGTGTTCAAATTATAGCCTTTGGGCCAAAAATGTCCCTGCGCTGGGACCCACTAGGTTTACATAGGCATATATAGGAAATAACCTTTAAAAATCTTCTTATCCAAAACCAGAAGGCCCAGGTCTTTGATATCTGATGTGAAGCTTCAACTAGTGAACCTCTGCTGAGATTGGTCAAATTATAGCCCTGGCGCCAAAAATGCCCACGCGCCAGGGCCCGCTGGTTTTACATAGGCTTATATGGGGAAATCCTTTAAAAATCTTCTTTTCTGAAACCAGAAGGCCCATATCTTTGATATTTGGTCTGAAGCCTTTTCTAGTGGACTGCTACATAGTTTATTCAAATTATAGCCCTTGGGCCAAGAATGCACTAGAGACACTTATACTCAAGTGAGCGATTCAGGGCCCTCTTGTTTAGTTTTTCAGAGTAATGAAAAAGTGCTTGACATTTCATGTGAATTGTTGCCTGAAATTGATGATTTACATGTAATGTTGATCCCTCTTTTCTCCAAAAAATGTGAAAAAAGTATTTTTGAAATTAGTTTTGCTGGTAGTGGATTACACATGAAGAATTTATCTGTCAGTTATAAACTAGATCACCAGCTCATTAATGTTATCACCAATGGGTTTGCCATCTTGAAAACAAGTCTGTGTGATGAACACCCAGATAAACCTCTCTTTTTATAGAGAAAATGGGGGTTTACAGGGGTATGCATTGTCTTAATTTTACTCCAAATTAGGACAACACAGCCATGCGACAAGTCCATTTTTTCACATCTCACATCCCCCCCCCCGGTATCCTTTGGTTTTACATAGGATTATATAGGGAAAACCTTTAAAAATCTTCTTCTCTGAAACCATAAGGCCCAGGTCTTTGATATTTGGTATGAAGCTTCATCTAGTGGATCTCTACCAAGATTGTTCAAATTATAAATGCCCCGCCCTGGGGCCCTTTGGTTTTACATGGGCTTATATAGGGAAAATCTTTGAAAATCTTCTTCTCTGAAACCACAAAGCCCAGGTCTTTGCTATATGGTATGAAGCTTCATCTAGTGGACCCCTACTAAGATTGTTCAAATTATAGTGCTGGGGCCAAAAATGCCCCCGCCCCGCGGCCTTTAGGTTTTACATGGGCTTATATGGGGAAAATCTTTAGAAAATCTTCTCTGAAACGGCCAGGCCCAAGTCTTTGATATTTGGTATGAAGCTTCATCTAATGGACCTCTACCAAGAGTGTTCAAATTATAGCCTTTGGGCCAAAAATGTCCCTGCGCTGGGACCCACTAGGTTTACATAGGCATATATAGGAAATAACCTTTAAAAATCTTCTTATCCAAAACCAGAAGGCCCAGGTCTTTGATATCTGATGTGAAGCTTCAACTAGTGAACCTCTGCTGAGATTGGTCAAATTATAGCCCTGGCGCCAAAAATGCCCACGCGCCAGGGCCCGCTGGTTTTACATAGGCTTATATGGGGAAATCCTTTAAAAATCTTCTTTTCTGAAACCAGAAGGCCCATATCTTTGATATTTGGTCTGAAGCCTTTTCTAGTGGACTGCTACATAGTTTATTCAAATTATAGCCCTTGGGCCAAGAATGCACTAGAGACACTGATACTCAAGTGAGCGATTCAGGGCCCTCTTGTTTAGTTTTTCAGAGTAATGAAAAAGTGCTTGACATTTCATGTGAATTGTTGCCTGAAATTGATGATTTACATGTAATGTTGATCCCTCTTTTCTCCAAAAAATGTGAAAAAAGTATTTTTGAAATTAGTTTTGCTGGTAGTGGATTACACATGAAGAATTTATCTGTCAGTTATAAACTAGATCACCAGCTCATTAATGTTATCACCAATGGGTTTGCCATCTTGAAAACAAGTCTGTGTGATGAACACCCAGATAAACCTCTCTTTTTATAGAGAAAATGGGGGTTTACAGGGGTATGCATTGTCTTAATTTTACTCCAAATTAGGACAACACAGCCATGCGACAAGTCCATTTTTTCACATCTCCAAATGGCTTCTGATGAAAAACTGTGGCATTTTTCTTATTTATACTACTTTGTGATATTGTTCTTATTTATACTCCAAACATAGGTTTTGGGTGCTTGTTAGAACCACCTCATTGAGGCGGTTCTAACGAGTACCCAGAACCTATGTTTTGGAGCAGATCGAAATAAGAAAATAATGTTCACCCCTGTAAAACCCAGTTTTCAATATATACAGTGGGGTTTAGCGGGATGCTCATTTCATGGACTTGTTAAAGTGATGAAACATGTATTCAGGGTACGTATACTCATAAGAACTGACTCCTAGAGCACCTGCAATCTATATTTGGAACATTAATTAGAAATACAGTCAAACTTCAGTGAGGTCATCACCTTTTAACCCTTATCCTGCTGAATAAATTAACTTTGCCACACCCATTTCTGACTATCAGCCAATCAAAATACTTGATAAAATGTTTCATTCACAATTGCATACTAATTGACAAACAGTGTAGATTCAGATTAGATGGAGTGGCCCGATAGCTCAGTTGCTAGAGTGTCCGCTGTGGGGAACGGGAGGTCACGGGTTCGATCCCGGGCCGCGACATACCAAAGTCGTTAAGAATGGTACTAGCTGCTCCTCGCTTGGCACTCAGATTTACGGGGTAGAGCTAGGACTGGTCGACCCAGTGTCAGGATAATGTGACTGGGTGTGGTATCATGTTATGTGTCTATGGGACATGATACTTCAGTGGGGCAGCACTATAAAAGTGAGCATTGAGCTCCCTGTCGCAACCAGACACCGTCGTGATATGACTGAAAAATTGTGGAAAGCGACGTTAAACCCGAATTCACACACACACAAACACTCAGATCAGATGGCTTCTCCATCTGATCTGAATCTACACTGTTTGCAAAGGTAGTGGTTGTTGTGTTAGCAGGGTAAGGGTTAGACTGCTGGCCAGAAGGATCCACATCTGACTGGTGGTTCCTAAGGCTGCCACGATTAATCATATAATAGATTAATCGAATGATAAATTCCACAAAAATGATTATCATTTCTGATTTGCTTTTAATCGATTACTTGATAGGTACAATTTACTACCCAAAGTTATGCCTAAAATAGCTGTATGAGTGGCAAACAGTGCAGACCCTGATGAGACGCCGCATTATGCGGCGTCTCATCTGGGTCTACACTGTTTGCCCAGGCCTGTCTGTTCAAATATACATATGGTAAAGTGCAACATATGGTACGAGTCATACTCAGACAGAAAGCCAGACAGGTAAAATAATGACTAAAATCTTAGCGATTACTTATCGATTATCGATCACAATGACAGGACTGATAATCGATTATCTTTTCAGCTCCAATTAGCCAGCCCTAGTGGTTCCATACCTGCTGTGTCAGAAACATTCTTTCATAGAGATTGATCATGAAATCTGTGCTCTGGTCATTCTCTCTCTTCCGCTGAGTAAAAAGGTGCAGTTCTCAATTTCTGACAAAAAACTATGCACTGTATTGGTTAACCACTATTGTTTAAGCCTGCCCAGGAAAAGTGTAATTGGGTACACTTACCTGCTCAATATCACCTACATAATGATGACTTGGATATTAAATTTAAAACAAACAAATCTTTTTGATCCAATATTATTATTGTTTGAGGTGATTCTAAAGAGTGCACAAAACATATAATTTCTAGATATCCTATAAAATTATGCTCTCAGTTAATGAGTCATTGGTATATTAGACATTGAACTATTACTGTAGCCAGTTTTATCTCTTATCTTGCTGTTCATGACAACCCCTTCCTTTGCAAACAGTGTAGATCCAGATCAGATGGCTTCTGAAGAAGCCATCTGATCAGGATCTTCACCGTTTGGCATTCAATTTATGAATTTGAAGCAATAAATTACATCAAGTAACTTGATTGGTTGATAGACAGAAATGTGTGTGGCTTAAATGAATATTCAGCAAGATAAGGGTTATAAGTGGAATAAACACAAACAAAACGTCATATGCTGAACATAATATTACACACAGGGTCATTTCCAATGAAATTTATAAAATCTGTCAAAGCTCATTCCCTGAACCTCATAGAGTGTGAGTGTGTGTGTGAATTCGGGTTTAATGTCGCTTTCAACAATTTTTCTGTCATATCACGATGGTGTCTGGTTGTGACAGGGAGCTCAATGCTCACTTTTATAGTGCTGCCTCACTGAAGTATCATGTCCCAGACACATTACATGATACCACACCCAGTCACATTTTCCCCGACACTGGATCAACCAGTCCTAGCTCTACCCCGTAAATCTTGAGTGCCAAGCGAGGAGCAGCTAGTACCATTGTTAACGACTTTGGTATGTCGCGGCCCAGGATGGAACCCGTGACCTCCTGTTCCCCGGAGCGGACACTCTACCAACTGAGCTATTGGGCCGGTACTTGAACCTCATGGAATAATCACTCATGTGAGTTGCATTATTTATAGTTTTCATTGTGCTATGTTATCCAGGAGAAGGATTACCATCAACATGCCTACCTGAAGCGACTCTGGAGTGACAGTATTAAGGATTTCGGAGACTTTACTCCACGACGAATTAGTCGGCTGTCTAAAGCGGTAAAGGTCAGGGTTGTCTCTCTTGCTCCACATCATGGTCATTTCATTGTTAGTGTGCAGTCTGGAAGCCATGAAATCATAAAGAATGAAACCATTATCAGTCTCTTTATAACAATATTCTATATATACTGAAGAAAACCCAACTTGACACCCCTAGAATTTGAAATGGACTTGTACTACAGTGGAACTTCAATGGCTCGAACACCTTTGGGACCTCGGAAATATGTTCGAGACAGGGGTAGTTCGAGCCACTGAGGTGACTGTCAGGAGGCATAACGACATCTTTTCCGTGTTCTAAAATGAATATGTATGCTGTGTGTACTCATTAGAATTGCCTCATCGAGGCGATTCTAATGAGTACACACAGCATACATTTGCAAGATAAAAGACTAAAATTTCCTTAATTATCCCCCACTGTTTATTATGTAGAAAAATTACCTAGGGGCTCAAGAACTGGTTCGACTCAGCCATGGTAAACGAGCCATCAGTGTTCGAGCCATCGAAGTTCTACTGTATATGTAAGGTGGAAGATTGCATTTGGTATTTGTTCCTAGCATGATGGCTAATGTTAGCCACTTTTATTCACCTGTATACCTGGCCTTGCCCAAGATCTTGTGAGAAAGTTCATGGACTTTGAAATGTTATTTAAAAGACCAGATGCAAGTAGGCACGGCCCCAGCCCATCGGGGCTTGAAGAAATAGATGGGCTGCATGATGCTTCTACGCAGAGCTGCAACCGACCCCACATGAGTACTGGTAAACCGCTTAGAGGATCTAAGCCTTCCCAGGCAAAGTGGTGCAAGTCAAACCGCCCATATTCGTTCATTTGGGCAACAGGGCTCAATGTCTGGTAAAAGTCCCACAAAATTGGAAGCAAAATCTCCAAAATTACCTATACAGTGTTGGCCGGGACGTTAAACCTTAAATCAAACAAAGCAAGTAGACAATCTCTATGAATTGTGACGGGTTAAATATATAATAGATTACATGTTTTCATGGCATAATTAACATCTCTGCTCATAGCATGTAAGAAAAATAGAGTGGTTAATGCTGATGCTCAAGGGGCAAAACTCATTATAATGTTAGTATGAAAGGAACAAAACCTTCCTTCAAAGTGAGCTGGATTACTGGAGATATTTATGAATATTTTATTCAATACTCATAGAAGCTAGTGTTTTGGATATTGTTTGGATGTAGGTGTACATGAAGCCAGTTTTGGGGTTTCCGGTACAAAATGGGTTAAGAGGAGATCCCTTTTGTAAAAAGAATAAAAAGTACTTTTGAAAGAGTTGACTCCCCTGAAGGCATATTTGTCCCCTCAGCTTTGTGTAAGAATATAATTTTGAATTGAGGAACATGCTTTGAGGCAGAGATGTTTTTTTCTTGCACACCAGACAAGGAAATCCGTGATTTTACCCTGGGATAGAAATATATGTTCTGACCCTGGTGTTCTGACCAAGGCAACTATTATAAATGCGCTTCAATTCTATTCAACTGCCGCAACTACTTCCACACTACTTTTATTTTGTAAACAATATACATGTGTGAGCTGTGAAAACTAACCGGAGGTGTTGTGCAAGAAAAAGAATTCAATATGGGGTTCTGTTGTAGATGGGCGTTTCCAACCCTTGGGATGACCATGCTGAGCGGAACCTCGGCATAGCCTCTGTTCTGTTCAGCACGGTCATGCCTCGGGTTGGAAACGCCCATCTACAACAGAACCCCATATTGGATTCTTATATTTTTCCCCAATCATTGTAAGCAAGTGGAGACAACTTAAATGTTGTGTTTGGATGTAGGTGTATATGTAGCCAGTCACATGGTGTGAGTAGTTTTCATAACCAGCACATTTTCAGTACTGTAAAAATCCTAAAAGTTTGACTCCTTGAGGACTTGCTGTAATTGTCCTAAAATTTTAACAGATTTGTTTCCAATCAAGCAAGCAAGAAGTCCAAAAAGTGCAGATGGAATGGAAAACAGTGTAGACCCTGATCAGACTGCTCCTGAGGGAGAAGTCTGATCTGAATCTGCTCTGTTTGCCTAGGTTTGTCTTTCCCAATATTTAGGATCTTTACGCATTAGGATAGTCATATACTTTTTCACACTTAACAGTTTTTGTTTGTTGGTGGAGGTATGGTAATGCCAGCAGGGTTGTGTTGAATGAAGGTTGTTATGAGTTAAATGGCTCTGTCAACAGTATTTAGGTCACATTGGGCCAAACAGTTTACCTAAGTTAATAAAAGTTTTTCTTGGCAAACTTATACATAAATAGTGCACATTATTGTCTCCCAACATTAGTCGAAGGGGACTATAGTAACAGGTTTGTCCATCCGTTTGTAGACACAATGTTGTCTCCGCAGGTCCTCCTACAGTTTTCAAGGGATTTTGATGAAACTTTCCAGTTATTGTTCACATGACCTGAAGATGATCATATTTTATCGAGGTCATGCTCGACTGATTTTACCAGAGTTATGACCCTTTGACAGTGTTAACCATTTTATTAATAGAAGTTCTTGTCTCCACAGCTCCTCCGACAGTTTTCAAGGGATTTTGATGAAACTTTCCAGCTACTGTTCCCATGACCTGAAGATGATCATATTTTATCGAGGTCATGCTTGAGTTATGGCCCTTTGTCAGTGTAAGCTATTTTTGTTAACAGAAGTTCTTGTCTCCATATTTTATCAAGGTCATGCTTGGCTGATTTTTTCCAGAGTTATGGTCCTTTGCCAGTTTTAGCCGTTTTATCAACAGAAGTTCTTGTCTTCACAACTCCTACAGTTTTCAAGTTATTTTGAAGAAACTTTCCAGTTATTGTTCCCATGGCCTGAAGATGATCATATTTCATCGAGGTCATGCTTGACTCAGGTTTATACCAGAGTTATGGCCCTTTGTCAGTTTTAGCCATTTTATCAATAGAAGTTCTTGTCTCTGCAACTCCTCCTTCAGTTTTCGAGGGATTTTGATGAAACTTTCCAGCTACTGTTCCAATGACCTGAAGATGATCATATTTCATCGAGATCATGCTTGACTGATTTATACCAGAGATGGCCCTTTGTCAGTTTTAGCCATTTATCAATAGACATTCTTGTCTCCGCAACTCCTGCTACAATTTTCGAGGGATTTTGATGAAACTTCACAGTCTAGGACATACTCAACTGAGTTATGGCCTTTGTCAGTTTTCCCTATTTTATTAACAGAAGTTCTTATCTCCCAAACTCTTCCTACAGTTTTCAAGGGATTTTGATGAAATGTTCCAGTTATTATTCCCATGACCTGAAGATGATCAAATTTCATTGAGGTCATGCTCAACTGATTTTGCCAGAGTTATGCCCCTTTGTTAGTTTTAGCCATTTTATTCACAGAAATTCTTGTTTCCGCAACTCCAAAAACATGCTTTATGGCATATATGTTACAGACCACAGGAACCAGTTTCAAGCTTTTAGAGAGGAAAGATATACTATCCTAAAATAATATTCACAAAGGCACCATCGGGAAAATATGACCAATCCTGAATGAAGTTGTGTATCTGGCAGTTGGTAACACACAATTCAATACTTTTGTCACACATGTAGATTACACATTTATATATACACTAGTACCTGCTATCTCTAATCTAGTCTCCAAGTATATAGTGTGGAGCAACACCACACAGAATGTCCAGAATTGCTCAAAATCATCTTGTGTAGCTAACCCTGTACCCTGACTTACCCAAGAGATTCCCAAGTTTTCTAGGGCACAACACAAAGAAAATTTATATCTGCATCCAGTATTTTCACAAATACCAATCACCTGTGTCCATATTTTCAATAAAAACTTGTAAATACAGTAGAACTTCGATGGCTCTCGTTTACCATGGATGAGTCAAACCCATTCTTGAGCCCCTAGCGAAATCCTCTACATAAGAAATTATGGGGGATAATTAAGGAGATTTTAGTCTTTTATCTTGCAAATGTATGCTGTGTGTACTCATTAGAATCGCCTCAATGAGGCGATTCTAATGAGTACACACAGCATAAATTTTCACTATAGAACACCGAAAATATGTTTAAAAGTATCTCGTTATGCCCCCTGACAGTAACCTCGGCGGCTCGAACTACCCCTGTCTCGAACAGATTTTCGTGGTCCCAAAGGTGTTTGAGCCATTGAAGTTCAACTGTACTATTGTACTGGGGTTTCTGGTACAAAATGGGTAAAGGGTTAAAGCGTGGATAAAATGAAAAAAATAGTACATGTAATAGCTTCAAATTGCTTATTTTTAGAGAAATAACATGCTCAAGTCGAAACCTGTCAAAACCGGCAGTATCTTGTAAGCTTAGGTGAAGAACTGCAGGTGTTTCTGTTGGCGAATTCATATTTAAGTTGAGCTCCATGAGTTCAAATTTGTTTTCAAACATTTACCAACAGCAAGGACCCAGGTCAGCCTGGAGAGCTTCTGAGTTGCTGCTTTCCTTTTCCACGAACAGAAACTCTGGGTTATTAAAGAAATAGATCATTTTAAAGTAGATCAGGGGCCAGTTGTTCAAAACTAACGACGTCGTTAGTTAACATATCGTTAAAACCTTGATCATTAAATATGGCAAATATGCTGAAATTTTTGCTGAAAAAGTGTGAGCAGCTTTTGCGGATGCAAAAGCTGCTCACATTTTTTCAGCAAAAATACCAAAATTTAGGATATTTTTCTTGCTAGAGCTCGTTAAGCTAACGATGTTTTGAACAACTGGGCCCAGATTTCAAGCTCTATGAGTTTGTGAGTCACTTGCGCTAGATACTTGTGATTTGATCTACATTATAACTGACCCTCGAACTGTGATTTATTACTCAGCGAACTGCCAGACCTAGTAACTCTATTTTGTCTCTAACACAGAAGTAAAAAATATTTTTTGGTTTCCTTCGAATACTCCCAACCTTTTGCCAATGATAGAAGATATCGCATCAGCACTGTTGACTGTAACATGTGCACTTAAGTCCTTTTATAACACTTTTGGTGCGAGAAATTGATGTTACACTGGCGAACATCAAAGAATCTATGAGTGACTTCCTAAAACAGCAGTTTCTCGCATCTCATGCTTTTACTCAATCATTAGGGTAATACACATGTGCACTAAAATCGTGTTTTTCTTAATTGATTCCAGATTGAGCATGTGCAGACTTTTCACAGTCCCGTAACTTATACTTCAAAGCGGGCACTTTGCAGCAATTGTTTCAAAATATACCTGTTGATAATATTATCTTATTCTTAAAAGAAATTGGACTTTTTCATAAGATTTAATTTTTGTTTCAGATTTTTATATGTTATTCTTACTTTTACAACTTTTAATATCCTCATAATTCTACATAGTTTCTGATCATTAACCGATTGATGCTTATGACACACACAAAGAGGGTTGGCGCGTCATTCAACTCAAAATCATCATCATCATCACCCAGAATGTACAGTTTTCGGATGAAAATGTTCATTTTTTTTATTTGTAGCCCAAATATAGAATGATGGTGCTGGTTAGAACTGCTTCAATGAGGTGGCTCTAATGAGTACCCACAATCTATGTTTTGGGGCAAAAATATGGAAATTCATTTTTGAGATCTATATTTAAACTGATTTATATCCAAAATTGTGTTATAATGAACAGTGTTAAAGAGGTTTTGGTGCATTGAAATGCCGACAATTAATATTGTTGGTTAATAGAGCTTTAGAAGTGTTAACTTAGTGATATTGATATTTTATTATTGCTGAGTTATCTGCCATTGCAGAGATCTATGGATGACAGTCTAGATGAAGGGTACACAGAGGAATATGAAAGTGAGGCAGCGTCAGATGACAGGAAAAAATTGCCTAAATTGGTATGTTCAGTGTTCTGTAATTAATCCATTATATGCGGGAAACCCCTAAACGGGTACCTTGGCAAACAGTGCAAGCCCAGTCAGACACCGCAGAATGCGGCATCTGATCAGGGCCTGCACTATTTGCTAGCACAATTTTCCATAAAAAAAGAATAAAAATGAGAAAATAGGCCTTTCACCCCTAATATGACAAATGGACTTGTCCAACATATAGCAATGGAATAGTCCACTAGTATACAATGGATTAACCTACATTTAACTCTTATCCTGCTGTTCACGACAACCCTTTCCTTTGCAAACAGTGTAGATCCTGATCAGATGGCTTCTTCAGAAGCCATCTGATCAGGATCTACACTGTCATTCAATTTATGAATTTGTAGGAATAAATAACATCAAGTAATCTGACTGGTTCAAAGCCAGAAATGGGTTTGGCTAGACTGAATATTCAGCAAGAGAAGGGTTAATAAGTCATAACTAGGAAAGAATCTGGAGCAGCAAATGTGGACCCAATCAGGGTACAGTTGTTCAAAGCATTGTTAGATTAACAACTTGTTAGTCGTTAAAATAGGTAACTGTTCTAGCAAATATGTAGCACTGATGTATTTTTGCTGAAAAAATGTAAGTAACTTAAGGGGAAAAGATACACCTTCAGGGAAGGCAACTCCTGCAAAAGTATTTTTGTCTCCCAAGTCAATAGGGGTCAACTCTTAAAGGAAAGAATTTGCCCCTGAGGATCAAATTCTTTCCTTTAAGAGTAGACCCTCAGGAGCAAATTCTTTCCTTTAAGAGAAGACCCCTTTTTCGGTGGGACTGAGCCTATAGAAAAGTAAACAGGATGTCCCGAAAGTTGTGTCACTTTGAAAAATGGCTGAGAAAAATGTGCTAGGTGTTCCCATATCCCTTAAGCTACTCAAATTTTTGCGGGAAAAATATTAACAGATTTGCCATGTTAAATGATCTGTTTTAATTATATGCTAACAATGAAGATTGTTAGTTTCGAACAACTGGGCCAGAGCTATTATCTTGAAATTTTAAATGTCTATTTATTCCAACATTTTTATTTGTTTGAATTGAGGTTTAACATCCCCTTCATCATTCAGCAGACTTTTTTCGTCCATGTTGTACCAGAAAAGTGGATATTTTAGTCTTTTCATCACATTAAGATGTCCGGCCCCCGCCCATAGGGGTTTGAAGAAATATATGGGCTGCATGATGCTTCGACGCAGAGCTGAATCCGGCCCGCACACTAGTACTGGTAAACTGCTTAGAGGAGCCTGTCCAGGAACCGCAGTCCGAGCCGGAACGTCCATGCTAATAAACCCTATTGGTTTCATTGGGTGACAGGGCTTGAGATGCCTTTTCATCTCAATGTCAGGTAAAAGTCCCACAAAATTGGAAGCAGCATGTCCAAAATGACCTTTACAGTGTTGATGGGGACGCTAAACCTCAAATCAAACAAACAAACATTAAGATGTCATTGTAATATACATTATAGAAACCACCGCTTTGTATAGAATAAAATGGGATTTTTTTTTATTTTGGTTTTTCGGCCCTTTCAAGATTAGTTCACTCATATCGAGCCGATCGTTAATCAGAGGTGGGCAAAAACCGGAGTACCCGGAGAAAAAACACCTGACCCTCCGTTGCAGAACTGTCTCACATATGACCCGAGCAAGGTTGAACCACAGCGGTGAGAGACCTAATGATCAAGAGTCAGCGCTCTTAACAACTAGGCCACAGAGGCCCGTAAAATGGGATTTATAAGGGAATAGTTTTTCTAATTTATGCTTCAAATCACAGATTATATGTTTTCATTGCAATTCTGTGGTGAGGTGGTTCTAGAGAGAACCCAAAGTCTGTATTTGAAGCAGAAATAAGGAAAACATCATAAATTTGTTTTAACACTCTGCATGCTGGGTATTTTTTCAGCAGATGGCATTTTGAAATATTTTTCCAGAAAAAAAGGATTTGACATTTCAAGCAAATTGTCTTCTAAGCTAAATGACCTGAAATGTCAAATCCTGTCAATTTGCTTGAAATGTTAAATTCTGTTTTCTGGGAAAAATACAGGCAGTTTGCTTGAAAAATCAAATCCTGTTTTCTGGGAAAACGGGAAAATATCAACAATTTGTCATCTGCTGAATAAGCCCAGAGTGTGGTAATGGTTAAAAGGAAGGAAACCTGGCCATTTAGCTCTTATCTTGCTGTTCACGCCAACCCCTATCTTTGGAAACAGTGCAGATCCAGATCAGATGGCTTCTTCAGAAGCCATCAGATCAGGATCTACACTGTTTGACAATTAATTTATAAATTTGTAGGAATAAATTACATCAAGTAATCTGATTGGTTCACAGTCAGAAATGGGTGTGGCTAAACTGAATATTCAGCAGGAGAAGGGGTAAGAATGATTATCTTACAAGGATGGGTTATCCTAATGTAAAAGAGATATGCCAGATGACCTTGGATTTAAGACTCCGCCTAACACGAAACACCTGGTTTAAAAGGAGAGTAGCTTAACCCTTATCTTGCTGTTCACGACAACCCCTATCTTTGAAAACAGTGTAGATCCAGATCAGATGGCTTCTTCATCTGATCAGGATCTACAATGTTTGACATTCATTTTATGAATTTGCAGCAATATATTACATCAAGTAATTTGATTGGTTGATAGACAGGAATGGGTGTGGCTTAAATTAATATTCAGCAAGATAAGGGTAAACCACTACACATCAGAGTCCATTTGTTCAAAGCCTTGTTAGCTTAATGAGCTTGTTAGTGGTCAAATTGTTAACCGTTCTGGAAAGTACAATATGTATAAAATTTTGTTATTTTTGCTGAAAAAATGTGAGCAGCTTTTTTCACCATATTAAATGATCAAAGTTTTAACAATACGTTAGCTAACAGTGTCATTAGTTTTGAACAACTGGGGCTTCTCGATTCGGATACAGTGGAATTTCCCGCCCCAGCCCATCAGGGCTTGAAGTAATATATGGTTTGCATGATGCTGCCATGCAGAGCTGAAACCGACCGCAAACGTGTACTGGTTAACTGCTTAGAGGATCTAAGCCTGCCCATTCAAAGCAGTGCGAGCAGACTGCCCATGCTTATGAACCTTATTGGTTTCATTGGGCGACAGGGCTTGAGATGTCATTTCATCTCAATGTCAGGTAAAAGTCCCACAAAATTTGAAGTAACATCTTCAAAATGACCTTTTCAGTGTTGACAGGGATTTTAAACCTCCAATCAAACAAACAAAAAACAAAGCAGAGGAATTTCAACTTGCATATTAATTTTTGCAGCCTGTTGCAGTCGATAGATAACAAGGTAAACAGAAAACATCCAAGACAGTCCTGGTTCAATAATACTTCAATTTCATTTCAAGACATCATTAATTATTCAGGAATATCGGAATTACGTTTGATGTTGTTGGGTGTTGTGTAACATCTTCTTAGCTACAAAGCGCAATGAAACAAATAGAGACATTAATTTTAAATGGGGGAATTAGATTGGAATTGAAATAGGATTAGCAGTTTGTTGAATCTTTAAGAATGGCTCATCTTCAAAGAAATAATTGGAATAAAAGAAAGGTACCAGCCCGTCTATTTTTAACTCTCTACTGACTACCTGGTTGATTTTATTTTCAGACAAATTAAGCCTTAAAGTACTATTAACCCTTATCTTGCTGAATATTCATTTAAGCCACACCCATTTCTGTCTGTCAACCAATCAAATTACTTGATGTAATTTATTGCTACAAATTCATAAACTGAATGCCAAACAGTGTAGATCCTGATCAGATGGCTTCTTCAGATCTACACTGTTTGCAAAGATAGGGGTCGTCGTGAACAGCAAGATAAGGGTTAAAGCAGATGACAATACATTTTTTTTTCAGTGGAAATGAGGCTTGATGGGTGGATTTGAGGGTCACTGATGAGGCCTGAATGGCCAAAACTAGCTAGTCTGGCCCAGAAATCATGTACTCTCCATATTTTCAGGTTCTGTGGTGTATTTCTTGCTTCCAAAGGATAACCCTTTCTAGAACATATTTAATGTCACTACAGCTGTTGTCTGGTAATGTGTGGCAGCCGTAAAATGTCTCCCTGCCCTTCATCATAGTGTAGTTTATATTTTCTTGTCGTTTGGGATTATTGATTCCGTTATGGAACTTCGAAAATATATGAGCGTCACTGATGAGGCCTAATTGGCCAAAACTAACTAGTCTGGCCCAGAAAACATGTAAACTTCATATTTTCCAGTTCTGTGGTGTATTCCTTGCTTCCAAAGGATAACCATTTCTAGAACATATTTGATATTTCATGTGAATCATTTACCCAGCGGATGATTAACACGTAATGTCAAGCCTTATTTAAACTTTAAGAAAGGGCCCCCACCCATCGGGGCTTGAAAAAATAGATTTAAGGCTGCATGGTGCTTCCAGGCAGAGCTGAAACCGACCAAGCACCAGTACTGGTAAACCACTTATAAGGTCTAAGCTTGCCCAGGCAAAGTGGAGGGTGTCGGACCGTCCATGCATATAAACCTATTGGTTTCACAGAGCAACGGGCTTCAGATGTCATTTCATCTCATTGCCTGGTAACAGTCCCACATCATCAATACATTTTAAAGATTCATCTTTATACTGTGTTGTAACCAAAACCATGCTCTAATGAAGAGTGGTTTAAACAGATGTCTGTGTATTTAATTTCAATATCCAGGGCATTTCAAATTCTGTAACAATTTTTACATATTTTCATGTGGTGATTCAATATTTCAGGGTGGCAAGCACAAAGCCCAATTAAGGGCCACCAAGAGTGAAACAGAGGGTCCTGTGACAAGGAGAGGAGGGGCTCAGGCCTTCACCACCACCAAGCTTCCAAAGATAGTTCCACACAAACATGTAAGTATTTGGGTGACACAGCCTCAGATAAAGAGGGGTAGCACAAAGGTTTAAGAGATAGAGGATCTTACATGAGTGCTCATGTATTATTGTGGAAAAGGGATAAAATGCGAGGCTTTGCCGAGCATTTTATCCCTTTTCTTCAACAAGTTTAATAAACTTAATAATACATGAGCACGAATGCAAGATTCTATTTATCATATGACTTTTAAAACGCATTTTAACGATTGTTTTACAGATATGTCAATATTCCGCCGTAAGTAAACGCGACGTCGTTAAGGGTGTTGTACATGTTAAGTTACGGGAGGTATCTAACTAATTTGCATATTTAATCCACTAGTGGATTATCGAAAATATTACATGGCGTTATTACACTCAGACGCGACGTCATATGATAAATAATTTTCCTTATTTCTTGTTTGATTGTTTTATTTGAGGTTTAACGTCCCCTTCTATACTGTAAAGGTCATTTTGGAGTCGTTGCTTCTAATTTTGTGGGACTTTTAGCCAACAACGAGATGAAATGACATCTCAAGCCCTGTCGCCCAATAAAACCAATAGGGTTTATTAGCATGGACAGTCCGCCTCGCACCGCAGTTCCTGGACAGGCTTAGATCCTCTAAGCGGTTTACCAGTACTAGTGTGCAGGCCAGATTCAGCTCTGCGTGGAAGAATCATGCAGTCCATATATTTCTTCAAGCCCCTGTGGGCGGGGGCAACCTTATTTCTTGTTCCAGACATACAGTAAAACTTCGATGGCTCATTTACCATGGCTGAGTTGAACCTGTTCTTGAGTCCCGACACACAGCATATATTTTTGTTATAGAACACCGAAAAGATGTCCCAAAATTAAGGCTGTTATGCTTCATAGTGGTAACCCTCAGTGGCTCGAACTACCCTTCTCGAACAGATCTCCATGGTCCCAAATGTGTTTGAGTCATTGAAGTTCTACTGTATATATCATAGTAGAGCTTGCATTAACCCTTATCCTGATGAGTACTTGATTTAGCCACACCCATTTCTGACTTTAAACCAATCAGATTACTTAATGTTATTTATTCCTACAAATTTACAAATTGAATGTTAAACAGTAAAGATCCTGATCAGATGGCTTCTTCAGAAGCCATCTGGTCTGAATCCACACTGTTTGCAAAGATAGGGATTGTCGTGAACAGCAAGATAAGGGTTAAATGACATTCTGGTCATATTTAAGCCCAAAAATGTTGTTTTTATGCCAAAAACCAATAAAAATGTCTCAATATGTCGCAAAAAAATAGTCCATGCCCAGAATCAAAACCCCTATCAGTATTGAAAGTCTGCAGTTTGATCTATTGCTGCTCGGTAAATCGGGCCACAGCTGTATGTTAAAGGTAAGTAGTCAGAGCTATTCGAAAGCCATTGGCCAATGACAATTTGGAATCAACAACAGGTCAGAGAAGAACTATATAAGTACTTGTGCTTTCGTTCTAATCCCAAATTGTATAATAACTTGTCACATATTGTAATGATGTTATTGCTATAGTAATAAAATATGTTTAAACCAACAACAGGTCAGAGAGTTGGCATGCGACAACTTCTGAAGAAGCTGACATCTTTGAAGTGGTTGATAATTATAATTTGGTATACCCAGTAGCCAAAATTGGACCACTTACACAATATCAGAAGAACCTCAATTAGGCCACTTAAAGAAGGAGAGTGTGAAATGTCAGATGTATCTGTTGATCAACAGTCATATTTGCATCAGCCAATTGGAGAAGTGATATTCAGTGGCATGTGTATGATCAAGAAGGCTAGCATTACACTCAATGTCACATGGCAATTTGTAAACACCATGTGTTAATTGTTGTCCTCTGGTCCTGAACAGGGAATTGGACGGTTTCATTTAACCCTTAAAGTACTGTACTATATGCAAACCATGTAGAACTTGATCAGATGCCACATGCTGCTGTATCTGGGGCCAGTTGTTCAAAGCATCGTTAGCTTAACGAGCTTGTTAGTGGTCATATTGTTAACTCTTCTAGCAAGTAAAATATTGTAAATTTTTGTATTTTTGCTGAAAAAATGTAAGCAGCTTTTGCATCCGCAAAAGCTGCTCACATTTTTTCAGCAAAAATTTCAGCATATTTGCCATATTTAATGATAAAAGTTTTAACGATACATTAGCTAACGACGTCGTTAGTTTTGAACAACTGGCCCCAGATCTGGGTATCCACTGTTTGTTAATGTCCCAGTACACACTCAGAGTCTAGATTTTAACAAAGGATTCTGACATCACAGGGAAAAGACTAGTGCTACTACAAATAACCGGTGTCTGGATTTTTGTACATGATCAACAATTTTTATGTGGACTGACAGAAGCAGGCAGGAAGCTTCTTAATTTTGTAAATTTGGGTCCTCTACCTGACTCAAAAACATAATAATTGATATGTGATCTTTAAGTACTGTTTCAACTTCATCTGACTTCAAAATCATACAGACCATATTGGTGTCAACTATGCTTCTAAAAAGAATTGGTGAGTGCAGATTAGAGCATGTGTGCCAATTATTTAAAATAATTTGAAGTACATGTATCAGGAAGCTTTTTAACATTTTTAGGACCCTTATGCCAGTAAGGTAAGAAAAGAGAATTCATATACTATAGGACCTATACTCGAAGATACATGTATTGAGATTTTCAGTATTTACACATAAACTTCATTATTACACTGTTCATTATAACACGGTTTTGGATATACATTAACATGATTTAATGATAGATCTCAAAAATGTATAGATCATATAGAAAAGTGACCATCAGTTGTCATTTTTCTATGCAATCTATTCATGTTTGTTTGGATATAAAATAGTTGTTTACCTAACACTGGTGCTCCTTTTGACCTCAACAATAGTATCGCCTCACCCAGGCAAAGTGGTGTGAGTCTGACTGTCCAATATGTATAAGCCTTTTGGTTTCATAGGGTGACAGGGCTTGAGATGTCATTTCATCCCAGTGTTGGTTAAACGTCCCACAAAGTAAGAAGCAGTATCTCAAAAATGACCTAAATAGTGTTGATGGCGATGTAAACCTCAATTAAAAACAAACAAACCCCAACAATAGTGTTATAAAGTGTTGTTGTGTATATGGCACATGGTTATATTACCCAGTATATCTTGCACAAATAGTTTTGAAAACTGTAGATCCACAGTTGAAAGGAAATGGATACATTTCAGAGATGCTTTCTTCCATCATTATTACAAGAGAGAATTTTTATGTTTTTAAGTCCCTTTAGACACAGCCATCTAAAAGGGGCTTCTTTCATAGGAAAGATATGTTATTCTAAAGAGTGATTCTAAAAGAAAAGAATTTGGCAGAGCAAACTGTTTCTTTTCGGAGTAACTCTAGACAAGGGTAACAAGTCAATTTTAAAAAAATATGCTTCCCTTGGCAATGTATCAGTTTTACCTTTAGTTAGATTAGGTATTGAATTAACTGTCATTATCCAGTAACATTTTAGATTCAGTTTGGACCAGAGCATGGTGATTCCTACAAGAAAACATGCACGGCCAGTGAAAACTCCGATCAGGGCCCAGTTGATCAACTCATTTTTACCTAAACAAGGTCATAAGTTGTCAAATCTTTGACTGTTCAAGCAAGTAGGATATCTCATATAGTCATATTTTCGCTGAGAAAAATGTTTGCATTTGCAAAAGCTACTCACATTTTTATGCCCCCGCATCGGATGATGCCGGGGGCATAGAGTTTTTCGGTTTTCCGTACGTGCGTCTGTGGGTACGTGCGTACGGGTTTCCGAATTTACGTCCTTCTGTACGAAAGTGTGTACGTACGTACATACGTACGTAATCCTGTTAGACTCAGGTTAAGGTTTTTGGTCAGGGTAGAACTTGAGCTCATATTTTTCAAACCATGCTATGGATGTGGTTTATATTTAGTATGATGATAGATATGGGTCCAAAGTTTTATCCAGCAATACCCCCACACCTACCCATGGTCTCAAGGTCAAGGTCACGGACTTAGAAATTTTTAATGTTTAAGACTCAGGTTAAGGTTTTTGGTCAGGGTACAACTTGAGCTCATATTTTTCAAACCATGCAATGGATGTGGTTTATATTTAGTATGATGATAGATATGGGTCCAAAGTTTTATCCAGCAATACCCCTACACCTACCCATGGTCTCAAGGTCAAGGTCACGGACTTAGAAATTTTTAATGTTTAAGACTCAGGTTAAGGTTTTTGGTCAGGGTACAACTTGAGCTCAAATTTTTCAAACCATGCAATGGATGTGGTTTATATTTAGTATGATGATAGATATGGGTCCAAAGTTTTATCCAGCAATACCCCTACACCTACCCATGGTCTCAAGGTCAAGGTCACGGACTTAGAAATTTTTAATGTTTAAGACTCAGGTTAAGGTTTTTGGTCAGGGTACAACTTGAGCTCAAATTTTTCAAACCATGCAATGGATGTGGTTTATATTTAGTATGATGATAGATATGGGTCCAAAGTTTTATCCAGCAATACCCCTACACCTACCCATGGTCTCAAGGTCAAGGTCACGGACTTAGAAATTTTTAATGTTTAAGACTCAGGTTAAGGTTTTTGGTCAGGGTACAACTTGAGCTCAAATTTTTCAAACCA
This sequence comes from Lucinisca nassula, assembly GCA_963580285.1. NCBI lineage: Eukaryota > Metazoa > Mollusca > Bivalvia > Lucinida > Lucinidae > Lucinisca > Lucinisca nassula. Next base: position 18,692,318 of record OY757012.1, read on the forward strand.
TGAATGGATGTGGTTTATATTTAGTATGATGATAGGTATGGGTCCAAAGTTTTATCCAGCAATACCCCTACACCTACCCATGGTCTCAAGGTCAAGGTCACGGACTTAGAAATTTTTAATGTTTAACACTCAGGTTAAGGTATTTGTACCACGTTGAACTTTAACTTTTATGATTCATTTGGTTCATATTTGGTTTAATGATAGATGCAGTTCCAAAGATTGATTCAGTAATACCCTCACCCATGCCTATGATTTCAAGGTCAAGGTCGCAGACATAGAAATTTTCAAAATTAAGTATGTTAATAGCTTATATTTTCCAAACTCTATAATGGATTTGCTTCATATTTGGTATTACAATAGTTGCAGGTCCAAAGTTTCATTGAGCCATACTCCCCACCCCTTAACTGAAGGTCAAGGTCACAGACATAGAAATTTTTTTACAATATATTTTTTGAGAGCTCATATTTCTTGAACCATGTGATGGATTTGCTACATATTTGGAATGATGATAAATACATGTCAGAAGTTTCATTCAGCCATAACCCCGCCCCTGCCGCATGACCTTAAGGTGATTGGGGGGGGGGGGAGTTTGACCTTAAGGTGATTGGGGGGGTTAAGGTAGGTCCCTGGGCGGGGGCATTTGTGTTGTATTGACACATTTCTAGTTTCAACAAAAGTATTAGAATTTTTGCAATATTAAATGATCAAAGTAGCCGGCCTCAGTAGCTAAGTCGGATGCGCATCTGACTAGTGATCAGGAGGATGGGGGTCCGATACCTGCCGCAGTCGGCAACATTCTTTCATGGAGATTGATCATGAAATCTTTTCTAAGGTCATTCTCTCCCTTCCGCTGATTCAAGAAAGGCAGTTGTCAGTTTCTGGTGAAAGAATGTGCACTGTACTTGTTAACTGCTTACATATAAACCTGCCCAGGAAAACTGGATAGGTAAACTAACTGGTTCAAAAATGACCTAAAATAGTGTTGACTGGGCGGTTAAATTCCATAACAAACAAATGATCAAAGTTTTAACAGCATCTCTAGTTTTGAACAACTGGACCCAGACTGGGTCTGATCCGAGTCTTTGCTGTTGGTGAAAGCCTTCTACAGCCAAAGAGTGATCAGTGAGGACTAATGCCAGACTTGCTAGCTGCACAGTCTGATCTGAGTGTTTGCATTTTGCACAGGTCTTATTGTCTCTTTTTATGTGTCCTGGCTCATGGTTTATATAGAGGATCTTACATGAGTGCTCATGTATTATTGAATTTATTAAACGAGTTGGGGAAAAGGGATAAAATGCGAGGCTTTGCAGAGCATTTTATCCCTTTTCCTCGACGAGTTTAATAAATTCAATAATACATGAGCGCGAGTGCAAGATTCTATTTATCAGATGACATTTAAAACGAATTTTATTCACAATTGTTTACAAAAATATCAATATTCCGCCATTAGTAAAAGCGACGTCGTTAAGGACATGTAACGTTACGGGACGTATCTAGTTAATTTGCATATTTAATCCACCAGTGGATTATCGAAAATATTACATGGCGTTATTATACTCTCAGACGCGACGTCATATGATAAATTTATATTCTCCCCTTCTTAACCCTTGTCCTGCTGAATATTTATATATGCCACACCCACTACCGATTATCAACCAATCAGATTACTTGATGCAAATTATTGCAACAAATTCATAAACTGAATGACAAACAATGTAGATCCTGATCAGATGGCTTCTTCAGAAGCCATCTGATCTGGATCTACATTGTTTGAAAGATAAGGCTTATCCGGGATGAGCAGGACAAGGGTTAAGGGGAGGCAACATATTATTTATGGTGCAGATCACGTCAGCGTTGATTTATGCGTCAGTGTGACACTTTTTTGTCTGCATGATATCTCATAAACTACTGGGTGGACTTTAATCAAATTTGCATGGATATAACATTGGGACAGGATAAACAACTGGTTAAGTTTTGGTGACCATGACCTAATTTTCAAGGTCACAGCCATGCTCAATAGGTCAAATTTAGGGTGTTTGCAGTATATCTCATGAACTACTGGATGAATTTTAATACAGTGGTGGTGTGAAATTCAGCTTGGTTTGAAAGGGGTATGTGTTGTGGGGACATCTGTTTTCTCAGAAAACAAGTCCAGTAACTCTTGTACTTAAAGTTCAGCTGCTGTAAAGACATGTGATGGGATAAAATTAAAAATTTGTGACAGTATATTCGATGATGTACTGTCAGAAGCAAGACATCATCCTGGGACATCTCATCACATTGGCTGCTTAATGCACAGCTTACAGATCTCTCTTTTTTTTTGCAAAAGTCTACAATTTTTAATCTGTACAAATTGCTAAGTGCATGCAGCCCCCGCTCATTGGGGCTTGACGAAATATATGGGCTGCACGATGCTTCCACGCAGAGCTGAAACCGACCCGCACACGAGTACTGGTAAACGGCTTAGAGGATCCAATCCTACCCAGGTAAAGCGGTGCGAGTCGGCCTGTCCATGCTTATAAACCCTATTGGTTTCATTGGGCGACAGGGCTTGAGATGTCATTTCATTTCAATGTTGGGTAAAAGTTCCACAAAATTGGAAGCAAAGTCTCCAAAATGACCTTTACAGTGTTGACGGGGATGTTAAACATCAAATCAAACAAACAAAACAAACTGCACTGAAAATTGTCATTTTTAGAGGTAAATTGCCTTCATGGTAGCAAAGTACTTTTTTATGGCTCTGCTGATGCTTAGCTGTAAAACATATTTCCGACAGTTAGGCGGCCGATTAACCTTCCTAAATGACAATTTTCAATACAGTTTCCATAATTTAGCTACTTTACTGTTTGTATTGAAAATTATTTTGAGGGGAATGGTTACACTTGACACAATTTTCTGTTTTTACAAAGGAGACAACTTTCATTGTTAGCTTCCTTGTAAACTGAGGCCCCAACTCAGAAGCTTTTGTATGACCTTACTAGTGTAATCTGGGCTGTTAAGGGGAATGGGAACACCTGGCATATTTTTCCATCATTTTTCAAGCTTTAGGGACTTCTTATTTGTAAGCCCTGTCCTACTTAAAAAAGGGTCTGCTGTTTATGCCTTAGCTCTTCTTGCAAACCTTTCAAACATAGTTTTGCATGCAGGCAAACAGTGTGGACCCTGATCAGTAGACCAGTAGACAACAAAGCAGATGACAATTGTTGTGACTGGCATGTTATGGGTTAAAAGTAAACCTAAGTTTATAAAAGAACAATATATAGTTTTGAAAGAGTTACCTCCCCTAAAAGTGTGTCCATTCCCATTACGATAACACATCCGTGCGACATAATGCTTTTTTCACATCTCCAAAATGGCCACTTTTCTGATGAAAATCCCCGATATTTTTCTTATTTATACTTCAAACATAGGTTTCGGGTGCTCGTTAGAACCGCCTCATTGAGGCGGTTCTAATGAGTACCCACAACCTATATATAGGAGCAGAAATAAGAAAAAATAATGTTTACCCCCGTAAACCCCAGTTTTCTCTATATAAAGTGGGGTTTAGGGGGGTGTTCGTTTCACGGACTTGTTATTGTGATGTCTTATATTGAAGAATGGACTCAATGACAATATTTTCTTTCTTACCTTGTATATTTAGCTGATAGAACATGATTTCTCCATGTACTACAGTAAAGACTATAGCATGGAGTTAGAGGTAACCATGCATTCATTTGCAACATAATGCTTTTTTCACATCTCTAAAATGGCCACTTTTCTGACGAAAATCCGTGATATTTTTCTTATTTATACTTCAAACATAGGTTGCGGGTGCTCGTTAGAGCTGCCTCATTGAGGCTGTTCTAACGAGTACCCACAATCTATATATAGGAGCAGTAATAAGAAAAATAATGTTTACCCCCGTAAACCCCAGTTTTCTCTATATAAAGTGGGGTTTAGGGGGGTGTTCGTTTCACGGACTTGTTATCGTGATGTCTTATATTGAAGAATGGACTGAATGACAATATTTTCTTTCTTACCTTGTATATTTAGCTGATAGAACATGATTTCTCCATGTACTATAGTAAAGACTATAGCATGGAGTTAGAGGTAACCATGCATTCATTTTGACCACCTTCACCTGAGCCCCGCCAAGCGAATTTGGGTCTTCGAGCATTCCGTCATGACAAATGTTAACTGCGCATGCCCAGCCATTCAGAGGGGCCAGGGATATGGCTTTCTGTCCGAAGGTTCCTCTTGATTCACTGCTTGTATGAGCGAGCAGCGAAGATTCTGGCGATACTGCGCGGATGCGCAGGCTCGCCTGAACCTTCGCTGCTCGCATAGGCGATAAGCACCAAAATCGCTTGACGGGGCCCACCTCATGCCTGCATAGAAACTTCAATAAATAACATTTTCTTCCTTTGTCATTGAAAATCATCCTCACAGAAGAGCTTAACTCTTATCCTGCTATATAAATTAATTTAGCCACACCCATTTCTGACTATCAGCCAATCAAATTACTTGATATAACAAAGCATTCGTTCGGTTCATGAACTGCATGACAAACAGTATAGATCCAGATCAGATTCAGATGCCGTCGGATCTTGATCTACACTGTTTACAAAGAATAGGGCTTTTGGGTATAGCAGGATACAGGTTAAAGGGAAGACCAGGGATAGCTGGTTCCTGGCTCTTTTATAATGTGCATAGAAATATGGTGCCAATATACACACCATTGCTTTTATTGGTCATTTACTTCTGGAGGAAGAAATCATTGGAAGAAATCAATGACAGCCCTAGAAAGACATGTATGAAGTGAAGTTGGTCTTTGATATGGCATGTTTGTTGTGACACATGTACAAATTTTAACCCTTAAAACACCAGTTGAGACTTCATGTGTATTGTAGGTGGCATTTTTAAATGTTTTTGTTTTTTTTTTTCAGAGAAAAAAGCCTTCATATTTCAAAAAAAACTTTTCAGAGAAAATTAAAGTTTGATGATACAAATGAAACAAGCTTAACTTTTCTAATAAATAAAAAAAAATGAATGTCATCTGCTAAATATTTTTTCTTGGTGCTTTAAGGGTTTCATTGTATAAATACACATTTGGTACTAGGGGAAGACTAACCCTTTTACTAAGGGAAGACTAACCCTTTTATAGAACATATCTGAAAGGGTTAGAAGTGTAACAATTCACCTACATGCTTGTTCTGCTGTATTTTTGGTTTGTTTGATTTGAGGTTTAACGTCCCCGTCAACACTGTAAAGGTCATTTTGGAGACGTTGCTTCCAACTTTGTGGGACTTTTACCCGACATTGAGATGAAATGACATCTCAAGCCCTGTCGCCCAATGAAACCAATGGGGTTTATTAGCATGGACGGTCCGCCTCGCACCTTGTTCTGCTGTATAAAAAAAAGGGTCACAATGATTTTTGGCTACCAACTAATCAAATTAGTTGATAGAATGTATTCATTCAAATTCACAAATTGAAAGACAAAACAGTGAAGATCCTGCAAATGCCATCTGATCTGGACAGGGACTGTTTATTTTTGTAGTTTAGCAGGACAAGTTTTAAGCTATGGCATGGTAAAAGAACTGTAATAAAAACTGTGACACCTATGGCATATTCTGTGATTGTTGTCATGCTTTGTCACACACTGTGTTGGACACACTTGTTCAAAGTACCATTAGCTTTACAAAAGCTACTCACATTTTTCAGCAAAAATATTTGTGTATTTGACATATGAAAAATTAAAAGTGTTAACATATGTGAAAATGTATGTCAAATGCATTATTTTTCTGAAAAAATGTGAGTTGCTTCTACTCACATTTTTTCAGCAAAAATATTTGTGTATTTGGCATATGAAATGATAAAAATGTGAATGGTATTTTATCCAATGCCACTGCTACCTTTAAACAAGTGGGTCAAGAAGGATTTTTATTGTGACCTGACCATACTGCTCTGATACGAGCCACTTTGTAAGAAAAAACTTCACTTATTGTGTTCAGCCACGGAAAACACAGATTAGTCAGCATGCCTGTAGAGTCTGACATGGATCATCTAGGTTTGCCCTTTCTCATACACTGAATCTGTTAACCCTTATCATGCTCCTCACAAAAGACCCCTACTTTTGCAAACAGTGTAGATCCAGATCAGATGGCTTCTGAAGAAGCCATCTGATCAGGATCTACACTGTTTGTCATTCAGTTTGCTAATTTGAACGAATAAACTACATCAAGTAATTTGATTGGTTGAAATGTAAAAATGGCAGTGGCTAAACATTCTTTCATTGAGATTGATCATGAAAATTTTTCATGCACTCGTTAGAACAGCCTCATTGATGGTTGTTCTAATGTGTTCCCACAACCTATGTATTGGAGCAAAAATAAGAAAAATAATGTATACCGTATTCGGGCGTGTACTACCCGCAGTTTTTTTCCCTAAAATTACAGGCCCAAGTTCAGGGTGCGGGTAATCCGTCCGAATTATTTTTGGACCGTTTTTTTTTTTACTTTTGTCAGCCGAAAATACGATGCATCTCAATGTTATGCTCTATCCCTTTATGATTCCCGACATAAATAACGTTAATTAGCGACTCAGTTTTACTTACACATGAGTAATAAAACAATATCCATTACTAGCAAGCCCGATTTTCTACTTATTATTCCTATAACTCTGATTTTAAACGAAATAAACAAGCAAGTTCAATGCGAACATCAAAGTTTTCCGGCATCCAAATTGCCGCCCACAAACTACCGCTACAATTTTCTGCACGCGTTCGGTGAATGACGTCATCGGACCCCAGCAACCACACATGTGTCTATTGTTTTATTTAAATGCGGTGTATCTCTTTCATTAAAAAAATGTTTGGAAACGGTAAAAAAAAAAAAAAAAAAAACAATCGATAGCTCGGAAGCTCCGTGTCAATATCCAACAACAGCATACAGATGTGTTTACATAAATTAAAGCGTTCCACTTTTTGGCGCCAAAACATAACCATTCACGAGATATTAGAATAGTCCATTTTTATTATATATCTACCGTAAGATTTAGCAACTCGTCTTAGGAGCAATTAAATCATTTTCACATTGATTGTGGATTAAATTATTGATTGGGGAATAAACGCAAATTAGAGAGGTAACTTGACCATATTTTCACACCTTATTGACACGCACCGCAGGGTGGCAATTATACGACCGGGATTAACAATAGTGTCATAAATCAACCGTTATAAATCATCAAACAGTTTAAATCCAAATCGGACGTCTGCGGTTTCTTTCTGCAGTGTCTGATCTGGGACTGCACTGTTTGCCGATGTCTCCCCCCCCCCCAAAAGGGCCGCTGGGTATATATTGGTTAATAAATAAATAACAAGGGTGAACAGGTAAAGTTTTTTCAACGTTTTAATGTAAAATACATGCATTCTGGTGATACTCGCACGCACGTGCATTTTCCCGCCTTTTGAAGACGATCGCGCGTTCCGTTGTGTGTTACAAAAACTGGCCAAATTCTTACTTTTTCTCACTTATGCACCCACCAAAATTTCAGCAAATATTTCATGCGGGTAATACAACAGAATAACACTTTTTCCCCAGATTTTGGCTACAAAAGAGGGGTGCGGGTAGTACGCAAATGCGGGTAGTACACACCCGAATACGGTACCCCTATAAATCCAACTTTTCTTTATATAAAGTAGGGCTTAATGGGGTGTTCATTACACAGATATGTAAAGTGATGTTGATTACCTACATTAATGATTTATGCTTGAAAGCTGGTTCACCACTTTTCCCAATATAAAGTGGGATTTACATTGGCATTTGTTACATTAACTTATAAAAGTAATATAAAAGTTACATTTCAAATAAATGTGAAAAACTGTTTTGTGGCATGAGGGAGATTTGTCAGTTAGATGAGATTTTAAAAATTATGTATACAATATATAAAATTCTAACCTGCTTGATCTATTTGTTATAGTGTGTATATATATATCATTGTCTGTCTGTTTTGATCATTGTATTTTGTGTTTGTATTTGTTTTGTATCTGTTAGTATCTTTTAAATTGGTGAATAAGAAAATTGTTTACTATTTGGGGTCAAATACTTTCCACTTTGTGTCATTTTGTAAACATTTTTATGCCCCCGGTAGGAGGGCTTTTATGCCCCCGTAGGAGGGCATATAGTTTTTGCACTGTCCGTTTGTGCGTTTGTAAGTCTGCACTTTTTTGTAATGCAAACTCCTTCCACATTTCTTCAACAATTGAGCTGAAACTTTGCACATGCATTCCTTGTGAGATAAAGGGATGCCCAACACAATTTTCACATTGTTCCTATCATTTTCGAAGGAGTTTCGGCCCTTTCCACAAATTAGCTCCCACGGGGGCATTGCTCACTTATAGTTACAGCTCTTGTTGTAAGATGCATTTCATGCTTTGAAATCTGTAAGTTGTTGGTATATGTAGCAAGTTCAAATGTGACAACTTATGGGCACTTGTACTTTGATTTTTAGTCAATCATCTGGAAGGTTCATTTACAATATAAGGATCTGTTTCATTTGCTGACCTGTTTGAATGTTCATTTTAAATTAGAATATCTGAATTAGAATACTTTAAGTAATACTAGCATACTCTGTGTTTTAACATTTTTATTGAAGGCTTACATTTTTCCATTATGCTGCCCACCCACAGAGGATAAACAAGATAAGGAAAGCTTATGAGGAAAACAAGAAAGAAGAAAGTATGTCCAAATCTTCAACCGATAAATCACAAAGATATAAGTCTTCTGATAAAAGTCCATACAGTTTCAGATCCGAGGAGAAAGGTACTAAAAAGGAGAGAAATGAAACAAATAATAAGACAGATAAGAAAACTGATAATGTCAAACAGAAAGAAAAGGAAAACATCAAGAATAGACTGGAAACTAAAAATAATAAAATGGAAACTAAAAGCCTGACAAGTATTCAGAGTGTGAATGTTGCAGGAAATGACCTGGAAAGGGTCAAGACACTTATATCAGAGGAGAATGATAGAGAATCAGATGAAGATAAGGATGCTTCAGATACTGCACATCAGTCACAAACAGATAGAAAAGCAAATGTTAATTCAGAAAATCAAAATCCAGTAGTTCATGAAAATGACAGTCTCAAGAAAACTAAAAAACAAGACAGCAGCAATCAAAAGATAGAATCAAATGATACGGATGTGTTTTATGATGAAACTTCAACAGATGAAAAGCAAAGTAAAAATCAAAATGCAAGAAGTTCATCTGAAGAAAGCTCAAAGTCAGAGGTTAAGTCTGCGGTTGAGAATAAAAGCAAACAGGGTGCAGAAAGCAGTTCTTCAGGTACTGATACATTAGTTGAAGATAATTCAGCTGAAACTTTAAAAGATGGTTCTGAAACTGAGTTGCAGAAGACTAGTGAAGAGAATGACCTGAGAAAGGAAAGCAGTTCAAAATGTTCATCAGATAATGAAGCAAATGAAACTGACAGGGAAACAAATAAGGACAGTGAAGATACTACAGAAACACAACAGGATGTTGTAACAAATGACACTGATGAGAATGGTGTAACTGATGATGAAAATGTTACTAAAAAAGATTCAAAGAAACATTCCACAGATAGTTCTGTTAAGTCAAGGAAAGAGAAGCAAAAAGTTAAAGGCTCACAGAAGAAGCACAATAAGGCAAGACGTAAAACTATATGGGCATGATGTGTATATATTGCACACTAGGATATGGTGGCATGAATTGCATGTTTGTATGGAATGTTTGCACTGCTTAATATTGGCACAAAGTTTTATTTATTCCTTTTCACATCAGTATGCATGAGCAATGTCATGAGAAAAAACTGTTTTATGGCATTTGCAAACAACAGAAGCAGATCAGCCTGTGCTTCCACTCAGTCTGATTAGCACCTGCTTGTACAGTACAATACCTCTAGTTTCCATTATGATAATTCACCTGTATGACAAAGTGCATTCTTTCATATCTCCAAACTGGTTCATTTCTGATAAAACCTGTGGTAATATTCTTATTTCTACTCAGAACAAAGGTTGTAGGTGCTTGTTAGAACTGTCTCAATGAGTACCAACCACCTGTTTTGGAACAGAAATAAGAAAAAAAAATATACCCTGTTAACTTCAGTTTTCTTTATTAAAATTGGGGTTTATGGGTGTGTTCATTTCACAGACTTTTTTACGTGATGCATAACTTAAATGTCAAGACTTGGCTACTCTGCGTAGGCCAGTTTTTGTCTAACCTAGTTTAAACCCCTGAAGACAGTTTTTCTTGCAGGGAAACTCACATAGTCTAACATTATGGTACTTCAATTGAAAAACAACATAATGGTCATCAGTATAAGTTATATTTATTTATTGTACAATACATCTTCTCATCTGTTGTGATTGTTGCATCCTTTCAACTTATTGATACTTTTGTGATCTGTCTGCATTTTACCCAATTCCTTTGAAGTTATTGTCTTTATGGTGTAGGGAGACTTTGTTTGCATTGCGATGGTGACTATTTTTCGCATGTGTATTCAAGATTATATGTTATGCCCTATATTGCTCAGGAGACTTCTTCAGGATATTGAGGAGTATGGGAACACCTGTCAGATTTTTCTGCCATGTTTTGGGACTTCCTGTTGGCTTTTCTATAAGCCCTGTCCCATTGAAAAGGGATCTTCTCTTAAAGGAAAGAATTTGTTCCACAGGAGCAAACTCTTTTCCTTTAAGAGTTGACCCTTACTGACATGGGAAACAAAGTTCTTTTGCAGGAGTTGCCTCCCCTGAAGGTGTATTTATTCCCCTTAAATGAGGGAGAGGATTAAGTAGTAAAGAGTCAGTAATATACTGTAAATTGTTTTTTGTTGCCCCTGCTTCAAGCATGGGGAGATACAGGCATCTGATTTTCTGTCTGTTGGCCCGTCAGTCCATCTTGATTCATCCGTTTGTCCATCCATTTGTAGATTTGTCAATCCATCAATCCTAGCATTCACCCTAATGTTCAAGTTCATTTCTAAGGCACTATAAAAGCTTCATTAATAACCTTTGGTACAAACAAGCACCTAGGGATGGCAACTTAATGCAAGCATTAATATTTGACCTTGACCTACATATCATGGTTCACTGACTTTGCAAACTACTGAATCTAACCTAGTGTTGACTTATATTTATGCTCATTTCTCAAGAAGTATAAGAGTCTCATTATTGATACTTGGTACAAACTTGCATCTAGGAATGGCAACTGTAATGCAAGTATCCATATTATTTTAACTTTGGCCTTCATTCCATGGGTCACTGACTTTGTAAACTAATGCATCAACCCTAGCATTTACCCCAATTTATCATATGACGTCGCGTCTGAGAGTGTAATAACGCCATGTATTATTTTCGATAATCCACTAGTGGTTTAAATATGCAGATTAGCTAGAAACGTCCTGTAATGTTACATGTACGACGTCCTTAACAACGTCGCATTTACTAATGGCGGAATACTGATATTTTTGTAAACAATCGTGAATAAAATGCGTTTTAAATGCCATATGATTAATAGAATCTTGCATTCTTGCTCATGTATTATGGAATTTATTAAACTCGTTGAGGAAAAGGGATAAAATGCTCGGCACAGCCTTGTATTTTATCCCTTTTCCTCAACTCGTTTAATAAATTCAATAATACATGAACACTCATGTAAGATCCTCTATATTCAAGTCCTTTTTCTAAGTTGATTAGAGCTTCATTAACAATACTTTGTACAAGCTTGCATCAAGGAATCTCAACTTCTATGCAAGCATCCATGATTGACCTTGACCTACATTTCATAGTTCTTTGACTTTTCAGGATATAGCCTTTGGCAGAATTCTTATTAAAATTTTTGTCTTAAATAATTTGGGCATTTGACTTTTTTAGTATTCACTACCGGTATATGTTTTACTAATTTATTAACCACATGATCATTTGATTGGTTGAGCAATAATAGTGCCATGTTTATTGTCACTGTTTTACAAAAAGAAATACTTTTCAATTCATATATACATATTTAATGTTTATTGATGAGGGTGAAGGTGGTGGCCCCGTAAAACCAATATAAAACCCATAGTAATGTAGTACTGGCCATCCCAAGGCTGTACTATTGTTGGGGGTTCATTTGTTTTATGTTCGGTGCTGTTCAATTTTGAAATGTTTTCATTTTAATACTTCTGTGCTTCTGAATTATTTAGTTCTGTAAAGGTAAATGAGTTGTCATCTGTTTGGGAAATATCTGCTTAATTGGCTTATCACCTGTCATCTTGTTGTCTGTTAAGATTTGTTTTTCCATCTTTCCCTTTGATTTTTGGGATAAGATTTGGTTTCTGATTTGATCATTTCCTGAAGTATCTTTACTCATTTAATTTGTTAGGACATTATCCTTATACAGTATCAGTTTGTTTTTATGTTTTTGGAATATGTATTGTTTTGCACCTGATACTGCATTTTTAGCTCACCAGAGCCAAAGGCTCATTTGAGGTATTAGTATGCCAATGATTCGGCGTCCGTCGTCCATCGTCCGTTCACATTTTCAACTAAGTATATCTTTAAAGCCAGTTGGCCAATCATGATTAAATTTCATGAGAAGCATTATCAGGGTGGGGGAGAAGATGCAGTATGTTTTGGGGCAATTAAGATTGAAACTGTTGTTGCCATGGCAACATATAGCTCCCATAGACTTATTCTCTGAAACCAATAGGCCCAGAGCTTACATATTAAGCATGTAGCAATGTCAAGTGGTCCCCTATATAAATTGTGCCAATCATGCCCCTGGGGTCTAAACTGGCCATGCCCCGGGCCCCTTAGCCCCCATAGACTTATAATGGAAAAAAAAAACTTCAAAAATCTTCTTCTCTGAAACCACTAGGCCCAGAGCTTACATATTTAGCACGTAGCAATGTCAAGTGGTCCCCTACATTAATCCTACCAAACACGCCCCTAGGGTCCAAATTGACAATACCGTGTCCCATTAGGAAGAACTTCAAAAAAAAATTATGCTCAAAGACCATGAGACAAACATCTAACTAAAATGTTCCTCAGGTGAGCGGTTAGGCTCATTGAGCCTCTAGTATTTCAGAAACCATTCAAATCCCCACACCATAATGATATATGTTCTTGTTCCTTATTATTAGCACACCTACTGTAGGGGGGTCTGCATTCCTATCCTTTCCACTTCATAAAAGGGCCTCAAATCTCAGAAACCGTTCAGATTCCCACCCCTAAACCATATATGTACTTGGTCCTTATGATAAGACACATTTAGGGACAACAATCTTGGGCTTTCCTGGGATCAACAGGGCATGCCCCAACCCCTCCACCACTTAAGAGGCCTTACAGATCCCCACTGCAAAACCATATATATTCTTGTTCCTTATGATAAGACACATTTAGTGATACCAACCAGGGCTCCATTGGATCCATGCTCCACCCCCTCTACTTCATAAAAGGCCTAATGTTTCAGATACTGAATCCACATAGGTGCTCATTTGGACATGGGTGTTCATTTGGTAGATTAAAATGATATCATGTTAAAATACATGGCAGTGCCCACCTGAGCTCTGTTGAGCAAGTGGCCCATGGGCCTCTTGTAATTGTATTCAATTTGATTGACTCTTTCAGCCCAGAGTTTCTGAAGTGAATTATCACATCTTTCAAATCCTAAGTATTGGGACAGACAGGCTTGAGCAAACAGTGCAGACCTAGATAAGTCTGCTCCTCCAGAAGCCTACACTGTTTGCCATTTTGTTTGCACCTTTTACACTCCTTGCGGGATCGTAAAATAAATTTGTTAAAAAATAGCAGAATTACAGAAAGTCCTCAGCATGTCTGAATTTTTACGTTTTTATGCCCCCGGAATCTAAGATTCTGGGGGGCATATAGTTTTTGGTCTGTCCGTCTGTTTGTCCGTTTGTCTGTTTGTCCGTTTGTCCGTTTGTCCGTCTGCAAAAACTTTAACATTGGGCATAACTTTTGAATGGTAAGTGGTACAGCTTTCATACTTCACATGTGTATACCTTATCACAAGACCTTTCCAGTGGTACCATAATTTTTGATCTTGTGACCTTGAACTTGACCTTTGACCTATTTTTTTTCAAAATTTAACATGCGCTGTCCGGGGGCATCAGTGTTTCACAAACACATCTTGTTTTATGGTAATTATTGTACCATCTACAAGGTTGAAAGTGTTAAGGTTTTGCATTCATATAATACAACTTCTTGATGAGAGGAAGATGCATGATCAAAAACGTTTGTTCTTAGTTGCTATGGACACCTTAAGGAACCCTGGAGTGCAAGACCAGAGGTGGCTCCCAGGGGCAACATTATTGTTTTCTGCCTGAACAGACTCATTACCCAAGTAGTGTACATAATATTGTATGGTGGCAGTGAAATATCTCCCCTTGCTACATTCAGTGTTGTTATTTTTCTGTCATCAGGGACAGAACTTTCCATAGTGAGAAGTACTTTATGCACATATTTAACCCTTATTTTGCTGAATATTTAACTTAGCCACACCCATTTTTGATTTTCAGCGAATCAGAATACTTGATATAATGAGTTTGTTCAAATTCACAAACTGAATAACAAACAGTGTAGCTCTTGATGAGATGGCTGGCCATCTGATCTGGATCTACACTGTTTGCTGTAGATCCTGATCAGATGGCTTCTTCAGAAGCCATCTGATCTGGATCTACACTGTTTGTAAAGATAGGGGTTGTGGTGAACAGCAAGATAAGGGTGAATGGGCACTTGATGTTAATACTTACACTATCACCTTTATATTGTCAGTGTTTGATATCAATATTCATAACATTTGACATCACCAACTGAACATTGGAGTAAAACTACTGCATGCTTTTGTAACCGCAAACAATTTCAAACCAGAAGAAATTGCAATTTTTTTCTTATTTCTTTCCTGACATTTCATGTGAATTGTCAAGCCATATTTTGTCTGAAAAATAGGAAATTAGTTCTTTGGATATATGCTGGTCACAAAATTAACATGGTTATAAGGGTTAATGCATGACATCACAGATTGTGTTCAAGGGAATAGGATACACCTTCAGGGGAGGCAACTCATGCAAAAGTATTTTTGTCTCCCACGCCAATAGGGGTCACCACTCTTCCAGTGGGAACAAATTTATGGAAAAGCGAACAGGAAGTTCTGAAAGTTGTCACCCTTTGAAAAATGGCGGAAAAATATGCAAGGTGTTTCAATTCTCCTTAAGTTAAAGATGTTGTATGGTTATTGATTCCAGGTCAGCTACATCATAAGAAAACCTGCTTTTTGTGACCTGCAAACAACAAAAGGTGCACGTCAGCCTGAAAATCTGCACAGTCTGATCAGCACATAACAAAAAATTGCTGACCAGAAAAAATGTAGTATTGACCAAAATGAACTTAAATACACATGTAGCATGATTTAAATTTGAAATGGATCTTTTTGATAGCATCAACCCTTTCAATCTGTTGTCCAGCACAGATACCTATGAACACAGTGTAGATCCAGGTGAGATGGCTCATAATGCACCATCTCATTAGGATCTAGACTGTTTGCCATTCCTGAGCTTGGCACTCTGATTTACGGGGTAGAGCTAGGACTGGTCGACCCAGTGTCAGGATAATGTGACTGGGTGTGGTATCATGTTATATGTCTGGGACATGATACTTCAGTGAGGCAGCACTTTTAAAGTGAGCATTGAGCTCCCTGTCGCAACCAGACACCGTCGTGATATGACTGAAAAATTGTTGAAAGCGACGTTAAATCCGATTTCACACACACACACACACTGTTGCCATTCTGTTAAACACTTTATTTGTAAACATAATAGTTCGGCCCCCATCCATAGGGGCTTGAAGAAATATATGGGCTGCATGATGCTTCCACGAAGAGCTTAATCCGGCCCACACACTAGTACTGGTAAACTGCTTAGAGGATCTAAGCCTGTCCAGGAACCGCGGTGCAAGGCAGACCGTCATTGCTAATAAACCCTATTGGTTTCATTCGGCGACAGGGCTTGAGATGTCATTTCATCTCAATGTTGGATAAAAGTCCCACAAAATTGGAAGCAACGTCTCTAAAATGACCTTTACAGTGTTGACGGGGACGTTAAACCTCAAATCAAACAAACAAATCAAAATACATAATAGATAAATAATATATAAAATGGAAGTGAAGGCAATGATCAGGAATCAATACAATTAACCCACAGCTCCCGTCAGAGACACCAAAGGGAAAGAAACACAAACATGAAACAACAAACACCAATAGAAACATCAATAGCGGAAAGTCTATATTCAAAGATGGTTTGAAGTGATTTCCACTTCAGTACCTCATAATTGTCTACCATGCATTCATGCGTTAGACTTTAATGACAAAGAAGGATAACATGGGAACACTAAAAATTTTGACGTTTTTATTTCAGGAGGATGGTACTGCAGGGGCTACCGGCAAAGAAGAAACAACTGATGTTGCTCAACTTTTCAAGATTGCCAAACAGTTGGGTAAGTGTAAAGCAGTTATTAAGTGGTCACTAGAGAAGATGACCATAACCCTTGTCCTGCTGAGCCCGGATGTCTGATCTTTCAAATAATGCAGATCCAGATCAGATGGCCATCTGATCAGGATCTTCATTGTTTGCCATTCATTTTATTAATTTGTTGCAATGTTTTGCATCAAGTAATCTGATTGGTTGATAATCAGTAGTGGGTGTGGCATATATGAATATTCAGCAGGACAAGGGTTAACATTTTGTACTAAGCTGTCAGTCCAGAGTACAATAAAATTCCTATAATAAGACCACATTTGAAAAGTGGTCTCTGTCCAGACGACACTGTCTGCAGAAACACAAAGAAAAAAATAATGCACCATCCAAAATTAGCTTTTTAATGAAGAGTCAGTCATAATTTAAGGTGGTCTTAAGTGGAATTTCATTGTAATTGTATGACCGCTAGTGAGCCTCTCCCAGTGAGTAACCATGTTCCCTTGTTGCATCAAAATAATACGAGGACTGTTCAAATATGAATGCAACTAAGCACATATAAATGATTCCGTGATAGATTTCGATGAAAAATTTATTTTGTCTCCTCAAAGTATTCCCCTTTAACAGATATACAAACTTTCAGTCTCCTGATCCAATCATTGAATGCATTTTGGTAGTCTTTTCAAGGTATACTATGAAGGCACTGGAATATTGCAGAACCGAGGTGTTTGCGCTGTACAAATTTTCGACTAGAAAGGTATTTTTTCAGCCGCCGGAACAAAAAAAAAGTCACGCCTGCTTCAGATAGTCTTGCACAATGAACACCTTGTGCGATGACGCATTGTCATGTAGCATTCTGACATTGGCCAAACCAGCTGCGGGTCTTCGTTCTTTGAAATATTTCTTCAGTTTTCGAAGAACTTTATTTTTGTAAAACTTCGCATTTACAGATTTGCCTTTAGGCACAGCAACCTGAATTGCAGGGCCCTGATTTGAAAAGAATGTGGCATACATTACCTTCTTGACGCTCATGGTCCGCTTTGCAATGCATAGTGTTTTGCAATACTTTGTTGCCCATATTTTGTTCTGAATCTTTTGTTTTGGCTCAAAAAAGTGAACCCATGTCTCGTCACCTGTGACGACATTAGCGAAAGACCGTGCATTGTAATTTGGAAACTTTTTAAGCAACTTCTTGGCGCACTGAATGCGTGTCTTTTTCTGCTCATCTGTCAACAGATGGGGAATCCATCTAGCACAGATCTTTCTCATTTTCAAATCCCGTTTCAGAATTGTATGAGCTGCTCCTAATGACATGCCAACCCTACTAGCTATTTGCCTAGTGGTGTATCGTGCATCGGTAGCAACTATTTCTTTCACTCTAGAAACCATCTTGGCAGATGTTGTGCTTTTCGGCCGACGATCATGTGGTGCATCTTCTGTTGAGCCTAGCCCACAGCTGAATTTCTTACACCAACGAAAAACTGTCGGAAAAGACATTTCATTATGCCCATAAACCGAACATATTTCATCAAAAATTTCTTTGCATGGAATACCAAGAATACAACGATTCTTAATTTAGGACCGTATTTCAACGGCGTACTCTGACCTTCTTCCAACCATGTTTTGTATTAGTATAAAAGAGTAGACAGTGTTTATCCAACGATATACATGGCTAAAGTGCACGGATTTTAACAAGTTTGGTATCAATGTATAGGTAAAATGGTTTTCTACGCTGTGATATTTATTTCCAGGTGATTTTCGCATTAGTGCATGAGAAAACGTTCTACTTGCATTCATATTTGAACAGTCCTCGTAAACTGTGTTTCTT
This sequence comes from Lucinisca nassula, assembly GCA_963580285.1. NCBI lineage: Eukaryota > Metazoa > Mollusca > Bivalvia > Lucinida > Lucinidae > Lucinisca > Lucinisca nassula. The sequence goes on from OY757012.1 coordinate 18,710,634, forward strand.
AAAAATAGTTTTCAAAATTTCTATGCTCACTGCTCCTCCAAAATAAGTTTTCTTCTCTTGTAACCTGAATATATTTGCAGTTGTTCTCTTGTTCCCAGAACAGGAAGGGGAAGCAGGGCATGTTCCCTTATCTTCCCAATAAAAAAACCTAATACCCCCCACTAGTCTTGGATGCTTCAGGACACTGATACTTGTATAAAAGGTCCTTTTACTTATCAACTTGTTGCCCCCGCCCATTGGGATTTGGAGAAATAGATTGGGCTGCATGATGCTTCCATGCAGAGCACACAAGTACTGGTACACTGCTTAGAAGGTGTAAAATAGAAGTGGAGGCAATGATCAGGAATCAATACAATTAACCCACAGCTCGCATCAGAGACACCAAAGAAATACAAACATGAAACAACAGACCCTAATAGAAACATCAATAGCGGAAAGCCAAAAGGACAGTTACTTTCCCACAAAATGGCCAAAAGGCTATCCAAAATAAAATAATATAAGCGACACAAACACCCATAGACAAACCATAACGAAAATAAACTGCAACAGAAGAACCGCCTTGGAACGGTCAGCGGAAACAAATTCCACTGGGGGGCTTAAATCGATTTTACATGGCCACAATCCATGCCCTTACTTCTGTTGCTATTAAGACAAATAATTTGTTCAGTCCGCATGAAGGCCTCCCAGCCTGCCCAGGCAAAATGGTGCCTGTCGGCCATCCATGCATGTAAATGCATGTAAACCCTATTGGTTTCATTGGGTAGCAGGGATTGAGATGTCATTTCATCTTAGTTTCGGGTAAAAGTCCCACAAAATTGGAAACAACGTCTCCAAAATTACCTAAATAGTTTGACGGGGATGTTAAACCTCAAATCAAACATACAAAACTTATCAACTTAACGTTCATAGTTGACTCCTTATTGTTAAGCATGATTAGCAGATGTCATTTTCCATTACGATAATACACCCGTGCGACATAGTGCATTTTTCACATCTCCAAAATAGCTACTTTTCTGATGAAAATCTTTGATATTTTTGTTATAAGTGTTCAAAACATAGGTTGAAGGTGCTCGTTAGAGCCGCCTCAATGAGGCTGTTCTAACGCGTACCCACAACCTATATCTTGGAGGAGAAATAAGAAAAATAATGTATACCCCCGTAAACCCCAGTTTTCTCTATATAAAGTGGGCTTTATGGGGGTCTTCATTTTACGGACTTGTTCATGTGATGCAAAGTGTATTTTCTTCCTCTTTTCATTTCAGACAATTCAGATGTAATATAAAGCCTTTTTTTTGCTGAAAAATATTGAAAAAAAAAATTGATTGCCATTTGCTCTAGAATTTCCCCCAATGCCTGAATGATTAAGCACTTAAAAAGTTATACATCACGTAAACAAGTCTGTGAAATGAAGAACCCCTAAACCCCACTTTAAATAGAGAAAACTGGGGTTTATGGGGGTATACATTATTTTTCTTATTTCTGCTCCAAGACATAGGTTGTGGGTACTCGTTAGAACCGCCTCAATGAGGCGGTTCTAACAAGCACCCATAACCTATGTTTTGAGCATTTATAAAGCCACAGAAAGATGACATGATAATACAACCTGTGTTTGATGATACAACCCGTGTGCTAAACTGGCATTTTTTTCATATCTCTAAAATTAGCATTTTTCAGATGAAATTTTTTTATATTTTCTTATTTGTAGAACAAACATAGATTGTTGGTGCTCATTGAGGCAGTTCAAACAACTACCAACAATTTATGATTTTTTAGCAAAAAAAAAACCCGGAAAATAGTGTATCCCCTATTAACTCTTATCATGCTGTTCATGACAACTCCTATCTTTGGAAACAGTGTAGATCCAGATCAGATGGCTTCTGAAGAAGCCATCTGATCAGGATCTACACTGTTTGACAATCAATTTATGAATTTGTAGGAATAAATTACATCAAGTAATCTGATTGGTTCAAAGTCAGAAATGGGTATGGCTAAACTGAATATTCAGCAAGAGAAGGGTTAAACCTACTTTTCTGTGTATGAAGTGGGATTTAGAAGTGTTATTCAGCAAGAGAAGGGTTAAACCTACTTTTCTGTGTATGAAGTGGGATTTAGAAGTGTGTTCATTACACAAGAGTTGTAAACTTGATGTTGAAGGTACACTTAAAACAAGATGGTCTCTGTAGCTCAGTCTGACTGATGATCAGGAGATTGTTGGTTCAATACCCATTACTATTCACCATATTTGCATTATTTGCTGGCTCCCAGCTTGCACATTGTCAATATTGGAAAAACAGGTAACCAGACCCCCCTGACCTTTCAAGGTCAGAGGGATCTGGTTACCTGTTTTTCCAACACTGATAACCTTCAGACTAGGAACCAGCAGATAATGCAAATAAGGTGAATGGCAAATATGGTGAATTAAATGGGGAAGGACAAAATAAATGTCATGGGTGAAATAACTCTGAATGAAAATTAGAAGAAAAAAATGTGCATAATAATGAACATGTTTGTCAAAAATGCATTTCAGTTTCACATACCATTATGATAGGGCTATCCTTACTTCTACTCGTATAAGAAATTTTGTTTAAATGTCTACACTAATTGGAGTTTTTTTTATCTTGGAAATTAATTTGTTTTACATTTTTCTTATCATATTTTGATAGTTGTTATTAAATTCCTCTGCATTCAGATTTGCATATAGAAAGGTTTTGATTTCTTATTATAGAAGCTCCACTTGAGCCAGGTACTTTTGTTAATCTTGTTTCAAGGCTGTGTGTGAGTTTTTGTGCAACTGATCATGACATGCTAAGACAGTGCAACGTAATTTGTGATTTGTGTGTTACATGTTTTGGCTAAATTAGATTTAGAGATGTCTGAATCCAGGAGATAGGTAGATGAATGTGTCAGATTTTTAAGGGAAATGGATACACCTTCAGGGGAGGTAACTCCTGCAAAATTATTTTGTCTCCCATGTCAATAGGGGTCAACTCTTAAAGGAAAGAATTAGCTCCTGGGGAGCAAATTCTTACCTATAAGAGTAGACCCTTTAGGAGCAAATTCTTTCCTTTAAGAGTAGACCCCTTTTTCATTGGGACAGGGCTTATAGAAAAGTGAACAGAAAGTCCTGAAAGTTGTCTCCCTTTGAAAAATGGCAGAAAAATCTACCAGGTTTTCCCATTCCCCTTAAATGACAGTATAAAATAAACCAAATTAATGTGGTGGGTTATGTGTTAAACCAAGGCAAGGAAAAGATCATCTGGGCCCCGTCAAGCGATTTTGGTACTTATCGCCTATGCAAGCATCGAAGGTTCAGGCGAGCCTGCGCATTCGCGCAGTCTCGCCAGAACCTTCGCTGCTCGCTCATACAAGCAGTGGATCAAGAGGAATCTTCAGACAGAAAGCCATGTCCCTGGCCCCTCTGAATGTCTGGGCATGCGCAGTTAAAATTTGTCATGACGGAATGCTCGAAGACACAAATTCGCTTGGCGGGGCTCATCTATTTAAATAATGTTTTTGCTCACCTGAGCATCATAACAGTAGGGCGGCATCTAAGGCCGTTGCTATGATTCTATTCGCAATCTGCTTCCGCCGGTTGGGACTATATTTTGTCAAAAAATATAAGGAAGAAAATCACAAGAACTTCCGGTAATTTATAGGCCATTACATTATGTTACGAGATGTAGATTGGAGACAAATGAAGGACAGTTAATGAGAATCATCTTTTCTGAGGTCTATAGAAAAGGGTAGAGAGTGTGAAGGCTTAAACCGACTTAGAAGACGCCGCGAAACAACGGCCCCTCAATTTATTGACGTCCAAGTACTTTGATACACATGTTGGGAAAAAATGGCACAAAAAAATGCTCCCCTCCAGATTAAGATTATTTTTCGCACATTTGTCAAGGACATATCAGTCCGTCTTAAGGACTGAGTGGGAGTTGTCGCGAGCCTGTTACATTTAGAAAATCCTTGTTCAACTGAGAGCCAATTCTGCTTGGGTTTACGAAGATTACGCATGCGCGTTTCGATATCTAATCAAGTCATTTTTTCTCGCATGCTTCAGGATTACGGGGGGACATTGTTTAATATGCCTTCAAGTCTGATGAGTTGAATTATTTTGGTAATCTAACCATACTAGAGAGAGAGAGAGAGAGATAGAGTTAGAGAGACCCAGCCAGCAGAGTATGTCGGACCAACGTCGAGCCGACAGCGATACAGCGTTTCTGTCCGGGCCCGACGTTGGCCCACTATTTTGTGCTAGCAAGAGAGAGAGAGAGAGAGAGAAAGAGGAGAGAGAGAGGGGGGGAGAGAGAAATCAAAATGATGAAAGTTTACAGATACGCGTAAGTAATGCACCATGAACCGAAAGAAATGCCGAGAAAGAGAGAGAGAGAGAGAGAGACCAATCTGTCAGTTAAAAAAAATCAGTAGTATGCAGACTTTGATTTAATCGATCAGGTTTACTGACGTCATTAAATATGACGTAATTTAATATGATTTCGTCACACCAAACTGTCTACACAGCTGTGTCATGCTGGTGTAAATATACTGTACATTCAGTGTGTTGACATATTTTGTTGATGCAAATCATAAACAAACACGGTTGAAAGGGGGATTGTTCAGTGAAGATGAGTATGGTACCACAAGACTTGTATTCCACTCGCTTTTCATTCGTTGTTATCGAATACAGGGGAATTCTGTGAGTTTCACTTAAAACTTTTAGCCAAACCTACCATTTTGGAGAGAAAAAAATGCTTTTGTACACACGTTTCGACCGGAAGTGGGTAGAAAAAAATGGCACAAAAAATGCTCCCTCGCCGATTTTAGCACAAATTTCAAGGTGACCAGATTAATGTATGCCGGAATTGATGATATAGGTGAGCATTATCGCGAGGAACATTATAATAGTCTATTTTTGGTTTTCCCGATGGTACCGACATGGTTGAAAATTCGCCATTTTCAAACCCTTGGTCTGCCCACACAAAAATGCTAATTCAGGTTTTAGTCTTTATATTGAATACAGCAATATTTATATATATCGCTTTTATCTTTGTCAAAGATAATAAATAAACGACAATCACGTAATTTGATGCCAAAATAGTTAGTCGAATGGGAGCATCAAATTCGGAAGTAGTCCCATCGAATCGACGCACGAGAATTTTGTTTTTAAATCTACCTACGCTGGCCACTCTGATGCCCTACTGTAAGGTGCCCATAGTGAGCTATTGTGATATAGTGTACAATGGCTGTCATATGGTTTGGCATCAACAATTTGCTTTAAATGACATCTCTTCCTAAACATATTGGTCTTTGTAGGAATGCTGTCTACGTGGCTTATGGCTCTTTACCATTGTTAATTTGTGCCTAAATGGTTTGCTTGAAGGAACAAGATGGCCAACCGAAGCAAAAAGTAGAAAAACTGTTTAAAATGACAGCTCTTCTAATCTTTTGGAACATTTATATACAACATTCACAGGAATGTTGCCTGGGTGACTCCCTACCGAAATACAATGGTAGGCTGAAAAGTTCTGAGCCTGACCAAGATCCGATGGTTTGTCCATGCTGAAAGTGCCTTATTTTTCAACATAGTCTCCCTTCCTGTCCACACACTTCCTCCAGCGATGCTTGAGTCCTTGGATCCCAGTGGTATAGAAGGTCTCATCTTGGTCCCTGAAAAACTCCTCCACAGCAGCTATCACCTCCTCGTCTGACCGATAATGCTGCCCAGCCAAGTGCTTTTTAGCTCACCTGTCACGTAGTGACAAGGTGAGCTTTTGTGATCACATTTTGTCCGTCGTGCGTCCGTCCGTGCGTCCGTCCATGCGTCCGTAAACATTTTCAAATAAGTATATCTCTAATACCCCATGGTCAATCTTGCTCAAATTTCATAAGCAGCATCATCAGGTAGGGGGAAAGGCTGCATAAGGTTTTTGGGCTGATCAGATTGGAATTCTGGTTGCTATGGCAACATATAGCTCCCATAGACTTACAATGGGAAAATATTAAAATATCTTCTTCTCTGAAACCACAGGGCCGAGAGCTTAGATATTTAGCATGTAGCAATGGCCAGTGGTCACCTACATAATTCCTGCTAATCATGCCCCTGGGGTCCAAATTGACCACGCCCCGGGGCCCCTTCGCTCCCATAGACTCATAATGGAACAAAAAGCTTCAAAAATCTTCTTCTCTGAAACCACAGGGCCCAGAGCTGAGATATTTGGTATGTAGCAACGGCAAGTGGTAACCTACATAATTCCTGCCAATCATACCCCTGGGGTCCAAATGGGCGACGCTCCGGGGCCCCTTCACTCCCATAGACTCATAATGGAACAAAAAGCTTCAAAAATCTTCTTCTCGGAAACCACAGGGCCCAGAGCTTAGATATTTAGCACGTAGCAATGGCAAGTGGTCACCTACATAATTCCTGCCAATCATGCCCCTGGGGTCCAAATGGGCCACGCCCCGGGGCCCTTTAGCTCCTATAGACTCATAATTGAAAAAAAGCTTCAAAAATCTTCTTCTCTGAAACCACAGGGCCCCAGAGCTGAGATATTTGGTATGTAGCAACGGCAAGTGGTAACCTACATAATTCCTGCCAATCATGCCCCTGGGGTCAAAATTGGCCACACCCCGGGGCCCCTTAGCTCCCATAGACTCATAATGGAAAAAAAGCTTCAAAAATCTTCTTCTCTGAAACCACAGGGCCCAGAGCTTAGATATTTAGCATGTAGCAAAGGCCAGTGGTCACCTACATAATTCCTGCCAATCATGCCCCTGGGGTCCAAATGGGCAACGCTCCGGGGCCCCTTCACTCCCATAGACTCATAATGGAACAAAAAGCTTCAAAAATCTTCTTCTCGGAAACCACAGGGCCCAGAGCTTAGATATTTAGCATGTAGCAATGGCAAGTGGTCACCTACATAATTCCTGCCAATCATGCCCCTGGGGTCCAAATGGGCCACGCCCCGGGGCCCTTTAGCTCCTATAGACTCATAATGGGAAAAAAGCTTCAAAAATCTTCTTCTCTGAAACCACAGTGCCCAGAGCTGAGATGTTTGATATGTAGCAACGGCAAGTGGTAACCTACATAATTCCTGCCAATCATGCCCCTGGGGTCAAAATTGGCCACACCCCGGGGCCCCTTAGCTCCCATAGACTCATAATGGAAAAAAAAGCTTCAAAAATCTTCTTCTCTGAAACCACAGGGCCCAGAGCTTAGATATTTAGCATGTAGCAAAGGGCAGTGGCCACCTACATAATTCCTGCCAATCATGCCCCTGGGTTCCAAATGGGCGACGCTCCGGGGCCCCTTCGCTCCCATAGACTCATAATGAAACAAAAAGCTTCAAAAATCTTCTTCTCGGAAACAACAAGGCCCAGAGCTTAGATATTTAGCATGTAGCAATGGCAAGTGGTCACCTACATAATTCCTGCCAATCATGCCCCTGGGGTCCAAATGGGCCATGCCTCGGGGCCCTTTAGCTCCTATAGACTCATAATGGAAAAAAAAAAAGATTCAAAAATCTTCTTCTCTGAAACCACAGGGCCCAGAGCTGAGATATGTGGCATGTAGCAACGGCAAGTTGTCACCTACATAATTCCTGCCAATCATGCCCCTGGGGTCCAAATTGGCCACACCCCGGGGGCCCCTTAGCTCCCATAGACATTTAATGGAAAAGAAGCTTCAAAAATCTTCTTCTTTGAAACCACAGGGCCATAGCTTAGATATTTAGCATGTAGCAACGGCCAGTGGTCACCTAAATAATTCCTGCCAATCATGCACCTGGGTTCCAAATGGGCGATGCCCGGGGCCCCTTCGCTCCCATAGACTCATAATGGAACAAAAAGCTTCAAAAATCTGCTTCTCGGAAACCACAGGGCCCAGAGCTTAGATATTTAGCATGTAGCAACGGCAAGTGGTCACCTACATAATTCCTGCCAATCATGCCCCTGGGTACCAAACGGGCCATGCCTGGGGCCCTTTAGCTTCTAAGACTCATAATGGAAAAAAGCTTCAAAAATCTTCTTCTCTGAAACCACTGGGCCCAGAGCTTAGATATTTAGCATGTAGCAACGGCAAGTGGTCACCTACATTAATTCCTGCCAATCATGCCCCTAGGGTCCAAATGGGCCACGCCCCAGGGCCCTTTAGCTCCTATAGACTCATAATGGAAAAAAAGCTTCAAAAATCGTCTTCTCTGAAACCACAGGGCCCAGAGCTAAGATGTTTGGTATGTAGCAACGGCAAGTGGTAACCTACATAATTCCGGGGCCCTTCGCTCCCATAGACTCATAATGGAACAAAAAACTTCAAAAACCTTCTTCTCGGAAACCACAGGGCCCAGAGCTTAGATATTTAGCATGTAGCAATGGCAAGTGGTCACCTACATAATACCTGCCAATCAAGCCCCTGGGGTCCAAATGGGCCATGCCCTGGGGCCCTTTAGCACCTATAGACTCATAATGGAAAAAAAAAAAGATTCAAAATCTTCTTCTCTGAAACCACAGGGCCCAGAGCTGAGATATTTGGCATGTATCAACGGCAAGTTGTCACCTACATAATTCCTGCCAATCATGCCCTGGGGTCCAAATTGGCCACACCCCGGGGCCCCTTAGCTCCCATAGACATTTAATGGAAAAAAAGCTTCAAAAATCTTCTTCTCTGAAACCACAGGGCCCAGAGCTTAGATATTTAGCATGTAGCAACGGCCAGTGATCACCTACACAATTCCTGCCAATCATGTCCCTGGGTTCCAAATGGCCGACGCCCGGGGCCCCTTCGCTCCCATAGACTCATAATGGAACAAAAAGCTTCAAAAATCTGCTTCTCGGAAACCACAGGGCCCAGAGCTTAGATATTTAGCATGTAGCAACGGCAAGTGGTCACCTACATAATTCCTGCCAATCATGCCCCTGGGTACCAAATGGGCCATGCCCCGGGGCCCTTTAGCTTCTATAGACTCATAATGGAAAAAAGCTTAAAAAATCTTCTTCTCTGAAACCACTGGGCCCAGAGCTAAGATATTTGGCAGGTAGCAACGGCAAGTGGTCACCTACATAAATCCTGCCAATCATGCCCCTATAGTCCAAATGGGCCACGTCCTGGGGCCCCTTTGCTCCCATAGACTCATAATGGAAAAAAGCTTAAAAAATCTTCTCTGAATCCAAAGTGCCCAGAGCTTAGATATTTAGCACATAGCAACGGCAAGTGGTCACCTACATAATTCCTGCCAATCATGCCCCTGGGGTCCAAAAGGGCCACACCCGGGGCCCCTAAGCTCCTATAGACTCATAATGGAAAAAAAGCTTCAAAAAGCTTCTTCTCTGAAACATAGGGCCCAGAGCTTAGATATTTAGCATGTAGCAATGGCAAAAGGTCACCAACATAAATCCTGCCAATCATGCCCGTGGGGTCCAAATGTGCCACGCCCCAGGGCCCCTTAGTTCCCATAGACACGTAATGGAAAAAAGCTTCAAAAATCTTCTTCTCTGAAACCACAGGGCCCAGTGCTTAGATATTTAGCATGTAGCAATGACAAGTTGTCACCTACATAAATCCTGCCAATCATGCCCCTGGGGTCCAAATGGGCCACACCCTGGGACCCCCTTAGCTCCCATAGACTCATAATGGAAAAAAACTTCAAAAATCTTCTCTGAAACCACAGGGCCCAGAGCTTAGATATTTAGCATGTAGTAACAGCAAGTGATCACCTACATATTTCCTGCTAATCATGCCCCTGGGGTTCCAAATGGGCCATGCCCCGGGGCCCTTTAGCTTCTATAGACTCATAATGGAAAAAAGCTTAAAAAATCTTCTTCTCTGAAACCACTGGGCCCAGAGCTAAGATATTTGGCACGTAGCAACGGCAAGTGGTCACCTACATAAATCCTGCCAATCATGCCCCTATAGTCCAAATGGGCCACGTCCTGGGGCCCCTTTGCTCCCATCGACTCAAAATGGAAAAAAAGCTTCAAAAATCTTCTTCTCTGAAACCATAGGACCCAGAGTTTAGATATTTAGCATGTAGCAAAGGCAATTGGTCACCTACATAATTCCTGCCAATCATGCCCCTGGGTTCCAAATGGGCCACATGCCGGGGCCCCTTTGCTCCCATAGACTCATAATGGAAAAAAGCTTAAAAAATCTTCTCTGAATCCAAAGTGCCCAGAGCTTAGATATTTAGCACATAGCAACGGCAAGTGGTCACCTACATAATTCCTGCCAATCATGCCCCTGGGGTCCAAAAGGGCCACACCCCGGGGCCCCTAAGCTCCTATAGACTCATAATGGAAAAAAAGCTTCAAAAAGCTTCTTCTCTGAAACATAGGGCCCAGAGCTTAGATATTTAGCATGTAGCAATGGCAAAAGGTCACCAACATAAATCCTGCCAATCATGCCCGTGGGGTCCAAATGGGCCACGCCCCAGGGCCCCTTAGTTCCCATAGACACGTAATGGAAAAAAGCTTCAAAAATCTTCTTCTCTGAAACCACAGGGCCCAGTGCTTAGATATTTAGCATGTAGCAATGACAAGTTGTCACCTACATAAATCCTGCCAATCATGCCCCTGGGGTCCAAATGGGCCACACCCTGGGACCCCCTTAGCTCCCATAGACTCATAATGGAAAAAAACTTCAAAAATCTTCTCTGAAACCACAGGGCCCAGAGCTTAGATATTTAGCATGTAGTAACAGCAAGTGATCACCTACATATTTCCTGCTAATCATGCCCCTGGGGTTCCAAACTGGCCATGCCCCAGGGCCCTTTAGCTTCTATAGACTCATAATGGAAAAAAGCTTAAAAAATCTTCTCCTCTGAAACCACTGGGCCCAGAGCTAAGATATTTGGCACGTAGCAACGGCAAGTGGTCACCTACATAAATCCTGCCAATTATGCCCCTATAGTCCAAATGGGCCACGTCCTGGGGCCCCTTTGCTCCCATCGACTCAAAATGGAAAAAAAGCTTCAAAAATCTTCTTCTCTGAAACCATAGGACCCAGAGTTTAGATATTTAGCATGTAGCAAAGGCAATTGGTCACCTACATAATTCCTGCCAATCATGCCCCTGGGTTCCAAATGGGCCACATGCCGGGGCCCCTTTGCTCCCATAGACTCATAATGGAAAAAAGCTTAAAAAATCTTCTCTGAATCCAAAGTGCCCAGAGCTTAGATATTTAGCACATAGCAATGGCAAGTGGTCACCTACATAATTCCTGCCAATCATGCCCCTGGGGTCCAAAAGGGCCACACCCCGGGGCCCCTAAGCTCCTATAGACTCATAATGGAAAAAAAGCTTCAAAAAGCTTCTTCTCTGAAACATAGGGCCCAGAGCTTAGATATTTAGCATGTAGCAATGGCAAAAGGTCACCAACATAAATCCTGCCAATCATGCCCGTGGGGTCCAAATGGGCCACGCCCCAGGGCCCCTTAGTTCCCATAGACACGTAATGGAAAAAAGCTTCAAAAATCTTCTTCTCTGAAACCACAGGGCCCAGTGCTTAGATATTTAGCATGTAGCAATGACAAGTTGTCACCTACATAAATCCTGCCAATCATGCCCCTGGGGTCCAAATGGGCCACACCCTGGGACCCCCTTAGCTCCCATAGACTCATAATGGAAAAAAACTTCAAAAATCTTCTCTGAAACCACAGGGCCCAGAGCTTAGATATTTAGCATGTAGTAACAGCAAGTGATCACCTACATATTTCCTGCTAATCATGCCCCTGGGGTTCCAAATGGGCCACCCCCCCCCCCCCCCCCCCCCCCCCCCCCCCCCCCCCCCCCCCCGGGCCCCTTAGCTCCCATAGACTCATAATGGAAAAAGCTTAAAAAATCTTCTTCACAGAAACTGTGAAGCACAGAACATAGTCATTAGTGTATAGCAACATAAAATAGGCAGCTACATAAATCCTGCTAACATGCCCCTGGGGTCAAAATTGGCCACGCCAGAGCTCATCACCTCCAATAGACTTATAATGGAAAAAACTTAAAAAAATCTTCTTCTATGAAACCATAAGGCCCAGAGCTTAGATTTTTAGTATGTAGCAATGTCAAGTGGCCACCTACATAAATCCTGCCAGTTATGCCCCTGGGATCCAAATTGGCCACACCCCAGGGCTCTTTAGCTTCCATAGACTTACAATTGGAGAAACTTCAAAAATCTTCTTCTCTGAAACCACAGGGCCCTTATAATGAAAAACTTAAAATGGGGAAAAAAATCTTCAAAAATCTTCTTCTCTGAAACCATAAGTCCCAGAGCTTAGGTATTTAGCATGTAGCAATGTCGAGTGGTTGCCTACATAAATCCTGCCAATCATGCCCCTGGGGTCCAAATCCTGTGGCCCCTTAACTCCAACAAACTTATAATGGAAAAAAGCTTCAAACATTTTCTTTGAAACCATGAAGTACAGACCTTAGTTATTTAGTATATAGCAACACAAAATGGTCGCCTACATAAAGCTTGCCAACCGTGCCCTTTGGGTCAAAATTGGCCAATTAGCTCCTATAGACTTATACTGGAAAAAACTTAAAAAAATCTTTTTCTCCAAAACCATAAGGCACAGATTTTGTTTGATTTGAGGTTTTACATCCCCGTCAACACTGTATAGGTCATTTTGGAGATGTCTCTTCCAATTTTGTGGGACTTTTACCCGACATTGGGATGAAATTACATCTCAAGCCCTGTCGCCCAATGAAACTAGTAGGGTTTATAAGCATGGACACCACTTTGCCTGAGCTAAGATATTTAGTATGTAGCAATGTCAAGTGGTCTGCTACACTAATGATTTTCTGGTACACAGGTGAGCGATATAGGGCCATTGGGCCCTCTTGTTCATGTTTGGAAACAGGAAATAATCTGATGGAGCTAGATCAGGTGAATACGGAGGGTGATCGACAAGTGTGAAGCCACAGTCATGCACAGCAGCCATTGCGACAACCGATTTATGAGCAGGCGCATTGTCCTGATGGAACAAAACCCCTTTTGTCAATTCTCAGGCTCGTTTAGCCTTAATTGCTTTTCGCAATGGTTTTAGCAGATCTACATAATACTCCCCATTAATTGCTCTGCCCGTTTGAAGGTAATCTATGAATATTATACCCTTGGCATCCCAGAACACTGATGCCATCACCTTCCCTGCAGAGGAGACGACCTTTGCCTTCTTTGGAGGGGTGAGCCAGGGTGCTTCCATTGCATGGATTGTCTTTTGGTCTCTGGTTCAAAGTGAGGAACCCAACACTCATCCTGAGTGACAAAATGGTCAAGAAAACCATCTTGGTCTGCTTCAAAAATAGCCAAGTTGGCTTGTGACAGGTTCAGTCTGGTCAACTTTTGGTCAGGCGTCAAAAGCCGTGGCACCCATCTGGTGGAAATCTTAGACATTCCTAATTCGCTGTGTAGAATGTTCTCTACTCGTTCACTGGAGATGCCAACAGTATTAGCTAACTGATTCACAGTAAATGCCTGTCATCCATCACGGCCCTGTGCACTTGGCTGATGGTTTCCTCAGTTGTTGCCGTTGTGGGTCGTCCACACCAGTTATCATCTTCAAGGCTGTCCTTGCCCATCTTAAAATTTGCTGCCCACCTTTTCACGGTTGCATACTAAGGAGCATCATCCCCTAATGTAGCAACCATATCGGCATGAATGTCCTTAGGAGCTAACCCCTTTTTATGGAGGTACTTGATGACACCACAATGCCAGATTTTGTCCATTTTCTCAAAAACGTGCTAGTATCAATTTTCAAAGGTTTGGATTTAATGAACACAAAATTTCATGGCTGTTCAATGCCTGCTTCTTGGTCAGGCTCAGAACTTTTCATCCTACCCTTGTAATTAAAATGGTTGTGTAGATTGCCACCAGAGCTAACGATAGAAAATTTTACATGAGCTAAAAATATTAAGTTCTTTAAACAAAAACCCAATTAATTTAAATATCACAGCTATGTTGCCTTGGTGGCTCTCTGCCAGAATTAGTAAAATGGTTTTGCTACATTGAACAAGATGGCTACCAGAACTATAATTATAATAATTTTTAAATATTTCTCGTCATGAACCGATTCAAACTTAGCAGGAATATTACCTATGTGTCTATCTTCCAAAAAAGCTAATATGGTCCCATGACACTGAACAAGATGGCTAAATGCAGGCACTCCTCCTAAACATTTGGCCAGTTTTATTCAGACTTCAGCAGAATGCTGCCCTAGTAATTTTCTATCAAAATAGAAACAAAGAAATATTGACGTTTTCTCTTAAGCCGTAGATTCCATAAGTTACAATGTATGGCATGTTTCATATAAGCATTTCAGAATCATTATTTCCCTCCTGTTATGTTTTATGTTTGATTTGCTTTAGGTGTTTTAGAATTGTGTGTGTGTGTTTTGCTTTGTATGCATTAATGTTGTATTTAACCCTTATCTTGCTGTTCGCGACAAACCCCTATCTTTGGAAACAGTGTAGATCCAGATCAGATGGCTTCTGAAGAAGCCATCTGATCAGGATCTACACTGTTTAGCATTCAGTTTATGAATTTGTAGATATAAATTACATCAAGTAATTTGATTGGTTGATAGACAGAAATGGGTGTGGCTTAAATGAATATTCAGCAAGAGAAGGGTTAAAATGGTTACAAGCTAGTCTTAAAGGTCTTCAGGCATATTTTAAGAGTGTGTGGGTACCATACAAGTGATGGCTGCAATATGCTGGTCTGAGAAAATGAAAATGAATTCTTTTTATTACAGTACATGTAATTATTAAATGGCTGATGTTTTCATGTTTTGGTTTCAAATTACTGTTGAAAGGTTACTGAGTGAAATGTCACAAAGATCATGGCCTTATGAATAATGCTATATAAGTTGCATTTGGAACCCCCCACCTAAAAAAAGAAGAAAATATGGGTCAAATATGGGTCTTTGTTTTGTTAACCCATGACAACCCCTTCTTTTTGCAAACAGTGTAGTTCCAGTTCAGACACCATCTGATCAGGATCTGCACTATTTGTCTTGCAGTTTGTGAATTGAATGAATACATTATATCAAGTAATTTGATTGGTTGATAGTCAGACATGGGGGTAGTTAAATTAATATATTCAACAGGACAAGTGTTGATTCTTTATAAGCAGTACAGAATTTCACATAACTGTTTATGTCTTCTAATGTCTGGTGTCCTTATTGTAGGTACCATATTGTTTGCCTAAAATACACTTCATGTTTAAAACCATGTTAACAAATCCGTATTATGAAACGCTTGTAAATATCAGCTTAGTGTAATTTCTAAGAATATACATGTATTTCCTTTATTCTTACTGAGAAACATGTTGTGGGATCTTGTTAGAACTGCCTCATAGAGGCAGTAGAACTGCACTTTGAAAAAAGGCCACAATCTATGTTTGAAGCAGAAATAAAGATATAATCACAAATTGTCATAAGAAAAATAACATTTTGGGAGATTTTCTCCCTTTGGTGTGGTATCTTTATTTGTAGGTAGGACTCCTTCCAAAGATACTGACATGAATTTAAGTCAGTTATAGTTTGCCCCTGTCCATCGGGGCTTGAAGAAAAAGATGAGCTGCATGATGCTTTCACGCAGAGCTGAAACTGTCTGCACTCTAGTACTGGTAAACTGCTTTGAGGATCTAAGCCTGTCCAGGAACTGCGGTGCGAGTTGGAACGTCCATGCTTATAAACCCTATTGGTTTCATTGGGCAACAGGGATTGAGATGTCATTTCATCTCAATGTCGGGTAAAAGTCCCAAAAAATTGGAAGCAACGTCTCCAAAATGACCTATACTGTGTTGGCGGGAACATTAAACCTCAAATCAAACAAACAAACAAACAAATTCAGTAATAGTACAAATGTCTATTTCTAGTTTCCAGACATTTTTTTATTTAAAAAAAAAAAAATAAAAGTCATGAGCCAGCATGCCACAAAATCTAGACTGACTTGTTTGACCAATGGAAATTCAGATCACCCAGTGCATCTAGGCTATTTTATCAGAGTCTTTGGTGTTAGTAGGAGCCTTCTATATCTATCCAAAATGCAATAAAAGACAATATGGGCAAGACTGGGTGCATGAAATGACTGGTCTTGATCATTGCTCCTCATACAGGATTGGTCTTTCTTGCACACCAGACAAGGAAATCCGTGATTTTACCCTGGGATAGAAATTTATGTTCTGACCCTGGTGTTCCGACCCAGGCAACTAACATAAATGCGCTTCAATTCTATTCAACTGCCGGAACTACTTCCCCACTACTTTTATTTTGTAAACAATATACATGTGCAAGCTGTCAAAACTAACCGGAGGTGTTGTGCAAGAAAAAGAATCCGATATGGGGTTCTGTTGCAGATGGGCGTTTCCAACCCTCGGGATGACCTTGCTGAGCGGAACCTCGGCGTAGCCTCGGTTCCGCTCAGCACGGTCATCCCTCGGGTTGGAAACGCTCATCTGCAACAGAACCCCATATCAGATTCTTATATTCTGTAGGTTTTCTTGTGAGCTGACTTATATTTGACCAGGCACATAATGAAACCTACTATAAGACCGGTGCGACCAGCAGAGACTCAAATCAGCCTGCACACCCATCCACTATGACAAGACCTTTTGCTTTTGTATCTTTGCATAGACCATAGATTATTGTAGGTACATGTGATCAGCGAAGACTCTGATCAGACTTTGCAGGCTTGCTGCGTCTTTTCTGGTCGCACATGCCTTAACCTAGGTTTTATTATGTGCTGGCTCAATTATCCTTATATGAGCCCCGCCAAGCGAATTGTGTCTTCGAGCATTCCGCCATGACAAATTTTAAGTGCGCATGCCCAGCCATTCAGAGGGGCCAGGGATATGGCTTTCTGTCTGAAGGTTCCTCTTGATTCACTGCTTGTATGAGCGAGCAGCGATGGTTCTGGCGAGACTGCACGGATGCGCAGGCTCGCCTGAACCTTCACTGCTCGCATAGGCGATAAGTACCAAAATCGCTTGACAGGGCCCATATAATAGGCATCCATGCTGCCAATTTGTTATATACTCATGAAAATTACAAAAATTTGTAGAATTTTATAAAAAAATATTTATTTATGCTATAGTCTATCGCTCATTTGCCTGTAGTGCCAAGCATGACTTTTGTCATTCTCTTGGGTATCCTTCTAGGCAGTAAACATATGGGCATGTGATACTAAAATAGATATTATAATGTTATTAATCAAATAATTTCGTATTGGCCCAGTTACAGGTCCGAGGTCTGCTGTATTGGCACAAGGCCGAAGGCCGAGGCCAATACAGCTGACCATGGACCTGTAACTGGGCCAATACGAAATTACTTGATTAATGACAATTTTATTAATTGACACTATTAAAAACATGATTTATGATTTTTGAATATTGGTTGACCTTGTGTAATATAGGATAATCAATTAATAAAGCTTGGTACATGTATTAAATAAGTGCTTCTATACCTAGATTTAGCGAAAATACATCATATGTTGATTTTTACACTAAGTCTCACATCTGAAATTGAAACCAAGCAAACAAAATGGCGAATAAGGAACAATGAGGCCATGTTTAATGGGGGTCAATGCATTACACCTTGCCGGCTCAGTTGGATGGGCGTCTGACTGGTAATCAGAAGAGGCGGGTTCGATACCTACCGGGGTTGGCAACATTCTTTCATGGAGATTGATAATGAAATCTTTTCTACGGTCATTCTCTCTCTTCCGCAGATTCAAGAAGGGCAATCGTCAGTTTCTGGGGGAAGAATGTGCACTGTAATGGTTAGCCGCATACATATAAGCCTGCCCAGGAAAACTGTGGATAGGTAAACTGACTGGCTCAAAAATTACCTAAAATAGTGTTGACTGGCCTGTTAAACTCCAAACCAAACAAAATGCATTACACCCAGTTCAATGCATTACGAAAACACACTTGTATAATTTTAATCTTCTTGAACCCCACTTTTATATAGTGAAGGTGGTTCTAACATGTACCCACAGTCAATGTTTTGAGTAGAAATATGAAAAAATATCAGAATTTTCATCCTGAATTTTTTTTTTCGGTGGTAGAATTTACAGCATATTTGTATAGGTGTGTTTTCATATTGGATTTGTACTAATTTGCAGGCTAACATGTGAATGGTCCTGAAATCAAAGCCAAACATAAATGGCATAAATGTGAAGTTGAGTGACAGTACATGTATATATTATTGTGACTGTTGGTTAATAAATCATCATGAAAACATGCCTGTATAATTTTGACCCCCTTAAACCCCACTTTTATATAGTAAAATTGAGGTTTACAGGGGTACATATTATTTTTCGTATTTCTGCTCAAAAACGAGTTCCCACAATATATTTTATGAGTAGAAATAAGAAATTTATCACAATTTTTTATCTTAATTTTTTTGTTTTTCGGAGGTATTTGTACTACTGGTAGCCAGATGTGTTTATGCCCCATCGAGAATCTTTGGGCGGGGGGGGGGGGGGGGGGGGGGGGGGCATATAGTATTTGCCCTGTCTGTCTGTCTTTAACCTTGATCATAACTTCAAAAGTATTTGACCTAGCCACATGAAACTTCACACACTTATTCACCATCACAAGGGCTACATTCTGACCAAGGGCAATAACTCTGTTGTCATTTTTTGCTGAATTATCTCACCTTAAAATTTTGCAAAAACTCAGAAATTGGCTCCAATGGGAGGCATTGGTCACCTATAGTGACAGCTCTTGTTTCATAGTGGATTAGTTTTTGTTGTAGTTTGTCAGCTGATATTCTGTGTATGGTTCTGTCAGACATAAATGCTGAATTGAGTGACAGTACATGTATGTATCATTGTTGCTATTGGTTAATAATATAATTTTATTAATCAAGTAATTTCGTATTGGCCCGTTTACAGGTCCGTGGTCTGCTGTATTGGCCCGAGGCCGAAGGCCGAGGCCAATACAGCTGACCGAGGACCTGTAACTTGGCCAATACAAAATTACTCGATTAATGACAATTTTATTAATTGACACAATTAAAAACATGATTTATGATTTTTGACCTCCGTTAATATTGGTTGACCTGGTGTAATACAGGATAGTCAATTAATAAATTCTTATATGCTTTTGTTTGTTACAGGTCGTCCTGAAGATATATTCATCAAAACATTAATTAAGAAGACACATAGACAGAGAATGGCAACTAAAGCAAAGTTCAGGCAAAAGTATGACCTGGTAAGAGAACTTATTCCTTAAAAAATATGTGAACCGATACATGACAAAAAGGCACTTAGCATTTTCCAATTTATGTCCTACAAATGCATTAACCCTTTACCACTCAGATACGTGTTTTTACGTGTCTGCACCCCCCCCCCACCCCCCCCCACCCCCTATTTTAAGCCCCAGAAACACCTAAAATCTGCATTTCTACCCCTGGATAGTTATGTTTGCTTTAGGATTTGTTGGGCAAAAAAGTGACCTGTTTTTTCTCGCGCCTCCCCACTAAAAATATTCTGGGGGGGATTGAAGGGGGGCAACGCCCCCCCTCACATCCCGAAAAATTTTGGGTGTATGGCCCAACCGGCCGCTAAAATTTATATCTGAAGGTGTCTGGGGTCAAAAATGCCTGAAAATTAATGCTGATAAAACATTCTGCAAACAGTGAAAATGTCCAGTGCCAAACACCTTAACTGTTGCCTTGACAGCTGTGTGAAGATTAAAATGTGGTCAAAAATTCATATAAAACCACACTTTTTGCCAACTTTGAGAGGCCCCCCTTTACCATGACAACAATGATCAAGTCATGAAAGGTTGCATTTGAAAGGCTACTGCCCAATGAACATTCATACCAAGTTTGGTGTAGAACAGACCATCCATTATGAAACAATGGCTAGTTGAAGCTGCTGTCAGGTGCAACACTGTGAAAATCAGCAAAATTCACAAAATCCCTGAGTGGTAAAGGGTTAACACAGGCATCACATACCACAATGATTGGGACAGATATGTCTGAGCAAACAATGCAGACCCAGATCAGACTGCTCCTGAAGGAGCAGTCTGATCAGGGTCTACATTGTTTGCCATTCCATCTGCATCTTTTGGACTTCTTCCTGGATCATAAAACAAATTTGTTAAAATTTTAGGAGAATTAAAGTGCCCAATTTTTAGGCTTTTTACGGTTGTATGAGCTAAACCTATCAGTTGCATGAAGCTGCCTCAATGTCTATCCTACATATCTGAGAGCAGCATATTGTCTCATTATGGTAACATGCTCATGCACATGCACCTCAGCGCATTCTTTCAGATCTTCAAAATGGTATTGTTTGTTTGTTTGTTTGTTTTGGAGTTTAACGGCCCTGTCAACACTATTTTAGATCATTTTTTTGAGCCGGTCAGTTTACCTATCCACACTTTTCCTGGGCAGGCTTACACCTAAGCGGTTAACCAGTACAATGCACATTCTTTTGCCAGAAACTGACAACTGCCCTTCTTGAATCAGGGGAAGGGAGAGGATTACCATAGAAAAAATTTCAGGATGAATCTCCACGAAAGAATGTTGCCGACCCTTGCAGGTATTGAAACTGTGTTCTCCTGATCACTTGTCAGTTGCGCATCTGGCTGAGCTGAGGCCGGCCTGCAAAATGGTTAATTTTCTGATCAAAATTAATATTTTTCTTATTTCTGCTCATAACAAAGCTGTGTGTGGGTGCTCGTTATAGCCGCCTCAGTTGGGCAGTTCTAACAAGCACTCACAACCTTTGTCTTTAAGATAATGTGTACCCTGGTTTCCGCCATATAAAGTGGGTTTATGGGGGTCTTCATTTCATGGATTTGTTGACATGATATGTTGAGACTGCGCATATGCATATGCGTCAGCTGGCCTGAGCCTTTACTGGTTACCTCAGCTATAATGACATGGTATTTTGAATGACCCCCAATAGTAGCATTACAGAGGGTCTGCACTGTTATAAATGTATATTCGCTGGATTCAGCATGTTTTAAACCCATTTTTGTCCCACCTGCTTATAGCAGGGTGCGACATAGGCGTCCGTTAGTCTGTGCGTCCGTCCGTTCGTCCGTTCGTTCGTCTGTCCGTCCGTCTGTGAACATTTACGTCGAAGTTCGACATTTACGTCAAAGTTTTTATTTTACAAACCTCAGCTACCATCAAACCTTACATGAAACATCTCATAGACCTTCTCAAGTTGTAAGCACCTTGACCTGGTGACTTTGACCTTTATTTTGCGCTCCTGTGACTTTGACCATTACGTCGCGGTTCGACATTTACGTCGAAGTTCGACATTTACGTCAAAGTTTTTATTTACAGACCTCAGCTACCATCAAACCTTACATGAAGCATCTCATAGACCTTCTCACTTTGTAAGCACCTTGACCTGGTGACTTTGACCTATATTTTGCGCTCCAATGACTTTGACCATTACGTCGAAGTTCGACATTTACGTTGAAGTTCGACATTTACATCAAAGTTTTTATTTTACAAACCTCAGCTACCATCAAACCTTACATGAAACATCTCATAGACATTCTCACTTTGCAAGCACGTTGACCTGGTGAATTTGACCTATATTTTGTGCTCCAGTGACTTTGACCATTACGTCGAAGTTAGACATTTACGTCGATGTTTGTATTGTAATCAACTATAAGACTTAACAACCATCAAACCTTTCATGAAACATCACCCTGAGCTCCTGACTAGGCAAGCACCTTGACCCGGTGACCTTGACCTATATTTTATGTTTCAGTGAGTTTGACACAAATTACGTCACTGTTCTAGATCTTCTCAAATTAAAGGTCTAAAACAATAAAATCTTGAATAGTGTTTCTCCTAGATGCATTGACTCTGCAGGTACCTTGACCCGGTGACCTTGACCTATATTTTACGCTCCACTGACTTTGACACATTTTACGTTGAAGCTCCAGATCTCCTCAAATAAAAGGCCCACAACCATCTAATCTTGCATAGTGCTTCTCCTAGTTGTACTGACTCTGCAGGTACCTTGACCCGATGACCTTGACCCGATGACCTTGACCTATATTTTACGCTCCAGCCACTTTGACAAATTTTTATGTTGAAGTTCCAGATCTCTGCAAATAAAAGGCCTACAACCATCAAATCTTGCATAATGCTGCTCCTGGATGTACTGATTCTGCAGGTACCTTGACCTGGTGACCTTGACCTATATTTTATGCTCCATTGACTTTGACACAATTTGCGTCAATGTTCCAGATCTTCTCAAATAAAAGTCCTGCATCCATCAAATCTTGCATAGTGGTTCTCCTAGATGTACCGACTATGCAGGTACCTTGATTTGGTGACCTTGACCTATTTTTTGCACGCCATTGACTTTAACACATTTAAGGTCGACATTCCATATCTTCTTAACTATAAGGCCTACAACCACCAAACCTTGCATAGTGCTTCTCCTACATTTACTTACTCTGTGGGTACCTTGACCTGGTGACCTTAACCTATATTATGCACTCCAGCGACTTTTACGTCAATGTTCAATATGTCCTAAAATAAATGGCCTACAGCCACCAAACTTTGCATAGTACTTCTCCTCATTGTACTAATTTGCACGTACCTTGACCTGGTGACCATGGCCTATATTTTTTGGTCCAGTGACTTTGACACATTTTACATCAACTAGCAACTGCTATGAAATTTACTTAATTAATAACAACATTCTGATTGTGGCTTCTATGACTTTTGCCCCCTGCAGGTGCGACGCCGCCTTCTGCGGAATTCTTGTACAAACCTCAGCTACCATCAAACCTTACATGAAATATCTCATAGACCTTCTCACTTTGTAAGCACCTTGACCTGGTCATTTTGACCTATATTTTGTGCTCCATTTAGGTCGAAGTTCGACCTGTACGTCAAAGTTTTTATTTACAGACCTCAGCTACCATCAAACCTTACATGAAACATCTCATAGACCTTCTCACTTTGTAAGCACCTTGACCTGGTGACTTTGACCTACATTTTGTGCTCCAGTGACTTTGACCATTATGTCAAAGTTCGACATTTACATCAAAGGTCGACATTTACGTCGAAGTTTTTATTTTACAAACCTCAGTTACCATCAAACCTTACATGAAACATCTCATAGACCTTCTCACTTTGTAAACACCTTGACCTGGTGAATTTGACCTATATTTTGCTCTCCAGTGGCTTTTACCATTACGTCGAAGTTCGACATTTACGTCGAAGTTTGTTTTGTAATCAACTATAAGACTAAACAACCATCAAACCTTTCATGAAACATCACCCTGAGCACCTGACTAGGCAAGCACCTTGACCCGGTGACCTTGACCTATATTTTACGCTTCAGTGAGTTTGACACAAATTACGTCAATGTTCCAGATCTTCTCAAATAAAAGGCCTACACCAATAAAATCTTGAATAGTGTTTCTCCTAGATGTATTGACTCTGCAGGTACCTTGACATGGTGACCTTGACCTATATTTTACGCTCCACTGACTTTGACACATTTTACGTCGAAGTTCCAGATCTCCTCAAATAAAAGGCCCACAACCATCTAATCTTGCATAGTGCTTCTCCAAGATGTACTGACTCTGCAGGTACCTTGACCCGATGACCTTGACCTATATTTTACGCTCCAGCGACTTTGACAAATTTTATGTCGAAGTTCCAGATCGCTGCAAATAAAAGGCCTACAACCCTCAAAGCTTGCATAATGCTGCTCCTGGATGTACTGATTCTGCAGGTACCTTGACCTGGTGACCTTGACCTATATTTTACGCTCCATTGACTTTGACACAATTTGCGTCAATGTTCCAGATCTTCTCAAATAAAAGGCCTGCAACCACCAAATCTTGCATAGTGGTTCTCCTAGATGTACTGACTATGCAGGTATCTTGACTTGTTGACCTTGACCTTTTTTTTGCACTCCATTGACTTTAACACATTTTAGGTCGACATTCCATATCTTCTTAACTATAAGGCCTACAACCACCAAACCTTGCATAGTGCTTCTCCTACATTTACTTACTCTGTGACCTTAACCTATATTATGCACTCCAGCGACTTTTACGTCAATGTTCAATATGTCCTAAAATAAATGGCCTACAGCCACCAAACTTTGCATAGTACTTCTCCTCATTGTACTGATTTGGCACATACCTTGACCTGGTGACCATGGCCTATATTTTTGGTCCAGTGACTTTGACACATTTTACATCAACTATCAACTGCTATGAAATTTACTTAATAACAACATTCTGATTGTGGCTTCTTTGACTTTTGCCCCCAGCAGGTGCGACGCCGCCTTCTGCGGAATTCTTGTAATTACAAATCTATGCTGTAAAGAATAGGAAGGTTTTTGGCTCACCTTAGCCTTTGGCTCACCGATGAGCTTATACTGTGACTAGGCGCCATTGTTGTCATATGTTGGTGTGTTGACCATCAACATTTTCAGACATCTTTTCTGAAACTACTGGGCCGATTGAAGTGAAATTCAATATGGAGCCTCCATTGGATGGAGGAATGAAAGTTTGTCAGTGGTCAGAGTTACACAACTGGGATGACCGCCCTGACCATATATGATAAAAAAAAAACCTTCAAAAATCTCTGGAGCCAGTGGGCTAATTGCCTCGAAGCTTGGCGTGTAGCATTGATGACTCTGTGGCCCATCATAGTTTGTTCTAATGATGGCTCTAGATTGACGTGACCTAATTTATGGAAAAGGCAAATTTGGTAGCCATTGCTTTTGTATGGAAAAAATTGGAAATTGTTAATTTTTCAGAAACTGTTTTGCTCTTAAACTTCAAGTTTATATACCTAATCAACACAGACTTTCGGATGAGTCTTTAAACCGAGGTCCTGTCTTCCTCAGCTGTTGGTGGGACATAAAACTCAAACACTTACGTAATCAGCTAAATGTGTAAATGAAGTTACATGACTATAAAAGGTCATTAAAGCCATTAAAGACCATTGGTACTCTGGTTTATTCCTAAGAACCACTGCAATGAGGTTCAATTGAGGTGGGTACAGCCTATTAAAGACGGTTGACTGTATTACAAAGAAGAAGTAAAACAAAGATCAGGAATCGATACAATTAACTTACTCCACCCATCAAAGACACCAAAGGGAAAGAAACACAAACATTAAGCGACCAGACCATAATAGAAACCTAAACAAAGGAAGGCCATAAGGACAGTTACTTTCCCACAAAATGGCCATATGGCCATCAAAATAAAAAGACACAAGTGATACAAAACTGGTATATATAATGTTTTAGGACTTGATATCAGAGTTAAAGACTGGTCTGGGTCTACAGTGGGAGCTGTTAATCAAAGAGATGTTAGAGGACAGAGGATTCGCTGATGCTTTAGCTGTCTTTGATGCCATGTGTGTAAGTAGAAATTTACTTAAGAAATAGATCAGCTCTAACTGTGATTTGTTGAGTAATAAATCACAGTTTGGAGGTCAGTTGTAAAGTAGACAAATCACGAGCGCGTAGCGCGCGTGATTTGTCTACTTACAACTGACCGACAAACTGTGATTTATTACTCAATAAATCACAGACTAGAGCTGATCTATTTCGATTCTAACACGCTGAAAATCGGCAATAATGTTGTTGTTTCCTTCAAAATCTCACAACTTTTCGCCATTGTTAGAAGAAATCCCGCTAAAATTAACGACTGAAACACATGCATTTACATCCTTTTCTAACGTTTTCGATGCGAGAAAATGATGTTACACAGTCTAACGTCAAGGAAATCGACTAGTGACGTCATCAATTGGCAGATTTTAATGACGTCACTTGTCACGCTCTTCCTAGCCGTGATTTGTTGTAGAATAAAACACAGTTGTTTTCCATTGCCTATATAGGCGCGCTGTGTTAGATTAACCCTTTTGTAACAAATGGAATCTTCCTCCTTATATATGGCAGTCGTCCATTTCAAAATTTAGGGATGTCAGGTTGTGCTTTCTTCAGAATTGATTAGGAAAATGGCTGAACTTTTTGCAAACAGTGTAGGCCCTGATCAGACGCCGCGTTCTGCGGCGGCTGATCTGGGCCTCCACTGTTTGCCAGGGTACCTGTTTTGGGGTTTCTGGTCCTAAATGGGTTAAGGGTTTTAACCCTTATCATGCCGTTCACGACAGCCCTACCTTTGCAAACAGTGCAGATCCAGATCAGATGGCTTCTAATGAAGCCATCTGATCAGGATCTACACTGTTTGTCATTCAGTTTATGAATTTAGACATGAACACTATATCATGTTATCTGATTAGCTGATAGTCAGAAATGGGTGTGGCCAATTAAATTATTCAGCAGGATAAAGGTTAATTCTGTAGACCAATGCAGTAACCTGTGCAAACTGTGTAGATCCAAATGACTTCTTTGGCTATTATGTCAGTACAAATGCATTACTTTCATCACTCCTATTATACACCCTATCCCACAACCTCTCTATGACACTAAAATTGGTGTCCAAAGCTGGAACTCCGCTATCTAAACAACTGTTTTATATGCAAACAAAGATGTGTAGATTGTACAAAAATGAACATTTATGATAATTTTTTCTATATAATGTATTCATTTGTGGTATCCGTCTTTCAAGAGTTCTATCCAAAACCATGCAAAAAAAGAAGTTTATTTGTATTTTATTTAGGCAAGACTTTCATTAGAAAGTAAACTTAAAAGAAATGTTAAATTTGTGTTTGAAATATCGAAGCTTATGCATGTACATAGTTGCTGGTGTTCCACCCAAATAATTTGCTGCCTTGGTTTACATGTGCTGTAAAATAGAAGTGAAGGCAATGATCATGAATCAATACAGGGAAAGAAATACAAACATCAGATAACTAGACCCTAATAGAAACATCAATAGCGGAAAGCCAAAAGGCCAGTTACTTTCTCATAAAATGGCTAATTGGCTATCCAAAACAGAAATATATTAGCGATATACACACTCAAAGACAAACCATAACAAAAATAAACCTCGACAGAAGAACCGCCTTGGAACGGTCAGCAAAAAAGAATTTTACCCTAAAAAAAAACTTTTTCTTGAGAATGCTTTCTTTTGTTGTTTTGTGCTTTATTGATACCATGAAAGTCCTTAAAACTTGGACACCTTGAGGTGTCTCTTAAAATTTTAACATTTGTTTCACAGTCCAGCAAAGTGTCCAAAAAGTACAGACTGAATGGCAACCAGTGTAGATCATGATCAAACTGCTCGATAAGGAGCAGTCTGATCTTGAACTGCACTGGTTGCTCAGCCCTATCTGTCCCAATACTTAGGATCACTATGGTATCAAGAAACAGTAATTTATAATTTCACTATTCTGTTTGAGAAATAGAAGATTATGATTTCACTTTGCTGTTGAGAAACCAGTACTTTTAGAATTTCAGTATTCTGCTGTATAAAATCCTAAAAATTCATACACCTTGAGGACTTGCTATAGTTCTCCTAAAATTTTAACAAATTTGTTTCAAGGTTCAGCAAGGAGTCCAAAAGGTGCAGACAGAATGGCAAACATTGTAGACCCTGATCAGACTGCTCCTGCAGTCTGATCTGGGTCTGCACAGTTTTTAGCTCACCTGTCACATAGTGACAAGGTGAGCTTTTGTGATCACTTTTTGTCCGTCGTGCGTCCGTCCATCCGTCCGTGCGTCCGTAAACAATTTCAAATAAGTATATCTCTAATACCATATTGTCAATCTTGATCAAATTTCATGAAAAGCATCATCTGGTAGGGGGAAAGGCTGCATAAGGTTTTTGGGCTGATCAGATTGGAATTCTGGTTGCCATGGCAACATATAGCTCCCATAGACTTACAATGGGAAAAAATTAAAATATCTTCTTCTCTGAAACCATAGACCCCAGAGCTTAGATATTTAGCATGTATTAACGGCCAGTGGTCACCTACATAAGTCCTGCCATTCATGCCCCTGGGGTCAAAATTGGCCACGCCCCGGGGCCCCTTCGCTCCCATAGACACATAATGGAACAAAAAGCTTCAAAAATCTTCTTCTCGGAAACCACAGGGCCCAGAGCTTAGATATTTAGCATGTAGCAATGGCAAGTGGTCACCTACATAAAATTCCTGCCAATCATGCCCCTGGGGTCCAAACTGGCCACGCCCCGGGCCCTTTAGCTCCTATAGACTCATAATGGAAAAAAGCTTCAAAAATCTTCTTCTCTGAAACCACAGGGCCCAGAGCTGAGGTATTTGGCATGTAGCAACGGAAAGTGGTCACCTACATAATTCCTGCCAATCATGCCCCTGGGGTCCAAATTGGCCACACCCCGGGGCCCCTTAGCTCCCAAAGACTCATAATGAAAAAAAAGCTTCTTCTCTGAAACCACAGGGCCCATGTAGCAACGGCCAGTGGTCACCTACATAATTCCTGCCAATCATGCCCCTGGGTTCCAACTGGACGACGCCCCGGGGCCCCTTCACTCCCATAGACTCATAATGGAACAAAAAGCTTCAAAAATCTTCTTCTCAGAAACCACAGGGCCCAGAGCTTAGATATTTAGCAGGTAGCAACGGCAAGTGGTCACCTATATAATTCCTGCCAATCTTGCCCATGGGGTCCAAACGGGCCGTGCCCCAGGGCCCTTTAGCTCCTATAGACTCATAATGGAAGCTTCAAAAATCTTCTTCTCTGAAACCACAGGGCCCAGAGCTTAGATATTTACCATGTAGCAACGGCAAGTGGTCACCTACATAAATCCTGCCAATCATGCCTCTAGGGTCCAAATGGGCCACGCCCCGGGGCCCCTTAGCTCACATAGACTCATAAGGGAAAAAAAGCTTCAAAAATCTTCTTCTCAGAAACCACAGGGCCCAGAGCTTAGATATTTAGCATGTAGCAACGGCAAAGGGTCACCTACATAATTCCTGCCAATCATGCCCCTGGGGTCCAAACGGGCCACGCCCCGGGCCGCCTTAGCTCCCATAGACTCATAATGGAAAAAAGCTTCAAAAATCTTCTTCTCTGAAACCACAGGGCCCAGAGCTTAGATATTTACCATGTAGCAATGACAAGTGGTCAACTACATAAATCCTGCCAATCATGCCCCTGGGGTCCAAATGGGCCACACCCTGGGACCCCCTTAGCTCCCATTGACTCATAATGGTAAAAAAAACTTCAAAAATCTTCTGTTCTGAAACCACAGGGCCCAGAGCTTAGATATTTAACATGTAGCAACGGCAAGTGGTCACCTACATATTTCCTGCTAATCATGCCCCTGGGGTCCAAATGGGCCACACCCCGGGGCCCCTTAGCTCCCATAGACTCATAATGGAAAAAAGCTTCGAAAATCTTCTTCTCAGAAACTGTGCAGCACAGAACTTAGATATTTAGTATCTAGCAACATAAAATAGCCATCTACACAAATCCTGTTAACCCTGCCCCTGGGGTCAAAATTGGCCACGCCCGAGCTCATCACCTCCAATAGACTTATAATGGAAAAAAAACTTAAAAAATCTTCTTCTATGAAACCATAAGTCCCAGAGCTTAGGTATTTAGCATGTAGCAATGTCGAGTGGTCGCCTACATGAATCCTGCCAATCATGCCCCTGGGGTCCAAATCCTGTGGCCCCTTAACTCCAACAAACTTATAATGGAAAAAGCTTCAAACATCTTCTTTGAAACCATAAAGTACAGACCTTAGATATTTAGTATATAGCAACGCGAAATGGTCGCCTACATACACCTGCCAACCATGCCCTTTGGGTCAAAATTGGCCAAGCCCCAGGGCTCATTAGCTTCTATAGACTAATACTGGAAAAAAACTTAAAAAAATCTTTTTCTCCAAAACCATAAGGCACAGATTTTGTTTGATTTGAGGTTTTACATCCCCGACAACACTGTATAGGTCATTTTGGAGATGTCTCTTCCAATTTTGTGGGACTTTTACCAGACATTGAGATGAAATTACATCTCAAGCCCTGTCGCCCAATGAAACCAGTAGGGTTTGTAAGCATGGACACCGCTTTGCCTGAGCTTAGATGTAGCAATGTCAAGTGGTCTCCTACACTAATGATTTTCTTGTACACAGGTGAGCGATATAGGGCCATTGGGCCCTCTTGTCTTAGGTCTTTCTTTCTCAATACTTAAGATCATTATGGTATATTATGATTTCACTATGCAGATGATTTCAACTCTGACATTAAAATCATTATTTCTCTATTCATTTGCTTATAGTGACTTTATTTTTCTTTTACATCTGTTACAGGAACTGGAGGGCAAAAAGGTGAGATTATCTTTGTGAAAGTTTACTTCTTTTGTTATTCTATCACTAAACAACCAGCCCCGATAGCTCAGTTGGTAGAGTGTCTGCTCCGGGGAACGGGAGGTCATGGGTTCGATCCTGGGCCGCGACATACCAAAGTCGTTAAAAATGGTACTAGCTGCTCGTCGCTTGGCACTCAAATTTATGGGGTAGAGCTAGGACTGGTTGACCCAGTGTCAGGATAATGTGACTGGGCGTGGTATCATGTAATGTGTCTGGGACATGATACTTCAGTGAGGCAGCACTATAAAAGTGAGCATTGAGCTCCCTGTCGCAACCAGACACCGTCGTGATATGACTGAAAAATTGTTGAAAGCGAAGTTAAACCCCGAATTCACACACACAATTCTATCACTACACATATTCATTAGTATATCATATGGTGACTATAAGAATCTTTCAGGAGTATGGATTTGATAGAGGCATTTCCAAGCTGGGGTGTTGGGAGGTGGGGGTGGGGAACAGACTGATCAAAACCGAGTCTAAGGCAGTGTTCCAGTTGGTCCATAGAAGCGTCTGTGGTGTAGTGGATATGCTACTCGCATGATAAACCAGGGATTGCACGATCGATCCTGGGCTTCTCCAGACCTTTGGATGAGTCTTTAAACCTAGGTTCCATCTCCATATGACCTTAGCTGTTGGTGGGATGTAAAACTGAAACACACTCACTTCAGTTGGTCCAGGGGCCAGATGTTTAAAACTAATGGTGTCATTAGTTAACATATCGTCAAAACTTTGATCATTTTATATGGCACATATGCTAATATTTTTGCTGAAAAAAAATATGAGTAGCTTTTTCAGCACAAATTCCAAATTTTAAATATTGTATTTGCTAGAGAAGTTAACAATATCAACCACTCACAAGTTCATTAAGCTAACGATGTGTTGATTAACTGATCCTTGATATAGGCATTTCCAAGCACCCCCGCCCATTGGGGCCTGGAGAAATAGATTGGGCTGCATGGTGCTTCCACACTGAGCTGAAACCAACCAAACTTTGTTTGTTCGTTTGTATTGTAGTTTAACGGTCCAGTGAACACTATTTTAGGTCATTTTTGAGCCGATCAATTTACCTTTCTATTAATAATTTTACAGGCGCATGAATATAAAACTAATAGAATCTGGAAGTTATCATCTTTCAGAGGGGAGGGGGATGGGTGGCTGGGGATCACTGAATCTAATAGATGAATCTCAGTTTGACACCTTTAGTTTATAATGTGCAGTTTAATATTGGGTATTGGAAGACATTAATGATAATTTATTGCTGAACATTAGACGAAATAAAATACTTCTTTTCATTCTAACACTGCACCTTTATGGTGTTCTGTTATATGGAAGTATCTGGCGGCTTTGAGGAGTTATGGAGAGCAGTCATGCTATTTTGTGCTGTGTGCTTTTTCATGTTTTAGTCAAAAATAATTTGGATTAATTTGGAATATTTTATACCATAATATTGATCTATACTTCATCTATTCAGTTGTGAAATTTGATTTCCAAAATGGGCTTTCTAAAAGGAGTATTTTACTGAAATAAGTTTGAAATTATCAGTATATTGTGTCTAGTAACACATGGATTAATTATAGATCAATTAGGAACAGCTGGACTGCATACAGTGATAGGATATTTGATAATGGCTGACGACTCACAGAACTCAAGCAGCATGGAGATTTCCACTACATCTACTATTTATGAATTGCCTTTTGTGGACAAAACCACACATTTAAATGAAATTAATGGTTCATTGAGTTCTGAGTCTTCTATTCATAGCAGCATTGTTATCACAGACAGCCTCACGGGCATGGAAGACTTTCCTGGGTTTGCTGCTGGGGACCCTGAATCTGCAGACACTGTTTCTGATCCATTTCAAAACATCTTCTATCACATGATGCCTCTTCATGACAGCACAAACATTGTGTTTTATAACCTGGCAATTTTTTACAACATCATATCTGTACTGAGCAAAGAGTTCAGTTTTCCCACAGAAGACACCAAGAAATTCCAGCTGAAAACACATGTGGAACAGAAAAAATGCATTCTCAGCATTGACAAGGATTGTATGTCTTTGTGTGCAAGTGGACCTGGGCATATAGCCTGGAGAGAAAAAGTGTTCAAAAAGTTGGGCGAAAATTTGTTTAGAACTTTCATCAGGGACAATGAATCATTGTTAAGCAAGAACACTACACAAAGTCAGGAAGATAATGAGGTTTTAATTAATGAAACTGAAGAGCCTGAAACTTTGCCCCTTGCTGGGGCAGCTCCACAGCAACCAGGAAAGGTGACTGACTTTACTCGCCTACAAGACTCACCAGTGATAAGACAAATCTCGGCCCTCATGGACATGATCTCAACCCTACAGGGACAGATTAATACTCTTACCAGTCAAGTTAATGACCTGGTGAAGCAGGCCACAAAACAACCTGCACATGGCGCACCGGATCAGACTGGTGCCAGTTCTCCATCTCTGAACCAATCCAGGGACAACAAAAAGAAGCAGCGCAAAAGTGCTATTACAACCAGTGCAGTGTCAACTCCTGACATACCAGATAGTCAGCCTCCAAGCCCAGCAATATCAGAACTGCCTGATCTGCA
Source organism: Lucinisca nassula (assembly GCA_963580285.1). NCBI lineage: Eukaryota > Metazoa > Mollusca > Bivalvia > Lucinida > Lucinidae > Lucinisca > Lucinisca nassula. Next base: position 18,743,482 of record OY757012.1, read on the forward strand.
AACAAGGCTGTATAATGATGTAGTCAGAAGGACGTCAACACCAAAAAATACAGCAAATGGAACGTCACAGAGGCCTGGCCCTGTCCCAAGAAGGACATTGCAACCCCATCCTTCCCAGCGTAGCCCTACACCAGCCCCAAGGCCATCACCCAACAAACAAACAAATCATGTTTTGTTGATTGGGGACTCACTAATCTCATCAGTTAATCCAAAAGGCTTAAATATGGATGTGATAAAAAATGGGATTTCAGGTGGTCAAGTTCAGCAAGTTATTGCACAGATTAAAGTTTATGACATAAGTAAATTTTCTCATGTCATAATTTACATTGGTGGAAATGATGCCTGCAATGGAACTGACATTGAACTGTTCGAGGAACTCTTCAGCCAAGTAATACAGCACATAAAGGATGCAAATGTACATTGTGATATTCTATTGTGCAATATATGCCCTAGAACTGACACTGATGTCACAGAGGCGAATGGAATAATCAAGTCTCTAGCTGAGCACCATGGTGTAAGGCTAATTGATCAAAACAAAGCCTTTTGTAACAGAAATGGAATAATGATTAAAAACTATTATGATTCTGACGGCATACATCTCTCGTCTGCAGGAGTAAAGAGATTAATGGGAACAATTAACAAAGAAGTCAATGTAGTAAGAGACTTTACTAAATGCTTTTATGGCAAACGCCGGATGAACGGATCCAGACGACGTCAATTTCTTCCAGTTCAAAGGAAGAATTCACATGACAGACGCACGGAGGCCAACAATCAACAGGGAACTGCCCATCCATGTTACAAGTGCGGCGAAAATAACCACGAGACGAGTAGCTGCAGACATAAAAAACAGCTCCAGTGTCATCACTGTGGTTATATGGGCCACAAATCAGGACGGTGCCTTCAGAAGCTATAGGGACTCGGCAATGATGCCTTCAATACTATATCTGAACAATATGTTGAAATTTCAAATAGGTTCTATCAACTAAGTACAATTTGTTCAGAATGTGAGCTAACTGATTGTGCATGTTTCCGTCAATTTCACAAAACTTTACAGAATATTTCAGATAGACAAGAGGAGAGGAGTGAAACTAATATTATGATTATGAAAACAGTAAATATGGTATCATCTGTGCAAGAAGACACACTATTCTCTCATGATAATTTAATTACTGATGAATCCATGAGGCCCTACAGTGCTGAGATAGATAACACAGCATTGTTTACATGCAGTGATTTAACAGGTGATGCACCATGTGTAAGTTGTTCTATGATATCAAGTTCAGGTACTCCTGTTATAAGTAATCTGAGTCCTGCTGAGCGGAAGACCTCTCAGAATAGCAGGTCATTATACTCAAGTAATGACCAGAGTTTCTCTGTAGGTACTACCCAGGTGTCTGATAACACATTTATACATGATATGTCAGATGATAATGTACCTTACCATTCTTATTCAAATTACCTTCTTGATTTAGGTTTAAGTTGCAAGGGTTTCAGAATGGGGCACATAAATGTTCAAGGGATCAGCAATAAAATTGATCAGATTCGTCTAATGCTTGGGTCTGACAAAAACCAGATTCATGTCCTGGGCTTAAGCGAGACCAAATTGAATGCCTTTCACCCTGACTCAGCCTTTGAAATTAATGGTTTTCAGACTCCCTTCAGGAGAGACCGTAAAATTAATTCAGGGGGAGGTCTTCTAGTTTATGTTAAAGATGGTGTCTGTGCCAGCAGAAGACCAGATCTAGAGCATGACAACCTAGAATGTGTTTGGCTAGAAATAAGACCAGTTAAAAGTAAACCGTTTTTAGTTGGTAATATCTACAGGCCTCCAAATTCCTCTATACAGTGGAATGAATTCTTTGAAGGCTGCATTGAAAATGTTTTAAAAGAAGATAAGGAAATCTATTTAATGGGAGATATTAACAGAGATTTATTAAATCATCAAATAAAACATGCATGGTTAGATTACATGGCCCCTTTTGGTCTAACACAATTAGTATCGGAAGCTACCAGGGTAACAGGTGATTCCAGAACTCTGCTAGATCATATTTACTCAAATTGTCCTGAAAATGTGAATTCTTTAAATGTTCCAAATATTGGGTTAAGCGACCACTTCCCTATATTTTTTCACAAGAAAAATGCATGTTAAGCCTCCTAAAATGAATCATTACACAATCTCATACAGAAGCTACAAAAATTTTGATGAAGCCAAATTTTTAGAAGACCTTCAATCAGTTCCATGGGATACCATAAAGCTATTTGATGACACAGATGACATCATGGAAGCTTGGTTAGATCTGTTCTTACAAGTAGTTGACCAACATATGCCGTCAAAACAACATAGGGTTAAGCATAAAAAACAGCCTCAATGGTTATCTCCTGAAATTCTGGAGGCAATGAAATGCAGGGATAGGCACAAATCCCTAGATAATAACAATGAATACAAGGTCTGGAGAAACAAAGTTAGTAAATTGATTCAAAACGCTAAAAAAGAACAGTATCAAACATTTATCAAGACCAATAAAGGCAATCCAAGTAGCATTTATAAATTATTTCAAGAAATAGGGGCGGGTAAAGGCCAAAAGAAACAATCTACCATAGGTGCAGTAAAAGTTAACGATACACTCGTTGAAGAATCATTTGAAATAGCAAATGAATTTAACAACTTTTTCGTAAATATTCCATCCAAGCTAAAAGAACCAGTGACAGACTCAAACCATAATAAATTAAAAGACTTCGTTCATAGAAAGCTTTCAGCAGATGCAAAATTTGTGATTAATCCAATGCAAAAAGAAAAGGTTCAAAATTTTTTATCTAGTATAGACATCAGTAAAGCTACTGGTACCGACTTGATTGGACCACGTCTATTGAAACATGCATCCCCCTACATAGCTGAAGAAATAACATATATATGTAATCATAGTATCGCAAACAGTGTTTTCCCAAGCAAATGGAAGGAGGCTAAAATCACTCCCCTTTACAAAAATGGTCCCCATGAAGAAGTTAATAATTATCGGCCAATTTCAATTTTACCAATCCTATCTAAAGTACTCGAAAAGCATGTGCATGAGTGTCTGTCCGATTTTTTGGATGAATATAATCTACTGCATAAAACTCAGTCAGGTTTCAGAACACAACACTCATGTGAAACAGCACTTGTTAATATGACTGACTTATGGTTAAATGCTATTGACGATGGTAAAATGGTTGGCGTAGTATTAGTCGATTTTAAGAAAGCTTTTGATCTTGTTGATCACAAAATTCTCCTGAATAAACTTGAAATATATGGTATAAAAAATGAAGCTCTTTTATGGTTCGATACTTATCTTAGTAACAGAAAGCAACAGGTTTCAATCAATAATTGCAAATCTGATTTTCAGCACATCTCATATGGAGTCCCACAAGGCTCTATATTAGGGCCACTTCTGTTTCTGCTTTTCATAAATGATCTACCTTTGTACACAAGCAATGTCTTAACTGATCTCTATGCCGACGATACAACCCTGTATGATGTCCAGGATTCTACGGAACACATTGAGAGTAATCTACAGTCTGCTCTGGATAATCTGCACACTTGGTGTAGAAGCAATGGCATGATCCTAAACTCAGCCAAAACAAAAGTTATGCTTATTACTACAAACCAGAAAAGACAACGACTCAATAATAAGTTTCTGGATCTGAAATGCAATAACAAATCTCTAAACACAATTTCAAATGACAAAATTCTAGGTGTATTTGTTGACAATAATCTTACATGGTCAGAACATATAAGACATTTAACTAAAAAAATTGTTTCAAATATTTGGCTTCTATCCAAAATAAAAAACTTCTTATCTCAATCCCATAGGGTACAGTTTTACAAGTCCTATATTCAGCCTCACATTGATTTTTGCAACGTTGTGTGGGGAAGCTCTTCAGAGACCAACAAAATGACAATATATAAATTGCAGAAGCGTGCATGCAAAATAATTCTAGATTACAATGTTGATGACTCCAAAGAAGCGATGAATTCTTTAAATATCATGTCCATATATGACAGGCTTTATCTGAGAAAAGCTAAATTTATGTTCAAGGTCTATAATAATTTGGCTCCTACGTATATTACAGAAAAGTTCACTTTAAGAAATAATGTCAATAACAGTATGCAACTTAGATCTGCCTCTGCTGGATGCTTTGTCCCGCCTAAGCCTAGGACAGAAGGTTTCAAGCATAGTATGAAATATTCCGGATGCCTGGTATGGAATAGCCTTCCAGAAGAAGTTAAAAATGCACCAACCCTTGACACATTTCATAATAGATGTTTGCGATGGTTAAGGACACCATTGGCACAATAAGGAATTAAACTCTTAGGGTTGTCAAAGAAATAATTCAATCCTATAGCTTATAAATATCCTTTTAGCTCAATCTTTCTTGTATATCAGTCATTTTCCTTTTGATTAAATCATTTTGGAACCTTTAACCCATTGTATGGACTCTTCCATAGCTATAGGTTGGACAGGTCAATCTGTCATATAAGGGGTGGCAGGCCCAGTCTTTTTTTTTTTTTTTTTTTTTTTTCTATAATTAACGGAAAATTATGTTAGCAAATAGTGCAGGCCCTGACCAGACGCTGCGTTCTCTGGGCCTGCACTGTTTGCCAGGGTATCCCACATACAATAGGTTAATATTGAATCAACGTGTACACAAAACTGTCAATACAGTTACAGAGTTTGATAGTACTATGTGCATTTATACTACCAGTTAACTTTTTTTTTTTTTTTCTCTCTTTTGTGACACCTTGTAGATTACTGTGATTAAGTGCTTGTTCGAGATGCATCATTTAGGGTCACATCTCACATAATCTATAGATATTACCCCCACAATGTTAATATTTATATCATGTACATTTCTCACACAGGGTTTCAGTGGATTCCTTACATATCGTTTCGGTAAGAGTCTTCCTGACAGAACCAAATGTGATAAATGTTTGTTTATTTTTGTTTTGTTTTGTTCAAATTCTGATCTCCAACGAGCACATAATCTCAATTTGAACTGTTCATCATCTATTATCTTGTTCATTGTTCATTGTGTAGATATGTAAATACTGAGGGCCTCATGGAAGATTAGCTATTACATGTTTTTCAATTGTATGTGCTAAATGTTGTCACCCTCTTTAAATAAAGTCTTTACTTACTTACTTACTTACTGCTAACACTGCACCTTTTATGGTGTTCTGTTATCAGAAGTATCTGGTGGCCAACAGGAGACTCTGCATGGCTTTTGTAGACCTGGAGAAGGCATTTGACCGAGTGCCTCGGAAAGTCATCTGGTGGGCACTAAGAAAACTTGGAGTGGATGTGTGGATTGTGCAACTGGTCCAAGGGATGTATGCTAATGCTCGGAGCCGTGTCCGCGTTGGTGATGGTTACAGTGAAGAATTCGAGGTGGAGGTGGGTGTTCATCAAGGCTCTGTTCTCAGCCCACTGCTTTTCATCATTGTGCTTGAAGCCTTGTCATGCGAGTTCCGCTCTGGAGTCCCCTAGGAGAACCTGTATGCTGATGACCTTGTCATCATAGCTGAATCCCTTGAGGAATGTGTCAGGAGGCTCTTAACTTGGAAAGACGCAATGGAGGCAAAAGGGCTGAGAGTAAATGCAGGAAAGACAAAGATCATGATCTGTGGTACAGGTCTGGACCTCTTGCAGAGTACAGGCCAGTTCCCATGCGCTGTATGTCGCACTAGAGTGGGCAGCAAAAGTATCTTTTGTAATGGCTGCAAGTTCTGGGTGCACAAGAAATGCAGTGGGCTCAAACGCCTGATAAAGGACCCTGATTACAGGTGTACACGGTGCCAAGGAACTGCACGCCCCTTAAATTGCAGACCACAGAGGGAAGTCCAAGTCGGATCCGACAAGCTGGAAGTTGTAGCTTCCTTTTGCTAGCTAGGTGATATGCACTCTGCAGCAGGTGGTTGCGACCTTTCAACTACATCACGTGTGAAAAAAGCCTGGAAGGAATTCAAGGAGGTGCTACCAGTTCTCTCTTCCTGCCACCTCTCATTCAAAACACGTGGCCGTGTGTATAGCTCTTGTGCGCGGAGCGCAATGCTCTATGCCAGTGAGACATGGCCATTGACAAAGCCAAACCACCAACATCTACAGCGGAATGACAGGGCAATGATCCGACAGATCTGCAATGTCAAGCCACAGGACACTGTCACCATCAGGTCCAGTGAGTTACTTGAGCGTCTTGGCATTGAGGACCTGAACCTCATCCTGAAAGAGAAAAGGCTTCGCTGGTATGGCTATGTGGAACGCTCAACGGTGCAGTCAAGACTGCCTGTGACATACAGGTAGGTGGAAAGTGGGGGCCTGGAAGTCCCAAGATGACCTGGAAGCAGCTAACAGAAAGAGATTGCAGAGAATGGAATCCCTCTGCTATCCATCCTCATGATAGACAAACCTGGAGATCTGGTGTAAGATCTGCCATGCGTGCAGCAAGCCAATTACCTGGAAAGGGGCCACTTATGTGGACGTTGCCCCTGTACCTGCACGTTAATCAAAAATCCGTTGATGATGATGATGATGTTACTAAGTGTGTGTATGTGTACAAGCTGACTGTGTTTCGTTGATAATTTCAGACAGTTGATGTATCCGATGTAGTTGAAGTCTTGTGTACCAGGAACAATGCTGCTATGGCAGACTTGAAAGAGTCCTATAGAAAAGGTAATAAAGCAGATAGTTTATATCTAAGCATTTTCACTGTTTAAATGAAAATATGTCCACACCAAAAGTCATGTGAGAATGATTACCTATGTCAAGTAGTTCTGATCATCACGCTTACACCCCACTTTTAATAGGGAAAACTGGGGTTTAGGGGGTATAGATTATTTTCCTTATTTCTGCTCCTAGACATAGGTTGTGGGTACTCGTTAGAACCGCCTCAATGAGGCGGTTCTAACGAGCACCCTCAATCTATGTTTTGAGTATAAATAAGAATAATATCACACAATTTCATCAGAAAATCAACTGTTTTGGAGATGTAAAAAAGTGCATTATGACGCACGGGCATGTAATGTAATGTACTGAGTATCCTCACCAGCAATATGTCAGTATTTGAATAAATTTCAGCTATCTGTGATGATGGTAGAAATATTTTGATATTTTACATAGAGGATCTTGCATGAGTGTTCATGTTTTATTGAATTTATTAAACGAGTCGAGGAAAAGGGATAAAATGCGAGGCTTTGCCGAGCATTTTATCCCTTTTCCTCAACGAGTTTAATAAATTTAAAGCCTCGCATTTTATCCCTTTTCCTCAACAAGTTTAATAAATCCAATAATACATGAGCATGAATGCAAGATTCTATTTATCATATGACATTTAAAACACATTATATGTTTGATTGTTTACAAAAATATCAATATACCGCCATAAGTAAACGTGACGTCGTTAAGGACGTCGTACATGTAACATTTCGGGACGTATCTAGCTAATTTGCATATTTAATCCACTAGTGGATTATCAAAAATATTACATGGCATTATTACACTCTCAAGACGCGACGTCATATGATAAAATGCTTTCATTAGCTATCAACAATTTTTAAAATAAAAGTTGGAAACATTTTAGTTACTGTGGTTAATTCTATTAATTTTCCAAGACAAATACACTCCTACCACTCAAGAATATTACTCATCCTGTCGTGCAAGTAAGGTAGAATTTTTCGCTTGCCCTTATCTGACATTACACAAACACGCCTAAACAAATACATTGCCACCCTTATCGCCGAAAAAATGAACATATATGCTGAAAAATTGTGATATTTTTTTTTTATTTCTGCTCCAAATATAGATTGTGGGTACTCGTTAGAACCGCCTCGATGCTCCAAATATAGTTTGTGGGCACTCGTTAGAACCGCCTCATCGAGGCGGTTCTAACGAGTACCCACAATCTATATTTTAGAGCAGAAATAAGAAAAAATAAGATATACCCCCGAAAACCCCAGCTTTACTATATAAAAGTGGAGTTCAAGGGGGTCAAATTTATAGATCCGTGTTTTGTGATGCTTGTACACATACATGTAGTTAAATTCTGCTATAAGACCAGCTGAAATGAAGACCACAGTAATGATCCTAAGTATTGGGACAGATATGCCTGAGCAAACAGTGTATACCCAGGTCAGGCTGCTCCTGAAGGAGCAGTCTGATCTGGGTCTGCACTGTTGCAATTCCATTTGCACCTTTTGGACTCCTTACTGGATCGTGAAACAAATTTGTTAAAATTTTAGGAGAATTACGGCAAGTCTTAAAGTTGTCGAAATTTTTAGGATTTGTACACTAAATCTTATTTTAAAAACACATTTAAAAGGTTCAGTTTGTCTTTGCTTTCTACAGCCAGTGTCTGCTAGTTAGGCTAAGTTTGGGATTGTTGAAAATTGTTCCCAAACACTCATTATCCGACTGACGCTCATGACCCACAGAGAGGGTTGATGCGTTGTTAAACAATAAATCATCATCATCAAACTCCAAACAAACAAACAAAAATGTAAATAAGAGAGGATTGTGTAATTTTCAAGACCTGCCAGTGTAACACATAAGGGAGTGCATGACCTGCTGAATATGTGAAAACCTTATTTTTTTGGACCATATAAAAATGATGATACACCGGACCTCGTTATAGCACGATTCGTTACAGCACGAATTCGGATATAACACGGTTTTGGTTTGGACCCCATATTTTCCCCAACCAACATTTATGAATATTTTCCGAGGGTTCTATCAGGTTTTAAGCACAACAATTTTATTTTCCTCCCACTTTTGACTGCGGTAATACTGTAGCTAACATGATCTCTAATGGTACTTTTTGATATTTATTGCAGGCCTCCAAACATTTCATCGTTATTTGCAGAGTTGAATATACAGTATATAAACCTGTTTAGTTTGACACGCATGATAAACATGAACTGCCATCAGCATAATCAAAAGTGTTGGCTTAGCGAGATAAAGGGATTAAAGAATTCAGTTACGCAACCGGAAAAAAAATTATAACGCTCTGTCAAGGATCACTGCTCAGCAGAAATTTTAAATCTTGATGCAGACAATCTGATCCGTGAACTGCAATAAAACTGATTTTCTAGAGCCGCATGTAAAAGAAAGTCAGATTTATTCCAGCTTAAAAGCAAATGATAAAACATATTCATGACCAATTTTCGCAGTAAAAAAATCATTCAAAGACCATTTGCGCCATTAAAAATCATTTCAAATGGGTGAGACATTCCATAGGAAGTAATTCTAATTTCTCGTAAGCGTATGGTTCCGAACCCTAATTCTGTAATTTTACCATTGAAATCTATAAACGGTACTGTAGTTCGGTACTGTCCAGGACAATACCCAATAGTTCGGAACTGGACATGGGCCAGGAACCAGCTATCAAAATGGTGTCATACTCGCTGTCAGATCGGACGATTTTGTGGATAAAAACGTGGTTTATCAGCTGGTTTCAGTTAAAGAGACTTGTTTGACTAGATGGGCCATGGTATTTACTGCCATTGATTAGTTCTAAACACATTTTAGTCGGGAAATACGGTTATTAACCGGACCGCGCATCATCTTGTTTGGAAAACTATTGATCACCATAGTGTCAATCTTTGACAAATACGGTCAGCGTTTATAACACGATTCGGTTAACTAACACGGTCCGTTGGTTGGACCCGGAGTTCCGTGTTATAACGAGGTTGAGGTGTACATGTCTTGATGATGTTGGTGAGAAGTTTTATTCAGTAATACCACTGCTTGTTCCTGTGATATTGAGATGAAGCTCACAGGCAGAACTTCTTTGTCTTAAGGGGAATGGGAACACCTGGCAGATTTTCCGCCATTTTTTCAAAGGTAAACATCTTTTGGAACTTCCTGTTCGCTTTTCTCAGAAGCAAATTCTTTCCTTTAAGAGTTGACCCCTATTGACACAGGAGACAAGAATACTTTTGCAGGAGTTGCCTCCCCTGAAGGTGTTCCAATTCCCCTTAAAGTCAAGCATCACATTATGGATATGATATGGACATGCAAGCTACCATCTCTAGTAACAGGTCTTGGGTATGCATACTTTGACTAACGGTATAGCTGTGGTCAAAAATGTCATTTGTGTAGGTGAATTAGCAGTTTTGTGGTCAGACATTTCATTTTACAGTGACATGTCAATGTCAAGTGACATGTCAGTGTCATAATTGATGTTCTTCATCTCAGGTGCATCAGAATATTTGTCTTCAAGACTATGTCTATTGATTTTTTTCTTCATTTCAGAATTTTCATTAACTTTAGAAGAAGATATAATGGACAGAACTAGAGAGTCTGTACAAACTCTTTTGCTGGCTTTACAGAAAGTGAGTTGAAATGAATCATTTGGAAGACACATCTATGTGAGACATAATGAATATTTTGTTTGTTTGTATTGAGATTTTACATCCCTGTCAGCACTATTTAAGTCATTGTGGAGATGCTGCTTCTGATTTTATGGGACTTTATTGCGCTTTAGGTGAAATGACATCTCAAGCCCTACCACCCAATGAAACTGCTAGGTTTTAAGGGCTAGTTTAACTCTTTGCCTGTCGAGGCTTAGACCTAAAATCCATTTACCAGCACTTTAATGTTCAGTCTATTAGAGCTCTGTGCAAAAGCACCATTCAGCCTTATCTTTTTCTCCAAATCCCAATGGTGGGCCCCCACCTATCTGGGCTTGTAGAAATAGATCAGGCTGCAAGATGCTTCCAATCAGAGCTGAAACCATTGACATGAGTACTGGTAAACCACTTATAGGGTCTAAACCTGCACAGGCAAAGTGGTGCAAGTCAGACCATCCCTGCATATAAACCCTTTTGGTTTGTTTCAGCGATAGGGCTTGAGATGTCATTTCATTTCAGTGTCGGGTAAAAGTCCCACAATGTCTCCAAAATGACCTAAATTATGTTGATAGGGGTGTAAAACCTCATTTCAAACAAAAACAAATTAGCCCCAATGGGTGGGGGCCTAAATGAACCCAGTTACAAAAAAACATGTCTTTGGGGTTTTTTTACATGGCCTTGCTGCACAGACCAGCAATTTTAGAGCAAGAAGCAAGATTGATTGATTGTTTTCGGTTTAACGACACGGCAACCCTTGTGGGTCATTTTATGTCGTCTTCCAGAGAAAGGGAAAAAAGAGACCGAAGAGATAGTAGAGGAGATGAAAGTGAGGGACAGAAGAGAAAAAGGAAAATGAATGGAAGTGTAGAGACAGAAGAATTAACAATACCCACCTCTGTCCCTACCTGCTGCAAGGACAGCAGGCATTGCCCAAATGTAATCGGATATCAGTTGGACGCCCCAGCGACACAAGATACAGGTCACAGTTGCTTCACCCAACTGACGAAAACTTACTATTCATGTGTCTAGCCCTATTAGTCATCTACACAAGCTCCAATGAGTCTTTTATGGTTGCATTTGTGCAATATATACTATTTTCTCATGAGGTGTCTGATTCATCTCCATGGAAACAAGAATTACCCTAATGACCCTAAGTATTGCGACAGACAAGAATTACCATAATGATCCTAAGTATTGCGACAGACAAGAACTACCATAATGACCCTAAGTATTGTGACAGACAAGAACTACTATAATGACCCCAAGTATTATGACAGACAAGAATTACCATAATGATCCTAAGTATTGTGACAGACAAGAACTACCATAATGATCCTTAGTATTGTGACAGACAAGAATTACCATAATGATCCTAAGTATTGTGACAGACAAGAACTACTATAATGTCCCCAAGTATTATGACAGACAAGAATTACCATAATGACCCCAAGTATTGCGACAGACAAGAACTACCATAATGATCCTAAGTATTGTGACAGACAAGAATTACCATAATGATCCTTAGTATTGTGACAGACAAGAATTACCATAATGATCCTAAGTATTGCGACAGACAAGAATAACCATAATGATCCTAAGTATTGTGACAGACAAGAACTACTATAATGACCCCAAGTATTATGACAGACAAGAATTACCATAATGACCCCAAGTATTGCGACAGACAAGAACTACCATAATGATCCTAAGTATTGTGACAGACAAGAATTACCATAATGATCCTTAGTATTGTGACAGACAAGAATTACCATAATGATCCTAAGTATTGTGACAGACATGAATTACCATAATGATCCTAAGTATTGTGACAGACATGAATTACCATAATGATCCTTAGTATTGTGACAGAAAAGAATTACCATAATGACCCTAAGTATTGCGACAGACAAGAATTACCATAATGATCCTAAGTATTGTGACAGACATGAATTACCATAATGATCCTAAGTATTGTGACAGACAAGAATTACCATAATGATCCTAAGTATTGTGACAGACAAGAACTACCATAATGATCCTAAGTATTGTGACAGACAAGAATTACCATAATGACCCTAAGTATTGCGACAGACAAGAACTACCATAATGATCCTTAGTATTGTGACAGACAAGAATTACCATAATGATCCTTAGTATTGTGACAGACAAGACTTACCATAATGATCCTTAGTATTGTGACAGACAAGACCTCCGTTAATGATCCTAAGTATTGTGACAGACAAGAATTACTATAATGATCCTAAGTATTGTGACAGACAAGAATTACTATAATGATCCTAAGTATTGTGACAGACAAGAACTACTATAATGACCCTAAGTATTGCGACAGACAAGAATTACCATAATGATCCTTAGTATTGTGACAGACAAGAACTACCATAATGATCCTTAGTATTGTGACAGACAAGAACTACCATAATGACCCTAAGTATTGTGACAGACAAGAATTACTATAATGATCCTAAGTATTGTGACAGACAAGAATTACCATAATGACCCTAAGTATTGCGACAGACAAGAACTACCATAATGATCCTTAGTATTGTGACAGACAAGAATTACCATAATGATCCCAAGTATTGTGACAGACAAGAATTACCATAATGATCCTAAGTATTGTGACAGACAAGAACTACCATAATGATCCTAAGTATTGTGACAGACAAGAATTACCATAATGATCCTTAGTATTGTGACAGACAAGAATTACCATAATGATCCTTAGTATTGTGACAGACAAGAATTACCATAATGATCCTAAGTATTGTGACAGACAAGAATTACCATAATGATCCTTAGTATTGTGACAGACAAGAACTACCATAATGACCCTAAGTATTGTGACAGACAAGAATTACTATAATGATCCTAAGTATTGTGACAGACAAGAATTACCATAATGACCCTAAGTATTGCGACAGACAAGAACTACCATAATGATCCTTAGTATTGTGACAGACAAGAATTACCATAATGATCCCAAGTATTGTGACAGACAAGAATTACCATAATGATCCTAAGTATTGTGACAGACAAGAACTACCATAATGATCCTAAGTATTGTGACAGACAAGAATTACCATAATGATCCTTAGTATTGTGACAGACAAGAATTACCATAATGATCCTTAGTATTGTGACAGACAAGAATTACCATAATGATCCTAAGTATTGTGACAGACAAGAATTACCATAATGATCCTAACTATTGTGACAGACAAGAATTACCATAATGATCCTTAGTATTGTGACAGACAAGAATTACCATAATGATCCTTAGTATTGTGACAGACAAGAACTACCATAATGATCCTTAGTATTGTGACAGACAAGAATTACTATAATGATCCTATGGATTGTGACAGACAAGAACTACTATAATGACCCTAAGTATTGCGACAGACAAGAATTACCATAATGATCCTAAGTATTGTGACAGACAAGAATTTCCATAATGATCCTAAGTATTGTGACAGACAAGAATTACCATAATGATCCTAAGTATTGTGACAGACAAGAATTACCATAACGATCCTAAGTATTGTGACAGACAAGAATTACCATAATGATCCTAAGTATTGTGACAGACAAGAACTACCATAATGATCCTAAGTATTGTGACAGACAAGAATTACCATAATGATCCTAAGTATTGTGACAGACAAGAATTACCATAATGATCCTTAGTATTGTGACAGACAAGAATTACCATAATGATCCTAAGTATTGTGACAGACAAGAATTACCATAATGACCCTTAGTATTGTGACAGACAAGAACTACCATAATGACCCTAAGTATTGTGACAGACAAGAATTACCATAATGATCCTTAGTATTGTGACAGACAAGAATTACTATAATGATGCTAAGTATTGCAACAGACAAGAATTACCATAATGATGCTAAGTATTGTGACAGACAAGAATTACCATAATGATCCTAAGTATTGTGACAGACATGAATTACCATAATGATCCTAAGTATTGTGACAGACATGAATTACCATAATGATCCTAAGTATTGTGACAGACAAGAATTACCATAATGATCCTAAGTATTGTGACAGACAAGAATTACCATAATGATCCTAAGTATTGTGACAGACAAGTATTACCATAATGACCCTAAGTATTGTGACAGACAAGAATTACCATAATGATCCTAAGTATTGTGACAGACAAGAACTACCATAATGATCCTAAGTATTGTGACAGACAATAATTACCATAATGATCCTAAGTATTGTGACAGACAAGAATTACCATAATGATCCTAAGTATTGTGACAGACAAGATATACCATAATGACCCTAAGTATTGTGACAGACAAGACCTACCATTATGATCCTTAGTATTGTGACAGACAAGAACTACCATAATGATCCTTAGTATTGTGGCAGACAATAATTACCATAATGACCCCAAGTATTGGGACAGACAAGAACTACTATAATGATCCTAAGTATTGTGACAGACATAAACTACCATAATGATCCTAAGTATTGTGACAGACAAGAATTACCATAATGACCCCAAGTATTGTGACAGACAAGAACTACTATAATGATCCCAAGTATTGTGACAGACAAGAACTACTTTAATGACCCTAAGTATTGTGACAGACATGAACTACCATAATGACCCCAAGTATTGTGACAGACATAAACTACCATAATGATCCTAAGTATTGTGACAGACAAGAATTACCATAATGACCCTAAGTATTGTGACAGACAAGAACTACTATAATGATCCTAAGTATTGTGACAGACAAGAATTACCATAATGATCCTAAGTATTGTGACAGACAAGAATTACCATAATGACCCTAAGTATTGTGACAGACAAGAACTACCATAATGATCCTAAGTATTGTGACAGACATGAATTACCATAATGACCCTAAGTATTGTGACAGACAAGAATTACCATAATGATCCTAAGTATTGTGACAGACAAGAACTACTATAATGATCCTAAGTATTGTGACAGACAAGAATTACCATAATGATCCTAAGTATTGTGACAGACATGAATTACCATAATGACCCTAAGTATTGTGACAGACAAGAATTACCATAATGACCCTAAGTATTGTGACAGACAAGAACTACTATAATGATCCTAAGTATTGTGACAGACATGAATTACCATAACGATCCTATGGATTGTGACAGACAAGAACTACCATAATGATCCTAAGTATTGTGACAGACAAGAATTACCATAATGATCCTAAGTATTGCGACAGACAAGAACTACCATAATGATCCTTAGTATTGTGACAGACAAGAATTACCATAATGATCCTAAGTATTGTGACAGACAAGAACTACCATAATGATCCTTAGTATTGTGACAGACAAGAATTACCATAATGATCCTAAGTATTGTGACAGACAAGAATTACCATAACGATCCTAAGTATTGTGACAGACAAGAATTACCATAATGATCCTTAGTATTGTGACAGACAAGAATTACCATAATGATCCTAAGTATTGCGACAGACAAGAACTACCATAATGATCCTTAGTATTGTGACAGACAAGAATTACCATAATGATCCTAAGTATTGTGACAGACAAGAATTACCATAACGATCCTAAGTATTGTGACAGACAAGAACTACCATAATGATCCTAAGTATTGTGACAGACAAGAACTACCATAATGATCCTTAGTATTGTGACAGACAAGAATTACCAATGATCCTAAGTATTGTGACAGACAAGAACTACCTTAATGATCCTAAGTGTTGTGACAGACAAGAATTACCATAATGATCCTAAGTATTGTGACAGACAAGAATTACCATAATGATCCTAAGTATTGTGACAGACAAGAACTACCATAATGATCCTAAGTATTGTGACAGACAAGAATTACCATAATGATCCTAAGTATTGTGACAGACAAGAACTACTATAATGACCCTAACTATTGTGACAGACAAGAATTACCATAATGATCCTAAGTATTGTGACAGACAAGAATTACCATAATGATCCCAAGTATTGTGACAGACAAGAACTACCATAATGATCCTAAGTATTGCGACAGACAAGAATTACCATAATGATCCTAAGTATTGTGACAGACAAGAATTACCATAATGATCCTAAGTATTGTGACAGACATGAATTACCATAATGATCCTAACTATTGTGACAGACAAGAATTACCATAATGATCTTAAGTATTGTGACAGATAAATCTGAGCAAACAGTGCAGACCCAGATCAGACAATCTGATCAAGATCTACCCTGTTTGCCATTCCATTTGCTCCTTTTCCTGGTGTATGAATGTCATTTGATGTGTCACCAGTAACAATTCTGATTCTGATTTGGGCTTCTTGCTAGACCAGCAAACATATTTATTGTTTATATAGGAGAATTACAGCAAGTTCTCAGGGTGTTAGAGTTTTTAGGATTTTTATGGTACGAATAGAAATCTAAAAAAAATCTTGCTGTTTCAGGGGGAGAGAGATGAAACACCTGAACCCAACTTGACCCAGTGCCATGATGATGCTGTTGCATTATATGAGGTAAGTATAAAACCTGGGAACCAGCCAGACATGTCATTGAAGCAAGATTTGGGCCATGATGTTGGATATAGGGATCAACCATGGTTTTTCATGCATTAACATTTGCCGGATCCCGAGGAAGCTGTTTGAACATGAGGCCGCTAGGCAGAATGTTCAAATATCTTCCGAGGGATCCGGCAAATGTTAATGCAATGAAATAACCATGGATGATCGCTGTTCTTGCATAACTTAAGAATCCGACAGCAAATTTTGACGAAAACGCCCAAAAGCTCCATACAAATTCCATATAAACTCTTCAAATGCGACAGGCAAACCAAAACGGCGGCCAGTTAAGAATGATGTTTACATTGACGTTGTCATGCAGTGACGTCATCATAGAACCCTAAAACGCTACGTTCAGGGCGATAATGTTACGTCGCTCAACGTAACGTAAACAAAGCAAGGCCCGTCTTGTGATATCAAAAGCTCAAAATCCATGTTCAAACAGCACGCGAATTTCATGATTTGAACATGTTTTTTGCTGTTTGAGCACAGCTTTCGGTCCATTTGACAATGGCTTCAAACAGCCATGCGCATAGATTTTTATGCAAGAACAAAGTTTCAACCCTATTGGGAGGTCCCTGATGACTCCTCATACTAAGAGATACCGTTCTTGCTGTGAGTTACCGTTCTTGCTGTAGACAACCAGGCTGATCTTTAACAGAATTTTAACCTTTAAAATGCCGATCACAACAATTGTTGTCTGCTTTGTAGTCTGTCGTATACTTTAAAAGTCTTTGTTATTGCAAACAGTGTGGACCAGATCAGACTGCTCCTGTTGGAACAGTCTGATCTGGTGGGTCCACACAGTGTTTGCCTGTATGCAAAAATATTTTTAAAAAGGTTTGCAAGAAGATTCAGCAGACAACATAAACAACATTTTCATTTGCAGTTTTTCTTGGCATTGTAAGGGTGAACGTACTCAAGCATTAGTTATGTTCTTGACTTGAGGAGAAGTACATTGAAACAATGTTTACTTCGTTCTTTTATACATAAAGATTAATTATTACTAAATTTTAAAAACCCTGAATGGCTTCATCTGTCAGTTATAAAGTGATGAAAATGATCAAAATTGTGCTAAAAAACTAAGGCTGACACGTATAATCGATTAATCGATCGATAAATTCCACAAAAATGATTATCATTTCTGATTTGCTTTTAATCGATTACTTGATTGGTAAAATTAACTACCTAAAGTTATGCCTAAAATAGCTGTATGAGTGGCAAACAGTGCAGACTCTGATGAGACGCCGCAGAATGTGGCGTCTCATCTGGGTCTACACTGTTTGCTCAGGCCTGTCTGTTCAAATATACATATGGTTAAGTGCAACATGTGGTAAGGGTCATGCTGGGACAGAAAGCCTGGCAGGTAAAATTATGACAAAAACCTTAGCGATTACTAATCGATTATCGACCGCAATGACACGGCTGTTAATTGATTAACTTTTCAGCTCCGATTAGCCAGCCCTATTAAAAACATGTCTGGTGTGGTCAGCATTGTGGGACAAGGAAGAATTATCTTACAAATCTGCATGATATGCACGGAAAAACATTGGGCTGCATAGTGCTTCTGGGCAGAGCTGAATCTGACCAAACATTAGGGTACTAGTAAACTGCTTAGAAGCTCCTAAGTCTGCCAAGGCAAAATTGTGCAAGTTGGACCCTTGTTACTCTGGGCAGTAGGACTTGAGAGGTCATTTCATGTTTCAGGCCAGATTTACTTTTTGTTGTGCAAGCCTTGTCAAAAAAAACCTGGTTTTGTCAATTGTGAACAACAAAGGCCCAGCATGGTTAGCTTAACAAGCTTTTTAAGTGGTAAAATTATTAAATGAGCCCAGCCAAGCGAATTTGTGTCTTCGAGCATTCCGTTGTGACAAATTTTAACTGCGCATGCCCAGCCATTCAGAGAGGCCAGGGATATGGCTTTCTGTCTGAAGGTTCCTCTTGATTCACCACTTGTATGAGCGAGCAGCCAAGGTTCTGGTGAGACTGCGCGGATGCGCAGGCTCGCCTGAACCTTCGCTGCTCGCATAGGCGATAAGTACCAAAGTCGCAGCTGCTACTCACATCTTTTCACCAAAAATTTTAACATGTTTGTCCAATTTAGTGATCAAAGTTTGAACAATACATTAACTATCAACATTGTTAGTTTTGAACAACTGGACAGTCTGCACATTTGTGCAACACATTTGTGCAGACAGATCAGCGCCTTTGTTTTCACTGTTTGTATAGTATATTACCTCCAGTTTTAACCCATAAAATGCCAGTCACGACAATTGTCATCTGCTTTGCCATCTGCCGGTTACTGTAGTAATTTTTTTAAAACAGTGTGGACCCAGATCAGACTGCTCCTGTAGGAACAGTCTGATCTGGGCCACACTGTTTGCCTTTAAGAAAAAAAATATTTTTAAAAAGTTTGCCAAAAAAAAAATCAGCAGACGACATAAGCAGATAACATTTTCAGATGTAGTTTTTCTTGGTGTCTTAAGCAGGGTGGGGGATCACGTGGTTTTATACGTCATCAAATATGGCCGACAAGGTCTAGAAACCTTTCACATCAGATATATTTTTGGTCGTTTATAAGTCCTTAGATGTAAATATTGGAATAATATACTGTGCAGAGTACGACAAATAGTAATTAAGGCAAGACAGTGTACTTCAAAGTATCAAAAGATCTTTTTTGATTGAGTTTAATCGTTTCCAAGTTGACAATGACTTATTATTACGGGGATTCCGTACACTGTTCTTGAACTTTCACGAATGGAACAGGAAATTTAGCCGTATTTACCAGAATAAAGTCTGGAATCACGCCTTCTGGCAACTCTTTTCATCAACAAAATTAGTGTATTTATAAAATTTGACCAGTCAAATCTGTATTCCCGCTGAAATTGAGCGTTTTTGTCCAGCTTGATCACGTACATCTGTTCAATGTCAATGATCAAGTGCACTGATACTTTGAAGTTAATAAGATCTCGTGCACTGTAGTTAAATATTCGGCTTTAGTTAGCTTCCTAAACTAGGGCCAGATCCCCTAAAGATGGGTTCGGTTGCGTTGGTTCTCTTTCAATGTTAGATAACCCGTCTAGAAAGTAATGTCTCAGTGATCTACTTTGTTATTCGTAGGTCACGCAATGATGAACTCATTATGAAAAAGGTTTAAGTTGATGATTTATTCTTTATCATCATTAAACAAAAGAAACCATTTTTAGCGAGAAACCAATAATAAATTCAGTCAGTTTTACCTTTCAAATTCAGTTGATATATTCAGAAGTTGGGTTAGAAATTGGAGCGATCTCAGTCATATACCAAGGTTCAATATTGGTCTTAAATCTCTTCTGCAACAAGGTCTATCGGAGCCCGAATTTTATGGTGACTTAGTATATAAATTGAAAAAAATATATAACCGCAATGACTTCAGCGCCCAATTTCGTAAAATCATTCTTCGATATAAAACGATTGGGTACAACATAAATGTTATACGACAGACTGCATGCATGGTAGTTAACCAATCACGGTTGATAACTTTGCTACCCTCTTTAATTGCATACCGGTGGGTCAGGCCTCAGATTCTATGACGGTTCCAGCGTAAAGGCTTATTGAGACTTAGAGAGATCTAATTCAAGGTAATGTTGGTTGGTGCCTGATGCTCTATCTCTGGTCGGGCCCATCGGAGTCCAACTGTTGGTGTTCTTTTGCTCCAGCATTTCAGTGGTTTCTTGCTGTCGAGTCCTCACCGTTGTGTCATTTCTGTGGTTGTTTGATTAGGAGGCCTTCATACGGACTGAACAAATTATTTGTCTAAATCGCGACGGAAGTAGGGGCAAGGATTGTGGCCACGTAAAATCGATTTAAGCCCCACAGTGGAATTCGTTTCTGCTGACCGTTCAAAGGCGGTTCTTCTGTCGCTATATTTGTTATGGTTTGTCTTTGGGTGTTTGTGTCTCTTATATTATTTTATTTTGGCTAACCTATTGGCCATTTTGTGCGAACGTAACTGTCCTTTTGGCTTTCCGCTAGATGTTTTGATTAGGTCTATTGTTTCATGTTTGTTTTTCTTTCCCTTTGGTGTCTCTGATTGATGCTGTGGGTTAATTGTATCGATTCCTGATCATTGCCTCCACTTCTATTTCACAAAAAGTAAATCACCATATTCGGACTCGGATGACCTAGTTATATGAAGAATATTAAATAATTCTACGCTTGAAAAATCGAGAATTATTCAATACAATTACAGCGATTTCTACCGCGGCGGAAGATGCGGATGGAGGTCGGGCCCCGTAAAACTGGTGTAAACCCGGCAGTAATTATAACTGGCCGCCAAAAGAATTTTTTTACGTATTAATTCCAAATGTGCCATTATGACAAGCATTGTTGTTACTCCAAACACCGGTTGATGTCGGGGAATAGAATGACTGCCTGATGACGTAGGAAGTATAGTGATCTTTATCCTGGCTTTCCTACTAAGCGTCCGCAATGAGCATGGTTTCCAAAACGTATTTATGAGCCACTGCTCAAGATGGTATATATTATGTTTGAATAGAAGCTTAAAAATACAAGAGAAGGAGGTTTTATTAACCGTAAGGCGATGGACTTCCAGCCTTCATGCGGACTGAACAAATAAATTGTCTCAACAGGGCGAAGATTGCGGCCACTTAAAATCGATTTAAGCCCCCACCCCCTCCCTACCACTCAAGTAGAATTATTTTAACTGACCGTTCCATGGCTTTTTTATTCATGGCTTACTTTTTGTTATTGTTCATCGAATGTATGTATCGCTTTTATGTTTTATTTCGGATAGTCAATTGGGTTTTCTCTATTGTTGTTTCCATAAGAGTCTGGGTCTAGTTACTTCATGTTTGTGTTTCTTTCCCTTTTGATGTCTCTGATGGAAGCTGTAAGTCAATTGTGTAGATTCTGGATCGTTGCTTCAATTCTATTTTTTTAATTCATCCAGTACAAATACCTTTAAAAGTCATATATGTATTTATTTATATTGTTGTTTGTTACTTGCTGTGTGTGTCGCTTGTGTCTTTTTGTTTTGGATGGCCGTGTGGCCGTTTTTCGGGAGGGTGGCTGTCCTTGTGGCCTTCCTTTGTTTAGGTTTCCATTATGGTTTGGTCGCTTCATGTTTGTGTTTCTTTCCCCTTGGTGTCTTTGATGGGTGGAGTAAGTTAATTGTATCGATTCCTGATCTTTGTTTTACTTCTACTTTATCTTACAGTTTTAACTTGACAGTGTTTCGTCTTCGTCTGTCAGGCATACATAATTTTTGTTTTAACAGAACCTTTGTGTACCGCATCCTAAGAAAACCGGTTAACAAACTAGAAGAAAAGTGATATAAAGAGCAAAACGGTGAATATGTTGAGGAGGTACCTAAGATGGACTAAAATGGTGTAAAGAAACCAGACAGTTGTTTAAATATAAAGTTAGATAGGCCAATTTATGTATGGATCTACTACGTACTTTCCCCTTTTCATAACATTCTACCCCCAATTTAAACCAACAGATAAATTGCTGAGCATTTTACTCCCTACTTTTGAACTAAAATAATCATTTACACAGCTATTGAGATTAATTACACAGTTTTACAGACATTTTGAGTTAAAAGAAATATCGCCATATCTTGATTGCATTTTAAAAGAATGATTTAAAAAAGAAATATTTCCAGTCATATGTTTTCGAATACATCTGGCAAGATTGGAGACGGACCTTCCATCTCTGGATTTGGAATAGGAGACACTTATTCGTTTTTGGTAAGATGAAGAAATGATCCCGTGCACTGCGCTCAATGTAGTTTGATCTCGCACACTGCATTACCAAACTGAGTTCTTAGTACACATGAATAATTCACACAGCATTACATTTCGCTATAGAACTTAAATGAATGGCGATTTACTAGTATGTTGCAATGTTTTAAATACCGGAGTGTCTCCAGCAGCAGTCATCTAAGATTTTATAGCTGTTTAACCTATAATTCTACGAGTATCACAGTTTTGTGAAATTGACTGTCTATTATCTGTACTCTCAACACTTAAAACCAAGAAAGGAAGGAATAAAATGAGTACTCCGTAAGAACAATAAATGTTTTCTAACAACCCAAAGCGGGTCAGACCATCACGAAAAAACGCCTATATAATTTGGACACCTTCCAATCCCACATTTATATAGTTAAAGTGGGATTTAAGAGATGTACATTATGTTTCTTATTTCTGCTCAAAAACATAGTAGAGTGTGGGTACTATGTTTTGAGCAGAAATAGAAAAAATATCACAATTTTCATCTTAAAATTTCATTTTTTTTGCCACAAATTGGCATTGTATTTGTATAGACATGTTTTCGTAATGCAGCCCAGTTTCGGATACTAAAGTATTATCAGTTACCCTGTTAAGATTGAAGACGCAAACCAATGGCAAAGTGTGCTGAAATTTCCTTAAAAGTTTCAAATGGACAGTTGTTTCATTAAAAGTTTCAAAGGGTCAGTTGTTCGAAAGACTGTGGTATAAACAAAAACGTCCCGAATAACAGTAGTTTAGTTACTTGAGTCTAAACCATTCGTAAGTTATCAGAATATGCATAAAGATCTCGAAGGACCAATAAGCTAAATATGGTGCAAAAATCTTGGTTTTCGAGCGAAGCAAAATTATATGAATGGGTCTCGACTTTTGCTGAGTGGGGTCAGATAAACATGTTGGTAAGAATTTCAGTTTTGAAATGAACACGTATAACAAACTTTTCGACCGCCCAAATAGGTTAAAGCGTGTTAGGCAGCGCTATGTTAAGTAATATCGTGTACACACTAGAAAAGCTAATGCAAATTAACTTATTACATGAGTATTCTGCATTTACTTAATGCACATAGAAGTTTCTATAGTAGGGACTAAAATCGTACAGTAACTTATTTCACAGTCTGTCTTTGAGTAAAATCTTAATAAGCATTGCGTACACTCGGTGGCATAACTTTAAGTGTAATTACTTATTACACATTAGTGCCTGACAGGTTGTTTGCCTCACTGGGCGGTATGACGTTGTTCCAGCTGACAAGGCATCTAACAATATTGTGTTTGTTTGCAAAGCACACTATATAAACTGCTTAAAAGAAGAGCTTGGTTTGAGCACTATGACAGGCAACCCAATATATAATCTTTCTTCTTCGTCCAAAGATGAAATTCTGCGAAACCACCAATCGGTGATGCTTTCGTTTGGAATTTCCCTTCCAGAGGAAGATATGGAACTTACAAAGTTGTACTGGATTCCTAAGCTCCACAAGAATCCATACAAGCAGAGATATATCGCGGGCTCAGCTAAGGGCTCAACCAAGCCTCTTTCACAGATTCTAACACGAATCCTGATGCAGTTAAAGATGGCCTTCGGAAATATTGTGACACTGCATATGCAGGGAGTGATGTGAATCAGATGTGGATCTTGAAAAACTGCAAAGAGCTTGTAGAACATCTTCTGGCACAGTCTTTTCTCTCAGTAAACAGCATAAAAAAATCTCTTTCGATTTCTCAACACTCTACACAACTATTCCTCATGATAAATTGAAATCTAAACTCAAGGAAATCATAAATCAATGTTTTTACCACAAAAATGGTAACCGTCGCTACCAGTATGTTGTTCTTGGCTACAAAGACACATACTTCGTTCGAGATCACTCTGATGCACCACAAAAGTTCACTGATGCAGATGTCATAAGGATGCTGGAATATCTAATTGACAATATTTTCGTGGAGTTCAGTGGCCTATTATTTCAGCAAACAATTGGCATACCAAAGGGTAGTAATTGTGCACCGTTGCTTGCCGATTTGTTCTTGTACTCGTATGAGGCGGAGTTTGTACAAGGTTTCCTCAAAGCAGGCAAGAAACGCCTTGCACAACAATTCAATTTCACCTAAAGATATATAGATGAAAAATGCTAAATTCGCAGAGTACTTGGAATTAATCTATCCACGTGAACTCGAAATTAAGGAAACAACAGACACTGCAACCTCCTCCTCATACTTGATTGTTATCTCTATATTGAGAATGGGAAGCTTTATACTAGGCTGTACGATAAACGAGATGACTTCAATTTTCCCATTGTTAACTTTCCCTTCCTGAGCAGTAATATCCCGTCTGCACCAGCATATGGAGTTTACGTTTCACAGTTAATCCGTTATGCTAGAGGCTGTTCCAAGTATCAGGACTTTGTGGAACGTGGGAAGGTGCTCACTACCAAGTTGTTACGCCAGGGGCATCAAAAACAAACTGGTATCAACACTAAAGAAGTTCTATGGGAGGCACCATGATCTTGTTGATCCGTACAATGTGGCCATTTTCAGAATTTTTTCTGATATATTTGCCAATGGAAAGCCATAGGAAGACCTCCAAAATCTCGGAAATACCCTTCTCGTCATTTACACCTTTTCTTCGTTCGGGTCGATGGGCATGGTGGGCGAAGCTTGCTTACCAAGTAATGCTTACTATCCGCGGACGCCAGATTACACTCTTCTGGAATCCATGTCTGTTGATCTGAACATTGATATTTGCCATTTTGTCTATGCACTAATGATTTTGGATTAACGCTTTGGTACTACGACCTAAACTACATTTACGCGATGTCACTAATTCTGCAGGTGTAAAGATATACTACTTTCCCGTTTTTGATCGGGAAGTATTATCATATTCTGGTGTTACGTTTCCACGCCTTTAATGGTGTGAGTAAATGTAATGTACATGATGTTGCGCACATGTAACAGTAAACTTCTGCACGACAATCATTAAATAGACAGAATGGAATATATGGCAACAAATAATATCATGGGGGTTGGAAATTGCCCTTTATACTTATCTTTACCGGAATGCAAGTCTAAGGTTTCGGGATGATAATGGAGCTTCGGTTTGATAACGCGGGCCATAACCAAAACTCCATGCTCCATGCGATAATCTTTAAGAATAATATAAGTATTGTTTGGCAGTGCACGGTATCATTTATGGGGTATGCAGTGTACGTGATCATTTATTAGTAGTTTTCAAATTTAATGGAGCTAGAATTTGTTTTCGCAATTTTTATGGTTGAAGAGGGGAAAACTTCACTCACCAAATTTGTTTTCCACTTTTAAGTAAGATCTTGTCACTTTTCAGGTGTCATCACTTCGACAATATGGAAAGGACCCGTGTTAAATGTAAAACAAATGTACCCCTTCCCCAACCCCTGTTTTAGCTCATCTGTCACAAAGTGACGAGATCACTTTTCGTCAGTCGTGCGTACGTGCGTGGGTGCGTCCGTCCGTAAACAATTTCTTCAAACGACATCTAGTACACCTCTACCAAGATTTTCAAATTATCGCCATGGGGCCGAAAAATGCAGCCACCCGGGGCCCTTTGGTTTTACATAGTCTTACATAGGGAAAAGCTTTAAAAATCTTCGCGTCTGAAACCAGAAGGCTCAGGTGTTTGAGTTTTGGTATAAAGCTTCGCCTTGTGGAGTGGACCTCTATCATGATTGTTCGAATTATAGCCATTTGGCCAAAACTGCCCCCGCCCCAGGGCCCTTTAGATTAACATAGACTTATACAGCGAAACCTTAAAAAGTCTAATCTGAAACCAGAAGGGTCAGGTGTTTGATATATGGTATGAAGCTTCGTCTTGTGGACCTCTATCAAGATTGTTTAAATTATAGCCATGGGACCAAAATGCCCCCGCCTCGGGCCCCCTTTTGTTTTACATTGACTTACATAGGAAAAATCTTTAAAAAAAATCTTCTCCTCAGAAACCACAAGTCCCAGGACTTTGGTATTTGATGTGTAGCTTCATGTAGTGGACGTCTATCAAACTATAGACCTGGGCCAAAAATGTCCTCACTCTGGGGCCCTTTGGTTTTACATTGACTTATGCAGGAAAAATCTTTAAACTATTTTGTTTCTGAAACCGCAAGATTTTTGGTGTGAAGCTTCATTTAGTGGACCTCTATCAAGATTGTTCAAATTATAGCCCTGGGACCCTTTGAGTTTTACTTTGACTTATGTAGGAAATATCTTTAAAAATCTTCTTCTCTGAAACCGCAAGTGTGTGTGTGTGCGTGCGTGCGTGCATGCGTGTGTGTGTGCGTGTATGAATTCGGGTTAAACGTCGCTTTCAACATTTTTTCGACGGTGTCTGGTTGCGACAGGTGTTCAAATTATAGCCCTGGGGCCAAAAAAAAAACTTGTTTTACATAGACATATATTGGGAAAACGTTTGAAAAGCTTTTGGTCTGAAACCAGAAGGTCAAGGTCTTTGATATTTGGTATGAAGCTTGGTCTTGTGGATTTCTTCAAAGTTTGCTCAAATTAAATCCCTGGGGCCAAATCTGGCCCGGCCCAGGGGCCCATAGGTTTTATTTAGACGTATATAAGGAAACCCTTTAAAATCCATAGGTTTTATTTAGACGTATATAAGGAAACCCTTTAAAAATCGTCTTGTTTGAAACCAGAAGGTTCCGGTCTTTGATATTTGGTATTAAGCTTCACCTGTTAGACCTCCCTCAAGATTATGCAAATTATAGCCCTGGGGCCATTAATGGCCCACCCCGGGGCCCACTTGTTACATTATAGATCAGGTGGGCGATCCAATGCCATCATGACCCTCTTGTTTAGAGAGGGACTTTTACCCGGCATTAAGATGACATGACATCTCAATCCCTGCCGCCCAGTTAAATCAATAGGGTTTATATGCATAAATGGTCCAACTTGCAACACTTTTTCTGGCAATGTTTGAACCTCTTACCGGTTAACCAGAACTCATGTGCGGTTGGTTTCAGCTCTGCGTGGACCCATCATGCAGCCAATCTATTTCTTCTATCTATCTACCTATCTTCTTATACTGAGTCGGTAATATCTGGCCATTACCTCAGTTAGGTGGGTGGCTAAATTTAGAATTTAGCATAAAAATCATCACTGGATGAGCCCTTAAAACTATTTACAATTCAAACACAGAGGTATCCTAAAACGCATACCTCTGAGTCCCAGTCTTATACTGTGTGGGCTTTGAATTCCTCTGCGGTCTTGGCATTCACCACAGAAGATGGAACTCTGTTCCACTGAGGAATAGTTCGAGGGAAGAAAGAGTTTTTCAGGGCACTCTTATAGGACTGGTACCTACGATACTATGAGTTATTCGCTCTTAATGCCCTTGTCCTGGTTGACACTGTTGCACGGGTCAAGTACCTATCTTTGTTAACTGATACTGTGCCAGAATGTATCTTGTAGAAGAAGATTAAGGAGGACTGCTCACGACGGGTCTCAAGGGATGGCCACTGTAGCTCATCAAGCATGTCACCGACGCTACTTCTATTTTGCATTCGTCCGCAGGTCCATCGAGCAGCAGTCCTCTGCACTATATCCACCTGCTGAATCTGAGTTTTAATATAGGGATGCTAAATGGGTGATGCCTATTAAAGTTGAGGGCGAACCACTGTTTTATATGCAACACCCTTTGTCTGCCGAGGTGCAAAAGCTAAATTACGTCTAAGGAACCGTAAGGTCCAAGTTGCTTTAGATGCTATTTCCGAGATATGTTGTCCCCAATCGAGATCGTCAGTGATGGTGATACCAAGATATTTGGCGGAATGAACCTGCTCCAAAGTTTGCTGGTGAAATGTATAATCATACTTAATTTGCTTGTCCGGAAGGTGTAGTGACACCCTCATTGAATGGCATTTGGCCACATTGAATTTCATCCGCCAATCTGCTTCCCATTTTGCAAGTCGATCAAGGTCAGCTTGTAAAATGCGACAGTCAGAAGAAGAATATATGTCCCTTTACAGGACACAGTCATCAGCAAACAAACATATTATCAGGGAGATCATTGATGAATTACAAAAAGAAGACCGGTCCAAGGACCGAACCTTGTGGGACACTGGATAAACAGGGACTGGATACGACACTTGGCCATCAAGTACAACTTATTGAGAGCACCCAGAGAGCCACCAGCTAATACAACTATGTGTGGATCCTCTTATCCCATAGTAGTCCAATTTGTACAATAGCCTTCTGTGAGGTACCTTGTCAAAGGCCTTGGCGAAATCCATGATGATCAAGTCCGTCTGTTTGTGGCCAAGTTTATGGCCCCAACCAGATTGCTCACAGCGTCATAAAAGATTTGAACTAGAGTTTCGAAAGACCTTTGACTTCGGAAACCATGTTGACAGTCAGCAAGAAAGCTTTCAAAGGCATAGTGCTTGTTAATGCTGCTAACTAATAAATGCTCCAGGGCTTTGCAACAGGTGCATGTTAGCGACACTTGTCTATAATTTGCTGCATCATACCCACCCCCTCCCCCCCCCCCCCCCCACACACACACCCATGGGCCAAGGCGGAAAATCCTTCAAATAATCTCTGACAGACAATTTGAAAAATGAACCATAAAGCCACCTCTCATACTCTTGAAAATTGCAGTGCACCTGATCATCGTGCTGCGAAGTAGTGTACTTGATCGACTTCTAAAAACTTCTCCTTAATCGTAAGCATGAAATGTTAATTTTAAAGTTTTAGTCTTGCAATAACCATCTCTGTACAACTGCTCATTTTCAAACAGAAATAATATTAGTATGTTAGTAGCACATAATAAAATTCCAATTTTGTTTTCTAAAATTCAAGAACAGTGCACTAGATCCCCGCATTTTTTAGTGTTTTTCCAACTTAGAAGTGATTAAACTGGAACAATGAGAATCTGCCCCGAGAAATTTTGACCTAAGCATGAAGTGATCCTTATTTGTCGTACTCTGCGTCATATTCCAAAACATTAAAAATTGAAATACAGGACTACAAGTGGAAAATCTTATTTGAATCGACACGTTTTCAGTACTGGAAGCCATTTTGTATGACGTTTTAAACCACGTGATCCCCCACCTTGTTAAGGGTAAAGACTATTCCTAAAGTATGTATAGCTGTGCAGACCGGTTATGTGAGCATTGTTAATTGTTTCTAAACTACGTTCAGAAAATCTGAATCATCGATTTTTTTCGTTTCTCGCTTTTGATACTCATTTTAGCCCATACATAACTGTTGGAAAGTTCTAGACCTCACCCTCCACCGATTTCTCCAGCAAGTCGTATGCCTCTGCGACAGCTAGGAAAGGCTGTGATTATTTGGAGAAAATTGCAAAATCTATATTTTCTGTCACAGACTAAGACATTCTGACAGGTTTGACACACCCTTTTAAACCATATATAGAGGTGGTTACTGCTCTTGTACATCACAAGGGCGTCTATGTTTTATTTGCACGATCACTCTATGGAAAAATCATTAGATGTGACACCACATCTGATATCGGTATTTTTTTTTTTTGATGACTGTTGACAGCACATTGCGCTAGTGACTCCACGTTCCTAGTGAGCCTCTATATAGCCATTTGAATATAAGGTTTGTTGCAATTGCATATCTATTTATCAAGTGCATCACATGGATTTGAATATTTATTATTTTACCTGACAATAATCATCAAATGGACTTAGTCTGTGATCTCATTTTTTTGTTTTGCAATTTTCTCCAAATAATCACAGCCTTTCCTGACTGTCGCAGAGGCATACAACTTACTGGAGAAATCGGCGGAGGGTGAGGTCTAAAACTTTCCCATAGTGATATATGAGCTAAAATGAGTATTAAAAGTAAGAAACGAAAAAATCGATGATTCTGATTTTCTAAACAGAGTTTAGAATATACAATATTTAAAATTTTATTTTTGTTGAAAAAATGTGATAAGCTACTCACATTTTGTTTTCAGCAAAAATATAAGTTTATTTGCCGTATTAAATGATCAAAGTTTTAACAATTTGTTAACTAACGATGTTGCTAGTTTTGAACAACCAGCTGCTGATCACAGACCATTTTTGTGATGACAAATCTCATGTACAGTCGAACTTCAATGGCTCGAACACCTTTGGGACCTCAAAAATCTGTTCGAGACAGGGTTAGTTCGAGCCACTGAGGTTACTGTCAGGAGGCATAACGAGATACTTTTAGACATCTTTTCGGTGTTCTATAATGAAAATGTATGTTGTGTGTACTCATTAGAATCGCCTCACTGAGGCGATTCTAATGAGTACACACAGCATGCATTTGCAAGATAAAAGACTAAAATCTCCTTAATAATTATTGTCACCCACTATTTCTTATGTAGAGGATTTCGCTAGGGGCTCAAGAATGGGTTCGACTCATCCATGGTAAACGAGCCATCGGTGTCCGAGCCATCGAAGTTCTACTGTATATTTTTAGTCTGGTGAAGGTCGTTGGACCAGCGAGAATGGTCTGTTCATGAAGTTGATCACAGAAAGAAGTCCACAACATATGCAGTGTGTGTTGAATGAGTTCAAGACAGTGTCAGAAGGGCAGGAAATCTTAGACATAATGAAAGAAGAATGTCCGAAAGATTTCTTCCTGTCTGTCAAAACTTATGGTGAGTAGCCTTACGTTTGATACATGAAATATTCTTTCTGTTCCTCGGTGTCTCTGTACACTTTTTTTTCTTCTCTGCAGTGAAATCAATGCATATCGGAAACAAATAGAAATGATATTTACACACTGTGAAAATATATATTTTCACAGTGTGAAAAATAACATGACTTTGTTATTTTCACAGTAGCAGCCCGGACTACTTATTCTCACCAAAACTCATATGTTACCAATACAATAATTCTGTAAAATGCCTTGAAAACCACTCTTTGAACTGTAAAAATGCTATTTTCAAAATAGCGATCTGCTTATATTTTGCAACTGACATTTGTGATGTCATACCGTATTCGTCCTAATTACCGCACCATGTGCTTAGTTTTTTCAAAATCGTGTAAAAAAATCAATTTGAAAAAACTACCTAACTAGCGCACAATCGATGGGAAAACGATAGCTTCCGAGATGATGCATACTGATATTTAATGGGACGGAAAAGGATACTAAAGCATTGCCTTTACCGTTGAAGAAATAATGTTAAGTTTTTTATAGATTTACTTTGAGAGCTACCATGGGGAGGTTACTGTAAATAGGCCTTTTCAAAAATAGCTTTGGTGTGCACTTATATGAGCATGCATGTGCAGTAATTAGGGTGAATAAAGTATGACAAGCCAGGTCAAAATTGTGATGTACAACACACTGATCAGTTACCGTAAATATCTGTATAAAATTAGAAAATAAAAAGGAAATTTACCTTTTTTCGGCAGATACCAAAAATATTTCATCTTGTGAAAATTTGGGTGTTGTCAACACACTCGAGGAAATATTTTTGGTATCCATCTCAAAAAAGTAAATATCCTCTATAAATATACAGCTTTGGTTTTGAGCCTTTTGTGAATCACATTTGAGGGATCAAGTTTTGAAATGGTAGGTTAGGTGTTTTTTTTTCTTTGCTTGGCATTAGGATAACAAACCTGTGCGACATAGATTATGTTTTCACACCTCCAAAATGACTACTTTTCTGATGAAAATCCGCGATATTTTTCTAATTGATACTGCAGACATAGTTAGAACCGTCTTATTGAAGCTGTTCCAACGAGTACCCACAACCTATGTCTTCGAACAGAAAAATAATGTATACCCCATAAACCCCAGTTTTCAGTATATAAAGTTGGTTTTAGTGGTGTTCATTTCATGGACTTGTTCATGTGGTGGGCTCCCAGGTTTCATATCTGATAAACAACTGGCCCAATATAACTGATATAGTCTTGAAAGGACACTAAGACCGAAAAGAAAAGAAACAATAACAATAATAAAATAAACCTGTTCAGATGTGGATTCACTGTATTGATGACCAAATAGAGGAGAATTGAAACAGTTCTGTTATGACATACCATAGAAATACTCATTACGAAAACATGCCTATACCAATTCAATGTAGCCTTTATCGCCGTAAAAATGAAAATTTTAAGATGAAAAATTGTGATATTTTTCTTATTTCTGCTCAAAATATAGATTGTGGGTACTCGTTAGAACCGCCTCATTGAGGCGGTTCTAACGAGTACCCACAATCTATATCTTTGAGCAGAAATAAGAAAAATAAGGTTTACCCCTACAAACCCCAGTTTTACTATATAAAAGTGGGGTTCATAGGGGTCAAAATTATATAGGCGTGTTTTCGTGATGAAAAATTCGGACGCCTTTAAGACTTGCTGTAATTCTCTTAAAATTTTAACAGATTTCTTTACAATCCAGCAAGGAGTCCAAAAGATGCAGACAGAATGGCAAACAGTGTAGACCCTGATCTTCTAATCTAGGTCTGCACTGTTTGCTCAGGCCTGTATCCTTTAGATCATTATTGTAAAAACCAAGATGTTTTATATATGAAATAACCTTTCTCTGTTATTCTGTTTCAGTAAATTGTACCCGGTCACCTATCTGTCCCAAGCCTTTGGATCGTTACTGTAAAAACCAAGATGTTTTATAGATGAAATAACCTTTCTTGGTTCTTCTGTTTCAGTAAATTTTACCCCGACACCAATCTGTCCCAATCCTTTGGATCGTTACTGTAAAAACCAAGATGTTTTATAGATGAAATAACCTTTCTTGCACACCGGACAAGGAAATCCGTGATTTTACCCTGGGATAGAAATTTATGTTCTGACCCTGGTGTTCCGACCCCAAATCGAATATAATCGCGTGTTTGATAAATGCACTGGTTGATTACGACCTTATGTGCGGTGCCGTCATGCGTGACGTCACTAAACATTCCTGTTGTGTCATCACAAAATGGCGGACGTTGGTAACCGAAGTGACAGCAGCATTAAAAATTCGCAATAGAAATGGAAGGTATGCAAGAAAAAGAATCCAATATGGGTGTGAGGGGTGGATAGAAAAATCCGTCCCTCGGGATCACTGTCCGGCATCACTCGGCAAGCCTCGTGATGCCGGACAGTGTCCCTCGGGACAGATTTTTCAATCCACCCCTCACACCCATATAAGATTCTTATATTCTTTGTTCTTCTGTTTCAGTGAATTGTACCCGGTCGCCTGCAACTTACTTTGCAGAAAAACTGCATGCCAACAAGCTTCCATCTAATCCAGTATTTGTTGCCACACTGGCTGCTAGATCTGAGGTAAATATAACCTAATCTATCTATCTATCTATCTATTTAATATGGGAACCCCCAAAACTGGGACATGGGCAAACAGTGCAGGCCCAGATGAGATGCCACAATTGTGTGGCATCTCATCTGGGCCTTCACTGTTTGCAAAATGTTCATCCATTTTCTAAATCAATTTTTAATTCAACTGAATCTGATGTCCCTTAATGTTGAAATAGACTGATACTTTATTAGCTACGTGACAGGTGAGCTTTTGTGATCACTTTTTGTCCGTCGTCCGTCGTGCGTCCGTAAAAAATTTCAAATAAGAATATCTCTAATACCCCATGGTCAATCTTGATCAAATTTCATGAGAAGTATCATCAGGTAGGGGGAAAGGCTGCATAAGGTTTTATGGCTGATCAGATTGGAATTCTGGTTGCCATGGCAACATATAGCTCCTATAGACTTACAATGGGAAAAAATTAAAATATCTTCTTCTCTGAAACCACAGGTCCCAGAGGTTAGATATTTAGCATGTATTAACCGCCAGTGGTCACCTACATAATTCCTGCCATTCATACCCCTGGGGTCCAAATTGGCCACGCACCGGGGCCCCTTCGCTCCCATAGACTCATAATGGAACTAAAAGCTTCAAAAATCTTCTTCTCGGGAACCACAGGGCCCAGAGCTTAGATATTTAGCATGTAGCAATGGCAAGTGGTCACCTACATAATTATAGCCCCGCTTTGAAAAAGTGGGGCTATATTGGATTTGCCATGTCCTTCTGTCATTCCGTGATTCCGTTAATTTGTGTTGGCTCCATAACTTTGTATCTGCTTAACATATTTTCATGAAACTTCACACAAATGTTAAACACCATAAGACAATGTGCAGAGCGAAGGAATTATAACTGTGGATTGCCTACTTTTGGAGTTATTGCCCTTTGAACATTTTCCGTAATTCCGTAATTCCGTGATTCCGTTAATTTTTGTTGGCTCCATAACTTTGTATCTGCTTAACATATTTTCATGAAACTTCACACAAATGTTAAACACCATAAGACAATGTGCAGAGCGAAGGAATTATAACTGTGGATTGCCTACTTTTGGAGTTATTGCCCTTTGAACATTGAAAAATGGCAATTTTAATTGTGTCCGCTTCATAACTCGAAAACCGTTTGAGATATTTTTAGGAAACTTCACACAATTGTTAAGCACTATGAGACGATGTGCAGAGCGCAGGAACCATAACTCTGCATTGCTTATTTTTGGAGTTATTGCCCTTTGAACATTGAAAAATGGCAATTTTAACAGTGTCCGCTTCATAACTCGAAAACCGTTTGAGATAATTTCATGAAACTTCACACAAATGTTAAGCACTATGAGACAATGTGCAGAGCGCAAGAACCATAACTCTGGTTTTCGTATTTTCTGTGTGTCTGTCTGTGTGTCTGTCTGTGTCTGTTAACAATTTTCGTGTCCGCTCCATAACTTTAAAACCCATTCACATATTTTCATGAAACTTCACACAAACATTAAACACCATGAGATGGTGTGCAGAGTGCAGGAACCATAACTCTGGATTACCTAATTTTTTAGTTATTTCCCTTTGAATATTGAAAAATATCAATTTTAGCCGTCTTTGCTCGCTTACTCAAAAACCGTTTGAGATAATTTTATGAAACTTCACACAAATGTAAAGCACCATATTACGTGTGCAGAGCGCAGGAACCCAAACTCTGGATTGTCTACTTTTTCAGTTATAGGCTTTTGAATATTAAAAAATGGCAATTTTAACTATGTCCGCTCCATAACCGTTTCTGATATTTTCATGAAACTTCAAATAAATGAAAAGCACCTTGAGATGATGTGCAGAGTGCAGGAACCATAACTCTGGTTTGCCTACTTTAGGAGTTATTGCCCTTTGAACATTTAAAAAGGCAATTTTGACTGTGTCGGCTCCATAACTCACAAACCATTTGAGATATTTTCATGACACTTCACACAAGTGTAAAGCACCATGAGACAATGTGCAGAGCGCAGGAACCCTGACTCTGATTTGCCTACTTTAGGAGTTATTACCCTTTGAACATTGAAAAATGGAAGATGAAATTTAGTATAAACATGGACATTCTGGTAATGTATCATGCTCATTGAAATGAGGGACAAGGGCTCACAACTCTTGGAGTTTTTCCAGATAATGTAAAATTTTCAACAGTTATTTCTTGTTCATAACTGTTTTCTCTGCAGCTTAAATAACTTTCTTCTCTGACAGCGCTGAAGCGGGGCTATAGTCAGATCCTCTGACAGCTCTAGTTCCTGCCAATCATGCCCCCTAGGGTCCAAACGGCCACGCCCCGGGCCCTTTAGCTCCTATAGACTCATAATGGAAAAAAGCTTCAAAAATCTTCTTCTCTGAAACCACAGGGCCCAGAGCTGAGATATTTGGCATGTAGCAACGGAAAGTTGTCACCTACATAATTCCTGCCAATCATGCCCCTGGGGTCCAAATTGGCCACACCCGGGGCCCCTAAGCTCCCAAAGACGCATAATGAAAAAAAAGTTTCAACTATCTTCTTCTCTGAAACCATAGGGCCCAGAGCTTAGATATTTAGCATGTAGCAACGGCCAGTGGTCAACTACATAATTCCTGCCAATCATACCCCTGGGTTCCAAACGGGCGACGCCCCGGGGCCCCTTCGCTCCCATAGACTCATAATGGAAAAAAAAGCTTCAAAAATCTTCTTCTCAGAAACCACAGGGCCCAGAGCTTAGATATTTAGCATGCAGCAACGGCAAGTAGTCACCTACATAATTCCTACCAATCATGCCCCTGGGGTCCAAAGGGGCCACGCCCCGGGGCCCTTTACCTCCTATAGACTAATAATGGAAAAAAGCTTCAAAAATCTTCTTCTCTGAAACCACAGGGCCCAGAGCTGAGATATTTGGCATGTAGCAACAGCAAGTGGTCACCTACATAATTCCTGAGAATCATGCCCCTGGGGTCCAAATTGGCCACACCCCGGGGGCCCCTTAGCTTCCAAAGACGCATAATGGAAAAAAAGCTTCAAAAATCTTCTTCTCTGAAACCACGGGGCCCAGAGCTAAGATATTTAACATGTAGTAATGGCCAGTGGTCACCTACATAATTCCTGCCAATCATGCCCCTGGGTTCCAAATGTGCAACGCCCCGGGGCCCCTTCGCTCCAATAGACTCATAATGGAACAAAAAGCTTCAAAAATCTTCTTCTCGGAAACCACAGGGTCCAGAGCTTAGAAATAAAGCATGTAGCAACGGCAAGTGGTCACCTACATAATTCCTGCCAATCATGCCCCTGGGGTCCAAACGGGCCACCCCCCGGGGCCCTTTAGCTCCTATAGACTCATAATGGAAAAAAGCTTCAAAAATCTTCTTCTCTGAAACCACAGGGCCCAGAGCTGAGGTATTTGGCATGTAGCAACGGCAAGTGGTCTCCTACATAAATCCTGCCAATCATGCCCCTAGGGTCCAA
Organism: Lucinisca nassula; assembly: GCA_963580285.1. Lineage (NCBI taxonomy): Eukaryota > Metazoa > Mollusca > Bivalvia > Lucinida > Lucinidae > Lucinisca > Lucinisca nassula. The sequence continues at coordinate 18,780,990 of OY757012.1, forward strand.
ATGGGCCACGCCCCGGGGCCCCTTAGCTCACATAGACTCATAATTGAAAAAAAAAAGCTTCAAAAATCTTCTCTGAAACCACAGGGCCCAGAGTTTAGATATTTAACATGTACCAACGGCAAGTGGTCACCTACATAATTCCTGCCAATCATGCCCCTGGGGTCCAAATGGGCCACACGCCGGGGCCCCTTTGCTCCCATAGACTTATATTTAAAAAAAGCTGAAAAAACCTTCTTCTCTGAAACCACAGCACCCAGAGCTTAGATATTTAGCAGGTAGCAAAGGCAAGTGGTCACCTACATAATTCCTGCCAATCATGCCCCTGGGGTCCAAAAGGGCCACACCCGGGGGCCCCTTAGCTCCTATAGGCTCATAATGGAAAAAACAAACTTCAAAAATCTTCTTCTCTGAAACCACAGGGCCCAGAGCTTAGATATTTACCATGTAGCAATGACAAGTGGTCACCTACATAAATCCTGCCAATCATGCCCCTGGGTTCCAAATGGGCCACACCCTGGGACCCCCTTAGCTCCCATGGACTCATAATGGAAAAAAAAAAACTTCAAAAATCTTCTTCTCTGAAACCAAAGGGCCCAGAGCTTAGATATTTGCATGTAGCAACGGCAAGTGGTCACCTACATATTTCCTGCTAATCATGCCCCTGGGGTCCAAATGGGCCACGCTGGGGCCCCTTAGCTCCCATAGACTCGTAATGGAAAAAAGCTTCAAAAATCTTCTTCTCAGAAACTTTGAAGCACAGAACTTAGATATTTAGTATCTAGCAACATAAAATAGCCATCTACATAAATCCTGCTAACCCTGCCCCTGGGGTCAAAATTGGCCACGCCCGAGCTCATCACCTCCAATAGACTTATAATGGAAAAAAAACTTAAAAAATCTTCTTCTATGAAACCATAAGGCCCAGAGCTTAGATTTTTAGTATGTAGCAATGTCAAGTGGCCACCTACATAAATCCTGCCAGTTATGCCCCTGGGATCCAAATTGGCCCCACCCCAGGGTTCTTTAGCTTCCATAGACTTACAATTGGAGAAACTTCAAAAATCTTCTTCTCGGAAACCACAGGGCCCTTATAATGAAAAAAAAAAACAAACTTAAAATGGGGAAAAATAATCTTCAAAAATCTTCTTCTCTGAAACCATAAGTCCCAGAGCATAGGTATTTAGCATGTAGCAATGTCGAGTGGTCGCCTACATGAATCTTGCCAATCACGCCCCTGGGGTCCAAATCCTGTGGCCCTTTAAACCCAACAAACTTATAATGGAAAAAGCTTCAAACATCTTTGAAACCATGAAGTACAGACCTTAGATATTTATTATATAGCAACGCAAACTGGTCGCCAACATAAATCCTGCCAACCGTGCCCTTTTGGTCAAAATTGGCCAAGCCCCAGGGCTCATTAGCATCTATAGACTTATACTGGAAAAAACTTAAAAAAATCTTTTTCTCCAAAACCATAAGGCACAGATTTTGTTTGATTTGAGGTTTTACATCCCCGACAACACTGTATAGGTCGTTTTGGAGATGTCTCTTCCAATTTTGTGGGACTTTTACCAGACATTGAGATGAAATTACATCTCAAGCCCTGTCGCCCAATGAAACCAGGAGGGTTTATTAAGCATGGACACCGCTTTGCCTGAGCTTAGGTATTTAGTATGTAGCAATGTCCAGTGGTCTCCTACACTAATGATTTTCTTGTACACAGGTGAGCGATATAGGGCCATTGGGCCCTCTTGTATAAGACAGAAGATAATAATTTTTTTGTACATAATTGGTTTATGATATACCCACAATTTTTAGCTCACCTGAGCCTTTGGCTCACTGTTGAGCTAACAGTATATGACTAGGCTCTGTTGTTTTTGCCTGTTGTTTTTTTGTACATAATTGGTTTATGATATACCCACAATTTTTAGCTGGTCTGAGCCTTTGGCTCACTGTTGAGCTAACAGTATATGATTAGGCTCTGTTATCTTTGCCTGTTGTTTTTGTACATAATTGGTTTATGATATATCCACAATTTTTAGCGCACCTGAGCCTTTGGCTCACTGTTGAGCTTACAGTATATGATTAGGCTCTATTATCTTTGCCTGTTGTCTGTCAACATTTTTTCAAAGATCTATATATGGGATTGGGGAATGAAAGTTTGTTCAAATGGTCCAGGTCACATTAGCATAATGGCCACGATGACCAGATATGGTAAAAACTCTCCAAAAATCTTCTTTCGAACAGTTTGGTTGATTGCCTTGAAGCTTGGTATGTATTGGGGAGTGAAACCCATCAAAATTTGTTCAAATGGGCCCTGTCAAGCGATTTTGATACTTATCGCCTATGCGAGCAGCGAGGGTTCAGGAGAGCCTGCGCATCTGCGCAGTCTCACCAGAACCTTCGCTGCTCGCTCATACAAGCAGTGAATCAAGAGGAACCTTCAGACAGAAAGCCATATCCCTGGCCCCTCTGAATGGCTGGGCATGTGCAGTTAAAATTTGTCTTGATGGAATGCTCGAAGGCACAAATTGGCTTGGCAGGGCTCAAATGATAACTGGGTTGATCCTGGCCCAACTTACGTCTAGTTCAAATTTAGTTTGCATATCCTTTTGTATGGGGAAAAAGGTTAAAATTGTTAATTTTTCTGAAAGTATTATTGTCTGTGAAGTTAAAGTATGTATATACAGTAGAACTTCGATTGCTCGAACAGCAATTGCTCGTTTACCATGGATGTGTCGCACACATTTTTGAGCCCCTAGCGAAATCCTCTACATAAGAAATAGTGAGGGATAATTAAGGAGATTGTAGTCTTTTATCTTGCAAATGTATGCTGTGTGTACTCATTAGAATCACCTCGATGAGGCAATTCTAATGAGTACACAAAGAATACATTTTCATTATAGAACACCGAAAAAATGTCTAAAAGTGTCGCGTTACGCCTCCTGACAGTAACCTCAGTGGCTCGAACAACCCCTCTCGAACAGATTTTCGAGGTCCCAAAGGTGTTTGATCCATTGAAGTTCGACTCTAATAATGAGTAAATGAAGCTACATGAGCATTGAAGGTCAAGGGCCCTCCTTGACCTTGGACCAAAGTCACTCGGGTATCAAAATTAAAACCTGTTATTTTTTTTTGGGGGGGGGGGGGGGGGGGGGCAATTGAAGCCAATTTTCAATTTTCATATTATGCCTGTATGGGATTGGGGAAATGTGAGTTTGTTTGATAGTTCCAAGTCACATAAGCAAGATGGTCTCATATACATGTATTGTTCTTGAGATTCAGACTTTGGATTAGTTGGTTAACTGATGTCCCATCTCGATTTGACCTTAGTTGTTTGTGGGTCATAAAACTCAGAAAAAGTCAAAGGGATTCACAGTATTTGTTTGTTTAAAGCTCCAACATACGTTTGTTTGTTTTGAGGTTTAACGTCCCCGTCAACACTGTTGGATTCTGTCTGGAGATAACAGAATGAACAGATGAACAGAGGCAATCACAATATCCCAACTCCTTTTTGAAAAAAGCCTGGGGATAATAAAATATGTTAACCCTTATCCTGCTGACCTTTGCAAACAGTGTAGATCCAGATTAGATGGCTTATGAAGCCATCTGATCAGGATCAACACTGTTTGATATTCATTTTGACATTCAGGAGATCATAGGCAGCGATTAAATGCCTTGTAGATATACAACAACAACAAAAAAAAAAGATTTTAAATTTACAGGAATAAATTACATCAAGTAATCTGATTGGTTCAAAATCAGAAATGAGTGTGACTAAATTAATTATGAAGCGGGATAAGGGTTAAAATGCAGTTTGCTTGTTGTGATTGGTGCTTGAAGGAATCAGATTGCACAAGTTATGATATGAGCCCGCGCATGACAAAACCTACAATAAGACTGGTGTGACCATCAGAGACTCAAATCAACCTGTGCACCCATCCACTATGACAAGACCTTTTGCTTATGTCTCTTTGCATAGATGTTAGCCTACAGTAGGTACATGCGATCAGCGAAGACTTTGATCAGACTGCACGAATGGGCAGGTTTATCTGAGTCTTCGCTGGTCACTCAAGACTTGTAGTTTTTGTCATGCACTAGCTCATATGAGCCCCGTCAAGCAATTTTGGTACTTATCGCCAATGCGAGCAGCGAAGGTTCAGGCGAGCCTGCGCATCCGCGCAGTCTCGCCAGAACCTTCGCTGCTCGCTCATACAAGCAATGAATCAAGAGGAACCTTCAGACAAAAAGCCATATCCCTGGCCCCTCTGAATGGCTGGGCATGCGCAGTTAAAATTTGTCATCACGGAATGCTCGAAGACTCAAATTCGCTTGTATCACCTTGTGACTCATGATGTGTTGGCTTGCTCTGATTTCAGATTGATGCGCCAGCGATAAGAAAAGCCTACAAGAAAAAGTATCATATAGATTTAGTTGAAGATATTAAGAATTCCTCCTATCCAACAACGAAATGTCTAATGGAATTAGCAGCTAAAGTACCTCCAGTTAAAAAGGTGAGGTCTACAGGTTGAATTTTAACCTGGATCCTGTTAGCAGACAATATTTGAATTGACTCTAGGGACAGAGTCCTTTGTTTTGTCCAATTTATGTTCTTCATATAAACTGCAACCAACAAACAGGACAAGATACCTCACTGCTGGCATGTAGTTAGCTCAAGGCATTCTTAATAAGTCTGCTTATATGTTGGCTTGCCTGTCAGAGCAGTTGCTGGCCACCTGTGCGATAATTATCAATTACCTCCTATATTAATTGCATTGTAACATTGACCTGATAAGATATTTTACCTCAGGACAAGTGAGCTTTTATCAGGTCACTGTGACATTGCACTTCTATGAACTGGACAACTGGAAAAATGGGCAAAACTGTAAGAGTGTAGAAGGGGATTTACTGATAAATAGAATACCAGATCAGTGTCATTTGATATCAAGTTTATCAGGCTCGGCTTCGAGAATGCAGGTAAAATGGCCTGGCAATCCTTGTGATTCTACAAGCATTCTCAAAGCCTTGTCAGATTAACCATTTGATATCAAATTTATCAGGCTCAGCTTCGAGAAAGCATGTAGAATCGCTCTGCAAGCCTCGCGATTCTACAAGCGTCTCGAAGCCTTGCCCGATAAACTTTATATCAAATAACACTAACCTGGTATTCTCTTTTTATCAGTTATCCTTTATACTAGTTGCATTGTAGCACATTGACTTGATAGAGATATGATATCTGACAAGGGAGCTTTATCAGGTAAACGTGACATTGCTATTCTATGATCTGTATGTTGTGGACTACTGAAAAAAAATGGCAAAACAAAAATATACAAGAAGATTGACTGATAAATAGAATGCCAGATTTGTGTCATTTGATATAAAGTTTATCAGGCTTGGCTTCAAGAAAGCATGTAGAATCGCTTGGCAAGCCTTGCAATTCTACCAGTGTTATCGAAGCCTTACCTGATAAACTTGATATCAAATGACATGAACCTGGTATTTTCTATTTACTACTAGCTCAGATCTAGACAAGACTCTGCTTACGTGATAAGTACCCTTTTTAGCTCACCGTCACGTAGTGACGAGGTGAGCTTTTGGGATCACTTTTCGTCCGTCGTCTGTGCGTCCGTCCGTAAACAATTCTTTAAACGACATCTCCTCCTAAACCACTGATCGGATTTTGACCAAACTTCACAGGAATGATCCTTAGGTGGTCCCCTTTCAAAGTTGTTCAAATGGTTCTGGTCCGTTGCACATCTAGGTCATAGGAGCCAAAAATAGATTTTTTTCACCAAAAACTTGATATTTGGTATGAATCTTCATCTGGTGGACCCCTACCAAGATTGTTCAAATTATAGTGCTGGGGCCAAAAATGCCCCCGCTCCGGGGCCCTTTGGTTTTACATGGGCTTATATAGGGAAAATCTTTAAAAATCTTCTTCTCTGAAACCACAAGGCCCAGGTCTTTGATATTTGGTATGAATCTTAATCTGGTGGACCCCTACCCAGATTGTTCAAATTATAGTGCTGGGGCCAAAAATGCCCCCGCTCCGGGGCCCTTTGGTTTTACATGGGCTTATATAGGGAAAATCGTTAAAAATCTTCTTCTCTGAAACCACAAGGCCCAGGTCTTTGATATTTGGTATGAAGCTTCATCTAGTGGACCCCTACCAAGATTGTTCAAATTATAGTACTGGGGCCAAAAATGCCCCCGCTCCAGGGCCCTTTGGTTTTACATGGGCTTATATAGGGAAAAATCTTTAAAATTTTCTTCTCTGAAACCACAAGGCCCAGGTCTTTGATATTGGGTATGAAGCTTCATCTAGTGGACCCCTACCAAGATTGTTCAAATTTTAGTGCTGGGGTCAAATATGCCCCTCTCCTGGGCCCTTTGGTTTTACATGGGCTTATATAGGGGAAATCTTAAAAAAAATTTCTTCTCTGAAACCGTAAGGCCCATGTCTTTGATATTTGGTATGAAGCTTCACCCCACAAGGGCAAGGTCCCCCCCCCCCACATGGGCTTATATAGGGAAGAGCTTTAAAAATCTTCTTCTCTGAAACCGTAAGGCCCAGGTCTTTGATATTTGGTATGAAGCTTCATCTAGGGGACCCCTACCAAGATTGTTCAAATTATAGTCCTGGGGCCAAAAATGCACCCGCCCCGGGGCCCTTTGGTTTTACATGAGCTTATATAGGGAAAATCTTTAAAAATCTTCTTCTCAGAAATCCCAAGGCCTAGGTCCTTTATAATTGGTATGAAGCTTCATTTAGTGGACCCCTACCAAGATTGTTCAAATTATAATGCTGGGGTCAAATATGCCCCTCTCCGGGGCCCTTTGGTTTTACATGGGCTTATATAGGGGAAATCTTTAAAAAAATTTCTTCTCTGAAACCGTAAGGCCCATGTCTTTGATATTTGGTATGAAGCTTCACCTCACAAGGGCAAGGTCCCCCCCCCCCCCCCCCCCCCCCCCCCCGCTCGGGGGCCCTTTGGTTTTATATGGGCTTATATAGGGAAAATCTTTAAAAATCTTCTTGTCTGAAACCGCAAGGCCTAGGTCTTTGATATTTGGTATGAAGCTTCACCTAGTGGACCCCTACCAAGCTTGTTCAAATTATAGCCCTATGGCCAAAAATGCCCCTGCTCCGGGGCCCTTTGGTTTAACATGGGCTTATATATGGAAAATCTTTAAAAATCTTCTCTGAAACAGCAAGGCCAGGTCTTTGATATTTGGTATGAGGCTTCATCTTGTGGACCCCTACCAAGATTGTTCAAATAATAGTGCTGGGGCCAAAAATGCCCCCTGCCCTGGGGCCCTTTGGTTTTTCATAGGCTTATATAGGGAAAATCTTTAAAAAATTTCTTCTCTGAAACCATAAGGGCCATGTTTTTGATATTTGGTATGAAGCTTTATCTAGTGGACCCCTACCAAGACTGTTCAAATTATTGTGCTGGGGCCAAAAATGCCCCCGCCCCGGGGCCTTTTTGGTTTAACATTGGCATATATAAGGAAAATCTTTAAAAATCTTCTTTCTGAAACCACTAGGCCCAGGTCTTTGATATTTGGTATGAAGCTTCACCTAGTGGACCCCTACCAAGATTGTTCAAATTATAGTGCTGGGGCCTGAAATGCCCTCGCTCTGAGGCCCTTTGGTTTTACATGGCTTATATAGGGAAAATCTTTAAAAATCTTCTTCTCTGAAACCACAAGTCCCAGGTCTTTGGTATTTGGTATGAAGCTTCACCTAGAAGACCCCTATCAAGATTGTTCAAATTATAGCCCTGGGGCCAAAAATGCTCCAGCTCCATGGCCCTTTGGTTTTACATTGACTTATATAGGGAAAAGCTTGAAAAATCTTTTTCTCTGAATTCAAAAGGCCTCGGTCTTTGATATTTGGAATGAGGCTTCATCTAGTGGACCTCTACCAAAATTGTTCAAATTATAGCCGTGGGGCCAAAAATGCCCCTGCCCCGAGACCCTTTGGTATTGCATAGACTTATATAGGGAAATCTTTAAAAATCTTCTTCGCTGAAACCACAAGGCCCATGTCTCTGATATTTGGTATGGAGCTTCATCTAGTGGACCTCTACCAAGATTTTCAAATTATAGCCCCTGCCCTGGTGTCCTTTGGTTTTACATAGACTTATATATAGAGATTATCTTTGAAAATCTTCATCTCTGAAACAGCAAGGCCTAGGTCTTTGATATTTGGTGTGAAGCTTCATCTAGTGGACCTCTATCAAGATTGTTTAAATTATAGCCCTGAGGCCAAAAATGCCCCCGCCCCCGGGGCCATTTGGTTTTACATAGGCTAATGTAGGGAATATATTTAAAAAATCTTCTCTGAAACCCGAAGGTCCAGGTCTTTGATATTTGGTGTGTAGCTTCATCTAGTGGACCTTTGCCAAGATTGTTCAAATTGTAGGCTTTGTTGATATTTGGTATGAAGCTTCACCTTTTAAGACCTCCCTCAACATTATGCACATTGTAGTCCTGGGGTCAATAATGGCCCTCCCCGAGGCCCACTTGTTACTCTATCATATAGGTCAGGTGAGCGATCCAGGGCCATCATGGCCCTCTTGTTAGCTCACCGTCACGTAGTGACGAGGTGAGCTTTTGGGATCACGTTTTGTCCGTCGTCCGTGCGTGCGTCCGTCAGTCCGTCCGTCCGTCCGTGCGTAAACAATTTCTTCAAACGACATCTCCTCCTAAACCACTGATTGGATTTTGACCAAACTTCACAGGAATGATCCTTAGGTGGTCCCCTTTCAAAGTTGTTCAAATGGTTCTGGTCCGTTGCACATCTGGGTCACAGGAGCCAAAAATAGATTTTTTTTCACCGAAAACTTAAAAAATCTTCTGCTCTGAAACCACAAGGCCCAGGTCTTTAATATTTGGTATGTAGCTTCATCTAGTGGACCCCTACCAAGATTGTTCAAATTATAGTGCTGGGGCCAAAAATGCCCCCGCCCCGGGGCCCTTTGGTTTTACATGGGCTTATATAGGGAAAATCTTTAAAAATCTTCTTCTCTGAAACCGTAAGGCCCAGAGCTTTGATATTTGGTATGAAGCTTCATCTAGTGGACCCCTACCAAGATTGTTCAAATTATTGTGCTGGGGCCAAAAATGCCCCGCCCCGGGGCCCTTTGGTTTTATTTGGCTTATATATGGAAAATCTATAAAAATCTTCTTCTCTGAAACCGCAAGGCCCAGGTCTTTGATATTTGGTATGAAGCTTCATCTAGTGGACCCCTACCAAGATTGTTCAAATTATAGTGCTGGGGCTAAAAATGACCCAGCTCCGGGGCCCTTTGGTTTAACATGGGCTTATATATGGAAAATCTTTAAAAATCTTCTTCTCTGAAACTGCAAGGCCCAGGTCTTTGATATTTGGTATGAAGCTTCATCTAGTGGACCCCTATCAAGATTGTTCAAATTATAGTGCTGTGGCCAAAAATGCCCCCACCCGGGGCCTTTGGTTTTACATGGGCTTATATAAGGAAAATCTTTAAAAATCTTCTTCTCTGAAACCACAAGGCCCAGGTCTTCGATATTTGGTTTGAAGCTTCATCTTGTGGACCCCAACCAAGATTGTTCAAATTATAGTGCTGGGGCCAAAAATGCCCCGGCCCCGGGCCCTTTGCTTTTACATGGGCTTCTACATGAAAAATCTTTAAAAATCTTCTTCTCTGAAACCGCAAGGCCCAGGTCTTTGATATATGGTATGAAGCTTCATCTAGTGGACCCCTACCAAGATTGTTCAAATTACAGTGCTGTGGCCAAAAATGCCCCCGCCCCGGGGCCCTTTGGTTTTACATGGGCTTATATACTTATATAGGGAAAATCTTTAAAAATCTTCTCTGAAACTGCAAGGCCCAGGTCTTTGATATTTGGTGTGAAGCTTCATCTAGTGGACCTCCATCAAGATTGTTTAAATTATAGCCCTGAGGCCAAAAATGCCCCCGCTCTGGGGCCATTTGGTTTTACATAGGCTTATGTACGGAATATCTTAAAAAAAATCTTCTTCTCTGAAACCGCAAGGCCCAGGTCTTTGATATTTGGTGTGTAGCTCTATCTAGTGGACCTTTGCCAAGGTTGTTCAAATTATGAAGCTTCAACTTTTCAGACCTCCCTCAACATTATGCACATTATAGCCCTTGTGCCAATAATGGCCCTCCCCGGGGCCCCATTGGTACTCTATGGATCAGGTGAGCGATCCAGGGCCATCATGGCCCTCTTGTTAGCTCACCGTCACGTAGTGACGAGGTGAGCTTTTGGGATCACTTTATTTCGTCGTGCGTGCGTCCGTCCGTCCGTGCGTAAACAATTTCTTCAAACGACATCTCCTCCGAAACCACTGATTGGATTTTGATCAAACTTCACAGGAATGATCCTTAGGTGGTCCCCTTTCAAAGTTGTTCAAATGGTTCCGGTCCGTTGCACATCTAGGTCACAGGAGCCAAAAATAGATTTTTTTCACCAAAAACTTAAAAAATCTTCTTCTCTGAAACCACAAGGCCCAGGTCTTTGATATTTGGTATGAAGCGTCATCTAGTGGACCCCTACCAAGATTGTTCAAATTATAGTGCTGGGGCCAAAAATGCCCCCGCCCCGGGGCCCTTTGGTTTTACATAGGCTTATGTAGGGAAAATCTTTAAAAATCTTCTTCTCTGAAACCACAAGGCCAAGGACTTTGATATTTGGTATGAAGCTTCATCTAGTGGACCCCTACCAAGATTGTTCAAATTATAGTGCTGGCGCCAAAAATGCCCCCGCCCTGGGGCCCTTTGGTTTTACATAGGCTTATATAGGGAAAATCTTTAAAAATCTTCTTCTCTGAAACCACAAGGCCCAGGTCTTTGATATTTGGTATGAAGCTTCATCTAGTGGACCCCTACCAAGATTGTTCAAATTATAGTGCTGGGGCCAAAAATGCCCCCGCCCCGGGGCCCTTTGGTTTTACATAGGCTTTTGTAGGGAAAATCTTTAAAAATCTTCTTCTCTGAAACCACAAGGCCCAGGACTTTGATATTTGGTATGAAGCTTCATCTAGTGGACCCCTACCAAGATTGTTCAAATTATAGTGCTGGGGCAAAAAAATGCCCCCACCACGGGGCCCTTTGGTTTTACATAGGCTTATATAGGGAAAATCGTTAAAAATCTTCTTCTCTGAAACCACAAGGCCCAGGTCTTTGATATTTGGTATGAAGCTTCATCTAGTGAACCCCTACCAAGATTGTTCAAATTTTAGTGCTGGGGCCAAAAATGCCCCCGCCCCGGGGCCCTTTGGTTTTACATAGGCTTATATAGGGAAAATCTTTAAAAATCTTCTTCTCTGAAACCACAAGGCCCAGGACTTTGATATTTGGTATGAAGCTTCATCTAGTGGACCCCTACCAAGATTGTTCAAATTATAGTGCTGGGACAAAAAATGCCCCCGCCACGGGGCCCTTTGGTTTTACATTGGCTTATATAGGGAAAATCTTTAAAAATCTTCTTCTCTGAAACCACAAGGCCCAGGTCTTTGATATTTGGTATGAAGCTTCATCTAGTGGACCCTACGAAGATTGTTCAAATTATAGTGCTGGGGCCAAAAAGCCCCCGCCACGGGGCCCTTTGGTTTTACATTGGCTTATATAGGGAAAATCTTTAAAAATCTTCTTCTCTGAAACCACAAGGCCCAGGACATTGATATTTGGTATGAAGCTTCATCTAGTGGACCCCTACCAAAATTGTTCAAATTATAGTGCTGGGACAAAAAATGCCCCCGCCACGTGACCCTTTGGTTTTACATTGGCTTATATAGGGAAAAATCTTTAAAAATTTTCTTCTCTGAAACCACAAGGCCCAGGTCTTTGATATTGGGTATGAAGCTTCATCTAGTGGACCCCTACCAAGATTGTTCAAATTTTAGTGCTGGGGCCAAAAATGCCCCCGCCCCGGGGCCCTTTGGTTTTACATAGGCTTTTATAGGCAAAATCTTTAAAAATCTTCATCTCTGAAACCGCTAGGCCCAGGTCTTTGATATTTGATGTGTAGCTTCATCTAGTGGACCTTTGCCAAGATTGTTCAAATTATTGCCTTTGTTGATGTTTGGTATGAAGCTTCACCTTTAAAACCTCTCTCAACATTGTGCACATTAAAGCGCTGGGGCCAATAATGGCCCTCTCTGGGGCCCACTTGTTACACTATGGATCAGGTGAGCGATCCAGGGCCATCATGGCCCTCTTGTGTTTTATATTAGGATCACTTTTTGTCTGTCATCCGTGCGTAAACAATTTCTTCAAACGACATCTCCTCCTAAACCACTGATCGGATTTTGACCAAACTTCACAGGAATGATCCTTAGGTGGTCCCCTTTCAAAGTTGTTCAAATGGTTCCGGTCCATTGCACATGTAAGTCAAAGGAGCCAAAAATAGATTTTTTTCACCGAAAACTTAAAAAATCTTCTTCTCTAAAACTGCAAGGCCCAGGTCTTTGATATTTGGTATGAAGGTTCATCTAGTGGACCCCTACCAAGATTGTTCAAATTATAGTGCTGGGGCCAAAAATGCCTCCGCCACGGGGCCCTTTGGTTTTACATTGGCTTATATAGGGAAAATCTTTAAAAATCTTCATCTCTGAAACCACAAGGCCCAGGTCTTTGCTATTTGGTATGAAGCTTCATCTAGTGGACCCCTACCAAGATTGTTCAAATTATAGTGCTGGGGCCAAAAATGCCCCCACCCCAGGGCCCTTTGGTTTTACATGGGCTTATATAGGGAAGATCTTTAAAAATCTTCTTCTCTGAAACCGCAAGGCCCAGATCTTTGATATTTGGTATGAAGCTTCATCTGGTGGACTCCTACCAATATTGTTCAAATTATAGTGCTGGGGCCACAAATGCCTCCGCCCCGGGGCCCTTTGGTCTTACCTGGGCTTAAATAGGGAAAATCTTTTAAAATCTTCTTCTCTGAAACCTCAAGGCCCAGGTCTTTGATATTTGGTATGAAGCTTCATCTAGTGGACCCCTACCAAGATTGTTCAAATTATAGTGCTGGGGCCAAAGATGCCCCCACCTAGGTGCCCTTTGGTTTTACATAGGCTTATTTAGGGAGAATCTTTAAAAAATCTTCTCTGAAACTGCAAGGCCCGAATTTCTTTGATATTTGGTATGAAGGTTTCATATTATCAAGTGGACCCCTTCCAAGATTGTTCAAATTATAGTGCTGGGGCCGAAAATGCCCCCCGCCCCGGGGCCCTTTGGTTTTACATAGGCTTATATAGGGAAAATCTTTAAAAATCTTCTTCTCTGAAACTGCAAGGCCCAGGTCTTTGATATTTGTTATGAAGCTTCATCTTGTGGACCTCTACCAAGATTGTTCAAATTATAGCCCTGGGACCATAATTTCCCCCCCCCCCCCCCCTCCAGGGCCCTTTGGTTTTACACATAGACTTATATAGTGAAAATTTTGAAAAATCTTCTTCTCTGAAACCACAAGGCCTAGGTCTTTGATATTTGGTATGAAGCTTCAGCTAGTGGACCTCTACCAAGAGTGTTCAAATTATAGCCCTGAGGCCAAAAATGGCCCCCGCCTCAGGGCCCTTTGGTTTTACATAGACTTATATAGGGAAAATCTGTAAAAATTTTCTTCTGTGAAACCACAAGGCCTAGGTCTTTGATATTTGGTGTGAAATTTCATCTAGTGGACCTTTATCAAGATTATTCAAATTATGGCCCTGGGGCCAAAAATGCCCCCGCCCCGAGACCCTTTGGTTTTTCAAAGACTTATAGAGGGAAATATTTAAAAATCTTCTTCTCTGAAACTGCAAGGCCCTTGTCTTTGATATTTGGTATAGAGCTTCATCTAGTGGACAATTATAGCCTTTGCTGATATTTGGTATGAAGCTTCACCTTTTTAGACCTCCCTCCAAATTATGCACATTATAACCTTGGGGTCAATAATGGCCCTCCCCGGGGCCCACTTGTTACTCTATGGATCAGGTGAGCGATCCAGGGCCATCATGGCCCTCTTGTTTCATAGACACATTCATTCTACCCTACACTAGCATACAATCAGCCCACCAGTTCTGTCAGTGCTTTGATTTTTAATTTGGGTGCAGTGATAATTCAAAGGTCATTGATAATCACGTGAACAACCAGTTAACTTGGGTCAATTGACAAACAATTGATCGAAACATCATTTGTGAGCAGTGGCTTACAAACTCTTCAGATATTCAAGTAGGTACTGTTTTACAGTCAGCGAAGGCTCTGATCAGAGGCTGCGTACTGCGATGTTTGATCTGGGCCTGCACAATTTACCATTGTTCTGTTTTGGGGATTCCCATTTATAACGGATTTAGTGAAAGTCTGAAACAATATATCGGATAATCGATTAATCGGTCGATAAATTCCACTAAAGCTGATAAGTGTAATTGACTACCCAATGTTGCGTCTAAAATAGCTGGATAAGTGGCAAACACTGCAGACCCTGATGAGATCCACATTCTCACCTGGGTCTACATTGTTTGCTCCCGCCTAGTGTCCTAATACATACAGTAATGTTTGACATATGGTAAGAGGTAAAGCCAGAAAGGTAAAATTATGACAAAATCTTCCGTGATTACTAATTGATTATCAATCACAATGGTAGGACTGATAATTATCATTTCAGCTCTGATTAGGCAGCCCTAGTTATCCCTTATCTTGCTGTTCACAACAACCCCTATCTTTGCAAACAGTGTAGATGCCGATCAGATGGCTTCTGAAGAAGCCATCTGATCAGGATCTACACTGTTTGGCATTCAGTTTATGAATTTGTTGCAATAAATTACATCAAGTAATTTGATTGGTTGATAGACAGAAATGGGTCCGGCTTAAATGAATATTCAGCAAGATAAGGGTTAAATGTGACCTTTTAGAGTAATTAAAAGGGTTATCTATAAATATTTCCATCTTTCCCAGGACAATCAGCCCAAGAAATCCTACTCTAGACCTCAGCCACCAAAACAAGTACAGCCACAATCACAAACCAAGAAGGTGGCGCCACCAGCCAAAACAACTGGTGCCCCAGCAACTCACAAAGAACCTCAGCAACAGAAGACAAAGGAACCAGTCAAGAGGACTGGTACCCAGCAACCTCAGCAGGCTACAAAATCAAAACAAGACACTTCAGACAATCAGGCTGCAGTAGCCAAACCTAAAGAGACTGTTAAGAATAATGGTACTGTGAAGCCTGCGAGTAATTTCAATGCTGAGGATGATTGCGATAAATTAAATCGTGCAATGTCGTATGATGACGGTGCGGATGAAACTGTTGTGGTTGCAATTATTCCAAAACGTAGTAATAGGCAGAGACAGGAGATAAAGAAAATATATGAACAGAAATACAAGAAGGTATGTATATGTGTTTATTTGTCTGAATTTTCCGTAAAAATCCTTAACCCTTTTTGTACCAAAATGGAATCTTCCTCTTCATATATAGCAGGAGTTCATTTCAAAATTTAGGGGTGTCAGGTTGTGATTTCATCAAAATTTATTTGGAAAATGACTGAACTTTTAGCAAACAGTGGAGGCCCTGATCAGACGCCACATTCTGCTGTGTCTGATCTGGGCCTGCACTGTTTGCCAGGGTACCTGTTTTGGGGTTTCTGGTACTAAATGGGTTAAACTTCGGACACCTTGAGAACTTGCTGTAATTCTCAATTTTTTTTTTAAGTTGTTTCATGATACAGCAAGGTGTTGAAAAGTTGTAGATGGAATGGCAAACAGTGTAGACCCTGATCAGACTGCTCCTTCGGGAGCAAGGAGCTGTCGGGTCTGGCAAATAATGGAGACCCTGATCAGACTGCTCCTTCGGGAGCAAGGAGCTGTCTGGTCTGGCACTGTTTCCCCAGGCCTATCTGTCCAAATACTTAGGATCATTACAGTATGACTGTTAGTTTAAGATAAGTGTTTAATTTTATTTACATATCAGGTTACCAAGTCTGTGTAATAAACACCTCTCTAAACCCCATATTATATAGAAAAAACTGGGGGTTAACGGAGCATACATTATTTATCTTATTTCTGCTCCGAGACATACATTGTGGATAATTGTTAGAACAATGTTAATAAGGCAGCACTAGCACACACCCACAATCTATGTCATGAGCATTTATAAGAAACATTTCTCAAATTTGCATTAGGAAAAACAACTGTTTTTGAGATATGAAAGAATGCGCTGTGTCACACAGATAATTTTGTTAGTGTAATGTTTAGAGATAGCTGATGATCCAGGGAGCATGTGGAGTAATATATACATGCACATATACCTTGTTATAACTATATTGCATAAAAAAATGATTTGGATATAACACAGTTTACAGGTGGATCCGTGAAAATCTATAGATTATATAGAAAAATGACCATACATCACATGAACAAGCCCGTGAAACGAACACCCTTAAACCCAACTTTATATAGAGAAAACTGGGGTTATGAGGTTATACATTATTAGGGCCCTGTAAGTTTATTTGCGGGTGCCCAATAGTAATCAGCCTGTCTGTCCATCCACATTTTTTATGTTTTTTCTTAAAAACTTACAAACCGTCAGACGCATCAACTTCAAACTTTAAATATAAGGTCACAATATCATTACACAATTTTATGGCACGTTACGTAACTCTTGCGGCCCCCGCCCATCGGGGCTTGAAGAAATATATGGGCTGCATGATGCTTCCACGCAGAGCTGAATTCGACCCGCACATATGTACTGGTAAACTGCTTAGAGGATCTAAGCCTTCCCAGGCAAAGTGGTGCGCATGAGTCGGACCGTCCATACTTATAAACCCTATTGGTTTCATTGGGCGACAGAGCTTGAGATGTCATTTCATCTCAATGTCAGGTAAAGTCCCACAAAATTGGAAGCAATGTCTCCAAAATGACCTTTACAGTGTTGACGGGGACGTTAAACCTCAAATCAAACAAAATCAAACAATATGTAACTCTAGCTATGATACTCACAGAGTTATGGCCTTTTGTAAAACTTAAAAATGTCCACATTTTTCATGTTTTTTTCTTAATAACTTAGAAGCCTCCGTGGTCGAGTGGTTACGCTACTCGCCTTGTAAACCAGGGGTCGCAGGTTCGATCCCGGGCTTCTCCAGACTTTCGGATGAGTCTTTAAACCGAGGTCCCGTCTCCGTATGACCTTAGCTGTTGGTGGGACGTAAAACTGAAACACTCACTCACTTTTCTTAATAACTTACAAACCGTCAAACCTATCAACTTCAGACTTTAAATATATGGTCTCATACATACAATAATTATCTTTATCATGTTATGTTGCTGTTATTTAGTGGATATGTGACAAAATCATATGACCCCCACATGTTTGTTTTCTATCAAAAGTCTTCTGAACTTTTTAGCAATGAAGTATGATTTGAGCCCCGCCAAGCGAATTTGTGTCTGCGAGCATTCCGTCATGACAAATTTTAACTGCGCATGCCCAGCCATTCAGAGGGGCC
The DNA here is from genome assembly GCA_963580285.1 of Lucinisca nassula. NCBI lineage: Eukaryota > Metazoa > Mollusca > Bivalvia > Lucinida > Lucinidae > Lucinisca > Lucinisca nassula. The sequence goes on from OY757012.1 coordinate 18,798,481, forward strand.
AGGGACATGGATTTCTGTCTGAAGGTTCCTCTTGATTCACTGCTTGTATGAGCGAGCAGTGAAGGTTCTGGCGAGACTGTGCAGATGCGCAGGCTCGCCTGAACGGCTCGCCTGAACCTTCGCTGCTCGAATAGGCGATAAGTACCAAAATCGCTTGAGGGGGCCCATATGTCTTTGCATCTTAGACAGAAAGAGAAACTGTAAGAGTTAATCATTGTGCAAATTTCTGTTAACCCTTAAGATGCCAAGAAAAAGTGCATCTGAAAATGTCTGGTTATGCTGTTCCAATTTTTTTAAGCAGTATTTTCTTTCTCCTTGTGATGTTTATATGCTGTGTAAAAGCATATGTTATTTTAATGACTTATAAATTTATGTCCTCAGTTATCTTGGCTTGTGTTCTGGGTCATTGACACACAGTGTATATCAAGATCAGGTCTAAACTGTTTGCTTAAAGTACTGGCATTTAAAGGTTGAATGGAACAATATAAGTCTAAGTTAGGGCTGTTTTTATCAGCCTATGCTCAGAGACAGTCGACCAATCCCTGCTTCCAGTGCTTTGATTAAAGTAACCAGAAGATGACACTTGTTATGGTCGGTGTCTTAAGGGTTAATTATAGGACTATTGTATTTTCACAGTGCAGGTCCTGCTTCTTCACATTGGTGTGTGTTTAACCCTTATCCAGCTGTTCATGACAACCCTCTACTTTTGCAAACAGTGTAGATCCAGCAGGCTTTCAAGTAGTCCTACTTTTTCCTACTTTTTCCTACTTTTCCTACTTTTTAGCTCACCTGTCACGTAGTGACAAGGTGAGCTTTTGTGATCACATTTTGTCCGTCGTCCGTCGTCAGTGCGTCCATGCGTGTGTGCGTGCGTAAACAATTTCTTGTCCGCACGATAGCATCTTCATTTATGATTTGATTTTTACCAGACTTGCACACAACTTGTACCACCATGAGACCTAGGTTCCTTTCTCGAACCAGCCATATCCCATCATATGTTACGGAGTTACGGCCCCTGAAAGGGCAAAAATTGCCTATTTTGGTCTTGTCCGCACGATAGCATCTTCATTTATGATTTGATTTTAACCAGACTTGCACACAACTTGTACCACCATGAGATCTGGGTTCTTCTCTTGAACCAGCCATATCCTATCATGTGTTACGGCCCTTGAAAGGGCAAAAATTGCCTATTTTGGTCTTGTCTGCATGATAGATGTTTCATTTATGATTTGATTTTAATTAAACTTGCACACAATTTGTACCACCACAAAATCTAAGTCAAGTTTGAATATGGGTCATGTCGGGTCAAAAAGTAGGTCAGTAGGTCAAATCAGATAAAAACCTTGTGAAGACATGAGAGGCCACAGTTTTGGGCCGATCATCATCAAACTTGCCCAGAATGATCATCTTGACAATATCTCAGTCAAGTTTGAATACGGGTCATGTCGGGTCAAAAAGTAGGTCAGTAGGTCAAATCATAGAAAAACCTTGTGAACACACTAGAGGCCACAGCTTTGGTCTGATCATCATCAGACTTGCCCAGAATGATGATTTTGACAATATCTCGGTCAAGTTCGAATATGGGTTATGTCAGGTCACAAAGTAGGTCAGTAGGTCAAATCATAGAAAAACCTTGTGAATACACTAGAGGCCACAGTTTTGGTCTGATCATCATGAAACTTGCTCAGAATGTCTCGGTCAAGTTCGAATATGGGTCATGTAGGGTCAAAAATTAGGTCAGTAGGTCAAATCAGATAAAAAGTTTGTGAACACACTAGAGGCCACAGTTTTGGTCCGATTATCATCAAACTTGCTCAGAATGATAGTCTTGACAATATCTCGGTCAAGTTCGAATATGGGTCATGTCGGGTCAAAAAGTAGGTCAGTAGGTCGAATCATAGAAAAACCTTGTGAACACACTAGAGGCCACAGTTTAGGTCCGATCATCATCAAACGTGCCCAGAATTATCATCTTGACAATATCAGGGTCAAGTGTGAATATGGGTCATGTTGGGTCAAAAAGTAGGTCAGCAGGTCAAATCATAGAAAAAGCTTGTGAACACACTAGAGGCCACAGTTTTGATCCGATCATCATCAAACTTGCCCAGAATGATCATCTTGACAATATCTCAGTCAAGTTCAAATATGGGTCGTGTTGGGTCAAAAAGTAGGTCAGTAGGTCAAATCATAGAAAAACCCTCTGAACACACTGGTGGCTACAGTTTTGGTCCGATCATCATCAAACTTGCTCAAAATGATCATTTGACAATATCTCGGTTAATTTCGAATATGGGACATGTCGGGTCAAAAGTAGGTCAGCAGGTCAAATCATAGAAAAACATTATGAACACTCTAAGAGGCCACAGTTTTAGTCAGATCATCATAAACCTTGCTCAGAATGATCATCTGGACAATATCTCAGTTAAATTCTAATATGGGTCATGTCAAATCAAAAAGTAGATCAGTAGGTTATTTTGTCATAACTTTTGAACCGTTCGAGTTAGAGCCTTCATATTTGGCATGTATGTTTCTTCTGACAAGGGCTTCCCACTCATAAAGATTTGACCTGTGACCTTGACCTGTGACCTACTTTATCATACATTTTGAACCCTATGAGATAGAGCCTTCATATTTGGCATGCATGTTCCTTGTGACAAGGTTTTCTCAGCCATTCAAAACTTTTGACCCATGACCTTGACCTACTTTGTCATAACTTTCAAAGCATTTGAGATACAGCTTTCATATTTAGCAAGTAGGTTCTTTGCGGCAATGTTGCTAAGATGATCCTCTACCAAAAAGGCTAAAACAATCCCACTCGGATGAACAAAATGGCCACTGTAGGTAAAAATAGAAAAAATATTGTAAATTTGATTCAAACCGAAACTCCTCCTAAACCCTAAGGCCAATTTGATTCAAATTCCCAGGAATGTTGCCTAGGTTACTCCCTACCAAATAAGCTAAAATCACTCTGCCGATGAACAGGATGGCCACAAGAGCTAAAAATAGAATGTACTCAAGACAGTGACACACAGGTGAGCGAACCAGGGCCCTCTGGGCCCTCTTGTTTGGTCTCTTCCTACTTAGTTCCTGCTTTTTCCAGAAAAACTCCTACTTCTCCTACTTTTTTGATTTGTTCAAAAACTAAGATCCCAAATAAATAAATAAACAAATAAAGCATTTAAAAGTATAACATATATCTCAGCCTATTTGTAGAATGCGTCTTGTTACATGGCATATGGACTGATGATCCTTGACATTCATCTGTTGTTTTTAGCTGTACCACTAATTGGAATATGTTGATGTAAAGCAAAACTGCAATGACCTTCTTCAGTTTTGTCTTGTTGAACATAATAAGAATTTTTGCAGTCAGTAGTGTAGTGATGCATAAACTTAGTGGCCAACTGGAGCTCTGTCTTGTTGAGAATGGTAGAAAATTCACAACGGCAATGCTTTGATGCCACAACTGCTGTGACAAACTGTTCTTCTTCTTTAGCATTACAGAAATTCATTGTAGCAGTCCAGTGATGCCTTAACTGCAGTGACCAGTTATAACTCTGTCTTGTTAGCATGACAAACATTTACTTCAGCAGTGCAGTATGCCTTAACTGCAGTAACCAGCTTGAGCTCACACCAAGTTTGCTGTGTGTGTTAACGAAGGCCAAGACAAGCTTCCTACGCTATACTGGTTACCAAAACTTCATAAAAAACCTTACAAAGCACGGTTTATTGCAAATTCTAGTTCTTGCACTACCACTGAACTTTCTAAATTATTAACTTCCTGTCTTACTGCTATTAAAACGCATGTAATTAAATATTGTGATAAAGTCTTTGAAAGATCAGGAAGAAATCTGTTTTGGTCTATAAAAAATTCGAATGAGGTTTTAAATAAATTGAAATCTAGACAGTTTCGTGCTTCTAGTCTGTCTACCTACGATTTTTCCACTCTTTACACTACACTTCCTCATAATCTTATAAAAGAAAAGCTTAATGATTTAATTGAATGGGCTTTTCACAGAGAAGATTCTCTCTATCTTGCATGTAATGTCAGAAATGCATTTTTCACTTCTAAAGAGCATAAGAATTATACACTTTGGTCATGTCAGAAAGTGTGTGATGCCCTCACCTTTCTACTTGACAATATTTATATTAGATTCGGTACTAAGTTATTTAGACAAATTGTGGGTATTCCGATGGGTACTAATTGCGCACCTCTTGTGGCTGATCTGTTCTTGTATTGTTATGAAAGAGACTTCATTTTGTCGCTTTCCATTGATAACCAATCTGAAATTATTGAAGCTTTTAGCTCTACTTCTAGATATTTATATGATTTATTAAATATTGATAATACCTATTTTGATGGTTTGATCAGTCAGATTTACCCCCTAGAACTTCAGTTAAATAAAGCAAATTCTTCTGATACCGAGGCCCCGTTTTTGGATTTACATCTATCTATTGTAGATGGATTTGTTTCGTGCAAAATTTATGATAAACGCGATGACTTTGATTTTGAGATTGTAAATTTTCCTTTTTAGCTCACCTGTCACGTCCGCCGTCCGTCGTCAGTGCGTGCGTGCGTGTGTGTGTGTGTGCGTAAACCTTTCTTCAAATGACATCTCCTCCTAAACCACTGATCGGATTTTGACCAAACTTCACAGCAATGATCCTTAGGTGGTCCCCTTTCAAAATTGTTAAAATGGTTCTGGTCCATTGCACATCTGGGTCACAGGAGCTAAAAATAGATTTTTTAAAACAAAATTTTAAAAATCTTCTCTGAAACCGCAAGGCCCAGGTCATCGATATTTGGTATGAAGCTTCATCTAGTGGACCTCTACCAAGATTGTTCAAATTATAGCCCTGGGGGCCAAAATGCCCCCGCCCCGGGGGCCTTTGGTTTTACATAGGCTTATATAGGGAAAATCATTAAAAAATCTTCTTCTCTGAAACCACAAGGTCCAGGTCTTTAATATTTGGTGTGAAGCTTTACCTGGTGGACCTCTACTAAGATTGTTCAAATTATAGCCTTGGGGCCAAAAATGCCCCCGCCCCGGGGGCCTTTGGTTTTACATAGACTTATACAGGGAAAATCTTTAAAAATCTTCTTCTCTGAAACCGCAAGGCCCAGGTCTTCAATATTTGGTATGAAGCTTCATCTAGTGGACCTCTACCAAGATTGTTCAAATTATAGCCCTGGGGGCCAAAATGCCCCCGCCCCGGGGGCCTTTGGTTTTACATGGGCTTATACAGGGAAAATCATTAAAAAATCTTCTTCTCTGAAACCACAAGGCCCAGGTCTTTAATATTTCGTGTGAAGCTTTACCTGGTGGACCTCTACTAAGATTGTTCAAATTATAGCCTTGGGGCCAAAAATGCTTGCCCCGGGGGCCTTTGGTTTTACATAGGCTTATACAGGGAAAATCTTTAAAAATCTTCTTCTCTCAAACCGCAAGGCCCAGATCTTTGATATTTGGTATGAAGCTTCATCTAGTGGACCTCTTTCAAGATTGTTCAAATTATAGCCCTGGGGCCAAAAATGCCCCCGCCCCGGGGGCCTTTGGTTTTACATAGGCTTATACAGGGAAAATCTTTAAAAATCTTCTTCTCTCAAACGGCAAGGCCCAGTTCTTTGATATTTGGTATGAAGCTTTATCTATTGGACCTCTTTCAAAATTGTTCAAATTAAAGCCCTGGGGGCCAAAATGCCCCCGGGGCGGGGGCCTATGGTTTTACATAGGCTTATATAGGGAAAGTCATTAAAAAAACTTCTTCTCTGAAAACACAAGGCCCAGGTCTTTAATATTTGGTGTGAAGCTTTACCTGGTGGACCTCTACTAAGATTGTTCAAATTATAGCCTTTGGGCCAAAAATGCCCCCGCCCTGGGGGCCTTTGGTTTTACATAGGTTTATACAGGGAAAATCTTTAAAATCTTTTTCTCTGAAACCGCAAGGCCCAGATCTTTGATATTTGGCGTGAAGCTTCATCTAATGGACCTCTTTCAAGATTGTTCAAATTATAGCCCTGGGGGCCAAAATGCCCCCGCCATGGGGGCCTATGGTTTTACATAGGCTTATATAGGGAAAATCATTAAAAAATCTTCTTCTCTGAAATCACAAGGCCCAGGTCTTTAATATTTGGTGTGAAGCTTTACCTGGTGGACCTTTACTAAGATTGTTCAAATTATAGCCTTGGGGCCAAAAATGCCCCCGCCCTGCGGGCCTTTGGTTTTACATAGGTTTGTACAGGGAAAATCTTTAAAAATCCTTTTCTCTGAAACCGCAAGGCCCAGATCTTTGGTATTTGGTGTGAAGCTTCATCTAGTGGACCTCTTTCAAGATTGTTCAAATTATAGCCCTTGGGCCAAAAATGCCCCCACCCCGGGACCCTTTGGTTTTTCATAGGCTTAAATAGGGAAAACCTTTGAAGATCTTCATGCCTGAAACCAGAAGGCCCAGGTCTTTGATATTTGGTAAGAAGCTTCATCCAGTGGACCTCTTTCAAGATTTTTCAAATTATAGCCCTTGGGCCAAAAATGCCCTCACCCCGGGACCCTTTGGTTTTTCATAGGCTTATATAGGGAAAACCTTTAAAAATCTTCTTGTCTGAAACCAGAAGGCCCAGGTCTTTGATATTTGGTATGAAGCTTCATCTAGTGGACCATTACATAGTTTGTTCAAATTATAGCCCTTGGGCCTAGAATGTACTGGAGACACTAATTTTCAGGTGAGCGATTAAGGGCCCTCTTGGCCCTCTTGTTTGGATGGTGATGTTCCTCGTGCGCCATCCTATGGCGTTTATATTTCGCAATTAATTCGATTTGCTAGAGTGTGTAGTCATGTAACTGACTTCAACACTCGTAATAAATTATTAACGGCTAAACTCCTTAATCAGGGTTATCGGTACCATAAACTACGCAAAGCCTTTTCAAAATTTTATAGACGCCATTCTGATTTAATTTCAAAATTCAATATTGGACTTAAATCTCTTCTGCAACAAGGTCTATCGGAACCCGAATATTATGGTGACTTAGTATATAAATTCAGAAAAATATATAACCGCAATGACTTCAGCACCCAATTTCGTAAAATCATTCTTCGATATAAAAAGATTGGGTACAACATGGATATTATACGACAGACTGCATGCATGGTAGTTAACCCAATCACGGTTGGCAACTTTGCTTCTCTCTTTAATTGCACGCCGGTGGGTCAGGCCTCAGATTCTATGACGGTTCCAACGTAAAGGCTTATTGAAAATTAAAGAGATAATGTTGGTTGGTGCCTGATGCTCTGTCTCTGGTCGGGCTCATCAGAGTCTAACTGTTGGTTTTCTTTTGCTCCAGCATTTCAGTGGTTTCTTGCTGTCGATTCCTCACCGTTGTCTCACCTCTGTGGTTCTTTGATTTCTGTGTTCACGGAGATGTTGCACTGATGAGTTAGGAGGCCTTCATGTGGACTGAACAAATTTTTTGTCTAAATCGCGACGGAAGTAAGGGCGAGGATTGTGGCCACGTAAAATCGATTTAAGCCCCCCAGTGGAAATCTTCCACTGACCGTTCCAAGGTGGCTCTTCTGTGGCGATTTATTTATGTTGTTGTTTGTTACTTACTGTGTGTATCACTTGTGTCTTTTAATTTTGGATGGCCATATGGCCATTTTGTGGGAAAGTAACTATCCATATGGCCTTCCTTTGTTTAGGTTTCCATTATGGTCTGGTCGCTTAATGTTTGTATTTCTTTCCCGTTGCTGTCTTTTATGGATGGAGTAAGTTAATTGTATCAATTCCTGATCTTTGTTTTACTTCTACTTTGTCTTGTGTAGCATGACAAAAATTCATTTCAGCAATGCTTTGATGCCTCATCTGCATTGCCCAGCTAGAGCTCTGTCTTGTTAAGAATGGTAGGAGTTCATAGCAGTGGTTGTTTGATTTCTTATCTTCAGTGATCAGCTAGAGCTATGTTTTGGTAAGCATGTGAGGAATTCATTGCAGCAGTGCTTTGAAGCCTTAACCTACCACCAGGTTATAGCAGCAATGCTTTGATACCATGTCTTTGACACCTTACTAGAGCTTGTCTTGTTTATCGATCAACTAGATCTCTGTCTTTAGCACAAGAGGAATTCATGCAGCAGTTCTGTGATGCCGTAACTGCAGTGACAAACTAGAGTTCTGTATTGTTTACCAGTAGCTTGATAGTAATTCATTGTAGCAGGCGTGCTGTGATGCCTTAACTGTGGTTACCATCTAGAGCTATGTCTTGTTGAGAATGACAGAAATACATTGCAGCAGTGCTCTGATGACTAAACTGCAGAGACCCACTGAGGCTCAGTCTTGTTGAGCAAGACAGAAATTCATTGTAGCGATGCTGTGATGCCTTGACTGCAGTGACCAACTAGAGTACTGTCTTGAGCATGAAAGGGATACACTACAGCAGTACTGTGATGCCTTAACTGCAGTTACCCACTAGGATTCTGTCTTGTTGAGCATGGCAGCAATTTATTGTAGCACTTCTGTGGTGCCTTAACTGAGTTACCAACTAGAGCTCTGACTTTTTGAGCATGACAGAAATTCATTGCAGCAGTGCTGCTTAAATTTGCCTTAAATGCAGTGACCAACTAGAATTATTGTCTTGATAAGTATGAAAGTAATTCATTGATGTCATGCTTCGACGCCTTTAACTGTAATGACCATTTAGAGTTCTGTCTTGTTGAGCATTGCAGGAATTCATTGTGGCCGTGTTTTTTTGCCTTAATTGAAGTGACCAACTAGATTCCGTCTTGTTGAGCATGAAAGGAATTCATTGCAGCAGTGCTATGATGCCTTAACTGCAGTGAAAAATCTGAGATCTGCCTTATGGAGGATGACAGGAATCAAAGCAGCAGTAATGCAATGTCTTAATTGCAGTGATCGAGTAGAGTTCTTTCTTGACAGAAATTCTTTGCAACAGTGCTGTGATGACTGGAGTGACCAACTAGAGCTCTGTCTTGCTTAGCATGACAGAAATTCATTGCAACAATGCTGTGATGACTGGAGTGACCAACTAGAGCTCTGTCTTGCTTAGCATGACAGAAATTCATTGCAGCAATGCTGTGATGACTGGAGTGACCAACTAGAGCTCTGTCTTGTTTAGCATGACAGAAATTCATTGCAACAATGCTGTGATGACTGGAGTGACCAACTAGAACTCTGTCTTGTTTGGCATGACAGAAATTCTTTGCAGCAATGCTGTGATGACTGAAGTGACCAACTAGACAGAAATTCATTGCAGCAATGCTGTGATGACTGGAGCGTTCAGCTAGAACTCTGTCTTGTCTAGCATGACAGAAATTCGTTGCAGCAATGCTGTGATGACTGAAGTGACCAACTAGAGCTCTGTCTTGTTTAGCATGACAGAAATTCATTGCAGCAATACTTTAAAGCCTTGACTTCAGTGAGCAACTAAAATGCTGTCTTATTTTGCATGACAGGAATTCATTGTAGCAGTGCTATAATGCCTTCACCTGGACATCTTGTAGCTGCTGCTTCTCACAAATGTAAATTTTCAAAATTCATCAATTCATTTGAATTAATATTTTGACATATGTCAATATCTAGGTACAGATATCTGCCAGTGGCAACAAAAGCATTGGAAGTTCAAGCTGCAGGCATGAATAACTGTACCAGATGGGTTAGCCACAAACATTTTTAAGGTTCTTGCTAACTTGAGTGTCAAAACATTAGACTCAAATGCACAAATAAAATTGCCCAAAATGAAAAACTGATAAAATGTGAAACCTACGCAGGTATGTTCGTGTCCATTAGCTCCTACTTTTTATATCAGGTTCCTACTTTTTTCCTACTTTTCTCCTACTTTTTGATATCTCAGGCTCCTACTTTTCTCCTACTTTTTCACCAGGAGTCACTTGAAAGCCTGATCCAGATCAGATGGCTTCTGAAGAAGCCATCTGATCAGGATCTACACTGTCATTCAGTTTGTGAATTTGAAAGAAAATATTGTATCATGTAAACTGATTGGCTGATAATCAGAAATGGGTGTGGCTAATTTAAATATGCTGAGGGATAAGGGTTCAGGGGAATAGATACACCTTAAGGGGAGAAAACTCTTTCAAAACATTTTTGTTTCCCTTTTCAATAGGGGTACACTCTTACAGGAGACCCCATAAAAAAAATTATGAATTTGTAAACATACCAGTTTTGATTTTTGATTCTGACACCATAAAAAAAATATTCAGCATGTAAATACATATAAATTTTGGTTTTTGCTTCTGACACCATAAAATCAATTTTTGAATATGTAAATATGTATTAATTTTCATTTTTGCTTCTGACACCATAAAACACCTTTTAAATATGTAAATACATACAAAATTTAATTTTTGCTTTAAAAAAAAACAACAAAAAAAAACAATTTTTGAATATGTAAATACATATTAATTTATTAATTTTGACTTTTGCTTCTGAAACCATGAAAAAAAACAAACAATTTTTTAGTATGTAAATACATATCGATTTTGATTTTTCAAGAGCATTCAGGTAAGTTGTAAGTCATCAAAGAAAAAAAGTTTATCTTGAGTGAATGTGATAGCTCTGTTCCCTCTACAGTGGAGTTTCATTAGAAAGCTACTCCACAATCTCACTATAACATGGTTCATTATAGCATGATGTTGGATATAACATGGTTGGATGTTGGATCCCAAAAATGTTTAGATAATATATGGAAAAAATGACCATAAATGGTCATTTATTTCATATAATCTGTACATTTTCCTTTGATATAACATGGTTGGTTGCTTTGCATGGACTTGTCTGTGGATCCTAAAACTAGTGTTATAAAGAGGTTGTGGTGTATTTGTTGAACCATTTTTGTATTGTAACATTATCTAGTCAGGGTTTCACTATATTCTATTATGAATATAACATGGTCTCAATATAACATTATATTTTGTGTGAATCCAAACCAGAGCCTTATAAAGGGACTGTGTGCTGTATAATTTGGCAGCCCCTTTACTTCATGCTATAATCCCCAAAATTAAAGGGTTATAACATTAGTATTTGAGAAATTATTATCAACTACATTATTATTTATTCTTTCTAGTATATGAACATATTGTTGAATTACACTACAACTTCTTTATCTTTATAACACTATTTTGGGGGTTCAAAGCAGGAACTGTGTTTATTAAACAACTGTGCTTACACACAAACAAAAAAAAAAACAGTATATAAATTAGTTAGAAAAATGATGATATATGGTTATTTTTTCTGCATATTCGTCTTATTTTTGGGACCCAGTAGTCCTCACATCTATATCCATATAATTTATTTATATAAATTTGTGTTCCATCTTAAAACCATATTATAGTAAAAAGTGTTAGTAATGAATAGTGTTATAAAGGGGTTGTGGTGTTTGTTCTATATACTGAGGCACTTCAAGCTAAAATGCGGGTTGTAACATTGAAGACGCAAAGCATTCAATCCATCACAGTTCAAATACAGCCTTTCCAGTCTGAGTAAGGAAATTTGGGTTCACGGGTAACCTTTTTTAACCCTTATCCTGCTGAATAAATTAATTTAGCACTACTCATTGCTGATTATCAACCAATCAAATTACTTGATACACTGTATTCATTCTGTTCACAAATTGCATGACAAACAGTGTAGATCTGATCAGATGGCTTCTTCTACACTGTTTGCAAAGGTAGGGTTTGTCATGAACAGCAGGATACGGGCTAAAACACACTGCAAAAGACTCATTTGAGCCTCACACATGCACAAGCTGATCTGAGTCTTTGCTGTGCAGTCATGTCAGAAGGTACATTTTTGCTTGCCACAGCTGAATTGATATACAAGTAGTGTTCTTATTTTCCAAAATTAGCATGTATTTGGTAAAAGTTTAAATACAGACACTGCACAAATTAAAATATTTATGAGTGAATGTTTGGAGTTTTACGTCTCACCAACAACTAAGGTCATACGGGGATGGGACCTCGGTTTAAAGACTCATCCTAAAGTCTGGAGAAGCCCGGGATAGATCCTGTGATCCCTGGTTTACAAGGTGAGTAGACTACACCACAGAGGCTTCTAAAATATTTATGAAAGTAGGAAAACAGTGACAGTAAATATCAATTTTGATTTTCAAAGGGTATGCAGGTAAGCTCGTTTTGATTATAGAATTTTAAAATGTTATTCTTGAGTGTGATACCCCTGCCAGGTGTGTTTCGTACCTTCTTCATTCTGTAGTCCCCTTTGGATAACACAGCTATGTGAGATAAAGTGTTTTTTTTGCATGTCTCAAAATGAGATCTTTTTTCTGATGAAAATTTCTGATATTTTTCACAATTCTTCTTCAGTACTTGTCAGAACCGCCTCATTGATGCGGTTCTCACAAATACCCACAATCTATACTTTTGAGCAAGAATAAAGGTAAATAACATTTACCCCAATAAACCTCCTTTTTACCATTTGAACCATCCTCGCTCATCGGGGCTTGGAGAAAAGGTGCTTCCACCCAGAACTGAAACCAACCGCTTATGAGTAGTGGTAAAGCGCTTAGAAGGTCTAAGCCTGCCAAGGCGAGTAGGACCGTCTATGCATATAAACACTGTTGGTTTGTCGATGGTAGGGCTTGAGATGTCATGTCATCTTAATGTCGGGTAAAAGTCCCATAAAATTGGAAGCAACGTCTCCAAAATGACCTAAATAGTGTTGACAGGGGTGTAAAATCTCAATTTAATAAAATTTACCATTTGAAGTGTGGTTTGCAGGGTGTTAATTGTATGGACTTGTTGACATGATGTCTGGTGTTATATATTACTTTTTAAACAGGTATATATTGTACTTCAAAAAATCTTCAATACTAAACTAGTATTTATACTTCAGGCATCTGTATATATACTAACTTCATAATTCTTATTTGTAGTTTTCTCCATATTATGAAATATTTATCTTCTTCTTTTTCCATCTTCTTTATAGCATGACCTAATTTACTTGTGAATGTAAATATTATTTAACCCTTAAGATGCCGAGAATAGCTACTTCTGAAAATGGCCTCTGCTTATGCCATCTGCTGAATTTTTAGCAAATGTTTTAAAAAATAAAAAAGATCAGACGGCTCCTCTATGGACCCAAATCAGTCTGATCCTAGAGGAGCAGTCTGATCTGGGTCCACACTGTTTGCAAAAACTAAGTTTAAAGTACTTGGCAGATGACAAGGCAGATGGCAATTGTCGTGATTGGCATTTTATGGGTTAATGTCATTGGCAAAAATTTAGTTTTACACTTCTAGCAGAGCAGTGCTTGCCTTTTTGCACAAATGTAAAAGTTTTTAAACAGAACAAGTAAATAAGTGCATAAGAATAGGAATAATTATTAAAAAGTGTCATTCCTGGAGGAAATTTGTTGGCTTTATGGTTGAAAACCACTGATGTTTCAGAATAAAACAAAATTTCTGACCACGAAATTCTCACCATTTACTCCCCAAATGACACTTTTTTAATACAGGTATGTTTATCCCCATGTCGACCCTTATCTTGCTGAATATTCATTTAAACCACACCCATTTCTGTCTATCAACCAATCAAATTACTTGATGCAATTTATAGTTACAAATTCATAAACTGAATGCCAAACAGTGTAGATCCTGATCAGATGGCTTCTTCAGAAGCCATCTGATCTGGATCTACACTGTTTGCAAAGATAGGGGTTGTCGTGAACAGCAAGATAAGGGTTAACAATCCTTTTTGGGTTGATTGTTTATCAGTTGACCCAAAGTTACTAACTACAGAAGCTCTTCAGTGCTGATGTCCATGTGTAACTGTCACTGATTTGTTAGAAAATCCAGTTAACAGTTATTTATGGAAAATAGCAAAGATATTCTTGTCATTGTGACATCAAAGTGCTTGGTAAAAGAAAGTTTATTGTAAAACCATCACGAAAACACGCCTATACGATTTTGACCCCCTTGGACCCCACTTTTATTTAGTAAAACTGGGGTTTAAAGGGGTAAACCTTATTTTTCTTATTTCTGTTCTAAAATATATATTGTGGGTACTCGTTAGAACCGCCTCAATGAGGCGGTTCTAACGAGTACCCACAATCTATTTTGAGCAGAAATTAGGAAAAATATCACAATTTTTTATCTTAAAATTTTCATTTGTTTCGGCGATAAAGGTTACAATGTATTTGTATAGGTGTGTTTTCGTAATGATTGGCTAGGCACATGTGCTGAGACATTGGCAAACAGTTAGGACACAGATCAGACATGACATCTGATCAGGGTCTAAACTATATACTTTAAGTACAGGAATTTAAGGGTTTACAAAACATTCCAATTCTGTGTTCAGAACCACTTTGCCAGCTCAGAAACAGTCTACCCAACAGCGCTCTTAGTGCTGAGATTTTTGCTCTCGAACATTAGGATCATACTGGCATGTGTGTTAACCTATTGTATGCTAGTGGACTCTTCCATTGCAATATGTTGGACAAGTCTATTTGTCATATAAGTGGTGTCAGACCTATTTTTTTGTTTTTATTCCATTTTTGACGAAAAATTTTGTTAGCAAATAGTGTTCTGCGGTGTCTGATCTGGGCCTGTTTTCTTTGGCAAGGTACCCCTTTAGTGGTTTCCTGCATGCAATGGATTAAAGCTATTTTTCTTGTCAAAGAAATAGCTGTTTTTGCCTATTTTGATAGTTTCTTATTGCTGCTTCAAACATAGATTGCGGGTGCTTCTTAGAACTGCCTGACTGGAACAGCTTTAACCCTGAAGATGCCAAGATAAATTGCAACTGAAAATGCCGTATTTGCAAAAATGACTTTTAAAGTAATCAGCAGACAAGAAAGCAGATGACAATTGATGTGATTGACATATTAAGGGTTAACAAGCACCATTTAACCCTTCTCTTGCTGAATATTCAGTTTAGCCACACCCATTTCTGACTTTGAACCAATCAGATAACTTGATGTAATTTATTCCTACAAATTCATAAATTGAATGTCAAACAGTGTAGATCCTGATCAGATGGCTTCATCAGAAGCCATCTGATCTGGATCTACACTGTTTGCAAAGATAGGGGTTGTCGTGAACAGCATGATAAGAGCCACAGAAAGAAAAGCTAACTGACCTGAAGACTCACAAAAACATGGAGCAATCTGTGCACCATCACAAAGCCAGTAAACATATGAGAAATTTTGAAGAGATGACCATCTTGGGATGGTCAGTTATAATACTATTGAAAAGCACCTTGCCCTCCACATATGTGCCTCTAATCTTCTACATTGTATTTGTGTTTCTATAACAAGGACATCATGTAATGAACACCCTTCTAAATCCCACTTCATTTGGAGAAAGCTGGGGTTTACAGGGGTATGCATTAATTATACCCCCGGCATACTATGTATGCCGAAGGGGTATATAGTTTTTGTCTTTTCTGTGTGTGTGTAAACTTTTCTGTGTGTGTGTGTGTGTGTGTAAACTTTTTTTGTGTCAAAGATTTCTCAGGAACTACTATACCTAGAAACTTGAAATTTGGTACAAACAACATGCATAACTAGATGTATTGTGGGAAAGAAAATTGGGGCTGTGGGGCCAGGTTCTTTTGAGTTATTCCCCTTTGTTATATTTGCTACTGAGATGTGTATTTTGTGAGTTACCTTAAATTTTGTGTCAAAGATTTCTCAGGAACTACTGTACCTAGACACTCGAAATTTGGTACAAACAACATGCATAACTAGTTGTATTGTGGGAAAGAAAATTGGGGCTGTGGGTCCAGGTTCTTTAGAGTTATTCCCGTTTGTTATATTTGCTACTGAGATGTGTATTTTGTGAGTTACCTTAAATTTTGTGTCAAAGATTTCTCAGGAACTACTCTACCTAGAAAATTAAAATTTGGTACAAACGACATGCATTACTAGTTGTATTGTGGGAAAGAAAATTGGGGCTGTGGGGCCAGGTTCTTTAGAGTTATTCCCCTTTGTTATGCCCCCAACTTCAAAGAAGTTGTGGGGGCATATTGGTTTTGCCCTGTTCGTCCGTCCGTCCTTCCGTCCTTCCGTCCTTACGTCCGTCCCACTTTTTACTGCATAGCATAACTTTAGAACCATGGGTGCTAGGTTTTTGAAATTTCATATATGGATTCCTCATGAAAAAATAATTGACCCGTGTTTCTTTTCTCGTCAGGATTATGCCCCTTTTTTGAGTTATGCCCCTTTGCAAAAAATACTATGAAATCTTGTAAGCAAGATATCTCAAAAACTGTTTGAGCTATTGCCCTGAAACTTTACATGCTGGTTGGGGATGATGAGTAGATGAACTGATTAACTTTTGAAAAAAATCCGAAATTTTTTTCTTGAGTTATGGCCCTTTGAAATTTTTCGCGTTTTAAGTTTGTAAGCAAGATATCTAAAAAAACTATTTGAGGTTTTTCCCCGAAACTTCACAGACTTGTCGGGGATGATGAGTAGATGAACTGATCAACTTTTGAAAAAAATCCGATTTTTTTTTCTTGAGTTATGGCCCTTTGATTTTTTTCTTGTTTTCAGCTTGTAAGCAAGATATCTCAATAATTGTTTGAGCGATTGCCCTGCAACTTTACAAGCTGGTTTGGGATGATGTGTAGATGAACTGATTAACTGTTGAAAAAAAATCCTATATTTTTTTCTTGAGTTATGGCCCTTTGAAATTTTTCGCGTTTTAAGTTTGTAAGCAAGATATCTCAAAAACTATATGAGGTTTTTCCCCAAAACTTCACAGACTGGTTGGGTATGATGAGTAGATGAACTGATTAACTTTTGAAAAAAATCCAATTTTTTTTTCTTGAGTTATGGCCCTTTGATTTTTTTCGTGTTTTCAGCTTGTAAGCAAGATATCTCAAAAATTGTTTGAGCTATTGCCCTGAAACTTTACAGGCTGGTTGGGGATGATGAGTAGATGAACTGATTAACTTTTGAAAAAAATCCGAAATTTTTTTCTTGAGTTATGGCCCTTTGAAATTTTTCGCGTTTTGGCGTCCTTCCGTCCTTCCGTCCTTACGTCCGTCCCACTTTTTACTGCATAGCATAACTTTAGAACCATGAGTGCTAGGTTTTTGAAATTTCATATATGGATTCCTCATGAAAAAATAATTGACCCGTGTTTTTTTTCTCGTCAGGATTATGCCCCTTTTTTGAGTTATGCCCCTTTGCAAAAAATACTATGAAATCTTGTAAGCAAGATATCTCAAAAACTGTTTGAGCTATTGCCCTGAAACTTTACATGCTGGTTGGGGATGATGAGTAGATGAACTGATTAACTTTTGAAAAAAATCCGAAATTTTTTTCTTGAGTTATGGCCCTTTGAAATTTTTCGCGTTTTAAGTTTGTAAGCAAGATATCTAAAAAAACTATTTGAGGTTTTTCCCCGAAACTTCACAGACTTGTCGGGGATGATGAGTAGATGAACTGATCAACTTTTGAAAAAAATCCGATTTTTTTTTCTTGAGTTATGGCCCTTAGATTTTTTTCGTGTTTTCAGCTTGTAAGCAAGATATCTCAATAATTGTTTGAGCGATTGCCCTGCAACTTTACAAGCTGGTTTGGGATGATGTGTAGATGAACTGATTAACTGTTGAAAAAAAATCCTATATTTTTTTCTTGAGTTATGGCCCTTTGAAATTTTTCGCGTTTTAAGTTTGTAAGCAAGATATCTCAAAAACTATATGAGGTTTTTCCCCAAAACTTCACAGACTGGTTGGGTATGATGAGTAGATGAACTGATTAACTTTTGAAAAAAATCCAATTTTTTTTTCTTGAGTTATGGCCCTTTGATTTTTTTCGTGTTTTCAGCTTGTAAGCAAGATATCTCAAAAATTGTTTGAGCTATTGCCCTGAAACTTTACAGGCTGGTTGGGGATGATGAGTAGATGAACTGATTAACTTTTGAAAAAAATCCGAAATTTTTTTCTTGAGTTATGGCCCTTTGAAATTTTTCGCGTTTTGGCGTCCTTCCGTCCTTCCGTCCTTACGTCCGTCCCACTTTTTACTGCATAGCATAACTTTAGAACCATGAGTGCTAGGTTTTTGAAATTTCATATATGGATTCCTCATGAAAAAATAATTGACCCGTGTTTTTTTTCTCGTCAGGATTATGCCCCTTTTTTGAGTTATGCCCCTTTGCAAAAAATACTATGAAATCTTGTAAGCAAGATATCTCAAAAACTGTTTGAGCTATTGCCCTGAAACTTTACATGCTGGTTGGGGATGATGAGTAGATGAACTGATTAACTTTTGAAAAAAATCCGAAATTTTTTTCTTGAGTTATGGCCCTTTGAAATTTTTCGCGTTTTAAGTTTGTAAGCAAGATATCTAAAAAAACTATTTGAGGTTTTTCCCCGAAACTTCACAGACTTGTCGGGGATGATGAGTAGATGAACTGATCAACTTTTGAAAAAAATCCGATTTTTTTTTCTTGAGTTATGGCCCTTAGATTTTTTTCGTGTTTTCAGCTTGTAAGCAAGATATCTCAATAATTGTTTGAGCGATTGCCCTGCAACTTTACAAGCTGGTTTGGGATGATGTGTAGATGAACTGATTAACTGTTGAAAAAAAATCCTATATTTTTTTCTTGAGTTATGGCCCTTTGAAATTTTTCGCGTTTTAAGTTTGTAAGCAAGATATCTCAAAAACTATATGAGGTTTTTCCCCAAAACTTCACAGACTGGTTGGGTATGATGAGTAGATGAACTGATTAACTTTTGAAAAAAATCCAATTTTTTTTTCTTGAGTTATGGCCCTTTGATTTTTTTCGTGTTTTCAGCTTGTAAGCAAGATATCTCAAAAATTGTTTGAGCTATTGCCCTGAAACTTTACAGGCTGGTTGGGGATGATGAGTAGATGAACTGATTAACTTTTGAAAAAAATCCGAAATTTTTTTCTTGAGTTATGGCCCTTTGAAATTTTTCGCGTTTTGGCATATTGGTTTTGCCCTGTTCGTCCGTCCGTCCTTCCGTCCTTCCGACTGTCCCACTTTTTACTGCATAGCATAACTTTAGAACCATGGGTGCTAGGTTTTTGAAATTTCATATATGGATTCCTCATGAAAAAATAATTGACCCGTGTTTTTTTTCTCCTCAGGATTATGCCCCTTTTTTGAGTTATGCCCCTTTGCAAAAAATACTATGAAATCTTGTAAGCAAGATATCTCAAAAACTGTTTGAGCTATTGCCCTGAAACTTTACATGCTGGTTGGGGATGATGAGTAGATGAACTGATTAACTTTTGAAAAAAATCCGAAATTTTTTTCTTGCGTTATGGCCCTTTGAAATTTTTCGCGTTTTAAGTTTGTAAGCAAGATATCTAAAAAACTATTTGAGGTTTTTCCCCGAAACTTCACAGACTTGTCGGGGATGATGAGTAGATGAACTGATCAACTTTTGAAAAAAATCCGATTTTTTTTCTTGAGTTATGGCCCTTAGATTTTTTTCGTGTTTTCAGCTTGTAAGCAAGATATCTCAATAATTGTTTGAGCGATTGCCCTGCAACTTTACAAGCTGGTTTGGGATGATGTGTAGATGAACTGATTAACTGTTGAAAAAAAATCCTATATTTTTTTCTTGAGTTATGGCCCTTTGAAATTTTTCGCGTTTTAAGTTTGTAAGCAAGATATCTCAAAAACTATATGAGGTTTTTCCCCAAAACTTCACAGACTGGTTGGGTATGATGAGTAGATGAACTGATTAACTTTTGAAAAAAATCCAATTTTTTTTTCTTGAGTTATGGCCCTTTGATTTTTTTCGTGTTTTCAGCTTGTAAGCAAGATATCTCAAAAATTGTTTGAGCTATTGCCCTGAAACTTTACAGGCTGGTTGGGGATGATGAGTAGATGAACTGATTAACTTTTGAAAAAAATCCGAAATTTTTTTCTTGAGTTATGGCCCTTTGAAATTTTTCGCGTTTTAAGTTTGTAAGCAAGATATCTAAAAAACTATTTTAGGTTTTTCCCCGAAACTTCACAGACTGGTCAGGGATGATGAGTAGATGATTAACTACAGCTTTTCTTGTGTAATTTCAGCATTACAGCCACATAAAAACAAGATATCTCAATTACTGTTAGGGACAAGCAGTGTTAGGGTCAAGCAGTTGGGGGCATTGTGTTTCATAAACACTGGCTCTAGTTATATTTGCTTCTGAGATGTGTATTTTATGAGTTACCTTAAATTTTGTGTCAAAGATTTCTCAGGAACTACTGTACCTAGAAACTTGAAATTTGGTACAAACAACATGCATAACTAGTTGTATTGTGGGAAAGAAAATTGGGGCTATGCGGCCAGGTTCTTTAGAGTTATTCCCCTTTGTTATATTTGCTACTGAGATGTGTATTTTGTGAGTTACCTTAAATTTTGTGTCAAAGATTTCTCAGGAACTACTGTACCTAGACACTCGAAATTTGGTACTAACAACATGCATAACTAGTTGTATTCTGGGAAAGAAAATTGGGGCTGTGGGGCCAGGTTCTTTAGAGTAATTCCCCTTTGTTATATTTGCTACTGAGATGTGTATTTTGTGAGTTACCTTAAATTTTGTGTCAAAGATTTCTCAGGAACTACTGCACCTAGAAACTTGAAATTTGGTACAAACAACATGCATAACAAGTTGTATTGTGGGAAAGAAAATTTGGGCTGTGGGGCCAGGTGCTTTAGAGTTATTCCTCTTTGTTATATTTGCTACTGAGATGTGTATTTTGTGAGTTACCTTAAATTTTGTGAAGATTTTTCAGGAACTAAGCTACCGATGGCTTTGGCCGGGGGTATTAGTGAGCATATGCTCACTTCATAGTCTAGTTTTCTTAATTCAGCTCCAAGACATAGGTTGTGGGTGCTTGTTAGAACTGCCTCATTGAGGTGTTTCGCCTCAATGAGACAGTTCTAAACAGTACAAATAAGAAAAATATTGCAAATGTTCATCAGAAACTTATCCGTTTTGGAGATATGAAATAACGCCTTATGTCACTTGGATATGTTACCTTTACCCTTATCTTGCTGTTCACGACAACCCCTATCTTTGCAAACAGTGTAGATCCAGATCAGATGGCTTCTGAAGAAGCCATCTGATCAGGATCTACACTGTTTGGCATTCAGTTTATGAATTTGTAGCAATAAATTACATCAAGTAATTTGATTGGTTGATAGACAGAAATGGGTGTGGCTTAAATGAATATTCAGCAAGAGAAGGGTTAATAGAGTGCAAACAGGTAAGCTTTGCTGACCTTAAAGGGAATGAATTGCTGGAGGCAACTCTTTAAAAAATGTATTGTCTCCCTTTGGTTTAAGCATAGATTTTCCGTAAAACACCTTGGAGGATGTGTGTAAAATCGATTAAAGCCCCTCCCCAATGAAATACTTCTCACTGACTGACCATTTCAAGGCAGTTCTTCTGTCACGGTTTATTTTTAGCTCACCTGTCACGTAGTGACAAGGTGAGCTTTTGTGATCACATTTTGTCTGTCGTCCGTCGTCCGTGCGTCCGTCCGTCCGTGCGTGCGTAAACAATTTCTTGTCCGCACGATAGCGTCTTCATTTATGATTTGATTTTAACCAGACTTGCACACAACTTGTACCACCATGAGATCTAGGTTCCTTTCTTGAACCAGCCATATCCCATCATGTGTAACTGAGTTACGGCCCCTGAAAGGGCAAAAATTGCCTATTTTGGTCTTGTCCGCACGATAGCATCTTCATTTATGATTTGATTTTAACCAGACTTGCACACAACTTGTACCACCATAAGATCTGGGTTCCTTTCTTGAACCAGCCATATCCCATCATGTGCTACGGAGTTACGGCCCCTGAAAGGGCAAAAATTGCCTATTTTGGTCTTGTCCGCACGATAGCATCTTCATTTATGATTTGAATTTAACCAGACTTGCACACAACTTGTACCACCATGAGATCTAGGTTCCTTTCTTGAACCAGCCATATCCAATCATGTGTTACTGAGTTACGGCCCCTGAAAGGGCAAAAATTGCCTATTTATAGCCCCGCTTGAAAAGTGGGGCTATATTGGATTTGCCCTGTCATTCCGTAATTCTGTAATTCCGTAATTCTGTAATTCTGTAATTCCGTAATTCCGTTATTCCGTTATTTTTTCGTCACAGTTTTCCCCGAAACTAAGAGAGCTAGAAAACTAAAACTTTGTATACACGTGGACAATGGGTGCCTCCACGGACCTTACCGAAATTATGACCAAGGGCCCATAACTCTTGGAGTTATCTCCCCTGATAGGTTTTTTTAAATGAAAATGTTTGGTCACAGTTTTCTCAGGAACGAAAGAAGCTAGAAAGCTCAAACTTTGCATAAATGTGGACAATGGGTGGATATAGGGAGCTTACCAAAATAATGGCCAAGGGCCCATAACTGTTGGAGTTATCTCTCCTGATAGGTTTTTTAAATAAATGAAAATATAGGTTTTTTTTAAATGAAAATGTTTGGTCACAGTTTTCTCAGGAACTAAAGAAGCTAGAAACCTCAAACTTTGCATAAATGTGGACAATGGGTGGATATAGGGAGCTAACCAAAATAATGGCCGAGGGCCCATTACTTTTGGAGTTATCTCCCCTGATAGTATAGTTTTTTTTAATAAATGAAAAGGTTTGGTGACAGTTTTCTCAGGAACTAAGAAAGCTAGAATACTGAAACTTTGTATGAACATGAAAAGTGGGTGGATGTATGGCCCTTACCAAAATAATGGCCAAAGGCCCATAACTCTTGGAGTTATCTCCCCTGATAGGATATTTTCTGCAAGTAAAAAAATCATTTCACTTTTCTATCCATCAAACCATGAAAAATATTTTCGATACAGTTTTCTCAGGTACTAAGAAAGCTAGAAAGCTGAAACTTTGTATAAACATGAACATTAGGTGGATGTAAGTAAATAATGGCCAACAACATTACTCTTGGGGTTATCTCCCCAGCAAAGAAAAAAAAAATATTAAAGTTTTCTCTGGAACTAAGAAAGCTCCCCTGATAGGTTAAAAGCTTTTAGAGTCAATGTGTCTTACTCCTCTGATAGCGCTATAGCGGGGCTATAGTCAGATCCTCTGACAGCTCTAGTTTGGTCTTGTCCGCACAATAGCATCTTCATTTATGATTTGATTTTAACCAGTCTTGCACACAACTTGTACCACCATGAGATCTGGGTTCCTTTCTTGAATCAGCCATATCCCATCATGTGCTACAGAGTTACGGCCCCTGAAAGGGCAAAAATTGCCTATTTTGGTCTTGTCTGCACGATAGCATCTTCATTTATGATTTGATTTTAACCAGACTTGCATACAACTTGTACCACCATGGGATCTGGGTTCCTTTCTTGAACCAGCCATATCCCATCATGTGTTACGGAGTTACGGCCCCTGAACGGGCAAAAATTGTCTATTTTGGTCTTGTCTGCATGATAGCTGTTTCATTTATGATTTGATTTTAACTAAACTTGCACACATTTTGTACCACCACAAAATATCTCGGTCAAGATCAAATATGGGTCATGTTGGGTAAAAAAGTAGGTCATTAGATCAAATCAGAAAAAAACCCTTGTGAAGACACTAGAGGCCACAGTTTTGGTCCGATCATCATCAAACTAGCCCAGAATGATCATCTTGACAATATCTCAGTCAAGTTCAAATAGGGTGTTGTCGGGTCAAAAAGTAGGTCAGTAGGTCAAATAAGAGAAAAACCTTGTGAACACACTAGAGGCCACATTTTTGGTCCAATCATCATCAAACTTGCTCGGAATGATAGTCTTGACAATATCTCGGTCAAGTTCGAATATGGGTGATTTCAGGTCAAGAAGTAGGTCAGTAGGTCAAATCATAGAAAAACCTTGTGAACACACTAGAGGCCACAGATTAGGTCCGATCATCATCAAACATGCCCAGAATGATCATCTTGACAATATCTGAGTCATGTTCAAATATTGGTCATGTCAGTCCAAAAAGTAGGTCAGTAGATAATATCATAGAAAACCCTCTGAACACACTAGAGGCCACAGTTTTGGTCTGATCATCATCAAACTTGCTAAAAATGATCATTTGACAATATCTCAGTTAATTTTGAATGTTGGTCATATCTAGCCAGTAAGTAGGTCAGTAGGTCAGATTGCTGAAAAACCTTGTGTACACACTAGAGACCCCAGTTTTGGTCCGATCATCATCAAACTTGCTCAGAATGATCATCTTGACAATATCTTGGTCAAATTTGAATATGGGTCATGTCGGGTCAAAAAGTAGGTCAGCAGGTCAAATCATAGAAAAACGTTTTGAACACTCTTAGAGGCCACAGTTTTAGTCAAATCATCATAAAACTTGCTCAGAATGATCATCTGGACAATATCTCATTTAAGTTCGAACATGGGTCATGTCAAATCAAAAAGTAGATCAGAAGGTTATTTTGTCATAACTTTGAACTGTTTGAGATAGAGCCTTCATATTTGGCATGTAGGTTCCTTGTGACAAGGGCTTCCCACTCATATAAAGATTTGATCTGTGACTACTTTATCATAACTTTTGAACCATATGAGATAGAGCCTTCATATTTGGCATGTATCTTCCCTGTGACAAAGTTTTCCCAACCATTCAAAACTTTTGAGCCATGACCTTGACCTTTGACCTACTTTGTCATAACTTTTGGATCATTTAAGATACAGCCTTCATATTTGGCATAAAGGTTCCTTCATAGGAGTGAGTGTTTGAGTTGAAGTCTCACCAAAAGCTAAGGTCATACAGTGATGGGACCTCTGTTTAAAGACCAATCTGAAAGTCTGGAGGACACTGGGATCAATACTGCTACCCCTGGTTTACAAGGCAAGTAGCATGACCACTTCACCATGAAGGCTTCTAAACTTCATTGGAATGTTGTGTAGATGACCCTCTAGGAAAATAGCATAACCATTAACAAATGGTCACAAGAGCTAAAAATAGAAAAAAAACATTGTGAATTTGCTTCAAATGCGAACTCCTACTAAACCTTTGGGCCAATTGGATTTAAAACTTCACAGGAATGTTGCCTAGGTGACTCCGTACCAAAATAGTTAAACCTTATTCCACTCCAATGAACAATGGCTGCCAGAGCTAAAAATAAAAAAAAATCTTCAAATGACAATATTCCTTCTGTACTCTTGGGTCAATTTCATTCAGACTTTGAAGTTATGTTGCTTAGATGACCCTGTACCAAACAGGCTAAAACAATCCCGCTCAGATGAAAAAAAATGGCCACCGGAGCTAAAAATAGAAAAATATTGTAAATCTGATTCAAACGTGAACCCCTCCTAAACCCTAAGGCCAATTTGATTCAAACTTCACAGGAATGTTACCTAGGTTACTGCCTACCAAATAAGCTAAAATCACTCTGCTGATGAACAAGATGGCCACCATAGCTAAAAATAGAATGTACTCGAGACAGTGACAGACAGGTGAGCGAACCAGGGCCCTGTGGGCCCTCTTGTTGAATGTTTGTATCAATTGTATCAAGATTGGGCAAACAAGTCCCCTATATGCTGTCTGTTTCACATACAGCTGTGACTTCATACAGAGGAAAAATCCTGAGAGATTTGTAACACAGTCAAACCAGATATAGTGGTCACTTCTATTGAGTAAGCAACTTGTAGTAAGCAAGTAGAAATCAGTTCCCCCAAAAAGGCTGTGCATAAAATTTCACCTTCACTGAGCAAGCACATGTCTTAAAGGCATTTATTCTGGTAACAGTAGGACACTCTGTGTGTTCATAATTGTTTTATTGCCCCCTGTGATATGCTGTCTATAGCAGATTAAAGGTGGCCCTTAATAGGATGATTAGTAGCTCTTGTTGAATCCCCTGACAGAGGCATTTAAGGGGAAAATCAGTAATGTACACTAGTCATCAGTTAGTAAATTATTGATTTTCCCCAAGATGGCCCCTTACCTGTTGAAGGCAGAGGACTTCTCTTGAGGGCTACATTATATTATGTAATGAAATGATAGTCCTCAATAATCAAGAATTAATTCCTTTAAGTGGAATGGGAACATCTTTAGGGGAGGCAACTCCTGCAGAAGTATTTTTGTCTGCCATGTCAATAGAGGTCAACTCTTAAAGGAAAGAATTTGCTCCTGAGGAGCAAATTCTTTCCTTTAAGAGTAGACCCTTTTTCTGTGGGACAGCGCTTATAGAAAAGCAAACAGGAAGTCCTGAAAGTTGTCACCCTTTGAAAAATGGCTGAAAAAACTGTCAGGTGTTCTCATTTCCCTTGATACAGGTTGGAGTTAATTCTGTCATTGATTCTTTAGAGATTTCAAAACTGAGTCAAATCTCCCATTTCTTTCAGAACCTCATGATTGATCTAGAGTCTGAACTACAGGGTGATATGGAAGAGATTGTTTTCGCTCTTCTTATGACGCCAACAGAGTATGATGCCTATGTTGTGCATAAAGCTGTAGAAGAGATGGGGACCTCAGAGGCCACATTGATTGGTATCCTCTGTACTAGGTCTAGCAAGGTATGTAGCACAGATTATTATTCTGGAGTGCTAATGAATCTATAATACTATAGACGGATCCAATGTTTTGACACTTGACCTTGTTTACATGTCATTGCGTATGTGCGAAATTACTTTTAATTTGGATAACGATCTTTTGTGGTTGGCAAAAAGGCCCTGGTTCCATATAAACACATCATATATAGGCTTAATATTACGGGCATATTTTAGTTGACTGTCACAGAAAATGGATCGAATTACACTTTCAATGAGTAGATAAATATATTGTAGATTTCATTCATGAATCTTCCACGTTTAGTTATTCATTTTGTGCATTTTTGTCGCACCTGCTTTAGCAGGAAGACATAGGCATGCAAGTTTCCGTCCGTCTGTCCATCCGTCCGGTTTGGGTGTGTTTTTGCCGTGGTATGAGGATGCGCATGTGGTTTTGACTTTATCGTCAGATCAATTTTTGTCATTTTTTCCACATTGTGAACTTAGTCATTTTTAACCTTCAATTGATATATGATGGGTACCTCTTGTCGTCGCAACTCCTCTTGCAATTTTATACCAATCATTTTGAAACTTTGCGTGTGCTTTCGCCATGGTTTGAGGATGTGCATGTGGTTTCGACATTTCTCAGAATATATTTTTTCACTTTTTGCACATTGTGAACTTAGCCATTTTTAGGCTTCAGTTGATATACAATAGGTACCTCTTGTCACCGCAACTCCTCTTACAGTTTTATACCAATCATTTTGAAACTTTGCATGTGCTTTCACCATGGTATGAAGATGTGCATATGGTTTGGACATAATTCTCGGAATATTTATTCCAATTTTTGCGCCTGTGAATTTAGTCAATTTTAACCTTCAATTGATATACAGGGGGTACCTCTTTGTCACCGCAACTCCTCTTACAGTTTTATACTAATCATTTTGAAACTTTGCATGTGTTTTTGCCATGGCATGAGGCTCTGCATGTGGTTTGGACGTAATCTTCGGATCAATCTTGGTCACTTTTTCCACATTGTGAACTCAGTCATTGTTAACCTTCAGTTGATATATGATAGGTACCTCGTCATCGCAACTCTTACAGTTTTATTCTAATCATTTTGAAACTTAGCTTGTGTTTTCTCCATGATATGAGGATGTTCAAATGCTTTGGATATAATTCTTGGATCATTTTAGTTCATTTTATCACGTTGTGAACTTTGTCAGTTTTTCACCTCACATATATAGGCTACGGATTCTTCTCAAAGCCCTATATTCATTATAGCCCCGCTTTGAAAAAGTGGGGCTATATTGGATTTGCCATGTCCTTCTGTCATTCCGTAATTCCATGATTCCGTTAATTTGTGTTGGCTCCATAACTTTGTATCTGCTTAACATATT
The DNA here is from genome assembly GCA_963580285.1 of Lucinisca nassula. Taxonomy (NCBI): domain Eukaryota; kingdom Metazoa; phylum Mollusca; class Bivalvia; order Lucinida; family Lucinidae; genus Lucinisca; species Lucinisca nassula. The sequence goes on from OY757012.1 coordinate 18,826,339, forward strand.
TTCATGAAACTTCACACAAATGTTAAACACAATAAGACAATGTGCAGAGCGAAGGAATTATAACTGTGGATTGCCTACTTTTGGAGTTATTGCCCTTTGAACATTTTCCGTAATTCCGTAATTCCGTGATTCCGTTAATTTGTGTTGGCTCCATAACTTTGTATCTGCTTAACATATTTTCATGAAACTTCACACAAATGTTAAACACCATAAGACAATGTGCAGAGCGAAGGAATTATAACTGTGGATTGCCTACTTTTGGAGTTATTGCCCTTTGAACATTGAAAAATGGCAATTTTAATTGTGTCCGCTTCATAACTCGAAAACCGTTTGAGATATTTTTAGGAAACTTTACACAAATGTTAAGCACTATGAGACGATGTGCAGAGCGCAGGAACCATAACTCTGCATTGCTTATTTTTGGAGTTATTGCCCTTTGAACATTGAAAAATGGCAATTTTAACAGTGTCCGCTTCATAACTCGAAAACCGTTTGAGATAATTTCATGAAACTTCACACAAATGTTAAGCACTATGAGACAATGTGCAGAGCGCAAGAACCATAACTCTGGTTTTCGTATTTTCTGTGTGTCTGTCTGTGTGTCTGTCTGTGTCTGTTAACAATTTTCGTGTCCGCTCCATAACTTTAAAACCCATTCACATATTTTCATGAAACTTCACACAAACATTAAACACCATGAGATGGTGTGCAGAGTGCAGGAACCATAACTCTGGATTGCCTAATTTTTTAGTTATTTCCCTTTGAATATTGAAAAATATCAATTTTAGCCGTCTTTGCTCGATAACTCAAAAACCGTTTGAGATAATTTTATGAAACTTCACACAAATGTAAAGCACCATATTACGTGTGCAGAGCGCAGGAACCCAAACTCTGGATTGTCTACTTTTTCAGTTATAGGCTTTTGAATATTAAAAAATGGCAATTTTAACTATGTCCGCTCCATAACCGTTTCTGATATTTTCATGAAACTTCAAATAAATGAAAAGCACCTTGAGATGATGTGCAGAGTGCAGGAACCATAACTCTGGTTTGCCTACTTTAGGAGTTATTGCCCTTTGAACATATAAAAAGGCAATTTTGACTGTGTCGGCTCCATAACTCACAAACCATTTGAGATATTTTCATGACACTTCACACAAGTGTAAAGCACCATGAGACAATGTGCAGAGCGCAGGAACCCTGACTCTGATTTGCCTACTTTAGGAGTTATTACCCTTTGAACATTGAAAAATGGAAGATGAAATTTAGTATAAACATGGACATTCTGGTAATGTATCATGCTCATTGAAATGAGGGACAAGGGCTCACAACTCTTAGAGTTTTTCCAGATAATGTAAAATTTTCAACAGTTATTTCTTGTTCATAACTGTTTTCTCTGCAGCTTAAATAACTTTCTTCTCTGACAGCGCTGAAGCGGGGCTATAGTCAGGTCCTCTGACAGCTCTAGTTTCTTCTGCCTTAAATAAACTTTATTTTTTGTGTTGGGCAGGTGGGGAGCAGGTGCGACATCGACATCAACTTCACCGAAGTTGAATTTCTGGTTATTACAAATAATTAAGACCATCCCGCCTCATTACCTGCATAAGTTTAACTGGTAATTTAATCATCAAAACATCCTAAAAGCTTCTAGAAACCAATAATTACTAGCTAAGACATGTGTATTATAAAAGTTTAAAGGTCAATTTTGCCGTTTCGATTCCAAACAAAATACGAGTTTAGAGACAATAACATCGCATTTACAATGGTGATAAACAGCCAAAAACGTTTTTTTGCCATCCACCAGTAAGTCCCGGCAAATAGTATTATTGAGTGGTGACATAGTCTTTGGATGTGTCTATTGCTAGGGTTCAAAGCAGAAATATATAGCTAACAAATCTGCTGAATTAGCCCAGAGAGTGATAAAGGTTATAATACAATATTTGCAATTGTTCTTGGTTGGAGTTCAGCATTTATTGTTGCCAGGGCCCAAAGCAGAAATAGCCTCGGTAGCTCAGTCGCATGCACATCTGACTGGTGATCAGAAGGTCATGGGTTCGATACCTGCCGGGAGTCAGCAAAATCTTTTAGTGGAGGTTGATCAGGAAATCTTTTCTATGGTCATTCTCTCTCTTCAGCTGATTCATGGTCTGTTGTTAGTATCTGGTGAAAGAATTTGCACTTTATTCCTTAACCCTTATTCCACTGTTCATGACAGCCCCGACCTTTGACAACAGTGTAGATCCTGATCAGATGGCTTCTGAAGAAGCCATCTGATCAGGATCTACACTGTTTGTCATGCAATTTGAGAAATGAATAAATATATTAATTCAAGTAATTGGATTGGTTGATAATCAGCAATGGGAGTGGCTTAATTAATTTATTCAGTGGGATAAGGGTTAACAACTTATATATAGCCTATCCAGGATAAGTGTAGGTAGGTAAACTGATTGACCCATTATGACATGTATAGTGTTGACTAGACCATATAACTCCACACAAACAAACAAACCCATATAAAGAGGAGTAATGAGGATAATTTAAGACAGCTATAACAGTGATTTATTGAGTGATAAATCACTGTTTGGAGGTAAAGTGTAAAGATCAAATCACGAGCATGCATAAGTGATTTATTGGTGATAAATCACTGTTTAGAGGTCAAGTGTAAAGATCAAATCACGAGCATGTAGTGCAAGTGATTTGTCTACTTACAACCGACCGACAAACAGTGATTTACCACTCAATAAATCATGGCACTAGAGTTGATCTATTTCTATTCTAACACTTTAAAAGTTGACAAAAAAGCTATTGGTTCTTTCAGATTTTCTCTATCTTCAGCCATGTGTGTGTGTGTGAATTCGGGTTTAACGTTGCTTTCAACAATTTTTCAGTCATATCACGACGGTGTCTGGTTGCGACGGGAGCTCAATGCTCACGTTTATAGTGCTGCCTCACTGAAGTATCATGTCCCAGACACATTACATGATACCACACCCAGTCACATTATCCTGACACTGGATCGACCAGTCCTAGCTCTACCCTGTAAATCTGAGTGCCAAGCGAGGAGCAGCTAGTACCATTTTTAACGACTTTGGTATGTCGCGGCCCGGGATCCAACCCAAGTCCTCCCGTTCCCTGGAGCTGACACTCTACCAACTGAGCTATCAGGGCCGGTATCTTCAGCCATTGTTTAAATAAATCCCGCCAATATAACCGACTGTATCACATGTGTTTACCTGTATTTAGCTCACCTGTCACAAAGTGACAAGGTGAGCTTTTGGGATCACTTTTTGTCCGTCGTGCGTCCGTGCGTGCGTCCGTAAACTTTTTCTTCAAACAACATCTCCTCCTAAACCACTGATCGGATTTTGACCAAACTTCACAGGAATGATCCTTAGGTGGTCCCCTTTCAAAGTTGTTCAAATGGTTCCGGTCTGTTGCACATCTAGGTCACAGGAGCTAAAAATAGATTTTTAAAATGAAAACTTTAAAAATCTTCTTCTCTGAAACCGCAAGGCCCAGGTCTTTGATATTTGGTATGAAGCTTCATCTAGTAGACCTCTACCAAGATTGTTCAAATTATAGCCCTGGGGCCAAAAATGCCCCCGCCCCGGGGGCCTTAGGTTTAACATAGGCTTATATAGGGAAAATCTTTAAAAATCTTCTTCTCTGAAACCGCAAGGCCCAAGTCTTTGATATTTGGTGTGAAGCTTCATCTAGTGGACCTCTATCAAGATTGTTCAAATTATAGCCCTGGGGCCAAAAATACCCCTGCCCCGAGGGCCTTTGTTTTACATAGGCTTATTTTGGGAAAATCTTTAAAAATCTTCTTCTCTGAAACCACAAGGCCAAGGTCTTTGATATTTGGTATGAAGCTTCATCTAGTGGACCTTTACCAAGATTGTTCAAATTATAGCCCTGGGACCAAAAATGCCCCCGCCCCGGGGGCCTTTGGTTTTACATAGGCTTACGTAGGGAAAATCTTTAAAAATCTTCTTCTCTTTTACCACAAGGCCCAAGTCTTTGATATTTAGTGTGAAGCTTCATCTAGTGGACCTCTATCAAGATTGTTCAAATTATAGCCCTAGGGCCAAAAATGCCCCCGCCCCGGGGCCCTTTGGTTTTACATAGGCTTATATTGGGAAAATATTGAAAAATCTTCTTCTCTGAAACCACAAGGCCCAGGTCTTTAATATTTGGTATGAAGCTTCATCTAGTGGACCTCTTCCAAGATTGTTCAAATTATTGTCCTGGGGCCAAAAATGCCCCAGCCCTGGGGGCCTTTGGTTTCACATAGGCTTATATAGGGAAAATCTTTAAAAATCTTCTTCTCTAAAACTGCAAGGCCCAGGTCTTTGATATTTGGTGTGAAGCTTCATCTAGTGGACCTCTATCAAGATTGTTCAAATTATAGCCCTAGGGCCAAAAATGCCCCTGCTCCGAGGGCCTTTGGTTTCACATAGGCTTATATAGGGAAAATCTTTAAAATCTGCTTCTCTGAAACCACAAGGCCCAGGTCTTTGATATTTGGTATGAAGCTTCATCTAGTGGACCTTTACCAAGATTGTTCAAATTATAGCCCTGGGGCCAAAAATGCCCCCGCCCCGGGGCCTTTGGTTTTACATAGACTTATATAGGGAAAATCTTTAAAAATCTTCTTCCCTGAAACCGCCAGGCCCAAGTCTTTGATATTTGGTGTGAAGCTTCATCTAGTGGACCTTTACCAAGATTGTTCAAATCAAAGCCCTGGGGCCAAAAATGCCCCCACCCTGGGGGCCTTTGGTTTTACATAGACTTATATAGGGAAAATCTTTAAAAATCTTCTTCTCTGAAACCTCAAGGCCCAGGTCTTTGATATTTGGTGTGAAGCTTCATCTAGTGGACCTCTATCAAGATTGTACAAATTATAGGCCTAGGGCGAAAAATGCCCCCACCTGCAGGCCCTTTGTTTTTACATAGCCCTAGGAAATAGAAGTCAAGGCAATGAAAACCTTTGAAAATCTTCTTGTCTGGAAGCAGAAGGCCAAGGTCTTTGATATTTGGTATGAAGCTTTATCTTGTGGATTTCTACCAAGATGGTTCAAATTATAGCCCTGGGGGCAAAAATGGCCCGACCCGGGAACCCCAAGGTTTATAAAAACTTATATAAGGAAAACGTTTAAAAATCTTGTCTGAAACCAGAAGTCTCCATTCTTTGATATTTGGTATGAAGCTTCACCTTTTAGACCACTACCAAGATTAATCATATTATAGCCCAGGGCCAATAATGGCTCTCCCAGGGACTCACTTGATACCCTATGGATCAGGTGAGCGATCCAGGGCCATCATGGCCCTCTTGTCATAATATATCAGATAGAAAAAATGATGTTATACCAGGTAACGTCAAGGTAACAATGAATGACATCAAGAAAGCTGAAAAAATAGGGTTCACATGCTCTTCCGCCTAGTGATTTATCACCCAATATATCACTGAATTTAACTACCAGCAGTATAGACAACCAGTGTTAGAAAAATGATTAATTTTTGGGTTGATTGTTTGTCAGCTGAACAAAAATTACTAAGCACAGATAGTCAGAAATGGGTGTGGCTAAATTAATTTATTAACCCATTTAGTACCAGAAACCCCAAAACGGGTACCCTGGCAAACAGTGCCAGCCCAGATCAGACGCCGCAGAATGCGGCGTCTGATCAGGGCCTACACTGTTTGCAAAAAGTTTAGCCATTTTCCAAATAAATTAAAAGAAAACATAAACTGACACTGAAATGGACTCCTACTATATATAAGGAGGAAGATTCCATTTGGTACAAAAAGGGTTAATAAGGTGTATGATGAAGAACTGACTATCATAGCTGCTTGTATTTTATTGTTTTGTAATTTCTGTGTCTGATACTTCAGAACCTTTTTCTGTTTTGTTCCAGGAACTCAAAGCCATAAAAGACTATTATAAACAAGGTAAGTATTATACAGCTGAAAATACATCACAACCATTTTATAAAACTGCACAGCTCCAGATTTGGCACTTTTTTCATCAGAAATTTACTGAGTGAGTGAGTGTTTGAGTTTTACGCCCCACCAACAGCTAAGGTCATACAGAGACAGGACCATGGTTTAAAGACTCTTCGGAAAGTCTGGAGAAGCCTGGGATTGATCCTGCGACCCCTGGTTTACAAGGCGAGTAGCGTAACCACTACACCACGGAGGCTTCTAGAAATTTACTGATATTTTTCTTATTTCTGCCTGAAAAAATTTGTTCTGGATATTCATTAGAAGCGCCTCGGGGAGGTGCTTCTAATGAATACCCATAACATGCTTCCTGCAAAAATAAGAAAAATAATATTGTGGATACCCCCTCTTATCTGGGGCTATTATACTGTCAATTACGATAACACAGCCATGCGACATAGTGCATTTTTCACATCTCTAAATGGCTACTTTTCTAATGAAAATCTGTGACATTTTTCTTATTTATACTCCAAACATAGGTTGTGGGTGCTGGTTATAACCGCCTCATTGAGGCTAACGAGTACCCACAACCTATGTCTTGTCGCAAATAACAAAAATAAAACATCCGGACCTCGTTATAGCACGATTCGTTACAGCACGAATTCGAATATAACACGGTTTTGGTTTGGACCCCAAATTTTCCCCAACAAACATTTATAAATATTGTCCAAGGATTGTATCAGGTTTTAAGCACAACAACTTTATTTCCCTCTCACTTTTGACTGCGGTAATATGGTAGCTAACACGGTTTATAATGGTACTTTTGATATTTATTGCAGGCCTCCAGCAGAGTTGAATATACAGTATATAAACTTGTTTAGATTGGCACGCATGATAAACATGAACTGCCATCGGCACAATCAAAAGTGTTGGCTTAGTGAGATAAAGAGATTAAAGAATTCAGTTACGCAACCGGAAAAAATATTTATTGCTCTCTGTTAAGGATCACTGCTCAGCAGAAATTTTAAATATCAATGCAGACGATGTGATCGGTCAGCTGCAATAAAACTCATTTTCTAGAGCCACATGTAAAAGAAAGTCAAATTTATTCCAGCTTAAAAGCAAATGATAAAACAGTCAAGATCGATTTTCGCGGTAAAAAATCATTCAAAGACCTTGTGCGCCATTAAAAATCATTTCAAATGGCTAAAATATTATGGGTAAGACATTTCACGGGAAGTAATTCAAATTTCTTGTAAGCGTTGATCATTGTCCGGTTCTGAACCCTAACCCGGTAATTTCACCATTGAAATGTATCAACGGTACTGTAGTTCGGTGCGGTTCTGGACGCTCAGTTACAACAAAGAAGCCGGGAACCAGCTATCAAAATGGTGTCATACCCGCTGTCAGATCGGACGATTTCTGGATATAAAACATGGTTTATCAGCTGGTTTAGCTTAAAGTGACTTGTTTGAATTGATGGGCCATGGTATTTACTGCCATTGATAAGTTCTAAACACATTTTTGTTGGGAAATACGGTCATTAACCGGACCGCACATCATCTTGTTTGGGAAACTATTGATCACCATTGTGTCAATGGTTGATCTGTGACAACTACGGTGGGCGTTTATAACACGATTCGGTTAACTAACACCGTCCGTTGGTTGGACCCGGAGTTCCGTGTTATAACGAGGTTGAGGTGTATATACCCCCGTAAACCCCAGTTTTCTCTGTATAAACTGGGGTTTAAGGGGCTGTTCGTTTTATGGACTTGTTAACGTGATGCACTATAACATGAGCCTTGCCAAGTGAATTTGTGTCTTCGAGCATTCCGTCATGACAAATTTTAACTGCGCATGCCCAGCCATTCAGAGTGGCCAGAGATATGGCTTTCTGTCTGAAGGTTCCTCTTGATTCACTGCTTGTATGAGCGAGCAGCAAAGGTTCTGGCGAGACTGCGCGGATGCGCAGGCTCGCCGGAACCTTCGCTGCTCGCATAGGCGATAAGTACCAAAATCGCTTGACGGGGCCCACATGGTCTGAATACAACATGGTTGAATCATGAACCACAAAAATGTATAGAATATACCAAAAAAGGATCATAAATAGTTAACCCTTATCTTGCTGAATATTCATTTAAGCCACACCCATTTCTGTCTATCAACCAATGAAATTACTTGATGTAATTTATTGCTACAAATTCATAAACTGAATGCAAAACAGTGTACATCCTGATCAGATGGCTTCTTCAGAAGCCAATCTGATCTGGATCTACACTGTTTGCAAAGATAGGGGCTGTCATGAACAGCAAGATAAGGGTTAATTTTCTGTATAATCTGTACATTTTTGTTTGGATAAAACAGGGTATTTCAACTTGCATATGGTTTCTGCATTGGATTGCAACAAAAGTTTTATAAGGAATTATTGATATTGATTCTCAAAATAGCCTCATGCAAATGAAAGCCGGTGGTTATATAGGGCTTATCAGGAAAATGTAAACTTCATAATTTGTTTATCTAGGTCTTTGAAATTTCATACATTTTGTGTCCTCCATAAAACTAAGAAATACTGAAAATTTGAAGTTGATATCTCCAATACTTCCAGAGTTACAGCCATTCAAAAATATAAAGAACATATAGCAAAATGCGTATCTTGTACCTAGGTGGGTACAGATTAGCAATTTTATCAGACTTGATTCCACAGGGGCACTGTATTACAAAATGCATAACATTACTATTTCTTATCTAAATTTGTTGATATTTGGCAGACACTTGCTTATATAATATACCTTTGAAATTATGATCTTACATCTGTAAGTTTGTTGTTGTTTATGAAAATATTAATCTTTTTCTCTCTACTGACCATATTTGGAATTATTGAAATTTAAACTGCCATTTCTCCAAAACCCATGGAGATATTTTATTCTTATTTTCAGGATTTTATAAACGTGTTGGTAACTTTTAAGTTATGTAACACTGAAAGCCTAATTTCTACAGGTTACAAAATTTGCATTTTCCGGAGTAGGCCTAGGCCTATTGACCACTAGGTTTTCAGCATACAGACATCAGTGAAAAAAAGTTTGGGTAAATTTTTCAGCATTCATAGCTTCTCCAGCAGTTATTGTCTCTGTATGATGCTTCATACTGACAGCCAGAACTGTCTTTTTATTGAAATAAAATGTGACAGATCTCTGAATGTAGCTCAAATATGCGCAGTAATTTCCATGCAGTGGTTACTATACTGTTTTTAAAATTTCCAAATTTGTGAGAAAATGCTTCTCAGGAAAAGCCACAATTGAAACCATAGAGACAATGCACCTCTTTTGTTTAAGTTACCCTTTGATGTCTAACCTGTGATGCACAAATGGTTCTTTTTGTTGATTCATGTGTCAAATCTAACCCTTATCTTGCTGTTCACGACAACCCCTATCTTTGCAAACAGTGAAGATCCAGATCAGATGGCTTCTGAAGAAGCCATCTGATCAGGATCTACACCGTTTGACATTCAGTTTATGGATTTGTAAGAATAAATTACATAAGTAATTTGATTGGTTCAGAGTCAGAAATAGGTGTGGCTAAATTGAATATTCAGCAAGAGAAGGGCTAATATGATCCTGGACAGTTCATACACCACAACCTTAAGGTGCAGTCAAGAGCAGTCCAAACTGCACATTTTTTGCTTAAAATCATCCTGAACTGCACTGTCATTGCGAAGGAACTACTTTTTGAACAGCACTTCTGTTGCACAGGGACTACCTTCTGAACTGCATACTTGTTGCTCAGGAACTACTCACTGAACTGCATATTTGTTGCTGAGGAATACTTTCTGAACTGCATATTTATTGTTCATGCAGAACTGCTAGCTGAACTGCACATTTGTTGATCAGAAACTACTTTCTTAACCCATTTGATACCGGACACCACTAAATGGGTACCCTGGCAAACAGTGCAGGTCCAGATCAGACGCCGCAGAAAGTCTGATCATTGCCTCCACTGTTTGCTTAAAGCTCAGTCATTTTCCAAATAAACTTTGATGAAAACACAACCTGACATCCCTAAATTTTCAAATGAACTCCTGCTATATATAAGGAGGAAGATTCCATTTGTAACAAAAAGGGTTAACAGTACTTGATCCTCAGGAAAATACTTTCTGAACTGCACTTTTTGCTAAGGAACTACATTCTGAGCTGCACTTGTGTTACTCAGGAACTTATTTTTGAGCTACACTTCAGTTGCTCAGATAGCCCCCACACATCAGGGCTTGGAGAAATAGATTGGGCTGCATGTTGCTTCCACACAGGGCTGAAACTGACCACTCATGAGTACTGGTAAACCGTTTAGGACTATGCCTGCCCAAGCAAAGTGGTGTGAGTCAGACCCTCCAGTCCATATAAGCCTTTTGGTTTCATTGGGTGGCAGGGCTTCAGATGTCATTTCATAATGTTGGGTAAAAGTCCCACAAAATTGGAAGCAATGTCTCCAGAACGACCTAAATAGTGTTGATGGGGATATTAAACCTCAACTCAAACAAATAAACAATCAGGGCCCAGTTGTTCAAAGCATCGTTAGCCTAACGAGCTCGTTAGTGGTCATATTGTTAACTGTTCTAGCAAGTTTAATATGTAAAATTTTGGTATTTTTGCTGAAAAAATGTCAGCAGCTTTTGCATCCGCAAAAGCTGCTCACATTTTTTCAGCAAAAATATTAGCATATTTGCCATATTTAATGATCAAAGTTTTAACGATACGTTAACTAACGGCGTCGTTAGTTTTGACAACTGGCCCCAGGTGCTCAGGAACTACATTTTTGTTTGGTCAGTTACTAAGCACAGAAGTTTTTCATTATTGATCTCCATGTGACTATCAGTGATTTGTAGGAAATCAAGGTAACAGTTATTTTTAGAAATAGCTGAGATCTTCTTACTGCTGTGAGGTCAGTGTGTTACACAAGAAGGTTATGTGTAGAAAATCTGGACTTGAATCTTATCAGGGTCTACACTTTGCTTACAGAGCGGGAATTTTAACCCTTATCTTGCTGTTCACGACAACCCCTATCTTTGCAAACAGTGTAGATCCAGATCAGAGATCAGATGGCTTCTGAAGAAGCCATCTGATCTGGATTGACACTGTTTTGCATTCAGTTTATGAATTTGTAGCAATAAATTACATCAGGTAATTTGATTGGTTGATAGACAGAAATGGGTGTGGCTTAAATGAATATTCAGCAAGATAAGGGTTAAGTATTAAACTAAACAGTCTAAGTCCCCATTCAGGACCATTAATCTAGCGTAAACTCAGAGACAGTCAACCCACTAGTGATTGAACTCAAGAGCTTTTTCTGAACTGCATAGTTCAAGTTGTTGCCCAGTAACTACTTTCTGAACTGCATGTCTGTATCATATAATCAAGTCCACGAAAGGAACACCCTCAAAACCACACTTTATATAGTGAAAACTGTGGTTTACTGGGGTATACAATATTTTTCTTATTTCTGCTGCAAGACATAGGTTGTGGGTACTCATTAGAACCACATCAATAGGGCGGTTCTAACAAGCACCCACAACCTATATTTGGAGTATATATAAGAAAATGTCACGGATTTTCATCAGAAATGTAGCTATTTTGAGATGTAAAAAATGCACTGTGTCGCACGTATGTTATCATAATGTATTATTTAGGAAGTATAATGTACTAGAAGCCTCCTTGGTGTAGTGGTTACGCTACTCGCCTTGTAAGCCGGGGATCACAGGATCGATCTCGGGCTTCTACAGACTTTCGGATGTGTCTTTAAACCGAGGTCCTGTCTCCGTATGACCTTAGCTGTTGGTGGGACATAAAACTCAAAAACTCACTCAATATAATGTACTGCCTTAAAATTTAGAGTGACAACAATATAGTGATCACCAGTGCAGTAACATCAACTGGGTCTGTTAGCAAACAAAGTTACTGACAGGGGCTCAAACATCTTTCAAATGACATTGTTCTGCCTTCTTCCCACAGTTTATGTTCAGAACAATAAAAGAAAGACAGCATTTTTTAAAATGGGCCCCGTCAAGCGATTTTGGTACTTATCGCCTATGCGAGCAGCGAAGGTTCAGGCGAGCCTGCGCATCCTTGCAGTCTCACCAGAACCTCTGCTCGCTCATACAAGCAGTGAATCAAGAGGAACCTTCAGTAAGAAAGCCATATCCCTGGCCCCTCTGAATGGCTGGGCATCCGCAGTTAAAATTTGTCATGACGGAATGCTCGAAGACACAAATTCGCTTGGCGGGGCTCAAATAATAGCATTTATGAGAAAGCACTGTAAATATCTAATGTGTGTATCAGAAAAGCATGCCTATATAATTTTGAACCCATTACGCAAACACTCCTATTCAAATACATTGCCACTTTTATCACCGAAAAAATGAAAATTTTATGATGAAAAATTGTAATATTTTTCTTATTTCTGCTCAAAATATAGACTGTGGGCACTTGTTAGAACCGCCTCATCGAGGCAGTTCTAATGAGTACCCTACAATCTATATTTTAGAGCAGAAATATTTCTGCTCAAAATATAGACTGGGGGCACTCGTTAGAACCGCCTCATCGAGGCAGTTCTAATGAGTTCCCTACACTCTATATTTTAGAGCAGAAATAAGAAAAATAAGGTATACCCCCGGAAACCCACTTTTTTACTATATGAAAGTGGGGTTCAAGGGGGTCAAAATTATATAGGCATGGTTTCGTGATGCCCACTTTTATACAGTAAAACTGGGGTTTGCAGATGTAAACCTTATTTTTTCTTATTTCTGCTCTTAAACATAGATTGTGGCAACTCGTTAGGACCGCCTTGACAAGGCGGTTCTAACGAGAACCCACAATCTATATTTTGAGCAGAAATAAGAAAAATATCACAAGTTTTCATCTTAACCCTTATCTTGGTGAATATTCATTTAAGCCATACCCATTTCTGCCTATCAACCAATCAAATTACTTGATGCAATTTATTCCTACAAATTCATAAATTGAATGTCAAACTGTGTAGATCCTGATCAGATGACTTCTTCAGAAGCCATCTGATCTGGATCTACACTGTTTGCAAAGATAGGGGTTGTCATGAACAGCAAGATAAGGGTTAAAATGTTTTTTGGGGGCGATAAAATTTACACTGTATTTGTATTTGTATTCATAATGGTATTTTGGAACTAACATATTCAACAATTTATAGCATACAAGTCTGACATGGAGAAGGACATCAGCGGTGATTGTCGAGGAGATTTTGGTGACCTTGTGATGGCACTATGTAAGACAGACAGACAGTCAGGATCAGAGGTCAACAAAGAAGAGGCAGAGACTGATGCTAAGGCAATGTTTAATGTAAGTATATTTCCAGGGCTTTGCTGAACATATATGTGTACACCCCCCACCCCCCTTAAAGGGGCTTTAAGAAATAGGTGAGCTGCATGATGCTTCCATGCAGAGCTGAATCTGACTGCACACACACAACTACTGGTAAACCCCTTAAAGGATCTAAGCCTGCCCAGGCAAAGCAGTGCAAGTCAGACCATCCATATGCTTATAAACCCTATTGGTTTCAGTGGGCGGCAGGGCTTGAGATTTCATTTCATCTCAGTCTCTGGTTAAAGTCCAGCATAATTGGAAGCAACATCTCCAAAATGATCTATATAGTGTCGATGGGGATGTAAAACCTCAACACAAACAAATAAGCACTTAACACAGTTCATATTTGCATTTTATCCTAATTGCTTTATATTAACAAGTCCCTCTAATGAATACACCACAAATTCATTTTAACATGGTTCGTTATAACATGATTTTGAATATAACAGTTTCAAGATTTATCCCAAAAATGTGAAGATTACATAGAAAAAGGTCATTTTTGTTGCGCCTGCTATTAGCATGGTGCGATATACACAGTTGACCATCGTACAGTATCTGAAATCGGAAGCTGCTGATACTGTACGCTCAAAAATCGTTAGCTGCTTTACACGATATTTATAAAAATCACAAAAAAATCAAAAAAATTCATTAATGACACTTTAATAGAACACATGTTTTGGAAGGTAAGAGGTGTTTCTTTTCAAATTTTCTTCGATTTGCAATCATAATGCGCCTTGTTCTTCACAAGAACACGATTCTGATGCCGCATCAGTGATTTATCTCATCCTCGCTTGCAGCGATCGTTACTATTTTACATTTTGTCTGTCATGTGGTCAGTTTACACAATTATTAAATTGGCGAAAGCCAAATACGGTTATAAACCAGCATATCTCAATACCCGTTTGCTAGTTCTATAGTCCTACCATCAAAATAATAACCTCTTTGTTCAAGGCCTATCCTGTTGGCGACTGTACGATTAGCTGCTGGTTTCGTTTTTTTCTTTGTACGCTCAGCTGCGATTATCACTGCCTGCATGTTTCTGCTGCTTTGATGGGAGACGTAGTTTTAGCCTTGATAGATCCTATTTTGATGACTTGACTGAACGCGTATGTACAGAGAAACGGTAAATATTGCTAACAGAGTCATAATGGTGATACTAAGACCAATGGATCTTCATACACTAAATATAGGACCTTGATACAGGCATTTTCAAGACAGAGGTAAACTGAGCTCGCTATTCCCACCACCTTGAGCCATTGACATTTTCGGATCGAGAAGAGCATTCCGCTCTCTAATGGCCAGAGGGAAGAATTGATTTTCTTGAAAACAATTGAATGGTGATTTCCACACCTTCTAGCTGGGGGAACAAGGTCATCTGTTTGATTGCTTGCACTTTGTTATACAGTATTAGCATACTGTAGCATACTGTCTGTGACATACTGTCTGTAAGAACGTGAATTGTACTGGTTATCCGACAGACTGATAGCGAGCGGTTGGTAGCTATGCTCCAGAGCGTAGATTGTGGGTAATCGTTGAAACGCATTATTATTCAATACAAGTTTTGTCTTTTTGTGTTCCAGTCTATATGTAGCTTACGCGTTTATGTTCGATAGCCGGAAAAGCCCGTCAACGGGCTAGGGTTTATTTTGTTTTCCTTTGTTTGATTTGAGGTTTTACACCCCCTTTAACACTGTAAAGCTCTTTTTGGAGACGTTGCTTCAAATTTTGTGGGACTTTTACCCGACATTGAGATGAAATGACATCTCAAGCCCTGTCGCCCAATGAAACGAATAGGGTTTATAAGCATGGACGGTCCGACGCGCAACGCTTTACATAGGCAGGCTTAGATCCTCTAAACGGTTTACCAGTACTCGTGTGCGGGTCGGTTTCAGCTCTGCGTGGAAGCATCATGCATCCCATCTATTCCTTCAGCCCCGATGGACGAGGGGCCGCGGTTTATTTCGTCTGTATCCCGTAAACGATACCAAAGATGCCAGCAACAATTGTCGTCTGCTTTGTTGTCTGTTGGGTACTGTTAAATTCATTGTTGCAAACAATGTGGACCCAGATCAGGCAGCTCCTCAAAGGGCAGTTTGATCAGGATCCACATTGTTTGCCTATACATATAAAATATGTTTAAAGTTTGCAATAATGGGAAGCAGACGACCTAAACCGTAGACATTTTCAGGTGAAGTATTTTTTCTTGGCATCTATCCTTGTTGACAGTAGATAGCCCGGACTTGATTTTGTTTGTTGGTATTCGAGTTCAATGGCCGATGCAACGCAATTTTGACAGGCTTCTTCGTAAGCGATTAGCCAGTACAGTGTACATACTTTCACCTGAAGCTGCCAACTGCTCTTCTTGAAGCATTATGCAGCCTAGTCAATTTCTTCAAGCCCCGATGGGCGGGGCCGGAAGATTTCATGGTCAGTGTCATGAAAGAATGCTGCCGACTGCAACAGGTTTCCATCCCGCATCCTGCTGCTCACTAGAAACGACACGAGACTTATACTAATATTTACACTCTTTCGTTTAATCAAGAATTTAAGCAAATAATGTGGACCTTAATCAGACTGCAGTTTGCAGCATCTCACATGGGTCTGTTTGCCAGAAGACAGTGGCTGGTTTCTGCGTCTTTATAATAGCCACAATCTACAGCTAACAGTCCTCATGCACCTTATTTGTATACTAACTAATTTTGCTGGATTTTTTTTCTCATGTTGAAATCGATAATTGTGACCCGTCAAGCGAAAAGGGAAAAGCTGGGTGGATGACGTCGTTTTAAAAAATCGCGTTTCGAAGGTGACGTCATTATTCATTAACTCGGCGCGACTTGCGTTTTCAGGCTTTAATTTTGTGAACATATCTTCTTGGTGGTTGAGCGAGGCAAAGGTGATGTGTACCTCCAAATGATATTGGTTTACAGTTGTGCGAGGCCTGTTGTCCTTGCAACAGGTAAGGGTAGAGTGTGGTGGGGGGGGGGGGGGGGGGGGGGGGGGGGGGGGGGGGGGGGGGGGGCGGGGGGGGTATTGTCACTCCTAGTTTTTACACTTCCATTCATTTTCCTCTTTCTCCTCTCTCAAGATAATATCTTGTTCGCACAACTTAATATCTTGTTCGCACAACATATTAAAAAAAAAATCACGTCCCTTCCCAGGTTCCGCATGTTTCCGTAATGACCTGACTGTACATTACGAATACACGCCTATTTAAATAAATTGAAAATTTTACTACCAAAAGATGATAATTTTCTGATGAAGAAAAAAATCGATATTTTTCTTATTTCTGCTCAAAATACAGATTGAAAGTACACGTCGAGGCGGTCACTAGTCTATCGATTACCAACAAAATATATATAGTTTGGGTCCTACTAAACACTGTTGAGACTAACAATGACTGCACAAGGACTGACAAGGGCAGCATAGAGACATTTAAAATAGGGTTTATTATGCAAGTATCAATATTTGTGTCATTTTTGACATTACAGTCACTTATAGGGTTGGTTTGTAGCGGGTTAAACTTAAAAAAAAAACAGTAAACGTACATATAGCAGACGCATGTAGAATTGTATGGGGCGCCGTTTTACTATTTAACCCGTATTTATAGATATCCATAATTATTTATAGATATCCATAATCCGAATTATGGGTATCCAATATTCGAATTATGGATAACCTTTATTATTTATGGATATCCATAATTATTTACGGATATTCATAAATCGAATTATGGATATCCATAATTCGAATTATGGATATCCTTAATTCGAATTATGGACATCCATTATTCGGTTGATTTATGGATATCCATAAATCGAATTATGGATATCCATAATTCAACTCTGCAAATAAACCTGATGAATAATGACTTCTCCCTTTGCCAAAAAAAATCGACTACTCACGTCAGGTTTCCGATTTAGATGTGTTTTAAAAGCCGGGGTGGGGGTGGAGGTAATGTAGGGTAGGCTTAGTGGTGGCATATGGTGTAGGAGAGATATGTTTTGTTTAATTTAAGGTTTAACGTCCCCTTCAATACTATTTAGGTCATTTTGAAGACGTTGCTTCCAGTTAAGTTGGGCATTAAGCCTTCATTGAGATGAAATGCTGGTCTCAGTAGCTCAGTCGGATGTGCGTCTGACTGGTGATCAGGAGGACGCGGATTCGATACCTGTCGGGGTCGGCAACATTCTTTCGTGGAGATTGATCATGAAATATTTACTACGGTCATTCTCTCCCTTTCGATAATTCAAGAAGGGTAGTTGTCAGTTTCTGGCGAAAGAATGTGCACTGTACTGGTTAACTGCTTACGTATAAGCCTGCCCAGAAAAAGTGTGGATAGTTAAACTGACCGGCCCAAAATTGACCTAAATAAGTGTTGATTGGGCCGTTAAACTCAAATACAGACAAACAAACAAACATCTCAATCCCTGTCGCCCATTGACTCGCACGACTTTGTTTGGACAGACTTAGACCTTCCAAACGGTTTACAAGTACTCTCAGCTCATGCAGCCAAATCTATTTCTCCAAGCCCCAATAGGCGGGGGCCAGGAGGTATGTCTGAATTTGCCTGGTACTCCATACATCTCAAGTAGAGTATTATATTTGTTTATTTGTTTGATTTGAGGTTTAACGTCCCCGTCAACACTGTAAAGGTCATTTTGGAGACGTTGCTTCCAATTTTGTGGGACTTTTACCCGACCTTGAGATGAAATGACATCTCAAGCCCTGCCGCCCAATGAAACCAATAGGGTTTATTAGCATGGATGTGCCGACTCGCATCGCTACTCGTGTGCAGGTCGGTTTCAGCTCTTTGTGGAAGCATCGTGCAGCCCACCTAATTCTTCAAGCCCTAATGGGTGGGGGAGAGTATTACAGTAGAACTTCGATTGCTCGAACAACGATGGCTCGTTTACCATGAATATGTCAAACCCATTCTTGAGCCCCAAGCGAAATCCTCTACATAAAAATAGTGGGGGATAATTAAGGAGATTTTAGTCTTTTATCTTGCAAATGTATGCTGTGTGTACTCATTAGAATCGCCTCGATGAGGCGATTCTAATGAATACACACAGCATTCATTTTTTTTTATAGAACGCCGAAAAGATGTCTAAAAGTATCTCGTTATGCCTCCTGGCAGTAACCATCAGTGGCTCGAACTACCCCTGTCTCGAACAGATTTTCGTGGCCCCAAAGGTGTTCGAGCCATTGAAGTTCGACTGTATATGGATATATGTTAATACTATATACAGTGAAATTCGCTATTAAGACCATCTACATTTAAGACTTATTCAGCTTTAAAATGCTTATTTAGAAAGGTGGAGTTATTCTTTCTTTGTGAATTCTGCACACAATGTCCTCCTGGTCAGGGACCACCTTTAGAACTGTTCAAAAGTGGTCTTGATATAGGAATTTTACTGTATAACGACCATGTGCATCTTTTCTCCAGAAAGCATGAACGGATTGCCTGTTTGGATTATTATAATCTAAAGTCCGTCTTTCAGTGTCCTTAGGTGCGGAGTCCTCATAGAGGTGATTCCGAGGGACAGGATGCGTTGGCCGGAATTTCCAGATCTTACTGCTGGTTCCGATATTTAACTGCACACGTGGCGGGCGTTCAGCGTATGGCGTCCGTTGCTTTGGAAGCCTTTCGGGCTGAAACGGCTGCACGGCAGAGAGGTCCCTTTGATTGGCCATCATCTTCCAGCGATGACGAAGACCTTGAAGATTTTCACATTAAACAATCACGTGTCTTAGGGAGAAATCATTAATCACGTGGCGGGCGTTCAGCGTATGGCGTCCGTTGCTTTGATGGCCTTTCGGGTTGAAACGGCTGCACGGCAGAGAGGTCCCTTTGATTGGTCATCATCTTCCAGCGATGATGAAGACCTTGAAGATTTTTACATTAAACAATCACGTGTCTTAGGGAGAAATCATTAAACCAAAAATGCATTGGCGGTGATTTATGGATATCCATAATTCGAATTATGGATATCCATAAATCGATCTGAATTATGGATATCCATAAATCGAATTAAGGATATACATAATCCGGTTTATGGATATCTATAAATACGGATTAAATAGTAAAACGGCGTCCCATAGAATTGTGCTATTTTGAAACAAAGCCACTACCTCTCTCTCGTGTGACCCACCCATAGGGGCTTGAATAAGTATATGGGCTGCATGATGCTTCCACGCAGAGCTAATCCGGCCCGCACTCTAGTACTGGTAAACCGCTTGGAGAATCTAAGCCTACCGTCCATGCTAATAAACCCTATTGGTTTCATTGGGTGACAGGGCTTGAGATGTCATTTCATCTCGATGTCGGGTAAAAGTCTCACAGAATTGGAAGCAACGTCTCCAAAATGATCTTTAAAGTGTTGACGGGGACGTTAAACCTCAAATCAAACAAACAAACCTCTCTCTCGTGCGCGCGTGAAAACACCCGGAACGAGTGTTCGACAGCAATTAAATAAGCTTGAAGCTTTCATCGCAATCGAAATAAAATGAATTAGTATAAACTAACTTACAGTCGAACTTCGATGGATCGAACCTCTTTGGGACCATGTAAATTTGTTCGAGACAGCGGAAGTTCGAGCCACTGTTGCAAACTTCCAGAAAACATAACGGGGGGTATTTTTGGACTTCTTTTCGGTGTAACATAAATGTATGCTGTGTGTACTCATTAGAATCGCCTCATTGAGGCGATTCTAATGAGTACACACAGCATACATTTGCAAGATAAAAGTCGAAAGTCTCCTTAATTATCCCACACTTTTTCTTTTGCAGAGGAATTCCCTAGGTACTCAAAAACGGGTTCGACTCGGCCATGGTAAACGAGCCATCGAAATTCGACTGTATTTGCAAAGTAACGGGGCCCTTGTTTCTCAACTAAGATGACCCACAAATATGTAACAAATATGTTGGTCACTCCTTTTCGGCTTACCTAATCCGAAGGCTTCGGGGGAGCTATTATGATCACCCACCGGCCGTCGTCGTCCAAACTTCTGTCCGCCCGTTCACAATGTCTTTAAAAGACATCTCTAAAACGACTGAACAGATTCTGACCAAACTTGGCATAAATTATCTTTGGGTGCTCTTCTCCCTTTAAAAATCGTCCTGGTTGAAACCAGATGGCCCAAGTCTTCGATACATGTATTTTTGGGTTGAAGCTTCCTCTAGTCGACATCTACCAAGATTGTTCAAATTATTACCCTGGGCCAAAAATGAAAGAAAAGATGCGCACACCTTGGCAAATTACTTTATGAATCATTTACAAATTCTCAACAACGAGTGGTCGTTGTGGCATTTTCCAGGCAAGAATTTGCTCCCAACGGCAATAAATTCTTCAACTTAAGAACAGTATTCTTAATTGGATGAAATCGTTCCATCTGGATAATAAGTCCGTGGAATGAGCATACTCTAGACCCCACATTATATCCGGAAAATTAGGGTTTACTAGGCATTCATTTTCGGGCTTATTTCTGTTCAAAAATACTCAAGGAGGCTGTTCTAAAGAGCACCTGCATTCTATGTCAGACCCCTGTTAGAGTGTGGGTATTTATTAGAACCACCTTGATGAAGCTGTTTTAAAATGCACCCATTATGTAAATTTGAGAGTAAAATAACACAGACGGTTGGTTCTCTTTAGAACCGCCTCACTTCGCACCACTTTCCTAGGCAGGCGTAGAACCTCTTAGCAGTTTACCAGTAGTCTCAGTTCTGCATAGAAGAATAATGCAGCCATATCTATTTCTTCAAGCGCCAACACGCTGATGTTAATAACATCCATGCGTACCCAAATGCAGATGAAGAAAATAAATGATGTTTATAATGTTAACATTGAACTACTGCTCAAAACATCACAACCAGCTCGTCGTGTCCTTTTATCTCTTGAGTCATTGTTCCGCACGTGCGCACGTGCAGTATTGGCGTATGTTGCTTATATCTCACCAAGTGAAAATATCTTTCGAGATCGTTTCGTTAAAACACTAAAACATGCATTTATATTTTATATTCTAACATTTTAAGTGTCCTTGTCCATCATTGTCAGTCCCTGTCAGTCCCAGATGTGTTAACGGGAAAGTGCCATATATTTTAGTGATGAAATAATAAAAATAATGTTTGATCCCCCACCCAAAGTAAACCCCTGTTTTACTGTATAAAAGTGGAATCCAAATGGATCAGAATTATATAGGCGTGTGTTCATGTTGCCTATACAGCTGTTAAACTAGACAGGTGATTTTAGAACTATTTTAATCATCACAGAAACGTTGAATCTATCAGAACCTCTTTTTATACCAATTTCCTTTGATGATGGTCCAAATTTCTCGGACATAGCGATGGACCACGACGTTTATATAGCATGAAGTCACACGTTTACTTTTTAAATGCTGCAGCTAAGCGTACAGATTTTTTTTCGACTTGTGCAGCTAATGATTGCGTGCAGATGCAGCTAATCGTACAGTCGCTAGAATGATAGGCCCTGGATAAAGCAGTCCTTTTTTTGAAGGGAGGCAGACAGAACTAGCAAATGGGTACTGAGATGTGCTGGTAAATGATTGTTTTATGTCTACGCTTATTTAGAATAATTGTAAACTGGCCATAAGACAGACAAAATGTGAAAAAATAATGGTTGCTGCGAGCGAGAATGAAAAAAATCACTGATGCAGCACCAAAATCATTTCACTGTGCAAAACAGGGTACATTATTATTCCAAATCGAAGCAAATTTGAAAAGGGATGACTCTTACCTTCCCAAGCATGTTTCCTTTCCGGGTGTTAATACCGAATTTTATTGATTTTTAGCGTTTTTCATAAATATCGTGTAAAGCAGCTAACGATTTTTGAGCGTACAGTATCAGCAGCTTCCGATTTCAGATACTGTACGATGGTCAACTGTGATATAGGCGCCCAGTTTTCCACCCGTCTGTTTGTCTGTCCATACATTCGTCCATATATTTGTCAAGGCGTCAACATTTGGGACCACCCAAGCATTCACCTTAATGGTCAATTTTATTTCTCAAGAACTATAAGAGCTTCATTAATGGTACTTGGTACAAACTTGTATCTTGGGATTGCAACTTACATGCAATCATCCATATTTGACCTTGACCTACATTTCATGCTTCACTGACTTCGTAAATATTGCGACAACCCTAGCGTTCACCCTAATGGTCAAGTTTATTTCTCAAGAACTATAACAGCTTCATTAATGATACCTGGTACAAACTTGTGTCTGGGGATGGCAACTAACATGCAAATCATCCATATTTGACCTTGACCTACATTTCAAGCTTCACTGACTTTGTAAAATATTGCGACCAGCCTAGCGTTAACCCTAATGGTCAAGTTTATTTCTCAAGAACTATAACAGCTTCATTAATGATACTTGCTACAAACTTGTATCTGGGGATAGCAACTTACATGCAATCATCCATATTTGACCTTGACCTACATTTCAAGCATCACTGACTTTGTAAAATATTGTGACCACCCTAGCGTTCACCCTATTAGTCAAGTTTATTTTTCAAGAACTATTAGAGCTTCATCAATTATATTTGGTACAAACTTGAATCTAGGGATGGCAATGTAAATGCAAGCATCCATAATTGACCTTGACCTAAATTTCATGGTTCACTGACTTTGTAAAATATTGCGACCACCCTAGCGTTCACCCTAATGGTCAAGTTAATTTCTCAATAACTATAAGAGCTTCATTAATGATATTTGGTACAAACTTGTATCTCGGGATGGCAACTTAAATGCAAGCATCCATATTTGACCTTGACCAACATTTCACGGTTCACTGACTTCGTAAAATATTGTGACCATCCTAGTGTTCTCCAAAATGGTCAAGTTAATTTTTCAAGAAGTATAAGAGCTTCATTAGTAATAATTGGTACTAACTTGTATCTGGTGGTGGCAAATAAAATGCAAGAATCAATATTTGACTTGACCTACATTTTATAAATGAAGACTGTAAACTATTGCAACCACCCAAGCGTTCACCCTAATGGACAAGTATATTTCTCCAGAACTATAAGAGCTTCATTAATGATACTTGGTACAAACTTGTATCTCGGGATAGCAACTTACATGCAATCATCCATATTTGAACTTGACCTACATTTTATGGTTAACTGACTTTGTAAATCATTGAAACAACCCTAGTGTTCACCCTAATGGTTAAGTTGATTTCTCAAGAATAATTAAAGCTTCATTAATGATACTTAGTACAAGCTTGCATTTAAGAATGGCAACTTTTATGCAAGCATCTAGATGTCATGGTTCCCTGCAGGCCCAACATAGCCTTTGGCGGAATTCTTGTTCTATATAATCTTCACATTTTTGTTTGGATAAAACACGGTTTTTGCTTTGAACCCCAACAATATTGTTATAAAGAGGTTGTGGTATACCTCTGTAAACACACTTTATATAGAGAAAAAAGGATACATACAAATTCTTATTTCTGCTTCAAAACATAGATTGTGGGTGCTTGTTAGAACTGCCTCAATGAGACCTAACAAGCACCTACAGTCTATGTTTTGAGCTGAAATGAGAGAAACATTACAAATTTTCAGCAGAAAAATATCAGTTTTGCATCTATAAAACATTGAAGTGGCCTAAAAGTAGGCAGTGGCCCATAAGATTGGCTTAACCCATTGCATGCCGGAAACCACTAAAGGGGTATCCTGGCAAACAGTGCAGGCCCAGATCAGATGCCGCAGAATGCGGCATCTGATCAGGGCCTGCACTATTTGTCAACAGAATTTTCCGTCAAAAATAGAATAAAAATGAAAAAATAGGCCTGACACCCCTTATATGACAAATGGTCTTATCCAACATAAAGCAATGGAAGAGTCAACTAGCATACAATGGATTAACGGTTATGAACTTAAGAGTGTTTATTATGCCCCCGCCATTCGAAGAATGGTGGAAAGGGCATATAGCATTGCCCCTGTCCGTCCATCCGTCCGACAGTAAAACGCAGTCAATAACTTCCTTATTTCTTGATGGATTTTAAAATTACTCGGCAGAAATGTTAACCATCATGAGACGACATGTCACGTGCAAAACACAGGTCCGTACCTCCAAGGTCACGGTCATGAGGGTCCGAAACTTAAACGCAGTCAATAACTTTCTTATTTCTGGATGGATTTTGAAATTACTTTGTAGAAATGTTAACCATCATGAGACGATGTGTCATGTGCAAAACCCAGGTCCGTACCTCCAAGGTCAAAGTCCTACTTAGGGGTCAAAGGTAAAAAAAAAGGGTCCGAAACTTAAACGCAGTCAATAACTTACTTATTTCTGGATGGATTTTGAAATTACTTTGAATAAATGTTAACCATCATGAGACGATGTGTCACGTGCAAACCCAGATCCGTACCTCCAAGGTCAAGGTCATACTTAGAGGTCAAAGGTAAAAAGAAAAGGGTCCGAAACTTAAACGCAGTCAATAACTTACTTATTTCTGGATGGATTTTAAAATTACTTTGAAGAAATATTAACCATCATGAGACGATGTGTCACATGCAAACCCAGATCCGTACCTCCAAGGTCAAGGTCATACTTAGAGGTCAAAGGTAAAAAAAATGGTCCAAAACTTAAACGCAGTCAATAACTTTCTTATCTCTGGATGGATTTTAAGATTATTTGGCAGAAATGTTGGCCATCATGAGACAATCTGCCTCACACAAAACCAAGGTCCTTACCTTCAAGGTCAAGGTCATACTTAGAGGTCAAACGTGAAAAAAGGGTCCAAAACTTAAACACAATCAATAACTTTCTATGGATGAATAGGAGCATAGACATATTTTCAGGCGGGGGCATCCATGACCTATGGACGCATCTCTAGTTCATAATCATTAGCTCTCATTGTGAGTTTGAGTTTCAATCAGGTTACATGTGATATCAAGTATTGCAACAGAAGGTGAGTTGTGTTTTCTTTTTATACTCAGATTTTCAGCTGTTCTAATTACAGATTGGCTCATCACAAGTGAAATTATTTTGAAAGGCCTGTAAAACCCAAATCAAAAAATCAAATGAAAGAATATTTCGGTAACAAGCCCATCTATCATATCACCAGAACAGGCATCAAAATTCGATGAGATCTTTATGATAGTTTTCTTATTTCTATTAAAAACATAGGTTGTGGGTGCTCGATAGAGCCGCCTCATTGATGCCGCCCTAACGAGTATACACAGCCTATGTCTGGACATGACATAGGTTGTCGGTGCTCGTTAGAACCGCCTCATTGATGCGGCCCTAACGAGTATACACAGCCTATGTCTGGACATGGCAGGTTGTCGGTGCTCGTTAGATCCGCCTCATTTACGCTTATAACCCACAAAGAGGGTTAACACGTCGTTAAACACGAAATCATCATCATAGAACTGACTCATGTCTTGGAGCAGAAATAAAGAAATAAAACAATGTATACCCCTGTAAACCCCAGTTTTCTCTGTATAAATTGGGGTTTACGGGGGTCTTCATTCCACAAACTTATTAACACGATTATGCCCCATGTCTCACAGATTAGCTATACTGATGCTAAATTTGTACTTTTTAGGATGGCTCACTGGACCTTAAAGGAGAAATTTTTAAGACGTTACTTACACAGAAGAACCATGCACAAGTTGATGCTACATTTGTAGAGTTTGAAAAGGTAACGTCAGCTTTTTGTAACCCATTTTGTACTGAATCGAATCTGCCTCTTTATCTACAGCAGGAATCCAATTCAAATTTTTGGGGTTGTCAGATTCAGTTATTTTCAGACAATTCTTACTTACCATACTGATTCTAAGTAGTGAGACTGACAGGCCTATGCAAACAATGCAGACCCAGATCAGACTGCTCCTGAGGGAGCAGTCTGATCAGGGTCTACACCATTTGTCGGAATCCTTGCTGGATCACAAAATAAACTTGTTAAAATTTTAAGAGAAATATAGCATTTCATTAACCCTTTACCACTCAGAAAATTAGCAAATATAGTATCTTAACAGAACACTGATATAGGTAAATCAATAATCAATAGTCCATATATGGCTGATAGGCCTGACAGTCTTATCTGAACAGAGATATTGGCATTTTTGTGTGATTTACACCCTTATGTTACAATAATGAATATTTTAGTATTTTCTGTTCATTTGACAATAATTATGTAATGTAAAGTTTCTAGGAAATTAAATTTTCTTTCCAATGGTACTAAATTTATTATAGTTTCTCTTTGCGTTTTGAAAATATGAAGTGTCAAAGTAAGCAAAATGTTTTCTTGAGCAAAAATTTCTGTTTTGGGTTGGTCAGAGAAAGTATTTTTAACCACCATAGCCCCAGAAAAGAGGGGGTATCCACGTATTATTTTTCTTATTTCCGTACAAAAACATATTTTGTAGGTAATCATTAGGGCATGTCACTGAGGCTCTTCCAACAAGTTTCCATAACATACTTTTTTATGCAGAAATAAGATCATGTTCATAAGTCTGTGAAATGAACATCTATCTGAACCTGGTATACATTATTTTCATTATTTCTGCACTAAGACCAAGGTTGTGGGTACTCGTTAGAACTGCCTCAGTCGGCACCCATAACCTATGTTCTGAGTATAAATAAGAAAAATATCAAAGTTTTCAATGGAAAAGTAGCCATTTTGGAGAAATAAAACCCATGGGTGCGTTTTTTTTATAAAAAATTCAGTACTTTTGCATAAGATTAAAATAACTACTACAGCCTATCTATCCTTTTTTGCACCCCCATCCCCAACTTGACTTTTTTTTTTAAATCAGTGTATCAACCACCCCATAGCCAGCTCACTCCAAAGAGCCGTCTCTGTATTTTTATTTTTTTTTTTTTAGCAAAAGATTCGTTTGTTTGATTAGAGGTATAACATCCCGGTCAACACTATTTAGGACATTTTGGAGATGTTACTTCCAATTTGGTGGGACTTTTACCCAACACTGAGGTGAAATGACATCTGATGCGCATGATCATTGTACAGCGTCTGGTCTGGGTCTGTGCCGTCGCATGTGCTGTCTACAACCCTGTAGACCCTGATCAGACGCCTTATAATAGTTGTCTGGGCTCTGATCCTGATCTGCACTGTTTGCACCTTTGTGTTCTGTCTGTTGTCATACAGACAGACGGGTGGATGACGCCAGGCTGATAGCTACTGGTCTGGGTATGTGCCGTCGCATGTGCTGTCTACAACCCTGTAGACAGTGATCAGACGCCTTATAATAATTTTCTGGGCTCTGATCCTGATCTGCAGTTTGCACCTAGGTGTTCTGTCTATAGTCATACAGACAGATGGATGGATGATGCTAGGCTGATCGCTATATCCCCCGAACATGTTCAGACTAGGGATAAAAAAAACACCACCGTCGGGGATAAGTCCCTGATCGACGCCGCATTATCGTTGTGCAGCGTCTTGTCCGGGTCTGCGCCGACCCATATGCCGTCTACAAACCTGTAGACCCTCATCAGACGCCGTTTAATAATTGTACAGGTCTGATTCGAATATGCATTGCTTGCATCTGTCTGTTGTGTCTACGGACGGACGGACGGACATGTGAATGGACGCCAGACTCATGATTTTGTTTGCAGACGGACGGATGGACGGACGTCAGGCTGATTGTTATATCCCCGAACCTATTTGGTCAGGGGATAAAAAATAAAACGCACCGTTGGCGGTCAGACCATGAATAAACGTCGCATGATCATTGTACAGCGTCTGATCTGGGTCTGTGCCGTCGCATATGCAGTCTACAAACTTGTTGACCCTATCCAGACGCCGCATCATCATTGTTAGGCGTCTGATTCAAATCTGCACTGTTTGCACCTTTGTGTTCTGTCTATTGTTATACAGATAATTGGGTGGCTGATCGCTTTATCCCACGAACATGTTCAGACTAGGGATAAAAATCACCACCGTTGGTGATAAGTCCCTGATCAGACAACACATTATCGTTGTGCAGCGTGTTGTCCGGATCTGCGCCGCCCCATATGTCGTCTACAAACCTGTAGACCCTCATCAGACGCCGTTTAATAATTGTACAAGGTCTGATTCGAACCTGCATTGCTTGCATCTGTCTGTTGTGTCTACGGACGGACGGACATTTGAACGGACGCCAGACTCATAATTTTGTTTGCGGACGGACGGATGGACGGACGCCAGGCTGATTGTTTTATCCCCGAACCTATTTGGTCAGGGGATAAAAATAAAACGCACCGTCGGCGGTCAGACCATGATCAGACGTCGTATGATCACTGTATACAGCGTCTGCTCTGGGTCTGTGCCGTCGCATATGCCGTCTACAAACCTGTAGACCCTATCCAGACGCCGTATAATAATTGTATGGCGTCTAATTCAAATCTGCACTGTTTGCATCTTTGTGTTCTGTCTTTTGTTATACAGACGGTTAGGTGGATGACGCCACGCTGATCGCTATATCCCCAGTAGGGTTAAAAAAACACCACCGTCGGCGATAAGACCCTGATCAGATGCCGCATTGTCGTTGCGCAACGTCTTTTCCGGGTCTGCGCCGTCTCAGATACCGTCTACAAACCTATAGAACATCATCAGACGCCGTTTAATAATTGTACATCTGATCCGGATCTGCACTGTTTTCATGTTTCGTCTACGGACGAACATTTGAATGGACACCACTCATAATTTTGTGTCTACGATCGGGCAAATGAACGGACACCAGGCTCCGAACCTGTTCAGACTAGGGATAAAAAACACCCCCGTCGGCGATAAGACCCTGATCAGACGCCGCCGCCACATTACCGTTGCGCAGGGTCTTGTCCGGGTCTGCGCCGTCTCAGTTGCCTTCTTCCAACATGTAGACCCTCATCAGACGCCGTTCAATAATAGTACGGCGTCTGATCCGGATCTGCATTGTTTGCATCTGTCTGTTGTGTCTACGGACGGACGGACATTTGGACGGTCGCTATATCCTCCATACCTATTCGGTCGCGGAAAATAAAATAAAATGAACCGTCGGCGGTTGGAGCTGAATCAGACGTCGCGGCGATAATTGTGGAGCGTCTGATCCGGGTGGCGTAGCATTATAAGGTCCAAAAACCTGAAGACCCTGATCAGGTGCCGCTTATAATTGCATCTGTCTGTCTGTAAAGTGTCGGCGGTGGGTTTTATTGCCCTTCCGATGACCACATGGGTACACTTTTGGGTACTGTTACGCAATTTATTGCGGCTCAATGCTCGGCACGCTCCGAGCGGGGGCAGTTTTGGCCCCAGGGCTATAATTTGAACATTCTTGGTAGAAGTCCATTAGATGACGCTTCATACCAAATTTCAAAGTCCTGGGTTTTGTGGTTTCAGAAAAGAAGATTTTTAAAGATGGGGGGGGGGGCATTTTGGCCCCACCCAGCACTATATTTTGAACAATCTTGGTAGGGGTCCTATAGATGAAGCTTCTTACCAAATATCAAAAACCAAGGTCTTGTGGTCCCAGCACTATAATTTGAACAATCTGAGTAGAGGTCCATTAGATGAAGCTTCATACCAAATATCAAAGTCCTGGGCCTTGCGGTTTCAGAGAAGAAGATTTTTAAAGATTTTCCATATATAAGCCTATGTAAAACCAAAGGGCCCTGGGGTGGGGTCATTTTGTGCCCAGCACTATAATTTGAATAATCTTGGTAGGGGTCCACTAGATGAAGCTTCATACCAAATATCAAAGACCTGGGCCTTGTGGATTCAGAGAAGAAGATTTTTTAAGTTTTCAGTGAAGAAAAAAATCTATTTTTGGCTCCTGTGACCTAGATGTGCAACGGACCGGAACCATTTGAATAACTTTGAAAGGGGACCACCTAAGGATCATTCCTGTGAAGTTTGGTCAAAATCAGATCAGTGGTTTAGGTGGAGATGTCATTTGAAGAAATTGTTTAGGCACGCACGGACGGATGCATGGACGCACGACGGACGACAGACAAAAAGTGATCCCAAAAGCTCACCTCGTCAGTACGTGACGGTGAGCTAAAAAAACAAATTAAATATGTTTCTACACAATGTTTTTGTGTAGTTTGCAACCAAACACACCAGGGGTTTCTTCTTCTGAATCACGATGACAGTGCCTGAGGTAATGGAAAATTACTGGGCTAAGTTACTGAATGACGCAATATTCCCAGTTCTAAAAAAAGTTGTGTGTCGGTCGCACATGATTTGCGTGATTTATGTGAACACAATTAGCATGCTGTATAATCAGTTAGCTTCAAGGGATTTATGGCCCAAGATAATTAGTTAGTTGGGGATTATGATACCCTAGGAATGTTTATACAGCAGCTGCCCCCCGAAGTGTGCCGAGCTTTGAGCTGCAATAAATTACATAACAGTACCCAAAAGTGTACCCAGGTGGTCATCTGAAGGGCAATAAAACCCACAGATGGGTAGACAGCCTTTCATTGGTCAATAGGTCCAAGGGATGTACGCAAATGCTCGGAGCCGTGTCCGCGTTGGTGATGGTTACAGTGAAGAATTCGAGGTGAAGGTGGGTGTTCATCAAGGCTCTGTTCTCAGCCCACTGCTTTTCATCATTGTGCTTGAAGCCTTGTCATGCGAGTTCCGCTCTGGAGTCCCCTGGGAGGACCTGTATGCTGATGACCTTGTCATCATAGCTGAATCCCTTGAGGAATGTGTCAGGAGGCTCTTAACTTGGAAAGACGCAATGGAGGCGAAAGGGCTGAGAGTGAATGCAGGAAAGACAAAGATCATGATCTGTGGTACAGGTCTGGACCTCTTGCAGAGTACAGGCCAGTTCCCATGCGCTGTATGTCGCACTGGAGTGGGCAGCAACAGTATCTTTTGTAATGGCTGCAAGTTCTGGGTGCACAAGAAATGCAGTGGGCTCAAACGCTTGATAGAGGACCCTGTGTACAGGTGTACACGGTGCCAAGGAACTGCACGCCCCTTGGATGGCAGACCACAGAGGGAAGTTCAAGTCGGATCAGACAAGCTGGAGGTTGTAGCTTCCTTCTGCTACCTAGGTGATATGCTCTCTGCAGGGGGTGGTTGCGACCTTTCAACTACATCACGTGTGAAAACAGCCTGGAAGAAATTCAAGGAGTTGCTACCAGTTCTCTCTTCCCGCCACCTCTCGTTCAAGACACGTGGCCGTGTGTATAGCTCTTGTGTGCGGAGCGCAATGCTCCATGCCAGTGAGACATGGCCATTGACAAAGCCAAACCTCCAACGTCTACAGCGAAATGACAGGGCAATGATCAGACAGATCTGCAATGTCAAGCCACAGGACACTGTCACCATCAGGTCCAGTGAGTTACTTGAGCGTCTTGGCATTGAGGACCTGGACCTCATCCTGAAAGAGAGAAGACTTCGCTGGTATGGACATGTGGAACGCTCCAACGGTGCAATCAAGACTGCCTGTGACATACAGGTAAGTGGAAAGCGGGGGCCAGGAAGGCCCAAGATGACCTGGAAGCAACTAACAGAAAGAGATTGCAGAGAATGGAAGCTCTCTGCTATCGATCCTCATGATAGACAAGCCTGGAGATCTGGTGTAAGATCTGCCATGCGTGCAGCAAGCCAGCTACCTGGAAGGGGGCCCACTTATGTGGACGTTGCCCCTGTACCTGCACGTTAATCAAAAATCCGTTGATGATGATGATGAATAGTTTCAGCCCAGTTAATGAATATTAATTTCTACAAAACCTTATACGATGTCTGATCAGGGTCTCACTGCCTACACTTTAACAGACAGACAGATGCAACTATTAAGCAGCACCTGATCAGGATCTACAGGTTTTTGGCCCTTACAATGCTCCGGCACCCGGATCAGACGCTCCACAATTATTGTGCGACGGTTCATTTTATTTTATTTTCCGCGACCAAATAGGTTTGGAGGATATAGGGACCGTCCAAATGTCTGTCAATTTGAGATGCAATAGACAGATGCAAACAATGCAGATCCGGATCAGATGCCGTACTATTATTAAACAGCATCTGATGAGGGTCTATAGGTTTGTAGAGTGTGTGTGTGTGAATTCGGGTTTAACCTCCTTTTCAACAATTTTTCAGTCATATCACGACGGTGTCTGGTTGCGACAGGGAGCTCAATGCTCACTTTTATAGTGCTGCCTCACTGAAGTATCATGTCCTAGACACATTACATGATACCCACCCAGTCACATTATCCTGACACTGGGTCGACCAGTCCTAGCTCTTCCCCGTAAATCTGAGTGTCAAGTGAGGAGCAGCTAGTACCATTTTTAACGACTTTGGTATGTCGCGGCCCGGGATCGGGACACTCTACCAACTGAGCTATTAGGGCCTGTACAGGTTTGTAGAAGGAATCTGAGATGGTGCAGACCCGGACAAGACGCTGTGCAAATGGTAATGCGGCTTCTGATCAGGGTCTTTTTGCCGACGGTGGTGTTTTTTATCCCTAGTCTGAACAGGTTCTGAGCCTGTCGCCCGTTCATTCGCCCATTCGTAGACACAAAATTATGAGTGACATCCGTTCAAATGTCCGTCCGTAGACGCAACAGACATATACAAACAATGCAGATCCGGATCAGATGTACAATTATTAAACCACGTCTGATGAAGGTCTACAGGTTTGGAGACAGTATCTGAGACGGCACAGACCCAGACAAGACGCTGTGCAACGATAGTGCGGCGTCTGATCAGGGTCTTATTGCTGACAGTGGTGCTTTTTTTAACCCTAGTCTGAACAGGTTCAGGGGATAGCGGGATCAGCGTGGGGTTATCCACCCAACCGTCTGGATGACAATAGACATAACACAAAGGTGCAAACAGTGCAGATTTGAATCAGACGCCATTCAATTATTGTACAGCGTCTTGATAGGGTCTACAGGTTTGTAGACAGCATATGCGATGACACAGACCCAGACCAGACACTGTACAATGATCATGAGACGTCTGATCATGGTCTGACTGCCGACAGTGCGTTTTATTTTCTATCCCCTGACCAAATAGGTTCGGGGATATAACAATCAGCCTGGCGTCCGTCCGTAAACAAAATTATGAGTCTGGCGTTAGTTCACATGTCCGTCCATCCGTAAACACAACAGACAGATGCAAGCAGTGCAGGTTCAAATCAGACCCTGTACAATTATTAAACTTTGTCTGATGAGGGTCTTCAGGTTTGTAGAAGGCATATGGGTCGACGCAAAGGACAGGATGCAGCACAATGATAATGCGGCGTCTAATCAGGGTCTTATCGCCGACGGTTGTGTTTTTTAACCCTGGTCTTAACAGGTTCGGGGATATAGCGATCAGTGTGGCGTCATCCAATAGACAGAACACAAAGGTGCAAACAGTTCAGATCTGGATCAGAGCCCAGACAATTATTATAAGGCATCTGATCAGGGTCTACAGGGTTGTAGATGGCACATGCAACGGCACAGACCCAGACCAGATACTGTACAATGATCATGGGCATCAGATGTCATTTCATCTCAGTGTTGGGTAAAAGTCCCACCAAATTGGAAGCAACATCTCCAAAATTTTCTAAATAGTGTTAAGGGGATGTTACACCTCTAAAAATCTTATTTCTAAAAAAAAAATAAAAAAATACAGAGACGCCTCTTTGGGGTGAGCTGGCTATTGGGTGGTTGATACACTGATTTAAAAAAAGGGTAAAGTTGGGGATGGGGGTGCAAAAAGGATAGATAGGCTGTTTGTTTGTTTGATTTGAGGATTAACATCTCCATCAACACTGTAGAGGTCATTTTGGAGACGTTGCTTCCAATTTTGAGGGACTTTTACCCGACTTTGAGATGAAATGACATCTCAAGCCCTGTCGCCCAGTGAAACCAATAGGGTTTATTAGCATGGACGGTCCGCCTCGCACCACAGTTCTTGGACAGGCTTAGATCCTCTAAGCGGTTTACCAGTACTAGTGTGCGGGCCAGATTCAGCTCTGCATGGAAGCATCATGCAGCCCATATATTTCTTCAAGCCCCTATGGGCGGGGGCCAATAGATAGGCTGTAATTGTTATGATAATCTTATGCAAAAGTACTGAATTTTTCATAAAAAAAACACACCCATGTGTCATAGCGCATTCTTTACTTTCTCCAAAATGGCTACTTTTCCATTGAAAACTTTGATATTTTTCTCATTTATACTCGGAACATAGTGTGGGTGCTGGTTGAGGCAGTCCTAACGAGTACCCACAACCTTGGTCTTGGCGCAGAAATAAGGAAAATAATGTATACTGGGTTCAGATGGATGTTCATTTCACTGACTTATGAACATGATCTTATTTCTGCATGAAGAGCCTCAGTGACATGCCCAAATGATTACCTACAAAATACGTTTTTGTGCGGAAATAAGAAAAATAATATGTGGATACCCCCTCTTTTCTGTAGCTATGGTGGTTAAAAATACTTTCTCTGACCAACACACAACAGAAATTTTTGCTAAAGAAAATATTTTGCTTACTTTGTCACTTTTCAAAACTCAAAGAGAAACTATAATAAATTTAGTACCATTGGAAAGAAAATTTAATTTCCTAGAAACTTTACATTTGAATAAATATTGTCAAATGTACAGGAAATACTAAAATAATCATTTTTAGCTCACCTGTCACATAGTGACAAGGTGAACTTTTGAGATCACTTTTTGTCCGTTGTCCGTCGTGCGTCTGTGCATGTGTGTGTGTGTCCGTGTGTGCGTTCGTAAACTTTTTCTTCAAACAACATCTCCTCCTAAGCCACTGATCAGATTTTGACCAAACTTCACAGGAATGATCCTTAGGTGGTCCCCTTTCAAAGTTGTTCAAATGGTTCTGGTCTGTTGCACATCTAGGTCACAGGAGCTAAAAATAGATTTTTTTACTGAAAATTTTAAAAATCTTCTTCTCTGAAACAGCATGGCCCAGGTCTTTGATATTTGGTATGAAGCTTCATCTAGTGGACCTCTACCAAGATTGTTCAAATTATAGCCCTGGGGCCAAAAATGCCCCCGCCCTGGGGGCCTATGATTTTACATAGGCTTATATAGGGAAAAACTTTAAAAATCTTCTTATCTGAAACTGCAAGGCCCAAGTCTTTGATATTTGGTGTGTATCTTCATCTAGTGGATCTCTATCAAGATTGTTCAAATTTTAGCCCTTGGACCAAAAATGCCCCGCCCCGGTGGCCTTTGGTTTTACATAGGCTTATATAGGGAAAATCTTTAAAAATCTTCTTCTCTGAAACCGCAAGGCCCAAGTCTTTGATATTTGGTGTGTAGCTTCATCTAGTGGATCTCTGTCAAGATTGTTCAAATTAAAGCCCTGGGGCCAAAAATGCCCCCGCCCCAGGGGCCTTTGGTTTAACATAGGATTATATAGAGAAAATCTTTAACAATCTTCTTCACTGAAACCACAAGGCCCAGGTCTTTGATATTTGGTATGAAGCTTCATCTAGTGGACCTCTACCAAGATTGTTCAAATTATATATAATCTTCTTCTCTGAAACAGCAAGGCCCAAGTCTTTGATATGTGGTGTGAAGCCTCATCTAGTGGACCTCTATCAAGATTGTTCAAATTATAGCCCCAGGGCAAAAAATGCCTCCGCCCCGGGGCCCTTTGGTTTTACATAGGCTTATATGGGGAAAATATTTAAAAATCTTCTTCTCTGAAACCACAAGGCCCAGATCTTTGATATTTGGTATGAAGCTTCATCTAGTGGACCTCTACTAAGATTGTTCAAATTATAACCCTGGGGCCAAAAATTGCCCCATGGGGGCCTTTGGTTTTACATAGACTTATCTAGGAAAAATCTTTAAAAATCTTCTTCTCTGAAACCGCAAGCTTCATCTAGTGGACCTCTACCAAGATTGTTCAAATTATATATAATCTTCTTCTCTGAAACAGCAAGGCCCAGTTCTTTGATGTTTGGTGTGAAGCTTCATCTAGTGGACCTCTATCAAGATTGTTCAAATTATTGGCCTAGGGCAAAAAATGCCCCCACCTGCAGGCCCTTTGGTTTTACATTGGCTTATACTGGGAAAATCTTTAAAAAAATCTTCCCCTCCAAAACCGGATGACCCAGTTCTTTGGAATTTGGTGGGAAGCTTCATCTAGTGGACTTCTACCAAGATTGTTCAAATCATAGCCTTTGGGCCAAAAAATGCCCCTGCCCTGGGCCCTTTGTTTTTACATCAAATTATATAGGGAAATTCTACTCTGAAACCGCAAAGCCCAGGTCTTCGATATTTGGTATGAAGCTTCATCTAAATTTTTCAAATTATAGCCCTAGGAAATAGAAGACAAGGCAATGAAAACCTTTGAAAATCTTCTTGTCTGAAAGCAGAAGTCCAAGGTCTTTGGTATTTGGTCTGAAGGTTGTCTTGTGGATTTCTACCAAGATTGTTCAAATTATAGCCTTGGGGCCAAAAATGGCCCGCCCTGGGGACCCCAAGGTTTATGTAGACTTATATAAGGAAAACCTTTAAAAATCTCGTCTGAAACCAGAAGTCTTCGTTCTTTGATATTTGATATGAAGCTTCACCTTTTAGACCACTACCAAGATTATTCATATTATAGCCCGGGGCCATTAATGGCTCTCCCAGGGGCCCACTTGATACCTTATGGATCAGGTGAGCGATCCAGGGCCATCATGGCCCTCTTGTTGTAACATACCGTAAGGATGTAAATCGCACAAAAATGCCAATAAGACTGTCAGGCCTATCAGACATATATGGACTATTGATTATTGATTTACCCATATCAGTGTTCTGTAAAGAATGCTATATTTACTAATGTTCTGAGCGGGAAAGGGTTAAGGCAAACAATCTCTAAAAACGGTAACTTCAACTTTCCTTAACCCATGAGTCAAGTAGCAGTTTGAGTTTAAAACAGTTAAAGATGGATATTTGAAGCACAGTTTCATGAATGCAATTATTTTGTTTATCATATGACGTCGCGTCTGAGAGTGTGATAACGCCATGTAATATTTTCTATAATCCACTAGTGGATTAGATATGCAAATTAGCTAGATACGTCCCGTAACGTTACATGTACGACGTCCCTAACGACGTCGCGTTTACTAAGGGCGAAATATTGGCATTTTTGTAAACAATCGTGAATAAAATGCATTTTAAATGTCATATGATAAATAGAACCTTGCATTTGTGCTCATGTATTATTGAACTTATTAAACGAGTTGAGGAAAAGGAATAAAATGCTCGGCAAAGCCTCGCATTTTATCCCTTTTCCTCAACTCGTTTAATAAATTCAATAATACATGAACACTCATGTCAGATCCTCTATTTACAGCTAGCTGGTCTTGATATCTACACAGCTATGTCACAGGTTATGCAAGATGATGATGAAGGCTATATAGGCGTAGGTAAGTTACTGTGTGTTAAAATTATTTACCTCTCTTGATTGAGGACAAATTTCACCTTTGGGTTGATTGCCAAATACTAAGCACAGAATTTCTGTATTGCTGATGTCAGTGACTTTCATTGATCTGTAGGAAATCAAGGTAACGGATATTTATAGAAGAAATAGCAGCAGTATTCCTATCACTGTGATGTCAGAGTTTACTTAAGAGGGTAATCTATAGAATCTGGACTGAAATCAGGTTGCTGGGTTTAGCAAGCAGTGAAGAAACAGATCAGATGCTGCTGTATGTGGCATCTGATCTGATCAGGGTCTACACTGTTTGCTTACAATGCAGGGAAATAGTCCAAGTTCCTGTTAAGGGTCATTTTACCAGCCTGCACATTCAGCCCCCCCCCCTTCCCCCCCACACACACACAGTGCTGTTGGTGCTTTGATTTCTGACCTTTGACATTTATCCTTAGTACTATTTTGTTTGATTTGAGGTTTAACGTCCCTGTCAGGATTAATAGCATGGACGGTCCGCCTTGCACCGCGGTTCCTGGACAGGCTTAGATCCTCTGAGTTCTTTACCGGTACTAGTGTGCGGGCTGGATTCAGCTCTGCGTGAAAGCATCATGCAGCCCATATATATCTTCAAGCCCCTATGGGCGGTGGGGACCTTAGTACTAGATAAACCTATTTTGAACAGAATACAATATAGTAGGAAGTACATCATGTTAACCCTTATCCTGCTGCATAAATCAATTTAGCCACACCCATTTACATTTCAACTAATCAAATTACTTGATGTAATTTATTCATTCAAATCTGTGAACTGAATGATAAACAGTGTATATGCTGATCAGATGGCTTCTTCAAAGCCATCTGATCTTGATAGGCACTATTTGCAAAGCTAGGGGTTGTCTTGCACATCTGGATAAAGGTTAACAAGTCTGTGTAATGAAGACACCTTTATCATATGACGGTGTGTCTGAGAGTGTAATAACACCATATAATATTTTCGATAATCCACTAGTGGATTAAATATGCAAATTAGCTAGATACGTCCCGTAACGTTACATCTACAGCGTCCTTAACGATGTCGCGTTTACTTATGGCGGAATATTGACATTTTTGTAAACAATCGTGAATAAAATGCGTTTAAATGTCCTATGATAAAAAGAATCTTGCATTCGTGCTCTTGTATTATTAAATTTTTAAACTCATTGAGAAAAAGGGATAAAATGCTCGGCAAAGCCTCGCATTTTATCCCTTTTCCTCAACTTGTTTAATAAATTCAATAATACATGAGCACTCATGTAAGATCCTCTATATAAACCCCACTTAATATTAGACAAAACTAGGGTTTACAGGGGTATACATTATTTTTTCTTATTTCTGCTCCAGCATTTAGGTTGTGGGTACTTGTTAGAACTGCCACTGAAAAGTAACCGTTTTGGGGATATGAAAAATGCCCTGTAACACATGGGTATGTCAGCGTAATGAGTTAGTAATTATCTAAGTGTATTAAGATGGACAGTCAAAGTGGAAAATGTTCAGAAAAATGAAAATGTTAAGAAAACAAATATAAACGTAAAGAAAAAAATGAAAATTTTAACATTCTGAGTTATGTTGCTATGTCAATGTGGCTATCTTGGAACCTGTAAACAGAATTTCATACAAATCCAGGTAACAAAATTCAGGTAACAGTTATTTATTTAGGATGCTCACTTGTACAACAAATACTCACTTGTACAAAAAACATACAGAGAAATAAAATAAAATTATTTATTCACATTTCCTGATGCAAAATATATAGTTTAATAAAATATTATTTCAATAAAGCTGTCTTGTTGACTTGTTTTTATTTGGCAGTACTTGGACACCGAGTAGATTCAGATCGAAGAGGGGGGGGGGGACGCAGTGACAATGTATGACCCAGCTTGCACGCACGAGGACTGAATTATTAAAATAGTTGCACTCAAAATATTGTGAATTCCAATTTTGTCATTTTGAGTATTCCAAAATGTGCACACTCCAAATGTGTGCTCCAAAATTTTGTAAAATTCCAGAAATTACGCACCTCCTATAGTACGCTCCAATTTTTTATAAAAACAGTATTCCAAATATTGCGTACATCCTGTTTGTACGCTCCACAATTTTTTTTTTTTAGCATTCTAAATATTGCGCACATCCTATTTGTACGCTCCAAATTTTGTAACACTCCAGAAATTGCGCACCTCCTATAGTACGCTCCAAATTTTTTTAAAATAGAGTATTCCAAATATTGCGTACATCCTGTTTGTACGCTCCACAATTTTTAGCATTCTAAATATTGCGCACATCCTGTTTGTACGCTCCAAATTTTTTAACACTCCAAATACTGCGCACATCCTATTTGTACGCTCCACTGTATTCCAAACATTATGCACAGACTATTGTGCACTCAAACTAATCCTGACATTGTGCACTTCGTATAAAATGTGCACACCAAAATGCACTCCATGACACGCATTCCACAACACCTTCCGCATTGTGCAAAGCGTATCATGTAATCCATCCCATATTATATATCCAAACAGCCCCGGCTGCGCGTTCAAACCTGACCTATGACTTGCAATTTAGAAATATTTTAGTATGACCCAGGAGGAAAAATACCCTCAGGGTATGGCTAACCAGTTCCATGAGGGAGAAGCCACCCAGTTCAAATAGAAAAGTTATTTAGAAATATTTTAGTATGACCCAGGTGGAAACATACCCTCAGGGTATGGCTAACCAGTTCCATGAGGGAGAAGCCACCCAGTTCAAATAGAAAAGTTCTGAAATGAACAAACTTAGGCTCAAGGCGTAAAGTTTCATTAGAATCTAACAGCTATCTAAGCAAAGCGTCCCCCCCATCGAATGCTGAATTCCGCTGAATTCCGCCCCCACTTGAGTTTATCATTAGCATGTCTCGGTGAAGAAAGTGCAAGGCAACTCTAAAGTTAACACAACTGTCCACAGCGCCCCTTTGAACATCAGTCTTTGGTTTCGTCCATTTCAACTGTTTGCATCAGGATCAAATGATGAACAATCCAATTAAAAACCTGAAATCAAAATAACTTTCGGCAGTATAATGTAAAAACTTCCTGGACTGCCAACAAGACCACAATGACAGCGGTGGGTGGGTGGGTTTTTTGATTCTCCTTAAAAAATGGCGACTTCCTTTTGCAGGATTTGGAAAAACGGAAAAGGAAGGTTTCCCTGAGCCTGCGCAAGACGTTAAATCACCTTCCAGTTCTACAAGACGCCTGACTACTGAACAACATACAAGGTGCAAGCGCTCAGTGACCTGGACCAACTGTCATGGCCAATACGAGATGGAAAATACGATCAGACTTTGTTTAAACCTAATTATAAGCGACTACCACCCTGGAGCTGCAATTGTGACCCATAATGACAGTCCATCCAATTCATTCGCACCAAATAAATGGGATTATCATTTAGTTGATAATCCCTATTATTTAGGATGCTCACTTGTACAACAAATACTCACTTGTACAAAAAACATACAGAGAAATAAAATAAAATTATTTATTCACATTTCCTGATGCAAAATATATAGTTTAATAAAATATTATTTCAATAAAGCTGTCTTGTTGACTTGTTTTTATTTGGCAGTACTTGGACACCGAGTAGATTCAGATCGAAGAGGGGGGGGGACGCAGTGACAATGTATGACCCAGCTTGCACGCACGAGGACTGAATTATTAAAATAGTTGCACTCAAAATATTGTGAATTCCAATTTTGTCATTTTGAGTATTCCAAAATGTGCACACTCCAAATGTGTGCTCCAAAATTTTGTAAAATTCCAGAAATTGCGCACCTCCTATAGTACGCTCCAATTTTTTATAAAAACAGTATTCCAAATATTGCGTACATCCTGTTTGTACGCTCCACAATTTTTTTTTTTTTAGCATTCTAAATATTGCGCACATCCTATTTGTACGCTCCAAATTTTGTAACACTCCAGAAATTGCGCACCTCCTATAGTACGCTCCAAATTTTTTTAAAATAGAGTATTCCAAATATTGCGTACATCCTGTTTGTACGCTCCACAATTTTTAGCATTCTAAATATTGCGCACATCCTGTTTGTACGCTCCAAATTTTTTAACACTCCAAATACTGCGCACATCCTATTTGTACGCTCCACTGTATTCCAAACATTATGCACAGACTATTGTGCACTCAAACTAATCCTGACATTGTGCACTTCGTATAAAATGTGCACACCAAAATGCACTCCATGACACGCATTCCACAACACCTTCCGCATTGTGCAAAGCGTATCATGTAATCCATCCCATATTATATATCCAAACAGCCCCGGCTGCGCGTTCAAACCTGACCTATGACTTGCAATTTAGAAATATTTTAGTATGACCCAGGTGGAAACATACCCTCAGGGTATGGCTAACCAGTTCCATGAGGGAGAAGCCACCCAGTTCAAATAGAAAAGTTATTT
This sequence comes from Lucinisca nassula, assembly GCA_963580285.1. Classification (NCBI taxonomy): domain Eukaryota; kingdom Metazoa; phylum Mollusca; class Bivalvia; order Lucinida; family Lucinidae; genus Lucinisca; species Lucinisca nassula. Next base: position 18,868,487 of record OY757012.1, read on the forward strand.
AGAAATATTTTAGTATGACCCAGGTGGAAACATACCCTCAGGGTATGGCTAACCAGTTCCATGAGGGAGAAGCCACCCAGTTCAAATAGAAAAGTTCTGAAATGAACAAACTTAGGCTCAAGGCGTAAAGTTTCATTAGAATCTAACAGCTATCTAAGCAAAGCGTCCCCCCCATCGAATGCTGAATTCCGCCACAGCAAATTTATGATGCCCAACATAAATTTGTCCCCCAATTCAGCAATTCCACATGATATATAGATAGCCTTACAAGGCTGATCTTTTTAATCTAACTATTAGGATTATACCTTTGGGTAGAAGGGTCTGTGACAAATAAATTGATTGCTTCCTCAAATGTATTCAAAAATATGGCATTGCCCACTGCAGTGAGATGAACCCCATCAGTCTTAAATAGCCCGGTTGTACTGAAATCGAGCTCATGCTGGATGACTTTGCCTCCTACATTAAAAGCAGCTTGTCTGCCCAATCGGTTGATACGCCGCCTTTTTTGATCCAACTTTTTAAGCCTTTCAGGAGTGTTATCCGTTCCCCGCCATGATTGACGAGGGAGAATATCTGACCATACAAGTTGGGCTTCGGGATAAACTGAAGCCATGTATGAAAATTGTCTTTTAAAAGTCTTAAGAAGTTTGCTTTGGGACCACTCAACTAGGTCGTTGCCCCCTAGGTGAATAATTATCATCGCTGGGGTTGAATGAAACAGCATCATGCGTTGAAACACTGTGTCGAAGTGGTCCCAATGCATCCCTCCTTTACCCTGATAAAGGATTCGGCTAACAATCCCTGCATTAGCTGGAGGTCTGAGACCTGGCACACTGTCTTCAAGGTGTGAAACTAGGGAATCACCGATAAGCCATATATCTGTAATGGACAATTTAAAGACGTATGTACCGTGCTACAGCCCCAGTCTTCCATCGACCAAGTAATTTTATGGCTTCACTAGAATACCCTTTAGCTGCCAAATCAGTAGCCCTACCAATTCTAAAGGAATGTGTTGCATAAAGTCGTATAGGAAGTCCTAGCTTTTTGACTGCTTTCACCAAAACGCCACTGAACTGACTGCGCTTTAATGGATGGCCATTCTGGTGGCAGAAGAAGTATAGACTACCTTCAGGCCTACACCTCATATACTGTTTGGCAGCAGTAACGCAACATATTGCTGCATTGACTGCAAGTGGGATGCGTAATATTGTTGGGTGGCCAGATTGATTAGTTTTTGAAACCCTAATAGAAATGAACAACACGTTTCCTCCTTCCCCGAGCCACACATCTGTCTTTAATAAAGGCCTGTTAGCCTGCAGTGGATTAGTGAATACAATCTCACCAACCCTCAACAGGCCATAGTAAGCTATAGCAAAGGCCGTTTTAAAAAGGATACATTCATAATTTGAAAAGCAAATTTCCGGCAGCACAGAACATATTCTAGCCAAGATGAGCTCTGTTATTGGCGCTCTAACATCATAACTTGGCCGAATGCGCCTACAACCCTCCATTAGTTTTTTAACCACAAAAGCGGTTGTAGGGTCATGCATATCATAAATTTTATGATGAAAACTTATGGCTGACAAGTAAGTAGTAATAGTTGATGAAGCATACCCCAACTCAAAACAGTATGTGATAAAAAGAGACAGATGTGCAACTGGAGCCGGCCATATTATGATCAAATTATAGTGATTTCTAAAGGTGTTAAAAACTTGCAAAGCATTTGTATAAACAGAATGGGATTTGCTAGACATACTGGCTGCCAACAATTTCTGAGAACTTAACAGAAGATGTTCCAAAGGTGGTCGGGAACTGGTGTTGGTGACAGGTCTGCATCTGGTGCGAGTTTGCGGAATCTCTGTAATTGAAAACGACTTAATGCATCGCAGATGTTATTCCGGAAGCCGTCAACATGTTGAGCCTTGGCAACTACGTTCAACCGTAAGCACAGTAATGTGAAAGCCCTAAGAATAGTCATGACTCTGTCCGATTTTGATGTCATATGATTAACAATGTGTACCACTGCCATATTGTCAACTCGAAAGACTATTTTCTTGTTGCGAAGCTTATCACCCCATATGTGCAAAGAAACAAGGAGCGGAAAAAGCTCAAGAACTGTTATATCTGATGTAATGCCGCCCTCAATCCATGCCCGAGGCCAGGAGCCCTGAGCCCATTTTCCTGCAAAATAGGCACCAAATCCCAGATCAGACCCCCCTGCACTGTCGGTGTAGAGCTGTAAATCCTCATTTGACACCCAGAACCGATCATGAAAGACGGAAATACCATTAAAATTTTTAAAAAACTGTATCCAAAGTTCTAGGTCCTTCTTCATATCTGCTGTGATACGAAGGTGATGGTGTTGCTTTGTCAAACCGCATGTAGCATTTATAAGGCGTCTACAAAATGGCCTCCCTGGCACCACTGCCCTACATGCGAAATTAAGGGAACCAATCAATGACTGTAATTGTTTCAGCTTGCACTTTTTACGCGGCAAAATCTCCTCAATCTTTGAAATGATTTCATGAATTTTGGTCACCGGAATCCGAATGACCATTTCTTCAGTATCAATTTCAAGGCCAAGAAAACAGATCTTGGTTTTAGGACCTTCTGTTTTCTCAGAAGCTAATGGCACTCCCAACAAAGTCATCTTATCTGTAAAAACAGACATGATATGTGAACAATGATTAGTTCCCTTTCTTCCGCCAAACAAGAAGTCATCAAGATAATGCAAGAGTCGTCCTACAGAAGCTTGCCTAGCTACACAGAATTCTAAAAAAGTAGAGAAAGTCTCAAAGGTCTGGCATGCTATGCTGCACCCAAATGGCATTGCCTTATCAAAATAAAACTTCCCATCAAACTTGAATCCAAGCTGATCAAAGTCTAAAGGAGAGACAGGTAGTAGCCTAAATGCTGATTTTATATCAGATTTTCCCAAAAGACAACCACGGCCTAAATCTTGTACCATGTGTACAGCCTCGTCGAAACTTGTATACTGCACAGAGCACAGCTCAGGATCTATATAATCATTAACTGAGTCTCCGCTTGGGTATGACAGGTGATGTATAAGGCGAAATTGACCTGGGTCGTGTTTCGGTACAAGGCCTAATGGCGATACACGCAGAGTTTGTAGCGGACGATAGTCAAAAGGTCCAGCCACTCTACCTGCTTCAACTTCAGTTTCAATTTTTTGCCTTACAACATCTGGCTTAATGTCGGCAGACTTCAAATTTTTTGAATCAGAAGGTTTGTGGCTGCCCGAGTAGTGGAGGGGGAAACCAGAAGAAAAACCGTTAAAAATCTCAGCAGCCTTAGCAGAATCATAACCCACAAGCTCCTTTTGCAAGTTGTCAAGCCTGATAGGAGTTTTAGCTAGATCAAGGGAAGCAGCTGATATATGAGGCAAGAGAACACAATTTGAGACAGCAAAATCCCTATCGTCGAACAGCTCGTCCACCTCGAAAGGCACTGAATTGTCCCCTACCTGAGCGAAATGTCAAACCGCCCCTGGTAGCTGGTGGAACACTCCTAGTAGCCGGTGGAAGAAGCTTAAAGCAAGTTTGTCTACCATGATTTGTACCACCACAATGAGAGCAAGCATGAAGAAATTTGCACCCTTTAAAATTGCATTTTCCATGGTTGAAATCCAAACATTTAAGCCTATTGAAAGATGACTGCTCAAAGGGAACCGTCGAGTTTGCCGATAGAGTCATTACCCGGAGCCACAAGTCTGTATTGAGTCGCCCCCAAGGTTGTAAATTAATGGCCTGTCTGAGACGAAACTGCTCGTCATAATTTCGCCAGGCAAAGTATGCTGAGGACCGAGATGCAGCCTCTCGAATTATACTCATATACTGGAGCAACTCTTGTGTTTTTTCAGGATGTTTCTTCAAATAAATTGAAGAAAAAATCAAAAAGGCATCCGTCCATTTTTCGATTGTGGGTACTGGGTCCTTAAAAACTTGCGGTTTAGATTCCAGAAGACCCTGCTTGTTAAGACGTAGTGCCCCCCTGCACACAGTTCTTGCAACTCAACAGCCCCCTTTAGCAGCAAATTGATATTTATGTATTGGTTTGACCAGATTTTTTGTGCGATTGCCAGGGGAACATGGGCAGAGAGATCATCACTCCCTAGCCGCAAAGGCTCGTCTCCGAAAGAGAAATTACTCCCATCCGAAACCGCCCAAACGAAACCATCATTCTGTGCCGACGGGCTTACATAGCCAGTCTGAGTGCCTGCATTTTGACCCGTTATTTGCGGATTTGTGTTGGATGAAGGAATGGAACTGCTCTGATCAGTCACGTTTTGACCTTGCATTGTGCCCGAGTCACGCAGGATTGTTTCAAAGTCTATAATGTGCCTGAACATATTTGAGGGTCCTTGTGTTTGTGCTTGATCCCTACCTTGTGGTGTGCCTACCACAGATGAGACTGGGTTTAGACCACTAATCTGCGCCACTTCATCCTGTTGTTGACGCGAACGTTTGTGTCCGCCGGCTCCACGGCTTCCCCTAGTCCTTTTCCGGCCGCCCGGCATCTCTACTTATCCCTCGCACAAGTGTAACCAGCTTTTTTGATTCTCCTTAAAAAATGGCGACTTCCTTTTGCAGGATTTGGAAAAACGGAAAAGGAAGGTTTCCCTGAGCCTGCGCAAGACGTTAAATCACCTTCCAGTTCTACAAGACGCCTGACTACTGAACAACATACAAGGTGCAAGCGCTCAGTGACCTGGACCAACTGTCATGGCCGATACGAGATGGAAAATACGATCAGACTTTGTTTAAACCTAATTATAAGCGACTACCACCCTGGAGCTGCAATTGTGACCCATAATGACAGTCCATCCAATTCATTCGCACCAAATAAATGGGATTATCATTTAGTTGATAATCCCTATTATAGACATGCTATTCTTGTCATTGTGACTTCAGAGCATTGTGTAAAGAGAGCTATCTCATATGTTAGGTTACGCAAACAGCATAGAACCAGATTGGACACCACAGAAAGTGCATATGCAAAAGCTACTCACATTTTTCAGCAAAAATATTACTATATTTGTCATATTAAGGGATCAATTTTTAAAGATGTTGTTAGTTTTGAACAGTCCCTGTTCAGGTTCTTCACTGTTTGCCTAAAGAACTAAAGGAAATATGTAATGCAATATCTCAGAACATCTTCCCAGCTAAATACACCATACCTCTTTATAGCACTGTTAATGGGGTTCAAAGCAGAAACCGTCTTAGTTAAACAACCCTCTTATATCCAAACAAAAAATGTATAGATTATATAGACAAATGACCATTTATGGTCATTTTTCTATATAATCTGTACATTTTTGGTCATTAGCTCGCCTGTACAAAGTACATGGAGAGCTATTGTTGTCACCTCGGATGGGGCGTCACACTGCGTTAAAGTTTTTCAAATGCTTATATCTCAACAGTCACTCATCACAGAGCACTCATATTTGGAACTTTAGTACCTGGGAGGGTCTTCTGATGTTCAAAGAGAACAGCCCCTGGGGGTCATGCCCCGGGGTGGGGCTTGGGGTCAAAATCTAGAACACCTATGTAATACTGTGTTAAAGTTTTTGAAATGCTTACATCTCAGCAGTGACTCATCACAAAGCATTCATATTTACAACTTGGATACCTTGGAGTGTCTTCTGAGATTCCAAGACAACACACCCCTGGGTTCATGCCTGGGAGTGGTGATGGGGTGGGGCTAGGGGTCAAAATCTAGGACAACTTTGAAATTTGTTGTTTACCTTTCCCTTATGCTAACAAGTTATAGACAGAATTGGTTTTACATCAGCCAACCAAGTGACATTGGTTCAAGTGTAAAAGGGTGAAGGTCATGGTGACCTATATTTCACGGTCCAGTGATTTTGCCCTTTATCTTGAAGACTGTTTGTTGGAGAAATGTCATAGCTTGGATATTAGTTCCATGTGACCCCATGATTGACCTCAAAATATGTCTAGGTCACTGTAACCTATATTTCATGGTTCAGTGATTTTGACTATTATCTCGAATACTATTTGATGGAGAAGTGTCATACCTGGATTATTAGTTCCATGTGACTCGATAATTGACCGCAAAATATATCTAGGTCAGCGTGACCTATATTTCATGGCTCAGTGATTTTGCCAATTAAATTGAATACTATTTGATGCAGAAATGTCATAACTGGATTATTAGTTCCATGTGACCCGATAATTGACCCCAAAATATAACTAGGTCAGTGTGACCTATATTTCATGGTTCAGTGATTTTACCTTTATCTCGAATACTTTTTGATGGAGAAATGTCATACCTGGGTTATTAGTTCCATGTGACCCCATGATTGACTTCAAAATATAGCTTGGTCAGTGTGACCTATATTTCATGGTTCATTGATTTTGCCTATTATCTTGAATATTATTTGATGGAGAAATGTCATACCTAGGTTATTAGTCCAATGTGACCCTATGCTTGACCCCAAAATATGTCTAGGTCACTGTGACCTATATTTCATGGTTCAGTGATTTTGTATATTATCTTGAATCCTATTTGATGAAGAAATGTTGCACCTGGATTATTTATTCAATGTGACCTAATTAATGACCACAAAGTAAATCCAGGTCATTGTGACCTATATTTCATTGATCAGTGATTTTCCCTATTATCTTTATTACTATTTGATGCAGAAATGTCATACCTGGGTTATTAGTTCCATGTGACCCCATGATTTACCTCAAAATATACCTAGGTCACTGTGACCTATATTTCATGGTTCAGTGATTTGCCTATTATCTTAAATACTTTTTCATGAAGAAACATCATGCCTGGATTATTTAATCCAAGTGACCCCATGATTGACCTTGAAATTATATCTTGGTCAGTTTGACCATGATTCAGTGACTCTGCAAAATTGAATACTATTCTTTTTTTTTTAGAAACTTCAGTCCTGAATTATAAGTTCCATGTGACCAGATGATTGACATAGAAATACATGTATATCTAGGTCAGTGTGACCTATTTTCATGGTTCATTGATTTTGCCTTATAATTCATACACATTGTGATTCTGAAATGTAATATCTGGCATATATGTTCCATGTGACCTGATTACTGACCTCAAAATGTATCTAGAAGCCTCCGTGGTGCAGTGGTTACGCTACTCGCCTTGTAAACCAGGGATCGCAGGATCGATCCCGGGCTTCTCCAGACTTTCGGATGAGTCTTTAAACCGAGGTCCCGTCTCCGTATGACCTTAGCTGTTGGTGGGACGTAAAACTTAAACCCACTCACTCACTCAAAATGTATCTAGGTGTGTGTGACCTTTATTTCATGGTTCAGTAATTTTACCTTATATCTTGGAAGGTGCGAAACAGGCGAGCTGCTGTCTGGCGACAGCTCTTGTTTTTCTATTATAATCTATACATTTTTGCGATCCATCTTGAAACCATGTTATATCCAAACCATGCTATAACAAACCATGTTATAATGAGGTTGTGGTTTATAAGAACAGTCAGTGCAGTCAACACTTTAATTCTTATTTAAATAGTAATATTTTTATTTGTGATATTATCCATTTTGTTTTAATTTTCAGCCAAAGCTGTAGGAGAGCCTGTCCTGTTCTATACAGAAGCTATTAATAGTTGCTTTGCTGGTTCTGCAACAAATGACAACATGTTGATAAGATGTGTGGTTCCTAGATCTGAGGTGAGTTGTTTTTACATTAGGAAAACCTCTACATGCAAGGTATTCGAAAAAACCCATGAGAAGGTAATTGGAATTTGATACTGATAATGCCCAGCCACAAGCAGTGGCAGGGTATTATGTTACATGTTCCAAACATTTTTCCTGTCTGTCCCTCCGTCGGTGTGCCAGCACCCACTCCATAGCTCTCATACCATTGTTTGTTTGTTTGTTTGATTTGAGGTTTAAAGTCCCTGTCAACACTGTAAAGGTCATTTTGGAGACGTTGCTTCCAATTTTGGGGAACTTTTACCCGACATTGTGATGAAATGACATCTCAAGCCCTGTCGCCCAATGAAACCAATAGGGTTTATTAGCATGGACGGTCCGCCTTGTGCCGCAGTTCCTGGACAGGCTTAGATCCTCTAAGCGGTTTACCAGTACTAGTGTGCGGGCCGGATTCATCTCTGCGTGGAAGCATAATGCAGCCCATATATTTCTTCAAGCCCCTATGGGCGGGGGCCAAGCTCTCATACCATTCGAGATATTTTTAAGAAACTTCAAAAACATGTAAAGCACCATAGGACCACATGCAGAACATATGAAATATACCTCTGATTTTCATACTTTTGGAGTTATTGCTCTTTGAAAATTGAACTTAGCCATTTTACAGTGTACTTGTGTCTGCTCCATAAGTCTTGACGCAGGAGCTTTGTCTTTTTTGTCTAAAAATTGAATAACTTATCACTGACTCACTGATAGGGCTGACTAATCGGAGCTGAAAAGACAATCGATTATCAGTCCTGTCAATGCGAACCATAATTGATTAGTAATCGCTATGGTTTTTGTCATAATTTTACCTGTCTGGCTTTCTGTCTGAGCATGATTCTTACCATATTTTCCACTTTACCATATGTATATTTGTACAGACAGGCCTGAGCAAATAGTGTAGACCCAGATGAGATGCCGCAGTATGCGGCGTCTCATCAGGGTCTGTACTGTTTGCCACTTATCCAGCTATTTTAAGCATAACTTTGGGTACCGTAGTAAATTGTACCTATCAAGTAATCGATTAAAAGCAAATCAGATATGATAACCATTTTTTGTGGAATTTATAAATCGATTAATCGATTATACGATTAATCATGTCAGCCTTACTCTTGACACTGTTGGAGATAGTTTCATGAAACTTCATACAAATGTGGAATACCATGAGACTGCGTGAAGAACATATGAACCATAACTCTGGTTTACCTGCTTTTGGAATTATTGCCTTTCATCACGTGAACAAGTCCATGAAATGAACACCCCCCTACACCCCACTTTATATAGAGAAAACTGGAGTTTAAGGGGGTATACATTATTTTACTTATTTCTGCTCCAAGACATAGGTTGTGGGTACTCGTTAGAACCGCCTCAATGAGGCGGTTCTAACGAGCACCCACAACCTATGTTTGCAGTATTTATAAGGAAAATATCAGGGGTTTTCATTAGAAAAGTAGCCATTTTGGAGATGAGAAATATGCACTATGTCGCACGAGTGTGTTATCGTAATGTGAACATCAAATGAAGTCATTTTTACCATGTATTTGTGTCAACTCTATACATTGAAAGCCAGTCACTGTTAGATATATTCTCATGAAATTCCTCACAAATGTAAAGCACCATGATTCAAAACAAGAACTGTAACTCTGGTTAAGCTAAGTTTGGTGTTAGCGCACTTTGATCATAGTAAATACGGTATTAAAAAATAGCCATTTCTGCCAATTGTACTCGTGTACACTCTGTAAGTTGGAAACTTTTTCAGATATTGTGATGGAACTTCACACAAATGTAAAGTCTTATGAGATGATATGCAGAACACAAGAACTGTAATATTGGCCAATCTACTGCTTGTGTTATGGCCACATCACATGAACAAGTCCGTGAAATGAAGACCCCCCTAAACCCTACTTTATATAGAGAAATTGGGATTTATGGGGTATACGTTATTTTTACTATTCTGCTCCAAGACATAGGTTGTGGGTACTTGTTAGAACCGCCTCAGTGAGGCGCTTCTAACGAGCACCCTCAACCTATGCTTTGAGCATTTACAAGAAAAAACACCAGGAATTTTCATCAGAAAAGTAGCCACTTTGGAGATTTGAAAAATGCACTGTTTAGCATGAGTGAGTTATCGTAATGATTTGAACATTGAAAAAAGGGTCTGCTTTGTTGCTTGAAAACTGTTTGAGATATTTTCTTGAAAATTTATGCACCATTTGATATGCAGAACACAAGAACCATAACTCTGAATAACCTGCTTATGAGTTAATGCCCTTTGAACATTGTAATCAGTGATCCTAGTCATACACTAGTGCCCTTTCTGTAAGTTCTAACAAGTTCCAACCATCTATTTTTGAGCAGAAATATGGAAATATGAAAAATATCAGAATTTTTATCTGAGGATTTTCATTTTGGGTGGTACAATTTTCTATATACAGTAGAACACTGTCAACGGCTCAAACTCTGATGGCTCAATTACCATGGATGTTGTTTAACCTGAGTCCACAGGCATCCTCAAAATACAAAAACAGACATTATTTAGGGAGATATTATTCTTTTAACTTGCAAACATACATTTGTAATTTAGAACACCGAAAAGGCATATACTTCAATTATCTCCATTATGCCTCCTCATTTGGTACTCATAGTAACCCTCGGGGCTCGAACTACCACTTTCTGGAAAAAAATTTCTTGCTCCCCAAGAGGATAGATATAGGTCCATTGTTTTCGTAACAAGGAAAAGCTACAAACAAAGTGGCCAAGTCATTTCAAACCACTGGAAGTTTGTTTGTTTGATTTGAGGTTTAACGTCCCCGTCAACACTGTAAAGGTCATTTTGGAGACGTTGCTTCCAATTTTGTGGGACTTTTACCCGACATTGAGATGAAATTACATCTCAAGCCCTGTCGCCCAATGAAACCAATAGGGTTTATTAGCATGGACAATCCGCCTCCCATTGCGGTTCCTGGACAGGCTTAGATCCTCTAAGCGGTTTACCAGTACTAGTGTGCAGGCTGGATTCAGCTCTGCGTGGGAGCATCATGCAGCCCATATATTTCTTCAAGCCCCTATGGGCGGGGGCTTACAAACCACTGGAAGAAGAGAAAGACTTAACAACATGAAAAGACACAAAATTAAACCAAAAAAGTACACTACCAGTACACATTAGTGATCATAAACATATAGTCATTTCATATGAAGTTTATGAAACAAGTCTAGTGCAAGTTTAATGAATTTCATATGAAATGACAATGAGTGTAGAATTCTGTTTCATCATATGAGCCCCGCCAAGCGAATTTGTGTCTTCGAGCATTCCGTCATGACAAATTTTAACTGCGCATGCCCAGCCATTCAGAGGGGCCAGGGATATGGCTTTCTGTCTGAAGGTTCCTCTTGATTCACTGCTTGTATGAGCGAGCAGCGAAGGTTCTGGCGAGACTGCGCGGATGCGCAGGCTCGCCTGAACCTTCGCTGCTCGCATAGGCGATAAGTACCAAAATCGCTTGACGGGGCCCATATAACGATTTTAAAGATGATTGTCTTACCTTGGTGCTTGAAGAAATATATGGGCTGCATGTTGCTTCCATGCAGAGCTGAAAACCTACCACACATGAACACTGGAAAATCGCTTAGAGGATCTAAGCCTGCCCAGGCAAAGTGATGTGAGTTTGACCGTCCATGCTTATAAAGGCTATTTTTTTCAGTATGTGACAGGGTTTGAGATATCATTTCATATCAGTGTCGGGTAAAAGTCACACAAAATTGGAAGCAAGGTCTCCAAAATGACCTATACAGTGTTGATGGGGACACTATACTGAAATCAAACAAACTAACTTAACAAACATGAGTGTAGAATTCTCTTTTCATAAAAAATTTAAAATGACCATTGATTTCCTTTATACTGAAGAAGATTAAAAGAATTTCAATAGAAAACATAGGGTTGCCACAGAAGGCATCATGACATTAACCCATTTAGTACTAGAAACCCCAGCCGCCCCGCCCATAGGGGCTTGAAGAAATATATGAGCTGCACGATGCTTCCGCGCCGAGCTGAATCCGGCCTGCACACTAGTACTGGTAAACAGCTTAAAGGATCAAAGCCTGTCCAGGAACTGCGGTGCGAGGCGGACCGTCCATGCTAATAAACCCTATTGGATTCATTGGGCGACAGGGCTTGAGATGTCATTTCATCTCAATGTTGGGTAAAAGTCCCACAAAATTGGAAGCAACGTTTCCAAAATGACCTTTACAGTGTTGACGGGGACGTTAAACCTCAAATCAAACAAACAAATCAAAACTAGAACCCCAAAACAGGTATTCTGGCAAACAGTGCAGGCCCAGATCAGACGCCGCAGAATGCGGCGTCGGATCAGGGCCTCCACTGTTTGCAAAAAGTTCAGCCATTTTAAAACAAATTTTGAAGAAAACACAACCCGACACCCCCAAATTTATAAATAGACCCCTGCTTTATATAAGGAGGAAGATTCCATTTGGTACAAAAAGGGTTAACCCTTGTCCTGCTAATCCCAGATATGCCTTATCTTTGAAACAATGCAGATCCAGATCAGATGGCTTCTGACGAAGCCATCTGATCAGGATCTACATTGTTTGCCATTCAGATTGTGAATTTGTTGCAATAATTTGCATCAAGTAATCTGATTGGTTGATAATCGGTAGTGGGTGTGGCATATATAAATATTCAGCAGGACAAGGGTTAATGATGTGTTATTGCAGGTGTGGTCGTATCATTATTATGCCACGACAACAGCAACATTTTATGATAAAACCATTTTAAGTATGTTGCATTGTATTTTTATCTGTTTTAGATTGATTTATTAGATATCAAAGCCAAGTTCGTAGAACTTCAGGGCAAAGGATTGTGGGATGTGGTGAATCGTGAAGTGACTGGCAGCTACAAGAATCTCCTACTGGCAGTCATCAACAAGTAAGATGGAGCACCGTCACAGTGTTGTTGTGGTTAAACCTACACAAGACTTTTTTTTAGTGGTTATGTTGCATGGACACTGCTTTTGATATCCACTGAGCATTTTGATAACACATCCGTGTGATATGGTGCATTTTTCAAACTCAAAAAAGGTAATTTTTCTGATGAAAATTTGTGATATGTTTCTTATTTATACAATAAAAATAGGTTTTGGGTGCTCATTAGAACCGCCTCATGGAGGCAGTTCTAACGAGTACCCACAACCTTTGTCTTGGAGCAGAAATAAGGAAAATAATAATTACCCCCTTAAACCCCAATTTTCTCTATATAAAGTGGGGTTTAAGGAGGTCTTTATTTCATGGACTTGTTCTGATAATAGGAACAGAAAGTGGTTTTTCCTAGATGTTATTTTTGAAATCGAAATTTTCATGTCCAGATAAGGAGGAGAAAAATCTGAAATTTTAAGTCTACTCATGTCTGAGTTTCTGAAGTGAATGGAATGGTCCATTTTCTTTTAATTTAGGCAAGTCCATTGTTGTTTAGAGTGATTTAGTTGTGATATTTTTCTTATTTATACTTCAAACATAGGTTTTGGATGCTCGTTAGAACCACCTCATTGAGGTGGTTCTAACGAGTACCCACAACCTTTGTCTTGGAGCAGAAATAAGGAAAATATTATTTCCCCCAGTAAACCCCAGTTTTCTCTATATAAAGTGGGGTTTAAGGCGGTCTTTATTTCATGGACTTGTTCACATGATAGGAACAAAAAGTGGTTTTTCCTAGATGACATTTTTGAAATGGAAATTTACATGCCCAATTAAGGAAGGGAATATCTGATATTTTTTGCTGAATATCCAACCAAAGAGCCATTGCTAATGAGCCTCCACAGTCTATGTTTCCATTACAAAAACATGCCTATACAAATACATTATAAACTTTACCGCAGAAAAAACAACAATGTTAAGATGAAAAGTTGTGATATTTTTCTTATTTCTGCTCAAAATATAGATTCTGGGTACTAGTTAGAACCGCCTTATCGAGGTAGTTCTAACTAGTGCCCACAATCTATGTTTTAGAGCAGAAATAAGGAAAATAAGAAGGTGTATCCCTTTAAAAGCCAGTTTTACTGTATAAAAGTGGGGTTCAAGGGGGTCAAAATTATAATGGCATGTTTTCGTGATGAAACAGAAATAAGAAACATAACAAAGGGAGAGTTCCAAATCTGCCCACGCACAGATTTTCTTGAAACTTCAATTGTTGTTTACTTGAGGACTATCAACTATATATATAACTTTGTTTCATTTGATAAATTACTATAGGCCTCAGGAGAGCTCCCTGGGACATTGTTAGCGTGACAAAAGAGCCAACACAATTGTGTTTCCATTTTGACTACAGTAGACTGTGTATACAGTGAGCCAAAAGATCGGAAAATATTGTTTGTGGTATTATGACATACCTGGCTCAACCATAATAAAACAGCATTACTCTTGGCCATTCAAGCAAGCTGTGCCATTCAGGTATGACAATCAGACTTTTCAAACTTTTTAAGTAGACTCCATCAGTTCAGAGAGTCAAGCGATAGAACCATCCATTTTACTTGCCATTTCAACAATCTATGTCATAATAAGCTTCAGCAGGCTTTAGGATTACATTAAATGCAAAAACGCCTGTTAAGAAATGAAATATATTTTCAATAAAATCCGATTGAATTGTAAATGAGTGCATGAACAATCATTTACCAGGCATTAATTATGCAGAATATCATGGAAATCTGTGCGTGGGCAGAACCCTATGGAAATTTACTATAGGCTGAAACTCCCCCTTCTCACAAGAAAAAAAAATATTTGTTGAACCACGAAAACAAACTGTCCCGTGTAGATATTTTATCCTAATGAATTTTAGCAGAATGCCATACAAAAGTACCTTTTTGTTGCGCCTGCTATTAGCATGGTGCGATATAGGCGCCCGGTTTTCCGTCCGTTTGTTCGTCTGTCCATTCGTCAGGGTGTCAACATTTGCGACCACCCTTGCCTTCACCCTAATGGTCAAGTTTATTTCTCAAGAAATATAAGAGCTTCATTAATGATACTTGGTACAAACTTGTGTCTGGGGATGACAACTTACATGCAAGCATCCATATTTGACCTTGACCTACATTTCATGGTTCACTGGCTTTGTAAAATATTGCGACCACCCTAGCGTTCACCCTAATGGTCAAGTTTATTTCTCAAGAACTATTAGAGCTTCATTAATGATACTTCATACACACTTGTTTCTGGGGATGGCAACTTACATGCAAGCATCCATATTTCACCTTGACCTACATTTCATGGTTCACTGACTTTGTAAAATATTGCGACCACCCTAGCATTCACACTAATGATCTAGTTTATTTCTCAAGAACTATAAGAGCTTTTTTAATGATATTTGGTACAAACTTGTATCTGTGGATGGCAACTTCAATGCAAGCATCCATATTTTACCTTGACCTACATTTTATGGTTCACTGACTTTGTAAAATATTGCCACCACCCTAGCATTCACCCTAATGGTTAAATTCATTTCTCAAGAATTATTTGAACTTCATTAATGATACTTAGTACAAGCCTTTCATGCAAGCATCTATGTTTGATCTTGGCCTAGATGTCATGGTTCGGTGACTTTGCGCCCCCCACAGGGCGACATAGCCTTCGGCGGAATTCTTGTTAGTTTCAGCCAGTAGATTATTGGAGGTTTTTTTTTTTCAAGATTATTTATAATATAGATATGTTTTTTTGTTGTTTTACTTTTTTTTCATCTGTTGAAGAAGTGCTTAGTCTTGGTTATTTTGTCTAATTTACACAAATCAAAAATGCACTTAACCCTTATCTGGCTGTTCACGACAATCCCTATCTTTGCATACAGTGTAGATCCAGATCAGATGGCTTCTGAAGAAGCCATCTGATCAGCATCTACACTGTTTGACATTCAATTTATGAATTTGTAGGAATAAATTACATCAAGTAACCTGATTGGTTCAAAGTCAGAAATGGGTGTGGCTAATCTGAATATTCAGCAAGAGAAGGGTTAACATCATCAATTTTGCAACATATGGCAGCACTTACTGCCCAACAGGATGAATAATTATATTACCCTTTTGTGCCCAGTATCCCAAAAAGTGACTTTTGGCAAACAGTGTTGACCCTAATCAGATGTACCAGAATGTGGCATCTGATCAGCATCTACACTGATTGTATAGATTTTAAGAAAACTCATAAAATATGGTTAAATTAAAGCACACTCCTAAATGTGAGCTGGATGTCTAACAAATATCCACAACATTTGTTTCTTGGAGCATTAAAACACTATGCTTAAAAGCCTCCAATAAACCATCTCATCTTGAGCGAAGGATGACTCCCATTGACATTGTTGTTGTTAAATGATTTTGTCATTTTATCAAATGTGGGTATAAAGATGGTTGTCTGTATCATACAGACAGTTTGCATTTTTTAGCATTGTGTATGTATTCACAGCTGATCCCTTTTTGGACAGTTTTTTTTTCAAGGAAAAATCCCGTCCTTTAGAATAGCAAGGTCCGTGCAGGCGGGCAGGCGGCCGCATCCCGGTTTACCTTTTGGTTAACTTTTTTGCAAAAACCCGTCCATAATGCCATTTGGCATTTTTCCTGTTATGCCTAGCCCAGTTTTATTATTGGAATTTAATAATCATGTTATTTTAAGTGACTGATAGTCTGATATAATCAAAATTATTTTTTTTCCTTTTTTTCAAATAATCAAAATATTATTTTTATTATTATACATCAGCATTACTTTCATCTTCAGAGTCATTTATAGTTAGATACACTTGAATAAAACAGCATCTTTCTTACATAATCATCCTAATTGGCAAAAAAATCAGTCTTCTGAACCCAATTGAATGCGGCTGTTTGACCCTTTTTGTACCCAATGGAATCTTTCTCCTTATATATAGCAGGAGTCCATTCCAAAATTTAGGGGTATCCGGTTGTGTTTTCATCAAAATTTATTTGGAAAATGACAGACCTTTTAGCAAACAGTGGAGGCCCTGATCAGATGCCGCAGATGCGGCATCTGCTCTGGGCCTGCACTGTTTGCCAGGGTACCTGTTTTCTGGTACAAAATGGGTTAATACCTTATTTATCTTATGTATTTGGAAAGACAGGTTTAAGCAAATAGTGTAGACCAAGATGAGATGCTGTAAAACACTGTTTTACCACTCAAGCTATTTTAGACATATTATAATAGACACAGAGGTACATGCGTAATGAAGTGTTCTTGTTCAATCTTTACAACAAGTAATGTCAGGAGTTTACTTGGGGTAGATATGGTCGTATTTATTGCAATAAAATCTGGTATAGCAATATTAATATATTATTACAATAAAGCCTTCAATGGCAATATTGAGCAATATATTGCAATAAAACCTTAAATAGCAATATTGCGCAATTTATTGCATTAGGACATGGAATAATCTAGCAGTGTTGAGCAATAAAATCTTGAATAGCAATGTGGAGCAATATATTGCAATAAAACCTTGAATAGCAATATTGAGTAGTATGTTGCAATAGCACATAGAATAGCAGTGTTGAGCAATAAAACCTTGAATAGCAATATTGAGCAATATATTGCAATAGGACATAGAATAGCAGTGTTGAGCAATAAAACCTTGAATAGCAATATTGAGCAATATGTTGCAATAAAACCTTGAATAGCAATATTGAGCAATATATTGCAATAGGACAAAGAATAGCAGTGTTGAGCAATAAAACCTGGAATAGCAATATTGAGCAATATATTGCAATAGGACATAGAACAGCAGTGTTGAGCAATAAAACCTTGAATAGCAATATTGAGCAATATATTGCAATAGGACATGGGATAGCAGTGTTAAGCAATAAAATCTTGAATAGCAATGTTGAGCAATATATTGCAATAGGACATGGGATAGCAGTGTTGAGCAATAAAATCTTCAATAGCAATGTTGAGCAATATACAAATGTATTGCAATAGGACATGGGATAGCAGTGTTAAGCAATAAAACCTTGAATAGCAATATTGAGCAATATATTGCAATAGGACATGGGATAGCAGTGGTGAGCAATAAAGCCTTCAATAGCAATATTGAGCAATATATTGCAATAGGACATGGGATAGCAGTGTTGAGCAATAAAATCTTCAATAGCAATGTTGAGCAATATATTGCAATAGGACATGGGATAGCAGTGTTGAGCAATAAAACCTGGAATAGCAATATTGAGCAATATATTGCAATAGGACATGCAATTTGTGGATAGTCAGAAATGGGTGTGGCTAAATAAGGTGATTCAGTGGGATAACTATTAAATGAATGAGATGACCTCCTTTACAATACATTTATCATTGACAACTCACGTATATAATACACTAATTCTTTGATTTTCTCTGAAATGAACTACCTACCAGACCCCACTTTATAAAGAGAAAACAGGGGTTAAAAGGGGTACATGTGTATTTATTATTTTTCTTATTTTTGCTAAAAAATATGAGAAACTGGCTCTAGAGACAGAAATAAATGCACTTATTTGTCTTATATAAGAAAAAGAAAAATTTTAACATTCATTGAAGTATGAACAACATCGTGTCACAAGAAAAGTTAGCAAACCCAAAAGGGGATCCTGTAAACTGCACCTGACACGGTGATGTTCATACTTCAGTGAATGTTAAAAGTGATTAATTCTTTTACTTATTCAGTAAAACTTCTCTATTAGGACCACCTTGGGGACTGTTAAAAAGTGGTCTTAAAGACAACTTTTGAACAGTCCCAAAGGTGGTCTCTTAAAAAATAACCCTTGGTGCAGAATATACAAAGAAAGAATAACTTAAACCTTCAAAATATGCTTTAAAAAGCAGAATTAGTTTTAATTTTAGTTGGTCTTAATAATGAAATTTTATTTTCCATTATATTGAAAAGAACTATGGTAGATTTGGACATGAGTTAATGGTCATGTGTCATCATAAGAGTCAATGTATTCATCAATTTTTGTGAATATCATGTCAAATGAGCCCCGCCAAGCGAATTTGTGTCTTCGAGCATTCCGTCATGACAAACTTTAACTGCGCATGCCCAGCCATTCAGAGGGGCCAGGGATATGGCTTTCTGTCTGAAGGTTCCTCTTGATTCACTGCTTGTATGAGCGAGCAGCGAAGGTTCTGGCGAGACTGTGCGGATGCGCAGGCTCACCTGAACCTTTGCTGCTCGCATAGGCGATAAGTACCAAAATCGCTTGACGGGGCCCAAATGAATTATTATTTTTTTCTATCAGTGCACTGAGAATGCTAACATATGAAATTGTCAGTCTAGTATAGGGTATAGTTGGGGAGGTGGGGGTGCGTTGCATCACAAATTATGTCTTTGATCTTTGATGACTCAACAGAGAATCAAATCCATATTAAGCCATTTGTTTTAAGATTAAGTGTCTTCCATAGTAAATCATTACACAAACACGCCTATACAAATACATTGCCACCTTTATCGCCGAAAAAATGAAAATTTTATGATGAAAAACTGTGATATTTTTCTTATTTCTGCTCCAAATATAGATTTTGGGCACTCGTTAGAACCGCCTCATCGAGGCGGTTCTAACGAGTACCCACAATCTATATTTTAGAGCAGAAATAAGAAAAATAAGGTATACCCCCCGAAACCCCAGTTTTACTATATAAATGTGGGGTTAATTTGTTTGTTTGATTTGAGGTTTAACGTCCCCGTCAACACTGTAAAGGTCATTTTGGAGACGTTGCTTCCAATTTTGTGGGACTTTTACCCGACATTGAGATGAAATGACATTTCAAGCCCTGTCGCCCAATGAAACCAATAGGGTTTATTAGCATGGACGGTCTGCCTCGCACCGCGGTTCCTGGACAGGCTTAGATCCTCTAAGCGGTTTACCAGTACTAGTGTGTGGGCCGGATTCAGCTCTGCGTGGAAGCATCATGCAGCCCATATATTTCTACAAGCCCCTATGGGCGGGGGCCGTAAATGTGGGGTTAAAGGGGGTGAAAATTATATAGACGTGTTTGTGTGATGGATTGCCATCTTCTTAACCCATTCATTACTGTAAACAAATCCATTTAATGAATGCCCCTGTAAACTCAACTTTATAACAGGTTTACAGAGGATGCATTATTTCTCTTAGCTTTGTTCAAAAACATAGGTTGTTGGTGGTACTCGTTATAACCGCCTCATTGAGGTGGTTCTAGCAAGCCCCACCAACCTACATGTATGTTTGGAAAATAAATAATTAAGAAAATATATCAATTTTTTCATCAGCACATAACCTTATGGATATGAAAGAATGCCCAATGTCGCACTGATGTGTTATTGTAATGTAATTTATTCTGACAGAAGACATGAACGATTGTAGAAGGTGTGTTCAAACTATGCCGATTTTCATCCCTTTGAAAAGAATAAAATGCAGGGTAATAAAATTGAAGGTGAACTTGGAAGGTTTAAGATCTGATTTATAGTTGTTGATATTTTTTAATGTTTATTATGTTAAAATTTTCTTATTTTAAACTCTTGTTTTCATTTCATACAGTATATACAGAATTTGATGTTTTACTAATATTTTAATAGAATTTTAGTTTATTTGAAAAGTAAAATACTGGCTGTGATATTTTCATGAAAGCAGAAAAAATAAAGATCTATTTTCTAGAACTGAATGTTTTATGTTACTGTTTTCATTTATGTTTCCTCCTTTTGGAAATTTTTTTCAGTCTTTGACCATTAGAGAATTACTTAGCGAGTTGGCCAAAAACCAGTTTGGCAAAATATTTCTTGTTCAGGTGTGGTTTATCTGGTCATTTTAGCCACCCCACCCATTCCCACTGGAATTGGCAAATGGACACCATGGGTTTGGTTCCTATTCAAATTTGTTTGAGCCTTAAGAACAGAGCCATTTCTGTTTGTAGACATCATGTTAACCCTTATCTTGCTGAATATTCATATAAGCCACACCCATTTCTGTCTATAAACCAATCAAATTACTTGATGTAATTTTTTACTACAAATTCATAAACTGAATGCCAAACAGTGTAGATCCTGATCAGATGGCTTCTTCAGAAGCCATCTGATCTGGATCTGCACTGTTTGCAAAGAAAGGGGTTGTTGTGAACAGCAAGATAAGGGTTAATAAGTCTGTGTAATGAATGCCCCTCTACACCCCACTTTATACAGAGGAAACTGGAGATAACAGGGGAGTACATTATGCTGTTCCTGTTCCAAAACATAGGTTGAGAGTGCTCATTAGAACCGCCTCATTGAGGCGGCTCTAATGAGCACCCTCAACCTATGTTTGGAGTAGATATAAGAAAAGTGTCACAAATTATCATCAGAATAGTAGCCATTTTGGAGGTA
This sequence comes from Lucinisca nassula, assembly GCA_963580285.1. Classification (NCBI taxonomy): domain Eukaryota; kingdom Metazoa; phylum Mollusca; class Bivalvia; order Lucinida; family Lucinidae; genus Lucinisca; species Lucinisca nassula. The sequence continues at coordinate 18,889,565 of OY757012.1, forward strand.
CAAAAGCATGTCTTTGTCGCAAGGATCTGTTATTGTAATGGTGTAGCAGTTATGTTGAGGTAGCTTTTTGCTAGAAATCATGCACCTAGATGTATTAGTTTGCTGTGCATAATTATTTGAAGAATGTGAATTGGAGAATGCTGCAAAGAACAGCCATTTTCTTATCCAGAGGGCTTTGGGCTTGACATTAGTCTCTGTGACGGTCCCATCCTAAATCTTTTGAATTCAAGAGGGGTGGATGCTGATATTTCCTGGGCTCAACCCTCCGTGATCTAACTGGTTGCTTTCTTCTGCTCTGACGTCGGATTGTTGTTGAGTCCTCAAAATTGAAGTGAAGGCAATGATCAGGAATCTCACAGCTCACATCAGTGACACCAAAGGGAAAGAAACACAGACATGAAATTACTAGACCCTAATGGAAACATCAATAGCGGAAAGCCAAAAGGACAGTCACTTTCCCACAAAATGGCCAATTGCCTATCCAAAACAAAAGACAAGCCATAACAAAAATAAACCGCGACATAAGAAGCCCCTTGGTACTGTCATTGAAACAAATTTCAATGGGGAGCTTAAATCATTTTTAAGCAGCTGCAATCATCCCCCATACTTCTGTTGCGATTTAGACAAATAATTTTTGCACTCCGCATGAAGGCCTCCTAACTCATCAGTGCAACATCTCCGAAAAAACAAAAATCAAACAACCACAGAGATGAAACAATGGTGAGGACTCGACAGCAAGAAACCACTGAAATGCGGGAGCAAAAGAAAACCAACAGTTAGACTCTGATGACCCTGATTCATGATACAGTAGAACTTCGATGGATCGAACACCGATGGCTCGTTTACCATGGATGAGTCGAACACATTCTTGAGTCCCTAGCAAAATCCTCTACATAAGAAATAATGGGGATAAATAAGAAGATTTTAGTCTTTTCTCTTGCAAATGTATGCTGTGTGTATTCATTAGAATCGCCTCGATGAGGCGATTCTAATGAGTACACACAGCATACATTTATGTTACAGAACACCGAAAAGAAGTCCAAAAATATCCCTGGTTATGTTTTCTGGAAGTATACAACAGTGGCTGGAACTACCGCTGTCTCGAACGAATTTCCATGGCCCCTAAGGGGTTCGAGCCATCGAAGTTTGACTGTAGTATGAATCTATACATGACAATTTTACTAAGTATTTTATTTTGACTCGCTTTTGGGCTAGAAAACCTCCATGTGGATATTTCTGTTATTGGGTGGGGGGTTAAATTTCATAAACTCCGAGAGTTGAAGCCCCATGAATCAATGATCCCAAAGTACAAGAAAATTTAAACTACCGGTACACTATGATGAAGGACAGGGAGACAATTTTCTGTAATGTCTATGCCCATGGGCATATACAACCTGCCCTTGTTGGTAACCAGTCAACAGTTATGGTTCTCAGTTTTGTCTGAAGGACAGCAGAGCACTAGAACCAGTAATGTTTTGTCAGCATTGACTACTTCTAATAGCCCGCTTTGAAAAAGTGGGGGTTATATTGGATTTACCTTGTCCTGTGATTCTGTAATTCCGTAATTCCATTATTCATCATAACTCAAAAACCTTTTGAGTTATTTTCATGAAACTTCACACAAATGTAAAGCACTATGAGAAGATATGCAGAGCGCATGAACCATAATTCTGGATTGCCTACTTTTGGAGTTATTGCCCTTTGAACATTGAAAAATTTCCATTATTCATGATAACTCAAAAACCACTTGAGGTATTTTCATGAAACTTCACAAAAATGTAAAGCACTATGAGATGATATGCAGAGCGTATGAACCATAAATCTGGATTTCCTACTTTTGGAGTTATTGCCCTTTGAACATTGAAAAAATTCTGTTATTCATGATAACTCGAAAAACGTTTGCGGTATTTTCATGAAATTTTAACCTTGATCATAACTTCAAAAGTATTTGACCTAGCCCGATAAAACTTCACACACACATTCACCATCACAAGAGCTACATTCTGACCAAGGGCCATAACTCTGTTGTCATTTTTAGCTGAATTATCTCCCCTTGAAATTTTTACAAAACTTCAACCTTGATCATAATTCCAAACGTATTTGACCTAGCCCGATGAAACTGCAAACACTTATTCACCATCACAAGGACTACATTCTGACCAAGGGCCATAACTCTGTTGTCATTTTTGGCTGAATTATCTCCCCTTGAAATTTTTTAAAACTTCAACATTGGCCATAACTTTCGATTGATATGTGATAGGGCTTTCATATTTCACATGTTCGTTACTTGTCACAAGACCTTTCAAGTGGTACCATAATTTTTTGACCTCGTGACCTTGACCTTTACATTTGACCTACTTTTTAAAAAACTTTAACATAGGCCGTAACTTTCGATAAGTATGTGGCAGGGCTTTCATATTTCACATGTGCATTTCTTGTCACAAGACCTTTCTACTGGTACCATCAATTTTTACCTCGTGACCTTGACCTTGACGTTTGACCTACTTTTCAAAAACTTCAACATAGTCCATAACTTTCTATTGGCAAGTGAAAGGGTTTTCATATTTCACATGTGCATTCTTTTTTACAAGACCTTTCTAGAGGTACCATAATTTTTGACCTGGTGACCTTGACCTTGACATTTGACCTACTTTTAAAAAACTTACATTGACCATAACTTTCGATTGGTAAATGGTATGGCTTTCATATTTCACATGTGCAGTCCTTGTCACAAGACCTTTCTAGTGGTACCATAATGTTTGACCTCGTGACCTTTACTTTGACGTTTGACCTACTTTTTAAAAACTTTAATTTTGGCCATAACTTGCGATTGGTAAGTGATATGGCTTTCGTATTTCACATGTGTATTCTATGTCACATGACCTTTTGAACGATCACATAATTTTTGCCTTATGACCTTGACCTACTTTTTTTAAGACGAACATTAGCCATACCTTTTGATTGCTTAGTGATACTGCTTTCATATTTAACATGCGCTGTCCAGGGGCATCAGTGTTTCACAAACACATCTTGTTCATGGTCGGTATTATTTGGTGGACCATAACCTCAAAATAATATAGGCATAACTCTGGCAATAAGTGGTGGGCTGTAACCTTGAAATAATATGCACATCCACATCATAGTCTAACTATACATAAAGTTTCAGCTTCATCAGATGCAAAATGTGGGAGGCTTTATCCGAAAACAAAATATGTTTAGAAAAATATGTGGAAGGGTAATAACTTTGGTAATATCTGGCGGACTGTAACCTGAAAATAATAAGCACTGCTTCACATCATTGTCTCACCATATGTAAAGTTTCAGCTTCATCAGATGTAAATTGTAAGATGAGTTATCGGGAAACAGAATGTTTAGAAAAATCTGTTAAAGGGGTATAATTCTGGTAATAAATATAATGCACTGTTCCATATCATGGTCTTACTGTATGTAAAGTTTCAACATCATCACATCTAAAATGTAGAAGGAGTTATCCGGAAACAAAATGTGTACATATTTTTTCAAAGGGGCATAACTCTATTATTATTTGGTGGCTCATAACCTCGAAAAATATGTGCTGCCCCACAGCATGGTCTATTTATATATATGAAGTTTCAGCTAAATAGGATGTAAAATGTAGAAGTCATCCGGAAACAAAAAGTTTACAAAATATTTCAATGGGGCATATTTGGCAGACCATAACCTCAAAACAATATGCGCTGCCACACATCGTGGTCTTGCTAAGGATGAAGTTTCAGCTTGACCGGATGTATACTGTAGGAGGAGTTATCTGGTAATGAAAAGTTTACAAAAAAATTCAAAGGGGCATAACTCTATTATTATTTGGTGGACCGTAACCTTGAAACAATATGCGCTACCCGGCATCATGGTCTAACTATGTATGAAGTTTCAGCTTGATCAGATGTAAACTGTTTGAGGAGTTATCAGGAAATTGAAAGTTTGCAAAAAAATTCAAAGGGGCATAGCTCTTATTATTATTTGGTGGACTGTAACCTCGAAACAATATGCGCTGCCCCACATTATGGTCTAACTATGTTTGAAGTTTCAGCTTGATTGGATGTAAACTGTAGGAGTTATCTGGAAACGAAAAGTTTACAAAAAAAATCAAAGGGGCATAACTCTATTATTATTTGGTGGCCTGTAACCTCAAAACAATATGCGCTGCCCCACATCATGGTCTAACTATGTATGAAGTTTCAGCTTGATGGGATGTAAACTGTAGGAGGAGTTATCCGGAAACGAAAAAATTACAAAAAAATTCAAAGCCGCATAACTCCATTAATATTTGGTGGACCGTAACCTCGAAACAATATACGCTGCCCCAAATCATGGTCTAACTGTGTATGAAGTTTCAGCTTGATCGGACGTAAACTGTAGGAGTTATCCGGAAATGAAAAGTTTACAGACCAATGGACAGCAGATGGACGCACGCCGGGGGTGTGGGGGGGGGGGGCATAACATAATACGACCGTTTTTTCAAACGGGCGTATAAAAACAGTCCGAGGTATTTTCATAAACCTTCACACAAATGTAAAGCTCTATAAGACGATGAGCAGAGCGCATGAACCATAACTCTGGACTGCCTACTTTTGGAGTTATTGTCCTTTGAACATTGAAAAAATTAATAAGAGGCTGAAAGCTGAAAACATTTCTTTTCTTGTATTTTTCTTTTCTGATAGCGCTTTTTCTTGTATTTTACTTTTCTGATAGGGCTATAGCAGGGCTATAGTCAGATCCTCTGACAGTTCTAGTTTCTTTTACAAGGGAGTAAAGTCTAATAAAAGTAACAACAACCGTAGTCAAGACTGGTTAATGAACAAGGGAGTAAAGTCTAATAAAAGTGTCAACAACTATAGTCAAGACTGGTTAATGAGCAAGGTAGTAAAGTCTAATAAAAGTAACAGCAACCATAGTCAAGACTGGTTAATGAACAGGGGACTAAAGTCTAATAAAAGTAACAGCAACTATAGTCAAGACTGCTTAATGAACAAGGGGGTAGAGTCTAATAAAAGTAACAGCAACCATAGTCAAGACTGGTTAATGAACAAGGGAGTAAAGTCTAATAAAAGTTACAACAACTATAGTCAAGACTGGCTAATGAACAAGGGAGTAAAGTCTAATAAAAGTAACACATATAGTCGAGACTGGTTAATGAACAAGGGAGTAAAGTCTAACAAAAGTTTCAACAACTCGAGTCAAGACTGGTTAATGGACAAGGGAGTAAAGTGTAACAAAAGTAACAACAACTATAGTCAAGACTGGTTAATGAACAAGGGAGTAAAGTCTAATAAAAGTAACAACAACTATAGTCAAGACTGGTTAATGAACAAGGGAGTAAAGTCTCATAAAATTAACAGCAACCATAGTCAAGACTGGTTAATGAATAAGGGAGTAAAGTATAATAAAAGTAACAACAACTATAGTCAAGACTGGTTAATGAAGCCTCCGTGGTGTAGTGTTTATGTTACTCGCCTTGTAAACCAGGGATTGCATGAACGATCACGGGCTTCTCTAGACTTTCAGATGTCTTTAAACCGAGGCCCCGTCTGCATATGACCTTAGCTATTGGTGAGATGTAAAACTCAAACACACATTCACTCAGACTAGTTAATGCTCAAACATAGTTTATGTCTGTGCAAATACTCCTACAATATTTCAGGCATGGCTTTAAAACTTCCAATACAAAATCCCAACATGCACTGAACATACTTATGAAGAAAAGTTCATTTTATTAAATATAACTAATTATTGCAGAATATGTTCCCTTTGTCTAGGGGGTATTTTCATTGAATAATGAATACTTATCTTATTTGTCCACATAATATAATTCTACGGTAACTGCTTCTAGGTCAAAATAGAAGTGGAGGCAATGATCAGGAATCGATACAATTAACGCACAGCTCCCATCAGAGACGCCAAAGGGAAAGAAACAAACATGAAACCACAGACCCTAATGGAAACACCAATAGCGGAAAGCGGAAAGGACAGTTGCTTTCCCAAAAATGGCCAATAGGCTATCCAAAATAAAATAATATAAGTGACACAAACACCCAAAGACAAACCATAACAAAAACAAACAGCGGCAGTATTATAGGGATCTGCATTACAATTGAGTGTTGCACCTTCATCACCTGTTGTAGGAAGAGGGAGCTGGTTGCTATGCTGTTTATGCTTATTATTATTTTTTTTTCTTCTTTTTTTTTTTTTTTTTTTTTTTTTTTTCATTGTTAGTTACTCCTCCTCTAGATGCCATTGATAGGCTGTAATCTTTGATTATGGCTTTTCTTGGACATCTTTTTTTATATTTTTTGACACAAAGCAGAAAGTCTACAGTGCCGTAGTGCTGCCAACACTATCATATGCAAGTGAAATGTGGACGGTTTACCAATTGCACGCCAGAAGACTGAACAACTTCCATACAATCTGTGTTAGAAAACTAAAGATTAAGTGGTTATATAGGAGTCCAGACACAAAAGTCCTGAAAAGGGAAGATTGCTTGGTGTACATACTCTTCTGAAACTCGCACAGCTATGTTAACAGGATGCATGAGGAAAGTTTGCCAAAGAAAATACTCTACGGAGAACTAGAAATGGGCAAACGCTCCCATAGTGGTCAGAAGAAGTGTTTCAAGGAAACCCTTAAATTCTCCCTCGAGGACTTTATTTTCTTGCACACCAGACAAGGAAATCCGTGATTTTACCCTGGGATAGAAATTTATGTTCTGACCCTGGTGTTCCGACCCCAAATAGAGTATAATCGCGTGTCTGATAAATGCACTGGTTGATTACAACCTCATGTGCGGCGTCGTCATGCGTGACGTCACTAAACATTCCTGTTGTGTCATCACAAAATGGCGGACGTCGGTAACCGAAGTGACAGCAGCATTAAAAATTCGCAATAGAAATGAAAGGTATGCAAGTAAAAGAATCCAATATGGGTGTGAGGGGTGGATAGAAAAATCCGTCCCTCGGGATCACTGTCCGGCATCACTCGGCAAGCCTCGTGATGCCGGACAGTGTCCCTCGGGACGGATTTTTCAATCCACCCCTCACACCCATATAAGATTCTTATAATACCAAACAGAGTCGCGGGAACAAATTCGCAGGACCGTGCACAGTGTCGAGGCCACATCAGAAGGGGTGCTAGTGAATATGATGCAGTAAGAATCTGCAAGGCCGAGCAGAAACATGCACAGCGCAAACCCACATCTAAGGCATCACCACCAGAACTGTCTGCCTCTACCACCTGTTGTCTATCTGCAACAGACAGTTAAGAGCTAAGTTATTCAGACAAAGTGTGGGTATTCCGATGGGTACAAATTGCGCACCCCTTGTGGCTGATTTGTTCTTGTTTTGTTATGAAAGACACTTCATAATGTCCCTTTCCGTTGAAAACCAATCTGAAATCATTGAAGCCTTTAGCTCGACTTCTAGATATTAGGGTGAATTATTAAATATTGACAATACCTATTTCGATGGTTTGATCAGTCAAATTTACCACCCAGAACTTCAGTTAAATAAAGCAAATTCTTCTGATACCGAGGCCCCGTTTTTGGATTTACACCTATCTATTGTAGATTGTAGATTTATTTCTTTCAAAATTATGATAAACGCGATGATTTTGATTTTGAGATTGTAAATTTTCCTCCTTTCTTGGATGGTGATGCTTGTATAGATGGCAATCACCCAGTCTCTTTTTAACATACATACCGCAAATGCTAAAAAAACTATTAATTCTAACACAGCTCGCCTATATAGGCAATGGAAAATAACTGTGTTTTATTCTACAAAAAATCACAGCTCGGAAGAGCGTGACGAGTGACGTCATTAAAATTCCCAATTTATGACGTCACTAGTCGATTTACTTGACGTTAGACGGTGTAACGTCATTTTCTCGCATCGAAAACGTAAGAAAAGGATATAAATGCATGTGTTTCAGTCGATAATTTTGGCGGGATTTCAGTTCTAACAATGGCGAAAGGTTGTGAGATTTTGAAGGAAACAACAACATTATTGCCGATTTTCAGCGTGTTAGAATCGAAATAGATCAGCTCTTGTCTGTGATTTGTTGAGTAATAAATCACAGTTTGTCGGTCAGTTTTAAGTAGACAAATCACGCGCGCTACGCGCTCGTGATTTGTCTACTTTACAACTGACCTCCAAACTGTGATTTATTACCCAACAAATCACAGTTAGAGCTGATCTATTTCTAAAATAACATTGTGACATCTTTTTGGTAAAGTTCTGATACTTTTTATTATAACTTGTAATGTATAACTTATATGGTACTTTGTCTTAAGATATCCATTCAAATTCAACATTGAAACATCAATATTTTTATCTAGTAAGAGATTTCGCCCGTTTTGCTTCCCTCTTTAATTGCACGCCGGTGGGTCGGGCCTCGGATTCTATGACGGTTCCAGCGTAAAAGCTTACTGAGAATTAGAGAGAATCTAATTTTATGTAATGTTGGTTGGTGCCTGATGCTCTGTCTCTGGTTGGGCCCATCGGAGTCTAACTCTTGGTTTTCTTTTGCTCCATCATTTCAGTGGTTTCTTGCTGTCGAGTCCTCGCCGTTATTTCATCTCTGTGGTTGATTGACTTTTGTGTTCACGGAGATTTTGCACTGAGTTAGGAGGTCTTCATGCAGACTGAACAAATTATTTGTCTAAGCCGCGACGGAAGTAAGGGCGAGGATTGTGGCCACGTAAAATAGATTTAAGCCCCCACCCCCAGTTCACTGACCGTTCCAAGGCGGTTCTTCTGTCGTGGTTTATTGTTATGGCTTGTCTTTGAGCGTGTGTATCGCTTATATTATTTTGCTTTGGATAGCCAATTGGCCATTTTGTGGAAAATAACTGTCCTTTTGACTTTCTGCTAGTGATGTTTCCGTTGGGGTCTGGTTGTTTTGTGTCTGTGTTTCTTTCCATTGGTGTCTCTGATGGGAGCTGTCGGTTGATTGTGTCGATTGCTGATCATTGCCTTCTAGACAGGTACAATACCTTTAGTGTTGCGGAATCTAAAACTCAAGACTCTTGCTAGTGTGTATTGCTGGGCAGGTCGGTCTGTCGCAAACCCTGGCCATCGCGAAAACAGGCCTACATAATATTGCCCCTCTTAAACCCCACTTTTATACATTACAATTCGAGGTTAACAGGGGTATACATTATTTTCTGATTTCTGCTCGAAAACATAGATTGTAGGTACTCGTTAGAACCGGTCCTGCGAGGCGGTTCTAACGAATTCCCACGATTTATGTTTGAAGCAGAAATATGAAGAATATAAGAATATTTTATCTTTAAAATTTTCATTTTTGGTGGCTAAAATGAAAAAAGAACATGTCTTTTCAATAGGCGTGTTTTCGTATAAACACAGATTTTCTCATGATCGGGCTAATGTTTTTTTTTATACTTCAGCAATTCTAAGAAGAAGAATAAGCAGACGACAAACAAAAAGCAAAATATTGATAAAGAGCCGGCAGGACCAACAGTAAAACCGGCAAGTCCTTTCGATCCTGACACAGACTGTAAGCGTCTGTATGAGTCGATGGATGGGTATGGAACAAACGAAGATGTTATCATTGATATAATACCACGGCGCTGTAACAGACAGCGACAAGACCTTAAAGTCTACTATCAAGACAAGTATGGAAAGGTAGGTTTCTTCCCGTGAATAGGGCAGGAATATGGCCTTCTGGGTCCAGTTGTTCAAAGCCTCGTTAGCTTAACGAGCTCGTTAGTGGTCATATTGTTAACTCTTCTAGCAAGTACAATATCGTAAATTTTGGTATTTTTGCTGGAAAAATGTGAGCAGCTTTTGCGTCAGCAAAAGCTGCTCACATTTTTTCAGCAAAAATTTCAGCATATTTGCCATATTTAATGATCAAAGTTTTAACGATATGTTAACTAACGACGTCGTTAGTTTTGAACAACTGGCCCCTGATATTTTATGTCTCAAAAAGTTGTCTCAAATAGCCAAGCATTGTCATTTTTGCCTATTTTTTATAATTATCTTAACAATTTCAACTGATTCTGTCAGTGGAATCACTCTTCAAATGGAAAACATTGATGAACTGAAATGGGCACAATACATAACATCTGTACCTTTATAGAAGATTTTGATGGACTGTCAGAACCTTACTTTTTTGAAACACAGTGAAAGTGAGGGTGAGCGTTGGGATCCCGTAAAGTTAACCCCCACCCCACCAGTATTTTTACTGACCATTCCAAGTCGATGCTTTTGCTGTGGTTCCTTCATGTTTTGTGTTGGTGTTGATTCTCTTCCAAATTATATATGTTGTTACGTTGATGATTCTGGTTCTTCCCCCTTTTTGTTTGTTCATTTTTAGTTACGTTTGTCATTCCAGTTTAATGTTTGTGATTCTGGTTTCTCGGTTGTGTATGTTGCTCCTTTTTAGTTAGGTTTGGCTATTCTTAGTCACCTCCTGTTTGGGAAAGAGCTGCAGACTCGGTTTACCTGTGGTCTGTTTTGTTTACTGTCGTCACTCGATGTTTCCACTTCTTTCCCTAGTGATATTGTAGGAAGAATTTGAGATCTGACTGTATCAGTATAACTACGGAAATACTCGAACAGAATACAGCTTTCTTTAGCCACCGACAAATGAGCCCCGCCAAGCGAATTTGTGTCTTGGAGCATTCCGTCATGACAAATTTTAACTGCGCATGCCCAGCCATTCAGAGGGGCCAGGGATATGGCTTTTTGTCTGAAGGTTCCTCTTGATTCACTGCTTGTATGAGCGAGCAGCGAAGGTTCTGGCGAGACTGCGCGGATGCGCAGGCTCGCCTGAACCTTCGCTGCTCGCATAGGCGATAAGTACCAAAATCGCTTAACGGGGCCCAAATGTTCCCAATTATAGTTTATGGCTAACCTTACCCAGGCTCTGACAAATCCGACCTAAATCTTTCAAAAGAGGGTTGGTGCTGGTGTCAGGTCATCTGAGTTTATCTTTTCTATATAGCGTAGTAATTACCTCGTCAGTGTTGCTTCACGAGGTTAACTAATCCGTGTAATAAAGACCATACTAAACCCTCTTGATATAGAGAAATGTGGGATTTACGGTTGCATTCATTGTTTTCCTTATTTTTGCTCCAAAACAAAGCGTGGGTACTCGTAAGAATCGCCTCAATGTGGCGGTTCTATCGAGCACCCGCAATCTATGTTTGAGGATTATATAAGAAAAAAATAACATTTTTAAAGAAAAATATCATTCTTACAACCATAAAAGAAACCATGCACGGATGTGTTGTCCTTATTGTGTATGTTCTTCATACGTAATGTTTTGCTTTTGTTGCACTTCCACTTAGAAACATTGATAGGGTGTTCTGTATTTATGATGCTACCTTGTCATCTTCATTTTATCCAATGCAACAAAAACCAAAACACACAACAAATGAGTAAAGATACTTCAGGAACTTATCAAATCAGAGCCCTAAGCCAATCCCAAAAATCAAAGGGAAAGAGAGACTTACACATCTTAACAAACAACAAAATCACACTCGACAGACTGACTGCGCAGCTCTTTTCCTAACAGGTGGCAACTGAGTTACCTTAACCGGACTAAATAAACAACATTAATACAAAGTAGAAGTAAAACAAAGATCAGGAATCGATACAATTAACTTACTCCACCCATCAAAGACACCAAAGGGAAAGAAACACAAACATGAAGCGACCAGACCATAATGGAAACCTAAACAAAGGAAGGCCATAAGGACAGTTACTTTCCCACAAAATGGCCATATGGCCATCCAAAATCAAAAGACACAAGTGATACACACAGTAAGTAACAAACAACACAATGAATAAACCGCCCGTTAACAAATAAGCGACCGGTTTACAAATAAATGTTTACATAATGAAGAAATCTCAAAAAGTGTGGAATGCAAGAATCAATAATTTTTTTTTTTTTGGATGGATGTCCTGGCGTAGCCTCTGTCTCGATCGGCTCGGGCATCATTCGGGTTTGGAACGGGTACAGTGATCACATACACATACTAAGTCTTATTATATATCATGTCACTTTCTTCCTCACATTGTTCCTTTCTAGAAGCTTGCGGATGATCTAGAGTCAGAACTGAATGGTGACGTTGAAGAAATCATCCTAGCTCTCATGATGACTCCGACTGAATATGATGCCTACTGTCTTCATGACGCAATAGAAGGACTGGGCACCACAGAATCAGTATTGATAGGAATTATTAGTACACGCTCAGCTCAGGTACGTATTGTCTTGCGTTTATATACTATAAGAAGTAGAAGTAAAACAAAGATCAGGAATTGATACAATTAACTTACTCCATCCATTAAAGACACCAAAGGGAAAGAAATACAAACATTAAGCGACCAGACCATAATGGAAACCTAAACAAAGGAAGGCCATATGGACAGTTACTTTCCCACAAAATGGCCATATGGCCATCCAAAATTAAAAGACACAAGTGATACATACAGTAAGTAACAAACAACAACATAAATAAATCGCCACAGAAGAGCCGCCTTGGAACGGTCAGTGGAAGATTTCCACTGGGGGGGCTTAAATCGATTTTACGTGGCCACAATCCTTGACCTAACTTCCGTCGCGATTTAGACAAATAATTTGTTCAGTCCGCATGAAGGCCTCCTAACTCATCAGTGCAACATCTCCGTGACCACAGAAATCAAAGAACCACAGAGGTGAGACAACGGTGAGGACTCGACAGCAAGAAACCACTGAAATGCTGGAGCAAAAGAAAACCAACAGTTAGACTCCGATGAGCCCGACCAGAGACAGAGCATCAGGCACCAACCAACATTATCTCTTTAATTTTCAATAAGCCTTTACGTTGGAGCCGTCATAGAATCTGAGGCCTGACCCACCGGCGTGCAATTAAAGAGGGAAGCAAAGTTGCCAACCGTGATTGGGTTAACTACCATGCATGCAGTCTGTCGTATAATATCCATGTTATACCCAATCTTTTTATATCGAAGAATGATTTTACGAAATTGGGTGCTGAAGTCATTGCGGTTATATATTTTTCTGAATTTATATACTAAGTCACCATAAAATTCGGTTCCGACTGATATGGGGTTCTGTTGTAGATGAGCGTTTCCAACCCGAGGGATGACCGTGCTGAGCGGAACCGAGGCTACGCCGAGGTTCCGCTCAGCACTGTCATCCCGAGGGTTGGAAACGCCCATCTACAACAGAGCCCCTTATTGGATTCTTTTTCTTGCACAACACCTCCGGTTAGTTTTGACAGCTCGCACATGTATATTGTTTACAAAATAAAAGTAGTGCGGAAGAAGTTCCGGCAGTTGAATAGAATTGAAGCGCGTTTATCTTAGTTGCCTGGGTCGGAACACCAGGGTCAGAACATAAGTTTCTATCCCAGGGTAAAATCACGGATTTCCTTATCTGGTGTGCAAGAAAATTCCATGCCAATAAAGCATGCATTCTAACCGTCCTCGCTGTCTCAGTAATATGCGTGTTTGAACGTTTACCAGCGGGTCACTGGTTAGATGCGGCAGCATTCTTTCTGGGAGTTTTTCAGTTTGCCTCGCCCTTCAACTGCTTTCAGAAGGGCAAAGGACAACCACTGATGAAAGAATGTGAATCATTGTTTTGCTTAACCGCCCAAACAGCTCGCCGAGGGGGTTCTGATGAGTGCCCACAATATATGAGCCCCGCCAAGCGAATTTGTGTCTTCGAGCATTCCGTCATGACAAATTTTGACTGCGCATGCCCAGCCATTCAGAGGGGCCAGGGATATGGCTTTCTGTCTGAAGGTTCCTCTTGATTCACTGCTTGTATGAGCGAGCAGCGAAGGTTCTGGCGAGACTGCGCGGATGCGCAGGCTCGCCTGAACCTTCGCTGCTCGCATAGGCGATAAGCACCAAAATCGCTTGACGGGGCCCATATATTTTGAGCAGAAATATGAAAAATATCAGATTCTTTTTGGTCTGAAAAGTTTTTTTTTTTTGTGGTAATATATTCAATATATTTCATTTTTTCAGGAACTCGCAGCAATTAAAGAGAGGTACAAAGAAGGTGAGTTGAGTTAATTATTTCTTATTTATTATTTACTTTCAATCACTACGGTAACACACCCGTGCGACATAGTGCATTTTTTCACATCTCCAAAATGGCTACCTTTATGATGAAAATCCGTTTCATCTTTCTTATTCATGCTGCAAACATAGGTTGTGGGTGCTGGAGGCGGTTTTTTAGCTCACCTGTCACGTAGTGACAAGGTGAGCTTTTTGGATCACTTTTTGTCCGTCGTCCGTCGTGCGTCCGTGCGTGCGTGCGTCCGTGCGTCCGTGCGTGCGTCCGTAAACTTTTCTTCAAACGACATCTCCTCCTAAACCACTGATCGTATTTTGACCAAACTTCACAGGAATGATCCTTAGGTGGTCCCCTATCAAAGTTGTTCAAATGGTTCCGGTCCGTTGCACATATAGGTCACAGGAGCCAAAAATAGATTTTTTTCACCGCAAACTTAAAAAATCTTCTTCTCCGAAACCGCAAGGCCCAGGTCTTTGATATTTGGTATGAAGCTTCATCTAGTGGACCCCTACCAAGATTGTTCAAATTATAGTGCTGGAGCTTAAAATGCCCCCACACGGGGGCCCTTTGGTTTTACATGGGCTTATATAGGGAAAATCTTGAAAAATCTTCTTCTCTGAAACCGTAAGGCCCAGGTCTTTGATATTTGGTATGAAGCTTCATCTAGTGGACCTCTACCAAGATTGTTCAAATTATAGTGCGTGGGCCAAAAATGCCCCCACACGGGGGCCCTTTGGTTTTACATGGGCTTATATAGGGAAAATCTTTAAAAATCTTCTTCTCTGAAACCGCAAGGCCCAGGTCTTTGATATTTGGTATGAAGCTTCATCTAGTGGACCCCTACCAAGATTGTTCAAATTATAGTGCTGGGGCCAAAAATGCCCCTGTACGGGGGCCCTTTGGTTTTACATGGGCTTATATAGGGAAAATCTTTAAAAATCTTCTTCTCTGAAACCGCAAGGCCCAGGTCTTTGATATTTGGTATGAAGCTTCATCTAGTGGACCCCTACCAAGATTGTTCAAATTATAGTGCTGGAGCTAAAAATGCCCCCGCACGGGGGCCCTTTGGTTTTACATGGGCTTATATAGGGAAAATCTTGAAAAATCTTCTACTCTGAAACTGCAAGGCCCAGGTCTTTGATATTTTGTATGAAGCTTCATCTAGTGGACCCCTACCAAGATTGTTCAAATTATAGTGCTGGGGCCAAAAATGCCCCAGCACGGGGGCCCTTTGGTTTTACATGGGCTTATATAGGGAAAATCTTTAAAAATCTTCTTCCTTATGTCCTGTCCTTATGGCCTTCCTTTGTTTAGGTTTCCATTATGGTCTGGTCGCTTAATTATCCCCACGTTTTTAAAAAAAAGTGGGGATATTGCAATCGCCTCCCTCCGTCTGTCCGTCCGTCCGTCTGTCCGTCTGTCTGTCCGGCTATCTCCTCCTAAACCGTTAGCCGGAATTCAACCAAATTTGATATGCGAGTTGCTTACATGATTGGCTTGCGCAAGAGCACATTTTTTTTTGTCCCCGCCCCCAGGGGCCCTGGGGAGGGGTCAAAAGGTCAAATATCAATAAAATTCAATTACAAAGTCAATTTTGAAGATTTTGATGCCAAACTTTGCACATGTACTTAGCTATGAAAAAAGTAAAACATATTGAACGGGATTTTGGCTGTGACCCCTAGGTCACGCCCTTGGGGTCGGACTTGGGGGGGGGGGGCGGGGGTCAAAATTAAAGTTTTTCAGAACATACGGTAGGTGACCAATTAGTTCGAACACCCTAGCAGTTCGAACACCCAAAATTATTTCGACTTTGTGGCTGAAAACTTTCTCATTTAATTCGAACTCCCAAATTTTTCAGAAATCAGAATTTTTAATACTTCGAACACACAAAAAATGCCAGTCATGTTGCATATCTATGCGAAGGGGATAATGGGTAGAATAAACTACAAGTAAAATTTTGACCCTGGGGTCAGATTGGGGCCCTGGGAGAGGGGTCAAAGGGTCAAAATTTAAGTTTTTTGGAACATAGTCATGTGGCATATGAAATTGAAGGGCATGATTAGTAGAATATAATACAGGTAATATTTTGACCATGGAGTCAAATTAGGGCCCAGGGTGAGGGGTTTTCGGTACTTGGCCCCTCTGTAGAAAGCGTGGGGATTTGCGATGGCGAGCCATCGACAGTATTCTAGTGTTTGTATTTCTTTCCCTTTGGTGTCTTTTATGGGTGGAGTAAGTTAATTGTATCAATTCCTGATCTTTGTTTTACTTCTACTATCTATAGGCAAAATCTTTAAAAATCTTCTTCTCTGAAACCGCAAGGCCCAGGTCTTTGATATTTGGTATGAAGCTTCATCTAGTGGACCCCTACCAAGATTGTTCAAATTATAGTGGTGGAGCTAAAAATGCCCCCCACACGGGGGCCCTTTGGTTTTACATGGGCTTATATAGGGAAAATCTTGAAAAATCTTCTTCTCTGAAACCGCAAGGCCCAGGTCTTTGATATTTGGTATGAAGCTTCATCTAGTGGACCCCTACCAAGATTATTCAAATTATAGTGCTGGGGCCAAAAATGCCCCAACACCAGGGCCCTTTTGTTTTACATAGGCTTATATAGGGAAAATCTTGAAAAGTCTTCTTCTCTGAAACTGCAAGGCCCAGATCTTTGATATTTGGTATGGAGCTTCATCTTGTGGACCTTCACCAAGATTGTTCAAATTATAGCCCTGGGGCCAAAAATGCCCCCGCTCCGGGGCCCTTTGGTTTTACATGGGCTTATATAGGGAAAATCTTGAAAAATCTTCTTTGAAACCACAAGGCTTAGGTCTTCGATATTTGTTATGAAGCTTCAGCTAGTGGACCTCTATAAAGATTGTTCAAATTATAGCCCAGAGACCAAAAATGCCTCCGCCATGTGGCCCTTTGGTTTTACATAGACTTATATAGGGAAAATATTTAAAAATCATCTTCTCTGAAACACAAGGCTTAGGTCTTTGATATTTGTTATGAAGCTTCAGCTAGTGGACCTCTACCAAGATTGTTCAAATTATAGCCCTGGGGCCAAAAATGCCCCTGCTCCGGGGCCCTTTGGTTTAACATAGACTTATATAGGGAAATCCTTGTTTTACATAGACTTCTATATGCAGGGTAAACCTTTAAAATCTTCTTCTCTGAAACCCGAAAGCCGAGGTCTTTCATATTCGATATGAAGCTTCATCTTGTGGACCTCTACCAAAATTGTTCAAATTATAGCCCTGGGGCCAAAATTGACCCTGCCCGGGGCCCACTTGTTATACATTTGATCAGGTGAGCGAACCAGGGCCCTCTGGGCCCTCTTGTTACGAGTACACAAACCTTTGCCTTGGAGCAGAAATAAGAAAAATAATGTATACCCCCGTAAACACTAGTTTTATCTATAAAAAGTGGGGTTGGGGGTTCATTTAATGGACTTGTTTACTGGATGTACGGTTTTTTATGCCCCAGCCATTCGAAGAATGGTGGAAAGGGCATATAGCGTTGCCCCTGTCCGTCCGTCCGTTCGTCCGTGCGTCCGAAACTTAAACGCAGTCAATAACTTCCTTATTTCTTGATGGATTTTAAAATTACTTTGCAGAAATGTTAACCATCATGAGACAACGTGTCACATGCAAAACCCAGGTCCGTCCCTCCAAGGTCAAGGTCATACTTAGAGGTTAAAGGCCAAAAAGAGGGTCCGAAACTTAAACGCAGTCAATAACTTTCTTATTTCTGGATGGATTTTGAAATTACTTTGTAGAAATGTTAACCATCATGAGACGATTTGTCACGTCCGAAACCCAGATCCGTACCTCTAAGGTCAAGGTCATACTTAGAGGTCAAATATCAAAAAAGGGTCCGAAACTTAAACGCAGTCAATAACTTACTTATTTCAGGATGGATTTTGAAATTACTTTGTAGAAATGTTAACCATCATGAGACGATGTGTCACGTGCAAACCCAGATCCGTACCTCCAAGGTCAAGGTCATACTTAGAGGTCAAATGTCAAAAAGGGTCCGAAACTTAAACGCAGTCAATAACTTTCTTATCTCTGGATGGATTTTGAAATTACTTGGCAGAAATGTTGGCAATCATGAGACAATCTGCCTCACACAAAAACAAGGTCCTTACCTCCAAGGTCAAGGTCATACTTAGAGGTCAAATGTGAAAAAAGGGTCCAAAACTTAAACACGGTTAATAACTTTCTATGGATGAATAAGAACATAGACATATTTTTAGGTGGGGGCCTCCGTGTCCTATGGACGCATTTCTAGTTTTACTCAGCCTTGTCATCACACTAACAACACCCTTCTAAACAGAAGTGAAGGCAATCGTCAAGGGTCGATAAATAAACCCATACCTCCCATCAGAGACATCAAGGGAAAGAAACACAGACATTAAATAACTAGACCCTAATGGAAATGAGGGTCTGGTTATTTAATGTTCGATTAGCAATGTGCGATTTATGGAACAAAAACTTTATTGATAATATATACATAAGGATCAAAGTGATCATTAAATGACACATGTTTCAGTAATAAAACAGTAGAGAACGGAACATGTTATTCGACACATGTTTCAGTTTGATCATAGTACGAGCGTTGTGATCGAACTAACTATACGCAAAAGAACCAACATACAACGCGGTATTTAATAATCTTGTACACTTCTGTGCTGTAGTCATTGCCATTCTATAGAACATTTTTTTTTAATGTTAGTACGTCTCCAAATGACACAAACGTGTTGACGGGGACTTAAAACGTCAACACAAACAAACAAAACAAAGTTCAATATCAGTCGACCTTCAGTGGTTCGAATACATATAACCATCCCAAAATTTTGTTGGAGGCAGGGGTAGCTTGAGCATATAAGGGTAAATCATATGGCCAAGTCAAGAAGCATAATAGGGATGTGTTTTCCATTTTCTTTACAATTAGGGTACGTCGTGTATACTCATTAGAATCGCCTCTTGGGGGCGTTTCTAGAGAGTACAAGAGACATTCATTTTCATGATAAAATAAAGAAATTATCTCAAATATTTTAGGATCTGCAATTTTTCCAAAGTACTCAATAACTAGCGCGAAAGAGCCGTGGTAAACGCCTCATCGGTGTTCGAGCCGTTGTGGTTTCACCGTACATTGAAATTCTGCTATTAAGGCCGCCTAAAAGCTTTGAAAAGCACATTTCAAAGGTTCCAGGTACATATTCTTTGTGTTTTCCACACCCAGTGGGCTCTAGTTGGAGACCACCTTTGGGACTGTTCAAAACAGTCTTAAAGACTACTTAAAAACAACACCAAAGGTGGTCTTAATATATGAATTTACTGTATATACTTATATTTACATCTTTGTCAGAGTATGGCAAAGAGCTTGTCACTGACGTCACGGAGGATACAAGTGCTGGGCTCGAAGACATGCTGGTTGGGCTACTAGAAGACAAGAGAGATCAAAGTACAACCGTAGATATACAAGAGGCAAGGGATGATGCGAAGAAACTTTATAAGGTAGTGTGCATTTAATAACATTTCAGCAGACAAAGTATTTTTCATTGCTGTTCATATGACATTTTCATGGTTAAAAAGTGAAATACATGTAATTTATTTCAACTGCAAACATAGTGCAGTTAGAAACCCACGATTAAGTCAAGTAACATTCATCTAAATTTTGAGCCAAATTGTATATCTTGTTAGATTTCATATTTCTTTATACAATTACATGTATAAGTTGTAATGTTAAAAGTAATTATTACATTGGGTTTAGGTATTTAATAAACTCGTTGAAATAGAAGTGAAGGCAATGATCAGGAAACTATACAATTAACCGACAGATGAGTTCCCACCAGAAACACCAAGGGAAAGAAACACAATTATGAAACAACTAGACCCTTTTAGAAACATCACTAGCGGAAAGCCAAAAGGACAGTTACTTTCCCACAAATGTCCGATTGTCTATCCAAAGCAAAATAATATAAGCGATACACACACTCAAAGACAAGCCATAACAAAAATAAAGCACGACAAAATCGCCTTAGAACGGTCAGTGAAACGAATTCCACTTGGGGGGTGGGGGGGGGGGGGGGGGCTTAAATCGATTTTACGTGGCCACAATCCTCGCCCTTATTTCCGTCGCGATTTAGACAAATAATTTGTTCAGTCCGCATGACGGTATCAGTGCAACATCTCAGTGAACACAAAAATCAAACAACCACAGAGATGTAGTGATGAAAGTCATGTAGGTCAAATTTCAATTTTTATTTTTATTATTAGAGCATGGACACTTATTTGTGAATATTTCTAAATCATAAGCCTTACCAATTTCATGCTTAGTTGAACTGAACATGGTGAACAAAAGCTTAACTTTGTGTCAACATTTGTCTAAATCGCGACGGAAGTAAGGGAGGGGATGGCAGACGAATAAAATCCATTTAAGCCCCCCCCCCCCCCCCAGTGAAATACTTTTCTCTGACCGTTCCAAGGCGGTCCTTCTGTTGCGGTTTATTTTGTTATAGTTCGTCTTTGAGTGTGTGCATCGCTTGTGTCTTTTTCCTTTTGATAGCCGGTTGGCCGTTTTGTGGTTGTAACTGTCCTTTATTGATGTTTCCATTAGGGTCTAGTTATTTAATGTTTGTGTTTCTTTCCCTTTGGTGTCTCTGATGTAAATATATGAATCACTTATATTGTTTTATTTTGGATAGCCAATTGGCCATTTTGTGGCAAAGTAACTGTCCTTTTGCTTTCTGCTTTTGATGTTTCCATTAGGGTCTCTTTATTTTTATGTTTGTGTTTCTTTCTTTTGGTGGCTCTGATGATAGTTGTGGGTCAATTGTATCAATTCCCGATCAATGCCTTCACTTCTATTTTCAAGTTTCAAGAATTGTTAAAAAATGATTGACAAAGTTAAAAAAACAACATGAGTTATGTGAAAGATGCCTGATGGTAGGATGGGGTATGGAATGGCTGGAAGTGATATTGATATGGTCAGAAATCACACGCACAGTGGCTGTTAACACAATGTTATGGAATTTCTATTATTTTAAGGGTTTTTTTGTGATTAAAACGCTCTGAAATCGAATAAAATGTAGAAAAATTGTAAATAAAAATCAAAAATGAGTTCCTTTAAGAGCAATGAAAACATTCATAAGAAAGAAGATGGGTCATACTACGGCAGTTTCGGCTAATAAAGCCTCATCAGTGACCCTGTAATGATCCGGCAAAGAAAGCAAGAGGAAACATACTGCAATTTTGCGAATTTCGAATAGGCAGTCGATTCAAAGACTGATATAACTCAAAATGGGGTCCAAATAATTTAAAACCTGTCTAGAATATGAGTCTAAACCAATAATTTATTTCCGATTTCTCAGAATATTCACGCTGCTCTCAAAGGACCAAAAGTAACATATAAACTGCACTATGGTTGATGTACGGGGAGACGTTTTACGGCCGCCACACGGCACAACACCAGCTGCAGTGAAGGCAAATAAAAATCAAAAATGAGTTCCTTTAAGAGCAATAAAACCTGTTTCTAAATTCATTTCCTATCTTTTAGAATGTTAAACCAAGGAAAATTTCAAAGGAAAAGTCGAAAATTCAGATAGAATGAACACGAGCCTAAAACACGTATGCTCTTTAAGAGATCTAAATTCGGAGTCCCTACAGCAATCTACAGCATTCCACAGCTTATTTCATTATTCTATATTCGCGGCGGAAGTAAGGGCGAAGATTGCGGCCGCGTAAAATCGATTAAAGCCCCCCCCCCCCCCCCAATGATATTTTATTCACTGGCCGTTCCAAGGCGGTTCTTCTGTCGCGGTTTATTTTTGTTATGGTTTGTCTTTGAGTGTGTGTATCCCTTATATCTTTTTGTTATGGATAGCCAATTGGCCATTTTGTTGGAAAGTGACTGTCCTTTTGGCTTTCCGCTATAGCTGTTTCCATTTAGGTATGTTATTTCATGTTTTGTTTCTTTCCCTTTGGTGTCTTTGTCTATTGTTTGGTTCCTGACCATTGCCTTCACGTCTATTTTTCAAAACACACCGCGACTTTTGTAATATTTTCCTTGTCAAAATCGATCTGTTGTTGTTTCAGGATGAGCAGATCTCAATTGATCCTGAAGACGAAACATTCAAAGATATTCTAGTTAGGAAGAGCAAAGCCCAAGTGAGGGCTACATTTGAGGAGTACAAGAAGGTAAGGTGAACGCTTGTCTGTTTTATAAATATTGGAGGTTGTTGCAAGGCTGCTAATATTGGAACATTTATTAGGATAATTTAAGAACAATAATACTGGAAAAGGGTTGCTCAGGAAAACTACTTACAATGACCACAGTTAAAGAGGAGAAAGAGATACACTTGTACCGATACACATTAACATATGAGACATTATAAAGGAACGACCATATTGGGACGGCCAGCAAAAACAGAGAATGTTTCAACGCCGGTGTTAATGTCTATTCAACCCTCGCCCGCTATTCCAATGCAGATACATACATGGTAACAATTTGACATTTATCTGCCTGTAGAAACCCATTAAGATAACGTATCTGTATGCAAACTGTATTCTTTCATATCTCCAAAACGATTACTTTTGTGTTGAAAATTTATGATATTTTTCTTTTTAATGCTCCAAACCTAGATTGTGGGGTACGCGTTAGAACGTGGTTCTAACAAGCACACACAACCTATGTCTTGGGGCAGGAATAAGAAAAATAATGTATACCCCTATTAACTTGTTTTCCTTATAAAAAGCGGGGTTTAGAGGGGTGTTCATTACACGGATCAGTTAATTTGATGCCAATTTAACAGTGTAAAGGAACTGTATACGGATAAAAATTAAAAAAAGGAGAAACGATCATAAATGCTAAGATTCAGGACAGAAAAAACACTTGTTACATTGTATATCACTGAAGAACCCAGGACAAAAGGATGTGGCCACCAGAATGTCAGCGTTGAGGTCTCGGGGGATGCCACTCTTTGAAACAAATTTTGTCTACCGATAACGGTCCAACATTCAGCTTGTATGCTTTCTCTTACTATCGGGACCTTCCATCACGTGATCAAGTCCGTGAAATGAAGACCCCCCTATACCCCACTTTATATAGAGAAAACTGGGGTTTAAGGGGGTATACATTATTTTTCTTATTTTTGCTCCAATACATAGGTTGTGGGTACTCGTTAGAACCGCCTCACTGAGGCGGTTCTAACGAGCACCCACAATCTATGTTTACTGTATGTATAAGAAAAATATCACAGATTTTCGTCAGAAAAATGGCCATTTTGGAGATGAGTAAAAATGCACAAATTTGCACGGGTGTGTTATCGTAATGTCTACGCTAATTCAGTGTTTATGATTTTGAATAGTATTGGAAACTCAGATGAAGATTTGCCCAGTAAAGTAATTTAAACCGCCACCATAATAGTTATAGTTACCGAACACTCAAAGCCGATTTTGTTTGCCATTACTTATGTCTGAGTTTTATGTACTTTAGTTGATTTTATCTATTTTATTTGATATTGTAAATTTTCAATCGACCCGTAGTTTGCTAGACTGCTGGCCGTTTCGTGCAGTTTTTTTTAACAGTATGAAAAAACGCCTGTTCAAATTTTACCGCCAAAACATTAAAAGATTCAGATAAAAAAAATGTGATTTTTTCCTTATTTCTGCTCAAAATATAGATTGTGGGTACTCGTTAGAACGGCAGATTGTGGTTACACGTTAGAACCGCTTCATCGAGTACCCATAATCTATCTTTTTTAGAGTAGAAATAAGAAAAATAAGGTTTTACTGTATAAGTCGGTTTCAAGGAGCTCAGATTCGTATAGGCGTGTTTTCGTGTTTACATGAATATCACTCAATGACGTGGTTTTAACGAACAACCACCATCTATTGTTGTAGCAGAAACGAGAAAACTTTAACAATTTTCACCAGACAATACCATAATGCGATATTATCTAATTAAAATGATTGAATAAGTTGCCCTACGTGTGTTTTGAAATAATTTACATGAATTTATTCCAGCTATATGGAAATGACGTTTATTATGGTATAGAAAAGGCATTCTTTGGGGACACATCATTGGCATATAAGGGACTTGGTATGTAATTTCTGGTGCATTTTCTTTACAAATACTCGAATGTCCTAGCTCGTAGCATTCTTTCTTAATAGTGTTTGCAGAGTTCTTAAACTCCATACCAGCTAACCAACCAACTGTTTACTTAAATATAAGTACTTGTCCGTGGTATTGGCGTAAAGGCACGACTGCTTTCGCCACGTAAACAAGATAACGAAAATTGACTCATTTTTCTCAAAGAAAATTGACTTAAAATACCAGCAATTGCTGTCTACTGTTTGTCTGCTGATTGCTTCAAAATCATAGTTGCAAACAGTGTAGACCCAGAACAGTCTTGTTGCAAACAGCGTTGACCCGGATCAGATTGTTCCTCTAGGAGCCTGATCAGAGTCCACACTGTTTGGCTATATGCAAAAACATATTTGAAAAGTTTGCAAGAAGACACGGCAGACGACATACACAGACCACACTTCATATGCATTGTTTTCTTAGATAAGCATCAAAATAAAAACGGAGCAATATGATGACGTATGAGAAGTCGTTCTTCTGTCTCCACCAGCTACTGTGAAGTAGAATAAGGCTTCAAAAAGGCCGACTTTGTATCTGGATAGACTTGGACATCCCGCTGTAAAGAACATAATAAAATGAGCCAACGCATGACAAAATCTACAAGAAGTCTTGAGCTGCCAGCAAAGACTCAGATAAGCCTGCGCATTCGCGCAGTCTGATCAGAGTCTTCGCTGATCGCATGTACCTACTATAGGCTAATATCTATATAAGCAAAAGGTCTTGTCATAGTCGATGGGTGCGCAGGTTGATTTGAGACTCTGCTTGTCGCACCGGTCATATTGTGGGTTTTGTCATGCGCCGGCTCAATTATTATATTTTCTGAAAACTTGATATCGTCGTCTTTTATTATCACTTGCTGTGAAAACCTCACGACCATGCGAGGAATCTAAACACAACGGATTCGCTCGAATAAATGCGTATTAGCCTGTAATTATTGCTATCTTTCTATGTACAGTTTCTAACGTAATTTTGGCTATGTGCCGAACACTGTTCCCATTCTTACTCTGTCAGATTGTAAGAAAATGTTTCTAATGAAAACTGACTTTTATCAGATATTATTTTGCACTTTTTAACTTTTTTTCTAATCATATTAAGTCGCAAAAAGGTAAACAAGGCGACTCTTGTTTTACCTTAATTGAGACCATTGGTCTACTCACAAGCGCTATTTGGGGCATTTGTGTTTTCCATATTGTTGAATTTTGAATTATTCAATGCAAAAGGTACAGAACCATCCTTAATATTGCATTAATATTAGTTCAGTGTATGAATTTTCCTAGGTTTCTAGTCATCATAGTGTGGGTTATATTTTCTAGTATTTTGTGATCATCGATTTCGCTGCGGAATTCAGGAAATATTCGAGGGTCACTGATAAGGCCTAATTGGCTGGAACTAGATAGTCTGGCCCAGCAAAAACTTGTACACTCCATAATTATCAATTCTGTGATGTACTCCTTGCTTCCAAAGGATTCTCTTTTTACAAAAAAATTTAACATGATCTGCACCACTTGAACTGCCAAGCAGACGTTTTTGACACATGAACAGGGTTGGGAAAATGATAACTCTGAAAAAATCTCGTTTAGAGAAAAGAGCCATTTGAAGCCACCGAAAGAGAGAAAGAGTTAGCTGAATTAACATTAAATTCAACTTTGGTGCAACGTTGACTCAACGGTGCGTACCCACGATGTAGAGACATGAAAGCATACAAAACTTCAAAACAAGACATATCCTAACGCACAAAGCCAGTGAACAAACAAGAAACGGCATAGGAACGTACGGCCGTCTAGAAACCAAAGGAAAGAAACACCAACATAAAACAACTTCACAATAATGAAAACGTCACAAGCGGAAGGCCAAAAGAACAGTCACCTTCCCACAAAATGGCCAAACGACTATCCTAAATAAAAATATGTTAGCAATACATACATGCAAAGACGAACTACAACACTAATAAACCACAACACAAGAACCGCCTTGGAACGGTCGGTAAAATGTTTTTACGGGTGGGGGGGGGGGGGGGGGCTTAAATCGATTTAACGTGGCCCAAATCCTCGTCCCTTGTTTTGTCGTGGTTTAGATAAACACTAGTAGAGACGGCAATGATCATGAACCGATATAATTAACCCACAGCTCCCATCAGAGACACAAAAGGGAAAGAAATACAAACATGAAACAACTAGACCTTAATGGGAACATCAAAAGCGGAAAGCCAAAAGGACAGTTACTTTCTCACAAAAGAATATAAGCGATAATACACACACTCAAAGACAAACCATAACAAAAATAAAACGCGTCAGAAGAACCGCCTTGGAACGGTCGGTGAAACGAAACGAATTCCAGTGGGGGGGGGGGGGGGTTAAATTGATTTTACTCGGCCACAATCCTCGCCCTTATTTCCGTCGCGGTTTAGACAAATGATTTGTTCAGTCCGCATGAAGGCCCCCTAACTCATCCGTGCAACATCGCCGTGAACACATATAATCAAACAACCACAGAGATGAACCAACGGTGAGGACTCGACAGCAAGAAACAAATGAAATGCGGGAGCAAAAGAAGACCAACAGTTAGACTCCTATGGGCCTGACCAGAGACAGACTGCCTACAAACTACGGAGTGTGGAGGCGGGGCTTCACTTCGAATTGACAAGAAATCTTATTACTAGCTTTGTTGTGATGTAAATATTAATGCATTTATGGTTTCTCTTTCAGCCCTAGCCGTAGAGGATCCAGTCCAGTTCTATGCTGAGCGGTTGTTTGCCAGTATGAAGGGTGTAGGCACTAACGATAAAATGCTAATACGAATTGTTGTGTCGCGGTCCGAGGTAAGCAACAAAGTAAAGCCTCACTTTAAGAAACCACAGCTGTTTGACATAATTATACCTCATATTATTGTTATTTTCAGATAAAAATGCGTTATGTTTCTAATATTAAATCCTATCATTGATTTCTGGTGTTCTAAAAACAACAACATCAACAAAGTGTTATCATCTCTAAACGCGGTAGAACAACAAAAAAAAAAAATCCACTTTAGTGATGTCGAAAATGAGGTTATATGTAATTTAATGGTGTTGCTAGCTTTCGTTGATGTACATGTATACACGCAATGAAGAGATGCACAGCTCAGGTTTGATTGAATCGAGAATGAAGCACGGCTTTTTATGCCTATAAACATAAAACTTCAAATATGAAATGCTGCTACAGTGCTGTTTCTATGTGTTTGATACCCAAGCTGCATTTTTTTCTTGCAGATTGACTTGGAGGATATTAAGGTCCGTTATAACTCGTTGTATAAACATACATTGGCTCAAAGTGTTCAGGACGAGTGTTCAGGAGACTACAAGAAGATTCTTCTCGCTATAATTGGCGACACGTAAGGGAAAATGTGCCAGCATGCCACTGATGTCACCGTCACTTTTACAGTCAGCGCTAATCACATGATATGCTTGCATGCCAGTTTAGATCACGTGGCATTTATTTTATGTGCAATTCCGTAACATTTTACCAGAGACAATGACAGTTGTAGTTTGGACTGGTAAAGCACATGACATCATCACGTGAACAAGTCCGTGAAATGAACACCCCCCTAAACCCCACTTTATATAGAGAAAACTGGGGTTTAAGGGGGTAAACATTATTTTTCTTATTTGTGCTCCAAGACATAGGTTGTGGGTACTCGTTAGAACCGCCTCAACGAGGCGGTTCTAACGAGCACCCACAGCCTATGTTTAAAGTAAAAATAACAAAAATATGACATATTTTCATCAGAAAAGTAGCCATTTTGGAGATGTGAAAAATGCACTTTGTCTTACGGGTGTGTTATCGTAATGATGAGGAAAAGGGCAGAAAAGGATAAACACTGGCATGTTAAACTTGCAAAGACTCAGATCAGCCTGTTCAGTAGTATTGTCTTTTCAGTCTTCACATGCTGCAATATTTTTTATTTCATATTTTTATTTTATTTTTTATATTTCAAGTAATGAATATATAAATGGATCTCATTTTTTGTGGATTTTATCGATGTGTAAACTCAGGCGAATCAGTGATTCGTCGGAGTTTACACATCGATAAAATGCACAAAAATTATAATTGATTCCTTAAAATTCCAGCTTTGTCATCGAAATGTCAAAAACGCCTTCAAAATGGTAAATATTTGGGAACTATTTCGAACATACCAACGCCCACGGCGCAATGATTATTTAGTTAACCCTTATCTTGCTGAATATTCATTTAAGCCACACCCATTTCGGTCTATCCACCAATCAAATTACTTGATGTAATTTATTGCTACAAATTCATAAACTGAATGCCAAACAGTGTAGATCCTGATCAGGTGGCTTCTTCAGAAGCCACCTGATCTGGATCTACGCTGTTTGCAAATATAGGGGTTGTCGTGAACAGCAAGATAAGAGTTAACTTAGAAACTGTCATTCTTGGTAGAAACCAAAGCGAAAAAAAAAAACAAAAAAAAAAAACCGTCAAGTCTTTAAATGCAATTTATTTCTCTTCTAATAGTTAGGTTTTCAATAGTTTACAATCTTTTAATCGCACGCTATGGACGTTACTTCATATGCAATGACGTAACATGCAAGTTCAAAATGTGCTCTTTGACGTCACGTTATATAACGTGATACAGTTCTGAGATTCTTATTTAGGGAATTTATCGAAGTATAAATATAAAATGATGGAAAACTGGAATTATATATGATGTATAGTGAAGCCTCTGACAAGACTACATAGACCCACTTGCTATTTACAATCTTAGCTTGTTGCACATGCCAAAATATAATTTCTGTTTTGCCCGGCTCTTATGTCATGGAAGAGTCTTTTAGTTTCACTCACCGATTTAGTTTATTTGAGCTTCCTCATGAGAAAACCTGCTCTGTGCAGTCCGATCAGCATCTTTGCGTTCATTGCTCCGATAAGTATCTCATGTTTCTATATAAAATCAAAGTGCTGAAAGTACTGGTGGTCCATTGTCTCTAAGCGTAGGTTGGGAAAATGATCCTGGACTGAGACATAAACTGTTTCGTTTAACCTTTAAATCCAGCTATTTTAAGTAAACAGTGTAGACCATGATAAGCGTCTGATGTGAGTCTACACTGCTTACTTAGCCCAATACATGATTCCAGCCCAGATTCTTTTGCATAGCCCTCTTACGCAACTCTCTGACCACAGCAGCATATTTGTTTTTATAAATAACCGTTATTCCGACTAGGTCAGTGATAGTCACATGGACTTTTGCACTGAAAAGTCTTTACAGTTAGTAAGTAACTTTGGGTCGATTGACAAACAATCAACCGAAATATTCCAGACTCCTGCTAGTCTGTGTAGCTGAGCAGCCTAGTTTGGGTCAACCCGAAAGCAGGTTTTCTTTAGATGGGGATCATGTGGGTAAGAGCACAACAAGAGGTACAAGAAAAAATATGCTACCAAAAAAGACTCAGATCATTGTTTACTTGCACCAAGAATTATTACAAGAAAGTCTCCAATCAGACTTTACAAATGGGCAGTCTAATCTGAGAAAATTTTGGTCGCACTTTGCCCGAGGCTACAAAACATTTTTAGCTCACCAGAGCCGAAGGCTCCGGGGGAGCTTATAGGATAGGCAGTTGTCCGTCGTCCTCTGCGTCGTCTGCGTTTGTGTATGCGTCTGCGTCAACACTTTCAAACGACATCTCCTCTGAAGCCACTGGGCCGATTGGGCCCCAATTTTATCTGTAGCATCCTTGGGCTGGGGGCTTGAAATGTGTGTTTTTTATGAAAATCGGTTCATTAGTTTGGTTGCTATCATGGCAACTTAAGTTTCCATAGACTTATAATGGGGAAAATTGAAAAATGGCATTTATTGCCAAGCCTCTGCAGATATTTTGACTAAACTTTCATAGAAATGTTCCAAAGGCAATCTACTATCTGTCGTATGATTTTAGGCTCCTGCTCATTTTTATTGGTTGCCATGGAAACCAAAATGCAAACAAAAATTGAAAAAAAAAAAAAAATTAAAAAATCATCTCCTCAGAAACAATATGCTCTAGGAGGCTGAGACTTTATGAAAATATTCACCATATTTGCCTTTACAGGTTTTGTGTTTTTTTTTATGAAATTTGGCCTTATAGTTTTGTTGCTATGGCAACTTAGAGTTCCCATTGACTTGTAATGGGGAAAACTGAAAAATGGCATTTACTGCCAAGTCATTGCAGATATTTTGACAAAACTTACATAGACATGTTCCTTGAGTAAACTTCTCTCAGCCATATGCTTTTATGTCAATATGTGGGTCCCCTAGGTTGTGCCGGGGCCATGCTCCGCCCCCTCCACTTCATAAAATGCCTTATATCTCAGCAAACAGTGACACCAGCATGGGGGTCCCCCGGGGTACCGCGGACCATGCCCCACCCCTTTACTTCATTTAAATCCGTATACATGTATCTCAAAAACTGTTCAGATCCCCACCCCTAAACCATATATATTCTTGTTCCTGATGATAAGACTCCACTTAATAATAGGCCATATATCCCAGAAACCATTCAAATCCCCATCCTATAATCACATATATTCTTGTTCATTGTTATTAGACACATTCAGTCAACCCTGTCTTGGGGGGTCCGTAGGGGCCATTTCTCTCCCTTCCACTTCATAAAAGGGCCTCATATCTCAGAAACTGTTCAGATCCCCACCATTTAACCATATATATATTCTCCATCTTTATGATAAGATATATTCAGTGACAACAATCTTGGGCTTTTCTGGGATCTGCCATGCCCGAATCCCAAAAGGCTAAATATTCCAGAAACCTTACAGATCCCCACCCCAAAACCATATATATTCTTGTTCCTTATGATAAGACACATTCAGTGACACCAACCTAGGGGTCACCCAGGGTGCGCCCAGGCCACTATCCACCCCTCGACTTCACAAAAGACCATATATCTGAGAAACTGTGCATAGCCCACCCCTAAACCATATATATTCTTGTTCCTTATGTTTAGACGCATCCAGTAACACCAGCATGGGGGTCCCCTCGGGGGTGCCACAGGCCATGCCCCACCCCTTTAATTCATTAAAATCCATAAAACCGTTCAGATCTCCACTCCTAAACCATATATATTCTTGTTCCTGATGACTCCACTTAATAATAGGCCATATATCTCAGAAACCATTCAAATCCCCATCCTATGATCACATATATTCTTGTTCATTGTTATTAGACACATTCAGTCAACCCTGTCTTGTGGGGTCGGCAAGGGCCATTTCTCTCCCTTCCACTTCATAAAAGGGCTTCATATCTCAGAAACCGTTCAGATCCCCCACCATTTTACCATATATATTCTTGATCTTTATGATAAGACATATTCAGTGACAACAGTCTTGGGCTTTTTTGGGATCTGCCATGCCCGAATCCCTCCATTGCTTAAAAGGCCTTACGTCCCGGGAACCATACATATCCCCACCGCTAAACCATACATGTCTCTGTTCCTTTTTATAAGACCCATTTACTGACACCAATCAGGTCTCCATTGGGTAGTGCCCACCTGAGCTCTGGTTTATGAAATTTGGCTCTTTGGTTTGATTGCTATGGCAAGTTAAGAGTTTCCATTGATTTATAATGGGGAAAACTGAAAAATGACATTATTGCCTCTCAAGATATTTCGTCAAACTTTCATAGAAATGTTCCTTTAATAATGTTCTTTTTGGCCTATTTGTTGCCACAGATGGGAAATTGTCAATTGTCATCTGTTGTCTTCAAGCGACATCAGACCTCTGAAGCCACTAGTCTGATTGGGTCAAAATTTTATCTGTAGTGGCCTTGGGTGCAGGGCTTCCATGGTTAATTAAAATACATTGCTGCCAGTGAGCAGTGACCCCTAAGCTCTGGTGAGCATTGTGGCCCATGGGCCTCTTGTTTATGCTTACTTCAGAAGCCTATTAAATTTGTAACTCATTAATATCAAAATACAAACAAATCAGTCGGTTTTCCTACTCAGACCAGTAGAGAAAGTTATGTGGCCTGCTCATAATTTTTAAAATGCCAACCGTTGTTGGCATTTTAAAATTTATAAGCAGCACACAATTCATTCTTAAAGAAGTTGAGCATGAGAAAGTTTTTTTTTTTAAAACTCAGGGCATTGACTTGTTGTATCTATTGTCGTGCTCTGATTCAGTCATATTATGCAGGCTTTGTTACTTCAGTTTATCTTTATTTGGTTATTTCACTATTGAAAGGTTGCAGACTATAGGAATCTTATATGGGTGTGAGGGGTGGATGGAAAAAATACGTCCCGAGGGTCAATGTCCGGCATCACGAGGATTGCCTAGTGATGCCAGACAGTGATCGCGAGGGACGGATTTTTCTATCCACCCCTCACACCCATATAGGATTCTTTTTCTTGCATGCCTTCCATTTTTAGCGCGGAATTTTAATGCTGCAGTCACTTCGGTTACCAACGTCCGCCATATTGTGATGACACTACAGGAATGTTTAGTAACGTCACGTAACGTGCATGACGTCAACCTTAACGACGGCGCATACGAGGTCGTATTCAACCAGTACATTTATCAAACACGCGGGAATATTCGATATTGGGTCGGAACACCAGGGTCAGAACATAAATTTCTATCCCAGGGTAAAATCACGGATTTCCTTGTCTGGTGTGCAGGAAACAGCATTTCTGTAAGACTATTCTCCCTTGATCCGCCATACTGGACACGCCAGTCAGGTTTTTGTGTACAAATTTATTCATTTTTGACCACTTATCCCATAGTGACAAAAACACTGAAGGGGTTAATATCTGACTGTGATTGTTCTGAAAGGTCATTTGAGTAACATAATCAATGTTAAGTCCTAATTTCCCGAAGGACAAGAAAGTAATTTACATGGAAAGTACATTAAAATTCTGTTAGAAATAAGCCCGGGTGTCTCCAGCAAGAATGTTAACTGTAGGTGTGTGACGTCATCTTCTACAACTGAGTTGTGCGGAATAGATACTCATTCAGCGGTTCCAATCGTCTATGAAACAGCTCATCTCATTTACCGATATGGTTTCCAGAAGTTCTCATTCTTCCCAGTATTGGAAGCTTTATGGTTGGGCTTAAATCATTACTATAACACATCCGTGTGATATAGTGCATTTTTCAAACCTCAAAAAAGGTATTTTTTCTGATGAAAATTTGTGATAGTTTCCTTATTTTTGCTCCAAACATAGGTTTTGGGTGCTCGTTAGAACCGCCGTCCCACAACATTGGTAGCAACGTCTCCAAAATGACCTTTACAGTGTTGACGGGGACGTTCTACTTCGAATCAAACAAACAAATACTCATTCAGCGGTGACAATTTTCTATGAAGCGTTTCGTCTAATTTACCAATAGGGGTTTGCTCTGATAACTCGGTATGAGTGTTTGTTTGATTTGTTTGTTTGATTTGAGGTTTAACGTCCCCGTCAACACTGTAAAGGTCATTTTGGAGACGATGCTTCCAGTTTTGTGGGACTTTTACCCGACATTGAGATGAAATGACTTCTCAAGCCCTGTCGCCCAATGAAACCAATAGGGTTTATAAGCATGGACGGTCTGACTCGTGCGCACCGCTTTACCTGGGCAGGCTTAGATCCTCTAAGCGGTTTACCAGTACTCGTGTGCGGGTAGTATTCAGCTCCGTGTGGAAGCATCATGCAGCCGATATATTTCTTCAAGCCCCGACGGGCGGGGCCGGTATGAGTGTTAATTCCTGTTTGGTTATTAATTAACGTAGCCATACCCACTTCTAACTATCAAACAATCAAATTACTTGAGATAGTATATTCTTTCAATTCACAAACTGAATGATAAACAGTGTAAGTCTTTATCAGTTGCCGTATTCAGCTACGCTATTGGATATCTGTATACGGTTTTAAAATGGGACTTTTCTGCTAAAAAACTTTTGTTTCATTTCTTATTTTTGCTTTTGCCCAAAACGCAAATTCTGCGGGTGTTTTATGACTGTCTCAATGAGATGGTTCTAATGACTACCTATCATTATTTTAATGTCAGAGCAAAGAACAAAATTTGTTTGGATATTTTTTTTGCTTATATGATCTTGAAAATGTATGTTGCTTGGACACAGTAGAATCATCCTGATGAGAACAGTATACCTTTAAAATGGGCCTGGGCACAGCATTTCATGCAATTTACATGTGCGCCCAGCGAAGAATCGGGGCTTAAAACTGAAAATCGTGGAGTGTTCAAGTTTTTTTTTCTTGGTCAGACTAGCTAGTTTCGGCCAGTTAGGCTTCATCAGTGACTCTAAAATATTTTCAAAATGCGGAAGAAAAATGAATCAAACCCTCTTTTTTATATGTTTATGGAAGTTTATCTCATACATATTTCCTTTTAAGTGGGAGGAACGTGGATAATTTTGAGTACTTATCCTTCGTCATTCTAAGCTGCAGGTAAAGCGGATTAATGTTGATAATTTGGGGTATTTTTCCTTATCAGTTCATAGCCCAAGGGTGGCGTGATTAACGTGGATACGGTTGAATAATTATAACCCCCAACCCCGCATAGTAAGTATGGGGTTATACTGTTTTCATGTTGTACATCCTGTTGTCCGTCCGTCATTTCCCCTCAATATCTTGAAAAAAAATTGATGGATTTTGATAAAAAAGTTGTGCACATGCATTGATATTAACAACCTCTATTTTGGGATTTGCGTCAATTTTCAATAGAGTTTATGGCCCTTGCCTGTCGTTTAAAGTCGTTTCCACCCAATATCTTAAAAAATCATATGCTTAATTCCAATCATATTTAGTACGTGAATTTATGTTGACAAGATCTAGCTTTGATTATTATGCGGCATTCTGTGTATATTTTCAGCAGAGTTATTGCCCTTGAATGACGTAAAAAATTATTTACGCTCGATATCTTGAAAAAGAATTGATGGATTTTGATCAAATTTGGTACGTGAATTTAGGTCGACAAGATATAGCTTACTTGGAATTGTCAGCAGAGTTATTGCCCTTAAATGATGTCGAAAATTTATGTCCGCTCAATATCTTGAGAAAGAAATGATGTATTTTGATCAAATTTGGTATGTGAATTCATGTGGAAAGATATAGCTCGGGACTGTTACAAGGCTGTCTGCACCTGTTTTCAGCACAGTTATGGCCCTTGAAAGATCTCAAAAATTCGTTTTCGTCCAATACCTTGAAAAGAAATGATAGATTTTGATCGAATTTGAATATGAATTTGTGTTGGCAAGCTATAGCTTGGGACTGTTACAGGGCTTTTTGCACCAATTTTCAGTAGAGTTATAGCCCTTAAATGACCTAAAAAATTCTTCATTATTGCTCAATATCTGGAGAAATGTGATTAAATATGATCATATTGGGTATGTGGATTATAGATTGGGATTGTTAGGTCAATGTTCAGCTGAGTTATGGCCCTTGAATGACGTCAAATCTTCATTAACGCTGAATATCTTGAAAAAGAATTGATGGCTTTTGATCAAATTTTGTACGTGAATTTATGTCGACAAGATATAGCTAGCTTGGGATTGTTACACGGTATTTTGTGTCAATTTTCAGCTATTGCCCTTAAATGATGTCGAACATTTATTTCCGTTCAATATCTTGAGAAAGAAATGATGGATTTTGATGATATTGATCAAATTTGGTATGTGAATTCATGTGGAAAGATATAGCTCGGGACTGTTACCCGGCTGTCTGTACCAGTTATCAGCACAGTTATGACCATTGAAAGATCTTAAAAATTCGATTTCGTCCAATATCTTGAGAAGAAATGATAGATTTTGATCACATTTGGATATGAATTTGTGTTGGCAAGCTAAAGCTTGGGACTGTTACACGTTTTTTTTTGCATCAATTTTCAGTAGAGTTATAACCCTTAAATGACCTCAAAAATTCTTCATTATTGCTCAATATCTGGAGAAATGTGATGGATTATGATCAAATGGGGTATGTGAATTTATGTTGACAAGATATAGAATGGGATTGTTAGGTCAATGTTCAGCAGAGTTATGAACCTTGAATTATGTCAAAGATATGCTTCCGCTTAGTATCTTGGTTTGTGAAAATATGTTAGCAAGCTAAAGCTTGGGAATGTTTTTTTTTTTTTTTTTTTTTTTGATTTGAAGTTAAACGTCCCCGTCAGAACTATTTAGGTCATTTTGGAGACGTTGCTTCCAATTTTGTGGGACTTTTACCCGACATTGAGATGAAATGACACCTCAAGCCCTGTGTCCCAATGAAACCAATAGAGTATAGAAGCATGGACGGTCCGACTCTCACTCCTTTGTCAGGGCAGGCCAAGATCCTCTAAGCGGTTTACCAGTACTCTTTTAGAAGCATTATGTAGCCCATCTATTTCTTCAAGACTATTACACGTTTTTTGCATCAACTTTCAGCAGAGTTATGGCCCTTGAATGGCGTCTGAAATTCATTTTCGCTCAATATATTGAGAAAGAATTGATGGATTTTGATCAAATTTCGTACATGAATTTATGTTGACAAGATATAGTTTGGGATTGTTATACGGTATTTTGTGTCAATTTTCAGCAGAGTTATGGTCCTTGAATGCATCGAAATTTTGTTCACGCTCTATATCTTTAGAAACGAATGATGGATTTTGATCAAGTTTGGTATGTGAATTTATGTTGCAAGATATAGCTTGATACTATTAAACGGATTTTTGCACCAGTTTTCAGCAGAGTTGTGGCCCTTGAATGATCTCAAAAATTCGTTCTCGTCCAACATCTTGAGAAGAAATGATAGATTTTATAAAATTTGGGATATGAATTTGTGTTGGCAAGCTATAGCTTGGGACTGTTACATGTCTTTTCGCATCAATTTTCAGTAGAGTTATAGCCGTTAAATGACCTAATATATTCTTCATTATTGCTCAGTATCTTGAGACATGTGATGGGTTTTGATTAAATTGGGTATGTGGATTTATGTTGACAATATATAGATTGGGATTGTTAGGTCAATTTTCAGCAGAGTTATGGCCCTTGAATGATGTCAAAGATATGCTTCCGCTCAGTATCTAGGTATGTGAATTTATGTTGGCAAGCTATAGCCTGGGACGGTTTTTGTTTGTTTGATTTGTGGTTGAACGTCCCCGTCAGAACTATATAGGTCATTTTGGAGACGTTGCTTCCAATTTTGTGGGACTTTTACCCGACATTGAGATGAAATGACTTCTCAAGCCCTGTCGCCCAATGAAACCAATAGGGTATATAAGCATGGACGGTCCGACTAAGGGCAGGCTTAGATCCTCTAAGTGGTTTACCAGTACTCGTGCAGTCAGTCACAGGTCTGCGTAGAATCATCATGCAATCCTATCTCTTTCTTCAAGCTCAGTTTGGGACTATTACACGGCTTTTTGCATCAATTCAAAAATTCATTGTCGCTCAGTATCTTGAGAAAGAATTGATGAATTTTGATCAAATTTCGTACATGAATTTATGTTGACAAGATATAGCTTGGGAATGTTACACGGTATTTTGTGTCAATTTTCAGCAGAGTTATGGCCCTTGGTTATGTCGAAAATTTGTTTCTGCTCAATATCTTGAGAAACAAATGATAATTTTGATCAAATTTGGTATTTGAATTGATGTGGCAAGATATAGTCTGGGACTGTCACACGGATTTTTGCACCAGTTTTCAGCAGAGTTATGGCCCTTGAATGATCTTAAAAATTCGTTTTCAATATCTTGAGAAGAAATGATATATTTTGATCAAATTTAGACATGAATTTATGTCGGCAAGCTATAGCTTGGGACTGTTACACGGCTTTTTGCATCAATTTTCAGGAGAGTTATAGTCCTTAAATGACCTAAAAATGTCTTTATTATTACTCAATATCTTGAGAAATGTGATGGATTTTGATTAAATTGGGTATGTGAGTTTATGTTGACAAGATATAGATTGGGATTGTTAGGTCAATGTTCAGCAGAGTTATGACCTCTAAATGATGTCAAAAACATGTTTCTGCTCATTATCTTGATATGTGAATTTATGTTGACATGATATAGCTTGGGACTGTTACACGGCTTATTGCATCAATCTTCAGCAGAATTGCTTTGTTTCAGGGGTGGGGGTAGATATTTAGTAAGCCTTGTTTACTGACGTTTAGTTTTATCTATTCATTATCACCTCATTAATAGCTCCAGTTAAGGGTGAGGGAGTAGGATAATTTATCCATTGTAAAGTAAGCATTGATAGCTAAAGGTAATGGGGGTCAACATGGATATTTTTGGGTAGTTTTTCTTTCAAATTGTAACGTTATCCTCATTCATAGATCCAGATAAGGTTTGGTAACGTGATAACTTGTGGTATTTATATTAATTCTGGTCATATTTAGTATGTGAATTTTATGTTGACAAGATCTAGCTTGGGATTTTGCGTCTATTTTCAGCAGAGTTGTGACCCTTGAATGACGTCAAAAGTTCATTTCCGCTCAATATCTTGAGTAAGAATTGATGGATTTTGATCAAATTTGACATGTTAATTTATGTTGACAAGATAAAGCTTGGGATGTTATGTGGTATTTTGTGTCAATTTTCAGCAGAGTTATGACCCTTGAATAATGACGAAAATTTGTTTCCGCAAAATATTTTGAGAAAGAATTCATGGATTTTGGTCATATTGGGCTAATGAATTTATGTGCACAAGATTTAGCTTCGGAATGTTACGCGTCATTTTGCGTCTATTTTAAGCAGAGTTATTGCCCTTGAGTGAAGTCGAAAATTTGTTTCGGCTCAATATCCTGAGAAAGAAATGATGGATTTAAATCAAATTTGGTATGTGAATTTATGTTTGGCAAGATATAGCTTGGAACTGTAACACGGCTATTTACATTAATTTTCGACAGAGTTATGGCCCTTGAATGACCAAAAATTCGTTGACTGTTGCAGGTGGTGGCGGGGGTAAATATTTAGTAAGCCCTGCTTACTGTCATCTAGATTTCTTTGCTTATACTAATGTTTACAAGCTAATGGACTTAAGGGAGTGTAACGGTGGGTGATTTGGGGGTAACTTTCATTACTCCTTCCTAACTCATTCATAGCTCCTGGTAACAGAGAGTAAAATAATAATTTAGGGGCAATTGTCCGCATTCTTTGTTGCGTTTACCTCACAAGTTTACCTCATGTATTGCTCCGGGTAAGGGGGATTAACGAACATCATTTTGGGATATTTCCCTTCTTTACTAGGATTGTAAAATATACATTGTAAGTGGTGTTTTACCTTACTCGTATCTCCAAATTATTTATTTATTTATTTATTTATTTATTTATTTATTCTAGCTATGAGAAGAAATCGTCTAATTGTTAGTTCATATTTTTTATCACGTGACTAAAATTTATTCATTACGAAACACGCCTATACAAATACATTGCCATCTTTATCGCCGAAAAAAAATGAAAATTTTAAGACGAAAAATTGTGATGTTTTTCTTATTTCTGCTCAAAACATAGATTGTGGATACCCGTAAGAACCGCCTCGGTGAGGTTCTAACGAGTACCCACAATCTATGTTTATGAGTGGAAATAAGAAAACTATCACAGTTTTTCGTCTTAAAATTTTCATTTTTTCCTGCAAACCCCAGTTTTACTATATATAAGTGGGGTTTAAGGGGGTCAAATTAAGGTAAGCGTGTTTTCGTGATGGATGTCATATTGTAGGGGAAGGATCGTAACTAATGTTGAGATATCTTGTGACCCAACCCCATTGCACAAACATATGTGTAAAAATTGCAATAGAATGTGTTTATACTGAATTAAGCAAGCAACGTGTATTACCATATTCCTTGGTTGCAGACCGATAATATATATGTTTAGGAAAGACAGGAAAAATATTCCAAAACTAGCATTATTACTAACCTGGATCTATGTCTTTTTTTTTTTAAAATCGTATTATACAATTGTGTTTGTAATTTTATATATGACAATCGACGCATTTCATTCCTTATAGTATTTGTAAGTTACTGATAATGTGACAGTTCGGTTTTCAAATATACGCACTGGTCTGAAATTATTATCTAGTTAGTTTAAAAAATTTAATAGTTTTATTTTTCATTGCTAAATTAATTAATATGAAAAGTACTTCATATGAAAGCATTTATCATGAATCTTAAAGTCGTTACCATTACAAAAACACGCCTATATAAATACATTGTTACCTTAATCGCCGAAAAAAAATGATTTTTTTAGATGAAAAATTGTAATATTTTTCTTATTTCTGCTCAAAATATAGATTATGGGCTCTCGTTAGAACCGCCTCGGATTGTGGGCACTCGTTAGAACCGCCTCACCGAGGCGGTTCTAACGAGAGCCCACAATCTATATTTTTGAGCAGAAATAAGAAAAATGAAGGTTTACCCCTGTAAACCCCGGTTTTACTATATAAAAGTAGGGTTCAAGGGGGTCAAAATTATATAGGCGTGTTTTCATGATGATTGCATTTATTGTTATTCATGTTATTGTGATATTTATTGTTATTTGAAGTTAAACAGTTCGTGTTAATAAAGTATTGTTTTGTTGGTCAATATTTTTCTATCTCTTAATGCAATTCCTAACTTGAGTAATCAGTCAGTATCTCTTGCATAAAATCCTATGAACATAACTGTTTGAATCTATTCTTGAATGCACCAGAGGCCGTGTTCAAATAACAGAATCCATGTTTTGTTTGTTTGTATTGGAGTTTAACGACCCAGTCAACACTATTTAGGTCATTTTTGAGCCGGTCAGTTTACCTAGCTACACTTTTCCTGGGCATGCATATACGTAAGCTGTTAACCAGTACAGCGCACATTCTTACGCAAGAAACTGACAACTGCACTTCTTGAATCAGCGGAGGGGAGAGAATGACCATAGAAAGATTTCATGATCAATATCCACGAAAGCTTGTTGCCGACCCGGGAAGGTTTCGAACCCGCGTCCTCCTGTTCACTGGTCAGACGCGCATCCGACAGAGCTATCGAGGCCGGCTCAAAATCCATGTTCAAATCATAAAATTCAGGTGCTGTTTAAACATACATTTAGAACTTTTGACATATCACATAATGGACCTTACGTTGTTTACGTAACGATGAGAGATGTAACGTTATCGCCCCGAATGTTGCAGTTTATGCATTTTAGATGATGTCAAAGGACCACTGCATAACTGGTTGGTTGATTTGAGGTTTAACTTCCCCGTCAACACTGTAAAGG
The DNA here is from genome assembly GCA_963580285.1 of Lucinisca nassula. Classification (NCBI taxonomy): domain Eukaryota; kingdom Metazoa; phylum Mollusca; class Bivalvia; order Lucinida; family Lucinidae; genus Lucinisca; species Lucinisca nassula. Next base: position 18,930,992 of record OY757012.1, read on the forward strand.
TCATTTTGGAGACGTTGCTTCCAATTTTGTGGGACATTTACCCAACATTGAGATGAAATGACATCTCAAGCCCTGTCGCCCAATGAAACCAATAGGGTTTATTAGCATGGACGGTCCGCCTCGCACTGCGGTTCCTGGACAGGCTTAGATCCTCTAAGCGGTTTACCAGTTCTAGTGTGCGGGCCGGATTCAGCTCTGCCTAGAAGCATCATGCAGCCCATATATTTCTTCAAGCCCCTATGGGCGGGGCGTCTGCATAACTGGCGTCATTATAATATAAGAATCTTATATGGGTGTGAGGGGTGGATTGAAAAATCCGTCCCGAGGGACACTGCCCGGCATCACGAGGCTTGCCGAGTGATGCCGGACAGTGATCCCGAGGGACGGATTTTTCTATCCACTCCTCACACCCATATTGGATTCTTTTTCTTGCATACCTTCCATTTCTATTGCGAATTTTAATGCTGCTGTCACTTCGGTTACCGACCTGTCACTTCGGTTACCGACGTCCGCCATTTTGTGATGACACAACAGGAATGTTTAGTGACGTCACGCATGACGACGCCGCGCATGAGGTTGTAATCAACCAGTACATTAATCAAACACGCGATTATATTCGATTTGGGGTCGGAACACCAGGGTCAGAACATAAATTTCTATCCCAGGGTAAAATCACGGATTTCCTTGTCTGGTGTGCAAGAAACAACATTCTGATCAAGCCGCCATGTTGGTTTGCTGGTCCCATATGAAGAGTTTATATGGATATATCATGGGGCTTTGGGCGTTTTATCACAATTTGCCGTTGGATTCGTAAAATATGCAAGCTCAACAATCATCCATCTATTTGGTTATTTTGCAGTAACATTTTCCGGTTCCCTTGGAAGATACGATGCGGCCTCGTGTTCAAACAGCTTCCTCGGGACCCGGCAAAGGTTCATACATATGTATTTACAGTACGCGTGTAAAGTCTAATGTAAACCTGTAGAAAACAATATAGTTCATACTTCCATGAACGGATCGGGTCACGTGATTTTCAGTGACGTCAAGTAAGGTCAGTCAAAACCCTGGTTCCCTACTGGCGTTGGTGAAGTCAACGCTGTTCCGCTCTTTATAGAAAAACAGCGCGCAAATGTTTTTCAGCTTATAAAGTTTGCCCTATTGGCATTTTTCGCCCAGTGGTGAGGGGCAAAGAATGTAAGTATAAAAAATAAACTTAATCTTTCTGCTTTTCATGAAGGTATGAACGACAGTGGGTCGCTAGCAAAGTTTACATGAATCCCTTTGGGGTTAATTTACTTTGCACGCGACCCATTGCGTTCATACTTTCATGAAAAGAAGAAAAATAAAATTCATTTCTTAAATGCATGAAAAAACATCATAAGGAAAACACACTATGAGCCGCGTCAAACAAAACCGTGTCTTCGAGCATGCGCACATATAGAAGACAAACATCACGCAAACACATCCGCGAAATGAACACCCACTTAAGCCCCACTTTATATAAAGAAAACTAGGGTTTATAGGGGCAAAATTCTCTAAAGCCCCACTTTATATAAAGAAAACTAGGGTTTATAGGGGCAAAATTCTCTAAAGCCCCACTTTATATAAAGAAAACTAGGGTTTATAGGGGCAAAATTCTCTAAAGCCCCACTTTTTATAAAGAAAACTAGGGTTTATAGGGGCAAAATTCTCTAAAGCCCCACTTTATATAAAGAAAACAAGGGTTTATAAAGGCAAAATTCTCTAAAGCCCCACTTTATACAAAGAACACTAGGGTTTAGAGGGGCAAAATTCTCTACAAGACACAGTGAAACTTCGATGGCTCGAACACCGATGGCTCGTTTACCATGGCAGAGTCGAACCAGTTCTTCAGCCCCTAGGGAAATGCTCTACATAACAAACAGTGGGGGAATAATTTAGGAGAGTTTCGTCTTTTATATTACAAATGTATGCTGTGTGTACTCATTAGAATCGCCTCAAATGAGGCGATTCTAATGAGTATACACAGCATACATTTTCATTATAGAATACCGAAAAGATGTCCAAAAGTATCTTGTTATGCCTCTTGGTGATAACCCGCAATGGCTCGAACTACCCCTGTCTCGATCAGATTTTCGAGGTCCCAAAGGTGTTCGAGACATTGAAGTTCGACTGTAGGTTGAAGGTGTTCGTTAGAAAAGCTTCTTAGGTTTTGGGTACTCGTTAGAACAGCCTCATAACCAGCACGTTTGTTTGATTTGTTTGATTTGAGGTTTAGCGTCCCCGTCAACACGGTATAGGTAATTTTGGAGATGTTGCTTTCAATTTTGTTGGACTTTTACCCGACATTGAAATGACATCTCAAGCCCTGTCGCCAAATGAAACAAATATGGTTTATAAGCATGGACGGTCCGACTCGCACCGCTTTGCCTGGGCAGGCTTTGATCGTCCAAGCGGTTTACCAGTACTCTTGTGTGGTCGGTTTCAGCTCTGCCTGGAAGCATCATGCAGCCCATCTTTTTCTTCAAGCCTCGAGGGGCGGGGGTCGCATAACGAGCATCTAAGGAGGCGGTTCAAACAGGCACCTGCAACCTATGTTTTGAGTATAAATAAGAATACAGAAAATATTCACATGTTTTGAGCGAGCAACCTGTCTTAAGCAAGCGGGAATTTAGTTCCCAAGCACCTACTTTCAGCAGGCAACATCGGCGTTTGCCTAGGCTTTTTGACTTATCTCAACGAGACAAATCTGGCCACAATTTGCATTATCTATTGTTTCAAAAGCATTGAAATGTATATTTCTTTCGTTTCATTTTTTTTTTCGTCTTAATGGCTGGATTTTGAAACCCAGAAACCTTTTCGGAAGTGCGTGTTCGAGAGGGCGTACTTTTGGTCTTCTGATCCGGCTATATGTTTACGCAAACACGCCTATACAAATATATTGCCAATTTTTTGGCAAAAAGTTATAAAATTTTAAGATGAAAAATTGTGATATTTTTCATATTTCTGCTCAAATCATAGATTGCGGGGACTCGATAGAACCGCCTCACCTAGGCGGTTCTCTCGAGTACCCACAATCTATGTTGTTGAGCAGAAATAAGAAAAATAATGTATACCCCCTTAAACCCAGTTTTATTATATAAAAGTGGGGTACAAGGGGGTCAGAATTATAAAGGCGTGTTTTCGTACTTTATTTCATGACATAACATTACGAAAACATACCTATTCAAATATTTTGAAAATTTTTAGCCCAAAATAATCAGAAATGTTCAGTTAAAAATTCTAATATTTTTCATATTTTGCATCAAACATAGATTTCGGGCGGTTCTGACGAGTACCCACAATCTATGTTTTGAGCAGAAATATGCGGCCCCCGCCCATCGGGGCTTGAAGAAATAGATGGGCTGCATGATGCTTCCACGCAGAGCTGAAATCCGACCGCACACGAGTACTTGTAAACAAGGACCTAAGCCTGCCCAGGAAAAGCGGTGCGAATCGGACCGCCCATGCTTATAAACCCTATTGGTTTCAATGGGCGACAGGGCTTGAGATGTCATTTCATCTCATTGTCGGGTAAAAGTGCCACAAAATTGGTAGCAACGTCTCCAAAATGACCTATACAGTGTTGACGGGGACGTTAAACCTCAAATCAAACAAAACAAACTCTATCTAAAATCAAGCAATCAGACATGTGGGGCAGCAGAGCTTTTCTAGTCAGAGCTTCCTTCTCCCGTAACCAGATCGAGGTTTTCGCCTGTCACAAAAACAATCTATTAGTCGACTTCAGCGCGAACAATGCTCACTGATCAGTCCGTGCGAATTGACAGGGCAGTTCATCTTCGGCGCAGGCTCTCCCTCGCTTGAACGCTACACCCAATTCTTGATACTCGAGGGTTTGACGCTTATGACCCACAAAGAGGGTTGACGCGTCGTTAAACACGAAATCATCATCATCATCATCATCATCTTGATACTCGAATATAAAAGTGTATTTTATGTCTACGTGAATTATCTGAAGTAACATGATTCTCAGAAAAAAAGACATCTTACCACCTGATTATTTTCTTTTTGTTTCGCAACGTTTGCCACCACAATCCCGCATTCAGCTGACTGTAACTGGTTTGAAATACTGGTTCAATTTACAACCCCGGTTAATGCCTTGGGGGAAAACAGGGCCAGGGCAGAAACGCTTTGATGTGCTCTTATCTATATGAACCTATTTGAAGTTGACTGACGTTGTGTGTGTGAGTGTGTGTGTGAATTCGGGTTAAACGTCGCTTTCATCAGTTTTCCAGTCATATCACGACGGTGTCTGGTTACGACAGGGAGCTCAATGCTCACTTTTATAGTGCTGCCTCACTGAAGTATCATGTCCAAGACACATTACATGATACCACACCTAGTCACATTATCCTGACACTGGGTCGACCAGTCCTAGCTCTACCCCGTAAATCGGATCACATGTGAGACGCCAAGTTCTGCAACGGAAGGTCAGGTGGTTTTTCTCCGGGTACTCCGGTTTTCGCCCACCTCTGATTAACGATCGGGTCGAGATGAGTGAAATAATCTTGAAAGGGCCGTAAAACCAAAACCAAACTCTACCCCGTAAATCTGAGTGCCAAGTGAGGAGCAGCTAGTACCATTTTTAACGACTTTGGTATGTCGCGGCCCGGGATCGAACCCGTGACCTCCCGTTCCCCGGAGCGGACACTCTACCAACTGAGCCAACGGGGCCGGTAGACTGACGTTGTTCGCGACCGGCTGTAGTTTTATTCCGATAATTAATCCATTGAGTACCAGAAACCCCTAAAGGGGTACTTGGCAAACAGTGCAGGCCCAGATCAGACGCCGCAGACCGCGGCGTCTGATCAGGGCCTCCACTGTTTGCTAAAAGTTTAGCCATTTTCCTAATTAATTTGAAGAAAACACAACCCGACACCCCTAAATTTTGAAATGAACTCCTGCTATATATAAGGAGGAAGATTCCATGTGGTACTAAAAGGGTTAATGACAATAAACTCATTCTTTAAACGTCACCATCAGCCCTACAAAAGGAATAGTAATGGTTCTAACATAAAGATAATAAAAGATAAAGAAGCTTTATTTAACGTTGCATATTTGAAACAAATAACATAAGCTCTGTAGAGCTTTTATTGCGACAAACAAAGTATCCTCTAACAAATACTTACCTGCCTTCATTTATCTTCCTAGGACTACCCCTGATAATGCGAGCGTCAGCCAAGGGAGCACCTAGTACCATTTTTCACGCCTTTGGTATGGCGCGGCCGGGGATCGAACCCGCGACCTCCCATTCCCGAAGCGGACGCTCTACCACTGAGCTACCGGGGCCGGTTGGGGTAACATAGAACCTTTGGAAAACAATATAAGCAAACCACAACGAAATCCCAATTGCATCAGAAAATATAACTGAAACCACTGATTGCATCAAAGGAGCAGTCTCTATAAGGCTGTTTTCATGGCCACAACCGATTTCCTTTAAACTTTGTAGCTTCAAATTGGTACATATTGACTGTCTAATGGTGAAAACTGGGTTTTGCTGTATACACTATTAAAGTGGGTGGGGTAATGTCAAGATCTTTGAAATAAGTTGAAAACTGTAAAGGTGTTGTGGTTTGTCGTAAAGTTGGGGAATAAAGATTACTGATATTTGGGTACAACTTACAAGCGCGTATAAACTCTTCTCTTGTTTGATATTTATAAGACTTTTTTTTATCACCGGCTGTTATGCCTAAAAGGGTATTAAGCGTACGACAAACATCGCCTCCAGTTATAATAGCATTTTTGTTGGTATACCCTTGATGGGGTGACATTACCCCAACCATTTTAATAGTGTATACAGCAAAAACCAGTGGACCAAAGAGTCTAAAAATTCACCATTAGACAGTCAATATGTACCAATTTGAAGCTACAAAGTTTAAAGGAAATCGGTTGTGGCCATGAAAATAGCCTTATAGAGACTGCTCCTTTATTAAAACAAATAATGTCATTATCTGCAATATCGGTTGTCTTTTGTAAATGTAAAACACCAGTCAAGAGAATTTATAATAAAAGTTTGAAATTGTACGCATCACGTGAACAAGTCCGTGAAATGAACACCCAACTAAACCTCACTTTAAATAGAGAAAACTTGGGTCTACAGGGTATACATTATTTTTTTTATTTCAGCTTCAAGACATAGGTTGTGGGTACTCGTTAGAGCACCCACAACTTATGTTTGCAATATAAATAAGAAAAATATAACGGATTTTCATAGGAAAAGTAGCCATTTTGGAGATGTACTATGCCGCACGGGTGTGTTATCGTGTTTGATTTGGGGCTTTACGCCCCCGTCACAACTGTATAGGTCGTTTTGGAGACGTTGCTTCCAATGGTGTGGGACTTTTACCCGAATTGAGATGAAATGACATCTCAAACCATGTCGCCCAATGAAACCAATAGGGTTTATAAGCATGGACGGTCCTACTCGCATCGCTTTGCCTGGGCAAGCTTAAATCCTCAAAGCTGTTTACCAGTACTAGTGTGCGGACGGTTTCAGCTCTGCGTGGAAGCATCATGGAGCCCAAATATTTCTTTAAGCCCCGATTGGCGGGGGCGAGAAACGATAATTTTACGGTGAAATATATACACTGCCTTCACTTCTATTTATAGTTTTGCGAACAGGTGACTATTATTTCCGAGCGAAAAGGGCTCTTGGGAACATGTGCGGCCAGCGAAGACTCGGATTAGCTTGTTAATCTGTGCAGTCTAATCAGTGGTTTTACTTTGCGCTATATGTGCGCAGGTTTTGTGGCATACAAACTGATTGGATCCTTCATTAACCCTTTTTGTACCAAATGGAATCTTCCTCCTTATATATAGCAGGAGTTCATTTCAAAATTTAGGGGTGACAGGTTATGTTTTCTTCAAAATCAATTTGGAAAATGGCTGAAGCTTTTGCAAACAGTGGAGGCCCTGATCAGACGCCGCGTTCTGCGGCGTCTGATCTGGGCCTGCATTGTTTGCCACGGTATCCGTTTAGGGGTTTCCAGTCTGAAATAGGTTAAACGCACATGTTGAAAAACTTATTTTTGCTTGGCGAGTCCAATGCCTTATAAAATTTGTTCAAAAATAAGTAATTGCGGTATACGTACTATATGTAACCAATACCGTCTTCTGGCCAAGTACAGGCAAGCTGCATAATAATTCGATTTATCATATGACGTCGTTGATAAGCAGTGGATAACGTCGTGTAATAAAAATCGTAAGTCCACACGTGTAATAACACTTTGGCGGGATTAAGTAACGTCATGACGACGTCCATGTCAACCATGCATGTTTGTGGGGAAAATGTCAAATTTAAAGGCGATAAATTCAAATTTAAAGTGACCATATGATAAACAGAATCTTACACTCGTGGTCATTTCGTGTAAGATCCTCTATTTATTTTCAGACCTGTTGAAGGGACAGAGGAAAGTGAAGGCTTATCGGCGGAAAATAAAAACAAGTCCGGCAAAACAGAAGCAACAGCTTACAATAAAAGCAGTGATGAGAAACAGAAATCGTTGCAGAGGAAAGCTAAAAGTAAAAACAAGAGAGTGTTAACAAAAATGGGTAAGAAGAAGGGTAAACCAAACAAAAAATTGAAAATAAGATTACCAAACGTTTCTCGGGTGGAAAGCGAAAATAAATCAAGACCGGAGTCGCAGATGTCAACGAACGCAATCGATAATGATGGCGGGTATGAAACTGTTCACACCGATATCTTAAATACCACAGGCAACGATAATCTTGCAGATAATAGTGAGTATGGTGTATGTGAGGACAAAACTGAAAATCACACAGAGGATAGGTCTCGTACAATTGCTGATTCAATTCAAGAGGACGGTGATACACGTACGAACGAATCCTATAAACGGGAACAAAAAACAAAGGACAATAGAACGAAAATTGAGATCGAAGACCATTCCAACTCAGATACAGATATTTACAAAACGGACAATAAAGATGGTGATAACAATTTCGATGGCACTGCAATAGATGGTAGTTGCAGTTCAGACACCGAACAAAACCAGAAGACAGCAAAACAAAATCTGCAGCATGAAAACAGTGACGTAAATGAAAAGAAAGAGTCGAAAGCCAATGAAGAAAACAAAGTGGAAAGTGACAGCAAATCTGATACCAGGGACAACAGAGCTTCCGAGAAAGACGAAAGACAGTCTACTATAATATTAACTAGGACAAACAGAAATACAAATGTAGGCAACTATAAAACAAAAGAAGTTTATGAAAAGAAACCAGGTGAAACTATGAAAACGAAAAAGAAACGACCGAAGACAGCCGATGTAGGTACTCAATGTGGACGCTCTCGAAAACATAATGGGGTAAGTATCTCATTAACCCATTTTGTACCAGATGGAATCTTCCTCCTCATATATAGCAGGTGTCCATTTCAAAATTTGGGGGTGACAGATTGTGTTAAATTTATCTGGAAAATGGCTGAAAATTTACAAACAGTGTAGGCTTTGATCAGACGCCGCTTTCTGTGGCGTCTGAACTGGGCCTGCCCTGTTAGCCAATTACCCGTTTTAGGGCTCCAGGTACGAAATGGGTTAAAGACCGTGGTAGATAAGGTTGATCGTTTTAGTTGCTAAATGTATACTTACAAAGGCAGCGAATCTAACATCGCATCCAGTGTTGCCATGGGGTTACGATCGAATGTGGTAAATTCAACACTTCACACATTTTTGACCATCTTTCTACTGATATCAGTAGTCTTAAGCGTAGGCTACACGAAAGAACATGTATACATACAACTCTTCTCAGCACTTAACAGTAAAGCTTGATATAAACAACTTTTGCATCTCCGCCCCCAGTGTTTGCTTTCCTTTATCATACATTTAGTATAAAATACATAGATTTTGAATATGCGATACGAACGTGACACTAATGCACGTATCACGCTTGCACGTGCTGCCATATCGCATGGCCTTTATCATACCCCAAAAATCCATATCACAACCCTTTATCGGACCCCCAAGCCTTTATCATACATCTGACGTCACCCTATTCGGAACACGCGGCGTTCTTCCTTTTGCGGCAGTTCGCATTTGTTGTTCAGGACGCCATTTGCAATTTGCAATATTTTCGTCTGTTCAAACAGTTTGGACGAGTCTTTGCTGACTTTAAAAGTCTCTTTTTTTTTGCAAACAGTGTGGACCCAGATCAGACTGCTCCTCTAGGAGCAGTCTGATCTGGGTCCACATTGTTTGCCTGTATGCAAAAATAGTTTTGAAAAGTTTGCTAAAAAAATCAGCAGACGACATAATAAATACAATTTATTTTGATCAATTTTTTTTAAAAGTGAAATGTATGATAAATAGATTATGATATGACAATTTTCATATCATACCCCATATGATAATCTCTATTTATCAAAATTATTTTCAGCATCACTTCAAGTAGAAACAAAGACAGACATACTACAGTCCTACATAATTGTGCGTCTAAGCCCTTCTCATCAGTTACGTATCATGCTTTATAATACAGTAAAATTCCTCTATTAAGACCACCAAAAATCGAGACTAATTCTGCTTTAAAAAGCATATTTAGATAGTTTCAGTTATTCTTTCTTTGTGGTTTCTGCAAACAGCGTCATCTCCTCAGATACCACCTTTGGGACTGTTCAAAAGTGGTCTTAAAGACCACTTTTGAACAGTCCCAAAGGTGGTCTTAATATAGGAATATTACTGTATATACATCAACTGACCATCACATTAAAATTAATACCCCTGTATTATGTTCTAAAGAGAGATAATTCTTTGGAAGCAATGACCACAACTGTTGAGTGTAAAAGAGTTTTTTGGGGGTCAGACTAGCTAGTTTCGGCCAATTAGGACTCATTGGTGACTCCCAAAGATTCTCAACATTCAGCTTTATATTTAGAAAAGTGTGGTTAAGAGGGTTAAAGATTATTTTCTTTAATTTTTGCCCAGAAACATTAAATTTTGATACTTGTTAGATAGAGCAGAATTAAGAAGAATGGGCACACCTTCAGGGGAGGCAACTCCCACGCCAATGGGGCTAACTCTTAAAGGAAAGAATTTGTTCCTATGAAGAAATTTTTTCCTTTAAGAGTAAATCCTTTTTTCTATGGGAATGAGCCTATAGAAAAGCGAACAGGAAGTCCCGAAAGTTGTCCCCCTTTGAAAAAATGGCGGAAAATGTGCTAGGTGTGCCAATTCCCCTTAAGGAAAATAAAATAATAATAAAAATCTGAAATATGATGGTTCTAGAGATGTGAAAGACGCCGTTGCAGCACGTGTGTGTTACCGTAATGCTATGGCATTCTTTTTGTTCTGTTACAGGATGATTATGATTCCGACGAGGATTGTATCAAATTACATGAAGCCCTCTATGGAAAAAGTAAGCATACAACCACAAAGTGTCATTAATTGTATTTTTATCGCCAAAAAAAAAAAAAAAAAAAAAAAAAAAAAAATGAACATTTTAGATGAAAAATTGTGATATGTTTCTTATTTCTGCTCAAAATATAGATTGTGGGTATTCGTTAGAACCGCCTCATATGGATTGTGGTCTCATCGAGGCGGTTGTAAAAAGTATCAACAATCCATATATTAGAGCAGAAATAAGAAAAAATTAAGCTTTACTCCTGTTTTTGTTTGTTTGATTTCAGGTTTAACGTCCCCGTCAACACTGTAAATGTCATTTTGGAGACGTTGCTTCCAATTTTGTGGGACTTTTACCCGACATTGAGATGAAATGACATCTCAAGCCCTGTCGCCCAATGAAACCAATAGGGTTTATTAGCATGGACGGTCCACCTCGCACCGCGGTTCCTGGACAGGCTTAGATCCTCTAAGCGGTTTACCAGTACTAGTGTGCGGGCCGGATTCAGCTCTGCGTGGAAGCATCATGCAGCCCATATATTTATTCAAGCCCCTATGGGCGGGGCCAAGCTTTACTCCTGTAAACCCCAGTATTACTATGAGTGAGTGAGTACTTGAGTTTTTCGCCCCACATACAGCTGAGGTCATACGGAGACGGGACCTCGGTTTAAAGACTCATTCGAAAGTCTGGAGAAGCTCGGGATCGATCCTGCGACCCCTGGTTTACATGGCAAGTAGCGTAACCACTGCACCACAGAGGCTTCTCCAGTATTACTGCCTGTTCAAATATACATATGGTAAAGTGCAACATATGGTAAGAGTCATGCTCAGACAGAAAGCCAGACAGGTAAAATAATGATAAAAATCTTAGCGATTACTTATCGATTACCGATCGCAATGACAGGACTGATAATCGATTATCTTTTCAGCTCCGATTAGCCAACCCTTTCAGACAGAGCTAGTGAGATCGCTATGTGCCCGTCGTCGTCCGTCCGCCAGTCAACAACTTTGATTCTTCAAATAACAACTCCTAAACCACTAAATCGATTCCAAAATAATTTCACATAAATGATTCTGTTGTAGCCCTGAACAAAACTGGTTCCGCTCGGCTGAACAAAATCGCCACTCGAGCTGAAAAACGACATCTCCTCCCAGGCCAATGGTCTGATTTCAAAATAATTCCACAGAAATATTCCTTGGGTGACCCTCTACCGAAATTGCTAAAATGGTTTCGCTCTGCCATCAAAGCTGAAAATTGAAAAAAAAAAATCTTTTAAACGACAGCCCCTCCTAGTCCAATGAGCCAATTTTAAAATAATTTTACGGAAATGTTCCTTTAGTGAGCCTCCTCCGAAATTGTTAAAATGGTTCTCTAGCCTCCTCCGAAATTGTTAAAATGGTTCTCTTCGACGCAGCAAAATGGCAGCCAGAGCTAAAAAAAAAAACAATCTTAAAACGACATTTTCTCCAGGACTAATTGCCCGATTTCAAAATAATTTCACAGAAATAAACCTAGGGTGACCTTCCAAAATTGTTAAAATGGTCCAGCTCGGCTGAACAAACTGACCACCAGACATAAAAATAGATAAAATCTCTCCTTGGCCAATGGCCCGATTTTAAAATACTTCCATAGAAATGTCCTTCTACCAAAATTGCTGCGCTCGGCTGAACAAAATTGCTGCCAGAGCAAAAAAAAAAAAAAGAAAAAGAAAAACGTATAAACGACATCTTCGATGCCAGTTGCCCGATATCAAAATAATTTAGCAGAAATTTTCCTTGGACCGTGATCCTCTGCTAAAATTGCTAAAATGGTTGTCAACCGCTGAACAAAATGGCAACCAAAGCTGAAAATAGAAAAAAAAGATTATTTAAACGACATCTCCTATTCAGTCAAATGCCACAATTCAAATAATTTCTCAGAAATGTTACTTGGGTGAGTTATTGAAATTGCTGAAACGGTTCCGCTATGCTGAACAAATGGCCACCAGAGCTTAAAGCAGAAAACCTTGAAATATGGACCGGGGCACAGCATTTCCTACAATTTACATGTGCGTCCAGCGAAGAATCGGATCAGCCTCAGCCTGCGCATCGATATAGTCAAACTAGAGACTTCTCTTGCTGCATGAAGGAGCATTTGGGCCTTTAGCTACCCTTAGAGCGCACAACGAAGACTCTGATCAGACTGCGCGGATGCGCAGGCTGATCTGAGTCTTCGTTGGGTGCACATGTCTTATTGTAAGTTTCTTACGAATACCCATAACATATGCTTTTGAGCAGCAATAAGTAAAAATGTTTACCTTGTGGACCCCAGAGTTTTCTACATGAAGTTGGGTTTACAAAGATTCTCATTTCACAAGCTTCCTGTGTGAGGTTAGAAGTGCGGGAATTTAGAATTGAAATAAAAAAATAATGCTTTTATAAGGGTATGTGATAATTGTTTCTAGAATGTAGGAAGTAAACAATTAAATATGTTGAAAAAGGAGATTTTTGTGATTGTATGTTTGAATTGAGGCAGCTTAGCGACCCGTCAACACTTTTTAGGTCATTTTGGAGACGTAACATCCAATTTTGTGGGACTTTTACCCGACACTGAGATGAAATGACATCCCAAGACTGCCGCCAAATGATTCATTGGACGGCCGAATTTGCCTGGGCTTTTTGTGGGGGAGGGTTTGGTTCAACGGCCCTTTCAACATAATTTCCCTCGTATCGAGCGGATCGTTAATCAGAGGTGGGTGAAAACTGGAGTATCCGGAGAAAACCCACCTGACCTTCAGTTGCCGAACTTGATTTCTCACATGTGACCCGAACCTGGCTCGAACCCACAGCGGTGAGAGACCTAATGATTAAGGGTCAGCGCTCTTATCCACTAGGCCACTGAGGATTAACGACGTTATCATAAAGCCTTTATTTTTCATTTCACAGAAACGGAAAAAGAAGCAGTCAGTAATTTATTAGCATCGAGAAGCATTGAACAAAGACTTGGCATGGTCCAGGCCTACAAGACGAGATATGGTCAGGTACATGTAAGAAAATACACGTATTAGCTTTTGGTAGGACCACACGTGTAATTACATATTAACATTACACCAACAGAAAAAACTGATGATCACTACCTCTTTTCCGAATCCCGTACCACCCTACTCGCTTTTTCCGATTCCCTAAACCCCACTTTATACAGAAAAAAACTGGGGTTTACGGGGGTATACATTATTTGTCTTATATCTGCTCCCAAGACATATAGGTTGTGGGTACTCTTTAGAACCGCTTCAATGAGGCGGTTCTTACAAGCACTCACAACCTATATTTGGAGTATAAATCACAAAAATATCACATTTTTCTTCAGAAAAGTAGTCACTTACACGCAGAGCGTAACGTCAGATTTTCTCGCTTGTTTGCGTTTGAAAAAAAGGGACATTTTTGGATGCTGATTGGTATATAAAAACCATATTATCTCCATATTGATTGGATCTACCGTACATTATGACGTCTCTTGGATGTTTCCAGGTCTCGACGCCCCGCGCCCCGGAAGCAACCAGCGACAGATCAAGTTACCGTATTAATAATGTGTGCTTACGTTCATTTTCTACTGAAATTCTTTGGAACATTTTCTTAGGGTTGGTAGGTCGGTAGATTTGATTCTGCAAAATTTAAAAAGTAGCCCGGATACTACAAGGCAGTATATGTAGAGTTTCACACACCGTTACAGTATTTAACCCATAATACTGAGATTATAAGAATCTAATATGGGGTTCTGTTGTAGATGAGCGTTTCCAACCCTCGGGATGACCGTGCTGAGCGGAACCGAGGAGTAGCCGAGGTTCCGCTCAGCACGGTCATCCCGAGGGTTGGAAACGCCCATCTACAACAGAATCCCATATTGGATTCTTTTTCTTGCACAACACCTCCGGTTAGTTTTGACAGTTCGCACATGTATATTGTTTACAAAATAAAAGTAGTGCGAAAGTAGTTCCGACAGTTGAATAGAATTGAAGCGCATTTATGTTAATTGCCTGGGTTGGAACACCAGGGTCAGAACATAAATGTCTATCCCAGGGTAAAATCACGGATTTCCTTGTCTGGTGTGCAAGAAAACAGCATCCTACAATTTGAACTAAACTATTTTTATCTATGACTGTCTGTTTGTTTGATTGATTTAAGGCTTAACGTTCCTGTCAGCACTGTAAAGGTCATTTTGGAGACGTTGCTTCTAATTTTGTGGGACTTTTACCCGACGGGGAGATGAAATGACACCTCAAGCCCTGTCGCTCAATGAAACCAATAGGGTTTATATGAATGGACGTTCGACTCGCACCGCTTTGCCTGGGCAGGCTTAGATCCTCTAAGCGGTTTACCATTACTCATGTGCAGGTCGGTTTCAGCTCTGTGTGGACCCATCATGTAGCCCATCTATTTCTTCAAGCCCCTATGGGCGGGGACCTTACCTACGAATGGGTGTATCCAGAAGATGCAGATGGAAAAGCAAAAAGTGCAGACCCAGATCTGACGCCGGGATCCTGGGAAAAACATGATCTGGATATGCACTTTCTGCGTAGGCCTGATCGTCCTATTCATATTTTTTTCACATCTCCAAAATGGCTACTTTTCTGATAAAAATCCGTGATATTATTCTTATTTATACTGCAAACACTTGTTGTGCGTGCTCGTTAGAACCGCCTCAATGAGGCGGTTATATTGAGTACCCACAACCTATGGTTTGGAGCAGAAATACGAAAAATAATTTGTAACCCGTAAACCCCAGTTTTCCCAATATAAAATGGGCTTGGATGGTGGTGGGTGGGGTGGTTTTCATTTCACGGACTAAGTCTCGTGATATGTTTAATGTGGACTTAGTCACGTGATATGTTTAATGTGGTCATGCTTTTTTCTTTTGAAGAAAAGAAACAAAACAAAACAAAACCAAAAAATAAATTGTCAAAACTGTTTAGTGTAGGGAGAAATCTGGTGGATGGGTACGCAATTCCAAGCAAACAACATTAAATTTTTCGCCAGACATTACAACGACATCCCTGACAGCAGATTACGATAAAACATCCGTGCGAAATAGTGCATTCTTTCAAATCTCCAATGTATATAATTTTCTGGTTTTGTTTCTTATTTTCACTCCAAACGTAGGGTGTGTTTGTTCGCTATAGCCGCTTTAATGCGGCGGTTCTAACGAGTACCCGGAGCAGAAATAAGAAAAATAATATTGTAAATCCATGTAAACCCCAGCTTTCTGGAAATATACTTATGTTTACAGGACTTCGCATTACGTGAACAAGTCCGTGAAATAAAGACCCCCCTAAACCCCACTTTATATAGAGAAACCTGGGGTTTACGGGGGTAAACATTATTTTCCTTATTTCTGCTCGAAGACATAGGTTGTGGGTACTCGTTAGAACCGCCTCAATGAGGCGGTTCTAACGAGCACCCACAATCTATGTTGAAAGCAGAAATAATAAAGATGTTATCATTTTTGCCTAATATTTATCCTCTTCTGACACCATGTTGGACGCCATTATTTCTTACGGACATGTTTTCCTAATGGATACCTAGTGATATTGTTTCCTGGAGAAGTAATTGTCATGTTTTACAGGGAAATGCAAGAACAATGGAACTACGATAACTGGTGGTCACTTTATATGAAATTGATGAAACTCACCAAAGGCTGCATGATTTCATATGTTTTATTTAAATCACTAGAGTCTAAGGCTGGCACGATTAATCGGATAACCGATTATACAATCGATAAATTCCTGAAAAATGATTATCATCACTGATTTGCGTGCAATCGATTATTTGATACCAAAAGTTGCGGCTAAAATAGCTGTATGAGTGGCAAACAGTGCAGACCAAGATGAGACGCCGCGTTCTGCGGCGTCTCATCTGGGTATACAATGTTTGTTCAGGCCTGTCTGTTCAAATACATATGGTAAAGTACAGTATATGGTAGGTGTCATGCTCAGACAGAAAGCCAGACAGGTAAAATTATGACCAAATCTTCAGTGATCAATAATCGATTATCAATCGCAATGAGGAATGATAATCGATTATCTTTTTAGCTCCGATTAGCCAGCCCTACTAGAGTCAGAGCCTATCTATATGCATATATCTCTATATGCATAACATGCGAAAAAGCAACCATGAGAAATGACCGCCGTCAAGGAAGGTTACTTGTGAAAAAAAAAATATTTAGTTCCCTTATTGGGGTGTCAGATTCGTTTTCTTTATTCTACAGGTATGATTAAAAATCCTGTACTTCCAGTGAACAATGTAGAATTGGATCAGACTCTACGTTTAGCGGCGTCTGATCTGGGTCTAAACTATTTGCCAGTTTTGGAACGCTATGCATATATGTTTTTGTTTGATTTGAGGTTTAACGTCCCCGTCAACACTGTAAAGGTCATTTTGGAGACGTTGCTTCCAATTTTGTGGGACTTTTACCCGACATTGAGATGAAATGACATCTCAAGCCCTGTCGTCCAATAAAACCAATAGGGTTTATTAGCATGGACGGTCCGCCTCGCAACGCGGTTCCTGGACAGGCTTAGATCCTCTAAGCGGTTTACCAGTACTAGTGTGCGGGCCGGATTCAGCTCTGCGTGGAAGCATCATGCAGCCCATATATTTCTTCAAGCCCCTATGGGCGGGGGCCATATGCATATATGTGTTAAGGCTCTGCATGCTGGGTAGTTTTCTGCAGACGACATTTCGAAATATTTTCTTTATTCTTTTTCGCAAAAAAAAAAAAAAAAAAAAAAAAAAGGAATTGACATTTCATGCAAATTGTCTCCTATGGAGACAATTTGCATGAGATGTCAAATCCTGTTTTCTGAGAAAAGTAAGAAAACTACCAACAATTTGTCGTCTGTTGAATTAGCCTAGTGAGTGGCAAAGATAAAGTCAAACGGATTCCAATGCTTGCAGGATATTCTCCAAGACGTTAGATCAGCATTTAAAGGCGACTTCAGAGATCTGTGCGTCGCCTTACTACAAGACCAGACCACACAAGATGCTGAACTTTTACATTATTCTGTGAAAGGGCTAGGAACGAACGAGGCGGCTTTGATACACATCCTGGCAACCAGGTCACTACAGGTATTTTTATCTTTGTCCTGCTGAATAAACTAATTAAGCCACACTCATTTTAAACTTTCAACCAATCAAATTACTGCATCTAATTTTTATTTCAAATGGGCACAGTGAATGACAAATTGTGTAAATCCTAATCAGATGGCCTCTGGTCTGGTGATCTGGATCTTTCCGATAAGCATAGATAGGGGCTGTCATGTTCAGCAGGATAAGGGTTTTAGTTATATATAGCCGCATTCCATATCTGTATCACCTTTGGGATCATGAAACACAGTGAGACCACTTGAACATTACGAAAACATGCCTATTCAAATACATGGTAAATTTTATCGCCAAAAACAACAATTTTCAGATGAAAAATTGATATATTTTTCTTATTTCTGCTCAAAATATAAATTGTGGGTACATGTTAGAACCGCCTCATCGAGGCGGTTCTAACAAGTACTCACAATCTATATTTTAGAACAGAAATAAGAAAAATAAGGTTTTTCCATGTAAACCCCAGTTTCTGTATATAAAAGTTGGGTTCATGGGGGTCAAAATTATATGGGCGTGTTTTCGTGATGAATGAAGACTAATTCTTCTTTAAAGTGCATATTTACTCGTAGAAGGGTGCAGTTATTCTTTCTTCGTGTTTTCTGAATACAATGTCCTCTTGTCAGGGACCACTTTCGAACAGTCCCAATGATGGTCTTAGTATCAGAATTTTACTTTATATTCAAGAAGTGGATAGTCAGAACCACCGAGGGCTTATCGGAACGACTTCATGTTAGCTTTTCGCGCTTTAAAATAAAAATATGATATGAGCCAGGGCACAGCATTTCATACAACTTAGATGTGCCCCCAGCGAAGAATCAGATCAGCCTGTGCATCCATATAGTCTTCTCTTGTTGCATGAAGGAGCATTGGGCCCTTAGCTATCATTAGAGCGCACAACGAAGACTCTGATCAGACTGCGCGTATGCTCAGGCTGATCTGAGTCTTCGCTGTGCGCACAGGTCATTTTGTATGTTGTAGGTTTTATCGTGCGCTGGCTCATATGTGTACTCATAATAATCGCCTCATCAAGGGATCTTGGAAGGATTCCTTTGAACACCTTGAGCAGTCAGTGCTCCTACTAGAAAACCAACGTACATTCAATCAATGTAGAATCCAATGATTGAGTACTGATCGTTTTCAAAAATAAAATTAAAAAAAAAAATAAAATAAAATAGAAGAAAAATAATATCCCTATGTTATTTTAAATATATTGATATATGTATCTGGATTTATCTTAAAAAAGCAACAAAAAAATGCGACTCATAAACAAGTTTGAATCACCCATGGTAAACGTGTTTGTTTGATTTGAGGTCCCCGTCAACACTGTAAAGGTCATTTTGGAGACATTGCTTCCAATTTAATTTGTGGGACTTTTACCCGACATTGAAACCAATGAAACCAATAGGGTTTATTAGCATGGACGGTCCGCCTCGCACCGCGGTTCCTGGACAGGCTTAGATCCTCTAAGCGATTTACCAGCACTAGTGTGCGGGCCGGATTCAGCTCTGCGTGGAAGCATCATGCAGCCCATATATTTCTTCAAGCCCCTATGGACGGGGGCCGCCCATGGTAAACGGTGTTCGAGTTTGCGCACTTGCGATCTGCAACCCAAATGTTTTCATGCGAACTGGAAATTAAAGTGGTAAGCAGACTGACTTAAAAACATGCTTCAAGCGGCTCATTAAACTCTGAGAAAAATGTTTCAGAGAATCAGAGCCCTCCCAACAGGAGCTTTGTTTTTTTCCTCGATTGTTTGTAAATAAATAAATTAATAAATAAGCGCGGTGGGGATTGGGGGATGTTTAAAAATATAGTATACATATACCTGCAATTTACGAAGGGGCATTAGGGCCAGGTAGACTTTTATTTCTTTTGATAGTTATCTCGAAATTTCGACTTAGTTACTCGAAATTTCGACTTACTATCGCGAAATTTCGACTTACTAACTCGAAATTTCGACTAACTATCTCGAAATTTCGACTTAAAAACTCGAAATTTCGACTTAGTAACTCGACATTTCGACTTACTATCTCGAAATTTCGACTTAATATCTCGAAATTTCGACTTAATAACTCGAAAATTCGACTTAGTATCGCGAAATTTCGACTTAGTAACTCGAAATTTCGACTTACTATCTCGAAATTTCGACTTAATAACTCGAAATTGCGACTTACTATCTCAAAATTTCGACTTAGTAACTCGAAATTTCGACTATCTCGAAATATCGACTTACTATCTCGAAATTTCGACATACTAACTCAAAATTTCGACATACTAACTCGAAACTGACTCTGTGATCTGCGATGTGCATTCAACTCTGAATAGGGATTAGCCATAACAGGAATCTTGTTATGGTCAACTGAGAGTTGAAAGAAGACCTCAGATCTCAGAACCAACTTTCCACAACTTCATTATCACGGTTTACATATGGAGTTTGGATATATTTCCATGTGTAGCGCCAGAAGTCATGCCTCATTTTGAGAAAGAATCATTTTCATTCGACCCAAAGTAACTACCTACAGATTAGAAGCCTCCGTGGTGCAGTGGTTACGCTACTCGCCTTGTAAACCAGGGATCGCAGGATCGATTCCGGGCTTCTCCAGACTTTCGGATGAGTCTTTAAAACCGCGGTCCCGTCTCTGTATGACCTTAGCTGTTTGTGGGACGTCAAACTCAAACACTCACTCACTCACTCACTACAGAAGCTTCTCGCCTACTTTTGTTCACGTGACTATCGCTGACCATCTACACCATTAAGGTACCGGTTATTTAATGAAGCTCTCTTCTGCGGCGTCCGATCAGGGTCTACACTGTTTGCGATTTCCATGTTCACCGGCCATGTTCTACATGGCGCACTGACGTCACAAGGAAAGACTATAGCGCTGCTATAAATAACTGGTACATGGATTTTGAAAATGGCGAGATCAATCATGAGAAGGCGCGAAGCTTCTGTAGTTAGTAACTTTTAGTCAACTGATAATTAATCGACCCAAGCGCGGCGTCTGATCAGGATCTACACGTTTTGCTTATAGTATAGGAATTTAAAGGATAAACGAAACATGTACAAATCCACACACGAAGACAATCGACCAACCAGTGCTGTCAGTGCTTTGATATATAAATGATTTTTACAGCACACGATGAGAAAGTTTGATACCGAAAAAAAAAACCTGTCAAATATGACTTTTAGCCCGCTTGTATATTACTGAAATGAGATTGAATTTATTTGTTTGATTTGAGGTTTAACGTTCCCGTCATCACTGTATAGGTCATCGTGAAGACGTTGCTTCCACTTTTGTGGGACTTTTACCCGACGTTGAGATGAAATGACTTCTCAAGCCCTGTCGCCTAATGTAACCAATAGGGTTTATAAGCATGGACTCGCACCGCTTTACCTGGGCAGGCTTAGATCCTCTAAGCGGTTTACCAGTACTCGTGTGCGGTCGGATTTCAGCTCTGCGTTGAGGCACCATGCAGCCCATCAATTTCTTCAAACCCCGATGGGCGGGGCCGTGAAACGGGATTGAATGCGCGACGTCCTGATGAGACAGAAAACCCTCTGTCTCTGGCATGATACAAATGTTTTGAGCCTCTAGTTTTATAGTTCTTGAGAAATATTTGATAAAATTAACATTGGTCATTTTAGAGAGAAAGAAGAATGAAAGAACATGTGAAAAAATACACCGAGAAAGGTCATTGGCGTTTATACAATACAAGTAAGCCGATAATGACAATAGTCTGTTCACCATGTTATCACATAATTTGTATAATCTGCTTGACGTAAACTTGTTTTCAAAGCGGAGGTATAATGAAACGGGGGTGTTTAACATTAACTGTGTGTATTGGACTTAATATCTCTTAATGACTAGTAAGTCGAAATTTCGAGATACTAAGTCGAAATTTCGAGTTATTAAGTCGAAATTTCGAGATAGTAAGTCGAAATTTCGAGTTACTAAGTCGAAATGTCGAGATACTAAGTCGAAATTTCGAGTTAATAAGTCGAAATTTCGAGTTATTAAGTCGAAATTTCAAGATAGTAAGTCGAAATTTCGAGTTATTAAGTCGAAATTTCGAGATACTAAGTCGAAATTTCGAGATAGTAAGTCGAAATTTCGAGTTATTTAGTCGTAATTTCGAGTGAATAAGTCGAAATTTCGAGTTATTAAGTCGAAATTTCTAGATAGTAAGTCGACATTTCGAGTAACTTAGTCGAAATTTCGAGATACTAAGTCGAAATGTCGAGTTAATAAGTCGAAGTTTCGAGTTAATAAGTCGAAATTTCGAGATAGTAAGTCGAAATTTCGAGTTACTTAGTCGAAATTTCGAGTTAATAAGTCGAAATTTCGAGTTACTAAGTAGTAATTTCGAGATACTAAGTCGAAATTTCGAGATACCTATCAAAAGAAAAAAGTATACCTGGCCCTAATGCTCTTTCGTAGCAATTCCGTGCGATTGTAAACTCGCAAAACATAAAAGTATCCACTTTTTTTGGTCAAAAATACCAACTATATTTGCTTGTTTACATGTGACTGTTACTGTGTGCAACCATCCTCTTTCCACGTGCAAAACCACCATGTGTATGACTGTGAAAGCGATCTCTCACGTCTCATCACGAAAACACGCTTGTATAATTTTGAACCCCATTTTGAACCCCATGCACTTTCGTATGGTAAAACTGGGATTTACAGGGGTAAACTATATTTTTCTTAATTGTGCTCAAAGAGCAGAAATAAGAAATAATATCACAATTTTTCTTCTTAAAATTTTCGTTTTCAGGCGATAAAGTTTACAATGTACAGTGTTTGTATAGGCGTGTTTTCGTAAGGTTGTGTTTGTGTTTGAGTTTTAAGTCCGACCAACAGCTAAGGTTTTATGGAGACGGGATCTCGATTTAACGGCTCATCCAAAAGTCTGGAGAAGCCCGGAATCGAACACACGACCCCTTGTTTGCAAAGCTTGTAGCTTAACCACTACGACACGGATTTGTTTGATTTGAGGTTTAAACTCCCCGTCAACACTGTATAGGTCATTTTAGAGACGTTGCTTCCAATTTTGTAGGACTTTTACCCGACATTGAGATGAAATGACATCTCAAGCCCTGTCGCCCAGTGAAACCAATAGTGTTTATAAGCAAGGGCGACCCGACTCGCACCGCTTTGCCTGAGCAGACTTGGACCCTCTAAGCGGTTTACCAGTACTCGTGTGCGGTCGATTTCAGCTTTGCGTGAAAGCATTATGCAGCCCATACATTTCTTCAAACCCCGATAGGCGGGGGCCATCCAATGTTGGCAAAACGTTAAGCGCAGTTAGTTTAGGCTTTGGTTGCCTAAAATGGACAATTCCGAAGTTGGCCGATCGTTTCCGACAGACTTGCAGTTGTAGAGTGGTAGGCCTCGTGTGACCAAGGCACGTCAAGATAGCTATATGACGTTGACGCGCCCTATCAACCGTCGTCACACGGAGGCGGTGCGGAATTTCCATGCATACAGTTACGCCCCCACCAGGTGGCCAAAAGTACCTCAGGGCTAACAGTTTTGTCTCTCATGAAGATACAAAATAGTTGTATATTAGAGCTTTTTCGTGCGCTGACTCATCTCATTACGATAACATACCCGTGCGACATAGTGCATTTTATCACATCTCCAAAATGGCTACTTTTCTGATGAAACTCCGTGATATTTTTCTTATTTAATCTGCAAACATAGGTTGTATGTGCTCGTTAGAACCGCCTCATTGAGGCGGTTCTAACGAGTACCCACAACCTATGTTTTGGAGTAGAAATAAGAAAAATAATGTTTGCCGCCTTAAACCCCAGTTTTCGCTGTATAAAGTGGGGTTTAAGGGGTGTTTATTTCACTGCTTGTTCATATGATGTGTATTTGTTCTTGTCATTCTGTTTCTTTACAAGGAGCTTAGTCACATAAAAGATCGTTATTTGCAACGTAAGTACAGATGTACTAGTTTATGATAGCTTCCACCTGGTCTGTGTTGCACACTTTTTGTTACTTTGACTCGAAGAAACGTTGGCATAAGGATAACCAATGTTAGTAAATGTTTACTTTTACACCCCCCCCCCCCCACCCCACACACACACACACACAACACCCATACACACACACACAACAGAATTGGAGTTTTTCTCATGTTCTTTATTTCTGCTGCATCGAGACGATTTAAATGATTAACAAAATGCATTGCTCAGTAAATACAGTGTAACCCACGTGCAAGGGTATTCTCTCTCATCCGGAATTAGTGTTCGAGAGCGATTAAATAAGCTTGAAGCTTCCATCGCAATCGAACTAAAATAAATTAGTATAGCAGTATAAACTAAACTAAGGGTATTCGATAAACGGTCTTGGTATTGTGGTTTATGTATTATCATGCCGCTTACACTATTCGCTTTTCATGTTCTTGAACAGGTTTTGAGGGTTACAGGGATTTTATTCCTTTGTACGCTTTTGTATGTTTTGTAGCTTGTGGTAATTTTATGTTGCTGGTTTAGAACTGGCACCACATAATCACGCTTGTCAGGTTGCATCTTGATAACAGGCTCACGCCAAACCCAGCTTTATATGATACAATAAGGAGTTTAAAGGGGTGCGTAATATGCTTGTTTCTGATTAGAAATAATAGATAGCGGGTACTGGTTAGAACCACCTCAGTGAGACGGTTCTAACGAACCATAACGAAAACACGCCTATATAATTTTGAACCCCACTTTTATATAGTAAAACTGGGGTTTCCTCGGGTATACCTTATTTTTCTTATTTCTGCTCTAAAATATAGACTGTGGGTACTCGTTAGAACCGCCTCGACGAGGCAGTTCTAACGAGTGCCCCAAATCTATATTTTGAGCAGAAATAAGAAAAAGATCACAAGTTTTCATCTTAAAATTTCCATTTTTTTTGGCGAAAAAGGGTGGCAATGTATTTGTATAGGCGTGTTTGCGTAATGATCCACAATCAACTATTTGGGTACAATTAAGGAAGGTATCGATAGCGCAGTGGTTAGCGCGTTCGACTCATGATCGAGAGGTTGTGCGTTCGAATCCGCCACCGGTATCGAGGTGTGTCCTTGGGCAAGACACGTAATGACACTGCCCCACTCCACCCAGGTGTAAATGGGTAGCAGTGGTGTAAAAGCCACTGCCTCTCTCTCTCGCGCGCGTGAAAACACCCGGAATGAGTGTTCGAGAGCGATTCAATAAGCTTAAAGCTTTCGTCGCAATCGAACTAAAATAAATTAGTATAAACTAAGGAAGGTATCACAAATTTTCATAAGAAAACTGTTAAAACAGTTTGTACCAGAAACCCCAAAAAGGGGAACCCTGGCAAACAGTGCATGCCCGGACGCGGCAACATTACGACACATTGGTGTAGTTTTCTGACGGGCTTTCATCCTGTTAGGTTTGAGACGTATAGCTTTGCTTTTGTATTGAGGATTTACGGCCCCATCAACACTATTTAGGTCCGACTCGCACCACTTTACATGCGCAGATATAGGCCCTCTAAGTGGTTAACCAGTAGTCCTGGAAGGTCGGTTTTAGCTCTGCGTGGAAGCATCCTGCAGCCCAATCTATTTCTTCTAGCCCCTACGGCCGGGGGTCCTTGAGACATGTGTAGCAGTAAATCGATATAATACGATACGATTCGATGCGATACGATATACTGTATTGAGAAAACTCCCGTCTCATACATGGCATCGAGCTGAATTACAATAGAAACATCAAGGCATGGCAATACATTTAAAACAGTGTATGAAGCATAGGCTAGTCGGATACACTGGGAATATTAAAATAACGTATTAGCGGCCTTACAATGCTAAAATATGCAGTGCAACACCAATTCTATGTTACAATGTTGGATCGCCTTTGATACAGCACTGCCCTAGCTACGTGTGCCCGTCTGCATGATAGGTAGATGGCTGCCCGGCCATTAATAGCCAGAATTTTCATGGTTGGTGACCTGATCACCATTGGTTGACGTAGGTGCAACGTATGTTATCGTTTTGTGGAATGGGGCTCAGGGAGTGAGCAGGACCTCACGATCCTCTTGTTTTCTTTCGGATTTACTGATTGGCAGACTTAAAAGATGGTTAAAGATGTCCTTTTTAAAAAAATATGGTCTCTCTTAGGAAAAATGGGACCAAATAATACTCAGGGCTTAGGGGAGTGAGCAGGACCTCATAATCCTCTTGTTTTCTTTCGGATTTACTGATTGGTAGACTTAAAAGATGGTTAAAGATGTCCTTTTTAAAAAAGTATCTTCTTTATTTGTATAGATGTCGGGCGAAAGTACTCTCTCTCTCTCTCTCTCTCTCTCTCTCTCTCTCTCTCTCTCTCTCTCTCTCTCTCTCTCTCTCTCTCTCTCTCTCTCTCTGCTGTTATAATGCAGTTCGGTATACATGTATATAGCTACACGGACAGTGTAGATCCAGATGAGATGGCCCATGAGGAACCATCACGTAAAGAACTAAACTGATTGCCATCGTATGAGTAATAAGTTTGATTAATGCCTAGGTTACATTTGGCTACGGTCGCCGTACGATTTATTTGTCTACGATTTTTCGTACGATTTTTAGAAATCGTAGGAGGCTGCCGGCTGCGATTTATGTGGTTACATTGTATACGGACAGCGTGCGATTGTTTGTATGGGTTTTCGGTGACAAGCTGGTTCAAAATCGTACGGGAACAGTACGGGCACCAAAAGGAGACCGTGCGGAAATCTTACCGACATCGTGCGGTCTCAGCAGCTCCGTACGGCAATCGCACGGAGCCCGTGCGGCGTCCGTACGGCGGCCGCACGGAGACAGTACGATGACATAACAATGTTCGTGTAGGTTTGAGCTCATTTTGTGAACCAAGCGTGTACAACTTCACGTTTCGTGTGTAGTCGATCATCAATATGCCGCCTAGCTACCCCCTCCAGCCATCAGGAGTCGTCGACATTGCCAGCACATCACCTATACACTCAGCGACGATGGCGCGGCAAACCTCTGGAACCAGAAAATTGTGTGACACTCTGAAGCTGATAAGAGTCGCCAGTGGCAAGGAACCTGTCAGTAATTGCTAGCCTCAGTCTGGCGGGCAAGCCTGGTGGACAGCCTGGTGCTTTGAGATTCTGGGAGTCAATCTGTCTAGCATTTCCCGGAACATGGGTGATTCGATTCTTAGGAAGGAATTCGTTTCACTGCCCGTTCCAAGGCGGTTCTTCTGTCGCGGTTTATTTTTTGCTATGGTTTGTCTTTGAGTGTGTGTATCGCTTATATATTTTGTTTTTGCGGTAAAGTAACCGTCCTTTTGGCTTTCCGCTATTGATGTTTCCATGAGGGTCTAGTTGTTTCATGTCTGTGCTTCTTTCCTTTCGGTGTCTCTGATGGGAGCTGCGGTGCTTCTTATAGAGGATCTTACATGAGTTCCCATGTATTATTGCATTTATTAAACGTGTTGAGGAAATGGGATAAATGCGAGTTTTTTCCGAGCATTTTATGCCTTTCCTCAACGAGTTTAATAAATTCAATAATACATGAGCTCGAAATGTCTGTTTATCACATGGCATTTAAAAACGCATTTCTTTGACGATTGTTTTACAAAAATGTCAATATTCGTGACGTTGTTAAGGACGTCATAAATGCAACGTAACGGGGCGTATCTAACTAATTTGCATATTTTAATCCACTAGTGGATCATATCGAATTTATTTTATGGCATTATTACACTCTTAGACGCGACGGCATATGATAAAATAATTACTCCAGGGTGTTTTTTGTTTTCAATGGTTTGTATTTGCATGGCCAGAGAAAAATTTACTCATTTGTAATGCAATAGCAAATGAATTTAAACTATTTTCACCTATTGCTTTTTTATGCGTTTATGTACATTTTTAGGCCACACGGGTCCAAAGATTATGTAATATTTGTTTTTTTCACCGATTGAAATAATTGCTATTAGCAGAAATCAAAATAAAAATGTATGCTTTCTCAGAAAACAAGTCTAGTTAAGCTAATGATATTCTGAACAACTGCTTCATTCCACCAGGAAAGCTCGCCTTAATAATTTTGACCCCCTTGAACCACACGTTTATATAGTAAAAATGGGTTTCCGGTAGTATACCTTATTTTTCTTATTTCTGCTGAAAATGAATGTTATGTTGTGTACAGAACCATTACGCAAACACTATGATTTTGACCCCCTTAAACCCTATTTTATATAGTTAACTGGGGTTTACAGGGGCTCATATTATGTTTCATATTTTTGCTCAAAATATAGATTGTAGGTACTCGTTAGAGCCGAGGCGGTTCTATCGAGAACCAACAACATATGTTTTGAGCAGAAATATTAAAATTATCAGGATTTTTACATGAACACTTTTAGTTTTGACGATAAAATTTTTCCCAAAATATTTGAATATGCGTGTTTTCTTAATGGTGCTCTTGTTCAGGTAGACTTTTCAAATGTTCATGTACTTTTGAAGTGTACGGCCGTTCGACTGATAATGATATTAAAGGGGATACAAGTGGGTCCTTCCAGACTTTGTGCCTTGTTCAGCTGAGTAAGGCCGACGAGGGCGGCTGTCCGACGGATGAATACCAGGCAGAAGAAGACGCCAGAAGATTGTGGAGGGTATGCCAAAAAGTTTATTACTTGTTCAAACCTATATTTGTTTTTATAAAACTATAATTTTATAAAAACAAATATAGGTTTGAACAAGTAATATTCGTTGTTCTTGCTGAATCGAAAGGAAGGCAATGGTCAGGAATCGACACAATTAACCCTTATCTTGCTGTTCACGACAACCCCTATCTTTGCACACAGTGTAGATCCAGATCAGATGGCTTCTGATCAGGATCTACACTGTTTGACATTCAGTTTATGAATTACTAGCAATACATTACATCAAGTAATTTGATTGGTTGATAGACAGAAATCGGTGTGGCTTAAATGAATACTCAGCAAGATAAGAGTTAACACACACCTCTCATCAGCGACACCCACTAACATGAAATAACTAGACAGTAATGGAAACATCAAAGGCGGAAAGCCCAAATGCTACCGATATTAAAGCGGATACAAGTGGGTCATTCCAGTCTGCAGAGATTGTGTAGATTATATTGTTTATAGAGGATCTTACCTGAGTGTTCATGTATTATTAAAATTATTAAAGGAGTTGAGTAAAGGGATAGAATGCGAAGCTGTGCCGAGCAATTTTTCCATTTTCTTTAACGGATTTAATAAATGTAATGAAACATGAGCACGAATGAAAGATGCTATTTACAATATGACATTTAAAATACATTTTATTCACGATTGTTAAACAAAAATGTCAATATTCCGCCATTTGTAAACGCAACATCGTTAAGTACGTCGTACATGTAACGTTACGGGGAATATCGAGCTAATTTGCATATTTAATCCACAAGTGGATTATCGGATTTATTACATAGAGTTTATTTGGCTGCTTTGATCGATTACGATGAAATAATTCACAAGTGTTCTAAGGCTTCCGAGTAAAAAAACGAGTGAGCGATAGCAATAATGTTGTTGTTTCTTTCCAATTCTCATTAACTTTCGCCATTACTGGAAGAAATCCCCTCAAAAATAATGACCGTTACACATGCATTCATGTCCTTTTGTAACGTTTTCGAGAAAGTGACGTTACAACATCTAACGTAAAGGAATCTACGAGTGACGTCATAAATTGGAAGCTTTTCATGACGTCACTCGGCACGCTTTTCCGCCCCGTGATTTGTTGCATAATAAAAAAACACAGTTCCTTCCCATTGCCTATACAGGCGCACTGTGTTAGAAATAGAGGATCTTTCATGAGTGTTCATGTATTATTGAATTTATTAAACGAGTTAAGGAAAATGTATAGAATGCGAGGCTTTGCCGAGCATTTTATCCCTTTTCCTCAACGAGTTTAATAAATTCAATAATACATGAGCACGAATGCAAGATTCTATTATCATATGACATTTAAAACGCATTTTATTCACGATTGTTTACAAAAATATCACTATTCCGCCATTAGTAACGCGACATCGTTAAGGACGTCGTACGTGTAATTTTACGGGACGTATCTAGCTAATTCACATATTTAATCCACTAGTGGATTATCGAAAATATTACATAGAGTTTATTACTCAGCCGATTCTAAATATGGGATTTATAAACCGAGGGAGGTTGAACATCCGATAAAGAAACGAGTGCGCTTGCGCACGAGTTTCTTTATTGGATGTTCAACCTCACGAGGTTTATAAATCCCATATTTAGAATGGGCTGAATCAATAAACTATATATTACATGCATTTGATAGAGCTGATGGATCATTTTGCATCTAATTCTGTTTACAGTTCACTTTTAACATACAGTCTATGCAAAAGGTAGTGGGCGCAGTGACACATAAGCTGACTGAAACAAAAACTGTATAGACGCCATCTTGAAAGCGGTTCCTATTGTAATGCATGAAGATGGAAGAAATAAAGTATTATAATGATAAAACAATTAAAAATGCGAGAGAACGGTCACCAAACGTACCCCTCATTCTGTAGTTATGTCCAGATAATCCGTATTCCAACCTTGCATCCTACTCGAACGTCACGCATTCTGAACGTTTGTTGATATCTTCTCAGACGCCATTGAGATGACGTTATGATTAACGTCGACGTGTCTGAACTTTCCCGCGTTTGAATAAAGCGATTTCATTGCAAAAGCAGAACCTTGTTTCTTGTGTCAAAAGTTGTTCCAGCCAGAAAGATTTATTTCCCCAGCTAAGAGGAAATATTTCTCCTTAGCTAAAAGGAAAATATCATGTTTTTGTCTGATAGAAATCATGGTATTTCTCTGTTATGCAGGTAATATATGTCGTTATTACACTCTCAGACGCGACGTCATATGATAATATTTAGTAGATATCCACGTGGAATGAGACATTGCTCCAAAACGTCTTCCTTTTCCATGTTTCCTTTTGAACTTTCTTAACCAGTTGGGCATCAGAGTGTCCTGCATAGGTTGATTTAAAAACACAATTCTCGCATCACGCAAACACGCCTATACATATTATTATATACCCAGAAAATGTCCCGTTTACTTTCTACAGAAGTTACCGGTCAATTTTTTTCCATACTGCCCGTAGTCAAGTTCATATTGCCCGTAGATAAGCAGTCACGTTCACAATAGAATTACTTTCAAATTTGTTCATTTCGATACTAAAACATCGGCAGCCATCTTGTCGTGCGTATCGACTGAAAGAACGTAAAACAAAACGAATATAGGTTCTGACAAAGTGCATAAACCTCATTTTATGCTGTCAAATATGACCTACCTGCAAACTGTTGAGATTTTCAATACTTTCTTAAGAAATCAGGAGTATTTTGTAAGAAATATAACCGACGCTTCGGAAAAAAATGGCGTCCTGTGTTGGGAAACGTCAATATTTTTAATGACGTCACATCCACCAACGTAAACGTCGTCTTCACTCTGGCGCCATTGGGCGTGGTTTTTCAGCGTGTAGGGAGACACTTAACGACCTTCATTATTTTCTATTTCAAACCACTTAAAGATGTATAATCTGATTTTACGTTCAGAAATTCATACCAAGCAATCCTGAATTCTAGCCGACATTTGAAATTTTGGGTATATAATAAAAAGGTTTTTGACTTTATATTGTGAAATATTCGGCACTCGTTCATGTGGCGAAGACGCACTCGCAAGCTCGTGCGTCCTTCGCCATATGAACTCGTGCCGAATATTTCACAATATAAAGTCAAAAACCTATACGTATAAAAATACATTGACAGTTTTATCGCCGAAAAAATGAAAATTTTAAGACGAAAAATTGTGATATGTTTCTTATTTATGCTCAAAATATAGATTGTGGGCACTCGTTAGAACCGCCTCGAGGAGGCGGTTCTAACGAGTACCCACAATTTATTATATACCCAGAAAATGTCCCGTTTACTTTCTACAGAAGTTACCGGTCAATATTTTTCCATATTGCCCGTAGTCAAGTTCATATTGCCCGTAGATAAGCAGTCACGTTCACAATAGTACTACTTTCAAATTTGTCCATTTCGATACTAAAAATCGGCAGCCATCTTGTCGTGCGTATCTACTGAAAGAGCGTAAAACAAAACGAATATAGGTTCTGACAAAGTGCATAAACAGCATTTTATGCTGTCAAATATGACCTACCTGCAATCTTTTTAGATTTTCAATACTTTCTTCCAAGTAATCAGGAGTATTTTGTAAGAAATATAACCGAAGCTTCGCAAAAAAAAAGCCGTCCCGTGTTGGGAAACGTCAATGTTTTTAATGACGCCACATCCACCAACGTTAACGTCGTCTTCACTTTGGCGCCATTGGGCGTGGTTTTCAACGTGTAGGGAGACACTTAACGACCTTCATTATTTTCAGTTTCAAACCACTTAAAGAAGTAAAATCTGATTTTACTTTCGGAAATTCATACCAGGCAATCCTGAATTCTAGCCGACATTTGGAATTTTGGGTATATAATAAAAAGGTTATTGACTTTATATTGTGAAATATTCGGCACTCGTTCATATGGCGAAGACGCAACCGCAAGCTCGTGCGTCCTTCGCCATATGAACTCGTGCCGAATATTTCACAATATAAAGTAAATAACCTATAATTATTATATACCCAGAAAATGTACCCGTTTACTTTCTACAGAAGTTACCGGTCAATATTTTTCCATATTGCCCGTAGTCAAGTTCATATTGCCCGTAGATAAGCAGTCACGTTCACAATAGAACTACTTTGAAATTTGTTCATTTCGATACTAAAAAGCGGCAGCCATCTTGTCGTGCGTATCGACTAAAGAATGTAAAACAAAACGAATATAGGTTCGGACAAAGTGCATAAACCGCATCTTATGCTGTCAAATATGACCTACCTCCAATCTGTTTAGATTTTCAATACTTTCTTCTAAGAAATCAGGAGTATTTTGAAAGAAATATAACCGACGCTTCGGAAAAAAAATGGCGTCCTGTGTTGGGAAACGTCAATGTTTTTAATGACGTCACATCCACCAACGTTAACGTCGTCTTCACTTTGGCGCCGTTGGGCGTGGTTTTTCAACGTGTAGGGAGACACTTAACGACCTTCATTATTTTTTATTTCAAGCCACATAAAATATAATATGATTTTACGTTCAGATTTCTATACCAGGCAATCTTGAATTCTATTAGACAGTCGAATGTTTGGGTATATAATAAAAAGGTTATTGATTTTATATTGTGAAATATTCGGCACTCGTTCATATGGCGAAGACGCACTCGCAAGCTCGTGCGTCCTTCGCCATATGAACTCGTGCCGAATATTTCACAATACAAAGTCAATAACCTATAAATATATTTTGGAGCAGAAATAAGAAAAATAAGGTATACCCCTGTAAACCCCAGTTTTTCTATATAAAAGTGGGGTTCGAGGGGGTCAAATTTATATAGGCGTGTTTTCGTGATGCGTGTGTCGATTCGATGGGACTACTTGTAATTTTTAGGCTGCCAGTACACAGTGGGTCGACTAGCTATTTTGACAGCTAATTTTTCAAATATCGTTTACTTTCGAGCTTTGACAATGATATATATGAAAAGTATAAATATGGTTTTATTCCAGAAAATGTCTAAAACTTGATTTGTACATTCAGTGTACGCACATCAGTGGTTTGAAAATGGCCATTTTTCAACCCTACCAGTACCATCAGGAAAAAGAACAATAAACATAGTTCACGTTCCTCGCGATCATTTTCATCACCTCCGGCGTAGACGCATCTGTCCACATGTAAATTTGTGCCCAAATCGGTGAATGACCATTTGTTGTGCCATTTTTTTTTTCTGTGTGACCGCTTCCGGTCTGAAAATCAAATGAAAATGTGTAGAAGACCGTTTTAAGCTCACCGTCACGTAGTGACGAGGTGAGCTTTTGGGAACAGTTTTTCTCCGTCCTCCGTCGTCCGCGCGTGCGTGCGTCCGTCCGTCCGTGCGTAAACGATTTCTTCAAACGACATCTCCTTCTAAACCACTTATCGGATTTTGACCAAACTTCATAGGAATAATCCTTAGGGGGTCCCTTTTAAAATTGTTCAAATGGTTCCGGTCCGTTGCACATCTAGGTCACAGGAGCCCAAAATAGATTTTTTTCACCGAAAAATTAAAAAATCTTCTTCTCTGAAACCACAAGGCCCAGGTCTTTGATATTTCGTATGAAGCTTCATCTAGTGGATTCCTACCAAGATTGTTGAAATTATAGTGCTGGGGCCAAAAATGCCCCCGCCCCGGGGCCCTTTGGTTTTACATGGGCTTATATAGGGAAAATCTTTAAAAATCTTCTTCTCTGAAACCGCAAGGTCAAGGTCATTGATATTTGGTATGAAGCTTCATCTAGTCGACCCCTACCAAGATTGTTCAAATTATAGTGCTGGGGCCAAAAATGCCCCCGCCCGTTGCCCTTTGGTTTTACATGGGCTTATATAGGAAAAATCTTTAAAAATCTTCTCTGAAACCGCAAGGCCCAGGTCTTCGATATTTGGTAAGAAGCTTCGTCTAGTTGACCTCTACCAAGATTGTTCGAATTATAGTGCTGGTGCAAAAAATGCCCCCGCCCCAGGGCCCTTTGGTTTTACATTGGCTTATATAGGAAAAATCTTTAAAAATCTTCTCTGAAACCGCAAGGCCCAGGTCTTCGATATTTGGTAAGAAGCTTCATCTAGTGGACCTCTACCAAGATTGTTCGAATTATAGTGCTGGTGCAAAAAATGCCCCCGCCCCAGGGCCCTTTGGTTTTACATAGGCTTATATAGGAAAAATCTTTAAAAAATCTTCTCTGCAACTGCAAGGCCCAGGTCTTTGCTATTTGGAATGAAGCTTCATCTAGTGGACCCCTACCAAGATTGTTCAAATTATAGTGCTGGGGCCAAAAATGCCCCCGCCCCGGGACCCTTTGGTTTTACATAGGCTTATATAGTGAAAATCTTAAAAAATCTTTTTCTCTGAAACTGCAAGGCCCAGGTCTTTGATATTTGGTATGAAGCCTCATCTTGGGGACCCCTACCAAGATTGTTCAAATTATAGCCCTGGGGCCAAAAATGCCCCCGCTCTCGGGCCCTTTGGTTTTACATAGACTTCTATAGGGAAAATCTTCTTCTCTGAATCCACAAGGCCTAGGTCTTTGATATTTGGTATGAAGCTTCATCTAGTGGACATCTGCAAAGATTGTTCAAATTATAGCCCTGAGACCAAAAATGGCCCCGCCTTGGGGCCCTTTGGTTTTACATAAACTCAAATAGGGAAAATCTTTAAAAGTTTTCTTCTGTGAAACCACAAGGCCTAGGTCTTTGATATTTGGTGTGAAATTTCATCTAGTGGACCTCTATCAAGATTGTTCAAATTATAGCCCTGGGGCCAAAAATGCCCCCGCCCAAAGACCCTTTGGTTTTACATAGACTTATATAGGGAAATCTTTAAAAATCTTCTTTTCTGAAACTTCAAGGCCCATGTCTTTGATATTTTGGTATGGAGCATCATCAATTGAACCTCTACCAAAATTGTTCAAATTATAGCCCTCTGGCCACAAATGCCCCCGCCCCAGGGCCCTTTGGTTTTACATAGACTTTTATAGAGATAATCTTTGAAAAATCTTCTTCTCTGAAACAGCGAGGCCCAGGTCTTTGATATTTGTTGTGAAGCTTCATCTAGTGGACCTCTATCAAGATTGTTTAAATGACAGCCCTGAGGCCAAAAATACCCCCGCCCCTGGGCCATTTGGTTTCACATAGGCTTTATAGGGAATATCTTTAAAAAACTTTGATATTTGGTGTGTAGCTTCATCTATTTGACCTTTTCCAAGATTGTTCAAATTATAGCCTTTGTTGATATTTGGTATGAACCTTCACCTTTTTAGACCTCTCTCAACATTATGCACATTATAGCCCTGGTGTCAATAATGGCCCTCCACGTGGCCCACTTATTACTCTATGGATCAGGTGAGCGATCCAGGGCCTTCATGGTCCTCTTGTTTATCTTTCCAAAATGGCAGTTTGAGTTAAATTTGTGAAGAACAACTTATAAAATTCCTCTCATGATTCTTCAAAATGTTGATTTCAAGTCTCGTGATGTCATACTACATCTCCTTAGAAGTAAGAACCACGCAGAACATGTTTACAATTAACATACTGTTGACACGTCAAATGACATTCATTTGTCACTCTTTACACGCTGCATATGTAAACTTTTAGTTTGTTGTGACGAAATCAGTGACGCCAAGAGAAACAGCCAACGAATTGAATCAAAGTCCGCAAATTACTGTTTTTTTTTAGCTCACCTGTCACGTAGTGACGAGGTGAGCTTTTGGGATCACTTTTTGTCCGTCGTGCGTCCGTCCTAAACTTTTTCTTCAAACGACATCTCCTCCTACACCAATGATCGGATTTTGACCAAACTTCACAGAAATCATCCTTAGGTGGTCCCCTTTTAAAGTTGTTCAAATTGTTCTGTACCGTTGCACATCTAGGTCACAGGAGCCAAAAATAGATTTTTTTCACCGAAAACTTCTCTGACACAACAAGGCCCAAGTCATCGAGTCGACCCCTACCAAGATTGCTCAAATTATAGTGTTGGGGCCAAAAATGCCCCCGCCCGGGTCCCTTTGGTTTTACATAGGATTATATAGGGACAATCTTTAAAACTCTTCTTCTCTGAAACCACAAGGCCCAGGTCTTTGATATTTGGTATGAAGCTTCATCTAATGGACCCCTACCAAGATTGTTCAAATCATAGTGCCGGGGACAAAAATGCCCCCGCCCCGAGGCCCTTTGGTTTTACATGGGCATATATGGGGAAAATCTTTAAAAATCTTCTTCTCTGAAACCGCAAGGCCCAAGTCTTTGATATTTGGTATGAAGCTTCATCTAGTGCACCCCTACCAGGATTGTTCAAATTATAGTGCTGGGGGCTAAAAATGCCCCCGCCCCGGGGCCCCTTTACATGGGC
Organism: Lucinisca nassula; assembly: GCA_963580285.1. Classification (NCBI taxonomy): domain Eukaryota; kingdom Metazoa; phylum Mollusca; class Bivalvia; order Lucinida; family Lucinidae; genus Lucinisca; species Lucinisca nassula. The sequence continues at coordinate 18,967,516 of OY757012.1, forward strand.
TTATATAGGCAAAATATTAAAAAAAAACTTCTTCTATGAAACCGCAAGGGCCAGGTCTTTGATATTTTGTTTGACGCAGCTTCATCTAGTGGACCCCTACCAAGATTGTTCAAATGATAGTGTTGGGGCTAAAATGCCACCGCCCCGGGGCATTTGGTTTTACATAGACTTATCTAGAGATAATCTTTGAAAACCTTCTTCTCTGAAACAGCAAGACCCAGGTCTTTGATATTTGGTGTGGACCTATATCAAGATTGTTTAAATTAAAACCCTGAGGCCGAAAAATGCCCCCGCCCCGGGGCCATTTGGTTTTACATAGGCTATGTAGAAAATATCTTAAAGACATCTTCTTCTCTGAAGCCACGAGGCCCAGGTCTTTGATATTTAGTGTGTATCTTCATCTAGTGGAACTTTGCAAAGATTATTCAAATTATAGCCTTTGTTAATATTTGGTATGAAGCTTCACCTTTTTAGACCTCCCCCAACAGTATGGACATTATAACCCTCGGGTCAATAATGTTCTCTCTCTCTCTCTCTCTCTCTCTCTCTCTCTCTCTCTCTCTCTCTCTCTCTCTCTCTGATAGATGAATTGATTAAAGTCTGGATACTTCTGTATTTATTCTGGTTGAAAAGTAGCATTCTCTCTTTAAGTCTTGTCTGCATATTGATACTTTTCTGGTTGATAACTGGCAGTCTAGCCTCTCCCTCTCTCTCTGTCTCTGACCGACTGACTGAATCAAAATCTGCATATTAATGGTTTTTTTTTCTGACTGAGAACTGAGTCGTCTCATCTCTCTCTCTCTATCTCTCTCTCTCTCTCTCTCTCTCTCTCTCTCTCTCTCTCTCTCTCTCTTGTAGGTCTAAAGCATATATGGTGTAGGTAAGTTATCGAGACGCGCATGCGCGAACTGCTCAACTTGAAGCAAAAGTAGCGCTCAGTTTAGATAAAACACCCTCGCTACAACCCCCCCAGCCGAATAGCGGACTCTTTATATGACATTGACTTGTATGCAAAAAAAAACTAGCCGCATCTGGAGTGGACCATTTTTTGTGCCATTTTTCCCAAGAATGGTATCAAAATACGGCGACGTCAAGAAACCGGGTGTTGCTTTTACTGAGGCATCTGTGTCGTCGTTTTTAATATCTCATGATCTCTGCCTTAATTTAGAGGCTTAAGAAAACACTGTTCTCAACAACCGTCATTGTTTTTTCACCACATCGCATCTCGGATCCGAATATTGAGGGCCCAAAGTCACCGGAAGTTCAAATGGTTTTCTTCGTTATTTTTTTCTGACAAAATATAGTCCGAAACGGCGGAAGCAGATTGCGATAAGAATCATAGCAACGACCCTTGGTGACGCCCTACTGAACTACAATCGTTATTTGGGAAACACTCTTAGTTACACCCATGGCCAATCCATACATTTTTCTAAGCGAGACGGACGATCGTTTCATAAATTTGATATGAAATGACAACGCGTGTAAGTCATGCAATTCTTACCTGCTTTTCAATGAAATACAGATTTCTCAGTGAAAGCGAAATCGATATTGTCAATGTTTCAGTGAAAATACGATTTTTATTTTCTTTGAATTCGTTGATCAAGCAAGTTCTCTGTTTTTTAACTCGAGATACAATTTGAAACCAATCGCCCCAATGAGTGCCTACAATTTAGACTTGTAGTTGAGAATATAGAGGATCTTACATGAGTGGTCATTGCATATGATATTGATGAAACGAGCCTTCGGGGAGTTTCATAAATATCATATGAAATGACCACGAGTGTAAGATTCTCTTTATCATATTACTTCTTTAAATTGGATTATATCGCCTTGTAATTTGACAGTTTTTTTGCTGGTGCAGCGTCGTGTCTGCGTAGTTGAAAAAGTTACGAAGTTGTACCGGTAACGATTCATCTTCTGACGATGTGTGCCCGTTAGGTGGGTGATATTTGTATATGGTAGGATGACGTCGCGCCGCCTCCCCAGACAATGGTAGCTTTAATCTATGGTTAATATTTGCGTTGTATTGAAAAATGAGAACTGTCTTTCCTGTTTTGTACCGCGTCCCCCGAGCTCTGTGTAGATAGAAATATACCCCTTTTTTTTCTTCCTTTTGTTCATGGAAAAAAAACAACATCAGGTAGAATGTATTTGTATAGAGGGTTTGTATGTGTTGACGGTTTGCCGTACAGAGGGGTTAACAAAATGGATTTTGATATGTGATGAAGAAGACATTATTAGATTTTAAAATAACAGGAAAAATCATAATTTGCCCACTAAATGGAAAGTTGATTCAGTGGAGCTGGAGGTTTTTGTGCTTTGTTTTGAGTTTATTATCATACATGGCTGATAATGCAATAACACTGGTTAGTATGAATTGCCAGGGACTTTCCAACAAGACTACCAGAGCTGTTACACTTAATTTTCTTAAAAATAAAAAATATTCAATTTATATGTTACAAGATACCCATTTTATTAATAGAGAAGAAAAATACATAAGAGCCCAGTGGGGTTATTTTAGTAATTTCTCAAGTCAGTCAAGAGGAGTGGCAATTCTCTTCAATAATAACTTTGAATTTAAAGTACATAAGATTGAGAAAGATAATGAAGGAAATAAACTCATTTTGGATATATCAATTAAAGATTCACATTTCTTATCAATTAATATTTATGGACCAAATAGAGACTCACCAGAATTTTATCTAAATATCTTGAAAGACATAGAAAAATATGACTACCCAGTTATACTTGCGGGAGACTTTAATTTAGTTCTTAAGCCAGAAAAAGATTTATATGACTACGTAAATGTAAATAACCCAAAGGCTCGAGAACAAGTTTTAAACTTAATGATCGAGTGTAATTTAATTGACGTCTGGAGAGAAATGAATATAGAAAAGAAACAATATACTTGGAGGAAAAAAAATACTAATAAAAAAGCAAGACTAGATTTCTTTTTAATCTCTGAATCTCTTTTTGTAGAAGTTCAAGAAACATATATATATACAGGTTACAAAACTGATCATTCTCTGATATTATTAAAATTTGACTTTGATAAGTTTAAAAAAGGCAGATCTTATTGGAAATTTAATAACTCGCTACTTAAGGACCAAGTTTATGTGAGAGAAATTAAAAATGTTATTTCTGAAATGAAAAATAGGTACGCTTCGGAGCATCAGATAAATAACCTAGATGTAAACGGAACTCCCATAGAAGATTTAATATTAAAAATAGATGATCAACTTTTTTATGATGTTTTATTAATGGAGATCCGTGGCAAAACAATTTCATATGCATCGTTTAAGAAAAAATCTAACGAAAATAAAGAATGTAAGCTGTTGGAAGAAATAGATACACTCGAAAAACAAGATATGAATAATGAAGATTTAATAGATAATAAGAAAAAAGAGTTGTTTGATCTTATAGACAGAAAAAAATGGAGTGGAAAATAATTAGATCTAGGCTAAAGGGATAGACGACGGTGAAAAAGTTACTAAATATTTTTGTAATCTTGAAAATAGGAATTTTGTTAGTAAATGTATGAACAAATTAATTAATGATAATGGCACCGTTTTAAAAGAACAGTCTGAAATACTTAATGAAACTATGTTATTTTATAAAAAATTATATTCGGCGAGATCTGTTAAGAATATCGACCTAACAGAGATGTTTAGAGAAATGTCTGTCCCTAAACTACAAGACACTGAAAAAATGCACTCGAAGGTTTAATAACGCACAATGAACTATTAAAATGTCTAAAAAATTATTCTAATAATACGAGCCCGGGCTTTGATGGCTTTACTTACGAATTTTTTAATTTTTTCTGGGCAGACTTGGGAGGCTTTATGTTAAGAGCAATTAACGCTAGTTTTATAAAAGGTGAACTTTCAGAAACTCTTAAACGTGGAGTTATTACGTGTATTCCAAAGGGTAATAAAGACAAGCAGCTTTTAAAAAACTGGAGACCAATTTCATTGCTGAATACTTCGTATAAGTTAGCATCAGCTTGTATAACTGAACGATTAAAAACAGTCTTACCAAACTTGATAAATGAAGATCAACAGGATTTATTTCTGGAAGGTTCATTGGAGAAAACATACGTTTACTTTATGATGTTATGAATTATACGGAAAAACAAGAAATACCAGGGATGCTCCTCTTGATTGACTTTGAAAAAGCCTTTGACTCTGTTTCCTGGGAATTTTTATTTAAAGTATTAGAATTCTTTAAATTTGGAAACTCCTTTATTAAATGGATTGATGTATTTTATAAGAATATTCAGTCTTGTGTTATTGTAAATGGTCATCTATCGGACTGGTTCTTTTTGGAACGTGGTTGTAGACAGGGCGACCCTTTGTCGCCATATCTGTTTATACTCTGTGCAGAAATACTGGCAATTCTTGTAAGAAGTAACAGTAATATAAAAGGTATAAGAATTGGGGAGTCGAATGTGATTATTTCCCAATATGCAGACGATACGCCCATCATACTTGATGGCTCAAAGAAATCTTTTAAAAACTGTTTAAAAGTGCTAAAATTCTATGCAGAAGCCTCCGGCCTTTGTATTAATATGGAAAAAACTAATGTTGTTTGGATTGGCTCCAAGAAAAATAGCAACGAAAAGTTTTGTGAAGAATATAACCTTTCATGGAATAATAGTGAATATACAATATTAGGAGTTACGTTTACACAAAACTTGGAAGAAATTGCTGAGAAAAATTTTGCTATTAAGATTGAAAAAATGAAAAGAATTTTAGCAAATTGGTCCAAAAGATTGTTAACACCAATAGGTAAAATAGTGATTATTAAAAGTTTAGCGTTATCCAAGATAAATCATTTAATTTTATCCTTACCTGACCCTCCCGAAAGGTTTATTAAGGAAATTCAAGATATGTTTTATAACTATCTTTGGGCAAACGGCCCAGATAAAATTAAACGTAAAGTAATAATACAGAATTATAATATGGGAGAATTAAGAATGATTGATTTAAATTCATTCATGAGGGCCTTAAAACTAACATGGCTGCGTAGAATCATTGTTAAATCTAGCAGTTATTATCGAATAGTTAAAGAATTATTTCCAACGATCGAACAGTGCATTAAATTTGGAAGCAGAATCTACGATCTGAGGAAGCATACAATAAATAATACATTTTGGAGAAACGTTCTGTTCAGTTATAAATTATTTTTAGAAAAAGTTAAACCTGTAAACTGGTCAGAATTTTTAAAAATGCCAATCTGGTGTAACGATTGTATAAAGGTCGGAGGCTCATCTGTATTATATTTAACATGGGTTAATCGAGGAATTCTATTTGTCAACGACTTAGTTGATAAAAATGGAGATCTTATCTCATATGAGATGTTTCAGAGATTATATCAGATAAGGGGTAACTTTTTGGAATTTGAAGGATTAAGAGCAAGTATAAGAGATTTCTTATATACATGTCGATTTCCACATCTGCCTATTCAAACAGACTCACCATTTATGCCTTTAACAATAATATATATAATAAAGGATACAAAAGGTTGTAGAACTATATATGATAAACTTATAAGCAGCGCAAATACCCCAGCTTACGTTGCTAAATGGCAAAACGACCTTAATCTGCCGCCCGATTTTGATTGGGAAAGTATTTTTGGGCTTCCTTTTAAGGTAACAGAAGATACAGGACTGAGATGGTTTCAATACAGAATTAATCACAGGATCTTAGGAACTAATTACCTGTTATCGAAAATGAATTTAAAAGATAATGACAGATGTAGTTTTTGCAAGAACCATCGCGAAACAATAAAACATCTCTTCTGGGAATGCGATATTTTTAAGAAGTTTTTGGAAGATTTTCAATCTTTATTACAGCAGAAATGTGGAATACAAACATTGTTTTCAGAGATAGACATAAATCTGGGAAATATGAGGTTCGACAGTGTCTTAAATAACTTAATTTTATGGGGAAAACAATTCATTTATAGAACGAAAAGTGAAGAGAAAACTCCCTCATTAATATCTTTTAAAAGAATGATTTTTAGTCATTATAAAACGGAGAAATATAGATCTGTTAAAAATCAAACACAAGTAAAATTTGAAAAAAAAATGGCGCAGATATCTAAACATGATTAGTGGCTAATATATATATATGTGTATATGTGTGTATCTATATATATGCATATGTGTATATATATGTATATATGTATGTGTGTGTATATGTAGTGTTTATGCATGCATGTATGTATTCCTCACTTGGCGGCCATGTTAATGTAAATGCTGTTATATATTCCTCGTTGCGATGACGTGTCCATTTTGATATGGTAAAAGCTGTACTATTTTTCCTATCTTTGACTGGAGAGTGGGTTGTGGTTACTTGTTTGACCGCTTCTTTGAGGCGGTTCTAACGGGTACCTACGGCCTTTAAGTCTGGACAGGGTTGGGAGGAATAATGTTCATCCCGGCAGACCTTTTTCTCTAAATAGGGCGGGATTTGAAGGGGTGGTCATATAATGAATTTGTGACACGATGCACTGCCTTATTCTGGATGTTTTTGGAAAGAGGAAATCTGTGTGGCTCTGTTAACCGTGCAACCCCTTTATATAGAACTGCTAAAACCTGTCCACCTACTGATGAAGTAGCATTACCTGTCCTTTTTGTACATGTAGTCTTTTTATTTGTTTGTTTCTTTTTTGTTTGTTGAAATTTTTCGGTGTTAGACGTACATATAAATTTACATTGGTGGGATATACCAGAGACAATTTTTGAAACATGTCATACATTGACAGTAGCTATGACTACACACTTCATGCCTGTTTCATTTTTAACGGCGTTTCCCTCTGAATAGTTTGTAATATGTGTAGCCGGTTCTTTGGCATATTAGTGTAAATACATCACGGAAGCATGTCTGTATAATACTGACTCACTTGAACACCACTTTATATAATAATATTGGAGCACTTATTACTATGATTAATTTTTTAATTTCCGCACGTGGACCAGGACCGTGGGTGCTTGCTGGAGCCGCTTTACCGAGGTTGTTCCAGCGAGTACCCGCGGTTTGTGTGTGTATGTGTTTTTATCAATATTAGGAATTTTGGGGGTAAGATTCTCAGTGTGTTTGAATAGGTGTTTCCGTGATGACATTGGACAAAACAGGAATTACTACATCTGTTTATAAAAAGAAGAATTATATAGACTTACTCACATGTCTATACACATATATATGAGTATATTTATGCATACTTTTATGTGTGTGTGTGTACTTGTTTATGTGTGTGTAGGAGCATGTGCATACTCGGGCAACATTTGATATATACTGACTTTTATTCTTTCCACCTGGCTTGCAATAAAGTCGAACTTCGATGGTTGTAACAAGGGTAGTTTAAGTCAGTGAAGATCACCATTAGTGTTAAACCAGAAAGCACAATGGAGATAATTTAGGGATACCCTTTCAGTATTTTGTAATACAAATGTTTTTTTTTGTGTGTGTGTTTGTTGGAGCCGCCTCAACGAGTCGATTATAATGAGCGCGCACAGCAAACACTTGCAAAATAAAAGAAGATCTCACTGACCTATCCCTCATTATCTTAAAAATAATACGACTTTTTCATGGTAAACGAGTCATCGAAGTTCGTTCCATCTATGTTTTACGATAGTTATATCTCACATGTAATTCGGGTATATTATAGACTCTAATACTGGTCGCTGATATAGCTTATGGCACAATTTAGTGATATAGTGAAAAATCAATTGGTATAAGAACGCGACCCGAAGAGCCGCCTTGTAATTCAGTTTAATGACGTCCTTTATTGTTATTTTGACGTTGACTGGCGTAACGTAGATTCCTTGTATCAGATACGTTATGAAAACAGGTAAAGGCATAAAATATATAGAGGATCTTGCATGATTGTTCATGTGTTGTATGGTTTATTAGGCGAGTTGAGGAAAAGTGATAAAAATGCACGGCTTTGCCGAGCATTTTGCCTCTTTTCCGCAACGAGTTTGGTGGATTAGGTGGTACATGAGCATGAATACAAGATTCTATTTATCATATGACATTTAAAACGCATTTAATTTACGATTTGTACGAAATGTTAATGTTCCGCCGTTGGAAGACGCGACTTCGTTTAAGATGGCATGCGTGTAATGTTACGGAGCGTAACTATCTAATTTGCATATCTAATCGAATTATGGATTATCAAATTTATTACATGGTGCTATTACATTTTCAGACGTGGCATCATGTGATAAAGTTAGTTATATTGGGGGGATCCCTTTAAACAATGGCGGAAGATAGAAATTGAAGGAATCACTATTTTTTCGTCGACTGTATTGGAATCGAAATAGATTTGCTCTAGTGCCGTGGTTTATTGATTGATATATGGCTCCCTGTCGGACAGTTATGGGTAAACAAAACACTCGCACTACGCGCTCGTGATTGGATCTACTTTCCAGCTGACCTTCAGGCAGTAGTATGTCACTCAATGAATCACTGACAGACCTAATCTATTTCTTAAATATGGATCGAAATGGACCATAACTGCTAGTTCTATGTTTGAACTTTATAATGATTGTATTATGTCCCAAATGTTGTTAATATGTACGTATATAATCGAAATAAAAAATTACAAAAAGTTAAAAAAAAAAAAATTTGACAGTTTTTTTTCTACGAAAAATGTATTGTTGACATGGACGACGTCTTGACGTTACTTAATCCCGCCAAAGTGTTAATACACGTGTGGTCATACGATTTTATTATTCAAGAAATGAAATTTATTTTTCTGTAGTTCATTGAAGTATGAACGCAGTGGGTCGCGTGCAAAGTAAATGAACCCCAAAGGGGTTCATGTAAACTTTGCTAGTGACCCACTGTCGTTCATACTTTCATAAAAAGCAGGAAAATTAAGTTTATTTTTTATATTTACATAATTTGCCCCTCATCACTGAACTAAAAAAATGCTTGTAGGGCAAACTTTTAAAGCTGAAAAACATTTACACGCTGTTTTTCTACAAAGAGCGGAGCAGCGTTGACGTCATCAACGCCGGTAGAGAACAATGGTTTAGAATGACAACACTTAACGTCACCGAAAGTCATGTGATTCGATGCGTTCATGGAAGTATAAACGCAATTGTTTGCTATAGGTTTACATTAGACTTTACACTGGAAATGTAAATATACGAAGTTATCCAATGCTTATCAAAGACGTCATATGATAAATAGAGGATCTTACACGATTGGTCATTTCACATGATATTTATGAAACGAGCCTTCGGCGAGTTCCATAAATATCATATAAAATGACCACGAGCGTAAGATTCTCTTCATCATATGACTTCTTTAAATTGGATTTTATCGCCTTGTAATTTGACAACTTTTCTACGACAAATGCATTGTTGACATGGTCGTCGTCATGGCGCTACTTAATCGTCATACGATTTTTATTACACGACGTTATCCACTGCTTATCAAAGACGTCATATGGGCCCCGTCAAGCGATTTTGGTACTTATTGCCTATGCGAGCAGCGAAGGTTCAGGCGAGCCTGCGCATCCGCGCAGTCTCGCCAGAACCTTCGCTGCTCGCTCATACAAGCAGTGAATCAAGAGGAACCTTCAAACAGAAAGCCATATCCCTGGCCCCTCTGAATGGCTGGGCATGCGCAGTTAAAATTTGTCATGACGGAATGCTCGAAGACACAAATTCGCTTGGCGGGGCTCATATGATAAAACGAAATATAAAACATTTTTCAGAAAAATGCTATCTTTATAGCTGTAAAATCAAATAAGCGGATTCTTTAATCACACTGATCAAACTTAGCTGCAATTAGGGGGAAAAAAAAAACATAAAAAACCAAAACGATTATATTTCATGTAACAAGTGTTATGAGGTCTCTCACCGCCGTGGGTTCGAGCCTCGCTCGGGTCACGTGTGAGACGCCAAGTTCTGCAACGGAAGGTCAGGTGGTTTTTCTCCGGGTACTCCGGTTTTCGCCCACCTATGATTAACGATCGGCTCGATATGAGTGAAATAATCTTGAAAGGGCCGTAAAACCCAAACCAAAAAAAACAAAAAAAAAAAAAAAAAAAAAAAAACCAAGTGTTATGAAGCGTATATATTTGAATGATTGCTACTTTATAAGGACAAAAATGGGGCTCACGGGGTATACACAGGGATATACAATATTTTCCTCACATCTCTTCCGAGATATAGATTGTGGGTACTCGTAAGAACGGCCTCACTTTGAAGCATTAATAAGAAAATTATCACGAATTTTCAAGGAAAAAATAACCGTTTCCGGGACAAACTGGACTATGTGTTATAATCATTATGTTTACGGTCTTGAAAGAGTGAGTGTTCGAGTTTTACGACCCACCAACAGCTTATGTCATACAGAGACGGGACCTCGGTTTAAAGACTAATCCAAAAGTCTGGATAATCCCGGGATCGATCCTGCGATCCCTGGTTTACATGTCGAGTAGAGTAACCACTACACCACGGAGGCTTCCACGGCCTTGACATTAGGAAAACATGTCCGTGTGAAAAAATTGAATCCAACATGGTGTCAGAAGTGACAAATTGTAGGTAAAAATTGTTAACATCTTTCTTATTTCTGCTTTCAACATAGATTGTGGGTACTTGTAAGAACCGCCTCAATGAGGCGGTTCTAACGAGTATTCACAATCTATGTTTTTGAGCAAAAATAAGACAGATAATGTATACCCCGTAAACCCCACTTTTCTCTATATAAAGTGGGGTATAGGGGGTTTTCATTTCACGGACTTGTTCACGTGATGAAATAAACATTGAAATTATCTTTCATTGGTTTGGATAACTCACCCATGGAACATACTGAATTTTGTATTGGCTTCAAAATGACTTCTGTCTTTTTTTTTAAAGTGTGATGTCCTTTTTTTCCAACAAGAAAACACGCTCATATAATTGTGATTTTCCTTTATATAAAATGTGTTTTAAATGTTTAAAACTTGTTCCTTTATTTCAACGGATTGCTAAATACAGAACCACAAGTGCATAAAATACAGTAAACAGGCGGCCCCCAATCATAGGGGGTTGAAGAAATATATGGGCTGCATGCTTCCACGCAGAGCTGAATCCGGCCCGCACACTAGTACTGGTAAACCGCTTAGAGGATCTAAGCCTCTCCAGGAACCGCGGTGCGAGGTGGACCGTCCAAGCTAATAAACCCTATTGGTTTCATTGGGCGACAGGGCTTGAGATGTCATTTCATCTCAATGCCGGGTAAAAGTCCCACAAAATTGGAAGCAACGTCTCCAAAATGACCTTTACAGTGTTGACGGGGACGTTAAACCTCAAATCAAACAAACAAATCAAATAAACAGTAAACAGGATCTGGTTTTTTAAGTTCATTTTCCAGTGAAGCATAAAATCAGGCACCTACAAAGTACAGTCGAACTTCAATGGCTCGAACACCTTTGGGACCATGAAAATCTGTTCGAGACAGGGGTAGTTCGAGCCATTGAGGGTTACTGCCAGGAGGCATAACGGGGTTAATTTTGGGACATTTTTCGGTGTTCTATAATAAAAATGTATGCTGTGTGTACTCATTAGAATCGCCTCATCGAGGCAATTCTAATGAGTGCACACAGCATACATTTACAAGAGGATAGGAGAACTTTTCCTTAATTACCCTTACTTTTTCTTATGTGGAGAAATTCCCTCGGGACACAAGAACGGGTTCAACTCAGCCATGGTAAACGAGCCATCGATGTTCGAGCCATCGAAGATAAATAGAATTTAGTTTATCATATGACGTCGTCGATAAGCAGTTGATAATGTCGTGTAATAAAAATCGTATGACCACTTGTCTAATAACATTTTGGTGGGATAAAGTAACGTTATGACGACGTCCATGTTAACCATACATTTTTTGTGGTTGAATTGTCAAGTTTAAAGGCGATAAAATCCAATATAAAGTGGTCATATGATAAACAGAATCTTACACTCGTGGTCATTTCATATGAAATTTATGAAACTCGCCAAAGGCTCGTTTCATTAATTTCATATGCAATGAGCACTCGTGTAAGATGCTCTATTTATCACATAACGTCGCTGTTATTTAAGAAATAATCTCCACTTACCGTGTGTTATCGTGATTAACACACGGTGTTGGAGGGCAGATTGCGAAATATTAATTCACGACGGCGAAGCCTTAGTGAATTAATATTCGCATCTGCCCGACAACACCGTGTGTTAATCACGATAACACACCGGGTGCGTGGAAATTATTTCGATTCTAACATGATGCTAAACTGAAATACAGTAGTAACAAAGCGTTATCTTGGGGACTATTTTGCAGCGGATGTCGACAGAAGGAAATGTTTACATGCAACGTCACGATGACGCCAAATTGCACGCACCACGTTGACGACGTGAATTATCGCATATTTGCAAACGCTGACGTTTCCACTGGGTTCAATGGGAAAAACGTTAACGTCATGTTAGAATTAAGGATAACGTCAGGTTATAAAAATCACATTACCACACGTGTAATAACACATGGTTACTAGCGCGTAACGTCATGATTCCGTCCATGACAACCATATAGTTTCTACCCATTACGAAAACATTCCTATACCAATACATTGAACCTTTATCGCCGAAAAAATGAAAATTTTAAGATGAAAAATTGTGATATTTTTCTAATTCCTGCTCAAAATATAGATTCTGGGTATTCGTTAGAACCGCCTCATCGAGGCGGTTCTAATAGTACCAACAATCTATATTTTAGAATGAGGCGGTTCTAACGAGTACCCACTATCTATATTTCAGAGCAGAATTAACAAAAATAAGGTTTACCCCTGTTAAAACCACAGTTTCACTATATTAAAGTGGGGTTCAAGGGGATCAAAATTATATAGGCGTGTTTCCGTCTGCCATAAAATCCGATTTTAAACCATTATATGATGAACAGAATCTTACACTCACGGTCATTTCATATGAACTTTATGAAAATCGCCGAAGGCTCGTTTCATATGAATGACCACTTGTGTAAGATCTCCTGTGTACTCCTTGTGTTGATGTGTTAACATGAATATGCTGGGTTTCTTGGATTTTTTTTTCAGCCAGGCGAACGTCCAACGCAGGATAATGAAGATGTTTTAATAGAAATTCTCACTTCATTTAACAAAGAACAGTTCGCGTCTGTGTGCCACATATACGAAAAGGTAAAGTGACATTGTAAAAGTTCTCATTCATTGAGCCCTTTTCAGTATTATAATTCTTGTTTTGAAAAAAAAAAAAAAACAAAAAAAAAAAAACAGTTCCATTCCTGTATACGCTTAAGGGCGTAAGCATTGTTGCACAGTTTGATAACTCATCCGTGTGACCCAGTGCATTCTGTTTTATCTCAGAAACGGTTATTTTGCCTGATGAAAATTTGTGATTACCTCTAACATAGATTGTTAGTGTTCGATTGAACCGCCTGATCTCATTGAGGTGGGGTCTAACGAATACCAGCAACCTACGTCTTGATGGGATAAATACGAAACAAATTATACCCTGGATGTCCATAGTGGGCTTTGCAGGGGTGTTCATTACACGAACTGGGCCCCGTCAAGCGATTTTGGTACTTATCGCCTAGGCGAACAGCGACGGTTCAGGCGAGCCTGCGCATCCGCACAGTCTCGCCAGAACCTTCGCTGCTCGCTCATACACGCAGTGAATCAAGAGGAACCTTCAGACAGAAAGCCAAATCCTTTGCTCATCTGAATGGCTGGGCATGCGCAGTTAAAATTTGTCATGACGGAATGCTCGAAGACACAAATTCGCTTGGCTGGGCTCAACTTGTAAACATTATGAAACTTACTAAATGTCCCTATAAAAGCAAGCCTTTCTATTTTAATGCTGTTTAAGTTCATCAAGTTGTTTTAATGTATTCCAGATTGAAACTAACACTACGTCTATTAAAGCTAAAATAGGATGATTATATAATAATAATAATAATAATAATAATAATAATAATAATAATAATAATAGACCTTGTTTATAGAGGGTAACACATTGAGTACAAATACTGATCTTCCATGTGGCCCTCTTTTCCTGGGTAGCGACCAGTACTAAGCAATGTGGATAAAATCTCATGCTCAAGGAAACAACACTTGGCGCTTGCGGGGATCGAACCGGCTACCTCTCGATCTCAAATCCGATGCTTTACCACTGCACCACAGCGCTCGACCGTACTTATGTACGAGTAATAGGCTTTCGCAGTGTCGCTCCTTCCCAAACAGAAACAGTCTTCATGCGGACTGAGCAAATTATTTGTCTAAATAGCGACGGACGTAAGTGTGAGGATTGAGGCCGCGTAAAATCGATTTAAGCTCCCCAGTGGAATTCTAAGGCGGTTCTTCTGTCGCGGATTATTTTTGTTATGGTTTGAATTTGAGTGTGTGTATCGCTTGTATTTTTCCTTTGTTTTGGGTAGCCAAATGGCCATTTAGTGGAACAGTAACTGTCCTTTCGGCTTTCCGCTAGTGATGTTTCCATGGAGGTCTAGTTATTTCATGTCTGTGTTTCTTTCCCTTTGGTGTTTCTGATGGGAGCTGTGGGTTAGTTCTATCGATTCTGATCATTGTCTTCACTTCTATTTTCGGTAATGTTCGCCCTGGAAGACTAAGGTAACACTGCATCCCATTTGCATGTACAGTGAAATTCTGCTATTAAGACCACCTGAAATTAAGACCAATTCTCCATTAAAAAGCTTATTTAGAATGTTGCAGTTATTCTTTCTTTGTGTTCTCTGCACGAAATGTCCTCTCATCAGGGACCACCTTTGGTACTGTTCGAAAGTGGTCTAAAAGACCACTTTTGAACAGTCCAAAAGGTGGTCTTAATAGAGGATTTTTTTTGTATATATTATTCAGCTTTCTGAATCTGTATGAGAAACGTTGCTTTCAGGTGCAGCAAACTCGAGACTCTGATTAGACTGCGCGAACGCACAGGCGGTTCGGAGTCTTCACAGTACACACATGCTCGGAAACCTTTTTTTCGCAGGGCTCAGCTAACTCGTTATAAGAACTGGTTTATATCAATGTTATGCATGACGATAACTTACCCCTATGCTAAAATGGCATCTTTCTTGCCTTTAGCAGTATTCATTACGAATACATGCCTTTACAAATAAATTTCAAATTTTATTGCGTAAAAAAGAAAGTTTATGATAAAAAAATGGGATATTTTTCTTATTTCTGCTCAAGGAATACGAAAAATAAGGTTTACCCAGGAAACCCCAATTTGACTACATAAAATTGGGATTCAAGGAGGGCGTGTTTTCGTGATGATTCTTCGGAACGAAAGCTTTGCTGTATTTTTTTTTATTTTAGAGATAATGTAGATTGTTGGGGGCTCATTGAGGCGGTTCTAAGGCGTACCCACCACATATGTTTTCAAGCAAAAGAAGAAAAATAATGTGTACCACTGTTAACTCCACTTTTCTCTATATAAAGTGACGAGCATAGGGTTGTCATTATACTGACATGATAGATCGCATATTGCAAAATAGGTTTATCCATAACGTAGCTCACACTGGATAAAGTTCTTCATAAGGTCTGAGATAAATCTTTGCATTCGGGCAGACCGATCAGAAGCTTCGATATCCAATGCTTTACAATACTACAAGATGCGCATAGATCAGTCACTCCTATTATTAATTGAGTATCCTGTATTATAACAGGTCAACCAATATTAACCGGAGGTCAAAAATCACAAATAATGTTGTTTTATTGCGTCAATTAATAAAATTGTCATTAATAAAGAAATTTCGTATTGGCCAAGTGACAGGTCCTCGCTCAGCTGTATTGGCCTCGGCCTTCGGCCTCGGCCCATACAGCAGACCTCGGACCTGTTGCTGGGCCAATACGAAATTACTTGATTAATAACATTACAATATTACTGCCTGCCTCATTATCTGTATTATTAATAGTTAAACGACAACAGTTGACGTTATGGTCAATTTGTTTTTGTTTTTGCTTGTTTATTTTCAGATAACAGGAGTAACATTTAAGGATGCTGTGATAAAGTCCACGAAAAGCGATTTTAGGGATGCTTTGCTGGCGATGGGTAAGAAAACATGTTTTCATAAAAAGTACAAGGCATGGATTTCCAATAAAGTATACATGTATATACTGAGCAGTCAGTTGAGTATAGCTCTTCCAGTTCTCTGCATCTATCTCAGATTGCATATCTCAAAAGCGTTCTTTCATACATGTGAAGTGTAGCACCTCATTGCAGTGCACTATTCTGTGTAATTGATTTGCGAACTAGAGGGTTGAGGCGGTCCTTCGCGTGTTATGTGCTTCCAAATGCAGTCGTTATAGGTTTAGTTTAGTGGGATAAGTGGGAATTGGAATTTTGTTTGATTTGAGGTTTAACGTCCCCGTCAACAAAGTAAAGGTCATTTTGGAGACGTTGCTTCCAATTTTGTGGGATTTTACCCGACACTGAGATGAAATGACATCTCAAGACCTGCCACCCAATGAAACCAATAGGCCCTTATAAGCATGGACGGTCTGCCTCGCGCCACTTTGCATAGGCAGCTTAGATCCTCTAAGCGCTTTACCAGTACTCGTGTGCGGGTCATTTTCAGCTCTGCGAAGAAGCATCATGCATCCCATCTATTTCTTCAAGCCCCAATGGGCGGGGGCGGTGGGAATTGGAATACTTGACAGGTTGCGAGGAGGGGCGCAGTAAGTTTGTTTTCCAGCTGAATCAGGTGTAGTGCTTCGAAATTTGTATTTATTGTCCATGTGTACAAAGGAAAGTATAGACAGTCTTGTTACTCAGGTTACTGCTTATGAAGGGTTTCATTATACTTTTTGGTCATGTCAGAAAGTGTGTGAAGCTCTCGCCTTTCTACATGACAATATTTACATAAGATTTGGTACTGTGGTACAAGGTTATTCATGTTATTTAGACAAATTGTTGGTTTTCCGATGGGTATGAATTGCGCACCCCTTGCTGAAATCATTGAAGACTTTAGTTCGACTTCCAGATGTTTGGATGATTTATTGAATGTTGACAATGCCTATTTCGATGGTTTGATCAGTCAAGTTTACCACTCCCCACCACAAAACTTCAGTTAAATAAAACAAATTCGTCCCCGAGGGTATCATCAGCTCAGTATTAGTTCCTTAGTGCTGAGGTTGATACTGCGGTGTTGACGTCAGGGCTCAAGTACTGATTTAAATAATTATATTATATCTTTAATTTTTGCAGCATAAAATTCTAATTGTTCTAAAACTAAGACTGACTTGTCAGGTGAGACATGTATCTTAGCAGATTTGGTTAACACTTTTTGTTATATTTTAAATTTTGCAACTCTCGCTACTTTGGGCATCTCCTTCCTGATGCCCGGGACTTCCGTAGAGTGTGGGTCATGTTTGTTGATGTTGGCTCGGTGGGGGACCCTATAAGTCCGCGGGTAGGCTCTCTTGCCTGATGCCTCCAGCTGACCTGTCTCATAGGCTACGTCGGTCGGTGTGTGCTCGGAGGGGGATGTGCTGTGTTTGCCGGGTCTTGTCCGTCATCCGTTTCGGTTTCAAAACTTTGGGGTTGAGACACACTGATGAAGATTAAATATCAGAAAGGCCTCTGTGTCACTAAATTAGGTATAGTTACGCTTAATTGCAACCACTAGGTCGATATCTCTGCTGGTGGATGATTCGTTCGTCCCCGAGGGTATCATCAGCTCAGTATCAGTTCCTTAGTCCTGAGGTTGATACTGCGGTGTTGACGTCAGGGCTCAAGTACTGATTTAAATAATTATATTATATCTTTAATTTTTGCAGCATAAAATTCTAATTGTTCTAAAACTAAGACTGACTTGTCAGGTGAGACATGTATCTTAGCGGATTTGGTTAACACTTTTTGTCATATTTTAAATTTTGCAACTCTCGCTACTTTGGGCATCTCCTTCCTGATGCCCGGGACTTCCGTAGAGTGTGGGTCATGATTGCTGATGTTGGCTCGGTGGGGAACCCTATAAGTCCGCGGGTAGGCTCTCTTGCCTGATGCCTCCAGCTGACCTGTCTCATAGGCTACGTCGGTCGGTGTGTGCTCGGAGGGGGTGTGCTGTGTTGCTGGGTCTTGTCCATCATCCGTTTCGGTTTCAAAACTTTGGGGTTGAGACACACTGATGAAGATTAAATATCAGAAAGGTCTCTGTGTCACTAAATTAGGTATAGTTACGCTTAACTGTAACACCAACGATTTATCTCCAAAAATGACAATTTTCGATACAGTTATCCCTAATCTAATGTTCTTATTCAGTTGTTTTCTTGGGAATCGTACTATTTTGCACAAGGCGACATTCAACGTGAGCTGAGTAAAACCAAATGTCAGCCAGTTAAAAGCGAAATTACATGGGCCCCATCAAGCGATTTTGGTACTTATCGCCTATGCAAGCAGCATCCGCGCATACTCGCCAGAACCTTCGCTGCTCGCTCATATAAGCAGTGAATCAAGAGGAACCTTCAGACAGAAAACCATATCCCTGGACCCTCTGAATGGCTGGGCATGCGCAGTTAAAATTTGTCATGACGGAATGCTCGCAGACACAAATTCGCTTGGCGGGGCTCAGTCATAATGACTTCGGGTTCCTGACAGTATATCGCAGAATATACTGTCGCAAATTTTTGACGTTATCCTATCAAACGTCGCGTTACATACGCACGTGCATTAGAATAACCTAGCCTTTAAGGTGACATATTTTTGATATTGTTTTTTCCCAAAACACCTATTCAACATGAAAAGATATTAGCAATACATACACGCAAAGATGAACTTTAACAAAGAAGACCGCCTTGTTGGATCTGTCAGTAAAAAGTTAGTTACTGGGCGGCTTAAGAGTATCAGGCACCAACCGACAATCCCTAAGAAAGTCTACTGTGGTTGCCTGATTTTTGTGCTCACGGAGATGTTGCACTGATGAGTTAGGAGGCCTTCATGCGGACTAAACAAATTATTTGTCTAAATCGCGACGGAAGTAATAGCGAGGACTGTGGCCACGTAAAATCGATTTAAGTCCCCAGTGGAATTCGTTTCGCTGACCCTTCCAAGGAGGTTCTTCTGTCGCGGTTAATTTTTGTTATGGTATGTCTTTGAGCGTGTGTATCGCTTATATTATTTTGTTTTGGATAGCCAACTGGTCATTTTCTGGGAAAGTAACTGTCCTATTGGCTTTCCGCTATTGATGTTTCCATTAGGGTGTGGTTGTTTCATGTTTGTGTTCTTTCCATTTAGTGTCTCTGATGGGAGCTGTGGGTTAATTGTATCGATTCCTCATCATTGCCTTCATCCCTATTTAGGCTGGAGCCGTCGAAGAATCTGAGGCCCGACCCATCGAAGGAAAGTGGTCAACAATGATTGGGTTAACTATCATGCATGCAGTCTGTCGTATAACATTTTTGGTGTACCCATTTATGCTTCGCCGATGTATGCGAGAAATTGTAAAATGGACCTGTGCTATATATAAAAAGGAATATTCCATTTGGTACAAAAAAGGTTAACAGTCCTATCAAAGTCTTCCATAGCGCTGTATGTATTTGTAAATCTATGAATCATACGCTTCTACATGCGTTCAGATAAGGTCGGATAAACAGACTGACTTTTTCTCACTGTGCAAACTATATATGGGCAAGAATATAAGAATCTTATATGGGTCTGAGATGGAAAAAATCCGGCCCGAGGGTCACTGTCCGGCATCACGAGGCTTGCCGAGTGATGCGGGACAGTCATCCGGAGGAACGGATTTTTCTATCCACCCCTCACACCCATGTAGGATACTTTTTATTGCATACATTTTTATTGCATACATTGCATACATTTTTTAAGGCGTGGATTTGAATGCTGCAGTCACTTCTGGTACCGACGTCCGCCATATTGTTATGACACTACAGGAATGTTTAATGACGTCACGCAATGTGCTATGACGTCAACCTTAACGACGGCCGTATTCAACCAGTGCATTTTTCAAACACGCGAGAATATTCGATTTTGGGTAAGAACGCCAGGGTTCGAAAAGAATTTCTCTCCCAAGCTAAAACTATCGATTTCCTTATCTGGTGTGCAAGAACATATTTTCTTTTATGCCAATATATTTTTTTATTTTGTCTCCAGCTTCTTACCTTGAAGATGGCTACAACTACTATGCCGAATCACTCCACAAGTCATTGAAGGGCTTTAGAAGTAATGACAGGGTTGTGATAAATATACTCCTTTCACAGGAGGTAAGTCTAACAAATGGCAGATACTTTTGGCGTCGTTATGTGACATCACGAAAACAAGCCTATATAATTCTGATTCCCTTAAACAATAGACGCGAAGGCACTTTTATACAGTAAACTGCGTATTACATGGGTAAACATTATTTTTCTCATCTCTGTTCCAAACTAGTGACTGTGGGTACTTGTTTGGGTTCTAATTAATTCGATTTGTCAGAGTATCTAGTCATGTAACTACCTTCAAAATTCGTAATAAATTGTTAGCTGCTAAACTTTTTAATCAGGGTTATCGGTATCATAAACTATGCAAAGTAGAAGTGAAACAAAGATCAGGAATTGATACAATTAACTTACTCCATCCATAAAAGACACCAAAGGGAAAGAAATACAAACATTAAGCGACCAGACCATAATGGAAACCTAAACAAAGGAAGGCCATATGGACAGTTACTTTCCCACAAAATGGCCATATGGCCATCCAAAATTAAAAGACACAAGTGATACACACAGTAAGTAACAAACAACAACATAAATAAATCGCCACAGAAGAGCAGCCTTTTCAAAATTTTATAAACGTCATTCCGATTTAAGTTGGACTTAAATCTGTTCTGCAACAAGGTCTTTCGGAACCGCCGAATTTTACGTTGACTTAGTATATAAATTCAGAAAAATATATACTTGCACTGACTTCAGCACCCAGTTTCATAAAATCATTCTTCGTTATAAAATGAATGGGTCCAAGATAAATTTATACTACGGACTGCATGCATGGTAGTTAACCCAATCACGGTTGACAACTTTGCTTCCCTCTTTAATTGCACGCCGGTGGGTCGGACCTCAGATTTTGTGTGACGGTTCCTGAGTAAAGGCTTACTGAGAATGAGAGAACTGAATTTTATGTAATGTTGGTTGGTGCCTGATGTTCTGTGTCTGGTCCGGCCCATCTGAGTCTAACTGTTGGTTTTCTTTTGCTCCAGCTCGAGGATTGTGGCCACGTAAAATCGATTTAAGCCCCCCAGTGGAAATCTTCCACTGACCGTTCCAAGGCGGCTCTTCTGTGGCGATTTATTTATGTTGTTGTTTGTTACTTGCTGTGTGTATCACTTGTGTCTTTTAATTTTGGATGGCCATATGGCCATTTTGTGGGAAAGTAACTGTCCATATGGCCTTCCTTTGTTTAGGTTTCCATTATGGTCTGGTCGCTTAATGTTTGTATTTCTTTCCCTTTGGTGTCTTTTATGGATGGAGTAAGTTAATTGTATCAATTCCTGATCTTTGTTTTACTTCTACTTTTCAATGGTTTCTTGCTGTCGAGTCTTGACCCTTGTTTCATCTCTGTGGTTGTTTGATTTTTGTGTTCTCGGAGATATTGCACTGATAAGTTAGCAGACCTTCATGCGGACTGAACAAATTATTTGTCTAAATCGCGACGGAAGTATCGGCGAGGATTGCAGCCGCGTAAAATCGATTTAAGCCCCAAGTAGAATTCGCTTCAGTGACTGTTCCAAGGCGGTTCTTCTGTCGCGGTTAATTTTTGTTATGGTTTGTCTTTGAGTGTGTATCGCTTAATTTTTTTTTTTTATTTTGGATAGCCAATTATTGGAAAGTAACCGTCATTTCGGCTTTCCACTATAGGTGTTTTCATTAGGTTCTAGATACATGTATTTCATTTTTGTGTTTGTTTCCCTTTGGTGTCTTTGATGGGATCTGTGTGCTAATTGTATCGATCCCTGATCATTACCTTCACTTCTATTTTAATACGTAAGCGGTTATTCAGTACAGTGCACATTCGTTCTCCAGAAACTGACAACTGCATTTCTTGAATCAACGTGAGAGGATGACCGTAGAAAAGATTTCATGATCAATATCCACGAAAAAATGTTGTCGAACCTACGCAGACACGCATCCGACTGAGCTACCGAGCCCGGCGGTGAGCAAAACAAAACAAAACAACAAAAAAAACTGACTACCCTTTGTGAGTATTGTCTCTAATGTAGAGCGGAGAAAAAAAGTATATGATAATAAATCAACGCTTTGACCCGCTAGACCAGTTGATTTGTCAGTCGGTGAATTTATTCACAAGACTTAAGTCATCGTCCGATGACACTTTTCAGCTTCCTTCTATTCAAATGGTTTTGAAGTTATAGTGGTCGGCGGTTGTCTACGACTTATTACTACTTATATCCATCCGCCCACTTTGTAGTCTTTACAGTTTTATCTGAGATCTGAAAGCCTTGGCGTAGAATTGTTTAATTTGGGATACACCTATGATTTTATGTATTTACAATACATTAACACAAACAGTTTGATATATTTACGATATTAAAATTTTCTGGCGGATGAATACAATCGGTCGGAGGTCAAGATTGTTGTGTTTCGGTACGGAAAAGTAAGAAAAAAATATACAGTACATTCTTTTCTGTTTCGAATAATTTTTGCGGGTTTGATATTCGTAAATGCTTTTTATACTGGATAATGTGTATAAAATTAGTCGAGTCCAAGTTGTATGATTGCAGTAGGCATATCTATAAAATGGGTCAGTGACTGCAGAAGTCAAACAAATCAAAGCTCCAGATAACAGGACAATGAGTAGAAATAATTTTGCATCTGATCTTTCTTTATTTATAATATAATATACTGCCTCACCCTCTCACGAAGAACGAAGATTACGTGCAGATGATCATTTGTCAGTTTTTTATACTATAGATCTAATTTTCCCAAAAAAATATTTGTTGTGGTATTGGTTAGAATCGGCATGGGGGTGGGTGGGGGGCAGTTCCAACGATTATCATATAAATAGACTGCATCAGTCCGATTGTGTTCGTGGTAGATACTGCATTTTGTCTTTGATACAAGAAGACCCCTGTCGGGTGACACGTCAAATGACATTCCTGGTGTATGAATGTCATTGTAACATTTCTGATTCGATTCCCGGCAAATAAAATTCTGGCGTCCGAACATACGCCACAGGGATGGTCGCCACTAAGTGCACCATTAACTGCAGCCCCCATGTGCAGGAGAACCACCCAGGTCAACGATCCCTACCCTAATTAGCTATACAGGATTACTGTGTATGCACCTGCAAGTAATGGTCAAATGTTACGGATATATATGCATTAAATATCCTTATTATCTGGAGCTTTATATTCGGTTACAGCTACACCAGCCTCTTGTTTTGTCTGCTGATAACAATAATAGGCGATTATATTGAAGGTCAAGTAACAGGTAAATGAAGTGATGGCTGCTCTCATTATATGCCCAGTCCGTGTAAGAAGATAGATAGTTTTTATTTAATGCCCCTGTCCTTTAAACTAGAGGCATATTAAATAATCCTCTGCATTCGCTGATTTAACCTTTAACCACAACCTTTGTCTTGGAGCAGAAATAAAAACAAGTAATAGTTACCCCAGTAAACCCAAGTTTTCCCTATATAAAGTATAATATTAGGGGGTGTTCCTTTGATGGACTTGTTCACATGATGAATGTAAATAGCACCCCTGTCACCCCGCTTACTACAGAGAAAAATAGGGTCTTCAGGGTATACATTATTGTTACAAAGATTGTGGGTACTCGTTAGAACATTTTTATTGAGACAGTTCTAACGAGCACCTTCAATCGATGTATGAAGAGAGAAAACCAATTTTAACAGAAAAAAAAACCTCGGGTTAAGAGCTGTAAAAAGAATGCGCCTGCTATGTATGTTATAGAACGGTTCCTAACAAAATCAAAGCACTGAGAGTACCGGTGGGTCGATCGTCTCTGAGTGTAGGTTGGGAAAATAGTCCTGAACTGAGAATCGAAATGTTCGTTTACTTTTAAGCAAGCACAGTAAATCTGATCAGACATCGCGTTATGTGGCGTCTGACTATGTGGATTCTGTTTGCCAATGTTCAAGTGCATAAGCACAGTCCACCCGCCCTCGCCAAACGGGGCTTGAATAAATAGATGGGCTGCATGATGCTTCCACGTAGAGCTGAAACCGACCATAAACGAGTCCTGGTAAACCGCTCAGAGCATCTAAGCCTGCCCAGACAAAGCTGTGCGAGTCGGACCATCCATGCTCATAAACCCTATTGGTTTCAATTTGCGACAGGGCTTGAGATGTCATTTCATCTCAGTATTGGGTAAAAATCCTATAAAATTGGAAGTATCGTCGCCAAATGACATATACAGTGTTGACGGGGACGTTAAACCTCAAATCAAACAAACAAACGAGCACAGTCCATAATTTTCTTCTTTCGCTGCTCTCTGACGTCTTAGGAATGCCAGTTCAGGGTCAACGGCAATCAGATGGTCAGTGATAGTCCCGCGGACAATAGCAAGCAACATATTCTCTGCTTTATAACGTAGAATGTGGGCACCCGTTAAATCGCTTCATTATAAGAAAAGTATTTAGTCATTTTTTTGTCTGAAAAAAAAAAGAAATATGGTAGCATTTTCCGTCAAATTATTTACATGTACTTGTCATTTGTTAATGTGCTTAATTATTTCCCTTCTGTATATCGATTCATCTTTCTGAATTTCGAGTATTTCACTGGTAATGCTTAACCTCATATGCAACACAATCTGTGCTGAATATTTCATGTCGCAGCTGCAAACAGTGTAGATCCATCGATGGCTTCTGATCAGCATCTACAATGTTTGTCATAGTTTCTCCCCTCCCTTTTCTCCTCGCTCAGTCCCACCACTGCATCCCAGCTCCTGAATAACAGTGATCTGTAATAGGGCCCCCTCAGCGATATGTTTAAACAACAACAAAAATCATTTCACCGGTTAATGCAGGTCCGCACACAGTTGGGAGGGTGTAAACGCAGCCCCTCCCCGCTTTTGGAAATTATCTCAGATTCATGAAGTTTTTTATCCTCTGCAAAATACCTGAAATTCACACCGTCAACCCGCCCCTTTTCAGAGTCTGCGTACAGGCCTGAATCATGTTCAAAACTGTTGCTACATATATATGGCGAACAATGCCCACCCTGATAAGAAGCAATCTACTGTCTATCCGATCTGGGTCTACGCTGTATGTCTAATAACGGTACCACATATAAAGTCTGAGCTACTCACTTTTGCTCTTAAACATTTCAGGGTTCTTAACAGAAGTGTAAAATGACTATGTTTACTCGACTTGGCATACTTTATGAATGGAATCATTCCGTAAGACGTCACGTGACAGCGTGTTGCCTGAGCAACCTGGCATTCTTATACTATTTCGTTTAACCCTCAAATGCCACAGTGTAGTCCCTGTGCAACCAACTGAGCAGAAGCCACATTCCGCGGCGTCTGCTCTGGGTATTCGGTGTTCACACGATTCCTGTCAAGACTCTATAGATAGCTCTGACCCATATGTTGCAAAGATAAAAATAGCGCAACGTTTCAAGATCTATTAATTTTGTTTTTCCCAAATCAGTGATGGTCACGTGAACAACTGCATGAATTCCGTTTTGCCATTTAGTAAATTTGGGTCGATCGTCCAAAGCACGTTAATTTACGCCTGTAGGGTACTGGTAAACAGTGTAGATCCGGATCAAACATGTAAAGTGTTTCAAATGCAGATTTTGTAATTCACCGACTGTGAGGCTTCTCAAGCCTTTGATTTTATACATAGCAGTGAAATCAGTGCATATCTGAAACAAGAAGAAAATTTTTAACAGTGTGAAAATATAAATGAAATTTTCACAGTGTGAAAAATAACATGACCGTGTTATTTTACAGTTGCAGCCCTGACTACTTTTCTCGCCAAAATTCATATATGTTATCCACAAAATAATTCTGAAAAATACCTTGACAAGCATTCTTTGTACTGTAAAATTGCTGTATTCAAAATGGCGATCTGTTTACGTTTTCAAACTGACAGTTGTGACGTCATAGCCAAGTCAAAAATTGTGATGTAAGATCCGATTGATCAATTACAGTAAATGTCCTAAAATATTATAAAATAAAAAGAAAATTTCCTTTTTTTCCGATAAATATCAAAAATATTTCATCTCGTGTGTTTAAAACATTAGAATTTTCACTCGTGCGAAGAGTGAAAATTCTAATGTTTTAAACACACGAGATGAAATATTTTTTTATAATCATCTAAAAAAAGTAAATATCCTCTATGTATTGTTTCGAACTTTATTCTTTCAGGCGGATTTGGGCGACATAAATGCAGTTTTCGAGGAGAAATATGGAAAGTCGTTACAACATGCTATCCAGTCTAATTACAGTGGCGAGTTTTCGAAATTAATTTCACAGTTTGTCGAACAGCATACCACTGGTGACATCATTTGAGGTGAATGGATATGCCTCTAGTGGAGGCTTTGTTTGTTTTGTTTGTATTGGAGTTTAACGGCCCAGTCAACACCATTTAGGTCATTTTTGAGCCGGTCAGTTTACCTATCAACACTTTCCTGGGCAGGCTTATACGAAAGCGGTTATCCAGTACAGTGCACATTCTTTCGCCAGAAACTGACAACTGCCCTTCTTGAATCAGCGGAAGGGAGGGAATGACCGTAGAAAAGATTTCATGATCAATCTCCACGAAAGAATGTTGCCGACCCCGGCGGGAGTCGAACCCGCGTCCTCCTGATCACCAGTCAGACGCGCATCCGACTGAGACACTGAGGCCGGCCCTCTAGTGGAGGCAATCTTTCAAATAATACAATACGGAAACACGCATATTCAAATATATTGGAAATTTTAGCGCCGAAAAGAAAATAACGAAATTATTAAAATGAAAAATTGTGATATTTTTCTTGTTTTTGCTCAAAATATTGATTGTTGGTACACATTAGAACCACCTCATAACCATAATCTATATTTTAGAGCAGAGATAAGAAAAAAGATTTATCCCTGTAACTATAAAAGTAGGGTTTAAGGGGTTCAAAATTATAAAGGCGTGTTTTCGGGATGAGCTTCCCCGTTTAATTAAGTCTACTCTTACTCGGAGTGAAGTCCTACTTTTACATTAAGATCCCTTTCCACATTCGACGGAGATGCGCAGAAAAGCAAACGGAGGGTGAAAAACTTATTTTTTTAACAATTTTTTCACTTCTGTGGTGTATTCCTTGCTTCCGAAGGATAACCCTTTTATAGAACATTTAACGTCACTACACCTGGTGTGTGGGAATGTGTGGCTGCGGTAAAACGTCTCCCTGCCCTACATCATAGTGTAGATTATATTTTCTTGTCCTTTGGGATCATTGATTCCATTGTGGAATTTTGAAAAGATCTGAGGGTCACTGATGAGGCCTAATTGGCCGAAACTAGCTAGTCTGGCCTAGAAAACATGTACACTCCATATTTTTCACTTCTGTGGTGTATTCCTTGCTTCCGAAGAATAACCCTTTTATAGAACATTTATCTCCATTCAGACAGTCTAACGTTGCATCCCTTGACAGCAGGCAAATAGATATTTCGAAATATGTCGAATAATAACTATCGAACTGACATCAAATATAAAAATGCACGCTTAGAAATGAAAGCATAACAAAAACACGCCTATATATAATTTTTAAACCCCGTAAACCCTACTTGTATAAATAAAACTGGGGTTTACAGGAGTATACATTATCCTTCTTATTTCTGCTCAAAAACATAGATTGTATGTACTGGTTAGAACCGCCTTATCCAGATTAATCATTCATTAAGCAAAGATCATTCTTTGCAATAAAATCTTCAATAAGTGCTCCTCTGTTGTTGTTATCTTTACAACCCTATTGAATGTTGTGATCAGTGAAGTCGCCAACTAAAATGCCCGTGCGACATAGTGCATTTTTTCCCATCTCCAAAGTTACTACTTTTCTTATGAAAATCCTTGATGTTTTTCTTATTTACACTGCAAATATATGCTTAGGTTGCTCTAACGAGTACTCATAACTTATGCTTTTGGATACATATGAAATATAATATATACCTCCACAAACCCCAGTTTTCTCGATATAAAGTGGGGTTTTGGTGGGTGTTCATTTCACGGACTTGTTCACGTGATGATTACGATAAGGCGTCCGTAACGACATGTCAAGCTTCTGGGTCATTTAGTTTGTCTCCCAGAGAAAAGGAGAAATGAGATAGAAAAATATAACAGACGAGTTAAAAGTGATGGACAGATGTGAGGAAAATAAATGGAAATGTAGAAACAGAAGAATTAACAGCAGTTACTCTCTATCCGTGTCTGCAGCAAGGACATCAGGCCTTGACAAAATGTAAGCCAGCGCCAACACGAGTTGAATGCTGCAGTGACGCAAGATACATAACACCTTAGGCCTGAAAGTAAAATAAAAATTAAAACACCGACCCTATCATTTTTAATTTCCGACCCTACCCAGTGTCGTCTTTGCAATTTCCCAGAGTAATTTCGCGTTTTAAGTATATTTTTGTAGTTTTTGGAATTTAGTGTCTTTCAAATTACAGAGCTGACTTTTCTGAGCTTCGAAAATGAATTATGATATACAGTACAAGCCTTAACATGACAATTTCATTAGCTAAAAAAAAAAAAAAAACATATACAAAAACAAAAACACGTAAAAAATACAGGCTACACCCTGTTTGTTTCGGAAGGAAAAATAAAATAACAAAAAAAATGTTTCTCCTACCTACCGACCTTTTTTTTCAACATGTTAGTACAAACACAACTATTTTTTACGCCTTAGCCTCACCCAAACATCCTCGAAGCTCATTAGAACCGCCTCATTAAGGCGTTCTTACGAGCACCCACGATCCATGTTTGAGCAAAAATAAGAAATTGAATTTACAAAAAAAAATATTTTAAAATTTTCTCTTTTTTCTCAAAAGAAATTGTCCCGAATAATCAAGAGTTTCGGTCGTGAACCAATCTTATATGCATTAACCAAATTTGTGTATCCTTTACTACTCCATTTCTAAGCTAATTCCGCAGACGTCAAATTGCAGATATTTTTCTTATTTTTCCCAGAAAACAGGACTTGATATCTCATGCAAATTGTCACCGTAGGAGACAATTTGCATGAGATGTCAAATCCTGTTATCTGGGAAAATTAGAAAAAATATTTCAAAATGTCGTCTGCTCCAAAAAACAAATACCCAGCATGCAGAGTGTTAAAGATAAGCCATAATTCCGACTGGAGTTATGCGGCGCTATGACAGTTTTCCTCATGTCAGAATAGTCATCGTGGGTCACCGCCCGTCGGGCCTTGGCTTTGTTTGTTTAAATTGAGGTTTTACGTCCCCGTCAACATTATTCGTTGCTTCCAATTTTGTGGGACTTTTTACCCGATATTGTGATGAAATGACATCTCAAAGCCCTGTCGCCAAATGAAACCAATAGGGTTTATAAGCATGGGCGGTCCGAGTCGCACCGCTTTGCCTGGGCAGGTTTAGATCCTGTAAGCGGTTGACCAGTACCCATGTGTGGTCGGTTTCAGCTCTGCGTAGAAGTATCATGCAGACCAATCTCGTCGGGCCTTAGAGAAATAGATTGGGCTGCATGGTACTTCCATGCAGAGCTGGAAATGGCCGCACATGAGTACGGGTAAACCACTTAGACAGAGTGGTGCGAGTCGGACCGTCCAGTGCATATAAGCCCCATTAGTTAATAATAATATTACGTAATAATAATGATAATAATAATAATAATTTGTTAAACAATATTTATTTGAAGCAGATATCAAATTACAATCATACATAAGACATGGTAAATAGGATGTGACTTTGTCCCATTTAGTACTAGAAACCCCCAAAACGGTTAGCCTGGCAAACAGTGCAGGCCCAGACCAGACGCCGAAGAACGCGGCGTCTGATCAGGGCCTCCACTGTTTGCAAAACGTTTAGCCATTTTCCAAATAAATTTTGAGGAAAACACAACCTGAAATGGACTCCTGCTCTATATAAGGAGGAAGATTCCATTTTGGTACAAAAAGGGTAAAGCTAAAGAGCTTATAAGTGTTATTTCCCATAATCATAATTACCATAGGCGTACCCATTACGCATATTAGCATGAGGTTTGCAATAAACAAAAAAAAAACACCTAAATAATAGTACTCTTCATAACATATTACATAATGAACAATACTTCACGTAGGCTGCTCTTAAAGGAAAGAATTTGCTCCCCTCGGGGGCAAATTCTTTCCTCTTTAAGAGTAGCCCCATCTCGAAGAATGATGTTTTTACAAAGATTTTTCCTTGTTATGCGTAATATTATTTTAGTTATGGTTACGCCCCTGATTACAACTTTATTTCAAGAGGATAACATATTATGCACGAGTGGTCCTCATTGTAACAATTATATGATCATGTATGCACTGTTGATACATTTTCCGCATCTAATAATACAAACTGAAGTTTAATTATATACACAAATATATACATTAAAAGGACTGTCAAGGCTGGGACGAGGGTTGCGTGGCGGAAACCAATGTCCAAACAGCACATCCTTACTCCCATACTAGTTTACCTAAAATGCAGACGTAGTCTTGAATATACCACAGGTCGCAGGCTTGCCCATTTGTGTCACCTTAAGCATAAAGCCTCGAGGCGTGGGAGCAGGGTCACACGTACCGAGGCATCGAAAAATGTCGAAAAAGTGGACTTGAAAGAATGAAGCGGTATCCGATATTTTGCGCCAGTCACGGTGTGAGTGTGTGCACTCACGTCCCCGAACGAACAGACGGTAAAGTCGAGTCTTGCACTGGGCGACAAGTCTAGAACTGTCATTTCATCCCAACGTGGGGTAAACGTCCCACGAAATTGGAAGCAACGCCTCGGAAATGACATATACAGTGTTGACGGGAACGTTAAACCTAACATCAAACAAATACTTCGAGGATGTACTACTAGCGAAGACTTAGACAAGCCTTACTGACAAGTGTCATCAATGTTCGCCTTTTGAATAACCAAAGTTTCTGGGGGAAGTATACCCTTACATGTACTACAAGCGAAGACTTAGACAAGCCTGACTGACAAGTGCCATCGATGTGCGCCTTTTGAATAACCAAAGTTTCTGGGGGAAGTATACCCTTACATGTACTACAAGCGAAGACTTAGACAAGCCTGACTGACAAGTGTCATCAATGTGCGCCTTTTGAATAACCAAAGTTTCTGGGGGAAGTATGCCCTTACATGTACTACTAGTGAAGACTTAGACAAGCCTGACTGACAAGTGTCATCAATGTTCGCCTTTTGAATAACCAAAGTTTCTGGGGGAAGTATGCCCTTACATGTACTACAAGCGAAGACTTAGACAAGCCTGACCGACAAGTGTCATCAATGTGCGCCTTTTGAATAACCAAATATTCTGGGGGAAGTATACCCTTACTTGTACTACAAGCGAAGACTTAGACAAGCCTGACTGACAAGTGTCATCAATGTGCGCCTTTTGAATAACCAAAGTTTCTGGGGAAGTATGCCCTTACATGTACTACAAGCGAAGACTTAGACAAGCCTGATTGACAAGTGTCATCAATGTGCGCCTTTTGAATAACCAAAGATTCTGGGGGAAGTATGCCCTTACTTGTACTACTAGCGAAGACTTAGACAAGCCTGACTGACAAGTGTCATCAATGTGCGCCTTTTGAATAACCAAAGTTTCTGGGGGAAGTATACCCTTACTTGTACTACAAGCGAAGACTTAGACAAGCCTGACTGACAAGTGTCATCAATGTGCGCCTTTTGAATAACCAAATATTCTGGGGGAAGTATACCCTTACTTGTACTACAAGCGAAGACTTAGACAAGCCTGACTGACAAGTGTCATCAATGTGCGCCTTTTGAATAACCAAAGTTTCTGGGGAAGTATGCCCTTACATGTACTACAAGCGAAGACTTAGACAAGCCTGATTGACAAGTGTCATCAATGTGCGCCTTTTGAATAACCAAAGATTCTGGGGGAAGTATGCCCTTACTTGTACTACTAGCGAAGACTTAGACAAGCCTGACTGACAAGTGTCATCAATGTGCGCCTTTTGAATAACCAAAGTTTCTGGGGAAGTACGCCCTTACTTGTACTACAAGCGAAGACTTAGACAAGCCTGACTGACAAGTGTCACCAATGTGCGCCTTTTGAATAACCAAAGTTTCTGGGGAAGTACGCCCTTACTTGTTACATGTAAAATCTCGGGTAAATTAGAGTTTACGCTCTATGCGCATGCCCAAACATACTATTTAAATAAAACATCTATGTGACACATCGCATCCTTCCTGCCTCAAAAAATGATACTTTTTATCTGTGGAAAATTTTCACCGGTAGTTTTCTAATCGCTTTTAACATAGATTGTGGGTACTCGTAAGAACCGCCTCAGTGAGGAGGTTCTAACGAGTACCCACACTCCATGCTTCTTAACAAAATTGGGGAAATATTGTGTACATGAACCCCTGTAGAAGTACCTTTTCTCTACATAATCTGGTATTTGCAAGTATATTTATTGCAATAATAAGTGTTGTAACCACTTGTGGCGTCGACGCTGATCTGTATTTCCGAGTGTTAGCTTGGATTTACGACCTTCATGAGTTTATTTCCCGTCGGGCGAAGAGACTTAGTCAGAGGTGGACGAAAACAGGCCAAGAGGGAGAAAAAACAGCTGACCTTCCATTGCAGACCTTGGCTTCCTAGCGAGTGATGAGAGACCAAGTGTTTAAGACCTCTAGGTCACTGTATCCGGTTTAATATTTGGTTAAAAATAGTTTAAATGTATCATGATACATTCATGTATAATAACACAATAACAGTAGATAAAAGAAATACAATTATAGTGAATACTGAATACAGTTATTGTATTAAATTGTCTGACATTAAAAAGAAAGGCGCTAGTGAGACAGGACTGGCAAAAGCGATTTAACGTTAAATAGCTATTTACAGACATCTGGCAATTACTATTTTACGTTAAAATATAGAAATAGTTGTCCAGGAAAAAAGCACAAGATTACAGCCTACCAATGATACCAAGAGGAAGAGTGACTAACAATGGGTAAACAAACAAACAAAAAAAAAAAACGATTCAGAAACATCACAGCAACCAGCTCCCTCTTCCCCACAGGAGATGATCAAGGTTCACCACAGCAACCAGCTCCCTCTTCCCCACAGGAGGTGATCAAGGTTCATCATTACAAACATCACAGCAACCAGCTCCCTCTTCCCCACAGGAGGTGATCAAGGTTCATCATTACAAACATCACAGCAACCAGCTCCCTCTTCCCCACAGGAGGTGATAAAGGTTCATCATTACAAACATCACAGCAACCAGCTCCCTCTTGGGGGTTCATGATTTCAGAGAAGAAGATTTTTGAAGCTTTTTTCCCCATTATAAGTCTATGGGAGCTAAGGGGCCCCAGGCTTTGGCCCATTTGGACCCCAAGGGCATGATTGGCAGGATGTAGGTGACCACTTGCCGTGGGGTATTAGCGATATACTTATTTGAAATTGTTTACGGACGCACGCACGCACGACGGACGACGGACAAAATGTGATCACAAAAGCTCACCTTGTCACTACGTGACAGGTTAGCTAAAAATCATGTAGGGTATGGTTTCAACATGAAGTTAGAAGCCTCCGTGGTGTA
Organism: Lucinisca nassula; assembly: GCA_963580285.1. Lineage (NCBI taxonomy): Eukaryota > Metazoa > Mollusca > Bivalvia > Lucinida > Lucinidae > Lucinisca > Lucinisca nassula. The sequence continues at coordinate 19,001,262 of OY757012.1, forward strand.
GTGGTAATGCTAACCGCCTTGTCGCCCAGGGGTCTCAGGATCGATCCCGGGCTTCTTCAGACTTTCGGATGTGTCTTTAAACCGAAGTCCCATCTCCGTATGACCTTAGCTGTTAGTGAGACATAAAATTCAAACTCACTCACTCCAAAATAAAGCACGACAAGGTTTGTTTCATTCTTCGATATAATAAGATTGGGTACAACATGGATATTATACGACAGACTGCATGCATGGTAGTTAACCCAATCACGGTTGGCAACTTTGCTTCCCTCTTTAATTGCACGCCGGTGGGTCAGGCCTCAGATTCTATGACGGCTCCAACGTAAAGGCTTATTGAAAATAAGAGAGATAATGTCGGTTGGTGCCTGATGCTCTGTCTCTGGTCGGGCTCATCGGAGTCTAACTGTTGGTTTTCTTTTGCTCCAGCATTTCAGTGGTTTCTTGCTGTCGAGTCCTCACCGTTGTCTCACCTCTGTGGTTCTTTGATTTTTGTGTTCACGGAGATGTTGTACTGATGAGTTAGAAGGCCTTCATGCGGACTGAACAAATTATTTGTCTAAATCGCGACAGAAGTAAGGGCGAGGATTGTGGCCACGTAAAATCGATTTAAGCCCCCCAGTGGAAATCTTCCACTGACCGTTCCAAGGCGGCTTTTCTGTGGCGATTTATTTATATTGTTGTTTGTTACTTACTGTGTGTATCACTTGTGTCTTTTAATTTTGGATGGCCATATGGCCATTTTGTGGGAAAGTAACTGTCCTTATGGCCTTCCTTTGTTTAGGTTTCCATTATGGTCTGGTCGCTTAATGTTTGTATTTCTTTCTCCTTGGTGTCTTTTATGGGTGGAGTAAGTTAATTGTATCAATTCCTGATCTTTGTTTTACTTCTTCTTTGTTACTTGATACACATTCCTCTAAATTATTAGAACAATAAACTTTCACTATATTATAAGGACCATTTATGGGCATGTCATGACAAGGTCGCTTGGTACTCTGGCTTCGCCTGGTCGAGACGGTTCTAATGAACATCCCCAATCTGTGTTTGGAACAATACTAGAATAACAAAGATATTAAGGCCGTTTAAGGGGAATGGGAACACCTTCAGGAGAGGCCACTCCTGAAAAAGTATTTTTGTCACCAGTTTCAACAGGGGTCAACTCTTCAGGAAAGAATTTGCCCCTCAGGAGCAAATTCTTTTCTTTAAGAGCTGATCCCTTTTTCTGGGGGACAGAGCTTATAGAAAAGCGGACAGGAAGTCCCGAAATTTGTCATCCTTTGAAAAATGGCGGAAAATCTTCCAGGTGTTCCCATTCTTCTAAATGAACACTACTGTTAACCAAACCTAACTTCATATATGGAAAAGTAGGGTTTACAAAGGTGTTAAGTATTTTCCTTATTTGTGCTGAAAAAAGGTAGCGGGTACTCGTTAGAACCGCTGTAACGTAAAAAAAGTGGACCGTGAAAAAATGAGACATTTCCGCCACTGCGCATGCGCAACACATTTGCTCCGCCTACCTTAGATACGTTTTTATCGGATTGCTATTTGCTTAATTATCGTGTAGTCTGGCAGTTACCTCCCTTCCTTCGCCCTGTTAGCGAGCTTTAAGGTGAGTTCTCCTTGTAACAGCGTTTGCAGATGGAACAGACACCACCACCAAGTCACTTTCAGTTTTAAAGTCTGTAACAATGTATGACTTATTAAAATTCTCACATCAGTTTCTTTTGTATTCTTTTGCAGCATGTATCAGAAGAAGCATCATGTGTCAGGGACATGATACTTCAGTGAGGCAGCACTATAAAAGTGAGCATTGAGCTCCCTGTCACAACCAGACACCGTCCTGATATGACTGAAAAAATGTTGAAAGCGACGTTAAACCCGAATTCACACACATACACACACACGCACGCACGCACGCACGCACACCTTCTTAACCTTCTTTACAACTGTACAACGACCCATCATTATTCTCACATTACGATGACACACCCGTGCAATTTCTTTTTCCATGCAAATTTGTGATATTTGTCTTATTTTTACTCCTAAAATAGGTTGCGGGTGCTCGTACGAGTACCCATGACCTATGTCTTTGAACAGAAAAAAGCAAAACAACTTATACCCCTGTAAACCCCAGTTTTCTCTAAATAAAGTGGGGTTTAGAGGGTTTTAATTTCACGGACTTGTTAACATGATGAAAGGTGTTAGGGATATTGTGTTGCCAAGATTATATTCTCAGGGATGATAACTAAAATACCATGACACCCGGAGTTATGGTTCTTGCTCATAACATCTTTTTCCCTCATGTTTTCTTTGAATTAGTGTTTTACGTCCCCATCAACACTATTTAGGTTATTTTGGAGAGGTGGCTTCAGTTTTGTGGGACTTTTACCCAACATTGATATGAAATGACATCTCAAGCCCTGCCGCCTGAACAAGCCAGAAGGGTTTATATATAGGTGACGTTCTGATTTACAACACTCCGCGTAGTCAGGCTTAGCTTCTCTTAGCGGTTTACCAGTAGTCTTGTGCGGTCGGTTTCAGCTATGCGTGCAAGCATGATGAACCCAATCTATTTCTCCAAGCCCCGATGGGCGGGGCGTAAATCTTCACCTCGTGTTGGTTGGTTGATTTGAGGTTTAACGTCCCCGTCAACACTGTAAAGGTCATTTCGGAGTCGTTGCTTCTAATTTTATTGGACTTTTACCCAACACTGAGATGAAATGACATCTCTAGCCATGTCGCCCAATGAAACCAAAAGGATTTATTAGCATGGACGGCCCGCCTCGCACCGCGGTTCCTGGACAGGCTTAGATCCTCTAAGCGGTTTACCAGTACTAGTGTGCGGGCCGGATTGCGCTCTGCGTTGAAGCATCGTGACTAAAAAGTGAAGCACCTGATCAAACAACATATTTTGCGGCATCGGAACTGTTCGTCTATGGTATAAATTTGAAATGCCAGGTTAATATGGGTTAATCGGCGTCTGACTTGGGTTTGCACTGTTTGCCAGTCCTGAAAGAAACGCTTAGCTTACGACGTTAAAGCGGCGTCTGACCTGGGTCTGTGCCATTTGCCTTAGTCCTAAAGTAGAAGCGAAAGGCTAACGTTAAGCAATGCCTGATCTCGGTCTGCATTGTTTGCCAAAGCCTTGAAATGATTATACTACTCGCCTCATTGACCAGGGTTAGTTGGTTCCATCTCGGGCTTCTCCAGACTTGAGGATATTAAACCGAGATCCCGTATCATTATGACCTTAGCTGTTGTTAGGACGTAATTCTCAAAGACATAATACACAACCCATATAAGCTTAGTGTCTCTTAGGACATAGGCAAACAGTGCAGACTTAGCTCAGATGTTCCTCAACCCAATTAAGCGCAGCATTTCTGTTTAATGCCAAAGGCAAACAGTGCAGACCAGATGATGCCCCGTATTTTTACATTGGCAATGGGAAAGAACTGTGTCTATTATGCAACAAATCACGTTGCGGAAAAGCGGGCCGACATTGAGATGAAATGACATCTCAAGCCCTGTCGTTCAATGAAACCGACTCGCATCGCTTTGCCTGGGCAGGCTTAGAACCTGTAATCGGTTTACCAGTACTTGTGTGCGGCCTATTTCAGCTCTGCGTGGAAACATCATGCAGCTCATCTATTTCCTGAAGCCCCGATGGGCGGGGCCCTGGTCTTGAGATATAATGGTGATGAGAGGAGGATATCTTTGCAGTCTTCTCTAAGTTAACAGAAACCCCAAAACTGGTAACCTGGCAAACAGTGCAGGTCCAGATCAGAACGCGGCATCTGATCGGGGCCTACACTGTTCTCATAAAGCTCAGCCAATGTTGAAGAAAACACAACCTGTCACCCCTAAATTTGGAATGGACTCCTGCTATATATAAGGAGGAATATTCCATTTGTTACAAAAAGGGTTAAGGTTAAAGGAATGCTGTGAGTACTCATTTAGGCGAGTCTGGTGATTACACGCAACATACCTTTTTAGAGAAAATGAACTATTCTTTATATATGAACAGCCTAACGGAAGCTATAGGATTAATTCTCTAGGGTCTAAGAACGAGTTCGAATTATCCGTGGTAAACCCGCCATCCCTCTTCGAGACATTTCAGATTCACTGTATATAGCCTAAAATCAGCCTGTTGCCAAGGTTTCTTCACATTTTTTTGGTTTTGGTTTTACGGCCCTTTCAAGATTATTTCACTCATATCGAGCCGATCGTTAATCAGAGGCGGGCGAAAACCGGAGTACCCGGAGAAAAACCACCTGACCTTCCGTTGCAGAACTTGGCGTCTCACATGTGACCCGAGCGAGGCTCGAACCACAGCGGTGAGAGACCTAATGATCAAGAGTCAGCGCTCTTAACCACTAGGCCACGGAGGCCCGTCTGGTTTCTTCACATATTGTTTGTATACGAGCCACACATCTTTTACTGCGCTGTTATGTTCAATTCGTCTAAAGCCTTATACACTACGTATGAGTAAAACCAGGCGGTTTTTTCTGGTTTTAAGACCCATTGGTTTTCGAGCAGACCGGTAATTTACGGTAGGCGCAACTGGAGTACCTGGAAAATATATGAACTTTACTTTGCGTCACACATGCAAGGTTTTTAAGAGTCAAAGCTTTTACCCTCTAGACCATGGCAGTATACACTGTTTTATTATTGACAAAACGCAATGAGAGTGCAGGATAACCAAATACCTGCTAGTAATTTTGTTCGTTCGTTTGTTTTTTTTTTTGTTTGATGTTTAACGTCCCTACCAACACTATATAGGTCATATTTGGGACGTTGCTACTTTTACCCGACATAGAGATATAATGTAATCTCAAGCCCTGCCGCCCAATGAGATCAATAGGGTAAATATGCACGGATGGTTTGACTCGCACCACTTTGCCTGTGCAAGCTCAGACCCTCTAAGCGGCTTACCAGTGGTTTCAGCCTTGCATGGAAACATCATGCAGCCCAATCTATTCTGCCAACCCTGATGGGCGGGGTTCGAGTTTTTGTTCGGTAGTTTGTGTGAAGTTTAACGGCCTTGTCAACACCATTGAGACAACACCGAGCAGGCCATCTTACCTTTGGCAGACATGCACATCAGTGGTTGACCAGTACAGTGCACATTCATTCGACAGAAACAGACTAGGGGAAAAGCCGCAGAAAAATCAAAGCAAAACAACACAAAACAAAAAACAAGAGGCCCATGAGGTCCTGGTCGCTCCCCTGAGCCCTGTGCAAATTTGGTAGTACTCAATCATCTGATTCTATAAACCAAGTTTCAAGACAATCAGTCAAGTGATTCCGAAGATGAAGATTTTTTAAGGTTTTCACCATAACCGGGCATGGCAGACTGGTACCTTTTCAACCCTTTTCACGCACATCTTCTCTTTTTCATTCCTTTTCTTTGTAGAAGCCTCCATGGTGCAGTGATTACGCTACTCGCCTTGTAAACCAGGGAATCGCAGGATCCATCCCGGGCTTTTCCAGCCTTTCGGATGAGTCTTTAAACCGAGGTCCCGTCTCCATATGACCTTAGCTGTTGGTGGGACATAAAACTAAAACTCACTCACCCCTTTTATTTGTATTTCTTTATGTCCACTTTTTTCACGGATGTCAACTTTTTGCACGGATTGTTGCATAATCTAGTTTTCTTTCACGTCAGTGTACATTTTTCTTCGTGATTATCCTGATCACGCACATCTTCTTTCAAGGACAGGTACCTTTTCAACACTTTTCACGCACATCTTCCTTTTTCATTCCTTTATTTTGCATTTCTTTGTGTCCACTTTTTTCACGGATGTCCACTTTTTTCACGGATTGTTGCCTTATCTATTTTTATTGCACGTCAGTGTACATTTTTCTTCGTGATTATCCTGATCACGCACATCTTCTTCTTTCCCGGACAGGTACCTTTTATACACTTTTCACGCTCATCTTCTTTTTTCATTCCTTTTCTTTGAATTTTTTTATGTCCACCTTTTTCACGAATGTCCACTTTTTTCACGGATTGTTGCCTAATCTGTTTTTCTTTCACGTCAGTGTACATTTTTCTTCGTGATTATCCTTATCACGTACATCTTCTTCTTTCACGGACAGGTACCTTTTCAACCCTTTTCACGCACATCTTCTTTTTTCATTCCTTTTCTTTGTATTTCTACATGTCCACTTTTTTCATGGATGTCCACTTTTTTCACGGATTGGTGCCTTATCTATTTTTCTTTCAGTCAGTATACATTTTTCTTCGGGATTATCCTTTCACACACATCTTCTGTTTTCACGGACCTTTTCAACCCTTTTCACGCACATCCATCTTTTTTCATTCCTTTTCTTTGTGTTTCTTTATGTCCACTTTTTTCACGCATGTCCACTTTTTCACGGATTGTTGCCTTATCTGTTTTTCTTTCACGTCAGTGTACATTTTTCTTCGTGATTATCCTTTCCATGCACATCTTCTGCTTTCACGGACTGGTACCTATTCAACCCTTTTCACGCACATCTTCTTTTTTTTCATTCCTTTTCTTTGTAGAAGGCTCCGTGGTGCAGTGGTTACGCTACTCGCCTTGTAAACCAGGGATTGCAGGATCGATCCCGGGCTTCTCCAGACTTTCGAATGAGTCTTTATACCGAGGTCCCGTCTCGATGTGACCTTAGCTGTTGGTGGGACGTAAAACTAAAATTCACTCACTGCTTTTCTTTGTATTTCTTAATGTCCACTTTCTTCACGGACGTCCAGTTTTTTCACGGATTGTTGCCTTATCAATTTTTTCTGTCACATCAGTGTACATTTTTCTTCGTGATTATCCTTATCAGGCACATCTTCTTCTTTCACGGACAGGTACCTTTTCAACCCTTTTCACGCACATCTTTTTTCTTCATTCCTTTTCTTCGTATTTCTTTATGTCCACTTTTTTCACGGATGTCCACTTTTTTCACGGATTATTACCTTATCTATTTTTCTTTCACGTCAGTGTACATTTATCTTCGTGATTATACTTATCACGCACATCTTCTTCTTTCACGGACAGGTACCTTTTCAACCCTTTTCACGCACATCTTCTTTTTTCATTCCTTTTCTTTGTATTTCTTTATGTCCACTTTTTTCACGGATTGGTGCCTTATCTATTTTTCTTTCACGTCAGTGCACATTTTTCTTCTGGAATGTCCTTTTCACGCACATCTTCTGCTTTCACGGACTGGTACCTTTGCAACCCTTTTCACGCACACCCATCTTTTTTCATTCCTTTATTTTTCATTTCTTTATGTCCACTTTTTTCACGCATTTCCCCTTTTTTCACGGATTGTTGCCTTTTCTGTTTTTCTTTCACCTCAGTGTACATTTTTCTTCGTGATTATCCGTTTCACGCACATCTTCTGCTTTCACGGACTGGTATCTTTTCAACCCTTTTCACGCACATCTTCTTTTTTTTCATTCCTTTTTATTTGTAGTAGCCGCCGTGGTGCAGTGGTTACGCTACTTGCCTAGAAAACCAGGGATCGCAGGATTGATCCCGGGCTTCTCCAGCCTTTCGGATGAGTCTTTAAACCGAGGTCCCGTCTCCGTATGACCTTAGCTGTTGGTGGAACATTAAACTAAAACTCACTCACTCCTTTTCTTTGTATTTCTGTATGTCCACTTTTTTCAAGGGATTGTCCACTTTTTTCACGGATTTTTGCCTTATCTATTTTTCTTTCAGGTCAGTGTACTTTTTTCTTCGTGATTATCCTTATCACGCGCATCTTCTTCTTTCTCGGGTTGGTACCTTTTCAACCCTTTTCACCCACATCGTCTTTTTTCATTCTTTTATTTTGCATTTCTTTATGTCCACTTTTTTCACGGATGTCCACTTTTTTCACGGAGTGGTGCCTTATCTTATTTCTTTCACGTAAGTGTACATTTTTCTTCGTGATTATCCTTATCAAGCACATTTTCTTCTTTCACCGAAAGGTATCTCTTCAACCCTTTTCACGCACATCTCCTTTTTTCATTCCTTTTCTTTGTATTTCTTTATCACCACTTTTTTCACGGATGTCCACTTTTTTCACGGATTGGTGCCTTATATATTTTTCTTTCACGTCAGTGTACATTTTTCTTTGGGATTATCCTTTTCACGCACATCTTCTGCTTTCACGGACAGGTACCTTTTCAACCCTTTTCACGCACATCCATCTTTTTTCATTCCTTTATTTTGCATTTTTTCATGTCCACTTTTTTCACGCATGTCCACTTTTTTCACGGATTGTTGCCTTATCTGTTTTTTCTTTCACGTCAGTGTACATTTTTCTTTGTGATTATCCTTTTCACGCACATCTTCTGCTTTCACGGACTGGTACCTTTTCAACCCTTTTCACGCACCTTTTCATTTTTTAATTCCTCTCCTTGTATTTCTTTATGTCCACTTTTTTCACGGATGTCCACTTTTTTCACGGATTGTTGCCTTGTCTGTTTTTTTCTTTCACGTCGGTGTACATTTTTCTTCGTGATTAAAAACTGATTATCCTTATCACGCACATCTTCTTCTTTCACGGACAGGTACCTTTTCAACCCTTTTCACGCACATCTTCTTTTTTCATTCCTTTTCATTGTATTTCTTTATGTCCACTTTTTTCACGGATGTCCACTTTTTTCACGGATTATTGCCTTATCTATTTTTCACGTCAGTGTACATTTATCTTCGTGAGTATACTTATCACGCACATCTTCTTTCGCGGACTGGTTCCTTTCAACCCTTTTCACGCATATCTTCTTTTTTCATTCCTTTTCTTTGTATTTCTCTATGTCCACTTTTTTCACGCATGTCCACTTTTTTTACGGTTTGTTGCCTTTTCTGCTTTTCTTTCACGTCAGTCTACATTTTTCTTCGGGATTATCCTTTTTAAGCGCCTCTCCTTCTTTCTCGGACTGTTACCTTTTCAACCCTTTTCACGCACATCCATCTTTTTTCATTCCTTTATTTTGCATTTTTTTATGTCCACTTTTTTCACGCATGTCCACTTTTTTCACGGATTGTTGCCTTGTCTGTTTTTTTCTTTCACGTCAGTGTACATTTTTCTTTGTGATTATCCTTTTCACGCACATCTTCTGCTTTCACGGACAGGTACCTTTTCAACCCTTTTCACGCACCTTTTCTTTTTTTTAATTCCTCTCCTTGTATTTCTTTATGTCAACTTTTTTCATGGATGTCCACTTTTTTCACGGATTGTTGCCTTATCTATTTTTCTTTCACATCGGTGTACATTTTTCTTCGTGATTAAAAACTGATTATCCTTATCACGCACATCTTCTTCTTTCACGGACAGGTACCTTTTCAACCCTTTTCACGCACATCTTCTTTTTTCATTCCTTTTCATTGTATTTCTTTATGTCAATTTTTTCACGGATGTCCACTTTTTTCACGGATTGTTGCCTTATCTATTTTTCTTTCACGTCGGTGTACATTTTTCTTCGTGATTAAAAACTGATTATCCTTATCACACACATCTTCTACTTTCACGGACAGGTACCTTTTCAACCCTTTTCACGCACATCTTCTTTTTCATTCCCTTTCATTGTATTTCTTTATGTCCACTTTTTTCACGGATGTCCACTTTTTTCACGGATTGTTGCCTTATCTATTTTTCTTTCACGTCGGTGTACATTTTTCTTCGTGATTAAAAACTGATTATCCTTATCACGCACATCTTCTTCTTTCACGGACAGGTACCTTTTCAACCCTTTTCACGCACATCTTCTTTTTTCATTCCTTTTCATTGTATTTCTTTATGTCCACTTTTTTCACGGATGTCCACTTTTTTCACGGATTATTGCCTTATCTATTTTTCTTTCACGTCAGTGTACATTTATCTTCGTGAGTATACTTATCACGCACATCTTCTTTCGCGGACTGGTTCCTTTCAACCCTTTTCACGCATATCTTCTTTTTTCATTCCTTTTCTTTGTATTTCTGTGTGTCCACTTTTTTCACGCATGTCCACTTTTTTCACGGTTTGTTGCCTTTTCTGCTTTTCTTTCACGTCAGTGTACATTTTTCTTCGGGATTATCCTTTTCAAGCGCCTCTCCTTCTTTCTCGGACTGTTACCTTTTCAACACTTTTCACGCACATCCATCTTTTTTCATTCCTTTATTTTGCATTTTTTCATGTCCACTTTTTTCACGCATGTCCACTTTTTTCACGGATTGTTGCCTTATCTTTTTTTTCTTTCACGTCAGTGTACATTTTTCTTTGTGATTATCCTTTTCACGCACATCTTCTACTTTCACGGACAGGTACCTTTTCAACCCTTTTCACGCACCTTTTCTTTTTTTTAATTCCTCTCCTTGTATTTCTTTATGTCCACTTTTTTCACGGATGTCCACTTTTTTCACGGATTGTTGCCTTATCTATTTTTCTTTCACGTCGGTGTACATTTTTCTTCGTGATTAAAAACTGATTATCCTTATCACGCACATCTTCTTCTTTCACGGACAGGTACCTTTTCAACCATTTTCACGCACATCTTCTTTTTTCATTCCTTTTCATTGTATTTCTTTATGTCCACTTTTTTCATGGATGTCCACTTTTTTCACGGATTATTGCCTTATCTATTTTTCTTTCACGTCAGTGTACATTTATCTTCGTGAGTATACTTATCACGCACATCTTCTTTCGCGGACTGGTTCCTTTCATCCCTTTTCACGCATATCTTCTTTTTCCATTCCTTTTCTTTGTATTTCTCTATGTCCACTTTTTTCACGCATGTCCACTTTTTTCACGGTTTGTTGCCTTTTCTGCTTTTCTTTCACGTCGGTGTACATTTTTCTTCGGGATTATCCTTTTCAAGCGCCTCTCCTTCTTTCTCGGACTGTTACCTTTTCAACCCTTTTCACGCACATCTTCTTTTTTCATTCCCTTATTTTGCATTTCTTTATGTCCACTTTTTTCACTTATGTCCACTTTTTTCACTTATGTCCACTTTTTCACGGATTGTTGCCTTATCTATTTTTCTTTCACGTCAGTGTACATTTTTCTTCGTGATTATCCTTTTCACGCACATCTTCTTCTTTCACGGACAGGTACCTTTTCAACTCTTTTCACGCACATCTTCCTTTTTGCATTCCGTTTCTTTTTTTTCTTTATGTCCATTTTTTTCACGGATGTCCACTTTTTTCACGGAGTGGTGCCTTATCTTATTTCTTTCACGTCAGTGTACATTTTTCCAAGTGAGTATCCTTATCACGCACATCTTCTTCTTTCACGGACAGGTACCTTTCAACCCTTTGCACGCACATCTTCTTTTTTCATTCATTTTCTTTGTATTTCTTTATGTCCACTTTTTTCACGGATGTCCACTTTTTTCACGGATTGGCGCCTTATCTATTTTTCTTTCACGTCAGTGTACATTTTTCTTTGGGATTATCCTTTTCACGCACATCTTCTGCTTTCACGGTCTGGTACCTTTTCAACCCTTTTCACGCACATCCATCTTTTTTCATTCCTTTATTTTGCATTTCTTTATGTCCACTTTTTTCACGCATGTCCACTTTTTTCACGGATTGTTGCCTTTTCTGTTTTTTCTTTCACGTCAATGTACATTTTTCTTCGTGAGTATCCTTATCACGCACATCTTCTTCTTTCACGGATAGGTACCTTTCAACCCTTTGCACGCACATCTTCTTTTTTCATTCCTTTTCTTTGTATTTCTTTATGTCCACTTTTTTCACGGATGTCCACTTTTTGTCACGGATTGGTGCCTTATCTATTTTTCTTTCACGTCAGTGTACATTTTTCTTTGGGATTATCCTTTTCACGCACATCATCTGCTTTCACGGACTGGTACCTTTTCAACCCTTTTTACGCACATCCATCTTTTTTCATTCCTTTATTTTGCATTTCTTTATGTCCACTTTTTTCACGCATGTCCACTTTTTTCACGGATTGTTGCCTTATCTGTTTTTTTCTTTCACGTCAGTGTACATTTTTCTTTGTGATTATCCTTTTCACGCACATCTTCTGCTTTCACGGACAGGTACCTTTTCAACCCTTTTCACGCACCTTTTCTTTTTTTTTAATTCCTTTCCTTGTATTTCTTTATGTCCACTGTTTTCACGGATGTCGACTTTTTTCACGGATTGTTGCCTTATCTATTTTTCTTTCACGTCGGTGTACATTTTTCTTCGTGATTAAAAACTGATTATCCTTATCACGCACATCTTCGTCTTTCACGGACAGGTACCTTTTCAACCCTTTTCACGCACATCTTCTTTTTCATTCCCTTTCATTGTATTTCTTTATGTCCACTTTTTTCACGGATGTCCACTTTTTTCACGGATTGTTGCCTCTTCTGCTTTTCTTTCACGTCAGTGTACATTTTTCTTCGGGATTATCCTTTTTCAAGTGCCTCTCCTTCTTTCTCGGACTGTTACCTTTTCAACCCTTTTCACGCACATCTTCTTTTTTCTTTCCCTAATTTTGCATTTCTTTATGTCCACTTTTTTCACGGATGTCCACTTTTTTCACGGATTGTTGCCTTATCTATTTTTCTTTCACATCAGTGTACATTTTTCTTCGTGATAATCTTTTTCACGCACATCTTCTTCTTGCACGGACAGGTACCTTTCCAACCCTTTTTACGCACATCTTCTGTTTTCATTCCGTTTCTTTTTTTTTTTCTTTATGTCCATTGTTTTTCACGGATGTCCACTTTTTTCACGGAGTGGTGCCTTATCTTATTTCTTTCACGTCAGTGTACATTTTTCTTCGTGAGTATCCTTATCACGCATATCTTCTTCTTTCACCGACAGGTACCTTTCAACCCTTTGCACGCACATCTTCTTTTTTCATTCCTTTTCATTGTATTTCTTTATGTCCACTTTTTTCACGGATGTCCCTTTTTTCACGGATTATTGCCTTATCTATTTTTCTTTCACGTCAGTGTACATTTTTCCTCGGGATTATCTTTTTCACGCACATCTTCTGCTTTCACGGACTGGTACCTTTTCAACCCTTTTCACGCACATCCATCTTTTTTCATTCCTTTATTTTGCATTTCTTGCACGCATGTCCACTTTTTTCACGGATTGATGCCTTATCTACTTTTTACACGTCTATCTCCTTTTCCACGCAGGCTGCAAATTTAGGGTTTCTCATGTGTACTGATCAATAGCTCGTCTACATAACTCTGGGTGAGGATGTTTCTTTATACTTCAGCATAGCCTATGCAGGATCTTCTCGTTGTTAAGGTTACTGTTAAAATGCATCGATACTTTTTTGGGGGCACCTGTACACAATTTTCGAGGTAACAAAATCATAATTCCTCTCCCAGATGGATTAGAGAAATGCTCAGAGAAGTGTAATACTAAACTAAACAGAGGGAGAGGTAGAGGTTTAATATTAATAATAATAATAAAAAAAAACAAACATTTTTTTATCTTTGTTTGTAGCGGAGTTTAACGGCCCAGTCATCACCATTCAGGTCACTAAACTAAACAGAGGGAGAGGTAGAGGTTTAATATTAATAATAATAAAAAAAAAAACATTTTTTTCTTTGTTTGTAGCGGAGTTTAACGGCCAAGTCATCACCATTCAGGTCATTTTGAGCCGGTCAGTTTACCTATCCACACTTTTTCTTGACAGACTTGTACGTTAGCAGTTAACCAGCACACTGCACATTCTTACGCCAGAACGGAATGACAACTGCTGTTCAAGAGCAAAATGTCAGTAACAGTCACAGAGGTGAAACTTTCATTGCATGGTATATCGTATACTTCCCAGCTATTACGCAATAGCCGGCCAATATGGGGCTGAGAGCGAAACGACGTTGATACGTCGTATCGCTGTCGACCCGACGTTGGTCCGATGTTTTTGGCAGGCTGGGCAATAGTTCATTCAAGGAGGATAGAAAATGTGACTATTGATTTGTTTATCGTGCAAGCCCCGCCTTAAACAATCGGTTAACGCCCACTTAGCAACGCGCATGCGCATCGGCGGAAATGTCGCATTTTTTCACGGTCCACTTTTTTTACGTTACACCGCCTCAATGTAGGGTTTACAATGGTGTTAAGTATTTTTCTTATTTTTGCTGAAAAATAGATAGCGGGTACTCGTTAGAACCGCCTCATTGTTGGGTTTACAATAATATTATTGTGATAAGTATTTTCATTATCTTTGCTGAAAAATAGATAGCCAGTACTCGATAGGACCGCCTCATTTAGATGGTTCTAGCGAGCACCTCGATCTATGTTAATTGCAGAAATAAGACATGTTTTCTTCAGAAAAACTAACAGATTTCCAAAGGTTACAGAAGACACTTTCATTTTATAGCTATGTGAGAATTTTGATCTCATATGAGTGTGTTATATTTATGAACCATATCAGTCCTGTACTCTTTTACCAAACAAAACGCGTCTGAGCAAACAGAGTAGATCCTAATAGATTGACATGCCACTGCTCATTGAGAGCAATCTAATCAGGAGGCCGATTGCGAGCAATCTCATCAGGGTTTATAAATGTTTTCATTTCTTTACATTAGACCTATTTCACAGAAGTAATTGTCTAATTTTATAAGTCAAGGATTAACCCATTCAGTACCAAGAACGCCTAAAGGGGTACCTTGGCAAACAGTGCAGGCCCAGACCAGGCGCCGCAGAACGCGGCATCTGATCAGGGTCTACACTATTTATAAAATGTTGAGCCATTTCCCGAATAAATTTTGAAGGAAACACAACCTGACACCCCTTAATTTTGAAATGGACTCCTGCCATATATAAGGGGGAAGATTCCTTTTGGTACTAAAAGGGTTAATTTGTACCATAGAACTAACTAGAATCGCGCAGTCGATGGCACGCCATCGCATATCCCCACGCTTTTTTAAAGATACGCCACTATATAAGTTCTCAATTGCAACTCCCACCCAATCTTAAGATCGAAATTCCAGAAGTGTCATGCACTTCTCAGACCAAAGACCTATCAGTTCCCAAAGTTCCATGTTTCTATCTGTAACGGCGTAGGAGGAGTTATCCGGTAATTGTTAAAAAGGGGGTTATGGGGGTGAAAATCCAAGTTTTTGACCTCTGGTGACCTCAAACCTGACCCTAGGGGTCAAATTTCTATTGTTATGTATTCTACTCATTATGCCGTTCGATTTGATATGTCACACGACAAGGTTCTGAAAACTTTGAATTTTTACCCCCCCCCCCCGGGGGCACCCCATCCCCTGGCTTGGCCACTAGGGGTAGGATCAAAATTCGAAAAGTGTCATGCACTCTTCAGACCAAAGACCTATCAGTTCCCAAAGTTTCCTGTTTCTATCTGAAACGGCGTAGGAGGAGTTATCCGGTAATCGTTAAAATGGGGGTTATGGGGATGAAAATCCAAGTTTTTGACCTCTGGTGACCTCAAACCTGACCCTAGGAGTCAAATTTTGATTGTTATGTATTCTACTCATTATGCCGTTCGATTTGATATGTCACGCGACCAGGTTCTGAAAACTTTGATTTTTTAACCCCGGGGCACCCCACCCCCTGGCCTGGCCCCTAGGGGTAGGATCAAAATTCCGAAAGTGTCATGCACTCCTCAGACCAAAGACCTTTCAGTTCCCAAAGTTTTAAGTTTCTAGCTGGAAAAGGGTGGGAGGAGTTGTCCGGTAAGACGGACGGACGAACGTACGACGACGAAGACAATTACAATATCCCCACTTTTTCTTCGAAAAGCGTGGGGATAATTAAGCGCAGACGAACAATGACATTAGTAAATTATTATCGAAACAACTTAACAAATCAACAATTTTAAATCAAGCCTTAACACACAATCTGATTATGAGTATCAACTATGCATTATCATCAACTTCATATTTTTGACCCATTAAGCGACATAGTCCATTCTGTCATGCCTCCCAAACG
This sequence comes from Lucinisca nassula, assembly GCA_963580285.1. Lineage (NCBI taxonomy): Eukaryota > Metazoa > Mollusca > Bivalvia > Lucinida > Lucinidae > Lucinisca > Lucinisca nassula. The sequence goes on from OY757012.1 coordinate 19,017,137, forward strand.
GTTATTTTGGTGAAAATTTGTGATATTTTTCTTATTTATACTCCAAACATAGATTTTTGCGCTGACTGGAGCGCCTCATTGAGGCGATTCTAACAAATAGCTAACAACCCATGTCTTGGATCAGAAATAAGTAAAATAATGTAAACCCCTGTTGCAGCCCCCGACCATCGGGGCTTAGAGAAATAGATGGGTGGCATGATGCTTCCACGCAGAGCTGAAACCGACCGCACACCAGTACTGGTAATCCGCTTAGAGGATCTAAACCTGCACAGGCAAAGCGGCGCGAGTCGGACCGTCCATGTTTATAAACCCTATTGGTTTCATTAGACGACAGGGCTTGAGATGTCATTTCATCTATATGTCGGGTAAAAGTCCCACAACATTGAAAGCAACGTCTCCAAATGACCTATACAGTGTTGACGGGGACGTTAAACCTCAGATCAAGCAAGCAAACTCAAGTTTCTCTGTATAAAGTGGAGTTTGTGAGGATGTTCATTGCACGGGCTTGTTAACATGGTGTCAGTAATGCCAACCAATACACAACATTGGTTAACAGTGCAAACTCAGATCAAAAGCCGCATTCTTACACCCAGTGACTGGCATCTAGAACTCAAAACCACGCCTACGGAACGTGAAGCAATTAGAGCGACATCCGGTTAGGAATTAGATCGCTAAAAAAGGTAAAGAAACTGTGCAGTTTCTGTGTTTCATAAGTTATTTAATTTTTACGAGGAAGTTATTTAAAAAACGGGGAATTACATTCAGGAGCCCATTGATATCGGCATCTTTGGAGTAAATACCAAATCCCGTACTTCACACATTTTGGCTAAATTTAGTTTCTCCTGCTGAAGGTGAACACAAGCCTTAGAAAACGAGTGGTTTTTCGAGGTGTTTGTTGCCTTTTATTTATTACTGCGCTTTGCTACAAGTTCAGCGTATTAATATGCACACATTAATATTGCTCCATATTCAAAACGGTTTCAAAAGTTCCTCATATCTAAACATGATACTGCAGATGGAAGAAAACATTATAACTTGTATGTTCTATCAATTTATTATATCTATATTTTTTCCTCATATCTAAAAATGACACTGCCGATGAAACAAAATGTTATAGCGTGTATGTTTTATTAAGAAGGAAGATTTGATCATGGTAGATTAGCTGAGGGCCTCGTGGAAGATTAGCTATTACATGTATTTTTGTATGTGCTAAATGATGCTACCCTCACTAAATAAAGTGCTTACTTACTTACTGACTGACTGACTTACTTACTTACTTCTCTCAATTTATTTAATGAACGCACCTGTCCTCCTATTTACTCAAAATTTATAAATTTTACAAATGGATTCTAGTTCGCCTTGATTAACATGATTAAGAATACATGGTGTGTCATTCTTGCGCGGTTTGTATTAATAAGAAGTTGGTTTTAGACAATATCTTTATCTTATCGTTTTGACAGTTAGCATAGAACTCACGGGATCTCCGATCTGGGTTATCGATCATGATACAGACATATATTTTGGGGGCATGCGCAGTCCCAGGAGTAGGATATTCCGGCTACCTATTTGCTTTGCAGAGGCGAGCTAAAACAAATACGCCTTTCTTTTGCGTTACTATGCCTTTTTTCGCATTACTACGCCTTTCTTTTGCGTTACTACGTCTTTCTTTTGCATTAGTATGCACATTTTCGCGTTACTAAGCCTTGTTTTTACGTTACTACGCCTTCTTTTTGCGTAGCTTCGCCTTCTGATTGACGTTACTGCGTCTTTTGTTTTGCGTTTCTACGCCTTTGTTGCGTTATTACGTCTTTTGTGTCGCGTTACTACGCCTTTACGGTATTTTATTTTCTCCTACATAAGCCAAATAGGCTTTCGTATCTGCAGTGCTAACGATCTTACCCTTAGCCTTTCACGCCTGAGTTTCTTAAACGGGTTCTCTCCATTTTTTTTATTTTGGGCAATTCTTGTTAATAGGGGATTTAGTCAAATTCATTTACAGGATGGCGAACAGCTTTGATTCTCGGATGAGACGGTTCATTAATGTCCCATCCGGATATAGATTTAATCGCCAGTACAAAGCGTAAGCTGGCCATTTTGTTTTCTACAAAAGCAAGTAATGACCTCTTATTTATGAATCGGCGAGTCATTCGGTCAGATAAGCATGATACCCAGACATTTAATGGTCTTGTCCAGAAAAGTATTTTTCATCACAGCTTTCTTTCTCTGGTGATTTTAACAAAATTCAGAACTCATATGTAGACCACCTTTTATTGTAGTAAGCTGCTGGCATTTACTTAGGCAGCAACTGGTTTGATGTTCTCCTCTGGTTATCGAATGCTCAACCAGACGATCTAATGCTTAACCAGCAATTTTTGCAGATGAGGAGTTCTTCGCAGAAATTAAAACTCCAAAACCTGTTTAATTTCATTTCAGGCAATTACCGGACCATTGATAAAACAAACACAGCGTAAAAGTCAGTGAAAATCATTCGGTACTATGATTCTGGAGACTGAAAATGTTTCCATAAAATACTATGTCATTATCGAATCAATAGCGCACTGCTTATCAGGTTGGCTAAAAATGGTTCCGTAGAACAAGGTGCGGGTGATTCTGGGGCCGTGGAGATGAAAACAGATCCGCTTTATAGATGCAAGTTCTGTTATCATTTCTATAGATCTAATGCGTAACCAACCATTTTCGACCTTTTCCGTGGTCATTTCTCGCTAGTGCTGCATTGACAAGCAAAATATCCACAACACATATAACCACATATGTTTATTGTGTGTGCATGTTAATACGCTGAACTTGTAGCAAAGCGCAGTAATAAATAAAAGGCAACAAACACCTCGAAAAACCACTCGTTTTCTAAGGCTTGAGTTCACCTTCAGCAGGAGAAACTAAATTTAGCCAAAATGTGTGAAGTACGGGATTTGGTATTTACTCCAAAAATGCCGATATCAATGGGCTCCTGAATGTAATTCCCCGTTTTTTAAATAACTTCCTCGTATAAATTATATAACTTATGAAACACAGAAACTGCACAGTTTCTTTACCTTTTTTAGCGATCTAATTCCTAACCGGATGTCGCTCTAATTGCTTCACGTTCTTAACCAATGGTTACGCATTCTATCGTTCCGTAGGCGTGAAAACGTAACATTGGTAAACAGTGTAGATCCAGATCAGACGCCGCATAATGCGGCGTCTGATCTTGGTCTACACTGTTTGGTTCGGAGTAATAATTAAATCAGACACCCCTTAAATTTAAAATGTACCAGTCCAAAGCATGGATACATCCAAAGCTATCATGATGAAGATCCTGATCAGTATAAACTAACTATTGATTTCTCCTCAGTTTAAGCACCACCAGCTCATTACAGTTACGAAAGCCTAGGACAAGTGTATCATCTGTGTGTCTGTAAGCAAGACTGTCAATATGGTTTTCGTTCCTTCCTCTGACTGTGTACAAAATACGGTGTTTCTTTCCACTTGATGTAACAACATGTATATTACAAGAGTTTTGTCCACAGATAATGATATTACCTTCTTTATCTGAAATAACAGTGTTTGGGTTCTTTAGATCATTATCCTGGTAACAGAACAATACTTTTCCATCTACTGACAGGCATGTTATATCAGACCTCACACAGTCTGATATGTAAACTTTGGATGAACTTTCATTAACAGCTAAATAGCATGGGTATTTGAGTGACGTTATTGAGTTCTGGTTATCTGGATATTTTCTCGTGATTTGTCCAGTCTTGTCAAGAATACGTATCTCAGCACTTCCTGGATTATCATGACAAAGTATATAAATTTCTTCTCCTACAACAGAGACTCCATAGCACTTCTTATCTAACTGAATTACTGGTCCAGCTTTCAGAAAGGGAACGACATTTATGAACTGTATCTGTTTTGTGCCTGGTAATGTGATAACAGCTGTGGTCCTGTCTAGAACTGAAATGTCCCAGGGCCAACCATCCACATCTTGTTTCTCTGTCATTACAAAAGTAGAACTTAATCGTTTGATACTATTGTTATTACGATCACATAATACAAGCTGACCATCAGGCATAAAAACACAGTCCGAAATCCACGGCTTCTTCTTCTCGCCCGGGGTGTTTATCTTGATCTCCCGTGAACTTTCAACTTCCTTGTCTAAAAACGTTTTGTCATTTGTAATTTCCTGCATTTCTTTCACTGATAGATTTCCCATCTTTTTAACGTCGGTTTTAATATTCATCAGTTTCTCATTCTTATTAAACTTAAGGACTAGTGATTTTCGTTCATTCTGTAACTCGTGTAACATCGACTGATACTCTTTTAGTCGTTTTGAAATCTTCAGGTCTACAGCAACTATCATATCGGAGTTGCCTGATTTTGTTGCATCATCTAAGAACTTTGCATCAGTAAGAAGACGGTCTACAGTCGTTATAGAGGCTGTTATGTGTTGTTCTGCGTCGTGACTTATTTTCGTAGCGAGCTCCTGTAACTCTGAAAGCATGTTCTCCTCTAATGTATCTAAGTATGTTTTTATTTGTCCTCTGAATGTTTGAATTTCCGCCCTGCATTGTGTCACCATAGAATCAAACTTCTGAACGTCTTCAATCCGGGCATTTAGGAAGGCTTTTACATCTTTCTGTAACTTTTGTACCTTGCTTATAACTTGTTGTATTTCTGAAACCTGATAGTGTACACTCTTATCATGTAGCTTTGTTGTATTACACTTTCTGTGTTTTACAGACTTGCAGGTGTTACAAATAACTTCACCATGTGTCTCGCAATATACGGCCACTTCCAGGTTCTGGTCACACTGACAAATCACCTTGAATTGTGATGTGTTGCCTCCAGCTCTTATACCTTCCTTACCAAACACTATTTTATGAGTTCTAGTAGTTTTGAATCTCTTATGAGAGTCCTTACAGTCACGACAAAGATATTCGTCACAGTTTTTACAGTAATATTCTCCATCTTTCTGGTTCCCTTCATACTTGCATGGATCACAAAGATAGTCATGTAATATATCCGAGGCCATATTCACCGAACTGGAACCATCTACCGAAGCCATATTTCTATCTGAAAATTCATTATTAGGAAATTCATTATATACAGTAAAATTCCTATATTAAGACCACCTTTGGGACTGTTCAAGAGTTGTCTTTAAGACCACTTTTGAACAGTCTCAAAGGTGGTCTTTGACCAGAATACACTGTTTTCAGAAAACACAAAGAAAGAATAACTGCAACCTACTAAATAAGCTTTTTAAAGCAAAATAAGTCTTAATTTTAGGTGGTCTTAATTGCGGAATTTTACTGTACGTTATTGTTATCAGACTCTGGACCGGCCCCCGAGGCCAAGCAGGTATCGAGCCCCGCTCGGGTAACATGTGAGATACTTAGCATCGGAATATCTAGTTGTTTTTTCCGGGTACTCCGTTTTTCACCAACCTCTAATTGACGATCGACTTGTAATAAGTGAAATAATCTTGATAGGGCCGTAAAAACAAACAAAAAATCAAAGTATGCTTAAGACTTTCTTAAAAACTTTGAGTACAACACACGTGTGTCAGATAATGCATTCTTCCAGTGGCTTAAAATGAGTCCAATCAAAATAAAATGTGGCTCAAATGAAACGTTTCTGATAAACGCTGTTAATATTATTGTTTCTTATTGCAGGTAAAATATAGACAACACGTCTACCCTTAAAAGTCTTATTTTGCCTGATATAAAGTCGGGTTTACTTGTGTATTCACTAAATGGATTTGTACACGCAATGTAATGAGGGAACAATATTAGTGTCATTAAACTTGATAGTGCATTTCGGAGGCAAAATTCGTACCTTAAGGGGAATGGGAACACCTGTCAGATTTTTCCGCCATTTTTCAAAGGGAAAAACTTTCGGGACTTCCTGTTCGCATTTCTATAAGCCATATCCCTCTGAGGAAGGGGTCAACTATTAAAGGAAAAAATTTGCTCCCCAAGAGCAAATTCCTTACTTCAAGAGTTGACTCCAACTGACATGGGAGACAAAAAAACCTTTGCAGGAGTTACCTCCCCTGAAGGTGTTCCCATTCCCCTTAACATACTTATCACATTTTATATTAAGGTTAGATTATTTGTATTTTGCCCATATACATGTATGACAAATACAATGTGCCCTTTAATAGCCTTGGGCATGCCCATTTCCAGATTAATAGGTGTTAGATTTCTTTTATCTGTTGTAAATTTTACAAACAGTCATTACTTGAAGTTCCCGATCAAGTGTAGTCGCCGATCAGACGCCGCGTTCTGTGGCGTCTCATCTATGTATACACTATTTGCCGATGTAAATTCACCGAAACTGGATCCATCAACCGAAGTCATTTGTCTTTCTCAAAATCCATAAGTATGAAAATCGACACATATATTATGATCATCAGAGTATAGACGGGTTTCCGTGGCCTAGCTGCTAGGATCGCTTTTCTCAACCATTAGGTCTCTCGCCGTTGTAGGATTGAATCCGCTCGGGCCACATGTTATACGCCAAGTTCTGCAACTAAATATCAAGTGTTTTTCCCGGGTAGTCCGGGGTTCGTCCACCTTTGGTTAACGATCGGCTCGAAATAAGTAAAATGATACTTTTCTGATATATACGATTTTATTTCTGGTAAAATATTGATTGATGCTATTTAGTGAAACTAAGCATAATAGTGTGTACCATTTGTCACTCTATTTTCCCTGTTTAAAGTCGTGTTTATCTGGGTTTTAACTGCATGGACTGGTCAGCGTAATGTAACGAGAAGACAAAACAGCAATAATACTGTCCCCATTTATCCTGACAGTACACTTTGGAGCCAAATTTTAATGTATATTAAATAGCTACATGTATCATATTTATTACTTAGGTTTAGGTTTTCAGTATTTTGCCCATACATGACACGTACAATCTTCCCTTAAATAGCTTGGAACATGCCAATTTCCAGTTATTACGGGTGTGAAATTTGTTTTATTTGTTGTAAGTTTTACAAAAATCATTGTACTTATTAAAGCAAACAGTGTAGTCCCTGATCAGACGCCGCGTTCTGCGGCGTCTGATCTGGGTCTACACTGTTTGCCAATGTGCGACTTCTACGAGTTAGAGGTCAAATCGAAAGTATAATTCGAGTTCATGTATATACTCATAGGTCAGCTCAGGTGAAAAGGGTATTTATTGTAAAGGCGACCACAAAGGTTCATAGGAGTCTGTACAAAAGCACATTTTCGCCAGAACCTTTGCTGCTCTACAACATATAGTGGGGACATTGAGGCCTAAAGTTTAAAGACACATAAGAAAGTCTGGAGAAGCCTGGGATCAATCCTGCGATCCCTGGTTTACAAAGCGAGTAGCATAACCACTGCACCACTAATTATGAATAAATATAAAAGATTTTAGGGCAGTAAAATCTTTGCTTAAATTGATATAGATATATTTTTTTCAAAATTGCAGAGAACGGAGATCAAACGAAATTTTAGAAGTTGTCTCTATCCAACTCTCTTCTCTAATGGCATGTTAATAAAAAAAAAAACTTTTTTCCCAACCGAAGTCTAGCTAATTCCGCCCACAGTTTTGAGAAATATGATACGAAATCGAAAGTATGAAAAAGTTAACTTAACCTGCATTTAAACCAAAAACTATTGCCAGTAATTGTGTAGATTGTGAAGATTATATATTTATTAAACTGTATTCTCTCACAAAAAAAAAAACATTTCAGTACTTGTCCAAGTTGGCCCTTTATTGTGTTTCATTTTCAGTTTCTGAATTATTTGAAGCCTCATATGGTCTATAAAATGACATTTACCGTTCTGAATGTGTTCTTTCCTTAAACTAATGGCAACATCTTTTCAGCTTCTCAGAAGAAACGTGGAAATATTAACGATAATGAACTGACATGGGCAGGTTTATTAATACCCCTTCCCCAAATGACACGAAACCAGGAAGTATGTAAGATTTTATATATACCTATATATATATATATATATATCGTTTCCAAGTTTATATTTGAGGAACAAACACTAGCAAAAGTAACTCACCTTCTATCACCACCAGATTTCATTGTTTTAACTCATAGTTCTCATTATTTTAATATTTATATCCAATTTAGTATTCAATTTAGTTAACCACAGCCTATCACCATGGCCACTCCAGTCAAGGGCAAAGGCGGCTTTAGCTGTGAAATATAAAGGGCATGCGCACATTTAGTTCCGTCACGGCGCAAAGTGTGTCTTTAAGCATGTGTGCTCATCGTCTGCGCATCCGCGCAGTCTGATTGAAGCACTTTGACCTAAAGTTTTACTGCCAGGAAAAGTTGTGCGGTCTAATTGTGGTTTTCTTTTGCTCCAGCATGTTGCCTTGTCCTCATCGTTGTTTCATCTCTGCAGCCGCTTAGTTATTATTTTGGGGGGTTGTAACACTGATGAGTTAAAATAAAACAGAAGTGAAGTCAATGATCAGGAATCGGTCACCAAAGGGAAAGAAGCACAAACATGGAGAAAAAAACAACTAGACATGAATATGAACATAAATAAACCCTTCATGCGAACTAAATCAACTGTCTCAACCACGACAGAACAAAGGATTGTAGCAACGGAAAAATTGATTTAAATACGCCCCACCCTGTAAACTTCCTTTTGCTTACCGTTCCAAGGCCGTTCTTCTGTTATAGTTTGTCTTTGCATGGATGTTTTTCTAATGTCTTTTTATTTTGGATGGCCGTTTGACCGTTTTGCGGGTAAGTGTGTGTGTGTGAATTCGGGTTTAACGTCGCTTTCAACAATTTTTCAGTCATATCACGACGGTGTCTGGTTGCGACAGGGAGCTACATGCTCACGTTTATAGTGCTGCCTCACTGAAGTATCATGTCCCAGACACATTACATGATACCACACCCAGTCACATTATCCTGACACTGGATCGACCAGTCCTAGCTCTACCCCGTAAATCTGAGTGCCAAGCGAGGAGCAGCTAGTACCATTTTTAACGACTTTGGTATGTCGCGGCCCGGGATCGAACCCGAGACCTCCCGTACCCGGAGCGGACACTCTACCAACTGAGCTATCGGGGCTGGTTTTGCGGGTAAGTAACTGACCTTTTGGCTTTCCGCTTGTGATGTTTTCATTAGGTTTTGGTTATTTCATGTTCTTGTATCCTCCTGGTGTATCTGTTGGAAGGATGGGATAATTGTTCCGATTCCTGATCTTTGCCTTCACTGTTATTTTGTATCAATGTCCAACCGTATAATCTCAGTGAACGGAAGTGGAGGCAATGATCAGGAATCCATACAATTAACCCACAGCTACCATCAGAGACACCAAAGGGAAAGAAACACAAACATGAAACAACAGACCCTAATGGACACATCAATAACGCAAAGCCAAAACGACAGTTCCTTTCCCACAAAATGGCCGATTTGCTATCCAAAATAAAATAATATGAGCGACGCAAACACCCAAGGACAAACCATAACAAAACTAATCCGCGACAGAAGAACCGCCATGGGACTGTCAGCGAAACGAATTCCAATGGGGGGTGGGGGGGGGTGCTTAAATCGATTTTACGTGTCCACAATCCTCGCCCTTACTTCCCTCGCGATTTAGATAAATAATTTGTTCAGTCCGCACGAATGCCTCTTAACTCATCAGTGCAACATCTCCGTGAACACAAAAATCAAACAACCACAGAGATGAAACAACAGTGAGGATTCGACAGCAAGAAACCACTGAAATGCTGGAGCAAAAGAAAACCAACAGTTAGACTCCGATGGGCCCGACCAGAGACAGAGCATCAGGCACCAACCAACATTACATAGAATTAGATATCTCTAATTCTCAGTAAGCCTTTACGCTGGAACCGTCATAGAATCTGAGGCCTGACCCACCGGCGTGGAATTAAAGAGGGAAGCAAAGTTGTCAACCGTGATTAGTTTAACTACCATGCATGAAGTCTGTCGTATAACATTTATGCTCAAATCAGTCTGTACATAAACAGAGAGAGAATGCAATTTTCACTGACTGCATGATGAAGCTTTGTGTCAATAATCAATCATATAGTCTCAGTGACGACTCAAATCAGTCTGTACATAAACATAGACAGCATACAATCTTCACTGACTACATGAAGACATTTTGTTTCAATGGTCAACCATATATTCTCATTGAAGTCTCAAATCAGTCTGTACTTTAACATAGAATACAATATAACCTGGCTACATGATGGAACCTTGTGTCAATGACCAACCATATAGTCTCAGTGACGACTCAAAGCAGTTTGTACATAAACATAGACAGCATACAATCTTCACTGACTACATGATGAAGCTTTGTGTCATTGGCCAACCATATAATCTCAGCGAAGTCTCAAATCAGTCTGTACATAAACATAGAATACAATATACCCTGACTACATGATAAAACCTTGTGTAAATGACCAACCATACAGTCTCAGTGAAGTCTCAAATGAGTCTGTACATAAACATAGACAGAATACATTATTCACTGACTACATGAAGAAGCCTTGTGCCAATGGCCAACCGTATAGTCTTAGTGAAGTCTCAAATCAGTCTGTACATAAACACAGATTGAATACAATCTTCACTGGCTACATGGAGAAACGTTGTGCCAATGGCTATCAATATAGTCTCAGTTAAGTCTGAAATCAGTTGGTACATAAACCCAGGCAGGATAAATCTTCTCTGACTACATGATGAAGCTTTGTGTCAAAAGTAAATCACAAGTCTCAGTGAAGTCTCAAATCAGTTTGTTCATAAACATAGACAGAATACAATCTTCACTGACTACTTGAAGAAGCTTTGTGCCAATTGCCAACCATATAGTCTTAGTGAAATCTCAGATCAGTCTGTATTGCTTATCTGACAAAGTAGAAGTAAAACAAAGATCAGGAATCGATACAATTAACTTACTCCGCCCACCAAAGACACCAAAGGGAAAGAAACACAAACATAAACCGACCAGACCATAATGGAAACCTAAACAAAGGATGGCCATAAGGACAGTTACTTTCCCACAAAATGGCCAAATGGCCATCCAAAATAAAAAGACACAAGTGATACACACAGTGAGTAGTAACAAACAACAACATAAATAAAGAAGACGCTGACCAATAATATAGCCTTAGTGAAAGGCGTCTACGAGAATGTGCTCTCATTGAAGTCTCAAATCAGTCTGTATACAAACCAAATCAGAATACATGGAGAAGCTTTGGGCTAATGTTCAAACATATAGACTCATTAAAGTCTCAAATCAATCTGTACATAAACATAGAGAGAATACAATCTTCACTGACTACCCGAAGAAGCAGTGAGTTAGTGACCAACCAAATAGTCTCAATGAAGTCTCAAATCAGTCTGTGCATAAACTTAGACAGTGTTGTATTATTATAACCGATACCTGCTACTGGTTACACCTGACTGGAGCGCACTGCGACGGAATATAAATCCCCAACAGCCTCTCAAATACTAGAAATTCGTAAATCTTACTGGCTGTTTTCACCATATATATGCTTGAATAAAATATAAAATAGAAAGAGCACTTCAGTCGTTTTTCAGTTGTTGTTATCACAATATCCTAAGTGCATAACACACCAGACAGAATACAATCTTCACTTACTACATGAAGAAGCTTTGTTGGCAGCAGTACAGTCCAAGAAACGCCTCTAAGCCGTCTGTTCATAAACATAGACAGAATACGATCTTCTCTGGCAATTTGAAGGCACTTTGTGTCACTGGTCAATCATATAGTCTCAATGAAGTCTCAAATCAATCTGTACATAAACATAGACAGAATTCAACCTTCCCAGACGGCGTAAAGAAACTTTATATCAATGGCCAGCCATATAGTCTCAGTATATCCATGGACAGAATACAATATGCCCTGACTACATGAAAAGGCTTTGTACCAATGACCAATCATATAGTCTTAGTGAAGTCTCAAATTAGTCAGTCCATAAACATAGACAGAATACAATCTTCCCTGACTACATGATAAAGCTTTGTCTTATTGGCCAACCATACAGTCTCAGTTAAGTCTTTCTGACGCTGACCAATCATATAGTCTTAGTGAAGTCTCAAATTAGTCTGTACATAAACATAGACATAATTCAATCTGCCCTAACTACATGATAAAGCTTTGTCTTTTTGGCCAACCATACAGTCTCAGTGAAGTCTTTCGTCATAGTGAAGTCTCAAATTAGTCTGTACATAAACATAGGCAGAATACAATCTTCCCTGACTACGTGATAAAACCTTGTGTCAATGGCCATATACTCTCAATTAAATCAGTCTGTACATAAACATAGACAGAATACAATCTTCACTGACTACATGGTGAAGCTTTATGTCATTTGCCAACCATACAGTCTCAGTGAAGTAGAAGTGGAGGCAATGACCAGGAATCGATACACTTAACCCACAGCTCCCATCAGAGGCACCAAAGGAAAAGATACACAAACATGAAACAACATACCCTAATAGAAACATCAATAGCGGAAAGCCAAAAGAACAGTTACTTTCCCATAAAATGGCCAATAGACTATCCAAAATAAAATAATATAAGCGACACAAACACCCAAAGACAAACCATAGCAAAAAAAAAAAAAAAAAAAAAAAAAAAACGCGACAGAAGAACCGTATTGGGACGGTCAGCGGAAACGAATTCCACTGGAGGGCTAAAATCTATTTTACGTGGCCACAATCCTCGCCCTTACTTGCGTCGCGATTAAGACAAATAATTTGTTCAGTCCGCGTGAAGGCCTCCTAACACATCAGTGCAACATCTCCGTGAACACAAAAACGAAACAACCACAGAGACGAAACAACGGTGAGAACTCGACAGCAAGAAACCACTGAAATGCTGGAGCAAAAGAAAACCAACAGTTAGACTCCGATGCGCCCGACCATAGACAGAGCATCAGGTACCAACATAAGCCTTTACGTTGGAACCGTCATAGAATCTAAGGTCTGACCCACCGGCGTGCAATTAAAGAGGGAAGCAAAGTTGTCAACCGTGATTGGGTTAACTACCATTCATGCAGTCTATCGTATAACATTTATGATGTAGCCAATATTTTTATATCGAAGAATAATTTTACGAAATTTGGTGCTGAAGTCCTTTTCTCAAATCTGAAGTCTCAAATCAGTCTGCGCAAGTTTTGTGTTATTGGCCAACCATATAGTCTCAGTGAAGTCTTAAATCAGTCTCTGCATAAACGTAGACAGAATACAATCTTAACTGACTACATGGTGAAGCTTTGTGTAATTGGCCAACCATACAGTCTCAGTGAAGTCTCATATCAGTCTGTGCAAGTTTTGTGTCAAGGGCCAACCATACAGTCTCAATAAAATCTCAAATCAGTCTGCACATAAATATAGTCAGACTACAATTTTCCCTGACTACATGATGAAGCTTTGTGTCATTGGCTTACCATATAGTTACAGGAAAGTCTCAAATCAGACATAGACAGAATACAATCTTCACTGGCTACATGAAGAGGCTTTGTACCAATGACCAATCATATAGTCTTATTGAATTCTCAAATCAGTCTGTACATAAACATAGACATAAATCAATTTTCACTACATGTTGAAGATTTATGTGAATGGCCAATCATATAGTCTCAGGGAAGTGTCAAATCAGTCTGTACATAAACTTAGACAGAATACAATCTACACTGACTACAGAGAGATGTTTTGTATGATATAGTCTCAGTGATGTCTCACATCCATATAGAGTACAGAGAGGACTCTGATCAGACTGTATGGATATCTCAAATCAGTCTGTTCACAAACTGGTCAGAATACAAGATTTCTTGACTACATGAAGAAGCTCTTATCAATAGTCATCCATACAGAGTATTCGGAACATTCTGATCAGGCTTCGCGGATGTCCCCAGACTGATCTGAGTGTTCGCTGAACACATGTTCGAAGGCCATTGTTCAATTCGCAAGGCACCAGACTGATCTGAGTGTTCAATTCGCAAGGCCCCAGACTGATCTGAGTTTGCTCGAAGGCCATTGTTCAATTCGCAAGGCCCCAGACTGATCTGAGTTTGCTCGAAGGCCATTGTTCAACTCGCAAGGCCCCAGACTGATCTGAGTTTGCTCGAAGGCCATTGTTCAATTCGCAAGGCCTAATTAAAATAACAATACACATCACGAAAACACGCCTAAATAATTTTTACCCCCTTGAACCCTAATTGTATATAGTTAAACTGGGGTTTACAGGGGGTATACCTTATTTTTCTTATTTCTGCTCTAAAATATAGTTTGTGGGTACTCGTTAGAACCGCCTTATTAAAATATAGTTTGTGGGTGCTCGTTAGAACCGCCTTTTTAATATAGTTTGCGGGTACTCGTTAGAACCGCCTTAATAAAATATCACATTTTTTCATCTTAAAATATTCGTTTTATAGGCGGTAAAGTTTATAATGTATTTGTATAGGCGTGATTTCGTAATGAATTCAAAATTGCCTTGATTTGGGAGGCTTAAAAGCACTCAGTTTGGAGACAATGGATCGATGCACCTACGAAATATAAATACATGTGCATGTATTTGGTTGGGGTCACGACCCCTAATCCTCAACACGAAAACGCGCCTATATACATAATTCTGACCCCCTTAACCCCACTTTTACACAATAAAACAGGAGTTTACAGGAGTTCATGTATACATTTTCTTATTACTGCTCAAAAAACATAGATTGTTGGTACTCGTAAGAACCGCCTCGCCGAGGTGTTTCTAACGAGGTCCCATAATCTACCTTTTGAGCAGAAATATGATGAAAATTATCATGTTTAACTGAAAATTTGAATATTTTGGTGGTTGGTTGATTAACGTCCCCGTCAACACTGTAAAGGTCATTTTAGAGACATCGCTTCCAATTTTGTGGGACTTTTACCCGACATTGAGATGAAATGACATTTCAAGCCCTGTCGCCCAATGAAACCTACAGGGTTTATTAGCATGGACGGTCCGCCTCGCACCGCGGTTCCTGGACAGGCTTAGATCCTCTAAGCGGTTTACCAGTACTAGTGTGCGGGCCGGATTCAGCTCTGCGTGAAAGCATCATGCAGCCCATATATTTCTTTAAGCCCCTATGGGCGGGAATATTTTGGTGGTAAAATATTTTGAATATATTGGAAAAGGTGTGTTTTCTTAATGTGTAAAAAATGTTCTTACATGTAGGAAGGTGGGATTCCAAGAGTCGTTTACTAATTCATGTTTTTCGTCAAAAAGGGTTGTTGGTTTTCTTTTGCAAGGTTGAAAACACTTCATTTAAAGGATAACCTATGGCAATATTGAAATATTTTAAACACTTTCTTATCAGCATCCCCCCCCCCCATCCCCTTCGGGGCTTGGAGAAATAGTTCGGGCTGCATGGTGTTTCCATGCAGGCTAATCCCGACCGCACATGAGTACTGGTAAACCGCTTAGAGAACCTAAGCCTGGCCAGACAAAGTCCATGCATATAAACCCTAATGATTTTATTGGGCGGCTGGGCTTGAAAAAAGTCGAATAAAAATCGCACAAAATTGGAAGCAACGTCTTCAAAATGACCTAAATAGTGTTGATGTTGAGTAAAACCTCAAACCAAACAAACAAAAACTTTCTTATCAGAAATGTAATTATCATAGGATGTCGTTTAAACGCATCCGATAACGTCGTGTCATAAATATCGTACGACTTCATGTGTACTTAGGTGGGAACAAGGACCTTCATGTCGACCATGCCTTTTCTGTTGAAACATTGCCATATTTCAAGCCGACACGATCATACCAGTTTAAATGATCATTTGATAAACAGAAGTTTACACCCGTGGTCATTTCATATGACATGATCACTCGTGTAAGATATCATATGTATGCAAAATAACCCGGATTTTGAGACCCTTTATTTACCTTTAAGATGTCATTAAAACTACATCTGAAAATGTCGTCTGTTTATGACGTCTGCTGCAACTTCCACACATTTTTGCATATAGGCAAGTAATGTTGACATGATCAGACTGCTCATAGAGAAGCAGTCTGATCCACACTGTGAAAATGACCTTCATAAGTTATCAGCAGATGACAAAGCAAACGACAATTTCGTTGTAATTGTCAACTTAAGGTGGGTTAGGTGATACAGGTGTTTACCAAATGGAATCTTCCTCCTTATATATAGCAGGAGTCCATTTCAAAATTCAGGGGTGTCAGGTTGTGTTTTCTTCAAAATTTATTAGGAAAATGACTGAATTTTTTGCAAACAGTGTAGGTCCTGATCAGACGCCGCGTTCTGCGGCGTCTGATCTGGGCCTGCACTGTTTGCCAAATACCCGTTTTGGGGTATCTCGTACTAAATGGGTTAAAGGACATACCGCAGTAAAGTTTTTATCTAACGTGTTTACTTTTATTATGGCGATCACCAAAATACATTCGTTATCTGAGTTTGCACAAATTTAACATCCTGGTTTGAAAAGGTAATAAATATATCATGCCGTTTAAAACACAAGTGCTCTATTGATAAAATACACTGCTCAAAACAATTAAAGGAGCAAACAAATATTTCCTCATTATCCGGATAATGATGATGAAACAACGATTCAGAAAGATGAATAACTTTATCTGCAACATATTAATGGCAAACATTGGTTACCAGTTTACAAATCACGGCCTGGAAGAATTTGCATAAATGTTTGAGAAATCGCCATCTTTAATTAAGATTATTTCAAATGTCATAGACATGCGCAAATCAGCCACTTTTTCCTATCAGTAACGTGTAAGACCACCTCGAGCAGCACAACACCCCTGGCATCGCCGAGGCATGCTACGAACCAAAATTTGAACAGTTTGTGAAGCTAGTGTTTCCCACTCATGTCTAAGGATGTTTGTGAGTTCTTGAATAGTCATTGGTGGATGATCGCCCTGTGGGATACGTCTGTAAAGAATGTTCCACACATGTTCTATTCGGTTTAAGTCAGGAGAACGAGCTGCCAGTCCTAAACTTCAATTGTGGCCCCCGCCCATAGGGGCTTGAAGAAATATATGGGTTGCATGATGCTTCCATGCAGAGCTGAATCCGGCCCGCACACTAGTACTGGTAAACCGCTTAGAGGATCTAAGCCTGTCCAGGAACCGCGGTGCGAGGCGGACCGTCCATGCTAATAAACCCTATTGGTTTCATTGGGCGACAGGGCTTGAGATGTCATTTCATCTCAGTGTCGGGTAAAAGTCCCACAAAATTGGAAGCAACGTCTCCAAAATGACCTTTACAGTGTTGACGGGGATGTTAAACCTCAAATCAAACAAAACAAAAAATATACTTCAATTGTCTCACGATCAAGGTAATCCATGCACACTCTAGCAATATTGGGGCGCGCATTTTCCTGCATCAGAATGAAATTGTCACCGATTGCCCCAGCGAAAGGCCTCACAATAGTATCTAGAATTTCATCTCGATACCGTAATGCAGTCAATGTACCTCTGTTTACCACGTACAAGTCCGGTCCGCCTTCATAAGAATTCCACCCCATACAATCACTGACCCCACTCCATATCTCTCTGTTTCCACAATGTTGCAGTCCTCGTATCGTACTCCGGGTCGTCTCCAGACTCGAACACGTCGATCACATGCACTCAGGTGAAATCTGCTTTCATCCGTGAACAGAACTGTACGCCAGTCTTGCAATCGCTAGTTCTGATGTTCTTGGGCAAACTCATATCGCCGTGCACGATGTTGCCTGGTGAGAATAGGCCCTCTTGTCGGACGTCTGGCCCTCAGACCACCTTCATGTAACCGGTCACGTATTGTTTGATCGGATATCCTTTGACCAATTGCACGGTGGAAATCGATGTGTAGCCTTCTGGCCGTGTACTGCCGATTTCGTAGCGCTAGATTTCGAAGATATTGATCTTTGATCTTTGTGACGTCATGCCCAAAATAACGCATAACGGAAGGATTGACATCTCAAATTTTGAGCAGATCGCACCATACCGATTTCAGCCGTTTTATACGGGGTATCCATGCTGTAGCTCACATTCTTTCTTTGCGCCTGAACCTTGCATTCTTGACGTTTGCATGAACATTGTTAAGAGATGTCACTTTAAAATAGTGTCTTTCCTTGAGTTTAAAATGCCAAGCGGTGATGTTATATAGGCTTAAAAGTTTGCTCCTTTAATTGTTTGAGCAGTGTAATTTAGTGAGATCCTAGCGGACAATCAATGTGTATGCAACGTCGTATCAAAGTTGTTGCATCGACGTAGATGCGACTTTGCTTAAACGTCACGTGTCAGCGACTCCTCTGAAGATCTGCTTGGTACCCATAAGTTGTTCGGCTAACAGCATTTACAGGGGTAATCCTTATTTTTTCTTATTTCTGCTCTAAAATATAGATTGTTGGTACTGGTTAGAACCGCCTCGATTTCTAACGTGTACCCTAAATCTATATTTTGAGCAGGAATAAGAAAAAATATCACAATTTTTCAGTTAAAAAATTTCGTGTTTTTTTTTTTTTCTGCGGTAAAGTTTACAATGTATTTGTATAGGCGTATTTTCGTTATGGTGACGCAATGAACACGACACCTTCTCCTCACCCAACCATCATTGAAGCTCATTAGAACCGCCTCAATGAGGCGTTCTTACGAGTACACTCGATTTATGTTTTTTTGAGAAAAAATATGAAAAGGTATTGGATTTACAAAAAAATATGTTTCACTATTTTCTCAAAAGATTTGGTCTCTAATGATCGTTCGTGAACCAATACTCGTATAATCAAATTTGTTTAACCCTTACCAGTCCCTAGGCTAATTCAGCAGATGACAAATTGTTTATATTTTTCTTATTTTGTCCAGAAAACTGGACTTGACATCTGGGAGACAATTTGGATGAGAAGTCATATCCATTTTTTCTGGGAAAATTTGAAAAATATTTCAAAATGTCGTCTGCTGTTAAAAAATCACCAGCATGCAGAGTGTTAAAGATAAGTCATATTTCCGACTGGAGTTATGCGGCGCTTTGACAATTTTCCTAATGTCGGAATAGCCATCATGGGTCACCGCCCATCGGGCCTTGGAGAAATAGATTTGGCTGTTTGGTGCTTCCACGCAGAGCTTAAACTGATCGCACATGGTTATTGGTAAACCTCTTAGGACTAAGCCTGCCAAGGCAAAGTTGTGCGAATCCGACCGCCCAATGTATATAGTTATTACCCTGTTTTATTGAGCGGCATGGTTAAACTGTCATTTCATCCCAATGTCGGGTAAAAGTCCCACAAAATTGGAAGCAACGTCTCCGAAATGACATATGTATTGTTGACAGGAACGTTAAACCTAACATCAAACAAATACTTCGAACATGTACTACTAGCGAAGACTTAGACAAGTCTGATTGAAGAAATATATGGGCTGCATGATGCTTCCACGCAGAGCTGAATCCGGCCCGCACACTAGTACTGGTAAACCGCTTTGAGGATCTAAGCCTGTCCAGGAACCCCGGTGCGAGGCGGACCGTCCTTGCTACTAAACCCTATTGGTTTCAATGGGCGACAGGGCTTGAAATGTCATTTCATCTCAATGCCGGGTAAAAGTCCCACAAAATTGGAAGCAACGTCTCCAAAATGACCTTTACAGTGTTGACGGGGACGTTAATTTATGTTTATATTGGAGTTTTACGGCCCAGTCAACACTGTTTGTCATTTTTGAGCCGGTCAGTTTACCTAGCAACACTTTCCTGGGCATGCTTATACGTAAGCGGTTAACCAGTACAGTGCACATTCTTTCGCCAGAAACTGACAACTGCCCTTCTTGAATCAGCGGAAGGGAGAGAATGACCGTAGAAAAGATTTCATGATCAATCTCCACGAAAGAATGTTTCCGACCCAGGCGGGAGTCGAACCCGCGTCCTCCTGATCACCAGTCAGACGCGCATCCGACTGAGCCACCGAGGCCGTTAAACATCAAATCAAACAAAACAAAACAAGCCTGACTGACAAGTGCCATCGATGTGCGCCTTTTGAATAACCAAAGTTTCTGGGGGAAGTATACCCTTACTTGTACTACAAGCGAAGTCTTAGACAAGCCTGACTGACAAGTGTCATCGATGTGCGCCTTTTGAATAACCAAAGTTTCTGGGGAAGTATGCCCTTACATGTACTACTAGCGAAGACTTAGACAAACCTGACTGACAAGTGTCATCAATGTGCGCCTTTTGAATAACCAAAGTTTCTTGGGAAGTATGCCCCTACATGTACTACAAGCGAAGACTTAGACAAGCCTGACTGACAAGTGTCATCGATGTGCGCCTTTTGAATAACCAAAGTTTCTGGGGGAAGTATACCCTTACATGTACTACAAGCGAAGACTTAGACAAGCCTGACTGACAAGTGTCATCGATGTGCGCCTTTTGAATAACCAAAGTTTCTGGGGGAAGTATGCCCTTACATGTACTACAAGCGAAGACTTAGACAAGCCTGACTGACAAGTGTCATCGATGTGCGCCTTTTGAATAACCAAAGTTTCTGAGGGAAGTATGCCCTTACATGTACTACAAGCGAAGACTTAGACAAGCCTGACTGACAAGTGTCATCAATGTGCGCCTTTTGAATAACCAAAGTTTCTGGGGGAAGTATACCCTTATATGTACTACAAGCGAAGACTTAGACAAGCCTGACTGACAAGTGTCATCAATGTGCGCCTTTTGAATAACCAAAGTTTCTGGGGGAAGTACACCCTTACTTGTACTACTAGCGAAGACTTAGACAAGCCTGACTGACAAATGTCATCAATGTGCGCCTTTTGAATAACCAAAGTTTCTGGGGAAGTATACCCTTACATGTACTACTAGCGAAGACTTAGACAAGCCTGACTGACAAGTGTCATCGATGTGCGCCTTTTGAATAACCAAAGTTTCTGGGGGAAGTATACCCTTATATGTACTACAAGCGAAGACTTAGACAAGCCTGACTGACAAGTGTCATCGATGTGCGCCTTTTGAATAACCAAAGTTTCTGGGGGAAGTACTTGTTACATGTAAAATCTCGGGTAAATTAGAGTTTACACTCTGATGCGCATGCCCAAACATACTATTTAGATAAAAACATCTATGTGACACATCGCATCCATCCTGCCTCAAAAATGATACTTTTTATCTCTGGAAAATTTTCACCGGTAGTTTTCTAATCGCTTTTAACATAGATTGTGGGTACTCGTAAGAACCCACAAGTACCCACAATCTATGTTTCTTAATAAAATTGGGAAAATAGTGTGTACATGTACCCTTGTATATGTCCCTTTTCTCTACATAATCCGGGATTTGCAAGTGTTTGTTTGTTTGATTTGAAGTTTAACGTCTCCGTCAACACTGTAAATGTCATTTTGGAGACGTTGCTTCCAAGTGAATTTATTGCAATAGTATGTGATGTATTCACTTGTCGCGTCGCAGATGATCTGTCTTTCCAGATGTTAGTTTGAATTAACGACCTTCACAGGTTTTATTTGCCGTCGGTCGAGGATACTCAGACAGAGGTGCACGAAAACAGGACAAGAGGGAGAAAAACCACCTGGACTTCCATTGCAGACCTTGGCTTCTCATATGTTATAACCTAGCGAGGCTCGAACTCCGTGATGAGAGACCAAGTGTTTAAGACCACTAGCCGGTTTAATATATGGTTAATTAGTTTAAATGTATCACGATACATTCATTTATTTTGTGAAAATATATGATGTTCAATTCTATTTGTTTCAGATATGAATTATTTATATGATATTTTCACACGGTGAAAAATTAAATGACCTTGGTTTTTCCACAGTGGCAGCCCGGACTTCTTATTTTCGACAAAATTCATATGTTACCGATAAAAAAAATCTGTAAAATACCTTGAAAAGCCCTCTTTGAACTGTCAAAATGCGGAATTCAAAATGGCGATCTGTTTATGTTTTGAAACTGACAGCTGTGACGTCATAGCCAGGTCAAAATTGTGACGTATATCGATCAATTACTGTAAATATCCGCATATAATCATAAAATAAAAAGAAAAATTACATTTTTTTTCGGCGGATACCAAATATATTTCATCTTGTGTGTTGAAAACATCCTAATTTTCACTCGTGCTTCGCACTCGTGAAAAGGATGTTTTATGTTTTCAACACACTCGATCAAATATTTTTGATATCCCTCTCAAAAAAGTAAATATCCCCTATGTATTTACACAATTTTAGTAGATGCAAGATTTACAATTATACTGAATACAGTTATAGTACATTCTTCCATTGTCTGACATGGAAAAAGGAAGGCGCTAGTGAGAGAGAAAAGGCAAAGCGATTTAACGTTAAATAGCTATTTACAGACGTCTGGCAATTACTATTTTACGTTAAAATATAGAAATAGTTGTCCAGGAAAAAGCACAAGATTACAGCCTACCAATGATACCAAGAGGAAGAGTAAATAACAATGAGTAAACAAACAAACAAAACAAAAACAAATCATACACATCATAGCAACCAGCTCCCTCTTCTCCACAGGAGGTGATCAAGGTTCATCATTACAAACATCACAGTTACCAGCCCCCTCTTCCCCACAGGAGGTGATCACTGTTCATCATTACAAACATCACAGTTACCAGCTCCCTCTTCCCCACAGGAGGTGATCAAGGTTCATCATTACAAACATCACAGTAACCAGCTCCCTCTTCCCCACAGGAGGTGATCAAGGTTAATCATTCCAAACATCACAGCAGCCAACTCCCTCTTCCGCACAGGAGGTGATCAATGTTCATCACAACAACCAGCTCCCTCTTCCCCACAGGAGGTGATAAAGGTTCATCATAACAAACATCACAGCAACCAGCTCCCTCTTCCCCACAGGTGATCAAGGTTCATCGCAGCAACCAGCTCCCTCTTCCCCACAGGAGGTGACCAAGCTTCATCAAAGCAACCAGCTCCCTATTCCCCACGGGAGGTGATCAAGGTTCATCATTACAAACATCATAGCAACCAGCTCCCTCTTCCCCACAGGAGGTGATCAAGGTTCATCACAGCAACCAGCTCCCTCTTACCCACAGGAGGTGATCAAGGTTCACCATAGCAACCAGCTCCCTCTTCCCCACAGGAGGTGATCAAGGTTCATCACAGCAACCAGCTCCCTCTTCCCCACAGGAGGTGATCAAGGTTCATCATTACAAACATCACAGCAACCAGCTCCCTCTTCCCCACTGGAGGTGATCAAGGTTCATCATTACAAACATCACAGCAACCAGCTCCCTCTTCCCCACAGGAAGTGACAAAGGTTCAGCATTACAAACATCACAGCAACTAGCTCCCTCTTCCCCACAGGAGGTGATCAAGGTTCATCATTACAAACATCACAGCAACCAGCTCCCTCTTCCCCACAGGAGGTGATCAAGGTTCAACATTACAAACATCACAGCAACCAGCTCCCTCTTCCCCACAGGAGGTGATCAAGGTTCAGCATTTCAAACATCACAGCCACCAGCTCCCTCTTCCCACCAGGAGGTGATCAAGGTTCATCACAGCAACCAGCTCCCTCTTCCCCACAGGAGGTGATCAAGATTCATCACAGCAACCAGCTCCCTCTTCCCCACAGGAGGTGATCAAAGTTCATCACAACAACCAGCTCCTTCTTCCCCACACGAGGTGATCAAGGTTCATCACAACAACTAGCTCCCTCTTCCCCACAGGAGGTGATCAAGGTTCATCATTACAAACATCACAGCAACCAGCTCCCTCTTCCCAACAGGAGGTGATCAAGGTTCATCACAACAACCAGCTCCCTCTTCCCCACAGGAGGTGATCAAGGTTCATCATTACAAACATCACAGCAACCAGCTCCCTCTTCCCCACAGGAGGTGATCAAGGTTCAGCATTACAAACATCACAGCAACCAGCTCCCTTTTCCCCACAGGAGGTGATCAAGGTTCATCATTACAAACATCACAGCAACCAGCTCCCTCTTCCCCACAGGTGGTGATCAAGGTTCAGCATTACAAACATCACAGCAACCACTCCCCTCTACCCCACAGGAGGTGATCAAGGTTCATCATTACAAACATCACAGCAACCAGCTCCCTCTTCCCCACAGGAGGTGATCAAGGTTCAGCATTACAAACATCACAGCAACCAGCTCCCTCTTCCCCACAGGTGGTGACTCCCTCTTCCCCACAGGAGGTGACTCCCTCTTCTCCACAGGAGGTGACTCCCTATTCCCCACAGGAATTGAGTCCCTCTTCCCAACAGGAGGTGACTCCCTCTTCCCCACAGGAGGTGATCAAGGTTCATCATTACAAACATCACAGCAACCAGCTCCCTCTTCCCCACAGGGGGTGACTCCCTCTTCTCCACAGGAGGTGACTCCTTCTTCTCCACAGGAGGTGACTCCCTCTTCCCCACAGGAGGTGACTCCCTCTTCCCCACAGGAGGTGATCAAAGTTCATCATTACAAACATCACAGCAACCAGCTCCCTCTTCCCCATAGGAGATGACTCCCTCTTCCCCACAGGAGGTGACTCCCTCTTCTCCACAGGAGGTGACTCCCTTTTCCCCACAGGAGGTTACTCCCTCTTCCCCACAGGAGGTGACTCCCTCTTCCCGACAGGTGATCAAAGTTCATCATTTTGGAGAAGTTGCTTCCATTTTATGGGACTTTTACTCGGCATTGAGATGAAATGTCACCCACCAACCAAACAAAGCAATAGGGTTTATATATGTAGAGCGGTCCGACTGGCACCTCATTGCCTGGGCAGACATTGACATTCTAAACGGTATACCACTACTCATGTACGGTTACGGTCGGTTTCAGCTCCCATTTTATGTTGGTTTTTTTTGTTTCATTTTTCAGTCTCTGGTAGCTAATGGGTCCATGGGCATGGCCAATTTTAACCCAAGGGGCATGGTTGGCAGGATTTTTTTAAGGTGACCATTTCATGTTGCTACATACTGTACTAAGCTCTCGGACTTATGGTTTCAGAGGAGAGGATTTTTGAAGTTTTTTGTTTTCCATTATAATTCTATGGGAGCTAATGGGCCCATGGGCGTGGCCAATTTTGACCCCAGGGGCATGGTTGGCAGGATTCATGTAGGTGACCACCTGACATTGCTACATGCTATATATTTAAGCTTTGATCCCTCTGATTTCAGAGAAGAACATTTTTGAAGTTTTTCCAATTGTAAGTCTATGGGAGCTTAAGAGCCCTGGGGCATAATTGGCAGGATTCATTTAGGTGGCCACTTTACGTTGCTACATGCTAAATATCTAAGCTCTGGGCCCTTTGGTTTCAGAGAAGACGATTTTTGAAGTTTTCCCACTTATAAGTGTATGGGAGCGGATGAGCCCCGGGTGTGGCCAATTTTGGCCCAAGGGGTATGGTTAGCAGGATTTATGAAGGTGACGAATTTATGTTGCTAGATACTAAATTTCTAAGCTCTGTGATTCATAGTTTCAGAGAAGAAGATTTTTGGAACTTTTTCAATTATGAGTCTTTGGGAGCTGAGGGGCCCTTTGACATGGCCCATTTGGACCCCAGAGGCATGATTGGCCAGATTTATGTAAGTGACCACTTGCCGTTGCTAGATGATAAATATCTAAGCTCTGGGCCCTGTGGTTTCAGAGAAGAAGATTTTTGAAGTTTTTCCCCTTATAAGTCTATGGGAGCGGATGAGCCCCGGGGCGTGGCCAATTTCGGTTAGCAACATTTATATAGGTGACTATTTTATGTTGCTACATACTAAATATCTAAGCACTGTGGTTCATGATTTCAGAGAAGAAGATTTTTGAAGCTTTTTTTCCATTATAAGTCTATGGGAGTTAAGGGGCCCCAGGCTGTGGCCAATTTGGACCCAAAGGGCATGATTGGCAGGATGTAGGTGACCACTTGCCGTGGGGTATTAGAGATATGCTTATTTGAAATTGTTTACGGACGCACGCACGCAAGCACGCACGACGGACGACGGACAAAATGTGATCACAAAAGCTCACCTTGTCACTACGTGACAGGTGAGCTAAAAATCATGTAGGGTATGGTTTCACATGAAGTTAGAAGCCTCCGTGGTGTAGTGGATATGCTACCCGCCTTGTCACCCAGGGGTCTCAGGATCGATCGCGGGCTTCTCCAGACTTTCGGATGAGTCTTTAAACCAGGGTCCCGTCTCCGTATGACCTTAGCTGTTTGTGAGACATAAAACTCGAACTCACTCACTCCAAAATAAAGCACGACAAGGTTTGGTACTTGATACGCATTCCTCTAAATTAGTAGAACAATAAACTTACACTATATTATAGGGACCATTTATGGGCATGTCATGACAAGGTCGCTTGGTACTCTGGCTTCGCCTCGTCGAGACGGTTCTAATGAACATCCTTAATCTGTGTTTGGAACAATACTAGTATAACTAAGATATTAAGGCCGTTTAAGGGGAATAGGAACACCTGTAGGGGAGGCCACTCCAGCAAAAGTATTTTTGTCTCCCATTTCAATAGGGGTCAACTCTTACAGGAAAGAAATTGCTCCTCAGGAGCAAATTCTTTCCTTTAAGAGCTGACCCCTTTTTCTGGCGGACAGAGCTTATAGAAAAGCGGACAGGAAGTCCCGAAATTTGTCATCCTTTGAAAAATGGCGGAAAATCTTCCAGGTGTTCCCATTCTTCTAAATGAACACTACTGTTAACCAAACCAAACTTTATATATGGAAAAGTAGGATTAACACTGGTGTTAAGTATTTTCCTTATTTGTGATGAAAATAGATAGCCGATACTCGTTAAAACCGCCTCATTGTTGGATTAACAATGGTGATAAGTACTTTCCTTATTTTTGCTGAAAAATAGATAGCCGGTACTCGTTAGAACCACTTCATTGTTGGATATACAATGGTGATAAGTATTTTCCTTAATTTTGCTGAAAAATAGATAGCGGATACTCGTTAGGACCGCCTCATTTAAGTGGTTCTAGCGAGCACATCGATCTATGTTTATTGCAGAAATAAGAAACAAATGCTATACAAATAAGAAAAATATCATAAATTTTCATTGGAATATATATGGAAAAGTAGGATTAACAATGGTGTTAAGTATTTCCCTTATTTTTGCTGAGAAACAGATAGCCGGTACTCGTTAGAACCGCTTCATTGTTGGGTTTACAATGGTGTTAAGTATTTTCCTTATTTTTGGTGAAAAAAGATAGCGGGTACTCGTTAGAACTGCCTCATTGTTGGATTTACAATGATGATAAGTATTTTCCTTATTTTTGCTGAAAAATAGATAGCCGGTACTCGTTAGAACCGCTTCATTGTTGGATATACAATGGTGATAAGTATTTTCCTTAATTTTGCTGAAAAATAGATAGCGGGTACTCGTTAGGACCGCCTCATTTAAGTGGTTCTAGCGAGCACATCGATCTATGTTTATTGCAGAAATAAGAAACAAATGCTATACAAATAAAAAAAATATCATAATTTTCATTGGAAAAGTAGCCATTTGAAAGAATGCACTATGTCATACAGATGAGTTATCCTAATGACACCAACCCCGATGGACGTGCTAAACACTGAAGGGAAACGAGTACATCTGGTACGTGATCCGCCATGTTTTAAAAGGGAGCCAACTTTTCGGACTTTCGCTTTTCTTTAAACTGAGCACCTCTGAAAAAAGTGTCTATTCTTAAAAGGAATGGCTACACCATCAGGGGAGGTAACTCCTGCAGAAGTATTTTTGTCACCCATATCAATAGGGGTCAACTCTTAAAGGAAAGAATTTGCTCCAGAGGAGCAAATTCTTTCCGATAGGAGTAGATCCCTTTTTCAGTGGAACAGGGCTTATAGAAAAGCGAACAGGAAGTCCCGATAGTTGTTTCCCTTTGAAAAATGGCGGAAACATCTGCCAGGGGTTCCCATTCCCCTTAAAGGAAGAATTTCAACCATTACGACTATACACCTGTACGCTAAACTTGCGTCTATCTTTTCTCTGGAACTTACATTTTTCAGATGAAAATGTTTGATATTTTTTCATATTTCTGGTCCAAGTATAGATTGAGAGTGCACGTTAGAACAGCCTCAATGAGAAGCAAATTCTTTCCCTTAGGAGCAGTTCCATATTTCTCAAGGAGACAAACATTCTTAAAAGAGCTAGCCATCATGAATAAAATACACATTCCTCTAAATTATTAAAACAGTATTTGAAATATATTATAACCAAGAGGGCCAATTGGTCCTATATCGCTCACCTGTGTACCAGAAAATCATTAGCGATGTTGAAAAAAAAAAAAGAAACTGTGAAGAAAGGCGAAATATGTTTGTTTACCTGATTAATATAAATATCTTCTAGATCAAGGGTTGTCAATATATTTTTATATCGCAATCAGGCATTCTAGTAACCTAATAAAGGGGGTCGAATAACGTCACGCTATTATGGGTAGTGACCTATAATACCTTCCAATGACCTATAATACGTCTAGTGACCGTTTATAGACCGGACCTACTTTTCAGGTCCCTATTTTACAAGTGTAATCAATAGTATGCAACCTTCTATACATGGGAAAAAAACGAAACTGCTAGTTAAAATCTTTGCAATATTTATTTAAACAGATTTTAAGAAATTACAGCTAAATTCTTACCTTCTCGGCCTTTCCTCGTTTGAATGGCCCGTTGGAATAACTGCGCACTGAAACTGCAGTTGCGTCTTAATCTCGAAAATATTTTTTAAAGCTAAAATAAACTATTTATTTGCAGATTTTCATAGAGAAAGTGAAGCGCTGAGAAACTTTAATTCGAGCGTCCGTGTTGTTTACTATCTGTTTGTGGCGCGGTGACGTCAGAAACTTTGCACTCGTTGACGTCACGTTATACTACGTGTACGCGCCATGGCACTGAATGTCGTTTCTTGCATAAAAACGTATGCGCATGGCTATTTGAAGCCATTGTCAAATGGACCGAAAGCCGTGCTCAAACAGCAAAAACCATGTTCAAATCATGAAATTCGCGTGCTGTTTGAACATGGATTTTGAGCTTTAGATATCACAAGACGGGCCTTGCTTTGTTTACGTTACGTTGAGCGACGTAACGTTATCGCCCTGAACGTAGCGTTTTAGGGTTCTATGATGACGTCACTGCATGACAACGTCATTGTAAACATCATTCTGAACTGGCCGCCATTTTGGTTTGCCTGTCGCATTTGAAGAGTTTATATGGAATTTATATGGAGTTTTTGGGCGTTTTCGTCAAAATTTGTTGTCGGATTCGTAGGTTATGCAAGAACAACGATCATCCATGGTTATTTCATTGCATTAACATTTGCCGGATCCCTCGGAAGATATTTGAACATTCGGCCTAGCGGCCTCATGTTCAAACAGCTTCCTCGGGATCCGGCAAATCTTAATGCATGAAAAACCATGGTTGATCCCTATATGAACATGCCACACAGTCTGCTGTAATTTTTGCTTAAAGTTGCTAAATTATTGCAAAATACATTGAGTGTTGTGAATTGCGGTAATATGAACTTAGGCACAGCCTAGATACGGACATGAGCATTACCAGTCAGTTAATGTTTAAAAGCAAAGATGCTAGTGTTTTAACCCACCTGAAGTTCGAACACTAGAGGGGAAGTGAATAAATGGTGACAACAAACCATTTTACCAATATACAGATAAGCGTTATCTTACGCCCCTTGTTAAAACAGTCTGTATAGCTTTACTTGAGAGCATTCTTGCTGACTGAATAGCATTTCTGGGCATTCTTGCTGACTGTCAGAATCAGAAATGTTTACTGGTGACACGTCCAAAGACAATCCTTCACAAGTCAAGATGGTTTCTGAAGTCAAAGGTATTGCAAAGTGCAACTACCGTATTCGACCTATTTACCGCACTGTGCGCTTAGTTTTTTCAAAATTGTATGAAAATATTGTGGTGAAAACTCTACCTAATAAGCGCACACTCAATACGAAAAAAAAAGCTTCCGATATGATTGTTTTATAGAGTTGAATTTCAGCATAGGGGTTCACCACATATACATATGATTTCCTCAGGTCAAAGATGCAGCAAAACTCAATATGGATTAGTTGGGAGGTTACTGTAAAGTGAGGGCTTGTGTATTTTTTCCAGAAAAAGCTTGGATGTGCGCTTATAGGAGCATGTGCGGTAAAAAGGTCGAATAAGGTAGTTCAATTTTACCATGACATTGTGGGGAATCTGGTTGGGGTCATAAATCGTGGTCACATGACTAAGTTGACTGACTTGATCATCATGGACTTCGCCAAGGCCTTTGACAAGGTTGAAGGTACCTCACAGAGGGCTATTATATAAAGTGACTACTATGGGATAAGTGAATCCACACATAGGTGGATAAGCTCATAGCTCTCTGGGTGCTCACAACAAGTTGTACTTGATGGCCAAGCACCTGATCAGTCCCTGTTTTATCTGGAGTCCCCCAAGGTTCAGTCCTTGGGACCAGTCTTCTTGGTTTTCATCAATGATCTGACTGTTAATATCAGGACATCAGTCAGTTTGTTTGCTGATGATGTGTCCTGTATATATTCTCCGTGGGAGGCCGATCGGCAGATGAAGTTCAATGTGGCGGGGGCATTTTTGGCCCCATGGCCATAATTTGAACAATCTTGGTAGAGGTCCAATAGATGAAGCTACACACCAAATTTCAAGGACCTGGGCCTTGTGGTTTCAGAGGAGAAGATTTTTTTAGATTTTTCCTACATAAGTCAATGTAAAACCAAGGGGCACCAGAGCTATAATTTGAACAATCTTGATAGAGGTCCACAAGACGAAGCTTCATACCAAATATCAAACACCTGAGTGAGTGAGTGTTTGGGTTTTACGTCCCACCAACAGCGAAGGTCATACGGAGACAGGACCTCGGTTTAAAGACTCATCCTAAAGTCTGGAGAAGCCCGGGATTGATTCTGCGATCCCTGGTTTACAAGGCGAGTAGCGTAACCACTACACCACAGAGGCTTCTGATCAAACACCCGAGCCTTCTGGTTTCAGACAAGAAGATTTTTTTAAAGCTTTTTCCTATGTAAGACTATGTTAAACCAATGGGCCCCACGGCAGGGGCATTTTTGGCCCCAGGACTATAATTTGAACAATCTTGGCAGAGGTCCACTAGACTGAAGCAACACACCATCTATCGAAGGCCTGGTTTCAGATTAAGTTTTCATTATAAAAAAGTCTGTTGTTGGCTCCCGTGACCTTGATGTGCAGACTGGAACCATTTGAACTACTCTGAAAGGGAACCGCCTACGAATCATTCCTATGAAGTTTGGTCATAATCCGATCAGTGGTTAATGAGATGTCTTTTGAAGAAATTGTTTACGCAAGGATGGACGCACGGCGGACGAAAAGTGATCCCAAAAGCTCACCTCATCATTACATGACAGGTGAGCTAATAAAAACGAAAAAAATAGGCCTGACCCCCTTATATGACAAATGGACTTGTCCAATATATGGCAGTGGAAGAGTCTAATAGCATACAATGGGTTAATGTCCCCATCAACAATGTAAGATTTCGTTCCTATGAATTATTATTGTATGTATATATGTATTGCATGTCACAGAAATTGTGAAATAAATATGTATATTATATTTTTACCAAGTAAATACAGGATTTTCTATGAAAAAGAAAAATGATATTATATCACAAAGAGAAATAATTCCCACTGAGAAATATTACCCTGCCGGAACTTATTTTCTCACCTAAAAATCTTGTATTGTGCCCCACAGAGTATCCCTGTACATCATAGTGCTAAAAATAAATTCCTAACCTAATTTTAGAACTAAATGATTAGACTTAATCAAAGGCAAAATTCACAATGGAGAAACAGTTCATTGGAGATACTAGTATTAAAATTGTCTTATCTGTCTCTAAAAGTATCAAGAGGGCCATGATGGCCCGATCAATAGGGTAACAAGTGAGCCCCTGGGAGAGCCATTACTGGCCCCGGGCTATAATTTCAATTATCTTGGTAGTGGTCTAAAAAGTGAAGCTTCATACCAAATATCAACGACTGGAGCAGTCTGGTTTCAGACAAGAAGATTAAAATTTTAAAGGTTTTTCCTCTTCTTCAGTTTAAAGTACAGGGCCCACTCTGTGGCGTTGATGTATGTATATATATATATATATATATATAATATATATATATATATATATATAATATATATATATATATATATATATATATATATATATATATATATATATATATATATATATATATAAATCTTGGAGTCCCTGGGGCGGGCCATTTTTGACCCCAGGGCTTTAATTTGAACAATCTTGCTAGAAATCCATAAGACAAAGCTTCATGTCAATTATCCAAGACCTTGGCCTTCTGCATTTGACTTGACTTCTATTTCCTAGGGCTATAATTTGAACAATTTTGATTTTTGTCCACTGGATGAAGCTTCACACCAAATATCAAAGATCTGGGCCTTGCGGTTTCAGAGTAGAAGACTTGTTTTTAATTTCCCTATATAAGTCAATGTTAAACTGAAGGGCCCCCGGGCGGAGGCATTTTTGGCCCAAAGGCTATGATTTGAACAATCTTGGTAGAGGTTCAGTAGATGTAGCTTCATGCCAAATAGCAATGACCTGGGCCTTGTGGTTTCAGTGAAGTAGATTTTAAATATTTTAACTACCGGTAAAGGGCCCGGGGCGGCAATTTTTTGGCCCTAGGGCTATAACTTGAACAGTCTTGATAGAGGTTCACTAGATGAAGCTTCACGCCAAATACCAAAGACCTGGTCCTTGCAGTTTCGGAGAAAATTTCCCTGTATAAGTCTCTGTAAAACCAAAGGCCCCCGGACGGGGGCATTTTTGGCCCCATGGCTTTAATTTGAAGAATCTTGGTAGAGGTTCACTAGATGAAGATTCATACCAAATATCAAAGGCCCAGGCATTGTGGTTTCAGAGAAGATTTTTCAAGTTTTCAGTGAAAAAATCTATTTTCGGCTCCTGTGACCTAGATTTGCAATGGACTGGAACCATTTGAACAACTTTGAAAGGGGTCCAGCTAAGGATCATTCCTGTGAAGTTTGGTCAAAATCCGATCAGTGGTTTAGGAGGAGATGTCGTTGGAAGAATTGTTTACAGAAGCACGCATGGACGACGGATGAAAAGTGAACACAAAAACTCACCTTGTCACTACGTGACAGGTGAGCTAAAAGGAATGTTGTAGGTACTTGTTGGACCAGTCACAACATAGCATTTCACAGGTATCCATAACATCTTTTTCAAATAATCAAAAATATTATCCCCATTTTCCCATCTTTTCTCTTTATCTGAATTGCAAATACTTTCTGGCAACAAGAATGAGTTCAGATCCCATGGGCAGTAAATTTGTCTGTTAAAAAGGCTGACACGATTAATCGTATAATCGATCGATAAATTCCGCAAAAATGATAATCATTTCTGACTTGCTTTTAATCGATTACTTGATAGACCTGTACAATTTAATTACTACCCAAAGTTATGCCTAAAACAGCTGGATGAGTGGCAAACAGTGCAGACCCTGATGATATGCTGCATTATGCGGCATCCCATCTTGGTCTACACTGTTTGCTCAGGCCTGTCTGTTCAAATATACATATGGTTAAGACCAACATATGGTAAGAGTCATGCTTAGACAGAAAGCCAGACAGGTAAAATAATGACAAAAACCTTAGCGATTACTAATCGATTATCGACCACAGTGACAGGACTGATAATCCATCATCCTTTCAGCTCCGATTAGCCAACCCTATCTGTTAACCAAGTCATCTACATCTACCATCCATGTGCTGCGCTCTACACGGTTGTACGAACATCTGTCTCAATCTGGTTGTCCATGAACAGATCCAAATCAAATTAGCTGCCTTAATGGTACACAAGAGCATGTCAAAGAAACACTTCTTTAACTGACAATGTTTACAAAGACATGCAACCAGTGTCTTTCATGGATGTGTCCTGATCTATCGCCGTTGGTCCCAAATCAGGCTCTAACTGCTCTCTTCTTCATCCAGATAATGAGTCTGCTGTACGAAAGGCTATCAATCGAATTTGCCATCCATTATACTCTCAGCTCCGATTAGCCAACCCTATCTGTTAACCAAGTCATCTACCATCCATGTGCTGGGCTCTACAGGGTCGTACGAACATCTGTCTCAATCTGGTTGTCCATGAACAGATCCAAATCAAATTAGCTGCCTTAATGGTACACAAGAGCATGTCAAAGAAACACTTCTTTAACTGACAATGTTTACAAAGACATGCAACCAGTGTCTTTCATGGATGTGTCCTGATCTATCGCCGTTGGTCCCAAATCAGGCTCTAACTGCTCTCTTCTTCATCCAGATAATGAGTCTGCTGTACGAAAGGCTATCAATCGAATTTGCCATCCATTATACTCAAATGCATCAAGCATGCATTGCAGCCCATCTATTTCTTCAAGCCCTGATGTGTGTGTGTGTGTGTGGGGGGGGGGGGGGCACAATTTGTGCACAATATGTGTACATATGATTTTTCGGTATTGATGTTTTTAGAGAAATTCACATTAACAGCTACACTTTAAAAGAACCCTGAATTAATCAATACCTTCAGAACAGACTGGCTTCCTATACAAACGTGAGAGAAACAATGAAATGCGAAAGTGACAAGATAAACGATCAGCAGAAATGGATAGAAAAAAAAAAAATGAATTAACTCTGTTTGCCTATGGAGCATGGTAGCTCAGTGGTTAGTGCACTTGCCTATCATGCTTATGCTAGAGGTCCCCAGTTCAATTCCGGGCAGCGGTAAGAAAATTGTGGTGTCTGAACTGCTACACTGGCATCATGAATGCCACAAGGTGCACTGTCCTTCGGATCGGGACGTTAACCGGAGGCCCCCTGTACAGGGAGAACCATCCCTGTGCAAGTAAAAGATCCCTTCAAAAATAACTATCTCTATTTTCTGCCAACCCCTCTCTCGAGTGTTACAGGCAGATTGCATGATTACTATGTAGGCTTTTATTCTGCAAACCTGGACTGTATTTGTTTGATTTGAGGTTTAACCTCCTCCTCAACACTGAAAAGGTAATTTTGGAGATGTTGCTTCTAATTTTGTGGGACTTTTACCCGATATTGAGATGAAATGACATCTCAAGCTCTGCCTCCCAATTTATAAGCATGGAAGGAGGGTAGAGCATGGTAGCTCAGTGGTTAGTGCACTTGCCTCTGATGCTAGAGGTCGCGGGTTCGATCCCCAGCAGTGGCGATAAAATTTCGATGTCCAAACACGCTCCATTCACGGCATTGGCATCATTTGCAGGGATGAATGTCAAAATGTACACCGTCCTTTAGATCGGGACGTTAACTAGAGCCCCCCTGTGCAGGGAGAACCATCCCCTGTGCAGGTTAAAGAGCCCTACCGTAATTATATGATTACTGTGCAGGCTGTCATCATGCAAACCTGGGTTGTATGTAATGTACACCTGCGGTAATGGTCAAATGTGACCGACACAGTATCAGTAGATAGATAGATAGGATGGGTCCGACTTGCACCGCTTTGCGTTGGCAGGCCTAGTTCCTCTAAGGGGTTAACCAGTTCTCTGTGTGGAAGCATCATGCTATTTCTTCAAGCCCCGATGGGCGGGGGCCGTCCTGGAGTACATGTAATGTACACCTGCAGGTAATCCTCGTGAGAGGGTGGTGCAGTAAAAGAAACAAAAGAATTCCAAGGCATTATGCTTGGTAGGACATAAAGCGAATCGGAATTACCATGGAAATACTGGAAATAAACGAAAACTAGGATGTTGTTGTCGAATAGCCGAATAGAAACGCGGCCGGAAGGTAAATAGAAGACCGGTACTTGATGTTTTTATTTTGCGCCAACTGTCAAACAGTTTGTCTATGAAAATGCAATAAGCGTCTCTGCAAAATGGATCAATAATAGAGAAGCAGTCATCGTGAAGTTTTTGAAAATCCCAATTTACAGTTTTTATTTATTTATTAATTTTTATTTGGTCAGATACGACAAAAAGTAATACATACGTATATAAGTAGACAGCATTTAAGATCGAAAACAGAAAATAAATAAAAAGAAGTGACAGTCATGCAGTGCGCCTCACCGGAATTCTCGCGTCTCGCGAGAAAATTGAATCACTTCAACTTTTTTCATAGGCAATGCCGCTGACAACAACAACAACAACAACAACATGTGCTCGTATACGCGTTACCTATAGTCGGACATGAGTCCGATGTCGTCCTTACGGACGACATCGGCCGATGCCTTCGGCATCGGCCGACTCATGTCCGTATAAACTAAATACATGGATAGTGTCTTTAATAACAAAATATAATCGATTCGCCCCGACAATTTTATAGGGGCTCGCTAAAGCTCGCCCCTATAAAATTGTGTAAGGCTCACCGATTATATTTTATTATTAAAGAGACTAACCATGTATTTACTATGTACAAAGTCTATTGGAGCTAAGGCCAATTCAGACTCCAGGGGCATGGTTGGAAGGAATTATTTAGGAGACCACCTGACTTTGCTACATACTAAATATCTAAGCTCTGGGCCTTACGGTTTCGGAGAAGGAGATTTTTTTTTCCAGCATAAGTCTGTAGGAGCTAATGAGCCCTGGGGCGTGGCCAATTTTGACCAAAAGGGCATGGTTGGCAGAATTTATGTAGGCCACCATTTTATGTTACCATATACTAAATATCTAAGGTTTCAGTGAAAATTTATGAAGCTTTATTTTCCATTATAAGTTTATTGGAATTAAGGGGCCACAGGATTTGGACCCCAGGGGCATGATTGGCATGGTTCATGTAGGCGACCACTTAACGTTGCTACATGCTAAATACCTATATTCCGGGCCTTATGGTTTCAGAGAAAAAGATTTTTTATTTTGTTTCCAGTTTTTATGTGTTTTTTTTTTTTCATTTTCAGTCTCTGGTAGCTAATGGGCCCATGGGCATGGCCAATTTTAACCCAAGGGGCGTGGTTGGCAGGATTTTGAAGGCGACCATTTCATGTTGCTACATACTGTACTAAGCTCTCGGACTTATGGTTTCAGAGGAGAAGATTTTTGAAGTTTTTTGTTTTCCATTATAATTCTATGGGAGCTAATGTGCCCATGGGCGTGGCCAATTTTGACCCCAGGGGCATGGTTGGCAGGATTTATGTAGGTGACCACTTGACATTGCTACATGCTATAAATTTAAGCTCTGATCCCTCTGATTTCAGAGAAGAAGTTTTGAAGTTTTTCCAATTGTAAGTCTATGGGAGCTTAAGAGCCCTCGGCCATAATTGGCAGGATTTATTTAGGTGACCACTCGACGTTGTTACATGCTAAGTATGTAAGCTCTGGGCCCTGTGGTTTCAGAGAAGACGATGTTTGAAGTTTTCCCACATAAGTCTATGGGAGCGGATGAGCCCCGGGTGTGGCCAATTTTGGCCCCAGGGGTATGGTTAGTAGGATTTATGTAGGTGACGAATTTATGTTGCTAGATACTATATATCTAAGCTCTGTGCGTCATAGTTTCAGAGAAGAAGATTTTTGAAACTTTTTCCATTATGAGTCTGTGGGAGCTGAGGGGCCCTTGGGCGTGGCCCATTTGGACCCCAGGGGCATGATTGGCCAGATTTATGTAAGTGACCACTTGTCGTTGCTAGCGCTGCTAAATATCTAAGTTCTGGGCCCTGTGGTTTCAGAGAAGAAGATTTTTGAAGTTTTTCTCCTTATAAGTCTATGGGAGCGGATGAGCCCCGGGGCGTGGCCAATTTTGGTTAGCAGGATTTATGTAGGTGACTATTTTATGTTGCTCCATACTACATATCTAAGCACTGTGGTTCATGATTTCAGAGAAGAAGATTTTTGAAGCTTTTTTTTTTCATTATAAGTCTATGGGAGCTAAGGGGCCCCAGGCTGTGGCCCATTAAGACCCCAAGGCATGATTGGCAGGATGTAGGTGACCACTTGCCGTGAGGTATTAGAAATATACTTATTTGAAATTGTTTACGGACGCACGCATGCACGACGGACGACGGACAAAATGTGATCACAAATGCTCATCTTGTCACTACGTGACAGGCGAGCTAAAAATCATGTAGGGTATGGTTTCAACATGAAGTTAGAAGCCTCCGTGGTGTAGTGGTTATGCTTCCCGCCTTGTCAACCAGGGGTCTCAGGATCGAACCCGGGCTTCTCCAGACTTTCGGGTGAGTCTTTTAACCGAGGTCCCGTCTCCGTATGACCTTAGCTGTTAGTGAGACATAAAACTCGAGCTCACTCACTCACTCCAAAATAGAGCACGACAAGGTTTGGTACTTGATACACATTCCTCTAAATTTTTAAAACTATAAACTTACACTATATTATAAGGACCACTTATAGGCATGTCATGACAAGATCGCTTGGTACTGTCGAGATGGTTCTAATGAACATCCTTAATCTGTGTTTGGAACAATACTAGTATAACTAAGATATTAAGGTCGTTTAAGGGGAATGGGAACACCTTCAGGGAAGGCCACTCCTGCAAAAGTATTTTTGTCTCCCATTTCAATAGGGGTCAACTCTTACAGGAAAGAATTTGCTTCTAAGGAGCAAATTCTTTCCTTTAAGTGCTGACCCCTTTTTCTGGGGGACAGAGCTTATAGAAAAGCGGACAGGAAGTCCCGAAATTTGTCATCCTTTGAAAAATGGCGGAAAATCTTCCAGGTGTTCCCATTCTTCTAAATGAACACTACTGTTAACCAAACCAACCTTTATATATGGAAAAGTAGGGTTAACAATGGTGTTAAGTATTTTCCTTATTTGTGCTGAAAAAAGATAGCGGGTACTCGTTAGAACCGCCTCATTATTGGGTTTCAATCATTATGGTGATAAGTATTTTCCTTATTTTTGGTGAAAAAAGATAGCGGATACTCGTTAGAACCGTCTCATTGTTGGGTTTACAATGGTGTTAAGTATTTTCCTTATTTTTGGTGAAAAAAGATAGCGGGTACTCGTTAGAACCCCCTCATTGTTAGATTTACAATGGTGTTAAGTAATTTCCTTATTTGACTCATAAATGAACACTACTGTTAACCAAACCTAACTTTATATATGGAAAAGTAGGGTTTACAATGGTGTTAAGTATTTTCCTTATTTTTGGTGAAAAAAGATAGCGGGTACTCGTTAGAACCCCCTCATTGTTAAATTTACAATGGTGGTAAGTATTTTTTCTTATTTTTGCTGAAAAAACGATAGCCGGCACTCGTTAGAACCGCCTCATTGTTGGATTTACAATGGTGATAAATATTTTCCTTATTTTTGCTGAAAAATAGATAGCCGGTACTCGTTAGAAACGCTTCATTGTTGGATTTACAATGGTGATAAGTATTTTCCTTATTTTTGCTGAAAAAAAGATAGCCGGTATTCGTTAGAACCGATGTTGGATTTACAATGGTGATTAGTATTTTCCGTATTTTTGCTGAAAAATAGATTGCCGGTACTCGTTAGAACCGCCTCATTGTTGGATTTACAATGGTGATAAATATTTTC
The DNA here is from genome assembly GCA_963580285.1 of Lucinisca nassula. NCBI lineage: Eukaryota > Metazoa > Mollusca > Bivalvia > Lucinida > Lucinidae > Lucinisca > Lucinisca nassula. The sequence continues at coordinate 19,056,651 of OY757012.1, forward strand.
CTTATTTTTGCTGAAAAATAGATAGCCGGTAGTCGTTAGAACCGCTTCATTGTTGGATATACAATGGTGATAAGTATTTTCCTTATTTTTGCTGAAAATTAGATAGCGGATACTCGTTAGGAGCGCCTCATTTATATGGTTCTAGCGAGCACATCGATCTATGTTTATTGCAGAAATAAGAAACGAATGCTATACAAATAAGAAAAATAACATAAATTTTCATTGGAAAAGTAGCCATTTGAAAGAATGCACTATGTCATACAGATGCGTTATCCTAATGACACCAACCCCCATGGACGTGCACAACACTGAAGAGAAACGGGTGCATCTTGTACGTGATCCGCCATGTTTTAAAAGGGAGACAACTTTTCGCACTTTCGCTTTTCTTTAAACTGAGCACCTCTGAAAAAAGTGTCTACTCTTAAAGGGAATGGATACACCATCAGGGGAGGTAACTCCTGCAAAAGTATTTTTGTCACCCATGTCAATAGGGGTCAACTCTTACAGGAAAGAATTTGCTCCTCTGAGTAGATTCCTTTTTCAGTGGTACAGGGCTTATAGAAAAGCGAACAGGAAGTCCTGGAAGTTGTTTCCCTTTGAAAAATGGCGGAAAATCTGCCAGGGGTTCCCATTCCCCTTAAAGGAAGAATTTCAACCATTACGACTATACACCTGTGCGCTAATCTTGCGTCTATCTTTTCTCTGGAACTTACATTTTTCAGATGAAAATGTTTGATATTTTTTCATATTTCAGGTCCAAGTATAGATTGAGAGTGCACGTTAGAACAGCCGCAATGAGAAGCAAATTCTTTCCCTTAGGAGCAGTTCCATATTTCTCAAGGAGACAAACATTCTTAAAAGAGCTAGCCATCATGAATAAAAATACACATTCCTCTGAATAATTGAAACAGTGTTTGATATACAGTAAAATTACGTTATTAAGACCACCTAAAATTAAGACAATTTTGCTTTTAAAAGCATATTTAGGTGATTTAAGGTACATTTTCTTTGTGTTTTCTACATCCAGTGTGCTCTTGTAGTAGACTACCTTTTGGATTGTCCAAAAGTGGTCTTAAAGACGTACCTTGAACAGTCACAAAGGTGGTCTTAATATAGGAATTTTACTGTATATTATAACAAGAGGAGCAATTGGCCTATATCGCTTACCTGTGTACCAGAAAATCATCAGCGATGTTGAGAGAGAGAGAGAAAATTAAAAGAAATTGTGAAGAAAGGCGAGATACGTTTTTTTACCTGATTGAAATAAATATCTTCTAGATCCAGGGTTGTCAATATAGTTGTACACAGCCTATTGGAGCTAAGGAGCCCTGGGGCATGGCCAATTCGGACTCCAGGGGCATGGTTGGCAGGAATTATGTAGGAGACCACCTGACATTGCTACATACTAAATATCTAAGCTCTGGGCCTTATGGTTTCAGAGAAGGAGATTTTTTTCCAGTATAAGTCTGTAGGAGCTAATGAGCCCTGGGGCGTGTCAAATTTTGACCAAAAGGGCATGGTTGGCAGAATTTATGTAGGGTGAAGGCGACCATTTTATGTTACCATATACTAAATATCTAAGGTTTCAGTGAAGATTTATTAAGCTTTTTTCCATTATAAGTTTATTGGAATTAAGGGGCCACAGGATTTGGACCCCAGGGGCATGATTGGCATGGTTCATGTAGGCAACCACTTCTCGTTGCTACATGCTAAATACCTAAGCTCCGGGCCTTATGATTTCAGAGAAGAAGATTTTTTTTGTTTCCCATTTTATGTGTGTTTTTTTTTTTCATTTTTAGTCTCTGGTAGCTAATGGGCCCATGGGCATGGCCAATTTTAACCCAAGGGGCGTGGTTGGCAGGATTTTGAAGGTGATCATTTCATGTTGCTACATACTGTACTAAGCTCTCGGACTTATGGTTTCAGAGGAGAAGATTATTGATGTTTTTTGTTTTCCATTATAATTCAATTGGGGCTACTGGGCCCATGGGCGTGGCCAATTTTGACCCCAGGGGCATGGTTGGCAGGATTTATGTAGGTGACCACTTGACATTGCTACATGCTATAGATTTAAGCTCTGATCCCTCTGATTTCAGACAAGAAGATTTTTGAAGTTTTTCCAATTGTAAGTCTATGGGAGCTTAAGAGCCCTCGGGCATAATTGGCAGGATTTATTTAGGTGACCACTTGACGTTGTTACATGCTGAATATCTAAGCTCTGGGCCCTGTGGTTTCAGAGAAGACGAGTTTTGAAGTTTTCCCACTTATAAGTCTATGGGAGCGGATGCGCGGCCAATTTTGGCCCAAGGGGTATGGTAAGCAGGATTTATGTAGGTGACGAATTTATGTTGCAAGATACTAAATATCTAAGCTCTGTGATTCATAATTTCAGAGAAGAAGATTTTTGAAACTTTTTCCATTATGAGTCTGTGGGAGCTGAGGGGCTCTTGAACGTGGCCTATTTGGACCCCAGAGGCATGATTGACAATATTTATGTAAGTGACCACTAGCTGTTGCTAGATGCTAAATATCTAAGTTCAGGGCCTTGTGGTTTCAGAGAAGAAGATTTTTGAAGTTTTTCCCCTTATACGTCTATGGGAGCGGATGAGCCCCGGGGCGTGGCCAATTTTGGGTTAGCAGCATTTACATGTACGTAGGTGACTATTTTATGTTGCTACATACTAAATATCTAAGCACTGTGGTTCATGATTTCAGAGAAGAAGAATTTTGAAGCTTTTTTTTTCATTATAAATCTATGGGAGCTAAGGGGCCCCAGGCTGTGGACCATTTGGACCCCTAGGGCATGATTGGCAGGATGTAGGTGACCACTTGCCGTGGGGTATTAGAGATATGCTTATTTGAAATTGTTTACGGACGCACGCACGCACGCACGACGGACGACGGACAAAATGTGATCACAAAAGCTTACCTTGTCACTACGTGACAGGTGAGCTAAAATCATGTAGGGTATCGTTTCAACATGAAGTTAGAAGCCTCCGTGGTGTAGTGGTTATGCTACCCGCCTTGTCACCCAGGGGTCTCAGGATCGATCGCGGGCTTCTCCAAACTTTCGGATGAGTCTTTAAACCGAGGTCCCGTCTCCGTATGACCTTAGCTGTTAGTGAGACATAAAACTCGAACTCACTCACTCCAAAATAAAGCACGACAAGGTTTGGTACTTGATACACATTCTTCCAAATTATTAGAACAATAAACTTTCACTATATTATAAGGACCATTTATGGGCATGTCATGACAAGGTCGCTTGGTACTCTGGCTTCGCCTCGTCGAGGCGGTTCTAATGAACATCCTCAATCTGTGTTTGGAAAAATACTAGTGTAACTAAGATATTAAGGCCGTTTAAGAGGAATGGGAACACCTGTAGGGGAGGCCACTCCAGCAAAGGTATTTTTGTCTCCCATTTCAATAGGGGTCAACTCTTACAGGAAAGAATTTGCTCCTAAGGAGCAAATTCTTTCCTTTAAGTGCTGACCCCTTTTTCTGGGGGACAGAGCTTATAGAAAAGCGGACAGGAAGTCCCGAAATTTGTCATCCTTTGAAAAATGGCGGAAAATCTTCCAGGTGTTCCCATTCTTCTAAATGAACACTGCTTGTAACCAAACCTAACTTTATATATGGGTGTTCCCATTCTTCTAAATGAACACTACTGTTAACCAAACCAAACTTTATATATGGGTGTTCCCATTCTTCTAAATGAACACTACTGTTAACCAAACCCTTACTTTATATATGGGTGTTCCCATTCTTCTAAATGAACGCTACTGTTAACCAAACCTAACTTTATATATGGGTGTTCCCATTCTTCTAAATGAACGCTACTGTTAACCAAACCAAACTTTATATATGGATGTTCCCATTCTTCTAAATGAACACTACTGTTAACAAAACCAAACTTTATATATGGGTGTTCCCATTCTTCTAAATGAACGCTACTGTTAACCAAACCTAACTTTATATATGGATGTTCCCATTCTTCTAAATGAACACTACTGTTAACCAAACCAAACTTTATATATGGATGTTCCCATTCTTCTAAATGAACACTACCGTTAACCAAACCAAACTTTATATATGGATGTTCCCATTCTTCTAAATGAACACTACTGTTAACCAAACCAAACTTTATATATGGAAAAGTAGGGTTTACAATGGTGTTAAGTATTTTCCTTATTTGTGCTGAAAAATAGATACTCGTTAGAACCGCCTCATTGTTGGGTTTACAATGGTAATAGACATTTTCCTTATTTTTGCTGAAAAAAAGATAGTGGGTACTCGTTAGAACCGTCTCTTTGTTGGGTTTACACTGGTGATAAGTATTTTCCTTATTTTTGCTGAAAAAATAAGATAGTGGGTACTCGTTAGAACCGTCTCTTTGTTGGGTTTACAATGGTGATAAGTATTTTCCTTATTTTTGCTGAAAAAAGATAGCGGGTACTCGGTAGCACCGCCTCATTTTTGGGTTTACAATGGTGTTAAGTATTTTCCTTATTTTTGGTGAAAAAAGATAAAGGGTACTCGGTAGTACTGCCTCATTGTTGGGTTTACAATGGTGTTAAGTATTTTCCATTTTTGCTGAAAAAGATAGCTGGTACTCGGTAGAACTACCTTATTGTTTGGTTCACAATAGTGTTAAGTATTTTCCTTATATTTGCTGAAAAATAGATAGTGGGTACTCGGTTTTGTATGTTTGTTTGATTTGAGATTTAACGTCCCTGTTAACACTGTAAAGGTCATTTTGGAGATGTTGCTTCCAATTTTTTGGGACTGTTACCCGATATTGAGATGAAATGACATCTGTAGCCCTGTCGCCCAATGAAACCAATAGAGTTTATAAGCATGGACGGTCCGACACTTGCACCGCTTTGCCTAGGCAGGCTTAGATCCTCTAAGCGGTTTTCCAGTACTCGTGTGCGGGTCGGATTCAGCTCTGCGTGGAAGCATCATGCAGTGGGTATTCGGTAGAACCGCCTCATTTTTGGGTTTACAAGGGTGTTAAGTATTTTCCTTTTTTTTCTTTCTTTTTTTTTTTTTTTTTTGCTGCAAAAAAAGATAGCGGGTAATAGTGAGGACCGCCTCATTGAGATGGTTCTAGAGGGCGCCTCCATCTATGTGCATTGCAGAAATAAGAAAAAAAAATATGCTATAAAATATCTTCAGATTTCCAAAGGTTACAGGAGAAAATTTCATTTTATAGCAATGTAAGAAAACTTGATCTCATATGAGTGTGTTATCTTTATGAACCATTTCAGTCCTGTATACCAAACAAAATGCGTCTGAGCAAACCGTGTAGATCCTGATGGATTGACATGCCACTGCTCATTGAGAGTAATCTAATCATGAGGCCGATTGCGAGCAATCTCATCAGGGTTTATAAATGTTTGTATTGCTTTACATTAGATCGATTTCACAGAAGTAATTGTCTAATTTTATAAGTCAAGGATTAACCCATTCAGTACCAGAAACCCCTAAAGGGGTACCTTGGCAAACAGTGCAGGCCCAGATCAGACGCCGCAAAACGCGGCTTCTGATCAGGGCCAACACTATTTGCAAAATGTTGAGGCATTTCCCGAATAAATTTTGAAGGAAATACAACCTGACACCCCTTAATTTTGAAATAGACTCCTGTCATATATAAGGGGGAAGATTCCTTTTGGTACTAAAAGGGTTAATTTGTACCATAGTATTAATTAAGCGCAGACGATCAATGACATTAGCAAATTATTATCGAAACAACTTAACAAATCAACAATTTTAAATCAAGCCTGAACACACAATCTGATTATGAGTATCAACTATGCATTATCATCAACTTCATATCTTTGACCCATTAAGCGACATAGTCCGTTCTGTCATGCCTCCCAAACGGTTATTTTGATGAAAATTTGTGATATTTTTCTTATTTATACTCCAAACATAGATTGTTTGCGCTTGTTGGAGCGCCTCATTGAGGCGATTCTAACAAATAGCCTACAACCCATGTCTTGGATCAGAAATAAGTAAAATAATGTAAACCCCTGTTGCAGCCCCCGACCATCGGGGCTTAGAGAAATAGATGGGTGGCATGATGCTTCCACGCAGAGCTGAAACCGACCGCACACCAGTACTGTTAATCCGCTTAGAGGATCTAAACCTGCACAGGCAAAGCGGCGCGAGTCGGACCGTCCATGCTTATAAACCAAATTGGTTTCATTAGGCGACAGGGCTAGAGATGTCATTTCATCTCAATGTCGGGTAAAATCAACACCTCCAAAATGACCTATTCAGTGTTGACGGAGACGTTGAACCTCGAATCATACAACCAAGCAAGCAAGTATACCCCTGTTAACCCAAGTTTCTCTGTATAAAGTGGGGTTTGTGGGGATGTTCATTACACGGGCATGTTAACATGTTGTCAGTAATGCCAAGCGAGGCGGACCGTCCATGCTTATAAACCCTATTGGTTTCATTGGGCGACAGGGCTAGAGATGTCATTTCATCTCAATGTCGGGTAAAAGTCCAACAAAATTGGAAGCAACGTCTCCAAAATGACCTTTGCAGTGTTGAAGGGGACGTAAAACCTCAAATCAAACAAACAAACAAACAGTAATGCCAACCAATACAGAACATTGGTTAACAGTGTAGACTCAGATCAAAAGCCACATTCTTACACTGGGCCCAATGACTGGCATCTAGTACTCAAAACGGAACAGTGGTAAACAGTGTAGATCCAGATCAGACGCCGCAATTTGCGGCGCCTGATCTGGGTCTTCACTGTTTGGTTAAGACACCCCAAATGAGACACCCCCTAAATTTGAAATGGGTCAGTGCAAATCATGGATACACCCATAGCTATCATGACGAAGATTCTGACCAACATAAACTAATTATCGATTCCTCCTCAGTTTAAGCACCACCAGCTCATTACAGTCATAAAAGCCTAGGACAAGTGTATCATCTGTGTGTCTGTAAGCAAGACTTTGAATCCGGTTTTCGTTCCTTCCTCTGACTGTGTACAAAATACGGTGTTCAGTTCTTTCCACTTGATGTAACAACATGTATATTACAAGAGTATTGTCCACAGATAATGATATTATCTTCTTTATCTGAAATAACTGTTCTTGGTTTATTCAGATCATTATCCTGGTAACAGAACAATACTTTTCCATCCAGTGACAGGCATGTTAAAGCAGATCTCGCCCAGTCTGATATGTAAACTTTGGATGAACTTTCATTAACAGCTAAATAGTATGGGCATTTGAGTGAAGTTATTGAGTTCTGGTTATCTGGAACTTTTCTCGTGATTTGTCCAGTCTTGTCAAGAATACGTATCTCAGCATTTCCTGGATCATCATGACAGACTACATAAATATCTTCTCCTACAACAGAGACACCAAAGCACTTCTTATCTAACTGAATTACTGGTCCAGCTTTCAGAGAGGGAGCGACATTTATGAACTGTATCTGTTTTGTGCCTGGTAATGTGATAACAGCTGTGGTCATGTCTAGAACTGAAATTTCCCAGGGCCAACTTTCCACATCTAGTTTCTCTGATATTACAAGCGTAGAACTTAATCGTTTGATACTATTGTTATAACGATCACATAATACAAGCTGACCATCAGGCATAAAAACACAGCCCGTAATATACGGCTTCTTCTTCTCGCCTGGGGTGTTTATCTTGACCTCGCTTGAACATTTAACTTCCTTGTCTAAAAACGTTGTTTTGTCATTTGTAATTTCCTGCATTTCTATCACTGTTAGATTTCCCATGTTTTTAACTTCGGTTTTAATATTTATCAGTTTCTCATTCTGATCAAACTTAAGGACTAGCGATTTTCGTTCATTCTGTAACTCATGCAACGTCGACTGATACTCTTTTAGTCGTTTTGAAATCTTCAGGTCTACAGCAACCATCATATCGGAGTTGCCTGATTTTGTTGCATCATCTAAGATCCTTGCAACAGTAAGAAGACGGTCTACAGTCGTTGTAGAGGCTGTTATGTGTTGCTCTGCGTCGTGACGTATTTTCCTAGCGAGTTCCTGTAACTCCGAAAGCATGTTCTCCTCTAATATATCTAAGTATGTTTTTATTTGTCCTCTGAATGTTTTGATCTCCTCTCTGCATTGTGTCACCATAGAATCAAACTTCTGGACGTCTTCAATCCGGGCATTTAGGAAGGCTTTTACATCTTTCTGTAACTTTTGTACCTTTCTTATAACTTCTTGTATTTCTGAAACCTGATAGTTTACACTCTTATCATGTAGCTTTGTTGTATTACACTTTCTGTGTTTTACAGACTTGCAGGTGTTACAAATAACTTCACCGTGTGTCTCGCAATATACGGTCACTTCCAAGTTCTGGTCGCACTGACATATCACCTTGAATTGTAATGTGTTGCCTCCAGCTCTTATACCTTCCTTACCAAACACTATTTTATGAGTTCTAGTAGTTTTGAATCTCTTATGAGACTCCTTACAGTCATGACAAAGATATTCGTCACAGTTTTCACAGTAATATTCTCCATCTTTCTGGTTCCCGTCATACTTGCATGGATCACAAAGATGATTATATAATACATCCGAGGCCATATTCACCGATCTGGAACCATCTACCGAAGCCATATTTCTATCTGAAAATCCATTATTAGGAAATTCAATATATACAGTAAAATTCCTATATTAAGACCACCTTTGGGACTGTTCAAAAGTGGTCTTTAAGACCACTGTTACAACGCATAATGTAGTAATGTAGTAATTTCTTCATTTTGAAATTTTTACTACATTATGCGTTAGCATAGTCGACGCGAAATGAAATAAAATGTCGTTTTTACTTCATTATGCGTCGATACTAAGAGGTTTGAGCAAAATGAAAGAATTATTTCATTTTGCGGCGATGGGTGGCATACTTAATTTTACTTCATTATGCGTCAACAGTTTGTTTGTTTGATTTGAGGTTTAACGTTCCCGTCAAGACTATTTAGGTCATTTTGGAGACATTGCTTCAAATTTTATGGGATTTTTACCCGATATTGAGATGAAATGACATCTCAATCGCTGCCGTCCAATTAAAAGCAATAGGGTTTATATGCATGGATGGGCCGACTCGCAGCAGTTTTCCTGGACAGGCTTAGACCTTCTAAGCAGATTACGAGGACTCATGTACGGGCGGTATCAGCTCTGCGTGGAAGCATCGTGCAGCCCATCTATTTATACCCCCGGCATACGAAGTATGCAAGGGGGTATATAGTTTTTGTCCATTCTGTCTGTCTGTCTGTCTGTCTGCCTGTCTGTCTTTTGTTTGATTTGTTTGATTTGAGGTTTAACGTCCCCGTCAACACTATTTAGGTCATTTTGGAGACGTTGCTTCCAATTTCATGGGACTTTTACCCGACATTGAGATGCCGCCCAATAAACCTTTTTCTTTGTGATTTTGACCTTCAGTGTGCTTTTGTGGAAGACCGTCTTTTGGACTGTTGAACTGTGGTCTTAAAGACCACTTTTGAACCGTCTCAAATGTGGTCTAAATTGTAGGAATTTAACTGTATTGCTTCCTAAGTCTTTTCGAAGACAGCTATGTTCTACCATCATTACTTCATTATGCGTCGATATGGTGCATATCAACGCGAAATGAAATAATTTTTTACTTCATTTCGCGTCGACTATGCCAACGCATAATGTAGTAAAAAAAATCAAAATGTAGTAATTACTACATTACTACATTATGCGTTGTAACAGACCACTTTTGAACAGCCTCAAATGCGGTCTTTGACCAGAAGACACTGTTTTCAGAAACACAAAGAAAGAATAACTGCAACCTACTAAATAAGCTTTTTAAAGCAAAATAAGTCTTAATTTTAGGTGGTCTTAATTGCGGAATTTTACTGTACGCTATTGTTATCAGACTCTGGACCGGCCCCCGTGGCCAAGCAGGTATCGAGCCCCGCTCGGGTAACATGTGAGACACTTAGCATCGGAATGTCTAATTGTTTTTTCCGGGTACTCCGTTTTTCACCAACCTCTAATTGACGATCGACTTGTAATGAGTGAAATAATCTTGATAGGGCCGTAAAAACAAACAAAAAATCAAAGCATGCTTAAGACTTTCTTAAAAACTTTGAGTACAACACACATGTGTGAGATAATACATTCTTGCAGTGGTTTAAAATGAGTCCAATCAAAATAAAATGTGGCTCAAATGAAATTTTTCTGATAAACGCTGTTAATATAATTGTTTCTTATTGCAGGTAAAATATAGACAACACGTGTTACCCTTGAAAGTCTTATTTTGCCTGATATAAAGTCGGGTTTACTTGGGTATTTACTACATGGACTTGTACACGTAATGTAATGAGGAAACAATACAACAATATCAGTGTCATTTAACTTGATAGTGCATTTCGGAGGCAAAATTCGTACCTTAAGGGGAATGGCAACACCTGTCAGATTTTTCCGCTATTTTTCAAAGGGAGACACTTTCGGGACTTCCTGTTCGCATTTCTATAAGCCATATCCCTCTGAGGAGGGGGTCTACTATTAAAGAAAAGATCTACTATTAAAGAAAAGAATTTGCTCCCTAAGAGCAAATTCTTTACTTTAAGAGTTGACCCCAACTGACACGGGAGACAAAAAACTTTTGCTGGAGCTACCTCCCCTGAAGGTGTTCCCATTCCCCTTAACATACTTATCACATTTTATATTAAGGTTAGATTATTTGTAGTTTGCCCATATACATGTATGACAAATACAATGTTCCCTTTAATAGCATTGGACATGCCCATTTCCAGATTAATAGGTGTGAGATTTGTTTTATCTCTTGTAAATTTTACAAACAGTCATGTACTTGAAGTTCCCGATCAAGTGTAGTCTCCGATCAGACGCCGCGTTCTGTGGCGTCTCATCTGTGTATACACTATTTGCCAATGCAAATTCATTACGATAACACACCCGTGCGACCAAATGCATTTTTTCACATCTCCAAAATGGTTACTTTTCTGATGAAAATCCTTGATATTTTTCTTACAAATACTGCACACATAGGTTGTAGGTGCTCGTTAGAACCGCCTCATTGAGGCGGTTCTAACGAGTACCCACAACCTATGTCTTTGAGCAAAAATAAGAAAAAATAATGTATACCCCCGTAAACCCCAGTTTTCTCTATATAAAGTGGGGTATAGGTGGGTCTTCATTTCACGGACGTGTTCACGTGATGTTCACCGAAACTGGATCTATCAACCGAAGTCATATGTCTTTCTCAAAATTCATAAGTATGAAAATCGACACATATATTATGATTATCAGAGTACAGATGGGTCTCCGTGGCCTAGCTGCTAGGATCGCTGTTCTCAACCATTATAGGTCTCTCACCGTTGTAGGATTGAGTCCGCTCGGGCCACATGTTATACGCCAAGTTCTGCAACTAAATGTCAAGTGTTTTTCCCGGGTAGTCCGGGGTTCGTCCACCTTTGGTTAACGATCGGCTCGAAATAAGTTAAATGATACTTTTCTGATACATACGAGTTTATTTCTGGTAAAATATTGATTGATGCTATTTAGTGAAACTCAGCATAATAGTGTGTACCATTTGTAACTCTATTTTCCCTGTTTTAAGTCGTGTTTATCTGGGTTTTCACTGCATGGACTGGTCAGCGTAAAGTAACGAGAAGACAAAACAGCAATAATACTCTCCCCATATATCCTGACAGTACACATTGGAGCCAAATTTTAATGTATATTAAATAGCTACATGTATCAAATTCATTACTTGGGTTTAGGTTTTCAGTATTTTGCCCATACATGACACGTACAATCTTCCTTTAAATAGCTTGGAACATGCCAATTTCCAGTTATTAGGGGTGTGAAATTTGTTTTATTTGTTGTAAGTTTTACGAAAATCATTGTACTTATTAAAGCAAACAGTGTAGTCCCTGATCAGACGCCGCGTACTGCGGCGTCTGATCTGGGTCTACACGGTTTGCCAATGTGCGACATTTTCGAGTTAGAGCTTAGAGGTCAAATCGAAAGTATAATTGGAGTCCATGTATATTATACAATGAAGATACTCAAAAAGACACACAAAAGGTCAGCTCATGAGAAAAGGCGACCACAAAGGTTCATAGGAGTCTGTACAAAAGCGCATTTTCGCCAGAACCTTTGCTGCTCTACAACATGTAGTGGGGACATTGAGGACTCTTCCTGCCTAACCTAATTGTTGGCTGCGCATGCGCAATTGCAGACTACGCAATGGAGAATGCGAATGGTCACTTTTCCCATGTGTCAGCTCAATTTGTTTCATTGATTTTAGGTTTAGAACCCCCCCCCTCTCTCTCTCTCTCTCTCTCTCTCTCTCTCTCTCTCTCTGCCTCATCGCAGACCTACGTGTACTGTGTAGTTTGTACTTGACAACCCAAACGCAATTGCGCATGCACGGCGAACCAGTTCAGCGACAGAAATAAATGTGAAATAATCAATAAACATAAAAGATTTTAGGGGAGCAAATTCTTTGCTTTAACTGATATCTTTTTTTTTTACAAATCGCTGAGATAACGGAGAACTAACGAAAGGGGGTCTTTCAAGGTATAGGAAATTTGCATTGGTTTCTGCCCACGCTTGGATTTTGATGAAATTATGCACAATAATTGCCTTGGGTATAACCACTATAATTACGATGCATTCACTTTTAAATTTTATTTTCGTAGTAAATTTATTACATATTTTATGAAGTCTCTATCACAACAGAGAGTACTCTGATATAAACTTATCCACAGTATTCAGAATTTCATATATCTAATGCTGCTATGTTTTATGAATTAAAGCCATATTTGGTGAGTTAGTTGATACTATGAATGACCTCATATGTCTAGTAATAGTGGTTGGGCATTCCGTTTTCTTTGATGGTGTCCCCATATTGCAGCTCCTATTTTTGTATTCATTAAAATTTTATATGCATTTTTACCATGTTCCAATTTTTGTCAAGACACCATTTTAGCACAAAAACTACCCACATATCATAGTAACATGTTGATGAATTTTGATGAAAATTGAGGACCGGTAACATTGTGTTTTAACAGACTGAATACTGATAGTCCTGATTCAGCAAAATGTGAAATTATATGATTATCATGTTTTGGTCATGCTGTTTAATAATGCTTTACTATTGCTTTCAATTTGGATGGCTATAGTATAGTTTGGATTGTGTAAGTAGTTCATAGCATAATTATAAGTATTATTTAAAAACGTACATTTCGGTAAATTTGCCCCCTATGGAACAAACTATTTTGTCTTCAGAACTATACCGCAAAGGTTTTGATGACAAACTTCATCAAACGAACCCATGTAATCATGTGCACATGTTTCTTTCTGTCTTTCTTGTCTAAAGTGGTAATGGTGCTAAGGTGATGTTTAGATTTAACATTCAAATCAACAACATACAAGTCACTTTAGATGTTGCTTCAGATTTTGTGAGATTTGTTATCCGACTCGAGATAAATTACTCTCAAGTCAAACTGTTGTTTGTTTTTTTAACCGTAACTGTCCATTTAAAAAGAAAGGTTTACTATAGGGAAAATCAATAACACTTGAGATTACTTTTCCTGGACATTAAGTTTTCAGAATTTGTATCTGCATAGGCACTAGCCAATCTATCTTTTTTGTATAGCCCATATGAACGAAATCAAACGGCTTCCTGAAGCTGTATTCCAAAGCCATTCGAATTTGCTTTTAGAATTCACATGGTCGTACATTTGTCAGTGTTCCAAAACTTATGTGATCATGATTGTGTTGTCTATATATTTGTATAGGTCTTTCACTTCATTTACCTATCTCAGCAGTTGTTGCAGTAATTACAAAGCACATTATGTAAGGTATCAAGAAGCATTTAAACTGTTGATAATAATTATTCAATCTGTGAGTAGTTATCGCATTACTCATAGGGTTTTAAATTATTTTAGTAAATACATTGTGATCTTTTTTTCTGTCCAAACACTGCAATGCTCTTTCTATGCTGAGAGATACATTGCACAGAAATGTACTGGCAATTATTAATGAACAAAAAGCAAGCAAGAACAGTGCTTAAAAAAAGTGAACTTGCATTCAGCAGAAACATTCAAGAAGTGGTTGAAAGTTTTACAACCAGAAAAAATACTAAAAGCTCGCTTCCGATAAATTAACCACTATATTGACAAAGTAAATAGAAAAAAATAAGACACTAAAGAAACGTCAACAATTACAATACCAATGCACAAAAGAGACCTTTTTATGCATGTGTACTTTAAGGAAGGAAACTGTTTCTCTCCCTGTCTAATAGCAAAATTTCTCTAGGTCATGGAACAGCTTTGTTTACACCAAATATTCTGCGGCTCATCCATCAATGATATCATTTGCAACAGAAACTCAACATCAGTGACATTTCGATTTTTGGAAATACTAACCAATAATTACTGTAACTTTTTTGTTAGGATAATAATCCAGGATTCATAAAGGCAGAGTATATCTAAGGCTTAATCTGGCCATGGATTTATCAACAGAACTATTTTTACTAGTAACAACAAACCACTGACCATTGCGTTCTTGCATACCAGCTTGGCATGGAAATGAAAATAATGGATCTCCTTGCCTTACACCTATTTGAGTAGCATGACTTATGCAAAGACATTAAATAAAGTTGCACATGTTCACAATAATTTTGCTGCTAATAAAAAGCAATATATGTTGTTAAGCCTAATTTGATGATAAGAATACCTTTTGATTTTGTGTTTTACTATCTACTATTTTGGATAGATCATAGTGTATAAATGAAAGGAAAATATCAGAAATTCATGATATTTTAATAGTTTCTAAGCTAGATCAGCTCAATATGTATTCATTTTGATTTGTATAATCTCATTTTTATTACGTAAGTGTTACTAATTGCCTTTTTGTAAGGTTCTTGGGTGATTTCAATAAAATAGTAAATTTTGCAGAAACGACTTACATCCATTAAAGGTGTAAAACTACAGTGTTACCGGTTTCGGATTTTCATGAAATTTGGCATAGCTAAAGAAGATACACATGGCAAGTTTTCCTAGCAAAATGAAATCTTGACAAAGACTAGAACATATTTATCTTAGGGATTGAATTTTGATATTTTTTTTTAAATTTTAATTGAAAAATGAGATTTTTGATAATTATTTTATCAGAAAATGTAAGCTTTAATTAATTCAAAAGGTTTTTTAAAATCAAAGGAATGCCTAAGGAGTTCTGCATTCAATCCAGTTCACAGATCTTGAAACTAAATAAAACATAAGATTTAAGACGCACTTATTTAGAGACAGACACCAGCTCATGGAGGGAGTCAGTTAGAGTGGCCTCCTGAGTCCTACTTTGATTTATATAATTTATTAAATACATGTTTATAGGTTGTATATGCTGGGTTATTAATATACAAAGTTTAAAGAAAAAACATGCATGGGCACAAATGAAAGACCCCCTTTCAGAATATGTCTCTATTGCATTGTATCAAACCCCTTAAGAATTTCTCCCTTGAGCATTGTGTAACCCTAGTGTTATGATATAAAAAACAAAACAAAAACAAAACAAAAAAAAACAAAAAAAAAAAAAACAAAAAAAAAAACAAAAAAAAAACAGTTTTTTCCCAACCGAAGTCTAGCTAATTCCGCCCATAGTTTTGAGAAATATACGAAACCGAAAGTATGAAAAAGTAAAACTTAATCTGCATTTTAAACCAAAAAACTATTATTATTATTATTATTATTATTATTTCCTTTATTTCCTCCAGAAAGGAGAGCATTTTCATATATAAATATATAGATATACTAATAACATAACATATGTACAAGACAGAAAAGGAACAAAACATGGAAAGTGATTATAAGCTCAACAAGGGAGAGGATGCCTATCAACTGCCTCTTGAGCCGGAACAAACGGCAGTGATATCTGTCGCATTAGCGACCAGTGAATGTACAGGCGAGACCTCGTGTCCACGCAGTCTCACTTGGGCATTCTCTTCACAAGGGCCTGTAGAAGTGACTGAAACCTAGTTTGAGACCCATATTAAAATGCTACAAGAGCCAATATACCGAGCCACGGCATACACATATCTCTAAGATATCGAGCTTATCAGGGAAGAACCACAGCCAGAGCTCACTTTCACGTACCATGTTTTAAAGCATTCAGTGCATGTTAAATAATAATAGTGCATGTCAGCTTCTCAGAAGAAACGTAGTGCGCCAAACATAGAACTATTAACGATAATGAACTGAAATGGTCAGGCTAATGTATACCCCTTCCCCAAATGACACGAAACCAGGAAGTACGTAAGATTTTATATATACATATATATATCGTTTCCAAGTTTATATTTGAGGAACAAACACTAGCAAAAGTAACTCACCTTCTATCACCACCAGATTTCATTGTTTAAACTCATAGTTCTTATTATTTTAATGTTTATATCCAATGGAGTATCCAATTTAGTTTACCACAGCCTATCACAATGGCCACGCCAGTCAAAGGCAAAGGAGGCTTTAGCTGTGAAATATAAAGGGCATGCGCACATTTAGTTCCGTCACGGCGCAAAGTGTGTCTTTAAGCATGTTTGCTCATCGTCTGCGCATCCGCGCAGTCCGATTAAAGCATTTCGACCTAAAGTTTTTACTGGCAGGAAAAGTTTGCGGTCTAATTGTGGTTTTCTTTTGCTCCAGCATGTTGCCGTGCCCTCATCGTTGTTTCATCTCTGCAGCCGCTTAGTTTTTATTTTATTTTATTTATTTTTTTTTGGGGGGGGGGGTGTTGTAACACTGATGAGTTAAAATAAAACAGAAGTGAAGTCAATGATCAGGAATCGGTCACCAAAGGGAAAGAAGCACAAACAGGGAGAAAAAAAAACTAAACCTGAATGTGAACATAAATAAATCCTTCATGCGAACTAAACTAACTGTCTCAACCACGACAGAACGAATGGCGAGGATTGTAGCAAGGGAAAAAATTGATTTAAATCCGCCCCACCCTGTAAACTTCCTTTTGCTTACCGTTCCAAGGCGGTTCTTCTGTTATAGTTTGTCTTTGCATGGACGTTTTGCTAATGTCTTTTTATTTTGATGGCCGTTTGACCGTTTTGCGGGTAAGTAACTGTCCTTTTGGCTTTCCGCTTGTGATGTTTTTATTAGGTTTTGGTTATTTCATGTTCTTGTATCCTCTTGGTGTATCTGTTGGAAGGATAGGATAATTGTTCCGATTCCTGATCTTTGCCTTCACTGTTAGTTTGTATCAATGTCCTACCGTATAATCTTAGTGAAAAGAAGTGGAGGCAATGATCAGGAATCCATACAATTAACTACAATTAACTCACAGCTCCCATCAGAGACACCAAAGGGAAAGAAACACATACATGAAACAACAGACCCTAATGGACACATCAATAACGCAAAGCCAAAACGACAGTTACTTTCCCACAAAATGGCCGATTTGTTATCCAAAATAAAGTAATATGAGCGACGCAAACACCCAAGGACAAACCATAACAAAACTAATCCGTGACAGAAGAACCGCCTTGGGACTGTCAGCGAAACGATTTCCACTGGGGGGTGGGGGGTGCTTAAATCGATTTTACGTGGCCACAGTCCTCGCCCTTACTTCCCTTGCGATTTAGATAAATAATTTGTTCAGTCCGCACGAAGGCCTCCTAACTCATCAGTGCAACATCTCCGTGAACATAAAAAAACAAACAACCACAGAGATGAAACAACAGTGAGGATTCGACAGCAAGAAACCACTGAAATGCTGGAGCAAAAGAAAACCAACAGTTAGACTCCGATGGGCCCGACCAGAGACAGAGCATCAGGCACCAACCAACATTACATAGAATTAGATATCTCTAATTCTCAGTAAGCCTTTACGCTGGAACCGTCATAGAATCTGAGGCCTGACCCAGCGGCGTGCAATTAAAGAGGGAAGCAAAGTTGTCAACCGTGATTAGGTTAACTACCATGCATGAAGTCTGTCGTATAACATTTATGCTCAAATCAGTCTGTACATAAACAGAGACAGAATGCAATTTTCACTGACTGCATGATGAAGCTTTGTGTCAATAATCAATCATATAGTCTCAGTGACGACTCAAATCAGTCTGTACATAAACATAGACAGCATACAATCTTCACTGACTACATGCAGACATTTTGTTTCAATGGTCAGCCATATATTCTCATTGAAGTCTCAAATTAGTCTGTACATAAACATAGAATACAATATACCCTGGCTACATGATGGAACCTTGTGTCAATGACCAACCATATAGTCTCAGTGACGACTCAAATCAGTTTGTACATAAACATAGACAGCATACAATCTTCACTGACTACATGATGAAGCTTTGTGTTATTGGCCAACCATATAATCTCAGCGAAGTCTCAAATCAGTCTGTACATAAACATAGAATACAATATACCCTGACTACATGATAAAACCTTGTGTAAATGACCAACCATACAGTCTCAGTGAAGTCTCAAATGAGTCTGTACATAAACATAGACAGAATACATTATTCACTGACTACATGAAGAAGCCTTGTGCCAATGGCCAACCGTATAGTCTTAGTGAAGTCTCAAATCAGTCTGTACATAAACACAGATTGAATACAATCTTCACTGGCTACATGGAGAAACGTTGTGCCAATGGCTATCCATATAGTCTCAGTTAAGTCTGAAATCAGTTTGTACATAAACCCAGGCAGGATAAATCTTCTCTGACTTCATGATGAAGCTTTGTGTCAATAGTCAATCACAAGTCTCAGTAAAGTCTCAAATCAGTTTGTTCATAAACATAGACAGAATACAATCTTCACTGACTACATGAAGAAGCTTTGTGCCAATGGCCAACCATATAGTCTTAGTGAAATCTCAGATCAGTCTGTATTGCTTATCTGACAAAGTAGAAGTAAAACAAAGATCAGGAATCGATACAATTAACTTACTCCGCCCATCAAAGACACCAAAGGGAAAGAAACACAAACATAAACCGACCAGACCATAATGGAAACCTAAACAAAGGATGGCCATAAGGACAGTTACTTTCCCACAAAATGGCCAAATGTCCATCCAAAATAAAAAGACACACGTGATACACACAGTGAGTAGTAACAAACAACAACATAAATAAAGAAGACGCTGACCAATCATATAGTCTTAGTGAAAGGCGTCTACGAGAATGTGCTCTCATTGAAGTCTCAAATCAGTCTGTATACAAACCAAATCAGAATACATGGTGAAGCTTTGGGCTAATGTTCAAACATGTAGACTCATTAAAGTCTCAAATCAATCTGTACATAAACATAGAGGGAATACAATCTTCACTGACTACCCGAAGAAGCAGTGAGTTAGTGACCAACCAAATAGTCTCAATGAAGTCTCAAATCAGTCTGTGCATAAACTTAGACAGTGTTGTATTATTATAACCGATACCTGCTACTGGTAACACCTGACAGGAGCGCACTGCGACGGAATATAAATACCCAAAAGCCTCTCAAATACTAGAAATTCGTATATCTTACTGGCTGTTTTCACCATATATATGCTTGAATAAAATATAAAATAGAAAGAGCACTTCAGTCGTTTTTCAGTTGTTGTTATCACAATATCCTAGGTGCATAACACACCAGACAGAATACAATCTTCACTGACTACATGAAGAAGCTTTGTTGGCAGCAGTACAGTCCAAGCAACGCCTCTAAGCAGTCTGTTCATAAACATAGACAGAATACGATCTTCTCTGGCAATTTGAAGGCACTTTGTGTCACTGGTCAATCATATAGTCTCAATGAAGTCTAAAATCAATCTGTACATAAACATAGACAGAATTCAACCTTCCCAGGCTGCGTAAAGAAACTTTATATCAATGGCCAGCCATATAGTCTCAGTATATCCATGGACAGAATACAATATTCCCTGACTACATGAAAAGGCTTTGTACCAATGACCAATCATATAGTCTTAGTGAAGTCTCAAATTAGTCAGTCCATAAACATAGACAGAATACAATCTTCCCTGACTACATGATAAAGCTTTGTCTTATTGGCCAACCATACAGTCTCAGTGAAGTCTTTCTGACGCTGACCAATCATATAGTCTTAGTGAAGTCTCAAATTAGTCTGTACATAAACATAGACATAATTCAATCTGCCCTAACTACATGATAAAGCTTTGTCTTTTTGGCCAACCATACAGTCTCAGTGAAGTCTTTCGTCATAGTGAAGTCTCAAATTAGTCTGTACATAAACATAGGCAGAATACAATCTTCCCTGACTACGTGATAAAACCTTGTGTCAATGGCCATATACTCTCAATTAAATCAGTCTGTACATAAACATAGACAGAATACAATCTTCACTGACTACATGGTGAAGCTTTATGTCATTTGCCAACCATACAGTCTCAGTGAAGTAGAAGTGGAGGCAATGATCAGGAATCGATACACTTAACCCACAGCTCCCATCAGAGGCACCAAAGGGAAAGATACACACACATGAAACAACATACCCTAATGGAAACATCAATAGCGGAAAGCCAAAAGAACAGTTACTTTCCCATAACATGGCCAATAGACTATCCAAAATAAAATAATATAAGCGACACAAGCACCCAAAGACAAACCATAGCAAAAAAAAAAAAAAAAAAAAAAAAACGCGACAGAAGAACCGTATTGGAACGGTCAGCGGAAACGAATTCCACTGGAGGGCTAAAATCGATTTTACGTGGCCACAATCCTCGCCCTTACTTGCGTCGCGATTAAGACAAATAATTTGTTCAGTCCGCGTGAAGGCCTCCTAACACATAAGTGCAACATCTCCGTGAACACAAAATCGAAACAACCACAGAGACGAAACAACGGTGAGAACTCGACAGCAAGAAACCACTGGAATGCTGGAGCAAAAGAAAACCAACAGTTAGACTCCGATGCGCCCGACCAGAGACAGAGCATCAGGTACCAACATAAACCTTTACGTTGGAACCGTCATAGAATCTGAGGCCTGACCCACCGGCGTGCAATTAAAGAGGGAAGCAAAGTTGTCAACCGTGATTGGGTTAACTACCATTCATGCAGTCTGTCGTATAACATTTATGTTGTAGCCAATATTTTTATATCGAAGAATAATTTTACGAAATTTGGTGCTGAAGTCCTTTTCTCAAATCTGAAGTCTCAAATCAGTCTGCGCAAGTTTTGTGTTATTGGCCAACCATATAGTCTCAGTGAAGTCTTAAATCAGTCTCTTCATAAACGTAGACAGAATACAATCTTAACTGACTACATGGTGAAGCTTTGTGTTATTGGCCAACCATACAGTCTCAGTGAAGTCTCATATCAGTCTGTGCAAGTTTTGTGTCAAGGGGCAACCATACAGTCTCAATGAAATCTCAAATCAGTCTGCACATAAATATAGTCAGACTACAATTTTCCCTGGCTACATGATGAAGCTTTGTGTCATTGGCTTACCATATAGTTACAGGGAAGTCTCAAATCAGACATAGACAGAATACAATCTTCACTGGCTACATGAAGAGGCTTTGTACCAATGACCAATCATATAGTCTTATTGAAATTAGTCTGTACATAAACATAGACATAATACAATTTTCACTACATGTTGAAGATTTATGTGAATGGCCAATCATATAGTCTCAGGGAAGTGTCAAATCAGTCTGTACATAAACATAGACAGAATACAATCTACACTGACTACACGGAGATGTTTTGTATTATATAGTCTCAGTGATGTCTCACATCCATATAGAGTACAGAGAGGACTCTGATCAGACTGTATGGATATCTCAAATCAGTCTGTTCACAAACTAGTCAGAATACAAGATTTCTTGACTACATGAAGAAGCTCTTATCAATAGTCATCCATACAGAGTATTCGGAACATTCTGATCAGGCTTCGCGGATGTCCCCAGACTGATCTGAGTGTTCGCTGGACACATGTTCGAAGGCCATTGTTCAATTCGCAAGGCACCAGACTGATCTGAGTGTTCGCTGGACACATGTTCGAAGGCCATTGTTCAATTTGCAAGGCCCCAGACTGATCCGAGTGTTCGCTGGACACATGCTCGAAGGCCATTGTTCAATTCGCAAGGCCCCAGACTGATCTGAGTTTGCTCGAAGGCCATTGTTCAATTCGCAAGGCCTAATTAAAATAACAATACACATCACGAAAACACGCCTAAATAATTTTTACCCCCTTGAACCCTAATTTTATATAGCAAAACTAGGGGTTACAGGGGGTATTACCTTATTTTTCTTATTTCTGCTCTAAAATATAGTTTGTGGGTACTCGTTAGAACCGCCCTATTAAAATATAGTTTGTGGGTACTCGTTAGAACCGCCTTTTTAATATAGTTTGCGGGTACTCGTTAGACTTAATAAGGCGGTTGTAACGAGTACCCGCAATCTATATTTTGAACAGAAATAAGAAAAATATCACATTTTTTTCATCTTAAAATATTCGTTATAAATATAGGCGGTAAAGTTTATAATGTTTTTGTTTAGGCGTGTTCTCGTAATGAATTCAAAATTGCCTTGATTTTTGAGGCTAAAAAGCACTCAGTTTGGAGAGAACGGATCGATGCACCTATATGAAACATGTATTTGGTTGGGGTAACGACCCCTAGTCCTCAACACGAAAACGCGCCTATATACATAATTCTGACCCCCTTAACCCCACTTTTACACAATAAAACTGGAGTTTACAGGAGTTCATGTATACATTTTCTTATTTCTGCTCAAAAAACATAGATTGTTGGTACTCGTAAGAACCGCCTCGCCAAGGTGGTTCTAACGAGGTCCCATAATCTACCTTTTGAGCAGAAATATGATGAAAATTATCATGTTTAACTGAAAATTAGAATATTTTGGTGGTAAAATTTTAAATATAATGGCAAAGGTGTGTTTTCTTACTGTGTAAAAAATGTTCTTACATGTACACGGGTGGACATCAGGGGAGCTATCCCGAAATCGCGTCAACGTAATTCTGGTCCCACGACACTTCCGGAAACTCTCGCAATAGTTCCTAGGACCTGGACATAGTAAACAAAGGTAGGTACCCTTGTGTGTTTTGATTTAATGTAGAAGAATGAGAGAATAATATAAACCTACCTTTGTTTACCATTTCCAGGTCCTAGGAACTATCGCGAGGGATTCCGGATGTGTCGTGGGAGCAAAATTACGTTGACGCGATTTCGCGATAGCTCCCCTGATGTCCATCCGTGATGTTGGAAAGTGGGATTCCAAGAGTCGTTTACTAATTCATGTTATTCGTCAAAACGTGTTTGTTTTCTTTTGCAAGGTTGAAAACACTTCATTTAATGACAATATTGATGACAACACTTCATTTAATGACAATAATGACAATATTGAAATATTTTAAACACTTTCTTATCAGGGCCCCCGCCCATCGGGGCTTGGAGAAATAGTCCGGGCTGCATGGCGCTTCCCTGCAGAGCTGACCCCGACCGCACATGAGCACTGGTAAACCGCTTAGAGGGCCTAAGCCTGCCCAGACAAAGTGGTGCGAGTTGGACCGTCCATGCATATAAACCCTAATGGTTTTATTGGGTGGCAGGGCTTGAGATGTCATTTCATCTCAATGTCGGATAAAAGTCCCACAAAACTGGAAGCAACGTCTCCAAAATGACCTAAATTGTGTTGGTGGAGACGTAAAACCTCAAATCAAACAAACAAAAACTTTCTTATCAGAAATGTATTTATCATAGGATGTCGTTTATATGCAGTAGATAATGTCGTGTCATAAATATCGTATGACTACACTTAGGTGGGTGTCGACGATGCCTTTTCAATTGAAACATTGCCATATTTCAAGCCGACACGATCATACCAGTTTCTAACGATCATTTGATAAACAGAAGTTTACACCCGTGGTCATTTCATATGACATGATCACTCGTGTAAGATATATGCTTGTGAGACTTTATTTACCTTTAAGATGTCATTTAAACTGCATCTGAAAATATCGTCTGTTTATGACGTCTGCTTCAACTTCTTGCAAACTTTTCACACATATTTTTGCATATAGGCTAGTAATGTGAACATGATCAGAATGCTCATAAAGAAGCAGTCTGATCCACACTGTGAAAATGACCTTCATAAGTTATCAGCAGATGACAAAGCAAACGACAATTTTGTTGTGATTGTCATCTTATGGGTTAGGTGATACATGTGTTTACCAAATGGAATCTTCCTCCTTATATAAAGCACGAGTCCATTTCAAAATTAAGGGGTTTCAGCTTGTGTTTTCATCAAAATGTATTAGGAAAATGACTCAACTTTTTGCAAACAGTGTAGGCCCTGATCAGACGCCGCGTTCTGCGGCGTCTGATCTGGGCTTGCACTGTTTGCCAAATACCCGTTCTGGGGTATCTCGTACTAAATGGGTTAAAGGACACACCGTAGTAAAGTTTTTTTATCTAACTTGTTTACTTAGATTATGGATAACACCAAAATACATTCGTTATCTGGGTTGCAGAAATTTAACATCCTGGTTTGAAAAAGTAATTCACATGACGTTTAAAACACAAAAAAGTTACAGAGTAACCTATTGATAAAATACACTGCTCAAAACAATTAAAGGAGCAAACAAATATTTCCTCATGGATAATGATGATGGAACTACGATTCAGAAAGATGAATAACTTTATCTGCAACATATTAATGGCAAACATTGGCAACCAGTTTACAAATCACGGCCTGGAAGAATTTGCATAACTGTTTGAGAAATCGCCATCTTTAAGTCAGATTATTTCAAATGTCATAGACATGCGCACCTCGAGCAGCACAACACCCCTGGCATCGCCGAGGCATGCTACGAACCAAAATTTGAACAGTTTGTGAAGCTAGTGTTTCCCACTCATGTCTAAGGATGTTTGTGAGTTCTTGAATAGTTATTGGTGGATGATCGCCCTATGTGATACGTCTGTAAAGAATGTTCCACACATGTTCTATTCGGTTTAAGTCAGGAGAACGTGCTGCCAGTCCTAAACTTCAATTGTGGTCCCCGCCTAGAGGGGCATGAAGAAATATATGGGCTGCATGATGCTTCCATGCAGAGCTGAATCCGGCCCGCACACTAGTACTGGTAAACCGCTTAGAGGATCTAAGCCTGTCCAGGAACCGCGGTGCGAGGCGGACCGTCCATGCTAATAAACCCTATTGGTTTCATTGGGCGACAGGGCTTGAGATGTCATTTCATCTCAGTGTCGGGTAAAAGTCCCACAAAATTGGAAGCAACGTCTCCAAAATGACCTTTACAGTGTTGACGGGGATGTTAAACTTCAAATCAAACAAAACAAAAAATATTCTTCAATTATCTCACGATCAAGATAATCCATGCACACTCTAGCAATATGGGGGCGCGCATTTTCCTGCATCAGAATGAAATTGTCACCGATTGTCCCAGCGAAAGGCCTCACAATAGGATCTAGAATTTCATCTCGATACCATAATGCAGTCAGTGTACCTCTGTTTATCACGTACAAGTCCGTTCCGCCTTCATAAGAATTCAACCCCATACAATCACTGACCCCACTCCATATCTCTCTGTTTCCACAATGTTGCAGTCCTCGTATCGTTCTCCGGGTCGTTTCCAGACTCGAACACGTCGATCACATGCACTCAGGTGAAATCTGCTTTCATCCGTGAACAGAACTGTACGCCAGTCTTGCAATCGCCAGTTCTGATGTTCTTGGGCAAACTCATATCGCCGTGCACGATGTTGCCAGGTGAGAATAGGCCCTCTTGCCGGACGTCTGGCCCTCAGACCACCTTCATGTAACCTGTTACTATCTATCTATCTATCTATCTATCTATCTATCTATCTATCTATCTATCTATCTATCTATCTATCTATCTATCTATCTACTGATACTGCGTCGGTCACATTTGACCATTACCGCAGGTGTACATTACATACACTCCTGGTTTGCAGGATGAAAGCCTACACAGTAGTCATGTAATTATGGTAGGGATCTTTAGCCTGCACAGGGGATGGTTCTCTCTGCACAGGGGGCCTCCAGTTAACGTCCCGATCCGAAGGACGGTGCACTTTATGACATTCATCCCTGCAAATGATGCCAATGGAGCGTGTTCGGACACCGAAATTTTATCGCCGCTGCCGGGGATCGAACCCGGGACCTTTAGCATCAGAGGCAAGTGCACTAACCACTGAGCTATCACGTATTGTTTGATCGGATATCCTTTGACCAATTGCACGCTGGAAATCGATGTGTAGCCTTCTGGCCGTGTACTGCCGATTTCGTAGCGCTAGATATCGAAGATATTGATCTTTGAGCTTTGTGACGCCATGCGGTGTCGACCTTGCCCTTCTCGTCTAGTAAACTCGCCTGTCTCCTGGTACGCCCCCATAGCCTGACAACAACACTTCTCGATACATCAAAGAGTTCAGCAACGATCCTTTGGGTGTACCGACTTTCAAGCAAAGGGACAGCTTCAGCGACCTCAATTTCTTCCAAGAACCGCCTAACACCAATGAAGTCATTATGAAGCCCAAATAACGCATAACCGAAGGATTGACATCTCAAATTTTGAACAGATCGCCCCATACCGAATTTCAGCCGTTTTATATGGGGTATCCATGCTATAGCTCACATTCTTGGTTTGTACGTGAACCTTGCATTCTTGACGTTTGCATGAACATTGTTAAGAGATGTCACTTTAAAATAGTGCCTTTCCTTCAGTTTATAATTGCCAAGCGGTGATGTTGTACAGGCTTAAAAGTTTGCTTCTTTAATTGTTTTGAGCAGTGTATTTTAGTGAGATCCTAGCGGACAATCAACGTGTATTTAACGTCGTATCAAGATTGTTGCATCGAAGAAGATGCAACCTTGCTTAGACGTCACGTGTCCGCGCATTACGCAAACATACCCGTGCGGCATAGTTCATTTTTCACATATCCAAAATGGCTACTTTCGGGTGAAAATTCATGACATTTTTCTTATTTATACTGCAAATATAGGTTGTGGGTACTCGTTAGAACCGCCTTATTGAGGCGGGAGGCGGTTCTAACGAGTAGCCACAACCTATGTCTTGGAGTAAAAATAAGAAAAATATGTTTACCCCTGTAAACCCCAGTTTTCTCTATGCAAAGTGGGGTGTAAGGGGGTGTTTATTTCACGGACTTGTTCACGTGATGGACTCCTCTGAAGGTCTGCCTAGTACCCATAAGTTGTTCGGCTAACAGCAATTACAGGGGTAAACCTTATTTTTCTTATTTCTGCTCTAAAATATAGACTGATGGTACTCGATAGAACCTCCTCGATTTCTAACGTGTACACTCAATCTATATTTTGAGCAGGAATAAAAAATATCACAATTTTTCAGCTAAAAAATTTCGTTTTTTTTTTTTGTTTTTTTTTGGTTTTGATTTTTTTTCGGCGGTAAAGTTTACAATGTATTTGTAAAGGCGTATTTTCGTAATGGTGACGCAATGTACACGACACCTTCGCCTCACCCAACCATCCTTGAAACTCATTAGAACCGCCTCATTGAGGCGTTTTTGCGAGTACGCAAGATTTATGTTTTTGAGCAAAAATAAGAAAAGGTATTGGATTTACAAAAAAAATATGTTTCACTATTTTTCTCAAAAGATTTGGTCTCGAATAATCATGCGTTTCGGTCGTGAACCAAGACTATATGCATTAATCCTTACCAGTCCCTAGGCTAATTCAGCAGACGACAAATTGTTTATATTTTTCTTATTTTTCCCAGAAAACAGGACTTGACATCCCATGCAAATTGTCTCCATAGGAGACAATTGGGATGAGATGTCATATCCATTTTTCTGGGAAAATTTGAAAAATAATTCAAAATGTCGTCTGCTGTGAAATACCTAGCATGCAGAGCGTTAAAGATAAGCCATATTTCCGACTGCGGCGCTATGACAATTTTCCTCATGTCCGAATAGTCATCGTGGGTCACCGCCCATCGGGCCTTGGTTTTGTTTGTTTGAATTGAGGTTTAACGTCCCCGTCAACATTATTCGTTGCTTCCAATTTTGTGGGACTTTTATTACCCGATATTGTGATGAAATGACATCTCAAAACCCTGTCGCCCAATGAAACCAATAGGGTTTATAAGCATGGACGGTCCGAGTCGCACCGCTTTGCCTGGACAGGTTTAGATCCTGTTAGCGGTTGACCAGTACCCATGTGTGGTCGGTTTCAGCTCTGCGTAGAAGTATCATGCAGACCAATCTCATCGGGCCTTAGAGAAATAGATTGAGCTGCATGGTACTCCCATGCAGAGCTGGAAATGGCCGCACATGAGTACCGGTAAACCACTTAGATAGAGAGGTGCGAGTCGGACCGTATGATAATAATAATAATAATTGGTACTTCCATGCAGAGCTGGAAATGGCCGCACATGAGTACTGGTAAACCACTTAGATACAGAGGTGCGAGTCGGACCGTATGATAATAATAATAATAATTGGTACTTCCATGCAGAGCTGGAAATGGCCGCACATGAGTACGGGTAAACCACTTAGATAGAGTGGTGCGAGTCGGACCGTCTAGTGCATATAAGCCCCATTAGTTAATAATAATAATAATAATGATAATAATAATAATAATAATTGGTTTAAACAATATTTATTTGAAGCAGATATCAAATTACAATCACACATAAGACATGGTAAATAGGATGTGACTTTGTCCCATTTAGTACTAGAAACCCCCAAAACGGGTAGCCTGGCAAACAGTTCAGGCCCAGACCAGACGCCGCAGAACGCGGCGTCTGATCAGGGCCTCCACTGTTTGCAAAAAGTTTAGCCATTTTCCAAATAAATTTTGAGGAAAAACACAACCTGAAATGGACTCCTGCTCTATATAAGGAGGAAGATTCCATTTTGGTACAGAATGATGTTTTTACAAAGATTTTTCCTTGTTATGCGTAATACTATTTTAGTTATGGTTACGCCCCTGATTACAACTTAATTTCAAAAGGATAACATATTATGCACGAGTGGTCCTCATTGTAACAATTATATGAGCATGTATGCACTGTTATAAATTTTCCGCATCTAATGATACAAACTGAAGTTTAATCATATACACAAATATATACATTAAAAGGACTGTCAAGGCTGGGACGAGGCTTGCGTGGCGGAAACCAATGTCCAAACAGCATATCCTTACTCCCATACTAGTTTACCTAAAATGCAGACGTAGTCTTGAATATACCACAGGTCGCAGGCTTGTCCATTTGAGTCACCTTAAGCATAAAGCCCCCAGGCGTGGGAGCAGGGTCACACGTACCGAGGCATCGACAAATTGACGCGGTACCCAATATTTTGCGCCTGTCACGGTGTGTGTGTGTGTGTGTGTGTGTGTGTGTGTGTGTGTGTGTGTGTGTGTGTGTGTGTGTGTGTGTGTGTGTGTGTGTGTGTGCACTCACGTCCCGAACGAACAGAAGGTAAAACAACGGACAACTTTGGACCAAACACTCGGAGGCCGCGGGCCAGCCAGCCGTGGTCGATCGAATCTTACACTGGGCGGCAAGTATAGAACTGTCATTTCATCCCAATGTGGGGTAAAAGTCCCACGAAACTGGAAGCAACGTCTCCGAAATGACATATACAGCGTTGACGGGAAGGTTAAACATAACATCAAACAAATACTGCGAACATGTACTACAAGCGAAGACTTAGACAAGCCTGACTGACAAGTATCGTCAATGTGCGCCTTTTGAATCACCAAAGATTCTTGGGAAGTATGCCCTTACATGTACTATTAGCGAAGACTTAGACAAGCCTGACTGACAAATGTCATCGATGTGCGCCTTATGAATAACCAAAGTTTCTAGGAAAGTATACCCTTACATGTACTTCAAGCGAAGATTTAGACAAGCCTGACTGACAAGTGTCATCGATGTGCGCCTTTTGAATAACCAAAGTTTCTGGGGAAGTACACCCGTACATGTACTATTAGCGAAGATTTAGACAAGCCTGACTGACAAGTGTCATCGATGTGCGCCTTTTGAATAACCAAAAGTTCTGGGGGAAGTATACCCTTACATGTACTATTAGCGAAGATTTAGACAAGCCTGACTGACAAGTGTCATCGATGTGCGCCTTTTGAATAACCAAAGTTTCTGGTGGAAGTATACCCTTACATGTACTACAAGCGAAGACTTAGACAAGCCTGACTGACAAGTGTCATCGATGTGCGCCTTTTGAATAACCAAAGTTTCTGGGGGAAGTATACCCTTACATGTACTACAAGCGAAGACTTAGACAAGCCTGACTGACAAGTGTCATCGATGTTCGCCTTTTGAATGACCAAAGTTTCTGGGGAAGTATGCCCTTACATGTACTACAAGCGAAGACTTAGACAAGCCTGACTGACAAGTGTCATCAATGTGCGCCTTTTGAATAACCAAAGTTTCTGGGGGAAGTATGCCCTTACATGTACTACTAGCGAAGACTTAGACAAGACTGACTGACAAGTGTCATCAATGTGCGCCTTTTGAATAACCAAAGTTTCTGGGGGAAGTATGCCCTTACTTGTTACAAGTAAAATCTCGGGTAAATTAGAGTTTACGCTCTGTGCGCATGCCCAAACATAGTATTTAGATAAAACACCCATGTGACACATCGCATCCTTCCTGCCTCAAAAAATGATACTTTTTATCTCTGGAAAATTTTCACCGGTAGTTTCCTAATCGCTTTTAACATAGATTGTGGGTACTGGTTAGAACCGCCTCGGTGATGCAGTTCTAACGAGTACCCACAATCCACGCTTCTTAATAAAATTGGGGAAATAGTGTGTATCTGAACCCTTGTAGATGTCCCTTTTCTCTACGATAATCTGGGATTTGCAAGTATATTTATTGCAATAATAAGTGATGTAACCACTTGTGGCGTCGACGCTGATCTGTATTTCCAAGTGTTAGCTTGGATTTACGACCTTCACAAGTTTATTTCCCGTCGGGCGAGGATACTTAGTCAGAGGTGGACGAAAACAGGACAAGAGGGAGAAAAAAACACCTGATCTTCCATTGCAGACCTTGGCTTCCTAGCAAGTGATGAGAGACCAAGTGTTTAAGACCTCTAGGTCACTGTATCCGGTTTAATATTTGGTTAAAAATAGTTTAAATGTATCATGATGCATTCATGTATAATAACACAATTACAGTAGATACAAGATATACAATAATAGTGAATACTGAATACAGTTATTGTACATTCTTAAATTGTCTGACATTAAAAAGGAAGGCGCTATTGAGACAGGACTGGCAAAAGCGATTTAACGTTAAATAGCTATTTACAGACGTCTGGCAATTACTATTTTACGTTAAAATATAGAAATAGTTGTCCAGGAAAAAAGCACAAGATTACAGCCTAC
Organism: Lucinisca nassula; assembly: GCA_963580285.1. Lineage (NCBI taxonomy): Eukaryota > Metazoa > Mollusca > Bivalvia > Lucinida > Lucinidae > Lucinisca > Lucinisca nassula. The sequence continues at coordinate 19,088,072 of OY757012.1, forward strand.
CAATGACATCACGAGGAAGATTAACTAACAATGAGTAAATAAACAAACAAAACAAAAACAAATCACACACACCACAGCAACCAGCTCCCTCTTCTCCACAGGAGGTGACTCCCTCTTCTCCACAGGAGGTAACTCCCTCTTCCCCACAGGAGGTGACTCCCTCTTCTCCACAGGAGGTGACTCCCTCTTCCCCAGAGTAGGTGACTCCCTCTTCCCCACGGACGTGACTCCCTCTTCCCCACAGGAGGTGACTCCCTTTTCCCCACAGGAGGTGACTGCCTCTTCTCCACAGAAGGTGACTCCCTCTTCCCACCAGGAGGTGACTCCCTCTTCCCCACAGGAGGTGACTCCCTCTTCTCCACAGGAGGTGACTCCCTCTTCCCCACAGGAGGTGACTCCCTCTTCCCCAAAGGACGTGACTCCCTCTTCCCCACAGGAGGTGACTCCCTCTTCCCCACAGGAGGTGACTCCCTCTTCCCCACAGGAGGTGACTCCCTCTTCCCCACAGGAGGTGACTTCCTCTTCCCCACAGGAGGTGACTCCCTGTTCCCCACAGGAGGTGACTCCTGTTCCCCACAGGAGGTGACTCCCTCTTCCCCACAGGAGGTGACTCCCTCTTCCCCACAGGAGGTGACTCCCTCTTCCCCAAAGGACGTGACTCCCTCTTCCCCACAGGAGGTGACTCCCTCTTCCCCACAGGAGGTGACTCCCTCTTCTCCACAGGAGGTGACTCCCTCTTCCCCAAAGGACGTGACTCCCTCTTCCCCACAGAAGGTGACTCCCACTTCCCCACAGGAGGTGACTCTCTCTACCCCACAGGAGGTGACTCCCTCTTCCCAAAAGAAGGTGACTCCCTCTTCCCCACAGGTGACTCCCTCTTCCCACAGGAGGTGACTCCCTCTTCTCCACAGGAGGTGACTCCCTCTTCCCAACAGAAGGTGATTCCCACTTCCCCACAGGAGGTGACTCCCTCTTCCCCACAGGAGGTGACTCCCTCTTCCCCACAGGAGGTGACTCCTTCTTCCCCACAGGAGGTGACTCCCTCTTCCCCACAGGAGGTGACTCCCTCTTCCCCACAGGAGGTGATCAAAGTTCATCATTTTGGAGAAGTTGCTTCCATTTTGTTGGACTTTTACCCGGCATTGAGATGAAATGTCAGCCACCAACCAAACAAAGCAATAGGGTTTATATGTAGGGACGGTCCGACTGGCACCTCATTGCCTGGGCAGACATTGACATTCTAAACGGTTTACCACTACTCATGTACGGTTACGGTCGGTTTCAGCTCCCATTTTATGTTGGTTTTTTTTGTTTGTTTCATTTTCAGTCTCTGGTAGCTAATGGGTCCATGGGCATGGCCAATTTTAACCCAAGGAGCATGGTTGGCCGGATTTTTTAAGGTGACCATTTCATGTTGCTGCATACTGTACTATGCTCTCGGACTTATGGTTTCAGGGGAGAAAATTGTTGAAGTTTTTTGTTTTCAATTATAATTCTATGGGAGCAAATGGGCCCATGGGCGTGGCCAATTTTGACCCCAGGGGCATGGTTGGCAGGATTCATGTAGGTGACCACCTGACATTGTTACATGCTATATATTTAAGCTCTGATCCCTCTGATTTTAGAGAAGAAGATTTTTGAAGTTTTTCCAATTGTAAGTCTATGGGAGCTAAAGAGCCCTGGGGCATAATTGGCAGGAATTATTTAGGTGGCCACTTTACGTTGCTACATGCTAAATATCTAAGCTCTGGGCCCTGTGGTTTCAGAGAAGACGATTTTTGAAGTTTTCCCATTATAAGACTATGGGAGCGGATGAGCCCCCGGCGTGGCCAATTTTGGTTAGCAGCATTTATGTAGGTGACTATTTTATGTTGCTACACACTAAATTTCTAAGCACTGTGGTTCATGATTTCAGAGAAGATGATTTTTGAAGCTTTTTTCCATTACAAGTCTATGGGAGCTAAGGGGTCCCAGGCTGTGGCCCATTTGGACCCCAAGGGCATGATTGGCAGGATGTAGGTGACCACTTGCCGCGGGGTATTAGAGATATACTTATTTGAAATTGTTTACGGACGCACGACGGACGACGAACAAAATGTGATCACAAAAGCTCACCTTGTCACTACGTAACAGGTGAGCTAAAAATCATGTAGGGTATCGTTTCAACATGAAGTTAGAAGCCTCCGTGATGTAGTGGTTATGCTACCCGCCTTGTCACCCAGGGGTATCAGGATCGATCGCGAGCTTCTCCAGACTTTCGGATGAGTCGTTAAACCGAGGTCCCGTCTCCGTATGACCTTAGCTGTTAGTGAGACAAAAAACTCGAACTCACTCACTCACTCCAAAATAAAGCATGACAAGGTTTGGTACTTGATACACATTCCCCTAAATTATTAGAACAATAAACTTACACTATATTATAAGGTCCATTTATGGGCATGGCATGACAAGGTAGCTTGGTACCCTGGCTTCGCCTCGTCGAGGTGGTTCTAATGAACATCCTCAATCTGTGTTTGGAAAAATACTAGTATAACTAAGGTATTAAGGCCGTTTAAGGGGAATAGGAACACCTGTAGGGGAGGCCACTCCTGCAAAGGTATTTTTGTCTCCCATTTCAGTTTGGGTCACTTCTTACAGGAAAGAATTTGCTCCTTTTCCTGGGAGACAGAGCTTATAGAAAAGCGGACAGGAAGTCCCGAAGTTTGTCATCCTTTTAAAAATGGCGGAAAATCTTCCAGGTGTTCCCATTCTTCTAAATGAACACTACTGTTAACCAAACCAAACTTTATATATGGAAAAGTAGGGTTTACAATGGTGTTAAGTATTTTCCTTATTTTTGCTGAAACAAAAGATAGCCGGTACTCGTTAGAACCGTCTCATTGTTGGATTTACAATGGTGATAAGTATTTTCCTTATTTTTGCTGAAAAATAGATAGCCGGTGCACGTTAGAACCGCTTCATTGTTGGATTCACAATGGTGATAAGTATTTTCCTTATTTTTGCTGAAAAAATAGATAGCGGATACTCGTTAGGAGCGCCTCATTTATATGGTTCTAACGAGCACATCGATCTATGTTTATTGCAGAAATAAGAAACGAATGCTATACAAATAAGAAAAATATCATAAATTTTCATTGGAAAAGTAGCCATTTGAAAGAATGCACTATGTCATACAGATGCGTTATCCTAATGACACCAACCCCCATGGACGTGCACAACACTGAAGAGAAACGGGTACTTCTGGTACGTGATCCGCCATGTTTTAAAAGGGAGACAACTTTTCGGACTTCCGCTTGTCTTTAAACTGAGCACCTCTGAAAAAAGTGTCTATTCTTAAAGGGAATGGCTACACCATCAGGGGAGGTAACTCCTGCAAAAGTATTTTTGTCACCCATGTCAATAGGGGTCAACTCTTACAGGAAAGAATTTGCTACAGAGGAGCAAATTCTTTCCGTTAAGAGTAGATTCCTTTTTCAGTAGGACAGGGCTGATAGAAGAGCGAACAGGAAGTCCCGGAAGTTGTTTCCCTTTGAAAAATGGCGGAAAAATCTGCCAGGTGTTCCCATTCCCCTTAAAGGAAGAATTTCAACCATTACGACTATACACCTGTGCGCTAATCTTGCGTCTATCTTGTCTCTGGAACTTACATTTTTCAGATGAAAATGTTTGATAATTTTTTTTTCATATTTCTGGTCCAAGTATAGATTGAGAGTGCACGTTAGAACAGCCTCAATGAGAAGCAAATTCTTTCCCTTAGGAGCAGTTCCATATTTCTCAAGGAGACAAACATTCTTAAAAGAGCTAGCCATCATGCATAAAATACACATTCCTCTAAATTATTAAAACAGTATTTGATATATATATTATAACAAGAGAGCCAATTGGTCCTATATCGCTCACCTGTGTACCAGAAAACCATCAGCGATGTTGAGAGAAAAAAAAAAAGAAACTGTGAAGAAAGGCGAGATATGTTTGTTTACCTGATTGATATAAATATCTTCTAGATCCAGGGTTGTCAATATAGTTGTACACAGTCTGTTGGAGCTAAGGAGCCCTGGGGCATGGCCAATTCGGACTCCAGGGGCATTGTTGGCAGGAATTATTTAGGAGACCACGTGACATTGCTACATATCTAAGCTCTGGGCCTTATGGTTTCAGAGAAGAAGATTTTTTTTCAGTATAAGTCTGTAGGAGTTAATGAGCCCTGGGGCGTGGCCAATTTTGACCCAAAGGGCATGGTTGGCAGGATTTATGTAGGCGACCATTTTATGTTGCCATATACTAAATATCTAAGGTTTCAGAGAAGATTTATGAAGCTTTTTTCCAATATAAGTTTATTGGAGTTAAGGGGCCACATGATTTGGACCCCAGGAGCATGCTTGGCATGCTTCATGTAGGCGACCACTCAAAGTTGCTACATTCTATATACCTAAGCTCTGGACCTTATGGTTTCAGAGAAGAAGATTTGTGATTTTTTCTATTTTATGTTGTTTTTATGAAGTTTTTTGTTTTTCGTTTTCCATTGTAATTCTATGGGAGCTAATGGGCCAATGGGCGTGGCCAATTTTGACCCCAGCGGCATGGTTGGCAGGATTTATGTAGGTGACCACTTGACATTGCTACAAGCTATATATTTAAGCTCTGATCCCTGTGATTTCAGAGAAGAGGATTTTTTAAGTTTTTCTCATTGTAAGTCTATGGGAGCTAAAGAGCCCTAGGGCATAATTGGTTGGATTTATGTAGGTGGCCACTTGGCGTTGCTACATGCTAAATATCTAAGCTCTGGGCCCTGTAGTTTCAGAGAAGACGATTTTTGAAGTTTTCCCACTATTTAGTCTATGGGAGCGGATGAGCCCCGGGGTGTGGCCAATTTTGGCCCCAGGGGGATGGTTAGCAGGATTTATGTAGGTGACGAATTTATGTTGCTAGATACTAAATATCTAAGCTCTGTGATTCATAGTTTCAGAGAAGAAGATTTTTGAAACTTTTTCCATTATGAGTTTATGGGAGCTAAGGGGCCCTGGCACGTGGCCCATTTTGACCCAAGAGGCATGATTGGCAGGATTTATGTAAGTGACCACTTACCGTTTCTACATGCTAAATATCTAAGCTCTGGGCCCTGTGGTTTCAGAGAAGATTTTTGAAGTGTTTCCCCTTATACGTCTATGGGAGCGGATGAGCCACGGGGCGTGGCCAATTTTGGCTCCAGGGGTATGGTTAGCAGGATTTACTCGTATGTAGGTGACTATTTTTTTGTTGCTGCATACTAAATATCTAAGTACTCTGCTTAAGAAGATTTTTGAAGCTTTTTCCCCATTATAAGTCTATGGGAGCTAAGGGGCCCCAGGCTATGGCCCATTTGGGCTCCAAGGGCATGATTGGCAGGAATAATGTAGGTGATCACTTGCCGTGGGGTATTAGAGATATACTTATTTGAAATTGTTTACGGACGCACGCACGCACGGCGGACAAAATGTTATCACAAAAGCTCAACTTGTCACTATGTGACAGGTGAGCTATAAAACATGTAGGGTACGGTTTCAACATGAAGTTAGAAGCCTCCGTGGTGTATTGGTTATGCTACCCGACTTGTTAACCAGTGGTCTCAGGATCGATCCTGGGCTTCTCCAGACTTTCGGATGAGCCTTTAAACCGAGGTCCCGTCTCCGTAAGACCTTAGCTGTTAGTGGGACATAAAACTCAGACTCACTCACTCACTCCAAAATAAAGCACGACAAGGTTTGGTACTTGATACACATTCCTCTAAATTATTAGAACAATAAACTTACACTATATTATGAGGACCATTTATGGGCATGTCATGACAAGGTAGCTTGGTACTCTGGCTTCGCCTCGTCGAGACAGTTTTTATGAACATCCTTAATCTGTGTTTGGGACAATACTAGTATAACTAAGGTATTAAGGCCGTTAAAGGGGAATAGGAACACCTTCAGGAAAGGCCACTCCTGCAAAAGTATTTTTGTCCTGAGGAGCAAATTCTTTCCTTTAAGAGCTGACCCCTTTTTCTGGGGGACAGAGCTTATAGAAAAGCGGACAGGAAGTCCCGAAATTTGTCATCCTTTAAAAAATGACGGAAAATCTTCCAGGTGTTCCCATTCTTCTAAATGAACACTACTGTTAACCAAACCTAACTTTATATATGGAAAAGTAGGGTTTACAATGGTGTTAAGTATTTTCCTTTTTTTTGCTGAAAAAAAGATAGCGAGTACTCGTTAGAACCGCCTCATTGTTGGATTTACAATGGTGATAAATATTTTCCTTATTTTTGTTGAAAAATAGATAGCCGGTATTCGTTAGAACCGCTTCATTGTTGGATTTACAATGATGATAAGTATTTTGCTTATTTTTGCTGAAAAATAGAGAGCGGATACTCGTTAGGAGCGCCTCATTTATATGGTTCTAGCAATCACATCGATCTATGTTTATTGCAGAAATAAGAAACAAATGCTATACAAATAAGAAAAATATCATAAATTTTCATTGGAAAAGTAGCCATTTGAAAGAATGCACTATGTCATACAGATGCGTTATCCTAATGACACCAACCCCCATGGACGTGCACAACACTGAAGAGAAACGGGTTCATCTGGTACGTGATCCGCCATGTTTTAAAAGGGAGACAACTTTTCGGACTTTCGCTTTTCTTTAAAATGAGCACCTCTAAAAAGTGTCTATTCTTAAAGGGAATGGCTACACCATCAGGGGAGGTAACTCCTGCAAAAGTATTATTGTCACCCATGTCAATAGGGGTCAACTCATACAGGAAAGAATTTGCTCCAGAGGAGCAAATTCTTTCCGTTAAGAGTAGATTCCTTTTTCAGTGGGACAGGGCTTATAGAAAAGCGAACAGGAAGTCCCGGAAGTTGTTTCCCTTTGAAAAATGGCGGAAAATCTGCCAGGGGTTCCCATTCCCCTTAAAGGAAGAATTTCAACCATTACGACTATACAAACACCCGTGCGCTAAACTTGCGTCTATCTTTTCTCTGAAACTTACATTTTTCAGATGAAAATGTTTGATATTTTTTCATATTTCTGGTCCAAGTATAGATTGAGAGTGCACGTTAGAACAGCCTCAATGAGAAGCAACTTCTTTGCCTTAGGAGCAGTTTCATATTTCTCAAGGAGACAAACATTCCTAAAAGAGCTAGCCATCATGAATAAAAATACACATTCCTCTAAATCATTTAAACAGTAATTGATATATATTATAACAAGAGGGCCAATTGGCCCTATATCGCTCACCTGTGTACCAGAAAACCATCAGCGATGTTGAGAGGGAAAAAAACTGTGAAGAAAGGCGAGATATGTTTGTTTACCTGATTGATATAAATATCTTCTAGATCAAGGATTGTCAATATAGTTGTACAAAGTCTATTGGAGCTAAGGAGCCCTGGGGCATGGCCAATTCAGACTCCAGGGGCATGGTTGGAAGGAATTATTTAGGAGACCACCTGACATTGCTACATACTAAATATCTAAGCTCTGGGCCTTATGGTTTCGGAGAAGGAGATTTTTTCAGCATAAGTCTGTAGGCGCTAATGAGCCCTGGGGCGTGGCCAATTTTGACCAAAAAGGCATGGTTGGCAGAATTTATGCAGGCCATCATTTTATGTTACCATATACTAAATATCTAAGGTTTCAGTGAAAATTTATGAAGTTTTTTTTTCCATTATAAGTTTATTGGAATTAAGCGCCACAGGATTTGGACCCCAGGGGCATGATTGGCACTGTTCATGTAGGCGACCACTTAACGTTGCTACATGCTAAATACCTAAGTTCCTGGCCTTATGATTTCAGAGAAGAAGATTTTTTATTTTGTTTTCCAGTTTTTATGTTTTTTTTTTTTTTTTTTCATCTTCAGTCTCTGGTAGCTAATGGGCCCATGGGCATGGCCAATTTTAACCCAAGGGGCGTGGTTGGCAGGATTTTTTAAGGTGACCATTTCATGTTGCTACATACTGTACTAAGCTCTCGGACTTATGGTTTCAGAGGAGAAGATTTTTGAAGTTTTTTTGTTTTCCATTATAATTCTATGGGAGCTAATGGGCCCATGGGCGTGGCCAATTTTGACCCTAGGGGCATTGTTGGCAGGATTTATGTACATTACCACTTGGCATTGCTACATGCTATAAATTTAAGCTCTGATCCCTCTGATTTCAGAGAAGAAGAAGTTTTGAAGTTTTTCCAATTGTAAGTCTTTGGGAGCTAAAGAGCCCTCGGCCATAATTGGCAGGATTTATTTAGGTGACCACTTGACGTTGCTACATGCTAAGTATCTAAGCTCTGGGCCCTGTGGTTTCAGAGAAGACGATTTTTGAAGTTTTCCCACTTATAAGTCTATGGGAGCGGATGAGCCCCGGGTGTGGCCAATTTTGGCCCCAGGGGTGTGGTTAGTAGGATTTATGTAGGTGACGAATTTATGTTGGTAGATACTAAATATCTAAGCTCTGTGCTTCATAGTTTCAGAGAAGAAGAATTTTGAAACTTTTTCCATTATGAGTCTGTGGGAGCTGAGGGGCCCTTGGGGGTGGCCCATTTGGACCCCAGAGGCATGATTGGCAAGATTTATGTAAGTGACCACTTGCCGTTGCTAGATGCTAAATATATAAGTTCTGGACCCTGTGGTTTCAGAGAAGAAGATTTTTGAAGTTTTTCTCCTTATAAGTCTATGGGAGCGGATGAGCCACAGGGCGTGGCCAATTTCGGTTATCAAGATTTATATAGGTGACTATTTTATGTTGCTCCATACTAAATATCTAAGCACTGTGGTTCATGATTTCAGAGAAGAAGATTTTTGAAGCTTTTTTTTCCATTATAAGTCTATGGGAGCTAAGGGCCCCAGGCTGTGGCCCATTAAATCCCCAAGGGCATGATTGGCAGGATGTAGGTGACCACTTGCCGTGAGGTATTAGAGATATACTTATTTGAAATTGTTTACGGACGCACGCATGCACGCACGACGGACGGCGGACAAAATGTGATCACAAAAGCTCACCTTGTCACTACGTGACAGGCGAGCTAAAAATCATGTAGGGTATGGTTTCAACATGAAGTTAGAAGCCTCCGTGGTGTAGTGGTTATGCTTCCCGTCTTGTCAACCAGGGGTCTCAGGATGGATCCCGGGCTTCTCCAGACTTTCGGATGAGTCTTTAAACCGAGGTCCCGTCTCCGTATGACCTTAGCTGTTAGTGAGACATAAAACTCGAACTCACTCACTCACTCCAAAATAAAGCATGTCAAGGTTTGGTACTTGATACACATTCCTCTAAATTTTTAAAACAGTAAACTTACACTATATTATAAGGACCATTTATGGGCATGTCATGACAAGGTCGCTTGGTACTCTGGCTTCGCCTCGTCAAGACGGTTCTCATGAACATCCTTAATCTGTGTTTGGAACAATACTAGTATAACTAAGATATTAAGGCCGTTTAAGGGGAATGGGAACACCTTCAGGGAAGGCCACTCCTGCAAAAGTATTTTTGTCTCCCATTTCAATAGGGGTCAACTCTTACAGGAAAGAATTTTGCTCTCAAGGAGCAAATTCTTTCCTTTAAGTGCTGACCCCTTTTTCTGGGGGACAGAGCTTATAGAAAAGCGGACAGGAAGTCCCGAAATTTGTCATCCTTTGAAAAATGGCGGATAATCTTCCAGGTGTTCCCATTCTTCTAAATGAACACTACTGTTAACCAAACCTAACTTTATATAGGGAAAAGTAGGGTTAACAATGGTGTTAAGTATTTTCCTTATTTTTGCTGAAAAATAGATAGCGGATACTCGTTAGAACCGTCTCTTTGTTGGGTTTACAATGGTGATAAATATTTTCCTTATTTTTGCTGAAAAATAGATAGCCGGTACTCGTTAGAACCGCTTCATTGTTGGATTTACAATGGTGATAAGTATTTTCCTTAATTTTGCTGAAAAATAGATAGCGGATACTCGTTAGGAGCGCCTCATTTATATGGTTCTAGCGAGCACATCGATCTATGTTTATTGCAGAAATAAGTAACAAATGCTATAGAAATAAGAAAAATATCATAAATTTTCATTGGAAAAGTAGCCATTTGAAAGAATGCACTATGTCATACAGATGCGTTATCCTAATGACACCAACCCCCATGGACGTGCACAACACTGAAGGGAAACGGGTGCATCTGTTACGTGATCCGCCATGTTTTAAAAGGGAGACAACTTTTCGGACTTTCGCTTTTCTTTAAACTGAGCACCTCTAAAAAGTGTCTATTCTTAAAGGGAATGGCTGCACCATCAGGGGAGGTAACTCCTGCAAAAGTGTTTTGCCACCCATGTCAATAGGGGTCAAATCTTAAAGGAAAGAATTTGCTCCAGAGGAGCAAAGTCTTAGAGTAGTTTCCTTTTTCAGTGGGACAGGGCTTACAGAAAAGCGAACAGGAAGTCCCGGAAGTTGTTTCCCTTTGAAAAATGGCGGAAAAATCTGCAAGGTGTTCCCATTCCCCTTAAAGGAAGAATTTCAACCATTACGACTATACACCTGTGCGCTAATCTTGCGTCTATCTTTTCTCTGGAACTTACATTTTTCAGATGAAAATGTTTGATAATTTTTTTTCATATTTCTGGTCCAAGTATAGATTGAGAGTGCACGTTAGAACAGCCTCAATGAGAAGCAAATTCTTTCCCTTCGGAGCAGTTCCATATTTCTCAAGGAGACAAACATTCTTAAAGCGCTAGCCATCATGCATAAAATACACATTCCTCTAAATTATTAAAACAGTATTTGATATATATTATAACAAGAGAGCCAATTGGTCCTATATCGCTCACCTGTGTACCAGAAAATCATTAGCGATGTTGAGAAAAAAAAAAAAAAAAAAAAAAAGAAACTGTGAAGAAAGGCGAAATATGTTTGTTTACCTGATTAATATAAATATCTTCTAGATCAAGGGTTGTCAATATATTTTTATACCGCAATCAGGCATTCTAATAACCTAATAAAGGGGGTCGAATAACTGCACGCTATTATCGGTAGTGACCTATAATACCTTCCAATGACCTATAATACGTCTAGTGACCGTTTATAGACCGGACCTACTTTTCAGGTCCCTATTTTACAAGTGTAATCAATAGTATGCAACCTTTTATACATGGGAAAATAACGAAACTGCTAGTTAAAATCTTTGCAATATTTATTTAAACAGATTTTAAGAAATTACAGCTAAATTCTTACCTTCTCGGCCTTTCCTCGTTTGAATGGCCCGTTGGAATAACTGCGCACTGAAACTGCAGTTGCGTCCTAATCTCGAAATATTTTTTAAAGCTAAAATAAACTATTTATTTGCAGATTTTCATAGAGAAAGTGAAGCGCTGAGAAACTTTAATTCGAGCGTCCGTGTTGTTTACTATCTGTTTGTGGTGCGGTGACGTCAGAAACTTTGCACTCGTTGACGTCACGTTATACTACGTGTACGCGCCATGGCACTGAATGTCGTTTCTTGCATAAAAACGTATGCGCATGGCTATTTGAAGCCATTGTCAAATGGACCGAAAGCCGTGCTCAAACAGCAAAAACCATGTTCAAATCATGAAATTCGCGTGCTGTTTGAACATGGATTTTGAGCTTTAGATATCACAAGACGGGCCTTGCTTTGTTTACGTTACGTTGAGCGACGTAACGTTATCGCCCTGAACGTAGCGTTTTAGGGTTCTATGATGACGTCACTGCATGACAACGTCATTGTAAACATCATTCTGAACTGGCCGCCATTTTGGTTTGCCTGTCGCATTTGAAGAGTTTATATGGAATTTATATGGAGTTTTTGGGCGTTTTCGTCAAAATTTGTTGTCGGATTCGTAGGTTATGCAAGAACAAAGATCATCCATGGTTATTTCATTACATTAACATTTGCCGGATCCCTCGGAAGATATTTGAACATTCGGCCTAGCGGCCTCATGTTCAAACAGCTTCTTCGGGATCCGGCAAATGTTAATGCATGAAAAACATGGTTGATCCCTATATGAACATGCCACACAGTCTGCTGTAATTTTTGCTTAAATTTGCTAAATTATTGCAAAATACATTGAGTGTTGTGAATTGCGGTATAAACTAAATACATGGATAGTGTCTTTAATAACAAAATATATTCGGTTCGCCCCGACAATTTTATAGGGGCTCGCTAAAGCTCGCCCCTATAAAATTGTGTAAGGCTCACCGATTATATTTTATTATTAAAGAGACTAACCATGTATTTACTATGTACAAAGTCTATTGGAGCTAAGGCCAATTCAGACTCCAGGGGCATGGTTGGAAGGAATTATTTAGGAGACCACCTGACATTGCTGCATACTAAATATCTAAGCTCTGGGCCTTACGGTTTCGGAGAAGGAGATTTTTTATTTTTTTTTTCAGCATAAGTCTGTAGGAGCTAATGAGCCCTGGGGCGTGGCCAATTTTGACCAAAAGGGCATGGTTGGCAGAATTTATGTAGGCCACCATTTTATGTTACCATATACTAAATATCTAAGGTTTCAGTGAAAATTTATGAAGCTCTATTTTCCATTATAAGTTTATTGGAATTAAGGGGCCACAGGATTTGGACCCCAGGGGCATGATTGGCATGGTTCATGTAGGCGACCACTTAACGTTGCTACATGCTAAATACCTATGTTCCGGGCCTTATGGTTTCAGAGAAAAAGATATTTTATTTTGTTTCCAGTTTTTATGTTTTTTTTTTTTCATTTTCAGTCTCTTGTAGCTAATGGGCCCATGGGCATGGCCAATTTTAACCCAAGGGGCGTGGTTGGCAGGATTTTGAAGGCGACCATTTCATGTTGCTACATACTGTACTAAGCTCTCGGACTTATGGTTTCAGAGGAGAAGATTTTTGAAGTTTTTTGTTTTCCATTATAATTCTATGGGAGCTAATGTGCCCATGGGCGTGGCCAATTTTGACCCAAGGGGCATGGTTGGCAGGATTTATGTAGGTGACCACTTGACATTGCTACATGCTATAAATTTAAGCTCTGATCCCTCTGATTTCAGAGAAGAAGATGTTTTGAAGTTTTTCCAATTGTAAGTCTATGGGAGCTAAAGAGCCCTCGGCCATAATTGGCAGGATTTATTTAGGTGACCACTCGACGTTGCTACATGCTAAGTATGTAAGCTCTGGGTCCTGTGGTTTCAGAGAAGACGATGTTTGAAGTTTTCCCACTTATAAGTCTATGGGAGCGGATGAGCCCCGGGTGTGGCCAATTTTGGCCCCAGGGGTATGGTTAGTAGGATTTATGTTGCTAGATACTATATGTCTAAGCTCTGTGCGTCATAGTTTCAGAGAAGAAGATTTTTGAAACTTTTTCCATTATGAGTCTGTGGGAGCTGAGGGGCCCTTGGGCGTGGTCCATTTGGACCCCAGGGGCATGATTGGCCAGATTTATGTAAGTGACCACTTGTCGTTGCTAGATGCTAAATATATAAGTTCTGGACCCTGTGGTTTCAGAGAAGAAGATTTTTGAAGTTTTTCTCCTTATAAGTCTATGGGAGCGGAAGAGCCCCGGGGCGTGGCCAATTTTGGTTAGCAGGATTTATGTAGGTGACTATTTTATGTTGCTCCATACTACATATCTAAGCACTGTGGTTCATGATTTCAGAGAAGAAGATTTTTGAAGCTTTTTTTTCATTATAAGTCTATGGGAGCTAAGGGGCCCCAGGCTGTGGCCCATTAAGACCCCAAGGCATGATTGACAGGATGTAGGTGACCACTTGCCATGAGGTATTAGAGATATACTTATTTGAAATTGTTTACGGACGCACGCATGCACGACGGACGACGGACAAAATGTGATCACAAAAGCTCATCTTGTCACTACGTGACAGGCGAGCTAAAAATCATGTAGGGTATGGTTTCAACATGAAGTTAGAAGCCTCCGTGGTGTAGTGGTTATGCTTCCCGCCTTGTCAACCAGGGGTCTCAGGATCGATCCCGGGCTTCTCCAGACTTTCGGGTGAGTCTTTAAACCGAGGTCCCGTCTCTGTATGACCTTAGCTGTTAGTGAGACATAAAACTCGAGCTCACTAACTCACTCCAAAATAGAGCACGACAAGTTTTGGTACTTGATACACATTCCTCTAAATTTTTAAAACTATAAACTTACACTATATTATAAGGACCACTTATAGGCATGTCATGACAAGATCGCTTGGTTCTCTGGCTTCGCCTTGTCGAGATGGTTCTAATGAACATCCTTAATCTGTGTTTGGAACAATACTAGTATAACTAAGATATTAAGGTCGTTTAAGGGGAATGGGAACACCTTCAGGGAAGGCCACTCCTGCAAAAGTATTTTTGTCTCCCATTTCAATAGGGGTCAACTCTTACAGGAAAGAATTTGCTCCTAAGGCAAATTCTTTCCTTTAAGTGCTGACCCCTTTTTCTGGCGGACAGAGCTTATAGAAAAGCGGACAGGAAGTCCCGAAATTTGTCATCCTTTGAAAAATGGCGGAAAATCTTCCAGGTGTTCCCATTCTCTTAAATGAACACTTCTGTTAACCCAACGTAACTTTATATATGGAAAAGTAGGGTTTACAATGGTGATAAATATTTTCCTTATTTTTGCTGAAAAAAAGATAGCCGGTACTCGTTAGAACCGCCTCATTGTTGGATTTACAATGGTGTTAAGTATTTTCCTTATTTTTGCTGAAATATAGATAGCCGGTACTCGTTAGAACCGCTTCATTGTTGGATATACAATGGTGATAAGTATTTTCCTTATTTTTGCTGAAAAATAGATAGCGGATACTCGTTAGGAGCGCCTCATTTAGATGGTTCTAGCGAGCACCTCGATCTATGTTTATTGCAGAAATAAGAAACAAATGCTATACAAATAAGAAAAATATCATAAATTTTCATTGGAAAAGTAGCTATTTGAAAGAATGCACCATGTCATACAGATGCGTTATCCTAATGACACCAACCCCGATGGACGTGCACAACACTGAAGGGAAACGAGTACATCTGGTACGTGATCCGCCATGTTTTAAAAGGGAGACAACTTTTCGGACTTTCGCTTTTCTTTAAACTGAGCACCTCTGAAAAAGGTGTCTATTCTTAAAAGGAATGGATACACCATCAGGGGAGGTAACTCCTGCAAAAGTATTTTTGTCACCCATGTCAATAGGGGTCAACTCTTACAGGAAAGAATTTGCTCCAGAGGAGAATTTTTTTTTCCTTTAAGAGTAGATCCCTTTTTCAATGGGACAGGGCTTATAGAAAAGCGAACAGGTAGTCCCGAAAGTTATTTCCGTTTAAAAAATGGCGGACAAATCTGCCAGGGGTTCCCATTCCCCTTAAAGGAAGAATTTCAACCATTACGACTATACACCTGTGCGCTAATCTTGCGTCTATCTTTTCTCTGGAACTTACATTTTTCAGATGAAAATGTTTGATATTTTTTTTCATATTTCTGGTCCAAGTATAGATTGAGAGTGCACGTTAGAACAGCCGCAATGAGAAGCAAATTCTTTCCCTTAGGAGCAGTTCCATATTTCTCAAGGAGACAAACATTCTTAAAAGAGCTAGCCATCATGAATAAAAATACACATTCCTCTTAATCATTTAAACAGTAATTGATATATATTATAACAAGAGGGCCAATTGGCCCTATATCGCTCACCTGTGTACCAGAAAATCATCAGCGATGTTGAGAGGGGAAAAAAACTGAAGAAAGGCGAGATATGTTTGTTTACCTGATTGATATAAATATCTTCTAGATCAAGGGTTGTCAATATAGTTGTACAAAGTCTGTTGGAGCTAAGGAGCCCCGGGGCATGGCCGATTCAGACTCCAGTGGCATGGTTGGAAGCATTTATTTAGGAGACCACCTGACATTGCTACATACTAAATATCTAAGCTCTGGGCCTTATGGTTTCGGAGAAGGAGATTTTTTTTTTCAGCATAAGTCTTTAGGCGCTAATGAGCCCTGGGGCGTGGCCAATTTTGACCAAAAAAGCATGGTTGGCAGAATTTATGCAGGCCATCATTTTATGTTACCATATACTAAATATCTAAGGTTTCAGTTAAAATTTATGAAGCTTTTTTTTTTCCATTATAAGTTTATTGGAATTAAGCGCCACAGGATTTGGACCCCCGGGGGAATGATAGGCACTGTTCATGTAGGCGACCACTTAACGTTGCTACATGCTAAATACCTAAGTTCCTGGCCTTATGATTTCAGAGAAGAAGATTTTTTATTTTGTTTCCAGTTTTTATGTGTTTTTTTCCTTCATTTTCAGTCTCTGGAAGCTAATGGGCCCATGGGCATGGCCAATTTTAACCAAGGGGCGTGGTTTGCAGGATTTTTAAGGTGAACATTTCATGTTGCTACATACTGTACTAAGCTCTCGGACTTATGGTTTCAGGGGAGAAAATTTTTGAAGTTTTTTGTTTTCAGTTATAATTCTATGGGAGCTAATGGGCACATGGGCGTAGCCAATTTTGACCCCAGGGGCATGGTTGGCAGGATTCATGTAGGTGACCACCTGACAATGCTACATGCTATATATTTAAGCTCTGATCCCTCTGATTTTAGAGAAGAAGATTTTTTGAAGTTTTTCCAATTGTAAGTCTATGGGAGCTAAAGAGCCCTGGGGCATAATTGGCAGGATTTATTTAGGTGGCCACTTTACCTTGCTACATGCTAAATATCTAAGCTCTGGGCCCTGTGGTTTCAGAGAAGACGATTTTTGAAGTTTTCCCACTTATAAGTCTATGGGAGCGGATGAGCCCCGGGTGTGGCCAATTTTGGCCCAAGGGGTATGGTTAGCAGGATTTATGAAGGTGGCGCATTCATGTTGCTAGATACTAAATATCTAAGCTCTGCGATTCATAGTTTCAGAGAAGAAGATTTTTGAAACTTTTTTCCATTATGAGTCTTTGGGAGCTGAGGGGCCCTTGGGCGTGGCCCATTTGGACCCGAGACGCATGATTGGCAAGATTTATGTAAGTGACCACTTGTCGTTGCTAGATGATAAATATCTAAGCTCTGGGCCCTGTGGTTTCAGAGAAGTAGATTTTTGAAGTTTTTCCCCTTAAAAGTCTATGGGAGCGGATGAGCCCCGGGGCGTGGCCAATTTTGGTTAGCAGCATTTATGTAGGTGACTATAATATGTTGCTCCATACTACATATCTAAGCACTGTGGTTCATGATTTCAGAGAAGAAGATTTTTGAAGCTTTTTTTCATTATAAGTCTATGGGAGCTAAGGGGCCCCAGGCTGTGGCCCATTAAGACCCCAAGGCATGATTGGCAGGATGTAGGTGACCACTTGCCATGAGGTATTAGAGATATACTTATTTGAAATTGTTTACGGACGCACGCACGCACGCACGACGGACAAAATGTGATCACAAAAGCTCACCTTGTCACTTCGTGTCAGGTGAGCTAAAAATCATGTAGGGTATCGTTTCAACATGAAGTTAGAAGCCTCCGTGGTGTATTGGTTATGCTTCCCGTCTTGTCAACCAGGGGTCTCAGGATCGATCCCGGGCTTCTCCAGACTTTCGGATGAGTCTTTAAACCGAGGTCCCGTCTCCGTATGACCTTAGCTGTTAGTGAGACATAAAACTCGAGCTCACTCACTCACTCCAAAATAGAGCACGACAAGGTTTGGAACTTGATACACATTCCTCTAATTTTTTAAAACTATAAACTTACACTATATTATAAGGACCATTTATAGGCAGGTCATGACAAGGTCGCTTGCTACTCTAGCTTCGCCTCGTCGAGATGGTTCTAATGAACATCCTTAATCTGTGTTTGGAACAATACTAGAATAACTAAGATATTAAGGTCGTTTAAGGGGAATAGGAACACCTTCAGGGAAGGCCACTCCTGCAAAAGTATTTTTTCTGGGGGACAGAGCTTATAAAAAGCGGACAGGAAGTCCCGAAATTTGTCATCCTTTTAAAAATGGCGGAAAATCTTCCAGGTGTTCCCATTCTTCGAAATGAACACTACTGTTAACCAAACCTAACTTTATATATGGAAAAGTAGGATTAACAATGGTGTTAAGTATTTTCCTTATTTTTGCTGAAAAAAGATAGCGGGTACTCGTTAGAACCGTCTCTTTGTTTTGTTTACAATGGTGATAAGTATTTTCCTTATTTTTGGTGAAAAATAGATAGCGGGTACTCGTTAGAACCGCCTCATTGTTGGATTTACAATGGTGTTAAGTATTTTCCTTATTTTTGGTGAAAAATAGATAGCGGGTACTCGTTAGAACCGCCTCATTGTTGGATTTACAATTGTGATAAGTATTTTCATTATCTTATCTGAAAAATAGATAGCCAGTACTCGATAGGACCGCCTCATTTAGATGGTTCTAACGAGCACCTCGATCTATGTTTATTGCAGAAATAAGACATGTTTTCTTCAGAAAAACTAACAGATTTCCAAAGGTTACAGAAGACAATTTCATTTTATAGCAATGTAAGAAATCTTGATCTCATATGAGTGTGTTATATTTATGAACCATATCAGTCCTGTACTCTTTTACCAAAGAAAACGCGTCTGAGCAAACAGTGTAGATCCTAATAGATTGACATGCCACTGCTCATTGAGAGCAATCTAATCATGAGGCCGATTGCGAGCAATCTCATCAGGGTTTATAAATGTTTGTATTGCTTTACATTAGATCCATTTCACAGAAGTAATTGTCTAATTTTATAAGCCAAGGATTAACCCATTCAGTACCAGAAACCCCTTAAGGGGTACCTTGGCAAACAGTGCAGGCCCAGATCAGACGCCGCAAAACGCGGCTTCTGATCAGGGCCTACACTATTTTCAAAATGTTGAGGCATTTCCCGAATAAATTTTGAAGGAAATACAACCTGACACCCCTTAATTTTGAAATGGACTCCTGTCATATATAAGGGGGAAGATTCCTTTTGGTTATAAAAGGGTTAATTTGTACCATAGAACTAATTAAGCGCAGACGAACAATGACATTAGTAAATTATTATCGAAACAACTTAACAAATCAACAATTTTAAATTAAGCCTGAACACACAATCTGACAATGAGTATCAACTATGCATTATCATCAACTTCATATCTTTGACCCATTAAGCGACATAGTCCGTTCTGTCATGCCTCCAAAACGGTTATTTTGGTGAAAATTTGTGATATTTTTCTTATTTATACTCCAAACATAGATTTTTGCGCTGACTGGAGCGCCTCATTGAGGCGATTCTAACAAATTGGGTACAACCCATGTCTTGGATCAGAAATAACTAAAATAATGTATACCCCTGTTGCAGCCCGTGCCCATCGGGGCTTAGAGAAATAGATGGGTGGCATGATGCTTCCACTCAGAGCTGAAACCGACCGCACACCAGTACTGGTAAACCGCTAAGAGGATCTAAACCTGCCGAGGCAAAGCGGCGCGAGTCGGACCGTCAATGCTTATAAACCCTATTGGTTTCATTAGACGACAGGGCTTGAGATGTCATTTCATCTCAATGTCGGGTAAAAGTCCCACAACATTGCAAGCAACGTCTCCAAATGACCTATACAGTGTTGACGGGGACGTTAAACCTCAGATCAAGCAAGCACACCCAAGTTTCTCTGTATAAAGTGGAGTTTGTGAGGATGTTCATTACACGGGCTTGTTAACATGGTGTCAGTAATGCCAACCAATACACAACATTGATTAACAGTGCAAACTCAGATCAAAAGCCGCATTCTTACACCCAGTGACTGGCATCTAGAACTCAAAACGTAACATTGGTAAACAGTGTAGACCCAGATCAGACGCCGCATTATGCGGCGTCTGATCTTGGTCTACACTGTTTGGTTCGGATTAATAATTAAATCAGACAC
Source organism: Lucinisca nassula (assembly GCA_963580285.1). Classification (NCBI taxonomy): domain Eukaryota; kingdom Metazoa; phylum Mollusca; class Bivalvia; order Lucinida; family Lucinidae; genus Lucinisca; species Lucinisca nassula. Next base: position 19,107,939 of record OY757012.1, read on the forward strand.
CCCTTAAATTTAAAATGTACCAGTCCAAAGCATGGATACACCCAAAGCTATCATGATGAAGATCCTGATCAGCATAAACTAACTATTGATTTCTCTTCAGTTTAAGCACCACCAGCTCATGATCATAAAAGCCTAGGGCAAGTGTATCATCTGTGTGTCTGTAAGCAAGACTGTGAATCCGGTTTTCGTTCCTTCCTCTGACCGTGTACAAAACACGTTGTTTCTTTCCACTTGATGTAACAACATGTATGTTACAAGAGTTTTGTCCACAGATAATGATATTATCTGCTTTATCTGAAATAACTGTTCTTGGGTTATTTAGATCATCATCCTGGTAACAGAACAATACTTTTCCATCCAGTGATAGGCATGTTAAAGCAGATCTCATCAAGTCTGATATGTAAACTTTAGATGAACTTTCATTAACAGCTAAATAGTATGGGCATTTGAGTGAAGTTATTGAGTTCTGGTTATCTGGAATTTTTCTCGTGATTTGTCCAGTCTTGTCAAGAATACGTATCTCAGCACTTCCTGGATCATCATGACAAACTACATAAATTTTTTCTCCTACAGCAGAGACTCCAAAGCAGTACTTATCTAACTGAATTACTGGTCCAGCTTTCTACTTTAGCTCGCAACCTACAACTAGCCAGTTTTTGGCCAATAGAACTTGGAAATTGATTGTTTATACAAGTAACTGATAAGATCACAGCCCCATAAATCTCTTCATAGCTACATGAGGTTTCAGTCACAACAGATGGATGCTGAAAGAAAATACCTTGCTACATTTTAACTCACTGGCTGCTTGAGGTTAGACCAGTCTCCAAACTGAATTTTATTGGGAAATATATAAAAAAAAAGACAAAACAACTTATAATCCTTCTAAATGCCAAGAAAAGTCATATCTTTATGTTGTCTGCTGAATCTTCTTGCTTACTTTTCAAACATATTTTTGTATAAGGCAAACCTTGTGGACCCAGAAGAGCAGTCTGATCTGGGTCCACACTGTTGGCAACAATTACTTTTAAAGTAACCACCAGACAACAGTGCAGATCACAATTGCAGTGATTGGCATTTAGGGGTTAAACTGAGTGAGTGAGTTTTAGTTTTACGTCCCACCAACAGCTAAGGTCATACGGAGACGGGACCTCGGTTTAAAGACTCATCCGAAAGTCTGGAGAAGCCCGGGATCGATCCTGCGATCCCTGGTTTACAAGGCGAGTAGCGTAACCACTGCACCATGGAGGCTTCTTTTAGGGGTTAAATATGAACAAAGTCCTCCTGGCTTTTATTTTTTGTTATCACACATTAACTGCTTAAAACACACACACACACACACACACACACACACATACATTTAAAACCTTAAGTATTGGGGCAAATAGGCCCTTGCCAACAATGTAGACCCAGATCAGACTCTTAAGAATGCGACATTTGATAAGGGTCTACAATGTTTGCCATATACACTCATCAGTAATTTAGTAATCACATCAGGAAAACATGCCTGTATAATTCCGACCCCCTTGAACCCGACTTTTGTATACCTTATTTTTCTTATTTCTGTTCTACAATGTGGAGTGTGGGTACTCGTTAGAACCATCACGATGAGGCGTACTATACTCACAATCTCTAACGTACTGTTTTTGAGCAGAAATAAGATTTTTTTTTTTTCATCTTAAAAGTTTCGTGTTTTAGGCGGTAAAATTTACAATCTATTTGTATTGGCTTGTTTCATGAACGGGTAGCAGCAGGTTTGTGGGCATGGCTTGAGATGTCATTTCATCCCAGTGTCGGGTAAAAGTCCCACAAAACTGGAAGCAGTGTCTCCAAAATAACCTAAACAGTGTTTACTGGGACGTTCAGCCACAATTCAGTCAAATAAACAAACATATTATTATGGTAGACCTTGCCCTACTGTAAGTCTACCCAGTGACATAAGAAACACGATATCTTGAGCAGTTGTCTCACCCTTAACATGCCCTGTAAAACAGAATTCTGAAAATGTTGTCTGTTTATGTCGTCTGCTTCATGGCCTTTCACACTTTTCAAACATATTTTAGCATACAGGCAAACAGTGTGGATCCTGATCAGTAGCACTCTGATCTGGGACCACACTGATTGCAAAAAAAATACTATCAAAGTTATAAGCAAACAAAAAAGCAGACAACAGTTGTTATGACTGGCATCTTGTGGGTAAAAATAAAACTTAACATTTTTCTGGCTTAAACATTCATGGTCGCCCCCGTCCACCGGAACTTGGAGAAATAGAATGGGCTACATGGTGCTTTCACACAGAGGTCAAACTGACGACACATGAGTACTGGTAAACCGCTTACAACATATAGAAGGACTAAGCCTGCACAGGCCAAGTGACGTGATAAGACCGTCCAATGCTTATAAGCCTTTTGGTCTTATTTTGTGACAGGGCTTGAGATTTCATTTTATCACAATGTCGGGTAAAAGTCCCACAAAATTGGAAGCAATGTCTCCAAAATGACCTAAATAGTGTTGACGGGGACGGTAAACCTCAATTCAAATGTATGGTGAGCTACACCAAGCTGTTTGTGAAGGCCAGTACTTCACTTGTTTGCTGATAGAGCAGATACAAACTGACAATGCTTTTCAATTTTTTTTTCTTCTAGAAAATAGGATTTGACATTTCATGCAAATTATCTCCACTGAAAACAGTTTGCATGAGATGTCAAATCTTGTCACAAAGTTTCTGGGTAAAAAATTTTTTTAAAATATCATACAGCGTAGACCCTAATCGGATAGACAGTACATTCCTTCTGATCAGGGTCGGTACTTTTCGCCATGTTCGCCATACTGTTCAACAGTTTTGAACATGATTCAGGCTGTACGCAGACTTTAAATAAAAGCTGCAAGCACTGCATGATGCCCCGCCACTACATTTACATCAAGCAAGTGCCATATCACAGTGAAAAAGGAATTCAAAGTAAGGCTGTATTACTCTTTTCCTTAATAAAGTTGACAGGAATGCATGACTGAGATGACTATTTTCAATGTTCAAAGAGTCATGGCTCCAAAAGAAAGTAAACCAGAATTAAAATTCTCATTTTCAGTTTTTTTGGTCCAGTGCCCTTTTAAAATAAAGTCAAGGTCTTCAAAATCTAGTAAAATCTTTGGTCAGTTGCAATGATATTTTGTACCAGGTTAGACCCCAGATAGCAACAGCTATATTCAAAGTCCAAAGGGCAATAATTCCAAAAGTAGGAAAATTAGAGTTAGGGTTCATATGTTTTGCACGTCGTCTCATGGTGCTCTACATATCTGTGAAGTTTCCTGTAAATATCTCAAATAGTAGCGGACACAAAACTATGACAGAAATGGCTATGTTCTATGTTCGAAGGGCAACAACTCCAAAAGTAGGAAAATCAGAGTTACGGTTCAACTGTTCTGCACGTCGTCTGATAGTGCTCTACATATCTGTGAAGTTTCGTGAAAATTATATCTAAAATGGTATCAGAGTTATGTAGTGGACACAAAACTATGAGGTGCTTACGGACGGAATGACGGACACTCAAAGCTTCGGAGGGTATAATACGAGGACTGTTCAAATATGAAGGCAAGTAGAACGTTTTCTCATGCACTAATGCAAAAATCACCTGGAAATAAATATCACAGCGTAGAAAAACATTTTACCTATACATTGATACCAAACCTGTTAAAATCCGTGCACTTTAGCCATGTATATAGTTCGATAAACATTGTCTACTCTTGTATACTAATACAAAACATGGTTGGAAGAAGGTCAGAGTACATCGTTGAAATACGGTCCTATATTAAGAATCGTTGTATTCTTGGTATACGGTGCAAAGACATTTTTGATGAAATATGTTCGGTTTATGGGCATAATGAAATGTCTTTTCCGACAGTTTTTCGTTGGTGTAAGAAATTCAGCTGTGGGCTAGGCTCAACAGAAGATGCACCACATGATCGTCAACCGAAAAGAGCAACATATGCCAAGATGGTTGCTAGAGTGAAAGAAATAGTTGCTACCGATGCACGATGCACCACTAGGCAAATAGCTAGTATGGTTGGCACCTCATTAGGAGCAGCTCATACAATTCTGATACGGGATTTGAAAATGAGAAAGATCTGTGCTAGATGGATTCCCCATCTGTTGACAGATGAGCAGAAAAAGACACGCGTTCAGTGCGCCAAGAAGTTGCTTAAAAAGTTTTTCCAAATTACAATGCACGGTCTTTCGCTAATGTCGTCACAGGTGACGAGACATGGGTTCACTTTTTTGAGCCAAAACGAAAGATTCAGAACAAAATATGGGCAACAAAGTATTGCAAAAGACCATGCATTGCAAAGCGGACCATGAGCGTGAAGAAGGTAATGTATGCCATAATCTTTTCAAATCAGGGCCCTGCTATTCAGGTTGCTGTGCCTAAAGGCAAATCTGTAAATGCGAAGTTTTACAAGAATAAAGTTCTTAAAAAATTGAAGAAATATTTCAAAGAACGAAGACCCGCAACTGGTTTGGCCAATGTCAGATTGCTACATGACAATGCGTCATCACACAAGGCGTCCATTGCGCAAGACTATCTGAAGCAGGAAAAGGTTGTTGAACTCCCCCCCCCCCTTTCCCCTGACCTTTCCCCGTGACTTTTTTTTGTTCCCGCGGCTGAAAAAATACCTTTCTGGTCGAAAATTTGTACAGCGCAAACCTCGGTTCTGCAATATTCCAGTGCCTTCATAGTATACCTCGAAAAGACTACCAAAATGCATTCAATGATTGGATCAGAAGACTGAAAGTTTGTATATCTGCTAAAGGGGAATACTTTGAGGGGACATAAATTTTTCATCGAAATCTATCACGGAATCATTTTTATGTGCTTAGTTGCATTCATATCTAAACAGTCCTCGTAATAATACCCTGCCATCTTTGAATGGTGGTGCCTAAAAAGTGGGGAGGGTTGCGCATATCAGGTATTTTGCCGAGGGTAAAAAACTGCATGAGTTTGAGAATTTTCCAAAAAAGGTGGGGGCAGGGAGGGGGGGGGCGTTTGCATGCCTCTCCACCATGTGTGCGGGCCTGCATTAACAGGTAGAATGAACCATTGTTTTTTAATATATCGCTGAAGGGTCTCCGTTTCTGATCAGTTACGAGTATATATTCAGGAGCTGGAATGCAATGGTAGGACTGAGTGAAAAGAGAGAGAGAGAGAGTTGAAACTATGACAATCACTGTAGGTTCTGATCTGAGCCAACCATGGATCTACACTGTTTGCAGCTGGATAAAATGTTATACATGTAATGACTTTTCCAGCACAGATTGTGTTGCATATGAGGTTAAGCATTATCAATGAAATATTATTGGTTCAGAAAGATGATTTTTGTTTGTTAGATTTGAGGTTTAACGTCCCCGTCAACACTGTAAAGGTCATTTTGGAGACGTTGCTTCCAATTTTGTGGGACTTTTACCCGACATTGAGATGAAATGACATCTCAAGCCCTGTCGCCCTATGAAACCAATAGGATTTATAAGCATGGACGGTCCAACTCTCAACGCTTTACCTGGGCAGACTTAGATCCTCTGAATGGTTTACCAGTACTTGTGTGCGGTCGGTTTCAGCTCTGCGTGGAAGCATCATGCAGCCCATATATTTCTTCAAGCCCCTATGGGCGGGGTCAGAAAGATGAATCTGCTGTACTGGTTGATTTTGTTTGTTTATTTGTTTGATTTGTGGTTTAACGTCCCCGTCAACACTGTATAGGTCATTTTGGAGACGTTGCTTCCAATTTTGTGGGACTTTTACCCGACATTAAGATGAAATAACATCTCAAGTAGGCCAATGAAACCAATAGGGTTTATAAGCATGGGCGGTCTGACTCGCACTGCTTTGCCTAAACAGGCTTAGATCCTCTAAGCGGTTTAGCATTACTAGTGTGCGGGTCATTTCAGCTCTGGAAGCATCGTGCAGCCCATCAATGTCTTCAAGCCCCGATGGGCGGGGGCCGGCTGTGCTGGTTGAATATATGTGTAGACAGAAGGGAAATAATTAAACACATTAACAAATGACAAGTAAATAATTTGGAAAACACTGACGGAAAATGCTTCCATAATTTTTTCCAGACAAAAGTTATAAAGTACTAAATACTTTTCTTATAATGAAGCGTTTTATCGAGTTCCCACAGTCTACGTTATACCCACAGTATACGCTTGCTATTATCCGCGTGACTATCACTGACCATGACCGCCACCGACGTTGAACAAAATCAAGTTTATAGCATCGATAGTCGCCTCCCTAAGACGCCAGAGCGCTGCGTGAAAAGGAAATTCTGGACTTTGCTCGTGCACTTGGGCATTGGCAAACCAGACGCCATATAACTGTCTGATCAGGGCTACTGTGCTTGCTTAAAATACTGGAATTTAAGGATTAAACGAACAGTTCGATTCTCAGTTCTGGACTATTTTTCCAACCTACACTCCACAAGTACTCTCAGTGCTTTGATAAAGTCTCTCTTTCTGTACAGCATGAAAAATTCTAGAGACAGGGGTTATGAACTTAGTGATAACACACAGATGGTGTTTATTTTGTGAATTGTAACTGTTAAGATGTCATTAAGCCACTGGCTGTGGTAATTTGAGCTTTCCTAAGAAATAGGAGGAATGCTGAGGTTGCGGTATATAGTATTTCAGAGAGGGGACGACATTTATGAACTGTATCTGTTTTAAGTCTAGTAATGTGATAACAGCTGTGGTCCTGTCTAGAACTGAAATGTCCCAGGGCCCACTTTCCACATCTAGTTTCTCTGTGATTACAAGCGTTGAACTTAATCGTTTGATACTATTGTTATTACAATCGCATAATACAAGCTGACCATCAGGCATAAAAACACAGCCCGTAATACACGGCGTCTGCTTCTCGCCCGGGGTGTTTATCTTGACCTCGCGTGAACTTTCAACGTCCTTGTCTACAAACGTTGTTTTGTCATTTGTAATTTTCTGCATTTCTTTCACTGTTAGATTTCCCATCTTTTTAACTTCGGTTTTAATATTTATCAGTTTCTCATTCTGATCAAACTTAAGGACTGGCGATTTTCGTTCATTCTGTAACTCGTGCAACACCGACTGATACTCTTTAAGTCGTTTTGAAATCTTCAGGTCTACAGCAACCATCATATCGGAGTTGCCTGATTTTGTTGCATCATCTAAGATCTTTGCATCAGTAAGAAGACGGTCTACAGTCGTTGTAGAGGCTGTTATGTGTTGCTCTGCGTCGTGACGTATTTTCGTAGCGAGTTCCTGTAACTCCGAAAGCATGTTCTCCTCTAATGTATCTAAGTATGTTTTTATTTGTCCTCTGAATGTTTGGATCTCCTCCCTGCATTGTGTCACCATAGAATCAAACTTCTGGACGTCTTCAATCCGGGCATTTAGGAAGGCTTTTACATCTTTCTGTAATTTTTGTACCTTGCTTATAACTTGTTGTATTTCTGAAACCTGATAGTGTACACTCTTATCATGTGGCTTTGTTGTATTACACTTTCTGTGTTTTACAGACTTGCAGGTGTTACAAATAACTTCTTCATGTGTCTCGCAATATACGGTCACTTCCAGGTTCTGATCGCACTGACATATCACCTTGAATTGTAATGTGTTGCCTCCAGCTCTTATACCTTCCTTACCAAACACTATTTTGTGAGTTCTAGTAGTTTTGAATCTCTTATGAGAGTCCTTACAGTCACGACAAAGATATTCGTCACAGTTTTCACAGTAATATTCTCCATCTTTCTGGTTCCCGCCATACTTGCATGGATCACAAAGATGATCATATAATACATCCGAGGCCATATTCACCGATCTGGAACCATCTACCGAAGCCATATTCCTATCTGAAAATCCATTATTAGGAAATTCAATATATACAGTAAAATTCCTATATTAAGACCACCTTTGGGACTGTTCAAAAGTGGTCTTTAAGACCACTTTTGAACAGCCCCAAAGGTGGTCTTTGACCAGAAGACACTGTTTTCAGAAACACAAAGAAAGGATAACTGCAACCTACTAAATAAGCTTTTTTATAGCAAAATGGGTCTTAATTTTAGGTGGTCTTAATTGCGGAAATTTACTGTACGTTATTGTTATCAGACTCTGGACCGGCCCCCGTGGCCAAGCAGGTATCGAGCCCCGCTCGGGTAACATGTGAGACACTTAGCATCGGAATATCTAGTTGTTTTTTTCCGGGTACTCCGTTTTTCTAATTGACGATCGACTCGGAATAAGTGAAATAATCTTGATAGGGCCGTAAAAACAAACAAAAAATCAAAGTATGCTTAAGACTTTCTTAAAAACTTTGAGTACACACACGTGTGAGATAATACATTCTTCCAGTGGTTTAAAATGAGTCCAATCAAAATAAAATGTGGCTCTAATGAAATTTTTCTGATAAACGCCGTTAATATAATTGTTTCTATTGCAGGTAAAATATAGACAACACCTCTTACCCTTAAAAGTCTTATTTTGCCTGATATAAAGTCGGGTTTACTTGGGTATTCACTACATGGACTTGTACACGTAATGTAATGAGGAAACAATACAACAATATCAGTGTCATTAAACTTGATAGTGCATTTCGGGGGCAAAATTCGTACCTTAACGGGAATGAGAACACCTGTCAGATTTTTCAGCCATTTTTCAAAGGGAGAAACTTTCGGGACTTCCTGTTCACATTTCTATAAGCCATATCCCTCTGAGGACGGGGTCTTCTATTAAAGGAAAGAATTTGCTCCCCAACAGCAAATTCTTTACTTTAAGAGTTGACCCCTATTGATATGGAAGACAAAAAAAACTTTTGCTGGAGTTACCTCCCCTGAAGGTGTTCCCATTCCCCTTAACTTACTTATCCCATTTTATATTAAGGTTAGATTATTTGTAGTTTGCCCATATACATGTATGACAAATACAATGTTCCCTTTAATAGCATTGGACATGCCCATTTCCAGATTAATAGGTGTGAGATTTGTTTTATCTCTTGTAAATTTTACAAACAGTCATGTACTTGAAGTTCCCGATCAAGTGTAGTCTCCGATCAGACGCCGCGTTCTGTGGCGTCTCATCTGTGTATACACTATTTGCCAATTCAAATTCACCGAAACTGGATCCATCAACCGAAGTCATAATATTATGTCTTTCTCAAAATTCATAAGTTTGAAAATCGACACATATATTATCAGAGTACCGACGGGTCTCCGTGGCCTAGCTGCTAGGATCGCTGTTCTCAACCATTATAGGTCTCTCACCGTTGTAGGATTGAGTCCGCTCGGGCCACATGTTATACGCCAAGTCCTGTAACTAAATGTCAAGTGTTTTTCCCGGGTAGTCCGGGGTTCGTCCACCTTTGGTTAACGATCGGCTCGAAATAAGTGAAATGATACTTTTCTGATACATACGAGTTTATATCTGGTAATATTGATTGATGCTATTTAGTGAAACTCAGCATAAGAGTGTGTACCATTTGTGACTCTATTTTCCCTGTTTAAAGTCGTGTTTACCTGGTTTTTCACTGCATGGACTGGTCAGCGTAATGTAACGAGAAGACAAAACAGCAATAATACTGTCCCCATTTATCCCGACATTACACTTTGGAGCCAAATTTTAATGTATTATAAATAGCTACATGTATCATATTTATTACTTAGGTTTAGGTTTTCAGTATTTTGTCCATACATGACACTTACAATCTTCCCTTAAAAAGCTTGGAACATGCCGATTTCCAGTTATTACGGGTGTGAAATTTGTTTTATTTGTTGTAAGTTTTACAAAAATCTATGTACTTAAAGCAAACGGTGAAGTCCCTGATCAGAGGCCGCGTTCTGCGGCGTCTGATCTGGGTCTACACGGTTTGCCAATGTGCGACATTTACGAGTTAGAGGTCAAATCGAAAGTATAATTCGAGTCCATGAAGATACTCAAAAAGACGCACAAATGGTCAGCTCGTGAGAAAAGGCGACCACAAAGGTTCATGGGAGTCTGTACAAAAGCGCATTTTCGCCAGAACCTTTGCTGCTCTACAACATGTAGTGGGGACATTGAGGACTCTTCTTGTCTAACCTAATTGTTGGCTGCGCATGCGCAATTGCAGAATACGCAATGGAGAATGCGAATGGTCACTTTTCCCATGTGTCAGCTCAATTTGTTTCATTGATTTTAGGTTTAGAACCTCTCTCTCTCTGCCTCTCTCTCTCTCTCTCTCTCTCTCTCTCTCTCTCTCTCTCTCTCTCTCTCTCTCTCTCTCTGCCTCATCGCAGACCTACATGTACTATGTAGTTTGTCCTTTATGTACGGCGATCCAGTTCAGCGACAGAAATAAATGTGAAATAATGAATAAACATAAAAGATTTTAGGGGAGCAAATTCTTTGCTTTAATTGATATCTGTTTTTTACAAATTGCTGAGATAACTGAGAACAAACGAAATTTCAGAAGTTGTCTCTATTGCATTGTATCCAACCCCTTAAGAATTATTCCCTTGACCATTATGTAACTCTAATGTTATGTTATAAAAAAGAAAAACAAAAACAACAAGAAATATCTTTAAAAAAGATAAACGGAGTAAGAGATACTTACGAAAGAGCATTAGGGCCAGGTATACTTTTTTCTTTTGATAGGTATCTCGAAATTTCGACTTAGTTACTCGAAATTTCGACTAATTAACTCGAAATTTCGACTTAGTATCTCGAAATTTCGACATAATAACTCGAAATTTCGACTTATTAACTAGAAATTTCGACTAAGTTACTTGTAATTTCGACTTAAATTTCGACTTAGTTTCTCGAAATTTCGACATAATAACTCAAAATTTCGACTTATTAACTCGAAATTTCGACTTAGTATCTCGAAATTTCGACTTAGTAACGCGAATTTCGACTTACTTTCTCGAAATTTCGACTTAATAACTCGAAATTTCGACTTATTAACTCGAAATTTCGACTAAGTAACTCGAAATTTCGACTTATTAACTCGAAATTTCGACTTAGTATCTCGAAATTTCGACTTACGAGATATCAAGTCCTATACACACAGTGAATACACCCCTGTTTCATACTACCCCCGCTTTGAAAACAAGTTTACATCAAGCAGATTATGCATATTATGTGATAACATTGTGAGACTATGGTCATTATCGGCTTACTTGTATCGTGTAAACGCCAATGACCTTTCTCGGTGTATTTTTTACATGTTCTTTCATTCTTCTTTCTCTCTATATTGGCCAATGTTAATTTTATCAAATATTTCTCCAGAACTATAAAACTAGAGGCCCAAAACATGTATCATGTAAGAGACAGAGGGTTTTCTGTCTCATCAGTACGTCGCGCATTCAATCCCTTTTCACAGCCCCCGCCCATCGTGGCTTGAAGAAATTGGTGGGCTGCGTGGTGCCTCAACGCAGAGCTGAAATCCGACCGCACACGAGTACTGGTAAGCCGCTTAGAGGATCTAAGCCTGCCCAGGTAAAGCGGTGCGAGTCGGACCGTCCATGCTTATAAACCTTATTGGTTTCATTAGGCGACAGGGCTTGAGAAGTAATTTCATCTCAACGTTGGGTAAAAGTCCAACAAAACTGGAAGCAATGTCTTCAAAATGACCAATACAGTGTTGACGAGGACGTTAAACCTCAGATCAAACAAACAAATTCAACCCCGTTTCAGTTAAATAAAAGCGGGCTAAAAGTCATATTTGACAGTCTTTTTCGTTATCAAAATTTCTCATCGTTTGCTGTAAAAATCATGTATATAGGAAAGCACTGACAGCACTGGTGGGTCGATTGTCTTCGAGTGTGGATTGGTTTATGTTTCGTTTATCCTTTAAATTCCTATACTATAAGCAAAACGTGTAGATCCTGATCAGACGCCGCGCTTGGGTCGATTAATTATCAATTGACTAAAAGTTACTAACTACAGAAGCTTCCCGCCTTCTATTGACCTCGTGACTATCACTGACCATGTTCAAAATCCAGGTACGAGTTATTTATAGCAGCGCTATAGTCTTTCCTTGTGACGTCAGTGCGCCATGTTGACTGGGCCGGTGAACATGGACATTGCAAACAGTGTAGACCCTGATCAGACGCCGCAGAAGAGAGCTTCATTAAATAACCGGTACGTTCATGGTGTAGATGGTCAGCGATAGTCACGTGGACAATAGCAGGCGAGAAGCTTCTGTAGGTAGTTATTTTGGGTCGAATTAAAAAAAATCGACCCAAAAGATGGTAAACTAGGCAACACGAACACCATGACTAAATAAACAAAGCAACAACCGGACAGAAAATGCGGTATCAGAATACGTTGCGTGTTCAAGATGTATCATTTTGATAGAGCAGCAGATTCCTAGACCCTTCGTTTCATCCCATCGGTCAGACGTCGAAATTGATGGCTGGTCAGCTCTAGCCACGCGTGTGTGTGGTGGTGGGGTTGGGGGGGGGGGGCGTGGGGGTGTTCAATGTTCTGTATTCGACGCCCAAGAATCTCCCAAATATGTTCCAGGGGATTCAAATCCGGGCTTCTAGCTAGCCAAGCCAATGTCTCAACTCCGTAACTGTGTGTATAGGACTTAATATCTCGTATGTCGAAATTTCGAGATACAAAGTCGAAATTTCGAGTTAATAAGTCGAAATTTCGAGATAGTATGTCGAAATTTCGAGTTACTAAGTCGCAATTTCGAGATACTAAGTCGAAATTTAGAGAAAGTAAGTCGAAATTTCGAGTTAATAAGTCGAAATTTAGAGTTAATAAGTCGAAATTTCGAGTTATGAAGTCAAAATTTCGGGAAAGTAAGTCGAAATTTCGAGTTACTAAGTCGAAATTTCGAGTTAATAAGTCGAAATTTCAAGCTAATAAGTCGAAATTTTGAGTTAATATATCGAGATGTCGAGTTATTATGTCGAAATTTCGAGTTATTATGTCGAAATTTCGAGATACTAAGTCGAAATTTCGAGTTAAAAAGTCGAAATTTTGAGTTACTAAGTCGAAATTTCGAGATACCTATCAAAAGAAAAAAGTACACCTGGCCTAATGCTCTTTCGTAGATACTGGAAATGAATATTGAAACTATTTTGTAGTTCAATACGAAAAGAAGAACGTTTAAAAAATATAAACTTTATTACGAATTCAAACAGAATCAAAAGTATTAGAAAATGCCATGCCACTCGGGCACCTTTTTGATAAAGAGTAAGCAAAGTTTAACACTATGCAGCCCAATCTATTTCCTCAGGCACCGAAGGGCGGGGGCTTAACAGAATTGTTTTAACAATATTTGAAGAAACATTTCTGCGAAATAAAAATCCAAGCAGCCCTTATAAATGAGATTTTGAAAGATTTTGTAGGGATAACTCCATAGACTTTGAACAATAATTCGATGTTACAGACAGTTTGATTGCAACCAGACCAGTAGGACAGAGGTCACTTAAATACTGTGAAAATGCTTTCATCTGACTCTACACTGTTTACCAAAAACGATGTTTTACCGAAGTTATATTGTTATGTGCTTTTATTTCGGCTCACTTATTCCAAAAGGGATACTTCAAGACTATAAACGGTTTTCTTTCTCTCTTTTATTGTCTATTTCTGTTACGCAAGGGCAACTAGACCTGTCAGAAACTGACTATAGCCCCGCTATAGCGCTTTCTGAAGTCATGACACATCTGTAAATAAGAAGTATATATTTATGTCAGAAGCTGACTATAGCCCCGCTATAGCGCTTTCTGAAGTCATGACACATCTGTAAAATAGAAGTATATATTTAAAAAAGATAACCTAGTGATAAGTCGATTATTATTCTGAACAACAGAAAATGATCTATGGGGTAAGGATTCAGGACTTTGCAGTCAAATACTAAAAGTGCTTCGCGTTTCAAGTTTCCCTGAGTCGAATACCGCCAGTCATACGCTGAGTTAAATGAATTAGTTTCAGTAAACACTTTTTCAATTTTGCCACACCAAATATTTGTTTCTGACGATTGATAAAACGATTGAGCTGGCATTTAGAACTTCACATGATTTTGACGCAAAAAAATTACACGATTAAGGAAGCAAAACCACTGAGCCGTTGTTTTGTAAAATCAAAAAACTTGAACACGTCTGTGGAAGAATAAGTCAAAAGAATACCAGATTTCAACATCGTAGGCCTAGTTGTTCCTGAGACATTCGTGACACAAATTTTCAGTGTTTGCAAGTTAGAGAAAAATAAAACAAACAAACTGAAGAATAAGCAAAAGCAGGCTGATTCTAATAAACGTCATGATCAATTTGTGTACTATGCGCCGACGTAGATATGACGTTGCATAAACACAATGACGTCGCACCGACGTTGATGTGACGTCACAATTACGTCATGTGCCTGCTGGGAAGGTTCAACTTTGAAGCCCTTAAAGTTCATCAGAAAATTGTGACACAAATTTTCAATGTGTAAAATTTTGAGAAAAAAAAACTGAACAAGTAAAGGGACAAATAAGCAGCAACAGCAGCATGATTCTGGCATAAAGAACACAATGAACCACTGTCCACATCTGTACCAAATGTCCTAGTAATTTCTGAGAAAGCTGACACAAATTTGCATCCAAATTCTAAATGGGTGGAATTTTGAGAAAAAAAAAATGAACAAATAAGGCGATGAGAAAGCAGCTGCAGCCCTGCTCAACAACATAGAATGTGGGTACTCGTTAGGACCGCCTCGCCGAGAAATGAATTTTTATCACGAAAACACGCCTACATATTTTTGACACCCTTAAACCCCACTTTTATATTGAAAAAATAAAATAAACTGGGATTTACAGGGGCATACAGGCATATATGGGTTGTGGGTTTTATAATTCATCGTTCAACAAACCTATTTCCTAGTTAACAATGAACAATGTTATTTATGTTGCCTATATTTCTACAAAGCTGAAGGCATAGTTCCAGTATACTTATTATATAAAATTAAAATATGCGATTTTACTTTCCATTTTGCACACCATTGAAAGGCACATGATAATTCCGTATATTATCGACATAGTTGAGAGAAGTGAAGTTGAACCGACCCGTTGAACTTGTTGAACGCCCCTTGTTCACTTACCCGTTAGTGTGTGTGTGTGTGTGTGTGTGTGTGTGTGTGTGTGTGTGTGTGTGTGTGTGTGTGTGTGTGTGTGTGTGTGTGTGTGTGTGAATTCGGGTTTAACGTCGCTTTCAACAATTTTTCAGTCATATCACGACGGTGTCTGGTTGCGACAGGGAGCTCAATGCTCACTTTTATAGTGCTGCCTCAATGAAGTATCATGTCCCAGACACGTTACATGATACCACACCCAGTCACATTATCCTGACACTGGGTCGACCAGTCCTAGCTCTACCCAATAAATCTGAGTGCCAAGCGAGGAGCAGCTAGTACCATTTTTAACGACTTTGGTATGTCGCGGCCCGGGATCGAACCCATGACCTCCCGTTCCCCGGAGCGGACACTCTACCAACTGAGCTATCGGGGCCGGTAGGATTAACGTCCCCGCCAACACTGTATAGGTCATTTTGGAGACGTTGCTTCCAACTTTGTGAGACTTTTATCCGACATTGAGGTGAGATGACATCTCAAGCCCTGTCGCCCAATAAAACCAATAGGGTTTATAAGCATGGACGGACCGACTCGCACCGCTTTGCCAGATCCTCTTAGCGGTTTATCAGTACACGTGTTCGGTCAGTTTCAGCTCTGCATGGAAGCATCATGCAGCCCATCTATTTCTCCTAGCCCCAATGGGCGGGGGCTGTCAAGCTTGTCTATAATGATTTATTTCGTTGCAACTGTTTTATTGGTATTGTTTGTGTGTGTGTCTGTGTTGTTTTATTTTGTTTTTATTATTTATTTATTTATTTTTTTTTTTTGGTTTGTTTTGCTTTTTGTTTTTAAAGCTCTTACTTGCCTATTTTTTAATGACAGATTCCATCTGTCTATTCTTGCTGTGCTGCACGTTTAAACTAATTCAGGCTTTTTCTTCCGGCTTTGACCGCCATAGAAATATGAGTCCGCACAAAATGTAGTCCGGTTTGGCGCAGTAATCAAAATTGTACAAGCGTATTAGTTATCCTGTAAGCGTAATACAAGTCGTCTGCTTCAAAGCAGACGACTTGACGATTCTGCATTTCATATGAATCAGCTGCAACATGCGACACTGTATACCCAGATCAATGCGGCGTCTGCTCAGCAGTCTGCTAAGGTTTTACACTGTTTTCTATCAGTGCTGTCAATATTTAATCCTTAAAGACCAGCCTGCTGATGGACCAGGTCAGCTGTTGACAAGAATATTAATGGGGTTTCTTTCTGACTTTCAAGGTCAAGTTTAGGTCAGTTACAACTTAGGTGTATATTGACTTTGATGTGGAGTATTTGAAAGATAGGCTGTCCCTTTCAGCCCTGGAATATGGTACAGATACTTAGTGTAGGTCCTGTGATATAATTCTAGGTGCCATATATTTAGCAGCATGGACGAGCCCAACTTCAGTGATGGAAGAGTGCACTCCAGAAACCCAAGGCAGTGAATAAATCAAAGCACTGACAACACCCATGCCGATTGTCTCTAAATGCAGGCTGGTCATGAACGGGGACTTGGACTGATTCGTTTAAACTTAAGATGTTAGTAACTAATGCAAAAAAGTGTAGAACAAGATCAGCATGAGTGGCTTTTGAACTGAGTTTACATTGTTTTTCAGATCCATCATTTGATTCATGTGCAGATTTTACAGATAACACTTACATGTACCCAACACTGACAAACGACGCGGCTATGTTTGGACTGATTGTTTGGCATTCGACCCAAAGTTGATAATAAGAAAAGCGTTTCAGTGCTTATGTGTACGTGACTATCACTGACTTGTCAGCATAACTTTTTGTCTTGTAGAAAATAGCCGCAGTGAGATCGGGGTATTCCATAAGACGGAAGAGGGTTATCCTGGAATCATAGGGGGAGCTTGGCAAACAGTGTAGACCAAGAGTTAAATGAAACAGTTTAAATATCAGCCCAGGCCTATTACTCCAACCTACACCCCACACTCTCGGTGCTTTGATTCTGAAACCAAACGATATGCCCTTAAGCTAAAAAGGTTAAATCAATCAACCGTGACGCCTGGTTACCCGTCCGGCCACGTCGATCCTGTGCACCACCCTCACACCAGTACGGATAGAAACCACATGTTCAGGATCAAACTTTTGATGTGTAATGTAAGGTCGTGCCTAGAAAAGAAGAAACTGAAATTTGTTCTCAAAAAAGCATTTAGTGAGAGCGTATTGCAACATTTTTCATTATTGGATTGTAAGCGTGCCCCTGGGCAGTTAGAAGCTGGTTGGAAGGCGGATGACGTTGACTCTGATTTTGGGTGCCACATGTGTGTGATCTATCGTCTGTTGGAGCGACATCTTACTACATACAGAAGACGCTAGTGGACGTCGACGTAACGGAAGACCGGCGTCAGTAGGTCAAGATCGATTCGACCGCCAGATGCATATGCGAAACAGATTTCCACCGGCAGTCTGTAGATAAACAAGGGGCCTCAACTACCGACTAATAATCACTGACACTGATCGTCGCCTTTATGCGATGCACGTTTGAGAGCAAGACGTCCCTGTCGTGATCAAAGTTAACGCGTCGTTTCCGTGTGTTTCGACGTATAGGTGTAAGGTATGCCGAGGCGACGCGTGCGTAATAGAGCATGACATATCGGGTAAAATAAGCGTAATTGTGTGCCGAGCTATTGCGTGTAGTTAGCGAATGCAGCTGAGTGTCATTAAGAACATTCGAGATCATAACTGAGACGTGGATTGAACAGCTAGACGTTACATCAATCAAGTGCTTCAGCCTCACATGGTTCCATTTATTTGTTTACGCTCAGAATCCTGGATATCTTACCCAGCAGGATTACGAGCGGGCTCATAGTGCTGTTCTTACTCAAAAATGTCTTCGAGCCAAAATTCATGTACTGGACTAGCCAGCCTTTCTCCTCCGATCTCTTTCCCATAGAGTATCTTTGGGTAGAGGTGTCCACAACCGACCAGACAAAAACTGTTACTTATGGACAGTAGGATTGTTGAAACTTGAATTTTAATGTTTGGTTTTGAAAACGTAAATAGTTTCTTTCAAAAATTTGACACATCGAATTGCGTTTCATAATACCACCGGTCTATAGACATCTGCAAACATATCAAATATTGGAATTTGCAGAGTGACTACCTTTCTAAATTTTAAGCTCTTTTTAGAAAGGTTTTCTGTAAGTTTTCACAGTGTTATGATTTTCTCATATGAATCTGTCATTTCAGTGCCTTTACCTCTCTTGGCTACTTTATGTGCACTTTTATGACTCAGTGACATTATTGTTATAAACAAGGCTTACTTGATCATTGCATACACGTCAGTCTTACCTAATTTCTTTCAAATAAAACAAGCTTTGTAATATTGTAGCCTAAGGAATGATTTGTGCTGAAACATGGAATATGAAGTCGGATAATTTATGACACCGGTTGAGTTTAAATTGACTTTACTTTAAGTGAAAACTGGCAGTGTTTACGTAGTAGTTACTTTTTTGCAGCGGGATACACATTTTCAACCATTTATTCAATCGAGACTAATATCAATAAGTAGGTCAAAAGCCAGCTTATACAGCTACGCCGAAAAACAACAACAACATTTTTTTCCCAACCGAAGTCTAGCTAATTCCGCCCACAGTTTTTGAGAAATATTATACGAAATCGAAAGTATCATTACGAAAACACACCCGTGCGACATAGTGCATTTTCATTTCTCCAAAATAGTTATTTTCCTGATGAAAACCCGTGATATTTTTCATATTAATACTGCAAACGAAGGTTGTCGGTGGTTCTAACGAGTAGCCACAACCTATGTTTTCGAGCAGATATAAAAAAATAATGTATACCCCTGTACACCCCAGTTTTCTCTATATAAAGTGGGGTGTACGGGGGTGTTCATTTCACGGACTTGTTCACGTGATGTGAAAAAAGTAAACTTAATCTGCATTTTAAACCAAAAACTATTGTCAGTAATTGTGAAGACTATATTTATTTAACTGTTTTCTCTCACAAAAAAGCATTTCAGTATTTGTCCAAGTTGGCCCTTTATTTTGTGTTTCATTTTAAGTTTCAGAATTGTTTGAAGTCATATGCTCTATAAAAATGACCTTTACCGTTCTGATGTGTGTTTGATTTGAGGTTTAACGTCCCCGTCAACCGTCAGCACTGTAAAGGTCATCTTAGAGACGTTGCTTCCAATTTTGTGGGACTTTTAACCGACTTTGAGATGAAATGACATCTCAAGCCCTGTCGTCCAATGAAACCAATAGGGTTATAAACATGGACGGTCCGACTCGTGCGCACCGCTTTGTCTGGGCAAGCTAAGATCCTCTAAGCGGTTTCTAGACATTTAGATGATTTATTAAATATTGATAATACCTATTTCGATGGTTTAATCAGTCAGATTTACCCCCCAGAACTTCAGTTAAATAAAGCAAATTCTTCTGATACCGAGGCCCCGTTTTTTTTTGATTTACATCTGTCTATTATGGATGAGTTTGTTTCTTGCAAAATTTATGATAAACGCGATGATTATGATTTTGAGATTGTAAACTTTCCTTTTTTGGATGGTGATGTTCCTTGTGCGCCATCATATGGCGTTTATATTTCACAATGAATTCGATTTGCTAGAGTTTGTAGTCATGTAACTGACTTCAACACTTGTAATAAATTATTAACAGCTAAACTTCTTAATCAGGGTTATCGGTACCATAAACTACGCAAAGCATTTTTCAAAATTTTATAGACGCCATTCTGTTTTAATTTCAAAATTCAATATTGGACTTAAATCTCTTCTGCAACAAGGTCTATCGGACCCCGAATTTTATGGTGACTTAGTATATAAATTCAGAAAAATATATAACCGCAATGACTTCAGCGCCCAATTTCGTAAAATCATTCTTCGATATAAAAATATTGGGTACAACATGGTTGTTATACGACAGACTGCATGCATGGTAGTTAACCAAATCACGGTTGGCAACTTTGCTTCCCTCTTTAATTGCACGCCGGTGGATCAGGCCTCAGATTCTATGACGGTTCCAACGTAAAGGCTTATTGAGAATTAGAGAGATCTACTTCAAGGTAATGTTGTTTGGTGCCTGATGTTCTGTCTCTGGTCGGGCCCAGCGGAGTCTAACTGTTGGTTTTCTTTTGCTCCAGCATTTCAGTGGTTTCTTGCTGTCAAGTCCTCACCGTTGTCTCACCTCTGTGGTTCTTTGATTAGTTGTGTTCACGAAGATGTTGCACTGATGAGTTAGGAGGCCTTCATGCGGACTGAACAAATTATTTGTCTAAATCGCGACGGAAGTAAGGGCGAGGATTGTGGCCACGTAAAATCGATTTAAGCCCCCCAGTGGAAATCTTTCCACTGACCGTTCCAAGGCGGTTCTTCTGTGGCGGTTTATTTATGTTGTTGTTTGTTACTTACTGTGTGTATCACTTGTGTCTTTTTATTTTGGATGGCCATATGGCCATTTTGTGGGAAAGTAACTATCCTTATGGCCTTCCTTTGTTTAGGTTTCCATTATGGTCTGGTCGCTTCATGTTTGTGTTTCTTTCCCTTTGGTGTCTTTGATGGGTGGAGTAAGTTAATTGTATCGATTCCTGATCTTTGTTTTACTTCTACTTTACCAGTACTCGTGTGTGGGACGGATTCAGCTCTGCGTGGAAGCACTATGTAGCCCATAAATTTCTTCAAGCCCCGATGGGCGGGGGCCGATTTACCGTTCTGAATGTGTTTATTCCTCAAACTAATCCGCCCCGCCCATGGGGGCTTGGAGAAATAGATTTGGCTGCACGATGCTTCCACGCGGAGCTGATACCGACCGCACATGAGTACTGGTAATCCGCTTAGGAGGTCCAAGCCTGCCCAGAAAAATTGCTGCGAGTCGACCTGTCCATGCTTATAAACCCTATTGGTATCATTGGGCGGCAGGGATTGAGATGTCTTTTCATCACAATGTTGGGCAAAAGTCCCACGAAATTGGAAGCAACGTCTCCAAAATAACCTTAATTGTGTTGACGGGGACGTTAAATCCTCAAATCAATCAATCAATTCTTAAACTAATGGCAACATCTTTTCAACTTCTCAGAAAAGAAACGTAGCAAAATATTAACGATAGTGAACTGACATGGGCAGATTCATTAATACCCCGTCCCAAAATGGCACGAAACCGGGAAATATGCAAGATTAAAAAAAAACAAGAGGCCCATGGGCCACAATGCTCACCAGAGCTCAGGGGGCCACTGCCTGCTGGCAGCAATGTATTTTAATTAACCATGGAAGCCCTGCACCCAAGGCTGCTACAGATAAAATTCGACCCAATCAGACTAGTGGCTTCAGAGGTCTGATGTCGCTTGAAGACAACAGATGACAATTGATAATTTCCCATCTGTGGCAACAAATAGGCCAAAAAGAACATTATTAAAGGAACATTAATGTCATTTTTCAATTTTCCCCATTATAAGTCAATGGAAACTCTTAACTTGCCATAGCAAACAAACCAAAGAGCCAAATTTCATAAACCAGAGCTCAGGTGGGCACTGCCCAATGTAGCCCTGATTGGTGTCACTAAATGGGTCTTATAAAAAGGAACAGAGACATATATGGTTCAGCGGTTGGGATATGTATTGTTCCTGAGACGTAAGGCCTTTTAAGCAATGGAGGGATTTGGGCATGGCAGATCCCAGAAAAGCCTAAGATCGTTGTCACTGAATATGTCTTATCATAAAGATCAAGAATATATATGGTTAAATGGTGGGGATCTGAAAGGTTTCTGAGATATGAGGCCCTTTTATGAAATGGGAGGGAGAGAAATGGCCCCTGCGAACCCCCAAGACAGGGTTGACTGAATGTGTCTCATAACAATGAACAAGAATATATGTGATTATAGGATGGGAATTTGAATGGTTTCTGAGATATATGGCCTATTATTAAGTGTAGTCTTATCATCAGGAACAAGAATATATATGGTTTAGGGGGGGGGGGGGGGATCTGAACGGTTTCTGAGATATATGGATTTTAATGAAGTAAACGGGTGGGCATGGCCCGTTGCACCCCGGGGGGACCCCCATGCTGGTGTCACTGTTTGCGTCTTATCATAAGGAACAAGAATATATATGGTTTAGGGGTGGGCTCTGAACAGTTTCTCAGATATATGGTCTTTTGTGAAGTCGAGGGGTGGAGTGTGGCCCGGGCGCACCCTGGGTGACCCCAAGGTTGGTGTCACTGAATGTGTCTTATCATAAGGAACAAGGATATTTATGGTTTTGGGTGGGGATCTGTAAGGTTTCTGGAATATTTAGCCTTTTATGAAGTGGAGAGGGTTGGGCATGGCCCCCAAACATCCCGGGGGACCCCCAAGTTGGTGTCACTGAATGCGACTTATCATAAGGAACGAGAATATATATGGTTAAGGGGTGGGGATCTGTAAGGTTACTGGGATATTGGGCCTTTTATGAAGTGGAGGGGGTGGGGCATGGCCCCAGCACATCCCGGGGGACCCCCAGGTTGGTGTCACTGAGTCCATCTTATCATAAGGAACAAGAGTATATATGGTTTAGGGGCGGGGATCTCAATGGTTTCTGAGATAAATGGCATTTTATGAAGTGGAGGGGTGGGGCATGTCCCTGGCACATCCCGGGGAACCCCAGGTTGGTGTCACTTAATGCATCTTAGCATAATGAACAAGAATATATATATAGTTTAGGAGTGGGGATCTGAATGGTTTCTGAGATAAATGGCATTTTATGAAATAGAGGGGGGCAGGGCATGTCCCCGGCACATCCCGGGGGACCCCCAGGTTGGTGTCACTTAATGCATCTTATCATAAGGAACACGAATATATATGGTTTAGGGGTTGGGATCTGTAAGGTTTCTGAGATATAAGACATTTTATGAAGTGGAGGGGGCGGAGCATGGCCCCGACACAACCTAGGGGACCCCCGGGTTGACATAAAAGCACATGGCTGAGAGAAGATTACTCAAGGAACATGTCTATGTAAGTTTTGTCAAAAAATCTGCATTGACTTGGCAGTAAATGCCAGTTTTTAGTTTTCCCCATTATAAGTCAATGGAAACTCTTAGTTGCCATAACAACAAAACTAAAAGGCCAAATTTCATAAAAAAAACACAAAACCTGTAAATGTAAATATGGTGAATATTTTCATAAAGTCCCAGCCTCGTAGAGCATAAGGTTTCTGAGGAGATGATTTTTTAAGTATTTTTTTTCTATTTTTTGCATTTTTGGTTTCCATGGCAACCAATAAAAATGAGCAGAAGGCCTTAAATCATATTGCTTATGGAACATTTCTATGCAAAGTTTGTCAAAATATCTGCAGAGGCTTGGCAGTGAATGCCATTTTTCAATTTTCCCCATTATAAGTCTATGGAAACTACAAGTTGCCATAGCAACCAAACTAATGAGTCGATTTTCATAAAAAAATCACAAACTTTCAATCCCCCAGCCCAAGGATACTATAGATAAAATTTGGGCCCAATCGGCCTAGTGGCTTCAGAGGAGATGTCGTTTGAAAGTGTTGAAAGGCGCAGACGCAGACGACGCAGACGACGACGGACAACTGCCTATCCTATAAGCTCCCCTGGAGCCTTCGGCTCTGGTGAGCTAAAATCGTTTCCAAAGTTATAATTTGAGAAACAAACACTAGCAAAAGTTGCTCATCTTCTATCACCACCAGGTTTCATTGTTTAAACTCACAGTTCTCATTATTTTAATGTTAATATCCAATTTAGTTAGCCACAGCCTGTCACCATGGACCCACCAGTCAAGGGCAAAGGCGGCTTTAGCTGTGAAATATAAAGGGCATGCGCACATTTAGTTCCGTCACGGCGCAAAATGTGTCTTTAAGCATGTGCGCTCATCGAAGGCGCAGATCAATCTGCGCATGCGCGCAGTCTAATTGAAGCATTTTGACCTAAAGTTTTTACTGTCAGGAAAAGCTGTGTGGTCTAATTGTGGTTTTCTTTTGCTCCAGCATGTTGTCGTGTCCTCAGCGTTGTTTCATCTCTGAAGTCTTTTGGTTTCTATGTTTTTGGGGTTGTAACACTGATAAGTTATAATAAAATAGAAGTGAAGGCTATGATCAGGAATCGGTCACAAAAGGGAAAGAAGCACAAACATGACCTTAATATGACGGACAATTTGATTTAAATCCCCCCCCCCAACACACACACACACACTGTAAACTTCTTTTTGCGTACCGTTCCAAGGCGGTTCTTCTGTCTTGTTTTATTATTGTTATAGTTTGTCTTTGCATGTATCTATTGCTAATGTATTTTTATTTTGGACGGCCGTTTGACCCTTTTGCGGGTAAGTAACTGTCCTTTTGGCTTTCCGATTGTGATGTTTTCATTAGGGTTTGGTTATCGATTCCTGATCTTTGCCTTCACAATTATTTTGTATCAATGACCAACCATATAATCTCAGCGAAGTTTCACACCAGCAGTCTGTACATAAACATAGACAGAATACAATCTTCACTGACTACACCATGAAGCTTTGTGTCATTGGTCAATCATACCGTCTCAATGACGTCTCAAATCAGTCTGTACAAGTTTTGTGTCAATGGTCAGTCACATAGTCTCCGTGTTCAGTCTCAAATCAGTCTGTGCATAAACATAGATAGAATACAATCTTCGTACAGACAGTGAAGGCTGAGTGGTCTGGTTGTGAAAATACCCAGCCGGGTTTAATGTATACACAGGGAAGACTGTGTGGTTTAGTTATGAAGATACTTAGTGGTGGAGCTTTGTGTCAATGGTCAACCAAATAGTCTCAGTGAAGTCTCAAATCAGTCTGTACATAAACATAGAGAGAAATATAATCGACCTTGACTGCATGAAGAAACTTTGTGTCAGTGGTCAACCATATGGTCTCAGTGATGTCTCAAACAGTCTGTACATAAACATAGACAGAATACAATCGACCTTGACTACATGATGAACATTTGTGTCAATGGCCAACCATACAGTTTCAGTGAAGCCTTAAATCAGTCGATGCTTAACAATTTGTTGAAATTGATGTTTAAAGTCCCCGTCAACACTATTTTGGTTATTATGGAGATGTTTCTTCCAAACTTTGTTGGAATTTCACCCGCCATTGAGATAGTGTTGGCATCTCAAACCCTGCCGTCCAATGAACCCAAAATGTTTACATGCATTGGAAGGTCTGATATACACTACTTTGCCTGGAGAGGCTTAGTCCTTCTAAGCGGTTATTAGGACTCAGGTATGGTCAGTTTCAGCTCTGCGTGGAAGTACCATGCAACCCGATCTGTTTCTCAAAGCATGGATGGGCGGGATCGTTAGTAGGATAACATAAACAGAATACAATATTCCCTGATTACACTAAGAAGCTTTGTGTAAATGGCCAACGATATGGTCTCAGAGAAGTCTTAAAATAGTCTGTACACAAAATTAGTCAGAATACAATCTTTTCGGCATACTTGAAGAAACGTTGTGTCAATGGCCGACCATATATAGTCTCAGTGAAGACTGAAACCAAACTGTAAAAAAACTTAGTCAGAATACAATCTTTTCTGAATTCATGAAGAACGTTGTGTCAATAGCCAATCAAATATAGTCTCAGTGAAGTCTTAAAACAGTCTGTACACAAACTTAGTCAGAATACAATCTTCTCTGAATACATGAAGAAACGTTGTGTCAATGGCCAACCATATAGTCTCAATGAAGTCTCAAAACAGTCTGTACACAAACTTAGTCAGAATACAATCTTTTCTGAATACATGAAGAAACATTGTGTCAATGGCCAGCCATATATAGTATCAGTGAAGTCTCAAAACAGTATGTACACAACATTAGTCAGAATACAATCTTCTCTGAATACATGAAGAAATGTTGTGTCAATGGCCATATATAGTCTCAGTGAAGTCTCAAAACAGTCTGTACACAAACTTAGTGTGTGTGTGTGTGTGTGTGTGTGTGAATTCGGGTTTAACGTCGCTTTCAACAATTTTTCAGTCATATCACGACGGTGTCTGGTTGCGACAGGGAGCTCAATGCTCACATTTATAGTGCTGCCTCACTGAAGTATCATGTCCCAGACACATTACATGATACCACACCCAGTCACATTATCCTGACACTGGATCGACCAGTCCTAGCTCTACCCCGTAAATCTGAGTGCCAAACGAGGAGCAGCTAGTACCATTTTTAACGACTTTGGTATGTCGCGGCCCGGGGTCGAACCCCAGACCTCCCGTTCCCCGGAGCGGACACTCTACCAACTGAGCTATCGGGGCCGGTACACAAACTTAGTCAGAATAGAATCTTCTCTGAATACATGAAGAAACGTTGTGTCGATGGCCAACCATATATAGTTTCAGTGAAGTCTTAAAACAGTCTGTACACAAACTTAGTCAGAATACAATCTTCTCTGAATACATGAAGAAACGTTGTGTCAATGACCAACCATATTTAGTCTCAGTGAAGTCTCAAAACAATCTGTACACAAACTTTTCTCTAGCTGCATGAAGAAGCTTTGTGTCACGCGCCAACCATATAGACTACAGGGAAGACCGACAAGAATGCGCAGATGGCTCAAATCATTCTGTACTTAGAGGATCTTACATAAGTGTTTGTGTATTATTGAATTTATTAAACGAGTTGAGGGAAAGTGATAAAATGCGAGGCTTTTCCTCGACGAGTTTAATAAATTCAATAATACACGAGCACGAATGCAAGATTCTTTTTATCATATGACATTTAAAAACGCATTTAATTCACGATTGTTTCACAAAAATGTCGATATTCTGCCAATAGTAAACGCGACGTTGTTAAGGACATCGTACACGTAACGTTACGGAGCGTATCTAACTAGTTTTCATATTTAATCCACTAGTGGATTATCGAATTTATTACATTGCGTTATTACATTCTCAGAGGCGACGTCATATGATAAATAAACATAAAATACAATCCTGCCTGACTACATGAAAACCTTTGTACAACGACCATATATAGAGAATACAGGGAAGACTCTGATCATGCTGTACGGATGTCTCAAGTATGTTTCTAAACAAGCATCTTTCCTGATTACCTGAAGAATCTTTTTATTCAATGGCCATCCATAAAGAGTACAGGGAAGACTGATTTGACTGCACGGATATCTAAAATCAGCCTGTACATAAACATAGAAAGAATACAATCCTCACTAACTACATGATGATGAAGCTTTGTGTCAAGGACCAACCATATAGTCTTGGTGAAGTCTCAAATCAGTCTGTACATAAACATAGACAGAATACAATCCTCACTGACTACTTGAAGAAGGTTTGTGTCAAGGACCAACCATATGGTCTCAGTGAAGTCTCAAATCAGTCTGTACATAAACACAGACAGAATGCATGATAACATATTCTGGGGGTGGGGGGGGGGGGGGCGTTGGTATTTCGATACCTTGACAGTGGAACAATGCACATGCAAAATATGAATACTGTTGTCGGAGGATACGTTGAAAGTAACGTTTAAGACTATACCACCATCGATAGGTAAGACAGGGTTTTACCGTTATTATCGATAAAATCTAGTAACCATCCGATAAATTGACAAGAATTTGGATCATTTACAGGTCAAGTTGAAATGGCTGAACTGGTTAGTGTTGGGTTTGAATAAAATCCGAGATGACCAATCGTGGTTCGATTCCTACTAGTGTTTTTTTTTATTATAATCGTGAATAGAGTTCTCCTTTTTCTTTGATGTCCATTTAAATTGAAAGGACTGGTCTCCCTAAGGGTTTTTTTTGTCTCCTAACGATTTTGTTTATTTCTGGCTTATTGTTAGCATACATATGTCTAATTATTTGGAACATATGTGGTTTTGGTATTTAAGCAGTTTTTTCTGAGTTACAGGCTCTTTAAAGTGGGTGGGGTAACTCCACACAGTTTTGACATGTATTTTGTGTCTCATTTAAAGATTTAAAGGTAGAAAAATAGTACCATACATGATACGTTATTATATAAAATTACAGGGGAAGGTCAAACTCTATGTTCTGTCACATGTTTATTCACCAAAATTCACTTTTGGGGGGAAAAATATGGTTTAAGGAACCTTGGGTCATTTTTGAGATTTTTTAACAGTAAAGTTCTTTTTTTTTTTTCTTATATCTTCGGTATACATTAACCTATAGTGGTGAAACTCCTACCATGCAAGCATACTGATGAGACAATATAACTCAAATGATCATTTGAGATGTTGACCTATATTTCACGGTTGAATGAACATTCTTATTTCATGTTAATGGGTTAGATTTTTGTTTCCATCAGTTCAAGAGTTTAGATAATTATGGCATTTGGATCAACAGGCGATGGGTTTAAACATATTTAAATCAAACGAAAAAGACAATAGAAATGTGTCCAAAGTACCCAGATGCCCCCACCAGTTTGGCTTAGCTAATATGCCTGCATGACCCCTGGGGACACATTGTACATGTATGTGTCATTGAAATGTATTAGCATCAGATATATATGTTCGTGGGTGGGTATCTCAATATTTTGGTTGATGATGATATGAACTTGGCAGGGCAGGGGGCTGGGGCATGATTGTATGGGCCTCAATATATATGTCATTGAATGTGTCTAACCATAAACAACAGCAAATAAAAAAGGTTGGAATCTAAAAAATCAACATATTTAATTATTGAATCAAGTTAATGTATTGAAGAATCGCTTTCATCGTCACCTGAACTTGAGCTGTCCCAGTCTTTTTGTGCAGCATCTGTAAGACTGTTCATATACTGTGACTTGAATGACTGTTCTCGCTCTGACTTCGGCTGATGGCGGTAAAAACCTAGATACCACAACACGAAAGCGATATGGGCACAGCAGCCAACTACCCTGGCACCATTCTTGCACTTGCAGTACCATCCTTTTATGGGTTCGAGACCAGGACCATACTCAATCCATAGATAGTATGATCCAGACGAAGTGTGCCTTGATTTTATTTGGGCTTTCAAAATTCCATCCTCCTCCTTGTGAATCATTATCTCATACTGACCGGCTTCAGTAGTGTGTTCGTTTATGTACGAATCGGCCTGTTTTAATTGGTATATGCCCATGGTCATATCTCTCAGCTCTGCTTCCGTTAATTGTGGTAAGTCTTCGCGGTTGGCATCATCAATAGCTTTCCATGGAGCCTTTGCACGACTGTCCCAACCCTTTTTCTCTACCTTGTCATTAAGTTTGTTTGGTAACTTGGCAAGTTGTAGCATATGTTTTGCAAGAACCTCATCAGATTCAGAATTCTTAACAAGAACAGGCCTAAATGCATTTAACAAAGAACATACGATTCTGACGTAGTCACCAATGCAAGGTATGTGGGAGTTTGGCATTACATTTGAAAGTGCCTTCCATTTTTTGATTCGGCCATTGACAGACTCAACCACCCACCTTACCTTGGTGACTAATCGAGTTTCGTTTGCCTCCTGTGTAGATAATTGCATTATCATTAGATGTATCTTCAAAGTAAGGTAACATCTTTAATGAATAGTGGAAACATATAAGCAGATAAAGGGTCTCCTTGTCTAATACCTGAAATACAGAGATAGAGAGGGAGACAGGGAATATAATCTAAGGATTAAGGAAGGCCCTGGACTAGAGTCCATAATAGGGTGGCAGTGCAAATGAAAAAAATGGTGACGAGGTATTTGATTGCTGTGTCCATATCGCTTCTGTGTTAAAGAACCTCGGTTTAAGACCATCAGCCAAAGTCAGTAAAAAATCGTTGAAGTCACAGTATATGAACAGTGTAACAGATGCTGTTCAAAAAGAGGCAACAGCTCAAGTTCAGGTGACGATGAAAGCTATTCTTCTGTAGATTAATTTGATTCAATATGCGCAAAGCATGTCAGAACACAGTTGTGAACAACCATTTTCAAATGTATATGCCTGTGTCTTCACGTAGGTGTAC
Organism: Lucinisca nassula; assembly: GCA_963580285.1. Classification (NCBI taxonomy): domain Eukaryota; kingdom Metazoa; phylum Mollusca; class Bivalvia; order Lucinida; family Lucinidae; genus Lucinisca; species Lucinisca nassula. The sequence continues at coordinate 19,137,956 of OY757012.1, forward strand.
CACATTCTTTTGAGATGTGCTCTTGAAGTGGGATTATTAAAGAAATTCAAGCAGACCTTTCTTATATCTCTGCATGCAAAGGAAGGAGTGAGTGAGGCATATATATTTTTTCGATGTGATGTTATGTTCGTATGTGCGTACTATGTCACCATTATTACGTTCATAACCAGGTTCACGTTTAGGTGCACATTTATATCTGCATTTCTCCTGCAGCTCATAACTGTTTAGCATGTTTATGGTCACTGATTCTGTCTGGGTGGGCTATTTGATTGACCCAAAGAAAATGTAAAAAAAAAAAAAAAAAAAAAAAAAAAAAAAAAATATGCATCTCAGAAACCGTTCAGATTCCAACCTTTTTTATTTGATGTTGTTTATGGTCAGATGCATTCAATGACTTACACAATAATGCGCCACGCACCTGCCCTGCCCATTTCATATCATCAAAATCTAAATATCTTAGAAAATATTGAGATATCCATCCTGAACATATATATTTGATGCTAGTATGTCTCCCAGGGGTCATGCAGCTATATTGGCAAAGTCAAACATGCGGGGGCATCTGTGTACTTTGGACACATTTCTATTGTCTTTTTCGTTTGATTTAAATCTGTTTAAACTCATCGCCTGTTTATCAAATGCAAGAAATATCTAAACTCTTGAACTGATGGAAACAATAATCTAACCTATAAACATGAAATAGGAATGTTCATTCAACGTGAAATATAGGTCAACATCTCAAATGATCATTTGAGTTATATTTGTCTCATCAGTATGCTTGCATGGTAGGAATTTCATCACAACAGGTGAATGAATACCGAGAGATATAAGAAAAAAAGAAATTTACTGTTAAAAAATCTCAAAATGACCCAAGGTTCCTTAAACTATATTTTTCCCCCAAAAAAGTGAATTTTGGTGAATAAACTTGTGACAAAACATAGAGTTAGACCTTCCCCTGTAATTTTATATAATAACGTGTCATGTATGGTACTATTTTTCTACCTTTAAATGAGACACAAAATACATGTCAAAACTGTGTGAGTTACCCCACCCACTTGAAAGAGCCTGTAACTCAGAAAAAAAAACTGCTTAAATACCAAAACCACATATGTTCCAAATAATTAGACATATGTATGCTAACAATAAGCCAGAAATAAACAAATCGTTAGAAGGCCAAAAACCCCCTTACGGAGACCCGTCCTTTATAATTTTGGAAATGTATTTTTTGTAGGTCAATGTTTTTATTATATTTTTTTTTTATGTGATATAGTGTTTTTTTTCTGATTTTATAAATGATGACGCAGGTTCGATTCTTCTCGCCTGTGTCGGCAACATTTTTTTCGTGAAGATTGATCTTAAAATCTTCTCTACGGTCATTCTCCCATTCTTCAAGAAGTGAAGTTGTCATTTCTGTACAGGCTAACCGCTTACGTATAAGCCTGCCCGGGAAAAGCATGGATAGGTAAACTGACCGGCTCAAAATTATCTAAATATTGTTGACTGGATCGTTAGACTCCAATACAAACAGACGGAATACAAAATATACATTCAGCACTAAAACAGACATCCCATCTGATTTAACAAGTTTAAAATTCTTCTGTAGATTCTGTTTCCGAATAATCGGAGCCCTCGGTTGCCGTGTATGTATCTTCGTTACTGGAGGCCTCCTCGATTATAATCTTCTCTACCTCCTCTTCAACTGCTATGCCCGCTTTCCATTAAGCCTTCTCAATATCTACGACATGTTTGCAGCATCTTCCGTGACTGCAGAGATTGCTTCATACGTGAGCTTCAGCACATCGGCAATCTTGACGGTCATGTTATGCATGGCGATGTAGCCTTTCTTCGTTGCTCAGATCAGTTTGATGGCGTTAAGGTCTACATGGTAGGCAGGAAGTCTCAGGCATTCATGTCCATGTTCCTTTAATAGATTGTCTAGTACGTATGATGGGGCGGGTTTCTTCCGTTTGCATATCTGGAGCAGCTCTGCCTTTAGCATTGTAGAATTAAAGTGTATCTTGTGCCGATTCATCCAGGCCTGAATGTCTGCCTTTCTGGAAGCCTGTGTAGGGTACTTGTCTACCTGGAGGTTTTGGTACCGTGCATTAGCAATGATGACAACCGGCTCTGCTGGCAAATGCGGAATAAGCTTGTTTTTTTTACCCATTTGAAGAAGTTGTCCCCATTCATCTCGTCATGGTAGTCTCCAGTACTTGTGTTGGCCTTCCAGACTTCTGCCCCCTTGATAAATCCAAAACTTGAGGCAGCATGCAAAACTATCATATCTCAAGTGAGTCTCGCGTGGTGTGACGTTATTTAATCATTCGAGTCGCAACCACCAGACTGAACGGACGTGTTTTTTCGAAGTCTAACATTAGTGGAGAACGTGGTCGAGATGTAAGTTTTGGATTTTGAAATTGTAGGCAAGTTTTCTAAGCCTGTTTATTTATGCAGTCAGTAGATACGGTCGAAGATTGCAAAATTTCAGGCGGAAATTTGTTCGATAGGTCGAGCAAAACTTTTTCGGTGTAACAGTATGTTCAGAAGGAATTGAGGAGCTGTTTTGAATTGTAGAGTTATGGAGCCGCTTGAAGTCGCATGTATTTTTGCCGGAATGTTTAATTGTGCAATCAGTAGATACGGTCGAAGATTGCAAATGTTTAGGCGGAAAATTTGTTAGATAGCTGGCAGGCTGGAACAAAAAAAAATTCGGTGTAATGTTCATGTTTGAGAGAACATTTAAGAGAGCTGTTTGTTTTGTTCCTACGAGTGTTGAACCCGCTTGAAGTTACATGTATTTTTGGCGGAATGTATTATTGTGCAGATTGATACGGTTTGTTGGCGGAAAGTTTGATAGCTGGAGCAAAATGTTTTCGGTGTAATGTTCATTTGTGAGAGAACATTTTAGGGAGCTATTTGTTTTGTTTCTATTTGAAACACAAGGGATTGAACAGCGGATTTGACTTTCCGCTTGAAGTTACATATATTTTGGCTGGTACGTGTGTATTGGTTTTACACTGGTAGCTTTAGAAACACGTGGCGAGATTTTTTATGCTCAACCAGTGTTCATTCAGGTCACAGGTGTTTACAAGTGACTACGGCGGAGTATTTTCGCTTTATTGGGACGTTTTAGGTGCTAGGTTTGTGTTGTGGTTCAGCTGTTATTTTGGCTATTTGAACCTGCTTCGGGCCAGTAATTACGATAAAACATCTTGTGTTTGTCTTGCTAGGTGTTTTAGGGCAAGTAATTTCCACTGTTTAACCGTTACACCCTCCCATGAACATGTCCACTGGTTCATGGTTTCGGGTGTGGACCAAAGATGCCTATTAGAGGGAGTGACAGGTGGGCAAAAGTCTAATGTGTCAGGTTTTTAATTTTGGTGGTTTTTAACAAGGAATACCACTGGTCAGCACTCTTTCCACTGTGCCAAATCGAAAGAATACCAATTGTACAATAAAATCACATTAAATTAAATATTACCGAAGCTTGCTTACCTTTTGACAACAATGGACTATGCCCAATTGCAATAACAAAAACATTCGCTGACGTCACTGTCAACTTATCATCCGACAACAGTAAATTTGGTCGGGGTAAGCTTTTGCTTTTTCAAAATGGCTCTGCAAAGTAGAAGTAGATCAGGAATCGATACAATAAACTTACTCCACCCATCAAAGACACCAAAGGGAAAGAAACACAAACATGAAGCGACCAGACCATAATGGAAACCTAAACAAAGGAAGCAAATATCATCTGAATACTGTACAATGTAGGAAAGTGAGATTCCATTACGGAAACACGCCTATACAAATACACTGTAACCTTTATCGCTGAAAAATGAAAATTTTAAGAGGAAAATTGTGATATTTTTCTTATTTCTGCTCAAAATATATCATCGAGGCGGTTCTAACGAGTACCCATAAACTATATTTTAGAGCAGAAATAAGAAAAATAAGGTTTACCCCTGCAAACCCCAGTTAAACTATATAAACAGTGGGGTTCAAGGGGGTAAAATTATATAGGCGTGTTTTCGTGATGCCAAAATAGTTTTATTTATTCAATTTTTTGTCAAAACGTGGATTTTGCTAGGTTTAAAACATGGTCACAATACCCTTGATAATATGTTCTGGGAAGGGAGGCTTGAAAGCGTTCAATTTTGACATTTCGATATCTTTGAAAGTGGATCAATGCACCTGCAAAATATGGATACATGCATTTGGTACATCACATCACGAAAACACGCCTATATAATTTTGACCCCTCCAACCCCACTTTTATATGGTCAAAATGGGGTTTACAAGGGTAAACCGTATTTTTCTTATTTCTGCTCTAAAATAGAGATTGTGGGTACTCGTTACAACTGCCTCTATGCGGCGGTTCTAACGAGTACCCACAATCTATATTTTGAGCAGAAATAAGAAAAAATATCACAATTTTTCATCTTAGAATTTTCATTTTTTCGGCGATAAAGGTGACAATGTATTTGTACAGGCGTGTTTCCGTAATGAGTGTCAGCTTTGCTCCCTGACACCAACTGATTCGTGTAAACATCTCCCGGCGAATGTCAACTTAAAACTGTACTTACGTGTAGGAAAGTGGCATTCCTATGTACTACTATGTTTTTCGTCAAAACGTGGATTTTTGCATGGTTTAAAACGCTCCATTTAAAGGATAGCCCATATTTAACTTGAAATAGTTAAAACAAGAAAACTGTCATAATTACAGATCTGAAACGTATGTTTGTCATGCAAAATGACCCGGATGGTGAGTTCTTAAGATGCCATGAAAAAAACTGTATCTGAAAATGCCGCCTGTTTATGTCGTCTGCAGCAGCTTCTTGCAAACTTTCAAACTTTTTTAAACATATTTTTACAAATAGGCAAAATGTGTGGACCTCATCAGACTGCTCCTAGAGCAGCAGTCTGATATGGTTACACATTGATTGTAAAAATGACTTTCAAAGTTACAAGCACTCGTAAGCCGATGACAATTGTTGTAATCGCATCCTACGGGTTAAATGAGTATGTTGCAATAATGTTAGTATCAGTGATTGACACACCAAAGTACAGACAGATAAACACCAAAATACGTTTGTTATCTGAGTTTTGATAATGGAACGCACTAATTTATCACCGTCACCGGGTTTGTCGCATATGTAGGTAACATCTGATGTACTCGGACTTCTAATATCATGGCGTTAAAAGGACAGAAATTTACTGTTGCTAAAAGACAAGAATATATTTTGAGTGAGAATCCAGAGGGTTCAACATGTATGCAACGTCGATTGTGGGTACATAGATTGTGGGTACTCGTTTGAACCGCTTTGGGGAGGCGGTTCTAACGAGTACCAACAATCTATGTTTTTGAGCAGAAAGAAGAAAAAAATACTGTATACCCCTGTAAACCCCAGTTTTACTATATTAAAGTGGGGTTTAAGAGGGTCAGAATTATATAGGCATGTTATTCGTTATGAAAAATCTATAATAGGACAAGAAATAAGAAATACAATAAAATTCCGCTATTAAGGGGAATGGGAACACCTTCAGGGGAGGTAACTCCTGCAAAAGTATTTTTGTCTCCCATGTCAATAGGGGTCAACTCTTAAAGGAAAGAATTTGCTCCTAAGGAGCAAATTCTTTCCTTTAAGAGTTGACCCCTTTTTCCGTGGGACAGAACCTATAGAAAAGCGTACAGGAAGTCCCGAAAGTTATCTCCCTTAGAAAAATGGCAGAAAAATCTGCTAGGTGTTCCCATTCCCCTTAAGACCACCTAAAATCAAGACTGAATCTGCTTTAAAAAGCTTGTTTAGAAAGTTTCAGTTATCCTTTCTTTGTGTTTTCTGCATACAGTGTCCTCTGGTCGGAGACCACCTTTGGGACTGTTTAAAAGTGGTCTTTAAGACCACTTTTGAACAGACCCAAAGGTGGTCTTAATACAGAAATTTTACTGTATATCTAAAATTTTCATCTGTGAAAGACGAACATGTACATATAGTGAACAGGATGTCCCCGAAGTTGTCTACTTTGTTAACCGGCAGAACATGTGTAAACATGCACAAAAAACCTTAAACAACAACAACAACAACAACAAAAAAAAAAAAAAAAAAAAAAAAGAATATAAGTACATGTATAACAACCAGTCCGAGAAATGAAGAACCCTCATAACCCATTTAAAATTGGGTTAGCAGGGGTTTTCGATATTTTCCTTATTTTTGCTTAAAAAAACATAGAGTTGTGGATACTCGTTAGAACCGCCTCTACTAGCACCTATAATCTATAATAGGACTAGAAATAAGAAAAATAACGAAAGTTTTCATCTGTGAAAAACGAACATGTACATGGGACAAAGTGTGTGTGTGTGTGTGTGTGTGTGCGTGTGCATGTGCATGTGCGTGTGTGTGTTTCTTTAAAGTAGATCACAGGTCAAAGTCAAGGTTACAGGTCAAATTTTAATCATCGAAAGTCCTTGTCACAATGAACCTACATATCAAATATGAATGCTCTATCTGAAATAGCCCAAGATTTATGAACAACCCAAAAAGTAAAAAAAAAAAAAAAAAAAAAAAAAACAGAAACAGACAGAGCAAAAGAAATATGTCTCCGCTATTTCTACCGTTGCCAGTTCTTGAGGTATGAAAAAAGACCACTCTTGCGCGCGGGTGTATTATCGTTTTGACAGTCTTCCAAGCTTTTTTGTTTTCAGGCGGATATGTCGACATAAATGCAGTATTTGTGGACAAAGTTGATTATACAAATACGCTGACGACATCATTCGAGGCGAACGGGCACGCCATCGGGGGAGGCAGTCCATCCAAACATTAGCTATTCTGCCACGACAAGTTGGACTTTATTCTTAATGTACATGCACATATGTATAATTCACCTTTAATGCAGATTCTTACCCTTTAATACGAGTAAACCCTTATCCATATGGGCCAGTATGCGCAAAAAGCAAGGAGTAACAAAAACATATCCAAAAGATGTTCACCCTGGTCCGTAGATAAATACGTTGTAACTTCTTATCTTTACGAGTAGGCCCCTTTCCACCTGGTCCCGGATTGCAGAAAAGCAAACAGGAAGCCACAAAATTATCTCCCTTGAAGAAGTGGCGGGAAATAGTCAGATTTAACCCAGGCAGTTTGAACTGAATGGTATGTTCTAAACTATATATAGCGAAATTCCTGTACAATATTTAGGGCTGCAAGGTTGTGGTTTCTTCAACATTTTATTGGCAAACGGCTGAAGTTTTTGCAAACGGTGTATGTGTTTGATTTAAGGTTTAACGTTCCTATTAACCCTATTTAGGCCATTTTGGAGACGCTGCAGCCAATTGAGTGGGACTTTTACGCGATATTGAGATGACGACATCTCAAGCCATTGCCCCCCACCCCCACCCCCACCCCCACCCCCACCCCCCCGCCCCCCCCCCCCCCCCCCCCCAACGAAACAAATAGGGTTTATATGCATGGACGGGCCGACTTGCACTACTTTGCCTGGGCAGGCTTAGACTTTCTAAGCGGTTTACCAATACACATGTGCATGTGCGGTTGGTTTCAATTCTGAGTATCATGCAGCCCAGTCTATTTCCCCAAGCCCCGATCGGCAAACAGTTAAGGCCCTCATCAAGGCCGCGTACTACATCGTCTGATCTGGGTTTGCACTGTTTGCTAATAACCCGTTTTGGTGTTTCCGGTACAAATGGCTTAACACTACTAAATACGAACACAGATTTTTTTATGATTTTGATTGTTCTGCAATATACTGTAATATTAATGAGGCGTAACGTCATTATAAACACAATATGTAAATTGTACGTTTCACTAAATAAACATGACAACTGAAACATTCTTAAAGGAGCAAAAGGGAGTCTTAGATGGATAGATATTTTTTTCGTGTTTACGCACTCATAGGTTGTGTGAACTCAAAAGTCGTTCTCTTTGTTCTCATAACCTAAATTGGAGGCGATCATGTATCCAGGGAGGGGGGGGCGTTTTACTATTTAATCCATATTTTATAGATATCCAAAATATTGATATCCATTATTCCGCTGATTTATGGATATCCATATTTCGAATTATGGATTTCCATAATTCACCGCAAAAGCCTTTGGTATCAGTCATCATTTATTGTATTTATTTGCAAAGATGAATTGTGGATAGCCATAAATCGAATTATTGATATCCATAAATCGAGCTAAATTATGGATATCCATAAATCGAATTGTGGATATCTATTAATATTCGATTTATGGATATCCATTATTCGAAGTATTGATATCTATAAATGGGGAATAAATGGTAAAAGGGCGCCCCAAAAATTTTGATTGTACATGGTTTATTTAGAAATTTAACAAACAGAATGATTTTTCCTAAATCAAAGACTGATTATAGTATTTGCAACATGAGCATGCTCAAAACAGACAATCAGGGTGGGCGTAGTGAATTTTTTCATTGATCCATAAGTGATCGTCTTTATTGAATATTTGCTGCTTCGAACTAAATTTTATGGATATTAGAACCGCCTCATCACAGCGGTTCAAACTATGTTTCTGAACAGAAATCGGGAAGATAGGCTATATCATTGTACATCCTGATATCGTGTTTGTATGTATTCCTTGCCCGAAATTGTTAATGTTATATCTGACTTTTTGAAACGGCTGATCTTACAACCAAGATCATCCTGTTAGATGCATTTTACGACCCTTTCAAGATTATTTTCCGTCTGTGCGACTTATAGTTTTGGGAATAGTTGCCATAGTAGGCATGGTCTATTCACTGCTTCAAACATAAATGTTATGGGTACTCGTTATAACCGTCTCATCACAGCGGTTCAAATGAGTACCCACAATCTATGTTTCAGAACAGAAACTATTTTCCAGATTTGTCTCTATATAATGTGGGTTTTGCAAGTATTTTTTGTCCGACTTGTTAAACATCACGAAAACATGCCTATATAATTCTGACTCCCCTGAACCCCACTTTTATATAATAAAACTGGGGTTGCCGATGGGTAAACCATAGTTTCCTTATTTCTGCTCTAAAAGATAGAATACAGATTGTGGGTATACGTTAGAACCGGCTCCATGAGGCGGTTCTAACGTCCACCCACAATATATATATTGAGCAGAAATAAGAACAAGAGCACAGCAAGCGGATGACAGACTAGATTGTTTTTTTTTTCGTATGTCACAAAGGGAGATGAATCAGACAAACTGCATCATAGAGTTATGGAACTTGGTCACCAGACAGACACGCATCCGACTAAGCTACCGAGTCCGGCGGTGAATTTGAAGAACAAAACAAAAAACTGACTACCCTTTATGAATATTGTCTCTAATGCAGGGCGGAGAAAATGTCATAGGATTATTGCCACTAGACCGCACATATTGCAAAGCTGATGTATTCTTTCGACTTAACTTTATTCTTTCAGGCGGATTTGGGCGACACAAATGCAGTCTTCGAGGAGAAATATGGAAAGACGTTACATCATGCTATTCAGTCTAATTTTCGAAATTAATGTTACAGTTTGTTGAATAGCACACCACCAGTGACAGCATTTGAGGTGAATGGATATGCCTCTAGTGGAGGCAATCTTTCAAACAATACAATACGGAAACACGCATATACAAATACATTCGAAATTTTAGCGCCGAAAAAAAAAAAACTAAATTTTTAAAATGAAAAATTGTGATATTTTTCTTATTTCTGCTCAGAATATAGATTGTGGGCACACGTTAGAACCGCATCATAACCAAAATCTATATTTAGAGCAGATATAAGAAAAAAGATTTATCCCTGTAACTATAAAAGTGGCGTCGCATCTGACAATTTAATAACGTCATGTAATAAATTCCATGATCAACTAGTGGATTAAATATGCAAATTAGTTAGATACGCACCCCCCCCCCCCCCCTACGTTAGATGTACGACGTCCTTAGCGACGTCGCGTTTACTAATGGCGGAATACTGACATTTTTATAAAACAATCGTGAATAAAATGCGTTTTGAATGCCACGTGATAAATAGAATCTTGCATTCGTGCTGATGTATAAATTCAATAATACATGTACACGCAAATATTATAACGTCGATGTTATTTAGTGGAAACCGTCATGTCATTTAAAGCATATGACCACACGTGTAATAACACGTGGTTACTTGTAGGTGGAGTGACTATCCAGCATAAGACAATACGTGTAATAACACGTGGTTACTTGTAGGTAGAGCGACTATCCAGTATATGACAATCCGTGTAATAATGGTTACTTGTAGGTGGAGGAACTTTCCAATTTATGACCACACGTGTAATAACACATGGTTACTTGTAGGTGGAGTGACTATCCAGTATATGGCCACACGTGTAATACACATGGTTACTTGTAGGTGGAGTGACTATCCAGTATATGACCACATGTGTAATAACACATGGTTACTTGTAGGTGGAGTGACTATCCAGTATATGAATATGACCACACGTGTAATAACTCTTGGTTACTTGTAGGTGGAGGGACTATCCAGTATATGGCCACACGTGTAATAACACATTGTTACTTGTAGGTGGAGCGACTAACCAGTATACGGCCACACGTGTAATAACACATGGTTACGTGTAGGTGGAGTGACTATCCAGTATATGGCCATACGTGTAATAACACATGGTTACTTGTAGGTGGAGTGACTATGCAGCATATGACCACACGTGTAATAAAACATGGTTACTTGTAGGTGGAGTGACTATCCAGTATATGACCACGCGTGTAATAACACATGGTTACTTGTAGGTGGAGTGACTATCCAGTATATGGTCACACGTGTAATAACACATGGTTACTTGTAGGTGGAGTGACTATCCAGTATATGGCCAAACGTGTAATAACACGTGGTTACTTGTAGGTGAAGTGACTACCCAGTATGATTTTACTGAACTTCTATTGAACTTCTTCGAAATTAAAATTTTATATGATAAAGACAAATTTACTGTCGTGCTCGTTTTACAAGTTTCATATGAAATGACCACTCGTATAGATCCTCTACAACCTAACTAGTAGCCCTCTTTTTCACATAGGCTACATACGCAGTAAAGCAAAGACTAATTTAACGAACATAGATTTTTGTACAGCAGTTTGAAAAAACAAACAAACGGGACATACTTGGTTGTGGGGCTCTTTCGTCTGTCCGTTCGTCCGTCTGTTCATCCATGAACGTTTTCGTTTCCGTCTAACTCCTCCAGCATTTACACTTACACGACGATTTGGAGTAGTGCATATTGTTTCGAACTTAAAGTCCGCCAAATATAAGCTGAGTTATACCCCTTTGAAAACTTCTGTAAAATAATCGTTTCCGGCTGACTTCTCCTTTAGTTAACATCAAGTCAAGCTGAAACTTTGTTATAAGTTGAACCATAATTTGGAGCATCGCATTGTATATCGAGGTTAAAGTCCACCAATTTGTGTAAACATTGCGTTTCTGCAATTAGCATTAGCTCAAGCTTAAACTTGTTTTATACTCAGATCATGATGCTGGTCAGTGAATGTATTTTCAAGGCTACAGTCCTCCAAATATTAACAAAGTTATGCCCATTTGAAAGCTTTTGTCAACTTTGCGTTTACGCCTAACACCTTGGATAGTTTACACCCAATCAGAATAATTACACCATCACGTGGAGCAGCACATACTATTTCAAGGTAACAGTCCTCCAAATTGTATATGATTTATGCTCTGTTGAAAATTTCTATAAATTTTTCGTTCATATTCGAACAAGTTGCAATTTGTTTTATAGTTATACCATGCTGTGGAGCAGTTTTTATGCTTCCCGAAGAATTTCGGGGGAGCATATAGTCACTGCTTCGTCCGTTCGTTTGTGCGTCCGTGTGTCCGTGCGTCCGTCTCGCTCTTGTCCACGCGAATTCTCAGAAACTACCTGTCGGATTTCAATGAAACTTCATGGGAATATTAGGTATCGAAGGTGGATAAGCATATCAGCTGCGTGTTTTTGTTCGACGATTTTTCCAACAGTTATGGCCCTTTGATGAATTCTGCATGAATCTATAGGGTACTGTTCATGTCCACGCGAATTCTCAGCAACTACTTGCAGAAATTCAACGAAACTTCAATGCAATCTTAAGCAGCAATAGGGGCGGCGCATATTATCCGTGCTTTCTGGTAAGATGATTTGTCACAGAGTTATGGTACTTTGTTTAAAGATGCAGTGTAAGGTCACTGTGGCTATTTTTAGAAAAACTTTGTCATCACTCTGGTACCTACATTTATTGATGGATTTTAATATAACTTCACACAAATGTTAGGTATGATAATATCTTGAGTTGTTTGACTTTCAGGGACCTGGGCTCAAGGTCAAGGCCACTGTGGCTATTCTAGAAAAACTTTGTTTTCGCTCTGGTACCTTGATTTATTGATGGATTTTAATATAATTCCACACAAATGTTGAGTATGATAATATCTCGAGCAAGTTCAACTTTCAGGGTCCTGGGCTCAAAGTCAAGGTCACTGCGGCTATGTTTAGAAAAAAAACTTTGTCATCGCTCTAGCGTCGTCATTTGCTGATGGATTTTAATATAACTTCACACAAATGCTGGGTATAATAATATCTCGAGCAAGTTCAACTTTCAGGATCCTGGGGTCAAGGTCAAGGTCACTGTGGTTATTTTTAGAAAAAAACTTTGTCATCGCTGTAGTGCCTAAATTTATTATATTAAAATATATAATTCCACACAAATGTTGGGTATGATAATATCTCGAGCAAGTTTGACTTTCAGGGTTCTGGGCTCAAGGTCAAGGTCACTGCGGCTATTTTTAGAAAAAACTTTGTCATCGCTCTAGCGTCGTCATTTGGTGATGGATTTTAAGATAACTTCACACCAATGTTGGGTATAACAATATCTCGAGCAAGTTCGGCTTTCAGGATCCTGGGCTCAAGGTAAAGGCCACTGCCTATTTTTAGAAAAACCTTTGTCATCGCTTTAGTGCCTACATTTATTGATGGATTTTAATATAATTTCACACAAATGTTGGGTATGATAATATCTTGAGCATGTTCGACTTTCAGGGTCTTGGGCTCAAGGTCAAGGTCTCTGTGGCTATTTTAAGAAAAACTTTGTTTGCGCTCTAGTGCCTACATTTAATGATGGATTTTAATATAATTTCACATGTATGTTGAGTATGATAATATCTCGAGCAAGTTCAACTTTCAGGGTCCTGGGCTCAATGTCAAGGTCACTGAGGCTATTTTTAGAAAAAAAAAACAAACTTTGTCATCGTTCTATCGTCGTCATTTGCTGATAGATTTTAATATAACTTCACACAAATGTTGGGTATGATAATATCTCGAGCAATTTCAACTTTCAGGATCCGGGGGTCAAGGTCAAGGTCACTGTGAATAATTTTAGAAAAAAAAAATTGTCATCGCTCTAGTGCCTACATTTATTGGTGGATTAGCGCAGTGGTTAGCGCGTTCGACTCATGATCGAGAGGTTGTGCGTTCGAATCCGCCACCGGTATCGGCAAGACACGTAATGACACTGCCCCACTCCACCCAGGTGTAAATGGGTAGCAGTGATCTAAAGGCCACTGCCTCTCTCTCTCGCGCGCGTGATACCACCCGGAATGAGTGTTCGAGAGCGATTCAATAAGCTTAAAGCTTTCATCGCAATCGAACTAAAATAAATTAGTATAAACTATTGGTGGATTTTAATATAATTTCACACAAATGTTGGGTATGATAATATCTCGAGCAAGTTTGACTTTCAGGGCCCTGGGCTCAAGGTTAAGGTCACTGCGGCTATTTTAAAAAAAAACTTGCTGGAGGCAGAAATCTTTCCTACTGTAAATGGAGTTCCATTGCATACAGCCTTTCATTATCAACCTCTCATCATTCTGATATGACTGAAATACTGCTAAAAAGGATGTAAAATCGCAAGTCATCCATCTGCATTAGAGTTGCTGATAAACTGGATCAAAGTGAAAGAAGGTGGTCTTGGCAGATGGTCAAAATGACTTTTTAGCTCACCTGTCACGTAGTGACAAGGTGAGCTTTTGTGATCACTTTTCGTCCGTCGTCCGTCGTCCGTGCGTGCGTCCGTGCGTCCGTGCGTAAACAATTTCTTGTCCGCACGATAGCATCTTCATTTATGATTTGATTTTAACCAGACTTGCATACAACTTGTACCACCATGAGATCTTGGTTCCTTTCTTGAACCAGCCATATCCCATCATGTGTTACGGAGTTACGGCCCCTGAAAGGGCAAAAATTGCCTATTTTGGTCTTGTCCGCACGATAGCATCTTCATTTATGATTTGATTTTAACCAGACTTGCACACAACTTGTACCACCATGAGATCTTGGTTCCTTTCTTGAACCAGCCATATCCCATCATGTGTTACGGAGTTGCGGCCCCTGAAAGGGCAAAAATTGCCTATTTTGGTCTTGTCCGCACGATAGCATCTTCAATTATGATTTGATTTTAACCAGACTTGCACACAATTTGTACCACCATGAGATCTGGGTTCCTTTCTTGAACCAGCCATATCCCATCATGCGTTACAGAGTTACGGCCCCTGAAAGGGCAAAAATTGCCTATTTTGGTCTTGTCTGCATGATAGATGTTTCATTTATGATTTGATTTTAACTAAACTTGCACACAATTTGTACCATCACAAAATCTCGGTCAAGTTCGAATATGGGTCATGTCGGGTCAAAAAGTAGGTCAGTAGGTCAAATCAGAAAAAAAAACCTTGTGAAGTCACGAGAGGCCACAGTTTTGGTCCGATCATCATCAAACTTGCCCAGAATAATCATCTTGACAATATCTCAGTCAAGTTCGAATATGGGTGTTGTCGGGTCAAAAAGTAGGTCAGTAGGTCAAATCATAGAAAAACCTTCTGAACACACTAGAGGCCACAATTTATGTGCAGTCATCATCAAACTTGCTCAGAATGATCATCTTGATAATATCTTGGTCACATTCGATTAAGAGTCATGCCGGGTCAAAAAGTAGGTCAGTAGGTCAAATCATAGAAAAAACTTGTGTATACACTAGAGGCCGCAGTTTTGGTCCAATCATTATCAAACCTGCCCAGAATGATCATCTTGACAATATCTCGGTCATGTTTGAATACGGGTCATGTCGGGTCAAAAAGTAGGTCAGTAGGTCAAATCATAGAAAAACCTTGTGAACACACCAGAGGCCACAGTTTTGGTCCGATTGTTATCAGACTTGCCCAGAATGATCATTTTGACAATATCTCGGTCGAGTTCGAATATGGGTTATGTCGGGTCACAAAGTAGGTCAGTAGGTCAAATCAAAGAAAAACCTTGTGAATACACTAGAGGCCACAGTTTTGGTTTGATCATCATGAATCTTGCTCAGAATGATTATCTTGACAATTTCTCAGTCAAGTTCGAATATGGGTCATGTAGGGTCAAAAAGTAGGTCAGTAGGTCAAATCAGAGAAAAACCTTGTGAACACACTAGAGGCCACAGTTTTGGTCTGATCATCATCAAACTTGCTCAGAATGCTAGTCTTGACAATATCTCAGTCAATTTCGAATATGGGTCATGTCGGGTCAAAAAGTAGGTTAGTAGGTCAAATCATAGAAAAACCTTCTGAATACACTAGAGGCCACAGTTTAGGTCCGATCATCATCAAACTTGCCCAGAATGATCATATTGACAGTATCCGGGTCAAGTTTGAATACGGGTCATGTCGGGTCCAAAAGTAGGTCCATAGCTCAAATCATAGAAAAAGCTTGTGAACACACTAGAGGCCACAGTTTTGGTCCAATCATCATCAAACTTGCCCAGATTGATCATCTTGATCTAGTGGACCTCTGCCAAGATTGTTCAAATTATAGCCCTGGGGCCAAAAATGCCCCCACGCCGGGGCCCACTGGTTTTACATAGGCTTATATAGGGAAATCCTTTGAAGATCTTCTCGTCTGAAACAAGGAGGCCCAGGTCTTTGATATTTGGTATGAAGCTTCATCTAGAGGACTGCTACGATGATTTTTTATTATATATTATAGCCCTGGGGCCAAAAATGGCCCCACACAGGGGCCCGCTGGTTTTACATAGGCTTATATATGGAAAACCTTTAAATCTTCTTATCTGAAACCAGAAGACCCAGGTCTTTGATATTTGGTATGAAGCTTCATCTAGAGGACCTCTACCAAGGTTGTTCAAATTATAGCCCGGGGGCCAAAAATGCCCCTCGCCGGTTTGCACTGGTTTTATGCAGGCTTATATTTTGGGAAAACCTTTAAAAACCTTCTTGTCTGAAACCAGAAGGCCCAGGTCTTTGATATTTAGTATGAAGCTTCATCTAGTTGATCTCTACCAAGATTGTTCAAATTATAGCCCTGGGGCTAAAAATGCCCCCCGCATCGGGGCCCACTGGTTTCATATTGGCTTACATAGGGAAATCCTTTGATAATCTTCTTGTCTGACACCAGAAGGCCCACGCCTTTGATATTTGGTATGAAGCTTCATCTATAGGACCGCTATGAAGATTGTTCAAATTATAGATGTGGGGCCAAATATGGCCTCACACGGGGGCCCACTGGTTTTAGACAGACTTATATAGGGATCGAAAACCTTTAAAAATCTTCTTGTCTGAAACCAGAAGGCCCAGGTCTTTGATATTTGATATGAAGCTTCATCTAGTTGACCCCTACAAAGATTGTTCAAATTATAGCCCTAGGGCCAAAATGCCCCCGTGCCGGGGCCCACTGGTTTTATGCAGGCTTATGATAGGGAAATCTTTAAAAATCTTCTTGTCTGAAACCAGAAGGCACAGGTCTTTGATATTTAGTATGAAGCTTCATCTAGTTGACCTCTATCAAGATTGTTCAAATTATAGCCCTGGGACCAAAAATGGCCCTCTCGCTTTACATAGACATATTAGGGAAAAACCTTTAAAGTCTTGTCTCAAATAGGTCACTGGGGCACGTGCAAAACTCTTAGCTCATAGCTCAGGTGAGCGATATAGGACCATCATGGTCCTCTTGTTTTTATAGTCAAGGGGATAGGATCAGATCCATTTTCGAACCCGTATGATATTTTATATGCATGTAAAGGCACCCAATACGGAACCATACCTGGTGACAGTCCTATGAGGATTGCCTCTGTGTATGAGAGTACGTTTTCAATTATTTGTATTAAACAGTTTTACCCAATTGATATAGCTAAACTACCACCCAGGATTTTGGGGTATGGTATCATACCTGAAGATACTTCCTTTCATTTATTCCGACTTTTGTGTTGCTTATGTTTGTATGACAGTGCCATCAGGCAAGCTAATCTGTCCACCGACAGGTTTTGTTAATCTCCACTTTGAAGTACAGCGAGTATACACAGTATACAACTCTTTAACTAGGATAATGTTTCCTGTTCCGACTATTGCACTTTCGGGGAGCATCCATCGGTTTCACCGATATTCTTGTGTTTCATAGATACACCCCAAAACACTGAACTGTACAACTTATTTTTCCCACTGGCGTATGATGCTCCCGCTTGCCATTACGAAAACACAGCCGTGCAACATAGTGCATTTTTCATACCTCCAAAACTGACAACTTTTCTGATGAAAACCCGTGATTTTTTTATAATTTAAACGGCAAATATAGGTTGTGGGTACCCGTTAGAACCTCCTCAATAAGGCGGTTCTAACGAGTACTCACAATTTTTGTCTTGTAGCCGAAATAACAAAAAATGTATACCTTCGTGGGTTTCCAGTCATTTCGTACCCTAGTCATTTCGTACCCAAGTCATTTCGTACCATTTTGGTCATTTCGTATCCGTTTTATTTTTCATTTTGGTCATTTCGTACCCATTTTGGTCATTTCGTACCCACTTTTATTTTTTTCTGGGAATCGATTTTGGTCATTTCGTACCCAGTTCTTCAAAAACAGGTACGAATTGACTTTTGTGTGTTGAATTGTTTTAAAGCTGATTTTACAAGTAACGGGTAAGTTTGGTGCATAATGACTTGGTTTAGAGTAAGAGGGGCTCTAGTTAAAAAGACGATATTTGTTTTTTTTCTCATTTTTTATTTTAACAAAATGTAACATAATATTGAACGTACAGACACCGTGTAACAATCCTAACAGATTTTACAATATCATATAATATATTTTACAAGTCACTGGCCTCGGTAGCTCAGTCGGATGCGTGTTTGACTGGTGATCAGGAGGACGCTGTTCGATACCTGCCGGCGTCGGCAACATTCTTTCGTGGAGATTGATCGTGAAATCTATTCTACGGTCATTCTCTCTCTTCCGTTGATTCAAGAAGGATAGTTGTCAGTTTCTTGCGAAAGAATGTGCACTGCTTACGTATAAGCCAGCCCAGGCAATGTGTGGATAGATATACTGACTGGCTCAATTGACCTAAAATAATGTTGACTGTGCCGTCAAACTCCAATAGAAATAGCTATAGTTTGTGCCAATGCGAGTATGTCATGTGAGTAACCAACAATAAAAAGTCATTCTGCATCATTATGCGTTCTGTTAATGCCTACGTCTGTCAAACAGAGTTTATGAGTAGCTTTTTAAACGTTTCTATCAACACAGAACACAATATACACCCATATTAATTCAAACATAGGTTTTGAGTCCTCGTTAGAGACAATAACAAAGAGTTCCCACAATATATGTTTTGACCGCAATAAAACACAAAGTATACTTATGGAAATTCCACTTTTCTGTATGTTAAGTGAGGTTTACATTAAGTGAGGTTTACAAAGTAGAAGTAAAACAAAGATCAGGAATCGATACAATTAACTTACTCCACCCACCAAAGACACCAAAGGGAAAGAAACACAAACATTAAGCGACCAGACCATTATGGAAACCTAAACAAAGAAAGGCCATAAGGACAGTTACTTTCCAACAAAATGGCCATATGGCCATCCAAAATAAAAAGACACAAGTGATACACACAGTAAGTAACAAACAACAACATAAATAAACCGCCACAGAAGAACCGCCTTGGAACGGTCAGTGGAAAGATTTCCACTGGGGGGGGGGGGGGGGGGGGGGGGCAACATAAATAAACCGCCACAGAAGAACCGCCTTGGAACGGTCAATGGAAAGATTTCCACTGGGGGGGGGGGGGGGGGGGGGGCTTAAATCGATTTTACGTGGCCACAATTCTCGCCCTTACTTCCGTCGCGATTTAGACAAACAGTCTTCATCACATTGACTCGTGAAGTTAAAAGATGCATATCACTACCATTGCTAAATAGAAAACAACTACTCGACAGCATCCCCATTTGAGTTCGTCGGAGCAAGACTTCAGAAGCTGTGATGTGGTTTTCTTTCCTGTTCTGTACTCATCCATGACTAAGATCCATGCATTGATCGCTCTCCATCCATCCACCCATCCGACCGCCAAAATAAAAAGGATTTACCCCCCCCCCCCCCACCCCCAGAACTTCAATTAAATAAAGCAAATTCTTCTGATACCGAGGCCCCGTCTTTGGATTTACATCTATCTATTGTAGATGGGTTTGTTTCGTGCAAAATTTATGATAAACGCGATGACTTTGATTTTGAGATTGTAAATTTTCCTTTTTTTGGATGGTGATGTTCCTCGTGCGCCATCCTATGGCGTTTATATTTCGCAATTAATTCGATTTGCTAGAGTGTGTAGTCATGTAACTGACTTCAACACTCGTAATAAATTATTAACTGCTAAACTCCTTAATCAGGGTTATAGGTACCATAAACTACGCAAAGCATTTTCAAAATTTTATAGACGCCATTCTGATTTAATTTCAAAATTCAATATTGGACTAAAGTCTCTTCTGCAGCAGGGTCTGTCGGAACCCGAATTTTATGGTGGCTTGGTGTGTAAATTCAGAAAAATATATAACCGCAATGGCTTCGGCGCCCGATTTCGTGAAGTCATTCTTCGATATGGAAAGATTGGGTGCGGCATGGATGTTATGCGACAGACTGCATGCATGGTAGTTAACCCAATCACGGTTGGCAACTTTGCTTCCCTCCTTAATTGCACGCCGGTGGGTCAGGCCTCAGATTCTATGACGGCTCCAACGTAAAGGCTTATTGAGAATTAGAGAGAATTGGTTATGTTGGTTGGTGCCTGATGCTCTGTCTCTGGTCGGGCCCATCGGAGTCTAACTGTTGGTTTTCTTTTGCTCCAGCATTTCAGTGGTTTCTTGCTGTCGAGTCCTCACCGTTGTCTCACCTATGTGGTTCTTTGATTTTTTGTGTTCACGGAGATGTTGCACTGATGAGTTAGGAGGCCTCCATGAGGACTGCACAAATTATTTGTCTAAATCGCGACGGAAGCAAGGGCGAGGATTGTGGCCACGTAGGGTCGATTTAGGCCCCCAAGTGTAAATATTTCCACTGAGCGTTCCAGGGCGGTTCTTCTGTGGCGATTTATTTATGTTGTTGTTTGTTACTTACTGTGTATATCACTTGTGTCTTTTAATTTTGGATGGCCATATGGCCATTTTGTGGGAAAGTAACTGTCCTTGTGGCCTTCCTTTGTTTGGGTTTCCATTGTGGTCTGGTCGCTTGGTGTTTGTGTTTCTTTCCCTTTGGTGTCTTTGGTGGGTGGAGTAAGTTAATTGTATCGATTCCTGATCTTTGTTTTACTTCTACTTTGAAAATTGTCGTCCTATTGTGTGGCAAATTAGCAGTTTAGTTATCATAATTAATGATGCAATAAATTAACAAGAAAACCATTTAATTGCAGACATGCTTGAGCCGCTGTAATCCGCCCGTCCGTCCATCTATCCATAATGGTCCGGATAATGGTGTTTATAAAATCAAAAATATATTGGATGGTTTTTGCGATAGCAAGTTCCTTCTTAACTATATACATGTACAGTCTATTTACACTTGCCACGCCCGTTCTCTGTGTCATGTCATGTTCATTGCTGCTACTGGTAACATGTTAGCCAGTTCATCATGTTGCATGCGGGAAGGTGGGACTCGACACCTTGAGACGGGCGCGTGTGTGTGTGTTTGTGGGGGGGGGGGGGGGGGGGGGGGGCAACCCATCAAGGGGTTGCTAGGTCTCTAAACAAAGCTGGGGTGGGTAGGGGGACTAACTTTTTTTAATTGAATACTGTCTCCCCCTATTGGGCGGTCTCGCGGTACTTTGTGCAAAGCTGTGGTCGTCCAACGAAACAACACAGTATGTGTACCAGGTACGATATAACCAAATGACTTGGTGCTAAAGTCATTTCGTACCCATTTTGGTCAATTCGTACCCGGTACGAAATGACCAAAACGGTTACGAAATGACTTGGGTACGAAATGGTTGTTAGTGGGTACGAAATGACCAAAAAGCAGGTACGAAATGACCAATATGGTACGAAATGACTAGGGTACGAAATGACTTGGGTACGAAATGACCGGTTACCCCTTCGTGAACCACAGTTTTCTCTATATAAAGTGAGGCATTAAACGGACTTTTTAACACGGTGACAAAGCTCTTGTCAATGACATTATTTTTGTCTTATTCTATAAGCATACGTGCCTCTAGATATACTTAACGGCGTTAGCATTATGGAAACACGCCTATACTAATACATTGTAAATTTTACCGCCCCAAATTGAAAATTTTCCGATAAAAAGTGTAATATTTTTCTTATTTCTGCTCAAAACATAGATTGTGGGTACACGTTAGAACCGCCTAATCGAGGCGGTTCTAACGAGCATCCACAATCTATGTTTTAAACAGAAATTAAAAAAAAAATGTACATCCCTGTAAACCCCAGTTTTTCTATATAAAAGTGAGGTTCGAGAGGGTCAGAATTATATAGGCTTTTTTTTTTCGTGATGAAAACCGATATGTACATCACGCAACCATGCATTCTTCCCATTGAACCCTACTTTTATATCGTAAAACTGGGGTTTTCGGGGTGAACCTTATTTTCTTATTTCTGCTCTAAAATATAGGTTGTGGACACTTGACAGTATTCATATTGAGCAAAATATCGCAATTATTCAGCTTAAACTTCTCGTTTTTACGGCGGTATTTACAATGTATTTGTATAGGCGCGTTTTCGTGATGACTGCTTTCACTTCGTGAAATGTCACGAAAGATTTTGGGGAAGCAATGGCATGGACATGATGATTTAAAAATATTTTAAATGATCTCAAAAAAGTAAATCTTTGTAGATCCTGGTCAGACACAGCGTCATGTATCGTCTTATCACGGTCATCACTGTTTGCAAATGATTCATTCATAACCAATGTCACCATCAGTTGCGTTTGGTTGTTCACGGTGAATAGTGCAAAACATTTGTTCATAGTTTACTAATTACCAGTGATAACTAATTACCGAAGTAGACCAGAAAGAGTGATAGGTGGCGTAAGGGTCATGATTCAAAAACTAGGGTTTAATCCGCTTGTAATTTTTTTTGCCAATTCCAGCTACAGACGCCGTTGGTGAAAGATCGCTGCGATTAATCTTGTACGTATTTATTCTCTATAGGTCATCAGACTCACGGAGAAAGTAAACAGATACCCACAACAAGTTCATACAAGCGACAGGAGATATAAAAAGTAGGAAAGTACTGTTATTTTCCTGCCTTTTCTCTCCTATTACTGCTACTCGCTCACATCTGAGCATTACGAGCAGGATTTCCTGGGTGGTAACCAGTACTTTCTGTTTTCTTTTTTTTTTTTTAAGCAATGTGGATGAAGTGCCTTGCTCAAGGGCACAACACTTTGATCAGCGTGAGGCTCGAACCCGCAACCTCTTGATCACTAATCCGATGCGCTACCACTGCACCAAAGCGCTCCACGAAGCCTTATTGCTAATCTTGTGTAAATATATTTCTTTGTCTCTTTGTCTCTTTGTTTAACCTACACAACTTCACTCACCAACACAATGGAAACCAAAGTGTCTTGCGCTACACAAACTAATGTGCTGGATATAAGCACACACACTGATACAAACGATCTATCCAGCACCAGATCGACAGGGAATCAAACCACAGCGGATCCCCCCGCTAAGGAACCAAAAGAGACCACGCAAGACATAATTTCGGACTCATATCCTACACCTGGGCAAGACAGCAATCCCATCAACGCGTCTGGTAGTCATACCCATAAGGATAATAACCAGCTTTCGGAGAACATCATCTCCGATTCTTATCCCATCCCCGGGCAAGGTCAAAATACCAAGGGTCTGATCAGTGACCACATCAATGACACAAGTCCAAATAAGGACCTGGACTTAACTTTCTTCTGTATATTAAGCTCTCCGGGAAAAGAACCTACCGAAACAATGTTCCCAAACTTAGGCATGGACACATGCCCCCCCCACCAAACCCGAGAGCCCGGTGAGCCCAACCGTAACAAATCCCGGGACCGTACGGGACCATTCAAAAACCGCCGGTACCCCAACTACAGCAATACCTACATCCGTAGATGTCTCACCAGCCCCATAAGTAGTTGACCTGACATCCGAGAGCCCGGAGAGCCCGCAGAACCCAAATATGAAAAAAACCGGGACAGTACCGGACATATCAAAAATCGCCGGTACGCCAATCAAAGCCGTGCCCACACCTGCTGATGCCCGCCAGCCCCTCCGAGAGTAATCCTAACGCCAGCCCGACTCCACGTACAGCAAGGTACCCCTTTAAAACAGGACTCCTCTCAGCGTTACCAAGCCACCCCCAAAAGACCCAAGGCTAACAAGAAAATTAATAGAACGGAACTCTTTATAACAAACACAAACAACCAAGACCATATGAATGAAGACACGGACATGGACTGGGACAATGTTGATGTACCTAAGAGGAAAAGAAACCTTAATGACTCAAAATCACCCAAAGCATCGACCCCAGCAAAAAGGGTCAATAAAAAACCGTTCAGTCCAATATCCCCCCTTGAAAATGAAGTATCAAATGAAAACGATAGGTCATTTGTAGAACTCATGCAGACCTGTATAGAGGATCTCAACTCCAGGACTAAAAAATGAGAAGCCCACCGCCAGCCCCACTCTGAACCAGGAGCAATATTATTTTACCATATCATTAGAAGAAAAAAGGCCATTGTCATCAAAAGAGGCCGAGACCATAACAAAGGCCTTCAAACAACACATGGGGTCAGATATTAAAGCAACCTATCCTAAAGTGGGATTATTGGGTCCCACTTTTGCTATTTTGAAACATAGCTTGCCTAAAGCATGAAACTTCAACCATATACCCAATAACCCTAACCTCCACATCACTGGCATGGAATCAGCCATGCAACCAATATCGGATCATGGCCACCACCCCAAGTTCACTAAGACCCCTACCCAGAAATCAGCACCCGTTAACAAGACCAATGAAACTAGCACGGGGATAATTAAAAATATCCCCTTTAATACTAACCTAGCCCAATTCCAAAGGGCTTTCAATCAAAATGGTCAACTTATTAAGGACCTCTATAGAATATCCAATAAACAGAAACAACCAACAAATATGGTCAAAATTACCTTTAATGTACAGGAAGCCCCCACATTACTTCTAACCAGGACAGAATCATACCCAGTCTACCCCTGCGAAATCCCATACTTAAGATGTAATAATTGCCAGGAGCATGGGCATAGTACGAACTCCTGTCCTGGTAACCCCGTTAGGTGTCCATTGTGCACTGGAAACCATAACTACAGCCAGTGCACACACAAAACTGACTCGCGAATAAGGAAATGTAGCAATTGCAATGACCAACATGGCGCGGCATCCAAGTATTGCCCCTTCTTCCTTGAACAGAAATATGCCATTGATAGGATAAATAACATAACTTATATAGAATGGGGAAAAAGAAGGAAAGACCCAACCACACACAGGACCGATAAAAAACTAGTCCCCCTCATGATGGTCAAACACCCCTCACTATTTAATTTAGAAACGGACTTTCCGAAAATAAATAAAACAAAAAACTGTCGAACAACCAGCAACTAGACTTGACATGACAAAAACTATCACACTTCTACAATTAAAATATATATTAACAGACATTTTACACACAAACACGTCCAATATTAGTAAAAGGCAGAAAGAAAGTGTAGTAACAAACATCATAGAGAAGCATGCGAAGAAAGAGATAACACTCCCTACCACCCTCATACAGACCCATAACCTGCCCCAGTTCCTGTTATACCAAATGTACCGAGGTATGCTCCGCAAAATCCAGGAACTGTCTCATCCAATCAAGTCAGAAGGGCCGATCCTTTAAAAACAAATGCCTACACAACGGTTGCCCAGCAAAAAACCAGACGATCAAATAACTCTTTACCTAAGGCAACGTATCATAGTAACAATATTTATACGTTACTTCCACAAGCGGCAACCGGTAGACACTAATACCCCCTCATGGCCCCACGACTACAGCAACGGTTTCACACACGCGGCTGTAACAACAACTTCCGACCTTGAATTGATACAATAGAAAATCCGTAACATGGGCAATATTTCCGAACTTAGGTCACAACTGGAAGATAAAAAACTTAAGCCCCATCTACTTTGCCTACAAGAAACGTGGTTGAAAGATAAAATACCCCATATACCCAATTATAAAGTCGCCTCCTTCAAACATAGAATAGACAGAGGAGGCGGGGTCCTAACATATATTAGGAACGGTTTACCTTTTACAAACTTAGACCTCAAAATTGAACAACCCAATCTTGAATATTGTGCTACCACCATATATTTGAAAAAAGATAAAATAACTATTCTTAATTGCTATGACCCTCCTCATAGCAAATCCACAGCTGATGAATATCAAAAAGTTCTTGACCTTATCCCTACCAAAAACTTCATCCTTGTAGGCGACCTTATTGTCCATGACTCCTTATGGAGCTCTAAATCAGACACAAAGGGAAAAACTTTACTTGACCTCGTTATAAAAAACTGCCTTATTATACTCAATGAGTATGATAAAGCCACGATGGCCGAACATACTACGTCGCCGGACCTGTCAATAGCCACTCCAGCCCTGGGCATAGGTACAATCTGGGAAACCCTGGGCAACACTTGTGGAAGCGATCACCTCCCCATCTACCTCCGATTTCTTTCAAAATTCAATGCACTGGGGAACTTACAAAGAGCTGATTGGGAAAAATTCAAAATCCTGTGTTCAGAAACATTAAAAATGAATGAAAACATTCCAACACAGGAAATAGCAACAGACTTTGTAGAATCCCTCCAACAAATTTGCCAGAAAACTATTCCTAAAAAAAAACAAAAGTAAAATCGCTCCGACCGCCCTGGTGGGATCAGGAAATTACTATAGCTATCAAAAAAACGTGAACAAGCTAGAAAAAAAATACCTTAAAAATAAAACTCCAGAACAAAAACGAAACTATAACAGGTTAAAAAATGAAGCTGGAGACATTAAAAGGGACAAACAGATTAATTCATGGCGTGACTTTGTATCTAAACTAGACCATAAGGCAAACTCTAAAACAGTATGGAATATGATTAACCGTTTCGGGGCAAACCTACTGACCATATTACTTGCCTAGAGGTAAACAAAAGTATCATTACCGGCGAAAAAGAAAAAGCTAATGCTCTAGCACAACATTATGACAACATGTCGAAATCGTCAAACCATATGCCCAAATTTCAAGCTGTTAAAATAATTATGGAAGATAGGGGATTTGGTCACACCCCGGAACCCCATACAACAGAAAACAACTCGGACTTAAACCGACCTGGGAACTGCACTATCATCAAAAAAGGAATCAACACCAGGAGCGGACACAATCCACTATGAAATGCTCAAACAACTACCAGATAACTCTAAAATGGAACTATTGAAACTTTTGAATATCTCCTATCAAAGAGGAGAACTCCCACCTGAACGGAAACTTGCCACCATCATACCCATTATGAAACCAAATAAAAATAAACTGGATCCAGGGTCATACAGACCTATATCACTTACATCGTGTATCTGCAAAACAATGGAAACCATGATTGCTAAACGCTTGACGGCCCATTTAGAAAACAAAGGGCACCTGGCTGACACTCAATCCGGATTTAGACCCAACAGATCTACCACTGATCAACTAACCAGATTAGACTCTGAGATAAATATGGCCTTCATGGAAAATAAGATAGTAGCTGCCGTCTTTCTAGACCTGGAAAAAGCCTTTGACCTCATGTGGTCAACAGGAACCATCTGTAAACTGAAGCAATTTGACATAAACGGAATCATGCTCGATTTCCTCCACAATCGAAAAATTCAAGTAAGGGTGGGACAAGAAACATCAAATCAGCACAAATTAGAAAATGGCTGTCCCCAGGGCAGTGTTATCAGTCCCATTCTTTTCAATATAATTATGGTTTCATTAAAAGAGAATCTCGACCCTGAAGAAAGACTGCAGCTGTCGCAATGTGCAGATGATAGCGCAATATGGAGAAAACACTATTCACCCAGTTGCGCCGTATTGCCCTTCAAAAAGCACTCAAAAAATCGAATTTTGGGCCGAGGCGTGGGGGTTTAAGGTGTCCAACACTAAAACTAAAGCCATACTTTTTAGACGTAAAAAAACAACGATACCTCCATATTCGATCTCAAACTATTTGGCAAAAATCTTGAATTTGTGGACAATGTAAACTTTCTAGGGATGATCCTTCATAAAGCACTCAGATGGGATGAGCATATAAAACAGCTCATCCTAAAATGTAAGAAGGACCTAAACATTCTTCGTTTGGTCGTTTGGTCAAAGGCACAACTTTTGGTGCTGACAAACATACCCTTATCAACCTATACAAAGCCCTCATCTTAAGTAAACTAGATTATGGCGCACAAGCCTATAACTCTGCCTCACAAACCTAACTTAAAAAGCTTGACACAGTACAAAACCAAGCCCTTCGCATTGCAACAAGGGCATTTATATCCACCCCGTTAATGCACTCGAAGTAGAATGTGGCATAAAACCACTCCATTTAAGAAGAGAGCAATTAATCTTAAAATACTGGGCACGTTCCTCGCCATTGGGTAAAATTTGCCCGTAAATGACCTCATTGGGGAACATGGGTGCCAAACCACTAAAAAGGCACACCAATACCGACCATACTCCGTTACAGCTCAGAAGCTCATAGCTGAGCTGAACATACCTAAGGACATCGAACCACCCCATTATAGAAACAAGTGTGACTTAAAGCACAACCCACCCTCCTGTACAATCAAGAACATTATTGGAAAGAAAGGCGAAAATGACATAAAAATTATGAAACAAAGTAGTATAAACTATATAGAAAAAAATCATAGGGGTAGATTACAGATATATACGGATGGCAGCAAAGATATTGAAAAACAAACAGCAGGAGCAGCAGTTTCGGTCCCTGATGAAAACTTGAACATCGAACTCAAAACCAATCCGAGCCTGTCGATATTTACTATTGAATTGATAGCAATAGAACATGCCATTAAAGGTATCATTGAAAACAACATCCCGGAGGCAGTCATACTTACAGACTCCCTAAGCTCAGTACAAGCCCTCCAATCTGGCCAATCAAAAACAAGACCAGATAAAATAAACAAAATACTTCTACTCTTAGACTCAGCTAAAGACAAAGGCAACAATATCTACCTGGAATGGATTCCATCCCATGTAGATATCCCAGGTAATGAAATGGCAGATCAAGTGCCAAATCAGCAATGACAAACGGTAAAAACGATCAGACCCTACCAACCAAAACAGAAATATACCCGGTAATCAACCAGACCATTATGACAAAATGGCAAAAATTTTGGGACAACCCACAAAGCAAAGGTCGCTCTTACCATAGATTGGAACCTAAGGTTAAAAATACTATCACCCATTACAGCGAGCGATAACCGAAAACATGACGCAGTTTACACACGTTTGGGTCTAAACCATAGTAAACTAGGGACCTATTGTGTATTTAATCAAAACC
Organism: Lucinisca nassula; assembly: GCA_963580285.1. Taxonomy (NCBI): domain Eukaryota; kingdom Metazoa; phylum Mollusca; class Bivalvia; order Lucinida; family Lucinidae; genus Lucinisca; species Lucinisca nassula. Next base: position 19,166,869 of record OY757012.1, read on the forward strand.
ACATCAAATGTAACAGATGTGATAAAGATGAACAAAATGACATCAAACATATCCTTTTCCACTGTGAAGGAAATGTAGAACACAGACAGGAATCAAAAGCTGCACTGTTTATATTGGGATACAACACATTTGATAAACGAGACCCACTTAACCCCCACGAAACATTAGGCCTCAGATAGTTGAGGCAATCATTACATTTTTGAAAGATACTGAGTTATTCGATAAAATATAGACAGCTGCAGTATAAGAGTAACCATGTAATACTAATCCAAGTTTATTTCTCTTCCAGCGCTGGAATCCTTTCATGCAGCGATCATTAATACTGCATGTTTCTTTCTCTTACAGACACAGCTTCCAATAACCACCTGGCCCTATTCCAATAACACCATATATCCGTGCCCCCAGGGACTCGGGGGAGGGTGTCCGGAGACAGGATTCCCCCAATCTCTAAACTAGATCATAAAGCAATATGAATGTTACGGCCAAAGATTCCGGTCTCTCGTGGTTTGAGATATCGACAGTTGACTGAAATTGTTAAAAAAATGAATGTTTTGATTGTTCCACTACCACTTAAACATCAATGAGTAATACATGGTGTCCAAGAGCACAAATACAGTGGAACTCCAATGGCTCGAACACGAATATCTGTTTACCACGGATAATCCGAATTCGCTCTGCTGCAATGTCTAAATACTTTTTCGAACAGCTGCCAATGTCCATATATTTCAGGACCATGTTGACCTTTTTCTGCTTTTATCTCGAAAAGGTATGCAGAGTACAGTCATTAGAATCGCCCTAGCGAGGCGATTGTAAGGAGTGCACAAAACATTCGTTAATTCTGGAGAGCGAAAGGTATACTAATTATATACGCCTAATGGTTTGGCACTGTGGTCTACACTTCGAGGCTCGGGCTACTTCTGTCTCGGAGAAACATAAGACTTCAAAAGTATTCGAGTTATTGAGGTTCGCTGTATGTATTTTCTTACATAAGAACACATCCGTATCAATTAAGATAAAATAATATAATACTATATAACGTTGTAATCTGCTCCCCTGGTACTCAGAGATCGTTCAAATCTGCGTACCAGTCAAGCTAATTCAATACATGTTCATCTGCTTTCTCTGTCTCTCTGTCTGTCTGTCTGTCTGTCTGTCTCTCTCTCTCTCTCTCTCTCTATGCCGAGTAAATACAGAGTTACGTAATCTTTGTTACTTGTAGCATCTTAGTTGCCGTCTGTTTTTGTTATAAAATGCATGTATACCTCATATATCATGTACAATGATCTGAGAGAATAAAGTATATGTTCTGTTAAAAAAAAAAATGTTCTGTTCTGTTCAATCTAAATATGCTGGGCGTGGGACTAAGGTTTCTAGGTTTCAATCAGAGAGCCAACCAATGCTGCTAACGTTAGGTTACTGACTGCGGAAGGCAATCTGGTTCCCTGTGCCTTGTTCCATAACCAGTCTTTAATTCAATCATCGCAATAAGGAAGTTTCACTATCTAAATATGCTGGGCGTGGGACTAAAGTTCTAGGTTTCAATCAGAGAGCCAACCAATGCTGCTAACGTTAGCTTAAAAACTGCGGAAGGCAATCTGGTTCCCTGTGCTTTGTTCCATAACCAGGGGCGGGGGCTTAACCAACCCACCGGCCTCTCGCTGGCCGCGGGCGCGCGATCGTCGTTGCTGGATGCGTGATGTTTGGACATTGGTTTCCGCCACATGTTCCTGGCTCCAGGCGTGACAGGCGTGTCGCGGTGCGCGTCGGGTACGAATACATATAAGTTTCTCTCTAAATAAATTATTGTTCAAATCAAAAATTGCGCCTGGTCGTGATCACGTGCTTGCTGGGGCATGGGTTGGTTGCAACCTAGGTGGGGTCACTTTCCCAATCAGACCGTGACCGCTTTGTGCTTCTGGCCTGCGCCGTCGCGAACAGGTGAATTATTTTAACTAAGAATCTAACAGTGCTGCTTATGCTACCCAACCCATACATGTAAGCCACATTCTCATATTTCTGCCTCTCCGTGCACCTGGGGGCTTCGGGCTGGTGCCCCTGGGGACATGATTCCCCCACCTTGGGCGGACTGGCCGTTTCAGGGACGGTGGCCCGAGGTCCTCGGTTGCATGGGTGCGGGGGGAACACAAAACCAACACATGCTTATATAGTGGTTACATGAGCACTGCTTCTACCCCTTACAGACCCTACCCTACATGACTTGGACTAGAGCCGGTTGAGCCGAAGCGGGGCGCTGTGGTTGCGGCTCATTTGCTTTGCACTTATGAGTGCTCCGCCGACGCAACACATCGACGATAGACAAGTCTAAACCTAGGCTTATGTAACCCTAACCCTAACCCTAGCCCTAACCCTAACCCTAACCCTAACTCCAGTATACACTAATCATAATTTCTCTTGCAGGTACACGGGGATCCTTGACGGAGAACCCCACCATACCTCGTGTAGGACAGCTACCGAGAAGACATCAGCTGGGTGCCCAGAAGGCTGCCTCGTTGAGGCCCCCTTAGGGACACCCTCCTGATGGAATCCGGAAATATGCGAAGCGAAGACAGCATGGCAGAACGGAGCATACATTTCTGGAATAGGTCAAGTACAGAACAATTTAATAGGCGGGGCAACGGTAAAGACCAGATTTGATAGGGATTTGGACATAGAAAGACCCTTAAAAAGCCTTTTAGAATGAACGTTCAAAATGAAATAAAAGCGAAATTGCACAAAGGCTGGTTAGCCGCATACTCGTCTTTCCCAAACCACACAACTTTTCACCACAAAAAGACACGCCTATGCGTAAACATTACAAGCCTAACCACATTGATCCCAAACAAAAGAGGGCTACAGCATTGCCACACACAATCAGAACTTATCCATACTATATTCCTACTATGATATCTTCCTTCAAGTAGGATGAGATAATGATATGCAAACATGGCGGTCTGGTCCCAATTGACCCACTTAAGATTTTATAGGAACTCGACATCCTACGTCGATGAAAGCATCACCTTTTCATAAACTAAGAAAGCTAAGAAGCAAAATAGGATTGACCTCCTTTCGCATCCTCCGCGATAGAAGTCACTCACTGCACACTGATTGGCTGGATTAACCACAAACTAAGAGAATAGCAACAACCAAAACACCAAAATATGACATCCCAACACAACGCAGTTAGGAGCCAGTAGTACACGATACTACCAAGATTACCCTCGTAGAGACCTGGGGGTGGAGACAAAGCATAGGCGTGTTTTCAGGGTGGTAGAGCACGGGTACTAGGACATTTTGCAATAGCCGAAATTGGCTGGTCTAATAGTAACCCTTCCTGGCTCATTTTTGGCCGCCGTTCAAAATTCAAAATTACATGCATTATCACCCTTTAACAAGCACCGTGTCCATAGGCGTTTTCTCTACCATGGCAGGGGTGGGGGTAGAGTCTAATGGAAGCCAAAACCGATAATGCATGAGAAGCTTTTTTCCTCGGTCAGACAAAGGGCTGTGTACTGACACATTTTGCAGACGGAATCGGCAACGTATCACCACATTCTAGAGCCCGACCATTGGTCTGCACTTGCGTTCAAAATTCGAACCCCGCCAGAGGTCTGCTCATTTTACAGGACAAACGCTTAACATTGGGTGCGTTCTGTGCCTACATAGCATCTTGAGCGGGGAATGGGAGAGGTAGGATTGACCCACTTCTTACGTCCTCCGCGAAAGAAGTCACCTAACTCCCAATCGGCTAGCTGATAACCGTCAAGCAGACAGGGGTCAGCATATTGGCAGCCTAGGGAAAAGAGCAGTACCTACAACTAATCCCAGTTGGCGAACTGGGGGTAGCCCCCATGTGCCCTTGGCGCCCGGTTACCTTAAAAACAACAGTCAGTCAGTCAGCTTGTAATTTATTATACATATCAGAAATGGACAACAGATAACATCACTAGAGAATAAATAATTAGAAAACCTGTAGATCTATGTATTTTCCATGTCTTTGTGTCAAGCATATAAGCATATAATAAATTCGCTGTACCCATAAGATGCCAATTATAAATAAAAAAAAACGTCGTCTGCTTTGCCATCTCCTATTTACTTTAAAACAGTCTGGACACAGGTCAGGCTGCTTCTGTAGGAGTAAAAATAGTTTTCAGTAAGTTTGTACAAAAAGATGGAGCAGATGACATAAACAGACGACATTTTCAGAATCAGTTTTTCTAGGCATCTTATGGGTACAGATGCACCCGACAGGTTTTCCACAATGTTTTGCAATGAAGACATTATCTGGGACTTATAACTATGGCTTCGACATTCCGAAATCACGAAAGTCATACTCACATTATGCTACGCTACGTTTAATTACGTTTCAGTGGGTGTTGGTAGGTACATGCATTGCTACGTATCACTTCCCTACAAAACGGCGCAAAATTAACGTATCTTAATGCGTGACAGTTTGACTGGGACCTTCCTTGGTCTCATGAGTGAGAAACTACATTCTTACGAGACCGTGTTATAAAACCCCTTGTTTACTTACCCCTTTTTGTACCAAATGGACTCTTCCTCCTTATATATACAAGGAGTCCATTTCAAAATTAATTGATTCCGGGTTGTGTTCTCTTCAAAATTTATTTAGAAAATGGCTTAACTTTTCGTAAACATATAGGCCCTTCTGCGGCGTCTGATCTGGGCCTGTATAGTTTGCCAATTACCCGTTAGGGGGTTTCTGGTACAAAATGGGTTAACTTTATGTATTTGTCAAGGCAATGAAGCAATGTTTTTCTCTTTCTTACTCTAAATCATGTATTTTTTATATTTCTGGCATTAATGTGTGGTCCTAATGAGATATTTCTGTTTTGAGCAGAAATATCTCGCTACTCGTTAGAACCACAAATTAATGTCAGAATGTTTTATCTGGAAATTTTCATTTTTTAGCATGGATTAACCCCATCAATAGGGCAGTTAAATCGAACATCCATAGAATATATTTGGAGCAAAAAAAATAATAAAAAGAAAACAAATAAGACTTTTAAGACTATTTTAGTCTTAAAGCCAGGAAATACACCATTATGTCGCATGCTAAAGTGGGCTACAAGGGATATATAACATATATTTAATTTCAACGGCAAATATTATATTTATCACCCCTACACCAAAAAAAAAAAAAAAAAAATGATTGTTCGTGGCGGTTCTAATGAGCATTCAAATATGAAACATAAAGAATAAAATTATATCTGAAATCATTTTAAGGCTAAGAAAGATATAGAGGATCTTACATGAGTGCTCATGTATTATTGAATTTATTAAACGAGTTGAGGAAAAGGGATAAAATGCGAGGCTTGCCGAGCATTTTATCCCTTTTCCTCAACGAGTTTAATAAATTCAATAACACATGAGCACGAATGCAAGATCCTATTTATCATATGACATCTAAAACGCATTTTATTCACGATGGTTTACAAAAATGTCAATATTCCGCCGTTAGTAAACGCGACGCCGTTAAGGACGTCGTACATGTAAGGTTACGGACGTACCTAGCTAATTTGCATATTTAATCCACTAGTGGATTATCGAAAATAATACATAGAGGTTATTATATGGTAAAGGTGTGCCTCTAAGTCATATTGGCACCGGTATGTCATATTGGCCCGAGGGCTTTAGCCCGAGGGCCAATATGACTTCCGGTGCCAATATGACCTAGAGGCACACCTTCACCATATCATAACCTCTTTATTACATCATTTATATAGCATAGTTATTTTGCAATGTGAATAAATGAAGACAAAGAGAATATTAACTTTTTAAAGTTTGTCGAGTGTGTTGAGGATACCCGCGAGATCAAATATTTTCGGTATCCGCCGAAAAAAAAATCTTTTTTAAATTATATAACTTATTAGTAGGCCTACACTAACCATGCTCACGGTAACACAGTGACATAGTAGTGCGCAGCCAATTACGTCACAAGTGACGTCGCAACTGTCAGTTACAAAACAAAAACAAATCGCCATTTTAAATACAGAATTTCTGCAGTTCACAGAATGCTTTTTAAGGTATTTTACAGAATGTTTTTGTGCTTATTTGAAGACCATTTTAATTTTAAAGGCTCTTAGTGTCATTCATCAAGCTACTGCATAATCGATTCCGTGTGCAGTGGTTGTTTACGTTAAAATTCAAGACAATTTTCGGGGACCCCCCCCCCCCCCCCCCCCAAGATTTCTTCCGCACAATTTCCAGCTCCTCATAATTGAAGGGATCTGTTCGTTTAAGGTTGTTGGCAAGACCTTATTGTTTCAAATGTTGGGACATCCCTGCTGTGCTTGAAAGCAACGTCCTTCACAATACTTCCCAATCGTTAGTGAACTTGTTTTAAAAAGTATTTTCTTTTCATTTTTCATGCTTGCCACGAACTATCAGACTTTTCTCAAAATCTATTGTTATCACTGTCTTCTATCGCTCTGTCTAGGTCTAGAAGTCGGGTTGACATTGCTTCAAATGATTTTTCTGCGGCCATTTTGAAGCTTATGGAGTACGTGCATTAACGTTCTATTGCTATAGTAACAGAGTGGAGCAGTGCCAATATAGAAAGGCAGTGCCAAAAATCCATATTATATGGATTTTTGGCCCCGTCACGTGACTGTGCCATCAAAATAGCGAAAAATGAGCCTGTATTGAAAGATTCTAATGTAAATTTACTATAGAAGGTATGTAATAAATGGCGTTATTACACTCTCAGACGCGACGTCATATGATAAATCTTTTTCTTGCACACTAGACGAGGATAAAATTCCGTATCCTAAACAAGATTTCCTGTTCATTTGGAAATTGCACATCTTTGGTGTTTATTGGTTGTATTTGACGTCAAGTGCGATGTTATTCAAATTGACGTCACTGAAAGTCATAATGCGTCACCAAAAGTCTCAATATGTCGAACATTACCTATCGAAGTGACATCAAATATAAAAATGCACGCTTAGAAATGAAAGCATAACAAAAACACGCCTATATCTATTTTTTAATCCCGTAAACACCACTTTTATAAAGTGAAACTAGGGTTTACAGGAGTATACATTTTCTTTCTTATTTTTGCTCAAAACATAGATTGTAGGTACTCGTTACAACCGCCTCATCAAGAGATGAGAAAAAATTGTTTTTCAAAATGTCGTCTGCACCAAAAAACAAATACCCAGCATGCAGAGTGTTAAAGGTAAGTCATATTTCCGACTGGAGTTATGGGGCGCTATGACAATTTTCCTCATGTCAGAATAGTCATCACGGGTCACCGCCCATCGGGCCTTGGTTATGTGGTTTTGTTTGTTTGAATTGAGGCTCTACGTCCCCGTCAACATTATTCGTTGCTTTCAACTTTGTGGGACTTTTATTGTGATGAAATGACATCTCAAAACCCTGTCGCCCATTGAAACCAATAGGGTTTATAAGCATGGACTCGCACCACTTTGCCTGGGCAGGTTTAGATCCTGTTAGCGGTTGACCAGTACCCATATGTGGTCGGTTTCAGCTCTGCGTAGAAGTATTATGCAGACCAATCTCGTCGGGCCTTAGAGAAATAGATTGGGCTGCATGGTACTTCCATGCAGAGCTGGAAATGGCCGCACATGAGTACGGGTAAACCACTTAGACAGAGTGGTGCGAGTCGGACCGTCCAGTGCATAGAAGCCCCATTAGTTAATAATAATAATAATAATGATAATAATAATAATAAGACGGGCCTCCGTGGCCTAGTGGATAAGAGCGCTGACTCTTAGTCGTTAGGTCTCTCACCGCCGTGGGTTCGAGCCTCGCTCGGGCCACGTGTGAGACGCCAAGTTCTGCAACGGAAGGTCAGGTGGTTTTTCTCCGGGTACTCCGGTTTTCGCCCACCTCTGATTAACGATCGGCTCGATATGAGTGAAATAATCTTGAAAGGGCCGTAAAACCCAAACCAAAAAAAAAAAAAAAAAATAAAAAAATAATAATAATAATTGGTTTAAACAATATTTATTTGAAGCAGATATCAAATTGCAATCACAAATAAGACATGGTAAACAGGATCTGACTTTAACCATTTAGTGCCAGAAACCCCAAAACGGGTTGCCTGGCAACAGTGCAGGCCCAGACCAGACGCCGCAGAACGCGGCGTTTGATCAGGGCCTCCACTGTTTGCAAGATGTTTAGCCATTTTCCAAATAAATTTTGAAGAAAACACAACCTGAAATGGACTCCTGCTCTATGTAAGGAGGAAGATTCCATTTTGGTACAAAAAGGGTGTAGCTAAAGATCTTATAAGTGTTATTTCCCATAATCATAATTTCCATAGGCGTAAAGCCCATTACGCATATTACGAATGTGCGTAATGTTAAAAGTTTGCAATAAACAAAAAAACACCTAAATAATAGTACTATTCATAACATATTATATAATGAACAATATTTCATGTAGGCTGCTCTTAAAGGAAAGAATTTGCTCCCCTCGGGAGCAAATTCTTTCCTTTAAGAGTAGCCGCATCTCGAAGAATGATGTTATTACCAAGATTTTTCCTTGTTATGCGTAATAATATTTTGGTTATGGTTACGCCCCTGATTACAATTTTATTTCAAAAGGATAACATATTATGCACGAGTGGTCCTCATTGTAACAATTATATGATCATGTATGCATTGTTGATAAATTTTCCGCATCTAATGATACAAACTGAAGTTTAATCATACACACAAATATATACATTAAAAGGACTGTCAAGGCTGGGACGAGGGTTGCGTGGCGGAAACCAATGTCCAAACAGCATATCCTTACTCCCATACTAGTTTACCTAAAATGCAGACGTAGTCTTGAATATAACACAGGTCGCATGCTTGTCCATTTGAGTCACCTTAAGCATAATGCCCCCAGGCGTGGGAGCAGGGTCACACGTACCGAGGCATCGAAAAATGTCGAAAGTGTGGACTTGAAAGAATGACGCGGTACCCAATATTTTGCGCCTGTCACGGTGTGTGTGTGTGTGTGTGTGTGTGTGTGTGTGTGTGTGTGTGTGTGTGTGTACTCACGTCCCGAACGAACAGAAGGTAAAACAACGGACAGCTTTGGACCAAACACTCGGAGGCCGCGTGCCAGCCAGGCGTGGTCGATCGAGTCTTGCACTGGGCGGCAAGTCTAGAACTGTCATTTCATCCCAATGTCGGGTAAAAGTCCCACAAAATCGGACGCACCGTCTCCGAAATATAATATACAGTGTTGACAGGAACGTTAAACCTAACATCAAACAAATACTTTGAACATGTACTACAAGCGAAGACTTAGACAAGCCTGACTGACAAGTGTCATCGATGTGCGCCTTTTGAATAACCAAAGTTTCTTGGGAAGTATGCCCTTACTTGTACTACAAGCGAAGACTTAGACAAGCCTGACTGACAAGTGTCATCAATGTGCGCCTTTTGAATAACCAAAGTTTCTGGGGGACGTATGCCGTTACTTGTACTACAAGCGAAGACTTAGACAAGCCTGACTGACAAGTGTCATCGATGTGCACCTTTTGAATAACCAAAGTTTCTTGGGAAGTATGCCCTTACTTGTACTACAAGCGAAGACTTAGACAAGCCTTACTGACAAGTGTCATCAATGTTCGCCTTTTGAATAACCAAAGTTTCTGGGGGACGTATGCCGTTACTTGTACTACAAGCGAAGACTTAGACAAGCCTGACTGACAAGTGTCATCGATGTGCGCCTTTTGAATAACCAAAGTTTCTGGGGGAAGTATACCCTTACATGTACTACTAGCGAAGACTTAGACAAGCCTGACTGACAAGTGTCATCGATGTGCGCCTTTTGAATAACCAACGTTTCTGGGGGAAGTATACCCTTACATGTACTACAAGCGAAGACTTAGACAAGCCTGACTGACAAGTGTCATCGATGTGCGCCTTTTGAATAACCAAAGTTTCTGGGGAAGTATGCCCTTACATGTACTACTAGCGAAGACTTAGACAAGCCTGATTGACAAGTGTCATCGATGTGCGCCTTTTGAATAACCAAAGTTTCTGGGGAAGTATACCCTTACATGTACTACTAGCGAAGACTTAGACAAGCCTGACTGACAAGTGTCATCGATGTGCGCCTTTTGAATAACCAAAGTTTCTGGGGGAAGTATACCCTTACTTGTTACATGTAAAATCTCGGGTAAATTAGAGTTTACACTCAATGCGCATGCCCAAACATACTATTTAGATAAAAACATCTATGTGACACATCGCATCCTTCCTGCCTCAAAAAATGATACTTTTTATCTCTGGAAAATTTTCACCGGTAGTTTTCTAATCGCTTTTAACGTAGATTGTGATGCGGTTCTAACGAGTACCCACAATCCATGCTTCTTAATAAAATTGGGGAAATAGTGTGTACCTGAACCCTTAAATTGTAGATGTCCCTTTTCTCTACATAATCTGGGATTTGCAAGTGTATTTATTGCAATAATATGTGATGTCTTCACTTGTGGCGTCGACGCTGATCTGTATTTCCAAGTGTCAGCTTGGATTTACGACCTTCACAAGTTTATTTTCCGTCGGGCGAGGATACGTAGTCAGAGGTGGACGAAAACAGGACAAGAGGGAGAAAAAACACCTGACCTTCCATTGCAGACCTTGGCTTCCTAGCGAGTGATGAGAGACCAAGTGTTTAAGACCTCTAGGTCACTGTATTCGGTTTAATATTTGGTTAAAATAGTTTAAATGTATCATGATACATTCATGTATAATAACACAATTACAGTAGATACAAGATATACAATTATAGTGAATACTGAATACAGTTATTGTATTAAATTGTCTGACATTAAAAAGGAAGGCGCTAGTGAGACAGGACTGGCAAAAGCGATTTAACGTTAAATAGCTATTTACAGACGTCTGGCAATTACTATTTTACGTTAAAATATAGAAATAGTTGTCCAGGAAAAAGCACAAGATTACAGCCTACCAATGACACCACGAGGAAAAGTAACTAACAATGAGTAAATAAACAAACAAAACAAAAACAAATCACACACATCACAGCAACCAGCTCCCTCTTCCCCACAGGAGGTGACTCCCTCTTCTCCACAGGAGGTGACTCCCTCTTCCCCACAGGAGGTGACTCCCTCTTCTCCACAGGAGGTGACTTCCTCTTCTCCACAGGAGGTGACTCCCTCTTCCCCACAGGAGGTGACCCCCTATTGTCCACAGGAGGTGACTCCCTCTTCTCCACAGGAGGTGACTCCCTCTTCCCCACAGGAGGTGACTCCCTCTTCCCCACAGAAGGTGACTCCCTCTTCTCCACAGGAGGTGACCCCCTCTTCCCCACAGGAGGTGACTCCCTCTTCCCCACAGAAGGTGACTCCCTCTTCCCCACAGGAGGTGACTCCCTCTTCTCCACAGGAGGTGACCCCCTCTTCCCCACAGGAGGTGACTTCCTCTTCCCCACAGAAGGTGACTCCCTCTTCCCCACAGGAGGTGACTCCCTCTTCTCCACAGGAGGTGACTCCCTCTTCTTCACAGAAGGTGACTCCCTCTTCTCCACAGGAGGTGACTCCCTCTTCCCCACAGGAGGTGACTCCCTCTCCTCCACAGGAGGTGACTCCCTCTTCCCCACAGGAGGTGACTCCCTCTTCCCTACAGGAGGTGACCCCCTCTTCTCCACAGGAGGTGACTCCCTCTTCTCCACATGAGGTGACTCCCTCTTCCCCACAGGAGGTGACTCCGTCTTCCCCACAGGAGGTGACCCCCTCTTCCCCACAGGAGGTGACTCCCTCTTCTCCACAGGAGGTGACTCCCTCTTCCCCACAGGAGGTGACCCCCTCTTCCCCACAGGAGGTGACTTTCTCTTCCCCACAGGAGGTGACCCCCTCTTCCCCACAGGAGGTGACCCTCTCTTCTCCACAGGAGGTGACTCCCTCTTCCCCACAGGAGGTGACTCCCTCTTCCCAACAGGAGAAGGCCCCTCTTCTCCACAGGAGGTGACTCCCTCTTCTCCGCAGGAGGTGACCCCCTCTTCTCCACAAGAGGTGACTCCCTCTTCTCCACAGGAGGTGACTCCCTCTTCCCCACAGGAGGTGACTCCCTCTTTCCCAACAGGAGGTGACCCCCTCTTCCCCACAGGAGGTGACTCCCTCTTCTCCACAGGAGGAGACTCCCTCTTCTCCACAAGAGGTAACTCCCTCTTCTCCACAGGAGGTGACTCCCTCTTCTCCACAGGAGGTGACTCCCTCTTCCCCACAGGAGGTGACTCCCTCTTCCCCACAGGAGGTGATCAAAGTTCATCATTTTGGAGAAGTTGCTTCCATTTTGTGAAACTTTTACCCGGCATTGTGATGAAATGTCACCCACCAACCAAACAAAGCAATAGGGTTTATATGTAGGGACGGCCCGACTGACACCTCATTGCCTGGGCAGACATTGACATTCTAAACGGTTTACCAGTATTCATGTACGGTTACGGTCGGTTTCAGCTCCCATTTTATGTTGTTGTTTTTTTTTGTTTCATTTTCAGTCTCTGGTAGCTAACGGGTCCATGGGCATGGCTAATTTTAACCCAAGGGGCATGGTTGGCAGGATTTTTAAGGTGACCATTTCATGTTGCTACATACTGTACTAAGCTCTCGGACTTATGGTTTCAGAGGAGAGGATTTTTGAAGTTTTTTGTTTACCATTATAATTCTATGGGAGCTAATGGGTCCATGGGCGTGGTCAATTTTGACCCCAGGGGCATGGTTGGCAGGATTCATGTATGTGGCCACCTTACATTGCTACATGCTATATATTTAAGCTCTGATCCCTCTGATTTCAGAGAAGAAGATTTTTTAAGTTTTTCACATTGTAAGTCTATGGGAGCTAAAGAGCCCTGGGGCATAATTGGCAGGATTTATTTAGGTGGCCACTTTACGTTGCTACATATCTAAGCTTTGGGCCCTGTGGTTTCAGAGAAGACGATTTTTGAAGTTTTCCCACTTATAAGTCTATGGGAGCGGATGAGCCCCGGGGTGTGGCCAATTTAGGCCCAAGGGGTATGGTTAGCAGGATTTTTAAAGGTGACGAATTTATGTTGCTAGATACTAAATATCTAAGCTCTGTGATTCATAGTTTCAGAGAAGAAGATTTTTGAAACTTTTTCCATTATGAGCCTGTGGGAGCTGAGGGGCCCTTGGGCGTGGCCCATTTTGACCCCAGAGGCATGATTGGCAAGATTTATGTAAGTGACCACTTTCCGTTGCTAGAAGATAAATATCTAAGCTCTGGGCCGTGGTTTCAGTGAAGGAGATTTTTGAAGTTTTTCTCCTTATAAGTCTATGGGAGCGGATGAGCCCCGGGTGTGGCCAATTTTGGCCCCGGGGGTATGGTTAGTAGGATTTATGTAGGTGACGAATTTATGTTGCTAGATACTAAATATCTAATCTCTGTGCTTCATAGTTTCAGAGAAGAAGATTTTTGAAACTTTTTCCATTATGAGTCTGTGGGAGCTGAGGGGCCCTTGGGGTGGCCCATTTGGACCCCAGAGGCATGATTGGCAAGATTTATGTAAGTGACCACTTGCCGTTGCTAGATGCTAAATATCTAAGTTCTGGACCCTGTGGTTTCAGAGAAGAAGATTTTTTAAGTTTTTCTCCTTATAAGTCTATGGGAGTGGATGAGCCCTAGGGCGTGGCCAATTTCGGTTAGCAGGATTTATATAGGTGACTATTTTATGTTGCTCCATACTAAATATCTAAGCACTGTGGTTCATGATTTCAGAAAAGAAGATTTTTGAAGCTTTTTTTCCATTATAAGTCTATGGGAGCTAAGGGCCCCCTGGCTGTGGCCCATTAAGTCCCCAAGGGTTTCAGAGAAGAAGATTTTTGAAACTTTTTCCATTATGAGTCTCTGGAAGCTAAGGGGCCCCGGGGCGTGGCCCATTTGGACCCCAGAGGCATGATTGGCCAGATTTATGTAAGTGACCACTTGCCGTTGCAAGATGCTAAATATCTAAGCTCTGGGCCCTGTGGTTTTAGAGAAGAAGATTTTTGAAGTTTTTCTCCTTATAAGTCTATGGGAGCGGATGAGCCCCGGGGCATGGCCAATTTTGGTTAGCAGCTTCTATGTAGGTGACTATGTATGTTTGTTTACCTGATTGATATAAATATCTTCTAGATCAAGGGTTGTCAATATATTTGTACATAGTCTATGGGAGCTTAGGAGCCCTGGGGCATGGCCAATTCAGACTCCAGGGGCATGGTTGGAAGGAATTATTTAGGAGACCACCTGACATTGCTACTTATTAAATATCTAAGCTCTGGGCCTTATGGTTTCGGAGAAGGAGATTTTTTTTTTCAGCATAAGTCTGTAGGCGCTAATGAGCCCTGGGGCGTGGCCAATTTTGCTTTAAACTTTATTTTAATTGCTTCAATGACATGTATATGTAACAGACAAATATATATTATCCAGGATTTGACATTAAGCCCAAGGCTTGTGCAGTGGCCATCTCCTGGCGAATTTTGACCAAAATGGCATGGTTGGCAGAATTTATGCAGGTCACCATTTTATGTTACTATATACTAAATATCTAAGGTTTCAGTGAAAATTTATGAAGCTTTTTTCCATTATAAGTTTATTGGAATTAAGCGCCACAGGATTTGGACCCCAGGGGCATGATTGGCACTGTTCATGTAGGCGACCACTTAACGTTGCTACATGCTAAATACCTAAGTTCCTGGCCTTATGATTTCAGAGAAGAAGATTTTTTATTTTGTTTCCAGTTTTTATGTGTTTTTTTTAGCTCACCGTCACGTAGTGACGAGGTGAGCTTATGGGATCACTTTTCGTCCGTCGTCCGTCGTGCGTCAGTGCGTCCGTGCGTCCGTGCGTCAGTGCGTCCGTGCGTCCGTAAACAATTTCTTTAAACGACATCTCCTCCTAAACCACTGATCGGATTTTGACCAAACTTCACAGGAATGATCCTTAGGTGGTCCCCTTTCAAAGTTGTTCAAATGGTTCCGGTCCGTTGCACATATAGGTTTTTGGGGCCAAAAATAGATTTTTTTCACCAAAAACTTAAAAAATCTTCTTCTCTGAAACCACAAGGCCCAGGTCTTTGATATTTGGTATGAAGCTTCATCTAGTGGACCCCTACCAAGATTGTTCAAATTATAGTGCTGGGGTCAAAAATGCCCCCGCTCCGGGGCCCTTTGGTTTTACAAGGGCTTATATAGGGAAAATCTTGAAAAATCTTCTTCTCTGAAACCACAAGGCCCAGGTGTTTGATATTTGGTCTGAAGCTTCATCTAGTGGACCCCTACCAAGATTGTTCAAATTATAGTGCTGGGGCCAAAAATGCCCCCGCTCCGGGGCCCTTTGGTTTTACATGGGCTTATATAGGGAAAATCTTTAAAAATCTTCTTCTCTGAAACCGTAAGGCCCAGGTCTTTGATATTTGGTCTGAAGCTACATCTAGTGGACCCCTACCAAGATTGTTCAAATTATAGTGCTGGGGCCAAAAATGCCCCCGCCCCGGGCCCCTTTGATTTTACATGGGCTAATGTAGGGAAAATCTTTAAAAATCTTCTTCTCTGAAACCGCAAGGCCCAGGTCTTTGATAATTGGTATGAAGCTTCAACTAGTGGACCCCTACCAAGATTGTTCAAATTATAGTGCTGGGGCCAAAAATGCCCCCGCTCCGGGGCCCTTTGGTTTTACATGGGCTTATATAGGGAAAATCTTAAAAAATCTTCTTCTCTGAAACCACAAGGCCCAGGTCTTTGATAATTGGTATGAAGCTTCATCTAGTGGACCCCTACCAAGATTGTTCAAATTAAAGTGCTGGGGCCAAAAATGCCCCTGCTCCGGGGCCCTTTGGTTTAACATGGGCTTACATAGGGAAAATCTTTTAAAATTTTCTTCTCTGAAACCGCAAGGCCCAGGTCTTTGATATTTGGTATGAAGCTTCATCTAGTGGACCCCTACCAAGATTGTTCAAATTATAGTGCTGGGGCCAAAAATGCCCCCGCTCCGGGGCCCTTTGGTTTTACATGGGCTTATATAGGGAAAATCTTTAAAAATCTTCTTCTCTGAAACCGCAAGGCCCAGGTCTTTGATATTTGGTCTTAAGCTACATCTAGTGGACCCCTACCAAGATTGTTCAATTTATAGTGCTGGGGCCAAAAATGCCCCCGCCCAGAGCCCCTTTGATTTTACATGGGCTAATATAGGGAAAATCTTTAAAAATATTTTTCTCTGAAACCGCAAGGCCCAGGTCTTTGATATTTGGTATGAAGCTTCATCTAGTTGACCCCTACCAAGATTGTTCAAATTATAGTGCTGGGGCCAAAAATGCCCCCGCACCGGGGCCCTTTGGTTTAACATGGGCTTACATAGGGAAAATCTTTTAAAATTTTCTTCTCTGAAACCGCAAAGCCCAGGTGTTTGATATTTGGTATGAAGCTTTATCTAGTGGACCCCCACCAAGATTGTTCAAATTATAGTGCTGGGGCCAAAAATGCCCCCGCTCCGGGGCCCTTTGGTTTTACATGGGCTTATATAGGGAAAATCTTTAAAAATCTTCTTCTCTAAAACCGCTAGGCCCAGGTCTTTGATATTTGGTATGAAGCTTCACCTAGTGGACCCCTACAAAGATTGTTCAAATTATAGTGCTGGGGCAAAAAATGCCCCCACTCTGGGGCCCTTTGGTTTTACATGGGCTTATATAGGGAAAATCTTTAAAAATTTTCTTCTCTGAAACCGCAAGGCCCATGTCTTTGATATTTGGTATGACTTCACCCCACAAGGCCCAGGTTCAAACCCCCCCCCCCCGCCCCGGGGCCCTTTGGTTTTACATGGGCTTATAAGGCCCAGGTCTTTGATATTTGGTCTGAAGCTACATCTAGTTGACCCCTACCAAGATTGTTCAAATTATAGTGCTGGGGCCAAAAATGCCCCCACCCCGGGCCCCTTTGATTTTACATGGGCTAATATAGGGAAAATCTTTAAAAATCTTCTTCTCTGAAACCGCAAGGCCCAGGTCTTTGATATTTGGTATGAAGATTCAACTAGTGGACCCCTACCAAGATTGTTCAAATTATAGTGCTGGGGCCAAAAATGCCCCCGCTCCGGGGCCCTTTGGTTTTACATGGGCTTATATAGGGAAAATCTTAAAAAATCTTCTTCTCTGAAACCGCAAGGCCCAGGTCTTTGATAATTGGTATGAAGCTTCATCTAGTGGACCCCTACCAAGATTGTTCAAATTATAGTGCTGGGGCCAAAAATGCCCCCGCTCCGGGGCCCTTTGGTTTAACATGGGCTTACATAGGGAAAATCTTTTAAAATTTTCTTCTTTGAAACCGCTAGGCCCAGGTCTTTGATATTTGGTATGAAGCTTCACCTAGTGGACCCCTACAAAGATTGTTCAAATTATAGTGCTGGGGCAAAAAATGCCCCCACTCTGGGGCCCTTTGGTTTTACATGGGCTTATATAGGGAAAATCTTTAAAAATTTTCTTCTCTGAAACCCTAAGGCCCATGTCTTTGATATTTGGTATGACTTCACCCCACAAGGCCCAGGTTCAAACCCCCCCCCCACCCGCCCCGGGGCCCTTTGGTTTTACATGGGCTTATATCTTAAAAATCTTAAAAAAAACTTCTTCTCTGAAACTGCAAGTCCCAGGTCTTTAATATTTGGTATGAAGCTTCACCTAGTGGACCCCAACCATGGTTGTTCAAATTATAGCCCTAGGGCCAAAAATGCCCCCGCTCCGGGGCCCTTTGGTTTTACATAGACTTATATATGGAAAATCTTGAAAAATTTTCTTCTCTGAAACCCTAAGGCCCATGTCTTTGATATTTGGTATGACTTCACCCCACAAGGCCCAGGTTCAAACCCCCCCCGCCCCGGGGCCCTTTGGTTTTACATGGGCTTATAAGGCCCAGGTCTTTGATATTTGGTCTGAAGCTACATCTAGTGGACCCCTACCAAGATTGTTCAAATTATAGTGCTGGGGCCAAAAATGCCCCCACCCCGGGCCCCTTTGATTTTAAATGGGCTAATATAGGGAAAATCTTTAAAAATCTTCTTCTCTGAAACCGCAAGGCCCAGGTCTTTGATATTTGGTATGAAGCTTCAACTAGTGGACCCCTACCAAGATTGTTCAAATTATAGTGCTGGGGCCAAAAATGCCCCCGCTCCGGGGCCCTTTGGTTTTACATGGGCTTATATAGGGAAAATCTTAAAAAATCTTCTTCTCTGAAACAACAAGGCCCAGGTCTTTGATAATTGGTATGAAGCTTCATCTAGTGGACCCCTACCAAGATTGTTCAAATTAAAGTGCTGGGGCCAAAAATGCCCCCGCTCCGGGGCCCTTTGGTTTAACATGGGCTTACATAGGGAAAATCTTTTAAAATTTTCTTCTCTGAAACCGCTAGGCCCAGGTCTTTGATATTTGGTATGAAGCTTCACCTAGTGGACCCCTACAAAGATTGTTCAAATTATAGTGCTGGGGCAAAAAATGCCCCCACTCTGGGGCCCTTTGGTTTTACATGGGCTTATATAGGGAAAATCTTTAAAAATTTTCTTCTCTGAAACCCTAAGGCCCATGTCTTTGATATTTGGTATGACTTCACCCCACAAGGCCCAGGTTCAACCCCCCCCCCTCCCCCCGCCCCGGGGCCCTTTGGTTTTACATGGGCTTATATCTTAAAAATCTTAAAAAAACTTCTTCTCTGAAACTGCAAGTCCCAGGTCTTTGATATTTGGTATGAAGCTTCACCTAGTGGACCCCAACCATGGTTGTTCAAATTATAGCCCTAGGGCCAAAAATGCCCCCGCTCCGGGGCCCTTTGGTTTTACATAGACTTATATATGGAAAATCTTGAAAAATCTTCTTCTCTGAAACCAAAAGGCCCAGGTCTTTGATATTTGGTATGAGGCTTAATCTAGTGGACCCCCTACCAAGATTGTTCAAATTATAGTGCTGGGGCCAAAAATTTCTTCTCTGAAACCGTAAGGCCCTTGTCTTTGATATTTGGTATGAAGCTTCACCCCACAAGGCCCAGGCCCTGGGGGCCAAAAATGCCCCCATCCCACAGCCTTTTGGTTTTACATGGGCTAATATAGGGAAAATCTTTAAAAATCTTCTTCTCTGAAACCGCAAGGCCCAGGTCTTTGATATTTGGTATGAAGCTTCAACTAGTGGACCCCTACCAAGATTGTTCAAATTATAGTGCTGGGGCCAAAAATGCCCCCGCTCCGGGGCCCTTTGGTTTTACATGGGCTTATATAGGGAAAATCTTAAAAAATCTTCTTCTCTGAAACCGCAAGGCCCAGGTCTTTGATAATTGGTATGAAGCTTCATCTAGTGGACCCCTACCAAGATTGTTCAAATTAAAGTGCTGGGGCCAAAAATGCCCCCGCTCCGGGGCCCTTTGGTTTAACATAGGCTTACATAGGGAAAATCTTTTAAAATTTTCTTCTCTGAAACTGCTAGGCCCAGGTCTTTGATATTTGGTAGGAAGCTTCACCTAGTGGACCCCTACAAAGATTGTTCAAATTATAGTGCTGGGGCAAAAAATGCCCCCACTTTGGTTTTACATGGGCTTGGCCGGCCTCAGTGGCTCAGTCGGATGCGCGTCTGACTGGTGATCAGGAGGACGCGGGTTCGACTCCCGCCGGGGTCGGCAACATTCTTTCGTGGAGATTGATCATGAACTCTTTTCTACGGTCATTCTCTCTCTTCCGCTGATTCAAGAAGGGCAGTTGTCAGTTTCTGGCGAAAGAATGTACACTGTACTGGTTAACCGCTTACGTATAAGCCTGCCCAGGAAAGTGTTGATAGGTAAACTGACCGGCTCAAAAATGACCTAAATAGTGTTGACTGGGCAGTAAAACTCCAATACAAACAAACAAATTTTACATGGGCTTATATAGGGAAAATCTTTAAAAATTTTCTTCTCTGAAACCCTAAGGCCCATGTCTTTGATATTTGGTATGACTTCACCCCACAAGGCCCAGGTTCAAACCCCCCCCCCCCTCCCCCCGCCCCGGGGCCCTTTGGTTTTACATGGGCTTATATCTTAAAAATCTTAAAAACACTTCTTCTCTGAAACTGCAAGTCCCAGGTCTTTGATATTTGGTATGAAGCTTCACCTAGTGGACCCCAACCATGGTTGTTCAAATTATAGCCCTAGGGCCAAAAATGCCCCCGCTCCGGGGCCCTTTGGTTTTACATAGACTTATATATGGAAAATCTTGAAAAATCTTCTTCTCTGAAACCAAAAGGCCCAGGTCTTTGATATTTGGTATGAGGCTTAATCTAGTGGACCCCCTACCAAGATTGTTCAAATTATAGTGCTGGGGCCAAAAATTTCTTCTCTGAAACCGTAAGGCCCATGTCTTTGATATTTGGTATGAAGCTTCACCCCACAAGGCCCAGGCCCTGGGGGCCAAAAATGCCCCCATCCCACAGCCTTTTGGTTTTACATGGGCTTATATAGGGAAGATCTTTAAAAGTCTTCTTCTCTGAAGTCGTAAGGCCCAGGTCTTTGATATTTGGTATGAGGCTTCATCTAGTGGAACCCTACCAAGATTGTTCAAATTATAGTGCTGGGGCCAAAAATGCCCCCGCTCTGGGGCCCTTTGGTTTTGCATTGGCTTATATTGGGAAAATCTCTAAAAATTTTCTTCTCTGAAACCGTAATGCCCTTGTCTTTGATATTTGGTATGAAGCTTCAGCCCACAAGCCCCAGGTTCCCCCCCCCCCCCAGCCCCAGCAGGGCATTTTGGTTTTACATAGGGTTTTATAGGGAAAATCTTTAAAAATCTTCTTCTCTGAAACCGCAAGGCCCAGGTCTTTGATATTTGGTATGAAGCTTCACCTAGTGGACCCCTACCAAGATTGTTCAAATTATAGCCGAAGGGCCAAAAATGTCCCCGCTCTGGGGCCCTTTGGTTTTACATAGACTTATATATGGAAAATCTTGAAAAATCTTTTTCTCTGAAACCGCAATGCCCAGGTCTTTGATATTTGGTATGAGGCTTCATCTAGTGGACCCCTACCAAGATTGTTCAAATTATAGTGCTGGGGCCAAAAATGCCCCCGCCCCGAGACCCTTTGCTTTTACACAGACTTAAATAGGGAAATCTTTAAAAATCTACTTCTCTGAAACCCCAAGGCCCATGCCTTTGATATTTGGTATGGAGCTTCATCTAGTGGACCTCTACCAAGATTGTTTGAATTATGGCCCTGAAGCCAAAAATGCCCCCGCTCCGGGGCCATTTGGTTTTACATAGGCTAATGTAGGGAATATCTTTAAAAAATCTTCTTCTCTGAAACCCCAAGGCCCAGGTCTTTGATATTTGGTGTGTAGCTTCATCTAGTGGACCTTTGCCAAGATTGTTCAAATTATAGCCTTTGTTGATATTTGGTATGAAGCTTCACCTTTTTAGACCTCCCTCAACATTATGCACATTGTAGCCCTGGGGTCAATAATGGCCCTCCTTGAGGCCCACTTGTTACTCTATCATATGGATCAGGTGAGCGATCCAGGGCCATCATGGCCCTCTTGTTTTTTTTCATTTTTAGTCTCTGGTAGCTAATGGGCCCATGGGCGTGGCCAATTTTAACCCAAGGGGCGTGGTTGGCAGGATTTTTTAAGGTGACCATTTCATGTTGCTACATACTGTACTAAGCTCTCGGACTTATGGTTTCAGAGGAGAAGATTTTTGATTTTTTTTTTGTTTTCCATTATAATTCTATGGGAGCTAATGGGCCCATGGGCGTGGCATTTGGCCCTAGGGGCATTGTTGGCAGGATTTATGTACATGACCACTTGACATTGCTACATGCTATAAATTTAAGCTCTGATCCCTCTGATTTCAGAGAAGAAGAAGTTTTGAAGTTTTTCCAATTTTAAGTCTATGGGAGCTAAAGAGCCCTCGGCCATAATTGGCAGGATTTATTTAGGTGACCACTTTACGTTGCTACATATCTAAGCTTTGGGCCCTGTGGTTTCAGAGAAGACGAGTTTTGAAGTTTTCCCACTTATAAGTCTATGGGAGCGGATGAGCCCCGGGTATGGCCAATTTTGGCCCCAGGGGTGTGGTTAGTAGGATTTTTGTAGGTGACGAATTTATGTTGGTAGATACTAAATATCTAAGCTCTGTGCTTCATAGTTTCAGAGAAGAAGATTTTTGAAACTTTTTCCATTATGAGTCTGTGGGAGCTGAGGGGCCCTTGGGGTGGCCCATTTGGACCCCAGAGGCATGATTGGCAAGATTTATGTAAGTGACCACTTGCCGTTGCTAGATGCTAAATATCTAAGTTCTGGACCCTGTGGTTTCAGAGAAGAAGATTTTTTAAGTTTTTCTCCTTATAAGTCTATGGGAGTGGATGAGCCCTAGGGCGTGGCCAATTTCGGTTAGCAGGATTTATATAGGTGACTATTTTATGTTGCTCCATACTAAATATCTAAGCACTGTGGTTCATGATTTCAGAAAAGAAGATTTTTGAAGCTTTTTTTCCATTATAAGTCTATGGGAGCTAAGGGCCCCCTGGCTGTGGCCCATTAAGTCCCCAAGGGCATGATTGGCAGGATGTAGGTGACCACTTGCCGTGAGGTATTAGAGATATACTTATTTGAAATTGTTTACGGACGCACGCACGACGGACGACGGACAAAATGTGATCACAAAAGCTCACCTTGTCACTAATTGACAGGCGAGCTAAAAATCATGTAGGGTATGGTTTCAACATGAAGTTAGAAGCCTCCGTGGTGTAGTGGTTATGCTTCCCGCCTTGACAACCAGGGGTCTCAGGATGGATCCCGGGCTTCTCCAGACTTTCGGATGAGTCTTTAAACCAAGGTCCCGTCTCCGTATGTCTTTAGCTGTTAGTGAGACATAAAACTCGAACCCACTCACTCACTCCAAAATAAAGCACGTCAAGGTTTGGTACTTGATACACATTCCTCTAAATTTTTAAAACAATAAATTTACACTATATTATAAGGACCATTTATGGGCATGTCATCACAAGGTCGCTTGGTACTCTGGCTTCGCCTCGTCGAGACGGTTCTAATGAACATCCTTAATCTGTGTTTGGTACAATACTAGTATAACTAAGATATTAAGGCCGTTTAAGGGCAATGGGAACACCTTCAGGGAAGGCCACTCCTGCAAAAGTATTTTTGTCTCCCATTTCAATGGGGGTCAACTCTTACAGGAAAGAATTTGCTCCTGAGGAGCAAATTCTTTCCTTTAAGAGTTGACCCCTTTTTCTGTGGGACAGAGCTTATAGAAAAGCGGACGGGAAGTCCCGAAATTTGTCATCCTTTGAAAAATGGCGGAAAATCTTCCAGGTGTTCCCATTCTTCTAAACGAACACTACTGTTAACCAAACCAAGCTTTATATATGGGTGTTCCCAATCTTCTAAATGAACACTACTGTTAACCAAACCAAACTTTATATATGGATGTTCCCATTCTCCTAAATGAACACTACTGTTAACCAAACCAAACTTTATATATGGGTGTTCCCATCCTCCTAAATGAACACTACTGTTAACCAAACCAAACTTTATATATGGGTGTTCCCATTCTCCTAAATGAACACTACTGTTAACCAAACCAAACTTTATATATGGGTGTTCCCAGTCTTCTAAATGAACACTACTGTTAACCAAACCAAACCTTATATATGGGTGTTCCCATTCTCCTAAATGAACACTACTGTTAACCAAACCAAACTTTATATATGGAAAAGTAGGGTTAACAATGGTGTTAATTATTTTCCTTATTTGTGCTGAAAAATAGATACTCGTTAGAACCGCCTCATTGTTGGGTTTACAATGGTGATAAACATTTTCCTTATTTTTGCTGAAAAAAAGATAGTGGGTACTCGTTAGAACCGTCTCTTTGTTGGGTTTACACTGGTGATAAGTATTTTCCTTATTTTTGCTGAAAAAATAAGATAGTGGGTACTCGTTAGAACCGTCTCTTTGTTGGGTTTACAATGGTGATAAGTATTTTCCTTATTTTTGCTGAAAAAGATAGCGGATACTCGTTAGCACCGCCTCATTGTTGGATTTACAATGGTGTTAAGTATTTTCCATTTTTGCTGAAAAAGATAGCTGGTACTCGATAGAACCGCCTTATTATTGGGTTCACAATAGTGTTAAGTATTTTCCTTATATTTGCTGAAAAATAGATAGTGGGTACTCGGTTTTGTATGTTTGTTTGATTTGAGATTTAACGTCCCTGTTAACACTGTAAAGGTCATTTTGGAGATGTTGCTTCCAATTTTTTGGGACTGTTACGCGATATTGAGATGAAATGACATCTGTAGCCCTGTCGCCCAATGAAACCAATAGAGTTTATAAGCATGGACGGTCCGACACTTGCACCGCTTTGCCTGGGCAGGCTTAGATCCTCTAAGCGGTTTTCCAGTACTCGTGTGCGGGTCGGATTCAGCTCTGCGTGGAAGCATCATGCAGTGGGTACTCGGTAGAACCGCCTCATTGTTGGGTTTACAAGGGTGTTATTTTCCTTTTTTTTCTTTCTTTTTTTTTTTTTTTTTTTTTGCTGCAAAAAAGATAGCGGGTAATAGTTAGGACCGCCTCATTGAGATGGTTCTAGAAGGCGCCTCGATCTATGTGCATTGCAGAAATAAAAAAAAAAATGCTATAAAATATCTTCAGATTTCCAAAGGTTACAGGAGAAAATTTCATTTTATAGCAATGTAAGAAAACTTGATCTCATATGAGTGTGTATTCTTTATGAACCATTTCAGTCCTGTATACCAAACAAAATGCGTCTGAGCAAACAGTGTAGATCCTGATGGATTGACATGCCACTGCTCATTGAGAGTAATCTAATCATGAGGCCGATTGCGAGCAATCTCATCAGGGTTTATAAATGTTTGTATTTCTTTACATTAGATCCATTTCACAGAAGTAATTGTCTAATTTTATAAGTCAAGGATTAACCCATTCAGTACCAGAAACCCCTAAAGGGGTACCTTGGAAAACAGTGCAGGCCCAGATCAGACGCCGCAAAAGGCGGCGTCTGATCAGGGCCTACACTATTTGCAAAATGTTGAGCCATTTCCCGAATAAATTTTGAAGGAAATACAACCTGACACCCCTTAATTTTGAAATGGACTCCTGTCATATATAAGGGGGAAGATTCCTTTTGGTACTAAAAGGGTTAATTTGTACCATAGAACTAATTAAGCGCAGACGAACAATGACATTAGTAAATTATTATGGAAACAACTTAACAAATCAACAATTTTAAATCAAGCCTGAACACACAATCTGATAATGAGTATCAACTATGCATTATCATCAACTTCATATTTTTGACCCATTAAGCGACATAGTCCGTTCTGTCATGCCTCCCAAACGGTTATTTTGGTGAAAATTTGTGATATTTTTCTTATTTATACTCCAAACATAGATTTTTGCGCTGACTGGAGCGCCTCATTGAGGCGATTCTAACAAATTACCTATAACCCATGTCTTGGATCAGAAATAAGTAAAATAATGTATACCCCTGTTGCAGCCCCTGCCCATCGGGGCTTAGAGAAATAGATGGGTGGCATGATGCTTCCACGCAGAGCTGAAACCGACCGCACACCAGTACTGGTAAACCGCTTACAGAATCTAAACCTGCCCAGGCAAAGCGGCGCGAGTCGGACCGTCCATGCTTATAAACCCTATTGGTTTCATTAGACGACAGGGCTTGAGATGTCATTTCATCTCAATGTCGGGTAAAAGTCCCACAACATTGCAAGCAACGTCTCCAAATGACCTATACAGTGTTGACGGGGACGTTAAACCTCAGATCAAGCAAGCAAACCCAAGTTTCTCTGTATAAAGTGGAGTTTGTGAGGATGTTCATTACACGGGCTTGTTAACATGGTGTCAGTAATGCCAACCAATACACAACATTGATTAACAGTGCAAACTCAGATCAAAAGCCGCATTCTTACACCCAGTGACTGGCATCTAGAACTCAAAACGTAACATTGGTAAACAGTGTAGATCCAGATCAGACGCCGCATTATGCGGCGTCTGATCTTGGTCTACACTGTTTGGTTCGGAGTAATAATTAAATCAGACACCCCTTAAATTTAAAATGTACCAGTCCAAAGCATGGATACATCCAAAGCTATCATGATGAAGATCCTGATCAGCATAAACTATAAATGATATTATCTTCTTTATCTGAAATAACAGTTCTTGGATATTGTAAACAGTGTAGATCCAGATCAGACGCCGCAAAATGCGGCGTCTGATCTGAGTCTACACTGTTTTGTTTTGTGTACAAAGTAAAAAAATAAGACACCCCTTAAATTTGAAATGGACCAGTCCAAAGCATGGATACATCCAAAGCTATCATGATGAAGATCCTGATCAGCATAAACTAACTATTGATTTCTCCTCAGTTTAAGCACCACCAGCTCATTATCATGAAAACCTAGGACAAGTGTATCATCTGTGTGTCTGTAAGCATGACTTTGAATCGTGTTTTGTTTTCTTCCTCTGACCGTGTACAAAATACGGTGTTTCTTTCCACTTGATCTAACAACGTGTATATTACAAGAGTTTTGTCCACAGATAATGATATTATCTTCTTTATCTGAAATAACTGTTCTTGGGTTATCTAGATCATTATCCTGGTAACAGAACAAAACTTTTCCATCCAGTGATAGGCATGTTAAAGCAGATCTCTCCCAGTCTGAAATGTAAACTTTGGATGAACTTTCATTAACAGCTAAATAGTATGGACGTTTGAGTGAAGATATTGAGTTCTCATTATCTGGAATTTTTCTCGTGATTTGTCCAGTCTTGTCAAGAATACGTATCTCAGCATTTCCTGGATCATCATGACAAACTACATAAATTTCTTCTCCTACAGCAGAGACACCATAGCAGTACTTATCTAACTGAATTACTGGACCAGCTTTTAGAGAGGGGACGACAATTATGAACTGTATCTGTTTGGTACCTGGTAATGTGATAACAGCTGTGGTCCTGTCTAGAACTGAAATGTCCCAGGGCCAACTTTCCACATCTAGTTTCTCTGTCATTACAAGCGTTGCACTTAATCGTTTGATACTATTGTTATTACGATCGCATAATACAAGCTGACCATCAGGCATAAAAACACAGCCCATAATCCACGGCGTCTGCTTCTCGCCCCGGGTGTTTATCTTGACCTCGCGTGAACTTTCAACTTCCTTGTCTACAAACGTTGTTTTGTCATTTGTAGTTTCC
Source organism: Lucinisca nassula (assembly GCA_963580285.1). Classification (NCBI taxonomy): domain Eukaryota; kingdom Metazoa; phylum Mollusca; class Bivalvia; order Lucinida; family Lucinidae; genus Lucinisca; species Lucinisca nassula. The sequence goes on from OY757012.1 coordinate 19,194,116, forward strand.
TGCATTTCTTTTACTGATAAATTTCCCATCTTTTTAACTTCGGTTTTAATATTTATGAGTTTCTCATTCTGATCAAACTTAAGGACTGGCGATTTTCTTTCATTCTGTAACTCGTGCAACATCGACTGATACTCTTTTAGTCGTTTTGAAATCTTCAGGTCTACAGCAACCATCATATCGGAGTTGCCTGATTTTGTTGCATCATCTAAGATCTTTGCATCAGTAAGAAGATGGTCTACAGTCGTTGTAGAGGCTGTTATGTGTTGCTCTGCGTCGTGACGTATTTTCCTAGCGAGCTCCTGTAACTCCGAAAGCATGTTCTCCTCTAATGTATCTAAGTATGTTTTAATTTGTCCTCTGAATGTTTGGATCTCCTCCCTGCATTGTGTCACCATAGAATCAAACTTCTGGACGTCTTCAATCCGGGCATTTAGGAATGCTTTTACATCTTTCTGTAATTTTTGTACCTTGCTTATAACTTGTTGTATTTCTGAAACCTGATAGTGTACACTCTTATCATGTAGCTTTGTTGTATTACACTTTCTGTGTTTTACAGACTTGCAGGTGTTACAAATAACTTCATCATGTGTCTCGCAATATACGGTCACTTCCAGGTTCTGATCGCATTGACATATCACCTTGAATTGCGATGTGTTGCCTCCAGCTCTTATACCTTCCTTACCAAACACTATTTTATGAGTTCTAGTAGTTTTGAATCTCTTATGAGACTCCTTACAGTCACGACAAAGATATTCGTCACAGTTTTCACAGTAATATTCTCCATCTTTCTGGTTCCCGCCATACTTGCATGGATCACAAAGATGATCATATAATACATCCGAGGCCATATTCACCGATCTGGAACCATCTACCGAAGCCATATTTCTATCTGAAAATCCATTATTAGGAAATTCAATATATACAGTAAAATTCCTATATTAAGACCACCTTTGAGACTGTTCAAAAGTGGTCTTTAAGACCACTTTTGAACAGCCTCAAAGGCGGTCTTTGACCAGAAGACACTGTTTTCAGAAACACAAAGAAAGAATAACTGCAACCTACTAAATAAGCTTTTTAAAGCAAAATAAGTCTTAATTTTAGGTGGTCTTAATTGCGGAAATTTACTGTACGTTATTGTTATCAGACTCTGGACCGGCCCCCGTGGCCAAGCAGGTATCGAGCCCCGCTCGGGTCACATGTGAGACACTTAGCATCGGAATGTCCAGTTGTTTTTTCCGGGTACTCCGTTTTTCACCAACCTCTAATTGACGATCGACTTGTAATAAGTGAAATAATCTTGATAGGGCCGTAAAAACAAACAAAAAATCAAAGTATGCTTAAGACTTTCTTAAAAACTTTGAGTACAACACACATGTGTGAGATAATACATTCTTGCAGTGGTTTAAAATGAGTCCAATCAAAATAAAATGTGGCTCAAATGAAATTTTTCTGATAAACGCTGTTAATATAATTGTTTCTTATTGCAGGTAAAATATAGACAACACCTCTTAGTCTTATTTTGCCTGATATAAAGTCGGGTTTACTTGGGTATTCACTACATGGACTTGTACACGTAATGTAATGAGGAAACAATACAACAATATCAGCGTGTCATTAAACTTGATAGTGCATTTCGGAGGCAAAATTCGTACCTTAAGGGGAATGGGAACACCTGTCAGATTTTTCCGCCATTTTTCAAAGGGAGAAACTTTCGGGACTTTCTGTTCGCATTTCTATAAGCCATATCCCTCTGAGGAGGGGTCTACTATTAAAGGAACGAATTTGCTCCCCAAGAGCAAATTCTTTACTTTAGGAGTTGACCCCTATTGATATGGGAGACAAAAAAACTTTTGCTGGAGTTACCTCCCCTGAAGGTGTTCTTATTCCCCTTAACATACTTATCACATTTTATATTAAGGTTATATTATTTGTATTTTGCCCATACACATGTATGACAAATACAATGTTCCCTTTAATAGCCTTGGACATGCCCATTTCCAGATTAATAGGTGTGAAATTTGTTATATCTGTTGTACATTTTACAAACAGTCATGTACTTGAAGCAAACGGTGTAGTGCCAGATCAGACGCCGCGTTCTGTGGCGTCTGATCTGGGTAAACACTGTTTGCAAATGTAAATTCACCGAAACTGGAACCATCAACCGAAGTCATATGCATAAGTATGAAAATCGACACATATATTATGATCATCAGAGTATAGACAGGTCTCTGTGGCCTAGCTGCTGGGATCGCTTTCTCAACCATTAGGTCTCTCGCCGTTGTAGGATTGAGTCCGCTCGGGCCACATGTTATACGCCAAGTTCTGCAACTAAATGTCAAGTGTTTTCCCCCGGGTAGTCCGGGGTTCGTCCACCTTTGGTTAACGATCGGCTCGAAATAAGTTAAATGATACTTTTCTGCTACATACTTTTATTTCTGGTAAATTATTGATTGATGCTATTTAGTGAAACTAAGCATAATAGTGTGTACCATTTGTGACTCTATTTTCCCTGTTTAAAGTCGTGTTTATCTGGGTTTTCACTGCATGGACTGGTCAGCGTAATGTAACGAGAAGACAAAACAGCAATAATACTGTCCCCATATATCCTGACAGTACACTTTGGAGCCAAATTTTAGTGTATAATAAATTATTCATTACTTAGGTTTAGGTTTTCAGTATTTTGCCCATACATGACACGTACAATCTTCCCTTAAAAAGCTTGGAACATACCGATTTCCAGTTATTAGGGGTGTGAAATTTGTTTTATTTGTTGTAAGTTTTACAAAAATCATTGTACTTATTAAAGCAAACAGTGTAGTCCCTGATCAGACGCCGCGTTCTGCGGCGTCTGATCTGGGTCTACACTGTTTGCCAATGTGCGACTTCAACGAGTTAGAGGTTAGAGGTCAAATCGAAAGTATAATTCGAGTTCATGTATATACTCATAGGTCAGCTCAGGTGAAAAGGGTATTTATTGTAAAGGCGACCACAAAGGTTCATAGGAGTCTGTACAAAAGCACATTTTCGCCAGAACCTTTGCTGCTCTACAACATATAGTGGGGACATTGAGGCCTCTTCTTGTCTAACCTAATTGTTGGTCGCGCATGCGCAATTGCAGAATACGCTTGTCTTACCTAATTGTTGGCCGCGCATGCGCAATTGCAGAATAAATAAAAAAAATAAATGTGAAATAATGAATAAATATGAGTGAGTGTTTGAGTTTTACGTCTCACCAACAGCTAAGGTCATACGGAGATGGGACCTCGGTTTAAAGACACATAAGAAAGTCTGGAGAAGCCCGGGATCGATCCTGCGATCGCTGGTTTACAAAGCGAGTAGCATAACCACTGCACCACTAATTATGAATAAATATAAAATATTTTAGGGCAGTAAAGTCTTTGCTTTAATTGATATATATACATTTTTTTTTTCAAAATTGCAGAGAACGGAGAACAAACGAAATTTTAGAAGTTGTCTCTATCCAACTCTCTTCTCTAATGGCATGTTAATAAAAAACTTTTTTCCCAACCGAAGTCCAGCTAATTCCGCCCACAGTTTTGAGAAATATGATACGAAATCGAAAGTACGAAAAAGTTAACTTAACCTGCATTTTGAACCAAAAACTATTGCCAGTAATTGTGAAGATTGTGATTATATATTTATTAAACTGTATTCTCTCACAAAAAAGCGTTTCAGTATTTGTCCAAGTTGGCCCTTTATTGTGTTTCATTTTCAGTTTCTGAATTGTTTGAAGCCTCATATGGTCTATAAAATGACATTTACCGTTCTGAATGTGTTCTCTTCTTAAACTAATGGCAACATTTTTTCAGCTTCTGAGAAGAAACATGGAAATATTAACGATAATGAACTGACATGGGCAGGTTTATTAATACCCCTTCCCCAAATGACACGGAACCAGGAAGTATGTAAGATTTTATATATACATATATATATCGTTTCCAATGTTATAATTTGAGGAACAAACACTAGCAAAAGTAACTCACCTTCTATCACCACCAGATTTCATTGTTTAAACTCATAGTTCTCATTATTTTAATATTTATATCCATTTTAGTATTCAATTTACTTAACCACAGCCTATCACCATGGCCACTCCAGTCAAGGGTAAAGGCGGCTTTAGCTGTGAAATATAAAGGGCATGCGCACATTTAGTTCCGTCACGGCGCAAAGTGTGTCTTTAAGCATGTGTGCTCATCGTCTGCGCATCCGCGCAGTCTGATTGAAGCATTTTGACCTAAAGTTTTTACTGTCAGGAAAAGTTGTGCGGTCTAATTGTGGTTTTCTTTTGCTCCATCATGTTGCCGTGTCCTCATCGTTGTTTCATCTCTGCAGACGCTTAGTTTTTATTTTTGATTTATTTTCATTTTTTGGTTGTAACACTGATGAGTTAAAATAAAACAGAAGTGAAGTCAATGATCAGGAATCGGTCACCAAAGGGAAAGAAGCACAAACATGAAGAAAAAAAAACTGAACCTGAATATGAACATAAATAAACCCTTCATGCGAACTAAACCAACTGTCACAACCACGACAGAACGAATGGCGCGGATTGTAGCAAGGGAAAAAATGATTTAAATACGCCCCACCCTGTAACCTTCCTTTTGCTTACCGTTCCTAGGCGGTTCTTCTATTATAGTCTGGCTTTGCATAGATGTTTTGCTGTTGTCTTTTTATTTTGGATGGCCGTTTGCCCATTTTGCGGGTAAGTAACTGTCCTTTTGGCTTTCCGCTTGTGATGTTTTCATTAGGTTTTGGTTATTTCATGTTCTTGTATCCTCTTGGTGTATCTGTTGGTAGGATGGGATAATTGTTCCGATTCCTGATCTTTGCCTTCACTGTTAGTTTGTATCAATGTCCTACCGTATAATCTTAGTGAAAAGAAGTGGAGGATGATCAGGAATCGATACAATTAACCCACAGATCCCATCAGAGACACAAAAGGGAAAGAAACAAAAACATGAAACAACAGACCCTAATGGAATCATCGATAGCGAAAAGCCAAAAGGACAATTACTTTCCCACAAAATGGCAGATTGGCTTTCCAAAATAAAATAATATAAGCGACACAAACACACAAAGACAAACCATAACAATAATAAAACGCGACAGAAGAACCGCCTTGAAACGGTCAGCGAAACAAATTCCAATAGGGGGAGGGCTTAAATCGATTTTACGTGGCGTGGCCACAATCCTCGCTCTTACTACAACCCTCGCGATTAAGACAAATAATTTGTTCAGTCCACATGAAGGCCTCCTAACTCATCAGTGCAACACAAAAAATCAAACAACCGCAGAGATGAAACAACGGTTAGGACTCGACAGCAAGAAACCACTGAAATGCTGGAGCAAAAGAAAACCAACAGTTAGACTCCGATGGGCCCGACCAGAGACAGAGCATCAGGCACCAACCAACATTACAAAGAATTGGATTTTTCTAATTATCAGTAAGCCTTTACGATGGAACCGTCACAGAATCTGAGGCCTGACCCACCGGCGTGCAATTAAAGAGGGAGGCAAAGTTGTCAACCGTGATTGGGTTAACTACCATGCACGCAGTCTGTCGTATAACATTTATGCTCAAATCAGTCTGTACATAAACATGGACAGAATACAATCTTCACTGACTACATGATGAAGCTTTGTGTCAATAATCAACAATGTAGTCTCAGTGACGTCTCAAATCCGTGTGTACATAAACATAGACAACATACGTAAATCTTCACTGACTTCACGACGAAAGTTTGTTTCAATGGCCAACCATATATTCACATTGGAGTCTCAAATCATGATGTACATAAACATAGAATACAATATACCCTGACTACAAGATGAAACTTTTTGTCAATGACCGACCATATAGTCTCAATGAAGTCTCAAATCTGTCTGTAAATAAACACAGATAGAATACAATATTCCCTGACTAAATGATGACACTTTGCGTCAATGGTCAACCATATAGTCTTAGTTAAATCTCAATTCAGTCTGTACGTAAACAAAGGCAGAATACAATATTCCCTGACTACATGAAGAAACGTTGTGCCAGTTGCCATCCATATAGACTCAGTTAAGTCTTACATCAGTCTGTACATAAACACAGACAGGATAAATCTTCTCTGACTACATGATGAAGCTTTGTGTCAATGACCAATCACATAGTCTCAGTGAAGTCTCAAATCAGTCTGTTCAAAAACATGGTCAGAATGCACTCTTCACTGACTACATGAAGAAGCTTTGCGCCAATGGCCAACCACATAGTCTTAGTGAAGTCTCAAATCAGTCTGTACATAAACATAGACGAGATATCTTCTCTGACTACATGATGAAGCTTTGTGTCAATAGTCAATCACACAGTCTCAGTGAAGTCTCAGATCAGTTTGTTCATAAACATAGACAGAATACAATTGTCACTGACTACATAAAGGAACGTTGTGTCACTGGTCAATCACACAGTCTCAGTGAAGTCTCAAATCAGTTTGTTCATAAACATAGACAGAATACAATTGTCACTGACTACATAAAGGAACGTTGTGTCAATAGTCAATCACACAGTCTCAGTGAAGTCTCAAATCAGTTTGATCATAAACATAGACAGAATACAATTTTCACTGACTACATAAAGGAACATTGTGTCAATAGTCAATCACATAGTCTCAGTGAAGTCTCAAATCTGTTTGTTCATATGCATAGACAGAATACAATTGTCACTGACTACATAAAGGAACGTTGTGTCACTGGTCAATCACATAGTCTCAGTGAAGTCTCAAATCAGTTTGATCATAAACATAGACAGAATACAACCTTCAATGACTACATAAAGGGTCCTTGTTTCACTGGTCAATCACATAGTCTCAGTGAAGTCTCATAACAGTTTGTTCATAAACATAGACATACTACAATCTTCCCTGACTATACAGTCTCAGTGAAGTCTTTCTGACAGTGACAAATCATATAGTCTCAGTGAAGTTTCAAATCAGTCTGTACATAAACATAGACAGAATACAATCTTCACTGACTACATAAAGGAACTTTGCGCCAATGGCCAACCACATAGTCTCAGTGAAGTCTCAGATCAGTCTGTACATAGACATAGACGAGATGCAATCTTCTCTGACTACATGATGAAGCTTTGTGTCAATGACCAATCACACAGTCTCAGTGAAGTCTCAAATAAGTCTGTTCAAAAATATGGTCAGAATGCAATCTTCACTGACTACATGAAGAAGCTTTGCGCCAATGGCCAACCACATAGTCTTAGTGAAGTCTCAAATCAGTCTGTACATAGACATAGACGAGATGCAATCTTCTCTGACTACATCATGAAGCTTTGTGTCAATAGTCAATCACACAGTCTCAGTGAAGTCTCAAATCAGTCTGTACATAGACATAGACGAGATATCTTCTCTGACTACATCATGAAGCTTTGTGTCAATAGTCAATCACACAGTCTCAGTGAATTCTCAGATCAGTTTGTTCATAAACATAGACAGAATACAATTTTCACTGACTACATAAAGGAACGTTGTGTCACTGGTCAATCACATAGTCTCAGTGAAGTCTCAAATTAGTTTGATCATAAACATAGACAGAATACAATTTTCACTGACTACATAAAGGAACGTTGTGTCACTGGTCAATCACATAGTCTCAGTGAAGTCTCAAATCAGTTTGATCATAAACATAGACAGAATACAACCTTCAATGACTACATAAAGGGTCGTTGTGTCACTGGTCAGTCACATAGTCTCAGTGAAGTCTCAACTCAGTTTGTTCATAAGCATAGACATAATACAATTTTCACTGTCTACATAAAGGAACGTTGTGTCACTGGTCAATCACATAGTCTCAGTGAAGTCTCAAATCAGTTTGATCATAAACATAGACAGAATACAATTGTCACTGACTACATAAAGCAACGTTGTGTCAATAGTCAATCACACAGTCTCAGTGAAGTCTCAAATCAGTTTGTTCATAAACATAGACAGAATACAACCTTCAATGACTACATAAAGGAACGTTGTGTCACTGGTCAATCACATAGTCTCAGTGAAGTCTCAAATCAGTTTGATCATAAACATAGACAGAATACAACCTTCAATGACTACATAAAGGAACGTTGTGTCACTGGTCAATCATATAGTCTCAGTGAAGTCTCATAAGAGTGTGTTCATAAACATAGACAGAATACAACCTTCAATGACTACATAAAGGGTCGTTGTGTTACTGGTCAATCACATAGTCTCAGTGAAGTCTCAATTAGTCTGTACATAAACATAAAGGGTCGTTCTTGCATAAATAACTATGCGCATGGCTGTTTGAAGCCATTGTCAAATGGAACGAAAGCCGTGCTCAAACAGCAAAAACCATGTTCAAATCATGTAATTCGCGTGCTGTTTGAACATGGATTTTGAGCTTTTGATATCACAAGACGGGCCTTGCTTTGTTTACGTTAGGTTGAGCGACGTAACATTATCGCCCTGAACGTAGCGTTTTGGGGTTCTATGATGACGTCACTGCATAACAACGTCATTGTTAACAACATCCTGAACTGGCCGCCATTTTGGTTTGCCTGTCGCATTTGAAGAGTTTATATGGAATTTATATGGAGCTTTTGGGCGTTTTAGTGAAAATTTGCTGTCTGATTCGTAAGTTATGCAAGAACAACGATCATCCATGGTCATTTCATTGCATTAACATTTGCCGGGTCCCTCGGAAGATATTTGAACATTCGGCCTAGCGGCCTTATGAGTCATGTTCAAACAGCTTCCTCGGGATCCGGCAAATGTTAATGCATGAAAAACCATGGTTGATCCCTATATTGTGTCACTGGTCAATCACATAGTCTCAGTGAAGTCTCATAACAGTTTGTTCATAAACATAGACAGACTACAATCTTCCCTGACTACATGATAAAGCTTTGTCTTATTTGCGAACCATACAGTCTCAGTGAAGTCTTTCTGACAGTGACAAATCATATAGTCTTAGTGAAGTCTCAAATCAGTCTGTACATAAACATAGACAGAATACAATCTTCACTGACGACATAGAGGAACTTTGTGTCACTGGTCAACCATATAGTCTCAGTGAAGTATTAAATCAGTCTGTACAAAACATAGACATAATACAAACTTCACTAACAACAGGGAGAGGCTTTGTCGGATAAAAAGTCCCATAAAATCGTCGTCTCCAAAATGACCTAAATAGTTTCGATTGGGACGTAAAACCTCAAATCTAACAAACAAAAACTTTCTTATCAGAAATGTATTTATAATATGCAATGGATAATGTCGTGTCATAAACATCGTATGACTAGACCTATCGTATGACTAGACGTGTAATAACACTTAGGCGGGAACAAGTAACTTCATGCCGACGTTCATGTCAATTATGCGTTTTCTGTCGGAAAATTGTCATATTTCAAGCCGATACGATCATGCCAGTTTCAACTGATCATTTGATAAACAGAATCTTACACTCGCGGTCATTTCATATGACATGATCACTCGTGTAAGATCGTTTATGTACGTAATATAACCCGGATTGTGAGATCCTCTAACAATGACTTTCCAAGTTATCAGCAAAACAAAATGCAAACGTCAGTTGTTGTGAGTGAGTGAGTGAGTGAGTTTATGTTTTACGTCCCACCAACAGCTAAGGTCATATGGGGACGGGACCTCGGTTTAAAGACACATCCGAAAGTCTGGAGAAGCCCGGGATCGATCCTGCGATCCCTGGTTTACAAGGCGAGTAGCGTAACCACTGCACCACGAAGGCTTCTATCAGTTGTTGTGATTGGCACCTTATGGGTTAAGTGATATATGTGTTTAAGGAGAATGGGAATGGACAGATGTTTCCGCTATATTTCCGCTATTCTTCAAAGGGAGACAACTTTCGGGACTTCCTGTTCGCTTTTCTACAAGCCCTGTCCTACTGGAAAGGGAGTCTACTCTTAAAGGAATGAATTTGCTCCGCAGGAGCAAATTCTTTTCTTTAAGAGTTGACCCCTATTGACATGGGAGAGAAAAATACTTTTACAAGAGATGCCTCCCCTGAAGGTGTTCCCATAACCCTTAAAGGAAAATAGTTTTTATCTTACTATGACAAACACCGAATCTGAGTTTTAAAAATGTAATGCACTAATTTGACATCCTGGTTTGGAAAAAAAATGTAATTCAAACACTTCTCTACGGTGGTATATTTAGGACATTCAATATAATATTGTCGATCGCTCGACGTATTTTCTCGAGCGCTCGATATAATATCTCGAGCGCTTAACATATTATCTCGAGTGCTCGACATATTATATCGAACGCTCGACATGTTATCTCGAGCGCTCGACATATTATTTTGAGCACTCAACATATTATCTCGAGCGCTGTACATAATACCTCGAGCGCTCTACCTAACATCTCGAGCGCACTGCATAATATCTCGAGCTTTCGACTTATTATCTCCTTAGCTCTACATTATATCTCAAGCGCTCGACTTGTTATCTCGAGCGCTCAACAGAATATCCCGAGCGCTCTATATAATATCTCGAGTGCTCGACATAATATCTCGAGCGCTTTAAACATTATCTTGAGCGCTCTACATAATATCTTGAGCGCTCTGCATAATATCTTGGACGCTCGATATTATACCTCGAGCGCTAGAACTGTTATCTTGAACGATCGATGTATTATACGACAGATCAGCCTATGATCTCGAACGCTCGACATGCTATCGAGAGCGTTCGATCTGTCACCTCGAGCCTCGAACTGTGCGAAGACTCAAATAAGCCGGTGTATTCTGATCCGAGTTCTTGCTAGCCGCATACCGAAGCACCCCGCCAATCGTGGCTTGGAGAAATAGATTGGACTGCAGACACACGAGACTGGCAAACCGCTAAGAAGGCCTATAAGCTTTCCCATGAAAAGTTGACATTGTAGATCCTGATCAGAAGTCATCTGATCTGGATCTACACTATTTACAAAGGTAGGGATTGCCGTGTTCAGCGGGATGAGAGTCAACAAGACGAACATAGAGGTTATTTTATTCATTTTATCTATTACTATGTTATTTATAGCGGATCTTACATGAGTGTTCATGTATTATTGGATTTATTAAACGAGTTGAGGAAAAGGGATAAAATGCGAGGCTTTTCCTCGCATTTTATCCGTTTTCCTCAACTCGTTTAATAAATCCATTAAGTTATGAACACGAATGCAAGATTCTATTTATCATATGATATTAAAATGCAATTATGTACGATTTTTCAACAAATATGTCAATATTCAGCCATTAGTAAACGCGCCGACGTTAAGGACGTCATACATGTAACGTTACGGGGCATATCTAACTAATTTGCATATTTAATCTTCTAGTGGATTATCGAATTTATTACATGACGTTATTACACTCTCAGACGCGACGTCATATGATAAATTTATTTATTTATGCATTTTACTATAATCATGTTCGACGCCTCTTAATATAATGAACAAATGCCCCCGCCCATCGAAGCTTGAAGAAATAGATGGGCTGCATTATGATTCCACGCATCGCACACGAGTACTGGTAAACCGTTTAGAGGATCTAAGTCTGCCCAGGCAAAGCGGTTCGAGTCGGACCGACCGGGCTTGAGATGTCGTTTCATCTCAATTTTGGGTAAAAGTCCGACAAAAATGGAAGCAGCGTCTCCAAAATTACCTATACAGTGTTGAAGGGGACGTTAAACCTCCTATCAAACAAATAATGAAAGACATTATAAACAAATATGTAAAGAGCAAAAGGACGGTTTAGAGTAAACATTATTGTCTTGTTTATACTCCAACACATATTGTCTAGCTACTAGGCATTAAAATGAATAATGAGGAATTAAAATCATATTCTAATGCACTTTCGTATGTAACGCGACGTCTGATTGGATAACGTCAAAAATTTGCGACAGTATATTCTGCGATTTACAGTCGGAAACCCGACATCATCACGTTACGTTGCTTTTCATTGGCTGTCATTTGGTTTTACGCAGCTCACAGCGGTTGCCGCTATGTGCAAAACAGCAGGTTCAAGTTTTAACAAAACAAGTGAATAAGTGCATTAGAATGGGGATAATTGTAATAAAAATTGCAGTCATTTGGGGAGGTAAATCGTCGGTTTTACGGTCGCAAATTACGTTTTACGGCTCCGCTGACGCGTCGCCTTAAAACGAAATTTCCGACCGTAAAACCTCCGATTTACCTCCCCAAATGACAATTCGGAATACAGTTATCCCCTACTTTTTTGCACTGAAATGAACAGTGTATAAAAGTTTAGTTAGTCTAGTCTCTCTGCTCAGGCCTTACTAAACTGTAAGCCAATATCAGCTGGACGCCCCAGTGACGAGATATACACGCCACTTTTGCCTCACCCAACCATCCGTAAGAAAATTATTCATAGTTTTCAAAAGAGACATTTTCCGAAATTAAACAGAATGATTTTTCCAATACCAAAGGTTGATCACAGTCTTCGCTAAAAGCGCATGTCCAAAACAAACAATCCTGACATCGCCCGTGTTACAAAGCGCATACTTTCATGACTCCAAAACTGATATTCTGTTCGCTTCTTCAAACATAAATTTTATGGGTACTACTAATTTGAACAGCCTCAAACGAGTACCAGCCCGCACCCCCCCCCCCCCATGCCCAACGGGGCTAGGAGCAACATATTGGCTGCATTATGCTCCCGCGCAGAGCTGAAAGCGACAGCACATGAGTACTGATAAAGCGCGTAGAAGGCCAAAGCTTCCACAGGCATTACCAGGAATTCTCGTACTGATATGAAGAGCTCTCCCTGCACTGTGATGTGCTGATTCAACGTCGTTTATAACTCATTTTGTGCCCACATTATATATAGCACAAGTCCATTTCAAAATTTAGTGGTGTGAAGTTGTGTTTTCTAAATATATTTGAAAAAAGAAAATGGTTGAACTTTTTGCAAACAGCGTATAATTTCTGATCAACAGCTGAGCTCGGTGGCGTCTGATCTGGGCCTGCACGTTTTGCTAAACCGTTTTGGGGGATTCGGTACAAAATGGGTTAATGTACAACAATCACAAACTTTGGATAAACATATCTCGGACGCCCTAGGCGAGCAGTACTCCCGTTATTTCAATATACACGGCTACATCGTCAGTCATTTCAGAATTATAAAGAAAGTGAGTTTATGTTGGTTGGTACCTGATGCTCTGTCTCTGGTCGGCCCATCAGAGTCTAACTGTTGATTTTCATTTGTTCCAGCATTTCAGTGGTTTCTTACTGTCGAGTCCTCGCCGTCGTTTCATCTCTCACCCACCCCCTGTTGGAATTTGTTTCGCTGACCGTTTCAAGGCGGTTCTTCTGTCGCGGTTTATTATTGTTATGGTTTGTCTTTGTGTCGCTTATATAATTTTAATTTTGATAGCCTGTTGGCCATTTTGTGGGAACGTAACTGTCCTTTTTGCTTTCCGCTATTGATGTTTCCATTACGGTCTGTTGTTTCATGTTTGTGCTTCTTTCCCTTTGGTGTGTCATGTGGGAGCTGTGGGTTAATTGTATCGATTCCTGATCATTGCCCCACTTCTACTTTGCATCTTAATTTTCTTTCTTTAAGATTTAAACAAGACACAACGAAAGCAGCCTACTCTCACATATTATCTTATATTAAAAATTTTACCACCCTAAAATAGAAATTTTCAGATTGTAAATTTCTGATAATTTTAATATTTCTGCACAAAACATACATTGCGGATACTCGGTAGAAACGCCTCGACTAGGCTGTTCAAACGAGTACCTTATTTTGGATCCGAGACATAGGTTGTGGGTACTCGTTAGAACCAATCAACCAAACATGCCTAGGCAGTTAAAATAAGCAGAATCGCAGCGTAGACCCAGACGTTTCAGGATGAGTTTGAGCTAGGTCTGCATTGTTTGCTTGAGCCGATCTGTCCAAGTACTCATTAGTATCGCCCCAATGAATCGTTTCAAATAAACAGCAAAATATGTGTGCATATCTAAAACATAGAGGATCTTACATAAGTGTTCATTTATTATTGAATTTATTAAACGAGTTGAGGAAAAGGGATAAAATGCGAGGCTTTGCCGAACATTTTATCCCTTTTTCTCAACGTGTTTAATAAATTCAATAATAAATGAGCACGAATGCAAGATTCTATTTATCATATGACATTTAAAACACACTTTATTCACGATTGCTTACAAAAATGTCAATATTCCGCCGTTAGTAAACGCGACGTCGTTAAGGACGTCGTACATGTAACGTTACGGGACGTATCTAGCTAATTTGCATATTTAATCCACTAGTGGATTATCGAAAATATTATATGGCGTTATTACACTCTAAGACGCGACGTCATATGATAAAGTGTAATTCTTTATCTTGTATAATCGCGATAACCCTTATCCTGCTAAAGTTTAATAAGTCGCATCTATTACTAACTATCAGCCATCCAGACTTCATTGTATAATGTTTTCGTTCCAATTCACAAACTGGTTGATAAACAGTGTAGATCCTGATCAGATGACTTCTTCAGAGCTAATCTGATCTTGGCCCCCTACACTGTTTGCAAAGTTAGGGGTTGTCGTGAACAGCAGGATAAGGGTTAATGCAATGTAAAAAAATATGGTTTGTGGTTTGTCATTATAAACCTCACGTTTTCTATGTAATTAAAGTAACCAATCAAGCCCCCCCCCCCCCCCCCCCCCCAAAAAAAAAAAACTAACGTGGTCTTGCGCAGTATATCACGCCCCCGCCCCACCCCACACACACAGACTTTTATTGTTGAGTTTTGTGACAACGGTCCAATTTCATAGCGTAGCCTTCAGGTGAACCATTGTGCATTTTACATTTAAAACGACAGCCTTGCATATTGTAATTTAAGGGAGTAATGCGTGAAATAAACACAGCTGCTGAAACGATTGCACAAATGAGATATTTTGCCAAATTTATGGCCGAATGTGATCTCGACGTAAGAAAGGTCAAGGTTAACCAAATGTCATCATTTGAATAAACTTGATAGGGCCCCGAGTCCCCAATATTGTATTCCAGGTTTCAAGGTCATCGGTCGTCACTGGTACCTGAGAAGGCGACTTTCAAAGGTTTTTACCATATATGGGCATGGTGAACATTTTTATCATGTGGCCCAGACTTTAAAAATAAATGTTTGTACCCCACCCATTGGCGGCTTCACGTGTAATTTGGTTTCAATTTGCCTGGTAGTTTCAGAGATGTTGTTCGGAATTGTTTGGATACTTAAGTGAGAAAAAGAGGTCAGGAACATTTATCTCCCCTTTTTATGTCTATTTCCCCACTTTTTGATTTTCAACACCATTTTCAAGATGCTGAGTGGCATCTTAACAATGTCATATCATAGTTAATTGTGAGAAAATAAGGTGCATTAAACTCCTTAAATACGAGTGCTACGGATTTCAAATCCCCGACTTATGGCGGGCATCTTGAAATTGTGACCGAAATCCCATGAACGAACTTCCTTTCCCCGAATCCATGGTGACTCCAGATGTAATTTGGATTTAATTGGCCTAGCAGTGACGATGCCGATGACGCCGACGACGACAATGGACCATTGTTTATCCTGTAAGCTCTTCCGGGGCATCACGAAAACACGCCTATATAATTTGGACCCCCTTTAACCCCACTTTTATATAGTAAAACTTGGGTTTCCGGGGGTATACCTTATTTTTATTATTTCAGCTCTAAAATATAGATTGTGGGTACTCGTTAGAACCGCCTCGATGAGGCGGTTTTAACGAGTGCCCCCAATCTATATTTTGTGCAGAAATAAGAAAACTATCACAATTTTTCATCATAAAATTTTCATTTTTTCGGCGATAAAGGTGGCAATGTATTTGTATAGGCGTGTTTTCGTATTGGGCTTCAGCTCTGCATTACAATAACACATCCGTGTGATATAGTGCATTTTTTATATCTCAAAAAAATGTGATTTTTCTGGTGAAATTTTGTGAGATTTTTCTTATTTATACACAGAATATAGGTTTTGGGTACTCGTTAGAACCGCCTCATTGAGGCGGTTCTAACGAGTACCCACAACCTTTGTTTTGGAGCAGAAATAAGTAAAATAACGTATATCCCCTTAATCCCAGTTTTCTCTATATACAGTGGGGTGTAGGGGGTGTTCATTTCACGGACTTGTTCACCTGATGTGGTATGCTAAAATGCTGCTGCACTGAAGTAAAATAAAACAACAACAAAAGTATAATAAAAAAAAAACAAGAGACACGTAGTAATGGAGTGTTTGTTTAATGAGTTTTCCAATAACAAAACTAAAATATATTTTAATCGATATCTGTTTCAAGGACTAAAGTTAAGGGGACTAGATACACCTCCAGGAGAATTAGGTCTTAAAAAGTCTCCCTTGTCAATCGGGTTCTACTCTCGAACGAAATAATTTTATCCTCGGGAGCGAATTCTTCCCTTTAAGGGGAATGGATTTTTCCGCCATTTTTCAAAGGGAGACAACTTTCGGGACTTCCTTTTCCCTTTTAAAAGCCCTGTTCCAATGAAAAAGGCGTCTATTCTTAAAGGAAAGAATTTGCTCCTCAGGAGCAAATTCTTTCCTTTAAGAGTTGACCCCTAATGACATGGGACACTAAAATAATTTTGCCGGAGTTGCCTCCCCTGGAGGTGTTCCCATTCCCCTTAAAACATACATCTTTTTCAGAGAGAATCAGTAAGAAAACGTTAGCAGGAAGTACAAAAAGTTGCCTCCCTTGTAAAATCATGGAAAGTGTGCCAAACTTGTCCCGTCCCCGTATTCATAAAATTTTGTCGGTGCAAGAACGGCTCTGTGTCCGTACCCCTTTGTTACCGGGCAGTTTGCGGTGATTCCGTAATAGAACTTTGCGCCCAACTCAGCAGATGTTTTTTTCATTGTTTTTCACAGAAAATAAGGATTAACCTTTTCTTGTTAATCATCAGAAATGTCAAGCCTGGTTTTCGTTGGAAAAAAAGGATGCTTTCTCAGATGTTGGCTAGTTCTTAAAGGGTGGATTCGGAAATTCGCAAAAGCTATATCGGGTGTTGTAGGGCGTACGCTGAAATTTGTTTGGCTACGCTCGCAGGCATACCTATCACATTTATATGAGTCAGCGCACGACAAAACCTACAATAAGACATGTGCGCCCATCGAAGACTCAGATCAGCCTGCACATCCATAAAGTCTGACCAGAGACTTCTCTTGCTGTAAGAAGAAGCATTGGGCCCTAAACTATCCTTAGAGCGCACACCGAAGACTCTGATCAGACTGCGCAGATACACAGGCTGATCTGAGTCTTCTTTGGGCGCACATGTCTTATTGTAGGTTTTGTCATGCGCTGGCTCATATAGTATTGGTCTTTCTTCTATCATTTTACGTTAACTTTATTTGCCATCACGAAAACACGCCTATATATTTCTGACCGTCTCAAACCCCACTTTTATATGGTAAAACTGGGTTTACATGCGTCTACATAATTTTTCTTAGTCTGCTCAAAAACATATATTTTGGGCGCTCGTAAGAGCCGCCTGGTTAGATTGTGGTACTCGTAAGAACCGCCTCGTCAAGGCGGTTCTAACGAGTACCCACAATTGATGTTTAGAGCAGAAATGTGAAAAATGTCTGAATTTTTTTATCGGACAATTTTCAATTTTTGGTGGCAAAATTTTCAAAATATTTAAATAGACGTGTTTTCGTAATGCAAATCTAAGCCCATTTGTTCTAATTAAGGTAAGACGAATAATTATTTTCTTAAAGAGTAGATCCCGTTTTCAGAGGGATTGGTTGTAGAGGAAAATAAATAAAAAGTCAAAATGTATCTCCTTTGTGACAAATGATGGAAATGGCCGCATTACGATAACTCACCCGTGCGACATAGTGCATTTTTCACATCTCCAAAATGGCTACTTTTCTGATTAAAATCAGTGATATTTTTCTAATAAATGCTCAAAACATCGGTTGAGGGTGCTCGTTAGAACCACCTCAGTGAAGCGTTTCTAACGAGTACCCACAACCTATGTCATGGAGTAGGTTGATGATACTCGTTAGAACCACCTCAGTGAGGCGGTTCTAACGAGTACCCACAATCTATGTCATGGAGCAGAATTAAGAAAAATAATGTATGCCACGTAAACCCCAATTTTCTCTATATAAAGTGGGGTTTAGGGGTCTTCATTTAGCGGACTTGTTCACGTGATTGAGTGTATCCAAGTTTCAAAATAGGAATGAAAATTGTTGATGATTGCTCTTAGGGGCACTACAGAGAGTTGGCAATTTGCCCTCTAGGGGCATAAGAATTGGCCTTTGCCCTATTTTGAGGATATAAATAGTTGGCTTTTGTCCTCTTGGTAAAAATGGTGGTGGTATAAATAGTTAGTTTTTGCTCTTTGGAGTATATAAAAAGTTGGCTTTTTCCCAATCAAATGAAGGTAAATAATTGGCTTTTGTTCTCTCTTGGGACATGCCCAGTGGGTTTAGTCTGTGATAAAAATAGACTACCTGTCCGTTTGGCATCTTACGAATAACAAATCAGCCTCGCCAGACCAGTGGCAATGTGTGCTTTCTTTGATATACCAACTGTGCATTGGTGAGAAGTTAGTTGTTTATTGCATGTTATAAATACTTAAACGTTGCCTTTGGAATTAAGACCACCTAAAGTTAAGACTAAATCTGCTTTCCGAAGCTTATTTATTAGGTTCCAGCTATTCTTTCTTTGTCTTTTCTGCATACAGTGTCCTCTGGTCAGGGACCACCTTTGGAATTGTTCAAAAGTGGTCTTAAAGACCTTTTTTGAACAGTCAAAATGGTGGTCTTAATATAGAAATTTTACTGTATAAAATACACTATAGATTTCGCAGCGTTGGATCTGAATCTACACAGTTTCCAATGTCCCTGTTTGTGGGACGCTAGGCGTATATGTGTTAAGCTGGGATAAGCAAAAGTCTGCCTTCTGTACTCAGCAAGAGTTCAAGTCAGCCTGGGTACTCACTGATAAAATATCAGTCTAGGTATTCCCGTAAGCTAGTATAGCACTGATGACGAAATTTTGTTTTCGCCGTCAATTATGTAAAGTACAGCAAATACTCTAATCAGGTTGTTCAGATGAGCCAGCTTGTCTGAGTATTTACTGTGCACAGATGTCCGTATGTACAATATATAACAATTTTCTGAAATCCTTACAAACGGAATTTCAGCCGTTATCGATTATTTATCGGTGGCAGGAATTTCCAAGAAAAACTTAAAAAGGCGACAGAAAGTCAAATGAAAGTATGACGCCTAGTTTGCAGAAAATCGGCTATTTGTTTTCAGCATGTCATAAATTTTGAAAATATTCTGAAGCCGATTTTCTGTAATTTACATGTGCGCCCAGTCCATATAGGCTTACCAGAGACTTCTCTTGCTGCATGAAGGAACATTGGGCCCTTTGCTATCCTTAGAGTGCACAACGAAGACTCTGATCAGACTGGCTGCACATGTCTTATTGTAGGTTTTGTCATGCGCTGGCTCATTTGTTTTCAGCATGTCATGAATTTCGAAATAATTCTAAAGATATTTTATATTGCTTGGAAATGGTAATGTTTCGCTAATCCAGATACTACATGTACCAGGCTGCCAATGACCTGGCGAGGCTGTTGAATAACAACTACATTGTTGACAAATGAAATGCGCTAATTTACGACATTACCCGCCATATGCCATTTCTAAGTTCCTATTACGCTATTAAACACCCCTTGCGGTATAAAATTATATTTTATGGCCAAAGAAATAGCGATATCAATAGAATATTTGTGATATTTTCTTGTAGATGCCTGTAGCATAGTATGTGTGTGCTCTTATGCACATATTCTACGTCTTCCGCAAGGATGATGAAAATATTGTATGACTTTATTAACCCCACTATTCTCAAAAACCAATATGGTTGACAAGGGGTTTCTTTAACCCATTGTATGATTTCAAAAATAGGAAGAAAAAAAAACCACGAAAAATAAGGTCTGACACCCCTTATATGACAAATGGACTTGTCCAAAATATAGCAATGGAAGAGTCCACTGGTATACAATGGGTTAAACGTAAGGGTGACGTTTACCACTGATTTGTCAAAATGACAGTACTGATACTATTCGGCATACAACTGGCATTACCGTAACTTAGCAAAGGTTAATATGACTACAACATTGAATGATGTCGTCTATGTGCTAAACATTCGCATGATTTCGAAGTAAAGTAGAAGTAAATGGTTTACCTGATTGACTCTCTAGATATATATAGCCGTATAGCATTGATATGCATTTGATATTATTATTATTATTATTATTATTATTACATGTTTTGTCATTATTATTATTATTATTTTTAACTGATTTCCTTTTGTAATAGATAATACTTAACGTATCAATCATTGGAAATTCCCCATTGCAAACATTATAAAGTTCTTACCCAGATACATTGTTTTTCTAAAAAATATCCATCAAATTTCAATGGGGAGAATATCTAATGTTGGAAAATTGTGAACTTGCGTTGTGAGTAGTTTTTGCAAGGTTTAATATAAAAATCTTATTTGCAAATGTTAAGCAGATAGACTATTATATTTTCAACAATAAAACAAAAACTTCATAATGATCACACATTCACACACATATTATTATATACAATGCTGATCTAATTTGTGTTGTCTTTAAGTAGGCTTTTAAGTTTAACTCATCGGTGAGCAATTCCAATGTTAAATGCGTTATTGTAACATATACCCGACGTCATACGTCATAATTGCTACGTGGAGAATTTGTAATGTGATAAACAGACAGATAATCGTGACCATTTAATATGAAATTTTTTAAAAGGCCAATAAATTTCAGATTAAATTTTCGATTGTCTGACAATTTATCTGACTCTTAACCCTTATCTTGCTGAATATTCATTTAAGCCACACCCATTTCTGTCTATCAACCAATCAAATTACTTGATGTTATTGCTACAAATTCATAAACTAAATGCCAAACAGTGTAGATCCTGATCAGATGGCTTCTTCAGAAGCCATCTGATCTGGATCTACACTGTTTGCAAAGATAGGGGTTGTCGTGAACAGCAAGATAAGACTTCTTCAGAAGCCATCTGATCTGGATCTACAATGTTTGCAAAGATAGGGGTTGTCATGAACAGCATGATAAGGGTTAAGGTAACATGTCGATAAAGGTTAATATCCTAATAAGGATAATAAAACCATTAAGATAGAAGGTAAGGTTGATTTTCATACGGTCTATGTCATAAAGAAAAAAACATTTATTCTACTTCCACCGCGATTTCACTGATTAAAAGATTATCGAGAAAGCATATTGAATTACCAATATCGCTATTAAGACCACCTGAAATTAATACTAATTCTGGTTTGAAAGGCTTATTTAGTAGGTTGCAGTTCTTTATTTGTGATTTCTGCATACATGTCCTCTGGTCATAGACCACCTTTGAGGCTGTTCAAAAGTGGTCTTAATGTGCACTTTGGAACAGTCCCAAAGGTGGTCTTAATATAGGAATTTTACTGTTTATCCAACAGTGTTTGCATTTGCTGATAGTACAGTTTGTGAGCTTTTTCCATAATAATAGTTAAACTAAGAAGCACAAGAGATTAGAACAGCAACAGTCTCTTTCGCCAAACATATCAAGATAGTCTTTTATACAAAAATAAGTACTCTGTATGCATCATTATTTATGCACTTATTTACAAAAGTAAGCTTACCGGAATATATCCGTCATTTTTGGCCGTTATCGCTAAAGCATAATTGGTGATAAAACTAGTTAAAAACAGTCATTTGTGGGTGGGGGATTATCGGTTTTAATACTGCAATTTCGTTATTCCGCAGCATTAAAGCGCAATTTGCCACCATGAAACCGACGTTTTACTTCTACAGAAGAAATGTTATATAGTATCCCATTTTAATGCACTTATCCATATTTTGTGTTTCAAAACATGTAAAGCTGGCACAATGAGTGCTGTTAAACAAATGTCCGCCTATGAAAAGTATTGCTTCGTAATATGTCAAATACCAAGGTTATACAACCTCTTCATGCTAAACGTGCATGTATATTGCTGTAATATTGTTTCGTAGGGGAGGGCCGTAACTAATATTGGCAGAACTTGTGGCCCGACCCTGTTGTTTGCTTTATGATGCAATAGAATATGTTTATACTCAGGCTAAACGTATTTGTATGGCTGATAAGTTTCTCGCATTTCATGGTCTTGACTAGGATAAATAAAATTCTTACCTGGACAGGAATTCATCATAAAAACATGTCTATATTATACTGACCCCTTAAACCCAACTTTTATGTGGTAAAACTGGGGTTTACAGTGGTATACATTATTTTTATCATTTCTGATGGTCGAGGGGGTTCTAATGAGTGCCCAACAATATATGTTTTGAGCAGAAATGTGAAAATATCAGAATTTTTTAACTGAATATTTTTTGTGGTAAATTTTTCAATATATTTGCATATGCCTGTTTTCGTAATGGTTTCAGTTTTAATATTTATATTTTCATATTTATAACATCTGACTTATGACGGAGTATATTGTCATATTTTAACAATAACCAATAAGACAGTAAATACTGTCTAAGACAAAAAATACTGTCTTTGGCAACAAACAACATAAAAAAGAAAACTCTCAATGGATCAATCACCAATTGTTTGTTTCTCCGTTGATTCGAACTCGTATTTGAGTCAAAAGGGAATTATTTTCGTAGCCCCTGATACATATTAGGTTGGTTGTAGGAAGATATTTCGTAATGAAAAGGTTTGTTGTGTGTAGTCAACATACTTTTATTTTATAGAAAGTGCGAGTAGCTTTGTCATATAACAAATACTCACATTTTTTAAGGAAATATGCAAAAGTATAAATAATATAATACTTGCTAGAACAGTTAATATATGACCGCGAATGAGCTAATTTATCTAACGAAGCTTTTGGCTCCTGGGCGATGATATTTTGTATTTATAAATGATGGATATAAGCCAGTTTGCTTAAAGTATACACAATACGCATTCATACACACTTATTTTTTATTATGCATAGACATTACATAAAATCACTCCGGTGGGCCATCACCTTTTACAAACTTTTGTAAATCTTCGTATAAAGAAGCCTGACCCAAAGGTTACAAACTAGTTTTCTTGTTCAACTACACACTTGAGCATGAAATTCGTATTGCTCATGAATTTTAAAATGCTTACAATAATTGGCATTTTGAAATCAATGAACAGGATATATAACATTATCTGCAAATCTTCTCAGGAACAAATAGTTTCCTACAAGAGTAGCTTCCTTTTCAGAGGGTCACAATTTACCATAAAGCTAGCAGGATGTGTATTACCCACTGCCTTAACCCGTGGCGTAGGGAAGCTGTGAACACTTCCATTAATAACCGCTGCCTTTTACTTTCCGCCTTCAGCTGCCTCCTTCTTAACTAAATGACTATGCTGAGCTTATAGGATAATTAAGGGGAATGGGAACACCTGGCAGATTTTCCCGCCATTTTTCAAAGGGAGACAACTTTCGGGACTTCCTGTTCGCTTTTTTATAAGCCCTGTCCCACTGAAAAAGGGTTCTACTCAAAAAGGAAAGAATTTGTTCCTCAGGAGCAAAATTCTTTTCTTTAAAAGTTGACCCCTTTTGACAAGGGAGACAAAAATACTTTTGCAGGAGTTGCCTCCCCTGATGGTGTATCCATTCCCCTTAAAGCTACTGGCTAATGCATCGTGCGTTATGTGTTAAATAGATGATAGTTTCCTTGGCCCAGCGGATGTGATTTTAGCCATTCTATACATTAACAATACATTTCATAATTATTTGGCCAATTAAAAAGGATAAATAAAATGAAAATAGCTGCATGCGACGATAACATGTCTTCTTGTCATAATTTTACATTTTACTGTATCACACAAAGAAAAAAAAGGCCAAACATTTTGAGTATCTCTGACAGAAGTAAAGCTACAATATATAACAAATCATCACGAAAACACGCCTATATAATTTTTACCCCCTTGAACCCCACTTTTATATAGTAAAACTGGGGTTTCAGGGGGTATACCTTATTTTTCTTATTTTTGCTCTGAAATATAGATTGTGGGTACTCATTAGAACCGACTCGATGAAGCGGTTCTAACGTGTGCCCACAATATATATTTTGAGCAGATATAAGAAAAAAAACTCAATTTTTTATCATAAAATTTTCATTTTTACGGCGATAAAGGTGGCAATGTATTTGAATAGGCCTGTTGGCGTAATGCCATGCAATGAACCACCTTTTTACCCAAAGGAGAAACTGTGACCTACAAGGTTATACCATTAAGAAAACACGCCTATACTAATACATTGTAAACTTTTCCGCCTGAAAAAAAAATAAGATGAAAAATTGTGTTATTTTTCTTTTTCTGCCTAAATGATAGATCGTGGAAACTCGTTAGAACCGTCTCATTGAGGCGGTTCTTACGAGTACCAACAGTCTATATTTTAGAGTAGAAATAAGAAAAATAAGGTATATCCCTGTAAACTATTTTACTTAATAAAAATGTGGTGCATGGGGTGTAAATATTATATAGGCATGTTTTCGTGATGATTAGCGTTTTCACTTTGATCTTTAAAACACGGAGGCGAATCCAACAAGGTCCCATAATTTATGTTTACTTTGGAAAAAAAGGAACTCTCTCAAAACTTTTAATCAAAATGTCAGTTTTGGTGACGGTATCATGCCACACCAATATGTGTTTTGCCACTGGAATGGGATGTGGGAAGAAATATTTTGGCCAAATAGTTACGAATGTGCTAATATTTAGATCAAAAATGCCATGTCAAATGCGTTATTGTTTTCCTTCTTTATTTTAAATCTAATTTGGCATACTTCATATATACTATATTATATTGTTTTAAAAAATAACATAGACGCATGTACTTAGTTTTGGTGTTATAAAAGAAATCAAAATAAATACTGATTCAATTTCAGATACCTGCACATTAAAAAAAAAAAAGAAATATCCATGAAATATATGTTTATCGAATCATCTAAAAACAATGTTTTATGCAGATACTTCTCTAGCCCCTCAAACTAGGTTTCATCCTATAGCACATTCGAGATTTGACAAAGATCTATTTCAATAAAAAATTTCCTATACTTTTCCTTCGTGCTGAAAGCACATTTTAAATTGTGCATACTTTAATTTCAAGGAAATATTTTTTTCACAACTTTGATATAAATTGAACGCTTTTTAAAGCTTAAAATGGTTTGGACTTCATACATGCACACATCTTTTTATACACCAGTTTTTCCTTTTAGTATCATTTTAGAATACTGACAAAAACTTTAACCAAGCTGGCATACAAAATTTAGAAAACCCCGTATCGAAGACGATGCAACATCATGTTTTTCATGACGTCGATGTCACATTATTTAAAGAAATGTGCCATGTGGGCTGTCTTTGATCTTGTATACTTGTTTAGTCAGTTTCCGATATTCTGATAAGTTCCTATACTATATCAGATTCATACTTCTCACCGTTATCTGTTGCTGCTACACCATATCCTCTTTATAACACTTTTATTGGGTGTGATCCAATGTTGGAACAGTATTAGTTATACAGTAGTGCTATATCAGTAAATGTACAGAATGCAAAGAAAAATGACGACTTAAAGGTCATTTTTGTAAACAGTCTATTTATTCATTTTGGGGGATCGTATAAAATATGCAGAGAAATAACCAGCTGTAGCAATGATCATATATAGTCAATTTATTTTGGCATCAATCTTTAATAAACTGTGTTATATCAAATTGAGTTATAATAAAGTGTTATAAAGAAGATTAGATATAGCTGAAGTAATTCCTTCCCCATTCGGGGAGGTTGGTATTCGTCATTAATTTTTCAGATATTCTTCATGCATTCTCTTGACCTTGAAGAGTTTTGGATGACCTTCTTCCGTGGCCTCTTGACGATGGTATGGTGGGTCGCGTGTACCATGGAGCACGAGAGTCCATTCTTTAAAAGTGCCTTCGTCGTAATCACTGTTCTTTCCGGGTACATTCTCTATTCTAAGGGTCCAAACTCCACGTGGCGTTTCGGCCCAGGTATGCGTAGTCATGAATGGCCATCTGGTGAATCCATTCTTATGTTCGTCATCATTTGGACGTTGGCTCAAGATCATTGAACTAAATAAAGAAATAATAATTTTAAGGAGAATAGGAATATCTGGGAGGTTTTTCAGCCATTTTTCAAAGGGAGACAACTTACGAGACTTCCTGTGCGCTTTTCTATACGCTCTGTCCCACGGCAAAAGGGATCAACTCTTAAAGGAAAGAATTTACTCCTCAGGAGCAAATTCTTTCTTTTAAGAGTTGACCCCTATTGATTGGAGACACACGGGTCCAATTGTTTAAAACTAACAATGTCGTTATTCAACATATCGTTAAAACTTTGATAATTTAATGTGGCAAATGTGCTTATAATTTTGCTGAAAATAAATGACAACAGATTTTGCAAATGTAAAAGCTGCTCTCATTTTTCAGCAAAAATAACACATTGTTAGGCATTATACTGGCTAGAACAGATAACAATTTCACCAATAATTTCACTACTAACGAGCTCTTTAAGCTAACGATGCTTTGACAACTGGGCCCTGATATTGTTCTATTTGTTTAGAAAAGAAGGTACTTGGTTATTTCGGGTCAACTTTCTGTACGATAATTCATTGATAAAACATCACGCGAACAAGTCCGTGAAATAAAAACTCCCCATAACCCCACTTTATATAGAGAAACTGGGGTTTACGGGAGTAAACATTATTTTTTTTTTATTTCTGCTCCAAGACATAGGTTGCTGGTACGCGTTGGTTCCTATGAGCACCAAACCCTACGTTTGGAGTACAAATAAGAAAATCAGAAAAAATGCCATTTTTGAGGATTGAAAAATGTACTATATCGCACGGATGGGTTTTAATAATATCACACGGATGTGTTATCGTAAAAAAGGATCTATTCACAAAGGAAGAAATCTCCACCTCCCGAAATGACAAGAAAGACGGAAAATATTTAGCACGAGTTACCTCCTCTGCCACATGCGACATGAAAAAGTGTGTAATGGAGTTATGGCACTTCTTACGATGTTAGACACATAATAACCGTAAATCTTACACGAGTGGTCATTTCATATGATAGTTATAAAACGAGCCTCTGGAAAATGTGTCATAGATTGCATATGCTATTTCCGCAAGTGTAAGATTCTGTTTATTCTAAACGATCTTACCTGAGAAGTTCATACAAAGTAAAAAAAACATAGTGTTTTTACGGAAGATAAAGCCACTGATCGTAATATTACACCTGGTCTAATCATTATATAAACAATATGACCATGATGGTCCTTTATCACTCACCTGAGTTAACAAATTAAAAATTTCAGAAGTTTCAATTGTTTCTGAAGGACTTATACTGATGATAAGGTCAAAAACAGGCATTTTCAGCAACCAAAGGGACATAACACAATGAGAGATAAGCCAATGTCTTCAGTTTTCGACCTCATCCGATCTTTCATCCTCAACCTACCTTTATGCTAGTTTCAGGAAGATCCAATCAAAACTAAAGGACTGGTGCTGACAATGTCACAACATAGATATTTTCAGCAGGGAAGGGGATATAACTCTATGTCTTTATGCCCACATCGTTAGTTTTCAAACTCATTCAAGTTTTTTTATAATTAACTTAATTATATGTACGTTTCATGAAGAGCTGTTCAAAACTAAGGGGCTTATATGTCAAAATGGACATGTTCAGCAATCGAAGAGACAATACTCTATGATAGATTGGCCGCAGGCCTCACAAGTTTCCAACTATTTCAAGCTGTTATCCCCAACACATTTATGTGTTAGTTTCAGAAAGATCCGATTAAAGCTTAAAGACTTATGGTGATGACAGGGTCCAAAATGGGCATTCTCAGCAAATAATAGGGCATATCTCTTCGACCACCAGTTTTCGAACTCATCCTAGTTTTGTCCCTGACTTACTGTAAGGTTTAAGAAGATCCAACAAGAGGGCCCAGAGGGCCCTGAATCGCTCACCTGAGAATCAGTGTCTCTAGTACATTCTTGGCCCAAGGGCTATACTAGGTGAAGCTTCATACCAAATATCAAAGACCTGAGCCTTGTGGTTTCAGAGATGAAGATTTTTAAATATTTTCCATATATAAGCCTATGAAAAACCAAAGGGCCCCAGGGATGGGGGCATTTTTGGCCCCAGGGCTATAATTTGAACAATCTTGGTACAGGTCCACTAGATGAAGCTTCACACCAAATATCAAAGATCTGAGCCTTGCGGTTTCAGAGAAGAAGATTTTTAAAGATTTTACCTATATAAGCCTTTGTAAACCCTGAGGCCCCCAGGGCGGGGGCATTTCCGGCCCAAGGATCATAATTTGAAAAATCTTGGTAGAGGTCCACTAGATAAAGCTTTATACCAAATATCGAAGACCTGGGCCTTTTGGTTTCAGAGAAGAAGATATTTAAAGATTTTCCCTGTATAAGCCTATGTAAAAACCAAAGGCCCCCGGGGCGGGGGCATTTTTGGCCCTGGGGCTATAATTTGAACAATCTTGGTAGAGGTCCACTAGGTGAAGCTTCACACCAAATATCAAAGACCTCGACCTTGCGGTTTCAGAGTAGAAGATTTTAAAGGTTTTCCCTATATAAGCCTATGTAAAACGAAAGGCCCCCGGGGCGGGTGCATTTTTGGCCCTAGGGCTATAATTCGAACAATCTTGGTAGAGGTCCACTAGGTGAAGCTTCACACCAAATATCAAAGACCTGGGCCTTGTGGTTTCAGAGAAGAAGATTTTTAAAGATTTTACCTATATAAGCCTTTGTAAACCCTGAGGCCCCCAGGGCGGGGGCATTTCCGGCCCAAGGATCATAATTTGAACAATCTTGGTAGAGGTCCACTAGATAAAGCTTTATACCAAATATCGAAGACCTGGGCCTTTTGGTTTCAGAGAAGAAGATTTTTAAAGATTTTCCCTGTATAAGCCTATGTAAAAACCAAAGGCCCCCGGGGCAGGGGCATTTTTGGCCCTGGGGCTATAATTTGAACAATCTTGGTAGAGGTCCACTACGTGAAGCTTCACACCAAATATCAAAGACCTGAGCCTTGTGATGTCAGAGAAGCAGATTTTTAAAGATTTTCCCTATATAAGCTTATGTAAAACCAAAGGCCCCCGGGGCGGGGACATTTTTGGCCCTAGGGCTATAATTTGAACAATCTTGGTAGAGGTCCACTAGATGAAGCTTCATACCAAATATCAGAGACCTGGGCCTTTCAGTTTCAGAGAAGAAGATTTTTAAAGATTTTCCCTGTATAAGCCTATGTAAAACCAAAGGCCCTTAGGGCGGGGGCATTTTTGGCCCTAGGGCTATAATTCGAACAATCTTGGTAGAGGTCCACTAGGTGAAGCTTCACACCAAATATCAAAGACCTGGGCCTTGTGGTTTCAGAGAAGAAGATTTTTAAAGACTTTACCTATATAAGCCTTTGTAAACCCTGAGGCCCCCAGGGCGGGGGCATTTCCGGCCCAAGGATCATAATTTGAACAATCTTGGTAGAGGTCCACTAGATAAAGCTTTATACCAAATATCGAAGACCTGGGCCTTTTGGTTTCAGAGAAGAAGATTTTTAAAGACTTTCCCTGTATAAGCCTATGTAAAAACCAAAGGCCCCCGGGGCGGGGGCATTTTTGGCCCTGGGGCTATAATTTGAACAATCTTGGTAGACGTCCACTACGTGAAGCTTCACACCAAATATCAAAGACCTGAGCCTTGTGATGTCAGAGAAGCAGATTTTTAAAGATTTTCCCTATATAAGCCTATGTAAAACCAAAGGCCCCCGGGGCGGGGACATTTTTAGCCCTAGGGCTATAATTTGAACAATCTTGGTAGAGGTCCACTAGATGAAGCTTCGTACCAAATATCAGAGACCTGGGCCTTTCGGTTTCAGAGAAGAAGATTTTTAAAGATTTTCCCTGTATAAGCCTATGTAAAACCAAAGGCCCTTAGGGCGGGGGCATTTTTGGCCCTAGGGCTATAATTTGAACAATCTTGGTAGAGGTCCACTAGGTGAAGCTGCACACCAAATATCAAAGAACTGGGCTTTGTGGTTTCAGAGAAGAAGATTTTTAAAGATTTTCCCTATATAAGCCTATGTAAACACAAAGGCCCCCGGGGCGGGGGCATTTCTGGCCCAAGGGCCATAATTTGAACAATCTTGGTAGAGGTCCACTAGATGAAGCTTCATACCAAATATCGAAGACCTGGGCCTTTTGGTTTCAGAGAAGAAGATTTTTAAAGTTTTCATTTCAAAAATCTATTTTTAGCTGCTGTGACCCAGATGTGCAATGGACCGGAACCATTTCAACAACTTTGAAAGGGGACCACCTAAGGATCATTCCTGTGAAGTTTGGTCAAAATCCGATCAGTGGTTTAGGAGGAGATGTCATTTGAAGAAAAAGTTTACGCACACACGCACGCACGCACGCACGCACACACGCACACACGCACGACGGACGACGGACAAAAAGTGATCCCAAAAGCTCACCTCGTCACTACGTGACAGGTGAGCTAATAAAAACTGAATGTGCTACGGTGATGGCAAAGTCAAAAATAGGTATTTCTGCAATCAAAGGGATGTAACTCAACTCTATAATAGATAGGCCGACTTAACAGTTTTCAAACTCATCCAAGCTTTTATCGCTGATTTACTTACATGTTAATTTTTAAGAAGATCCGATCCAAACCTAAGGGGCTACGGTGGTGACAAGGTCGAATATAGTCATTTTCTACAATCAAAGGGACGTAACTCAATGACAAATAGGCCGACCCCACCAGTTTTCGATTTCGTCCGAGCTTTTATCCCCGACTTACTTGTAAGTAAGATTCAAGACGATCCGATCAAAACTGAAAGGACAACGGTAACGACTAGGTCAAAATGAGCATTTTCAGCCAAGTAAGGGAGATAACTCCATGAGTAATCGACCAACATCGCTAGATTTCCAACTCCTCCGAGCGTCAAACTTTGGCTTACTTGTATGTAAGTTTCAGGAAATTCCGTTATAAAATGAAGGGTCTATGGTGTTGACAAGGTAAAAATAGGCATTTTCAGCATATTATCAGTCAAAGAGGACGTAATTCTATGACTAATAAACCGGCTTGGCCGGTTTTCGAACCGGTCCGAGGTTTTTATCCCCAGCCATCTTACATATAAGTTTCAGCAAGTTTTGATCAAAACTGAAGGCGATACGATGATGTCAAACATTTTCCAATTGTAAATCTACGGGATCTGTGGTTACTATAGCAACCAACGTTTTCATTCAATTTCTACTAAAAGGTCATGTCATCAATGTCGCACCAGAGGCATGCTACAGAAAAGAAATGATTGAGATCAGCCTGCAGACTGCAAAGATATAAATGGTCAAAGTGATGACGGACAGACGGACGGAAAACCGTCAGACGATGGACGACCCACTATACTATAAACTCCCCTGGAGCATTTGGACCAGGTGAGATAAAAATATGTATCCTTCCGTTCTTCTGAGAAATACGGCTAAGCCATGGAAATGCATAAAAAATCGTCCCGTCCAACTGAAGTAATTCTAATGAGTGCATACAGCAAACATTTCCACAATGAAACAAGAAACATTCCCCTAAATCAACCTGAAATACAGTAAAATTCTTGTATTAAGACCACCTTCGGGACCCCTCAAAACTGATCTTTAAGACCACTTTTGAACAGTTCCAAACGTGGCCTTTTTAAGGAGACACTTTGTGTAGGGTGTAGAAAAGACAAAGAAAGATTAAATAAGCTTTTAAAAGGAGATTTAGTCTTGACTTTCGGTGGTTTTAATATCGTATTTTACTGTTTATCTGAAAGTATCCAAAGAGTTGCGACGATAAACGAGCCTTCGATGATCGCGTCATTAAAGTTCTGTTCTGCTTTGTGTGTTCCCATTTATAGTATTATACATGGTATATATGATATCCGCCGCATCAAATTTAAAATGCAATAGTCGTAATTGTCTGTTTACAGAAGCTTGTTTTCGTACGTCGTGTTCAGGGAGGCAACTCCTGCAAAAATATTTTGGTCTCCCATGTCAATAGAGAACAACTCTTAAAGTCAAGAATTTGCTCCTGAGGTGAGGAGCAAATTCTTTCCTTTAAGGGTAGACCCCTTTTACAGTTGGACAGGGCTTACAGAAAAGCGAACTGGAAGTCCTGAAAGTTGCCTCCCTTTGAAAACATGGCGTAAAAATCTGCCAGGTGTTCCCATTCGTTTAAATGCAATAGTCTTTATTGTTTATTTAGAGAAGGTTGTTTACTTACGTCGTATTCAGAGGGGACGTCAAGTGCATCACAATATTACCACGGTACGTTGACTTTACAGTGACAAATGATTGTAAATGTTCGAGGAAATTGACCTCATCATCGGTTCCTTTACACGCATCCGTGTCAATAGTGAGCGTGATTGGCTCGTTGGTGCCAAATGACCTGGAAGTCAATGATACCAGAGATTAGAGTTATCATATCACTCTTAAGATGCCATGAAAAACTGCATCTGAAAAGTCGTCTGTTATGTCACCTGCTGCGTTTTCTTATGAACATTTCAATCATATTTTTGCATGCAGACAAACAGTATAGACCCGGATCAGACTGCTCGGTCTGGGTCCACAATGTTTGCAAAAATGGCTTTAAAATTTACGAGCAGAAAAGAAAGTAGACAACAGTTGTTTTCATTAGAAGGCTAAGGGTTAATCAACTATAGGTAAGTAGTATCAAATTTCAGAGGACCGGACATGCCTTCTAGGAAGACGGTGCCTTAACCCCCATTTTTGTATAGTAAAACTGGGAATTCCATGGGTATACGATATTTATACTTATTTCTGCTCAAAACCATAGATTGTAGCTAGTTGTTAGAACCGCCTCGCCGAGTATCCACATTCTATGTTTTGACAGAAAAATGAAAGTATAAGACTCCTTACCTGAAAACAAGAGGGCTAAATGGCCCTATATCGCTCACCTGTGTACCAGAAAATCATTAGTGATGTTTAGAATGCCCATCGGGGCTTTTTAGAAATAGACTGGGCTACATGGTGCTTCCATGCAGAGCTGGAACCGACCACACATGAGTACTGGTAAACGGTTTAGCCCAGGAAAAATGGTGCCAGTTAGACCGTCCAGGCATATAAACCCTATTGGTTTCATTGGGCGGCAGGGCTTAAGATGCCATTACATCTCGATGTCGGGTAAAAGTCCCACAAAACTGGAAGCAACGGTTGTCTCCAAAATGACCTTCATTTTGTTGACGTGAATGTTAAACCTCAAATCAATAAAATAAAAAAATCTGGGCCCTGTGATTTCAGAGAAGAAGATTTTTGAAGTTAATCCATTATAAGTCAATGGGAGCTAAGGAGCCCTGGGTCATAGCCAATTCGGACTCCATGGGTATGGTTGGCAGGATTTATGTAGGAGACCACTTGATATCTCTACATACTAAATATCTAAGCTCTAGGCTTGGAGAAGAAGATTTATGAAGTTCTTTTTTTTCAGTTTAAGTCTATAGGAGCTAATGAGCCCTGGGGCGTAGCCAGTTTTCGCCAAAAGGGCATGGTTGCCAGGATTTATGTAGGAGACCATTTAATGTTGCTATATACGTAATACCTATGGTTTGCACTTCATTGTTTCAGAGAAGATGATTTTTGAAACTTGTTACACCACTGCAAGTTTATTGGAGATAAGGTGCCAAAGGATTTGGTCAATTTGGACCCAAGGGACTTGAATGGCAGGATTCATGTAGGCAACCACTCGACATTGCTACATGCTAAATACCTAAGCGCTGGGACTTATGGTTTCAGAGAAGAAATTTTTTTTCCACTTTAAGGTGTGTGTTTTGTTTTTCATTTTAAGTCTATGGTAGCTAATGGGCCCATGGACATGATCATGACCAATTTTGACCCAAAGGACATGGCTGGCATGATTTATTAAGGTGACCATATCATGTTGCTTCACACTAAATATATAAGCTCTGGGACTTATGATTTCAGATGATAATATTTTTTTTCATAATATGTGTATGGAAGCTAATGGGCCCATGGGCCTGGCCAATTTAGATCCCAGGGGCATGGTTGGCAGGATTTACGTAGGTGACCACTTGATGTTGCTACAGGCTACATATTTAAGGTCTGGACCCTGTGGTTTCAGAGAAGAAAATTTTTTTTCCAATTGTAAGTCTATAGGAGCTAAAGAGCCCTGTGGTGTGGCCAATTTGGATCCCATCGGCATCATTGGCGGGTTTTATGTAGGTGGCCACTTGACGTTGCTACATACTAGGGCCTTATGGTTTCAGTTAAGCAGTTGTTTTCCATTTAAAATCTATGGGAGCTAATGGGCCCATGGGCGTAGCCAAATTTGACCCCAGGGGCAGGGTTGGTAGGATTTATGTAGGTGACTATTCTTTTGCTAGATTCTAAATATCTAAACACTGTGCTTCATAGTTTCAGAGAAGAAGATTTTAAAGCTTTTTTTTCGTTATGAGTCTATGGGAGCTGAGGGACCCTGGGACGTGGCCCAGTTGGACCCCGGGGGCATGATTGGCAAGATTCATGTAGGGGACCACTTGCCGTTGCTACATGTTAAATATCTAAGCCCTGGGCCCTGTGGTTTCAGAGTAGATGATTTTTTTTAAGTTTTTCCTCTTATAAGTATATGGGGCTGATGAGCACCGGGGCGTGACAAGTTTTTGCCCGAGGGGTATGGTTAGCAGGATTTATGTAGGTGAATATTTTATGTTGCTACATACAAAAAAACTAAGTACTGTGCTTCATGATTTCAGATAGGAGAAAATTTTTGAAAAAATAGAAGTGGAGGCAATGGTCAGGAATGGATACAATTAACCCACAGCTCAAATCAGAGACACCAAAGGGAAAGAAACACAAACATGAAACAAGAGACCTTTATGGAATCATCGATAGCGAAAAGTCAAACGGACAATTACTTTCCCACAAAATGGCCGGTTGGCTATCCAAAATAAAATAATATAAGCGACACCAACACCCAAAGACAAACCATAACAAAAATAAACCGCGACAGAAGAACCGCCTTGGAATGGTAAGCCGAAACGAATTACACTGGGGGGCTTAAATCGATTTTACGTGGCCACGATCCTCGCCCTTACTTCCGTCGCGATTAAGACAAATAATTTGTTGAGTCCACATGAAGGCCTCCTAACTCACCAGTGCAACATCTCCGTGAACACAAAAATCAAACAACCACATAAATTAAACAACGGTGAGGACTCGACAGCAAGAAACCACTGAAATGCTGGAGCAAAAGAAAACCCACCGTTAGACTCCGATGGGGCCGACCAGAGACATAGCATCAGGTACCAACAAACATAAGCCTTTACGTTGGAACCGCCATAGAATCTGAGTCCTGACCCACCGGCGTGCAATTAAAGAGGGAAGCAAAGTTGTCAACCGTGATTGGGTTAACTACCATGCATGCAGTCTGTCTTATACCATCCATGTTGTACCCAATCTTTTTATATCGAAGAATGATTTTACGAAATTGGGTGCTGAAGTCATTGCGGTTGTATTTTTTTCTGAATTTATATACTAAGTCACCATACAATTCGGGTTGCGATAGATCTTGTTGCAGAAGAGATTTAAGTCCAATATTGAATTTTGAAATTAGATCAGAATGACGTCTATAACATTTTGAAAAGGCTTTTCGTAGTTTATGGTACCGATAACCCTGATTAAGAAGTTTAGTCATTAACAATTTATTACGAGTGTTGAAGTCAGTAACATGACTACACACACTAGCAAATCGAATTAACTGCGAAATATAAATGCCATAGGATGGCGCATGAGGTACATCACTATCCAAAAAAGGGAAATTTACTATCTCAAAATCAAAATCATCGCGTTTATCATAAATTTTGCAAGAAACAAACCCATCTACAATAGATAGATGTAAATCCAAAAACGGGGCCTCGGTATCAAAAGAATTTGCTTGATTCAACTGAAGTTCTGGGGGGGGGGGGGTTGTAAATTTGACTGATCAAACCATCGAAATAGGTATGATCAATATTTAATAAATCATCAAAATATCTAGAAGTGGAGCTAAAAGCTTCAATGATTTCAGACTGGTTTTCAGCAGAAAGGGACACCTTGAAGTCTCTCTCATAACAGAACAAAAACAGATCAGCCACAAGTGGTGCGCAATTAGTACCCATCGGAATACCCACAACTCGTCTAAATAACTTAGTGCCAAATCTTATGTAAATATTGTCAAATAGAAAGGTGAGAGCTTCACACATTTTCTGACATGACAATAAAGTATAATGTTTATGCTATTCAGAAGTGAAAAAGGCATTTCTTACATTACATGCAAGATTAAGTATTTCTTTTATAAGATGATGAGGAAGTGTAGTGTAAGGGGTGGAAAAATCATAAGTAGACAGACTTGAAGCACAAAAACCCCTGAATTTCATTTTATTTAAAACTTCATTAGAATTTTTTATAGACCAAAACACATTTCTACCTGATCTTTCGAAGACTTTGTCGCAATATTTTATCACATGTTTTTTGATGGCAATAAATCATGAAGTTAATAATTTGGAGAGTTCAGTGGTGGTACAAGAGCTTGAATTTGCAATAAACCGTGCTTTGTATGGTCGTTTATGAAGTTTAGGTAACCAATATAACGTAGGAAGCGTGTCTTGGCCTTCTGTAACACAGACAGCAAACTTGGTGGCTGAATGACAAATATGGTCATCAACTAAAACCCTCTCTACAGCTAAAGGCTGAAGTTCATAAGCCTTAGTACCACCAAAGTCTTACTGAAGAGTGTTAACATAATGAAGCCGTCAAACAACGACCACAATTTTAGCGGCCTTATCAGCTGGAGCCGAAACAAACTTCCTATGAAATTCTTGAATACCTAGTTTAAGGTGACGTAATGATGCCTAAGGTTTAGGAGATAATAGGGTAGAATTTGCGAATAAAAAGAAATGCGTTTGTTCACTAATTTTAGAATGCTAAGTTTCCATCCTTTCAGAGCTTTATGCTCAACATACTCTCGTTAACACCGTCGATTACCAAATTCATTCAAGGCAGCAACGATTTCATCTCAACATTTATTGAAATCAATTTTAGATGGAAATCGATATTTCGATCCTTTAGAAATTACGTATCCTAGAATCAGGAAAAAAAATTAAATTGCCAGTAATAATATGATTATCAGCAGGATAGCAATACATTGAATTTTTACAATCACATGTATCAGGAGTGTTAGTGTCAGTTTTTTTTCATTATGAGTCTATGGGCGCTAAGGGGCCCGGGGATGTGGCCAATTTGGAACCCAGGGGCATGATTGGCAGGATTCATGTAGGTGACCACTAGACGTTACTACAAGCTAAATATCTAAGCTCTGGGACCTATGATTTCAGAGAAGAAGACTTTTAATTTTTTGCCATTGTAAGTCTATAGGAGCTATTTGTTGTAATGGCAACCAGAATTCCAGTCCGATCAGCCCAAATACCTTATGCAGCCTTTACCCCTTAGATGCTTCTCATAAAATTTGATCAAGATTGGCCATAAGGTATTAGAGATATACTCATTTGAAATCGCTTACGGACGGATGCACGCACGACGGACGACGGACAAAATGTGATCACAAAAGCTCACCTTGTCACCACGTTACATATGAGCTAAATAACAAAACATTTCTTGGTGGTATTGAATAGGCATGTTTTAGTGATGCTGGTGTTTTTGTATCATCACGTTCTCGAGCGGCACAGCCATCCCATTGGATGGCAAATTCTAACCTCAGCCTTTATCCGTAAACAATATTCTCGTGCACAAAAGGTAAGAATCACTTACGTTAAGATTCAGTGTCAAATGCCAGAGCATTGCGAAAGCACGCCTATTCAAAAATATTAGTAAAACTTAACCACCAAAAATGATTTTTTTTAAAAATCCTCATTTTTTTCATATTTCTGCTATTAACATATGTGTTTTGAGCAGAAATATGAAAAGTAAGGATTACCCATGTAAACCCTAGTTTTACTATATAAAAGTGGGCAACAAAGGGGTCAAATTAAATAGGCGTGTTTTCGTGATGGTACAGGGTCCAGTAGTTTTAGCATCATTTGCTTAACGACCTCGTTAGTGATCAAATTGTTAACTGTTTTTAATTGGAACGAAACTGTCATTTTGGCTTTCCGCTAGTGTTGGCTCCACCGGGTGTTTTCATTAAGGTCTAGTTATTTTATGTTCGTCTCTGATGGGAGGTGTGGGTTAATTGTATCGATTCCTGTTCATCGCCTTCACTTCTATTTTGTTACTTTGATGTAGACACAGTATGATTGTTCTTCGGATATTAGCACATTTTCAATATTAAGTAAGGCCTAAATAATAGCTGTGTTTCCGCTAACATGCCGAAAAAATAGGGTTCATTGGTCGATTAAACGTTTTATTTTTTGTCATGGAAAAAGAGCAAAAATCTTTAAAAGGGCTTAATTCCAGCCATATTACCAAATAATGACGTTTAGGGCATCAAGGAAGCAAACGAACAAAATTTTTAGTATTAGTTTTGCTTTTTTGACAGTTTTATGAAATTTTATCAAAAGTGCTAAAAAATATGAAGGTCGGTAGGTAAGAATTTTTATTTTTTTTCGGAATGGCCATAAAACTTGCAGGGTCGGCACAAAAACCAGGGTCGGT
Organism: Lucinisca nassula; assembly: GCA_963580285.1. Classification (NCBI taxonomy): domain Eukaryota; kingdom Metazoa; phylum Mollusca; class Bivalvia; order Lucinida; family Lucinidae; genus Lucinisca; species Lucinisca nassula. The sequence continues at coordinate 19,232,955 of OY757012.1, forward strand.
CGGAATAGCGGAAACACAGTTATTTTTAGGCCTTATGGACAGATATGTTACATGCAGGCTTATAATCATAGTCCCCAGATTTGTTATGCTGTTGACCTACATTTTCTCCATGACAGATCCAGCCGTACAGTGGAATCTCTCAGGCAGTGGCTTCCACTTGCTTGCCATGTCCACCATTGCACCAGCGTCCAGCACTCCATAACCAAAGAGATGATTGAACTCCAGGTCAGCCCCATTATACTGCCAGAAGTGTTTGAGGTAAGGATCAAAGAGGCGGTTTCTCTTTGATGTCAACACAGTCAGGTGTTGAATGTCACGCCATGTCAAGTTGTTACTGCAAAAAAGAGTAGTGTCATGTTTATAAAAGGAATAACTGTGGGCTGTATTTTACAATAATGCATTTTGTCCCATTTTAAATTCAGATTGGTGAAAAACAGATCTGCATGATAGCACTTTAAAAGACCAACTATTTCATCAAACAAATAAAATGCTCTGAAAGCGAAATCTATAGAGCTTTTAATGGTCGAATTTCCTGATGTTTCTTGCAAGGCACATCAAAAGGTGGTGAGCCTCTCTTTCATCTTGGAAGGAAACTTTTTTCATTTCAACACATTTGGTTTTCCTCATCAATAGGGCTACTCCTTGATGGAAATAATTCGATCCCTTCAAGAGCATTTCCCATTTAAGGGGAATGGGAACACCTGGCAGATTTTTTCCGCCATTTTTCAAAGGGAGATACCTTTCGGGACTTCCTGTTCGCTTTTCTATAAGCCCTGTCCCACTGAAAAGGAGTCTACTCTTAAAGGAAAGAATTTGCTCCTCAGAAGCAAATTCTTACCTTTAAGAGTTGACCCCTATTGAAGTGGGAGACAAAAATACTTTTGCAGGAGTTGCCTCCCCTGAAGGTGTTCCCATTCCCCTTATGAGAAATGGATAGTTTTTTTTAAAGGAACACAACTTTCGGGACTTCCTCTTCGCTTTTCTCTAAACTCAGTAAACTGTGTCCCACTGAAAAGGGATTTACTTATAAAGAGTTGATGCCTTTTGATGTGGGATACAAAAACGATTGCAAAAGTTGCCTCCCCTGAAGGTGTATCACTTCCTCGTAAGGATGGACCGGAAGGCAAATGTTGTCTTTCCTGACAAAAATGGACAGCAAGGGACGACGGTCCAACACTGGACCGACATCGATCTTACATGGTGGCGGCCCGGACCATATACATTCCTCCTTGTATGCGCGTCTGACTGTTGATCAGGTCGCGGTTACGATCCACGCCGGATTAACAATGTTCTTTCATAGAGATTGCTCATCAAATCATTTCTACGGTCATTCTATCCATTCCGGTTATTCAAGAAGGGTTGTTGTCAGTTTCTGGCAAAAGAATGTACACTGTGCCGGGTAACCGTTTAGATACAGGCCCGCCAAGGGAAGCATCACGAAAACAGGCCTTTATAATTTTGACCCCCTTGAACCCCAGTTTTATATAGTAAAACTGGGGTTTACAGGGGTAGACCTTATTTTTCTTATTTCTAAAATAAATAAAAAAAACTATCAAAATTTTTCATCTTAAAATTTTCATTTTTTTTCGGTGATAAAGGTCACAATGTATTTGTATAGGCGTGTTTTCGTAATGGTTTGCCCATAAAAGAAATCAGGAAATTGACGCCTTTTCATTATTTCCAAGTAACCATAACATTGAATTGTGCATATTTAAAAGATATTAAGATACGGTGCATAACATCAAACGCTTCAAGATAGTAAATGCCAAGTTAATCGACCATGTGACTTCGAACTGGTCTGGCCGGCGAGGACACAAATCGGCCTCCTTACTCTCCCGGTCACTCCACACCCTTCCCCGAGTGCATGACGAGATGATAGGCTAAGAGCATCTATGGAAAATCGAAGACTGACCAGAATGCAAAGATTCGATAGAAGCACATGTCTGAACGAAGTCATATTTTTCTTGATGCAGCTCATATGCAAGTAGTGCCCATTAAGTATATTACTCATGCGCGTAATGTAAAACATATGCAAAAAAAGGGAACTCACTTAAAGAAAAGAATTTTATTATATAGTATAGAGGCTGTTCTGAAAGAACAGAAATTCTTTCCTCCAAGAGTACTTTGCTTTTTTTATTACAGGTAATAATTATTGTATACTGACGACGCCACTGCTAGGCTGCTTTTTTGTTGCGCGTAATAATATTAGTGTTCGTGCTACGCCCCTGTCATGCATACATGTCTGTTGATTCCACTCATATTTAAGCCTTATCCCGCTGAATAATTAATTCCGCCACACATATTTCTGACTACCAGCCAATCAGACTACATGCTACAATGTTTTTGTTCAAGTTCGCAAACTGAGAGACAGTTTAGATCCAGAGCAGAAGTCATCTTATCTTGATCTACACTGATTGCAATGGTTGGTGTTGTCGTGAGCAGCAATATAAGAGTTAAATGTGCAGTTACCATTTTAAACAGCGAAAGTTTTTTTTTATTATTATTTTACGATTCAATAAAATTTATTGCAGTTGCTGCTAGAATAGGTAGCTTTTAAATGTCAGCCGTGTCACCCTTGCAATTACCTTATGAAACTATGTAACATAATTTGATTTCTTCTTTAACGACAGATTGTAGCTAGACGTTAGCAGCGATTAATTTGGACGGACTTACTGTTGCCACGATGATAAAATATTTAAAAAGAAGCCTAGAGGGTAAGTTTGGACCTCTTTCTTCCAAAACTCCAAGACGTTATGGGGATTATATGAATTGTATATTGGTGTGAGGGGTGGATGGAAAAATCCGTGCCGAGGGACACTGTTCGGCATCACGAGGCTTGCCGAGTGATGCCGGACAGTGATCCCGAGGGACGGATTTTTCTATCCACCCTTCACACCCATATTGGATTCTTTTTCTTGCATACCTTTCATTTCTTAGCGCGGATTAAATGCTGCAGTCAATTCGGTTACCAACGTCCGCCATATTGTGAATGTTTAGTGACGTCACACAACGTGCTGTGACTTCAACCTTAACGACGGCGCATACAAGGTCGTAATCAACCAGTGCATTTATCAAACACGCGATTATATTCGATTTTGGGTCGGAACACCAGGGTCAGAACATAAATTTCTATCCCTGGGTAAAATCACGGATTTCCTTGTCTGGTGTGCAAGAATGTGTGTCCGTCTTTCCTTCTTTCTATCTTCTGTTCGATATGTCTATCTGTCCGTATGTTTGATACTCTGTCCGTCCGTTACACGTCTATTCAACAAAGCCGGCCCCCGCCCATAGGGGCTTGAAGAAATATATGGGTTGCATGATGCTTCCACGCAGAGCTGAATCCGGCCCACACACAAGTACTGGTAAACCGCCTAGAGGATCTAAGCCTGTCCAGGAACCGCGGTGCGAGGCGGACCGTCCATGCTAATAGACCCTATTGGTTTCATTGGGCGACAGGGCATTTCATCTCAATGTCGGGTAAAAGTCCCGCAAAATTGGAAGCAACGTCTCCGAAATGACCTTTACAGTGTTGACGGAGACGTTAAACCGCAAATCAAACACACAAACTATTCAAACAAAGCATTTCATGAACATTTTAAGCTAGACACGAAAAGCAGTTATTTCAGTTATTTTATGCTGTCGAGTCCCCATTGTTGTTTCACCTCTGACCGTTACAAAGCTGCCATTCTGTTGTCGTTTATTGTTATAGTTCGTCTTTCCATGTATGTATTGCTATTATTTGGTCTTTCTGCGGGACAGTTACTGTCCTTTTGGCTTTCCGCTTGTGACGTGGTCATTATGCTGGGGTTGTTTTATATTTGTGCTTTTCTTTCTCTTTGGTGTCTTGGATAAGAGGGATGAGGTCATTATATCTCTTCCTGTCAAATACCTTCACTTCTATTTTGGAACAACTTTGGAATACGTTGTTTGTAGATGACGTGGTTTGCTTTTGGAGGTTCTTGGTGCAAGCATCTGGTTGATCCAGACTGATGCCGACGCACGAAAAATCCTACACAGTAAGCTTTGTGCGACCAGAAAAGACTAAGAACAGCATGCATATCCATTCACTAAAGCGAGTCATCATGTCAACAATTCCGTGTAATGAACACTCCACTAGATCCAACTTTATATAGAGAAAACTAGGCTTTACAAGGGTATAAATTTCCGCTCCAAGATAGGCTGTGGGTACTCGTTGGAATGAGGCGGTTCTAACGAGCAACCACATCCTATGTTTGCAGCGTAAATAAGAAAAAAAATATCACAGATTTCCATTTGAAAGTAACAATTTTGTAGAGATGATAAATGCACTATGCACGGTGTTATTGTAATATGCTAGATAGCCCATGGCTATGAAAGGTTCATGTGGTCAGCAACGACTCGGATCGGCCTATACGCATGCCCTGGCAGACCTGAGTCGTCAATGGCCGCACAAGTTTTACTGCAGGATTTGCTGTGCGCTGGCTAAACTACATTGTTATGTTGCTTGGATAGTGATATTACTACATATCGGCGGGGGAAAATTATCTTGTTTTCTTTTTCAACTGTCTCAGTGAGGCGGTTATGACACACTTCATTTCACAGATGATCGAAAATAGGTCCCATATTTTTCCCTTTAATGCTTGTCACTTAGAGTTTCAGTTAACCCTCAATCGCTGGAACTAGCGCTAAACGCATAGAAGAAGTTCTCTTAACGCACAATACGCACGTGCGTTATGTAAAATATTTACCATATACCAGTCGATTAGGCTAAATATGAATCATTTCCCTTCCATTTCATTAGAACTGTTCTTAAGGAAAAGAATTTGTTTCCCTCGGGAGCAAATTCTTTTCTTTCAGAGCAGCCCCTTTTTCCAAAAACAGACTTAGACCTCAGTTTTTTTTTTTCAAAGTTTCCTTTTTGAGCGTAGAAATAGTTTTCTTCTACCTACACCATATTTTCATTCATCATTTTTGCATGATTTGCTGGCCCCCAGCTTACTCTTTATCAATAGTGGAAAACCAGGTAACCAGACCCCTGACCTGTGGGGGGAGGTCTGGTTACCTGTTTTCCCAACACTGACAATATTCAGACTAGGAACCAGCAGATAATGCAAATAGGGTGAATAGTCCCAACGATGTTAGCGCAGCGGCTGTAAGTGTTGACAAGATACAACTCACAATCCTAGGCCAATTAAAATAGGATAACATTGCATAGAATCGGTATCCTACTTCTCAGCATACTGGAAACTCTTTTTACAGGAAGTGCTTTTGAAGTATAATCACAGAAACCCTGCGTCTAGTGCTTTGAAGACAGGAAATTACGTGGCAAAATGACAGAACATGTATCGATTGAGCTAGAAATATACAATTAAGAGGAAGAACCTAAAGTGAAGCTCAGGAAATTAACGTGCAATCGTTGCCTCAAGCACATGCTGTATCACAGAACATACTGATATGTAGGCTGAACCTTTACACCCTTTTTGTACCAAATGGAATCTTCCTCCTTATATACAGCTTGAGTCCATTTCAAAATTTAAGGGGTGACAGGTTGTGTTTTCTTCAAAATTTGTTTGGAAAATGGCTTAACTTTTTTCTGCAAACAGTGTAGGCCCTGATCAGACGCCGCATTTTGCGGCGTCTGATCTGTGTCTACACTGTTTGCCTGTTTTATGGTTTCTGGTACAAAATGGGTTAAATCCCAGGATGTCCAATATGGAATCTTCATTCATGAAATTTGGACTGGTCTATAGTTGCAAATGAATGTTTCAACCGGTGAAAAGCCAAAGAGCGGAGTGACGCATTGTGTGGGTCATGATCAGACAGCACTGAGCCGTTTCTTCAGGATCTAAACTCTTGCTGGAAGCATAAATATTCTACTATACAGAGCATACTTGAAATGGGTGATAAGGTCTCAGTTCTTTTGATAGGATGTTATCTTAAATTAATATTTTAAAGATACGTGACGAAAAGTATGGCTTCAGAAAACCTAATATTTGTCCTTCTCGGACGCGAAAAAGACTGAAACCCTAATAAATATGAAAAAATGAATGTTTCGTCACAGAAGAATGGTGTAAATCTAAATGGTCTACTGCATGTTTAAGAGAGTGTAGGTGTGCATGCGTTTATGAGTGAGCGGACAGGGGCGGATACAACTGCCACAGACACAGGTTTCTAATTTCTGACATTTTTAACTGTTCTAGTTAGGACAATATTTAATACAGTAGTATTTTTGCTCAAAATGTGAAGCTGCTCACAGTTTGTTCAGCAAAATATCAGCATATTTGACATAGTAATGGTCAAAGTTTTAACAATAAGTTATCAATAGGTTAGCTAACGACGTCTTAGTTTTAACAACTGGCCTTAGAACAGTTAACGTTTAGACCACTGCTTTTGAAAAACTTGACCCAGACCTTTAGGCTACTTGATGAGTAGCCACATTGTGATACGAGCGACAGAATATGTTAGAAACTGTTGCCTTTCCTACATGCATATATGTATCCCCAAAACCCCTTGGGCGAATCAAGTCGAAGAGTTGTTGCTGGGTTTAATTTTCTGAATAGGCAGGTGCAACTCTATTCGCCTTATTTGCATTATCTGCTGGTTCCTAGTATGAAGGTTATCAGAGTTGGAAAAACAGGTAACCAGAACCTGGTTTCCTGTTTTTCCAATATTGACAATGTGCAAGCTGGGAGCCAGCAAATATGGTGAATTATTCAAATGTCACCAGGGCAACGCATCCATGCAATGAAGAGCATTATCTTATTGATTTATTTGATGAAAACGTATGATATTTTTCTGAAGTCTGCTACAAACATAGATTGTAAGTACTCGTCTGAACCGCCTCAATGAGGCGGTTCTGACGAGTACCAGCAACTTATTTTTATACAGAAATATGAAAATTTGTGCATGCTGTTTTAAATGTTCTGAGAAAAGGGTAATCATTGGGAAGCAAGCAGTACAGCACATATCTGAAAATTATGGAGTGTACAAGATTTTTTTCCGGGCCAGTGTAGCTAGGTTCGACCGATTAGGCCTCATCAGAAACCCTCAAATATTTCCTAAATTCCGTAGTGAAATCAATGATCCCAATAGACCAGAAAATTTTACCCACACTATTATGAAGGGCATGGAGACTTTTACAGCCGCCACATATTCCCTTAACACCAGCTGTGGTGAAGTAAAGGGTAATCCTTTGGAAGCAAGGGGTACAGCACAGAAGTGAAAATTATGGAGTGTACAAGATTTTTTCTGGACCAGACTAGCTAGTTTCGACCACTTAGGCCTCATCAGTGACCCTCAAACCCCAACTTTCTCTGTATACCGTAAATGGTAGGTTGCGAGGATATTCACAGCGCAGACTTTCTTTCGTGATGCTTACGTAGTCATATTCGTCGTGTGTGTGTACGTGTGTGTGTGTGTGTGTGTGTGTGTGTGTGTGTGTGTGTGTGTGTGTGTGTGTGTGTGTGTGTGTGTTTTCAGTCGAACCAAAGCAACAAAAACTGCCCTGAATATTAAGTTTCATTATCCTTCATGATATTTACACACTTGAGAACAATCCATGAAAGGCAGACAGACAGCAATTAAATGGTCTAGGTCAAGAGTCGCCATTCAAAACCTGGAAACATTTTCAATGTATTCCATCAGACTTGAGTAAGGCTGCCACGATTAACGGTATAAACGATTAATCGATCGATAAATTCCATAAAAATGATTATCATTTCTGATTTGTTTTTAATCGATTACTTGATGGGTACAATTTACTACCCAAAGTTATGCCTAAAATATATAGCTGGATGAGTGGCAAACAGTGCAGACCCTGATGAGACGCCGCATTATGCGGCGTCTCATCTGGGTCTACACTGTTTGCTCAGGCCTGTCTGTTCAAATATACATATGGTAAAAAGCAACATATGGTAAGAGTCATGCTCAGACGGAAAGCCAGACAGGTAAAATAATGACAAAAATCTTAGCGATTACTAATCGATTATCGATCGCAATGACAAGACTGATAATCGATTATCTTTTCAGCTCCGATTAGCCAGCCCTAGACAGGAGTATGTTAAATACCTAATGGAACAGGAAATGGAAAACAATTCTAGATGCTTCAAATCGAGGAAAAGGGTGTCTTAAATGTGTGGCGTTGATTATTTTCTTTTTTTACTTTAATGCATACGGCCCCCGCCCATCGGGGCTTGAAGAAATAGATGGGCTGCATGATGCTTCTATACAGCACAGAACTGAAACCGACCCGCACCTGAGTACTGGTAAACCGCTTAGAGGCTCTAAGCCTGCCCAGGCAAAGCGCTGTCATGCTTATTAACCCTATTGGTTTCATTGGGCGACAGGGCTTGAGATGTCATTTAATCTCAATGTCGGGTAAAAGTCCCACAAAATTGGAAGCAACGTCTCCAAATAACCTTTAAAGTGTTGACGGGGACGTTAAACCTCAAATCAAACAAACCAAAAAACTTTAATGCATAAGTAAATACCCATTACCTTAAAGATGATACAACATGTTAGCAAATAGGAAGAAAATGTCATTCAGGAAAGGCCACTATCAAAGAACGCAGCCGTCTCAAGTTACTCAAAGAAAGCGCAGACAAAAATATAGATGAAACATGAACCACAGGCACAAAGCCAATGAACAAATAAGACACTGCAAAAGCACAAGTCTGCGCAGAGAATAATCTTGAAACACCCCACCCACGATTTATACAGCGGAAAGCAGGAATAACAAAGGTTTGAAATAGTTTTAGGTGGTTCTACAAAGCACTTATAATCTCTGTTTGCAGCAGATCATTACAATATCACATCTTTGCGACATAGTGCATTCTCTGGTGACTTTTCTTATGAAAATATGTGACATTTTTCTTATTTTTACTACAAACTTAGGTTGTGGGTTCTTGTTAGAACCGCCTCATTCCAGCGAGTACCCACAACCTGTCTTAGAGCAGAAATTAGAAAAAAAATAATGTATACTCCTGTAAACCCCAGTATTCTCTATATAAAGCGAGGTTAAGGGGGTGTTCCCGTGATTTTCAGAACATATGGGCCCCGTCAAGCGATTTTGGTACTTATCGCCTATGCGAGCAGCGAAGGTTTAGGCGAGCCTGCGCATCCACGCAGTCTCGCCAGAACCTTGGCTGCTCGCTCATACAAGCAGTGAATCAAGAGGAACCTTCAGACAGAAAGCCATATCCCTGGCCCCTCTGAATGGCTGGGCATGCGCAGTTAAAATTTGTCATGCCGGAATGCTCGAAGACACAAATTCGCTTGGCGGGGCTCATATCATACATTTTTATCAGTGTTGGGCGCTATATTGCATTCTTGTATTACCCTATTTAAATGTTTAATAGAGTGCCACCTGCCTACTCAGGACCACATTACGAAAACACGCCTATACAAATACATTGCAAATTTTTTGGCCAAAAAATTGAAATTTTAAGATGAAAAATTGTGATATTTTTCTTATTTCTGCTCAAAACATAGATTGTGGGGACTCGGTAGAACCGCCTCGACGAGGCGGTTCTATCGAGTACCACAATCTATGTTTTTGAGCGGAAATAAGAAAAATAATGTATACCCCATGAAACCATAGTTTTACTATATAAAAGTGGGGTATGAGGGGTTCAAAATTATATAGGCGTGTTCTCGTAATGAGAACGTCGATCAATTCTTCGACTTCATTCGTTTTAATGGAAAGAATACATACATAGGAAAGACAACTCCTTCAACATTATCTCCGTTATCGAAACGGATCTATTTGTTAATCTATATATGACAATGTGATTTTTCACCTATTATGTCTGGAGATGTCCATTTCCAATGAAAGGGGTGTCAGGTTTTTTTTTGTTTGCAGTAAGTTTTACAACAGGTGGTCCATGGGCCACGATGCTCACCAGAGGTCATGTGTTTATATCATGGCGTCCATCTTCGTTATGTGTCTATAATCACACAAATAACTTTTCTTTGCTTCATCCCATATTGGCTCTTCGTGTAATTTGGTTTCAATAAGCAAAGCAGTTTTAATGGAGAAGAAGATAAAAATACTGAATCTAAGTCATCCAGGACAAAGGTCAGTAAATGACCTTGTCCTTTGGAATTGATAAATTTCCATTCAGCTAATTGAAAATATCAATTCTGATGCCACAGGTTACGATAGAATCAGAAAAATCCACTAGTTTGCCTTTTTACCATTCAAATGTCTAAGTGACACAAAATTGACCTTGAAGTAAAACAGGTCATGGTCATCCAAAAGTCATCAGGCTACAATAGAATAAGAAAATCCACTGTTGTGACTTTTTCCATACAAATGCTTAACTGACCAAATTTGACCTTGACGTAAAAACAGGTCAGTGTCAAGCAAAGGTCATCATTTGAGTAAATTTGGTAGGACCCGAGTCCCTAATGCTGCATACCAAGTGTGAAGGTCATCAGCCATTTGGTTCATGAGTAGATTATTTTTTTAAGATTTTTACCATATATGGGCATGGCGGCCGTATTGGTCACGTGACCCGGCCTTTAAAAACGAACTTTCATTGTGTACTTTGGTTTCAATCAACCCAGCGGTTAAAGTGAAGAAGAAGATAAAAATACTGATTCTGAGCCATCTAGGATAAAGGTCAGTAAATGACCTTGACCTTTAGCATTGATAAATCTCCATTATGCTGACTGAAAATGTCATTTCTGATGCCACAGGCTACCATGCAATCAGATTATCCACTGTTTTGCCTTTTTTCCATACAAACGTCTAAGTGACCAAATTTGACCTTGACTAGAATCATGGCAAGGTCAACTAAATGTCATCATTTGAACAAACTTGGTAGGTCCCGAGTCCCGGATGTTACATACCAAGTTTCAAGGCCATCGGTCGTTCGGTTCCTGAGATGAAGATTTTAAAGGTTTTTAACATATATGAGCATAGCAGCCATACTGGTCATGTGACCCAGTCCTTACGCATCCTTCCCATAGAGGCTCCACGTGTAATTTGGTTTCAATTGTCCAAGTAGTTTCAGAGGAGATGTCGTTTGAAAATGTTGACGCAGACGCAGCCGACGACGACGACGGACGACGACAACTGCCTTTACTATAAGCTCCCCCGGAGACTTCGGCTCTGGTGAGCTAAAATGTATGTTCCTTAAGAAAACAGTGAAGACGCGTTCTGCGGCGTCTGATCTGGGTCTACACTGTTTGCCAATGTCACAATAAAGATATTGGTTAAGTAAGGTAGCCTAGAGGTCTGAAAATTAAACCAAGATTTCTATTACATGTAATCGAACAGTAAGTTCAGATAGTTTTCTTCCATGTTATTAAAGGTGCACACTATGTCTATGGCAGCTGTATCAACTACCCCGACCCCTACCCGCCTTAAATAAATTGTAACTTACTTTGCTTCAAGGGCCAGAGCAAATACCCCGGCAGCCTCCGGTGCAGCAGCTGACGTTCCTGAGTGAGTTGTCGTACAATTGTTGTACAGATCTGTAGTGGCCTGAAATAAAGAGAACAATGTTTAGTCTAGTAATAATTATACTTTCAACCCTTCACATGCCAAATGACACAATTATCGCCAGCTTTGTTGTCAAAAGAGTACGAATCCGGGTCAGACTGCTGATCTTGGTCCACACTGTTTGACTGTATGCAAAATTATGTTCGAAAATGTTTGCAAGGAGACGTAGTAGACGGCATAAACAGATGATATTTTCAGATGCATTTTTGGAGAATGTGAACACCTGGCGGATTTTTCGGTCATTTTTCAATTGGAGACATCTTTCGGGAATTCCTGTTCGCTTTTCTATAAAATCTTTCCCACCGAAAAAGGAGTCTACACTTGATGGAAGATATCTGCTCCTCAGGAGCATTTTCTTTCCTTTCAGGGTTGACCCCTATTGACATGTGATGGTCTTTGGCAAGTCATGGTAAAATTTAGCTGTTCAACCAAGTTAATAGCAATAGTACGACAGCACCACCACCACGATGGTATGTTTACACGGGTCCAAATTACGAAAACACGCCTACACAATTACATTGCCACCTTTATCGCCGAAAAAATGAAAATTTTAAGATGAAAAATTGTGATATTTTTCTTATTTCTGCTCAAAATATAGATTGTGGGTACTCGTTAGAACCGCCTCACCTAAGACGCTTGCAAGCTTAACCGAAGGTGCAGACGGAGGTGCTAGACGAATTCCTATTTGCTGAAGGCATGGCAAAGGATGCTCCAACAGAGAAGAAAAATTGAAGTAGAGGCAATGATCAGGAATCGATACAATTAACCCATAGCTCCGATCAGAGACACGAAAGGGAAAGAAACACAAACATGAAGCAACAGACCCCAACGGAAACACCAACAGCGGAAAACCAAAAGGACAGTTACTTTCCCACAAAATGGCCAAAAGGCTATCCAAAATAAAAATAATAAAAGCGACACAAACACCCAAAGACAAACCATAACAAAAATAGATGCAATATGGTGTGCGTCAAGTACCTGCCTCCTGTGACAGCTATGACCTCACTATCAGCATCATAACGATCAATGTAGTGTATCAGCCAGCCGCTTAAAAAGGCTTTAAAGGAGCCTACAATCATAGTGAAAGGTGGAAGTTTGCAAGTGTTAGATAAGAGATGAATTTACCTACCTTGGAAGCACATTGTCAAGAGTCGTGCACATTAATGGTGTAGTCAATGTCAGGTTTCCCAAAGCAAGTCCAACATTTTGCAAACTATTTTGTAGTGCTTGGGATCGAAGTGAAATCACACTTGACAAAAAGCTTAAAGTCTACAGAGCTACGGTGCTGCCAATATGATTACATGAAAGCAAATATTGGACATTCCAATTCCTCTAACCTCAAATATGTTTACATCCGGAAAATTGTAATGGCGGCTGAAAATGTAGTTTCTAGTGAAATCGTATTACTGATGAAGGTCTAGTGCCGAAATTTTTAAAGAAAAGTGAAATTTATTAAAATGAATATTGGATAGTTAACCTACGGCATATCAAAAGACTGAACCACTTCCATACAAGTTGTCTTAGAAAAAAAATAAAGATTAAGTTACAGCACATGATTCCAGTCCTGAAAAAGACAGGGATGCAGAGTGTATTTATTCTACTGAAACGACAACACAAAAGATGGACAGGTCATGTAACCAAGATGTTTAAGGAACGTTTGCCAAAGCAAATCCTCTAAGGAGAATTAGAAATGGACAAACCTTCACACAATCCTTCACGAGGAAAACAAATGACACCCTCAAAGCCCACCCCCTTGGGGACTTCAACACATCGACCGAATCGTGGAATCGTGGGAACAAATTGCACAGGGCCGACGAGCAAAGTGGCAACCCCCATCAGAAGGAACGCTAATGAATATGAGGAATAAGAATCAGAACAGCTGAGCAGAAACGTGCTCAGCACAAAACCACAGCTAATACATAGAGAATACCAGGTTCGTGTCTTTTGATATCAATTTTATCAGGCATGGCTTCGAGAACGCTTGTAGAATCGCGAGGCTTGCCGAGCGATTCTACATGCGTTCTCGATGCCGAGCCTGATAAACTTGATATCAAATGACACGAATCTGGTATTCTACTTATCAATTTATCCCCTTGTACACTCTTAAATCAACAATTTTCGATCAGTTACTGATGGTCGTCAGTGCGTCCCAGCATTCTATCGGTCGATATATTTAGTATCAGCTGCCCATATTTACATATGATATTTTTTTTCAAGTATTTTTTTTTCATTTTTCCCAGTAACAATATCATTTTTGTCATTTTTACAGCAGTCCGGTTCATTCATACAAGTGCAATGTCACGTTGACTTGTCCTGAGATAGCATATCTTTATCAGGGCAGTGCGTTACAATGCAATATATATAGGGGGTATATGACAAATCACTAACAGGGTTGTCTTCCTCTAACCTCTATTGCTCTATCAGCAACAACCAGTTCAGAGCTAGAACTGGAATTGGTCTCATCAGCCATGTTAGAACACATAAATAGTAGCATTTCCCGGATTTGATAAGACTGGTCGTTGTTAGTAATGACAAACGTACATTTATGAGAATATCTGACCTTGCGTTATATTAATGAGACAGCACACGACAAAACCTACAGTAAGATTGGTGCGCCCAACGAAGACTCAAATCAGCCTGCGATCCGCGCAGTCTGATCAGAGTCTTCGTTGTGCACTCTAAGGATAGCTAAGGGTCCAATGCGCCTTCATGCAACAAGAGAAGTCTCTGGTTAGACAATTTGGATGCCCAAAAGCTGCTCCCTTTTTTTTCAGAAAAAAATGACACTATTTTAAATATTTAACTTGCTATTCGACCAACGAGCTCGTTAAGCTCATTAAATGATGCTTGGAACAACTGGTCCCTGAATTGGATGTGTCCAAACTCAATGTTGGAACAGTTCACTGCAGAAACTTGTTGGTGAAGGGGTGAAAGCGTTATTGTAAGGCGTCCAATATCTTGCAAAAGATGGCAATATATCCAGCTTAGAAATGACAGAAGAGTTTGAGCATTGTATTATTTACGTCATTAGACAAAAGCTGTCAGATAAAACGCATTTAACCGGAAACTATAGAAGACAAATGCTGATTTAGGTAGCCAATGCTTTTAGAGCTTGTCTCAAATGAGTTTAAATGAGGTTTTTGTCATAGAGTCCCGGAGTCATCATTTGAAGATTGTCCAAAGCAAGAGAAACTAATACACATGGATAACCAACTTGTCCATGCACTTTTAGAATTCAGAAGTTGCGCTTGTAAACCATCTCGCATATGCGTTGCGCACTTTACGCAAATTACGCTGGAGACGGATTCTCAACATATTGTCGAAAGCCGTATTTTTATCACAGGAACATTGTTAAAGGATTATTCAATAAAAACAATGGTATATGTTTACTAATTCAATGAACGTTAATTAAATTACCTTTGTTACTAATATTTCATATATTATATGTTGGCTTAAGAGCTAAAATAGACGCAAGAAAAGAATGCACTTTCCTATTAAAACCTGAAGAGATGCGTTGACGTCATGAGGTTGTCATCGTCCAATCATACTCGAGCAAACCATTGTTCATTTTAACGCAAGAAAAGAATGCACTTTCCTATTAAAACCTGAAGAGATGCGTTGACGTCATAAGGTTGTCATCGTCCAATCATACTCGAGCAAACCATTGTTCATTTTAACGTCACTTAATAATCACTGGGCGTCGCGCTTTGACAAAGTAGTCATAGAAGTATGAACAACATTGTGTCTCAATAGCAAACTATAAGATTTTGTTCTTTAAACAGAGGATCTTACATGCGTGTTCATGTATTATTGAATTTATTAAACGAGTTGAGGAAAAGGGATAAAATGCGAGGCTTTGTTGAACATTTTATCCCTTTTCCTCAACGAGTTTAAAGCAGTCTCAGTGGTGCAGTGGTTACGCTACTCGCCTTGTAAACCAGGGGTCGCAGAATCGATCCTGGGCTTCTCCAGACTTTCGGAGGAGTCTTTATATCGAGGTCCCGCCGTCTCCGTATGACCTTAGCTGTTGGTGGGACGTTAAACCCAAACACTCACTCACTCAACGAGTTTAATATATTCAATAACAGATGGGCATGAATGCAAGATTCTCTTAATTATATAGCATTAAAACGCATTTTATTCACGATTGTTTTACAGAAGTATCAATATTCCGCCATCAGAAAACGCGACGTCGTTAAGGACGTCGTGCGTATAACGTTACGGAACGTATCTAACAAATTTGCATATTTAATCCATTACGGAATTTATTACATGGCGTTATAACACTCTCAGACGCGACGTCATATGATTAATAAACTTAAATTTTAATACAAGGACATTTTTCATTGTAGCGACGTTTTCTGCATTTGACGTCAATGTCAACATAAGCAAATGTTTCACCTGACGCCATCTTGTGCACGCATTTCGTATTGACGTGGTTTCCGACACGTTCTGGTGGGAAACTGTTGATGTCATAGATAGAGGATCTTACACGAGTGGTCTTTTCGTATTAAAGGCTTGTTTCACCCCGTGTGAAATAACCACAAGTGTAAGATTTTGTTTATCATATGAGCCCCGCCAAGCGAATTTTTGTCTTCGAGCATTCCGTCATGACAAATTTTAGCTGCGCATGCCCAGCCATCCAGAGTGGCCAGGGATATGGCTTTCTGTCTGAAGGTTCCTCTTGATTCACTGCTCGCATAGGCGATAAGTACCAAAATCGCTTGACGGGGCCCATCTAATGATTTTCAATCCGATTTATTCGCCGAAACATGGGGTTGTCACGTACTGCGTCATGAGGTTACGCACAATTAATACAGTAATATTACCTTGGGACTGTTCAAAAGTGGTCTTAACCCTGCAATTCCTGTACAATGTTCAAACAGTGTAGATCCTAATCAGACGCCGCGTTCAGCGGCGTCTGATCAGGATCTACACTGTTTGCCAAATCCCAACACGATTCCAGTACAAAGTCAATAGATACCCTCTTACGCAACAGTCTGACCTCACAAATATAAGAACATTGAGGCTATTTTCTATTAGCTTCTGCGCTAAGTAACTTTGGGTCGATTGACAAACATTATACACCAAAAGACACATACAGGCCCGAAATAGTATATGTGTGTGCTGGGGGTCGGCGGGGTTGGGGGAGAAGGGGGTCATAATCCATTCCAAGTTCCTAACCATGAAAGGAATATAGGAAAATGAGAATGTCTGGATGAAGTCGATTTATGTCCTTAGCTAAGTTAGCCAGTCAGTTATTTTCTTTCAGTTTGGTTTCATGGCCTTTCAAGATGGTATCGCTTTTTATCTAGCCGATCACTATTCAGAGCTGGGCGAAAACCGGAGAACCTATTGCAAGCTTGGTGTCTCACAGGTTATCCTAGACTAGCTACTAGTCTGATAATAAAAGTCTGATCATTTTGGGGGTATTTTTATTGGTTTAAAAATTTAACACCTTCTCTAAGTAATGGCAAGTCTATTTGGTAGAGTCTCAAATCTTAGGATTATCAAAACTGAGCCAGAGAGACTAGACTAGCTAAACTTTTATACACTGTTCATTTTAGTGCAAAAGGTGATTTTAATTCCATATTATTCATTTAAACGCCTAGTGGCTAGGCTAAGGTTATCCGAGCGAGACACGAACCAACAGTGTTGAGAGACCTACATATTTAGAGTTAGCTCCCTTATGCACTATGGACCGGAGGCACGGTCATCCAGTCAGTGAGTAAAGTCATCATTACGAGACATGTAACAGACTCGTGCGACATAGTGCATTGTTTCACATCTCCAAAATGGCCACTTTTCTGAAGAAAATACCCGATTATTTTCTTATTTATACTGCAAACATAGGTTGTGGGTGTTCGTTAGAACCGCACTGAGGCGGTTCTAACTTGCACCCACAGCCTATGTCTTGAAGCGGAAATAAGAAAAATCATGGATACCTCCCTTAACTCTAGTTTTCTCTATATAAAGTGTGGTTTAGGGGGTGTTCATTTCACGAACTTGTTCTAGTGATGCAGTGAGCAAGTCATTCAGTGTAAGTCAAAGAAAAGGGAACAACTAGCTGTGCCATACAGGGAGCAAACCTGATTCAAGCTTGTTTCAGAATCTGGAAAATTGCTGTTACCATTTGATAAGATGTGCTTGACAATATGTTACGATGATTCAAACTCTATCATTTTTACTCAAGGAAACTGATTTCAAAAGGCATATGTTTCGCCATTTCCATAAACGAGGCGGCCCCCTGATGTCCTAATTATTATTATTATTATTATTTTTGTTTTTGTAAACCGAGGTCCTCCAAAAAAGGGTCCATATTTTAGGGACAGAATTATCTGCTGAAGATCACATCCTTCACTAAGAAAAAAAAATCAAGAGTTGCCTCCCATGAAGATAAAAACAACGTCCTTGGATTAACAGTTGATCGATGATACAGTCTAAAAGAATTTTACAGTCCAGAAATAGAAGAAAAGCCTTTCCGCGTTTGTGAGTCTTTAATGGTTTAAAAGGATGGAAATTCTTGAATGCATTTATCATTCATCTTTGTAAGACACGTCATGAGTAAATCTATTTCTACATTATGCAAATACACAAAGGTGTTGATCAGACTGCGCGCATGCGCGCAGTCTGATCAACACCTTTGTGTTCGCCGCCCCTCTTGTTTCTTGTTCTTAACTTTCAAGACTCTTTCTAGTTTGTGCAGTTGAGCAGGCTGGTTTGTGTCTTACCAGGGCGCAAATCCCGAGGGCGGGTTTTCCTGCTCAAACAAACTTTCAGAATTTCATGATTTAATTTATCATCCATCTATAATATCTTCCGATCAACCATATAATCTTCCGACAATTGTAACCTGTGCTTTGTATTTTGCATTTTATGATCATGCAATGACTGGTATAAAATGAGATGCGTTTTATAGCATTTAAGCTGGCGCTTCATAACATATAAATAACAAGAGGGCCATGATGGCCCTGGATCGCTCACCTGATCCATAGAGTAACAAGTGGGACCCGGGGAGGGCCATTATTAACCCCAGGGCTATAATGTGCATAATGTTCAGAGACGTCTAAAAAGGTGAAGCTTCATACCAAATATCAACAAAGGCTATAATTTGAACAATCTTGGCAAAGGTCCACTAGATATGCTACATACCAAATATCAAAGACCTGGGCCTTGCGGTTTCAGAGAAGAAGATTTTTATTAAAGATATTCCCTACATAAGCCTATATAAAACCAAATGGCTCCAGGGCGGGGGCATGTTTGGCATCAGGGCTATAATTTAAACCATCTTGATAGAGGTCCACTAGAGGAAGCTTCACACCAAATATCAAAGACCATGGCCTTGCTGTTTCAGAGGAAGATTTTTAAGGAATATCCCTATATAAGTCTATGTAAAACCAAAGGGCCCCAGGTCGGGGGCAGTTTTGGCCCTAGCACTATAATTTGAACAATCTTGGTAGGGGTCCACTAGATGAAGCTTCATACCAAATAGCAAAGACCTGGCCCTTGGGGTTTCCGAGAAGAAGATTTTTAAAGATTTTCCCAATATAAGCCCATGTAAAACCATAGGGCCCCGGGGCGGTGGCATTTTTAGCCCAAGCACTATAATATGAACAATCTTGGTAGGAGTCCACTACATGAAGTTTCATACCAAATAGCAAAGACCTGGGCCTTGCAGTTTCAGAGAAGAAGATTTTTAAAGATTTTCCCTATATAAGCCCATTTAAAACCAAAGGGCCCCGGAGTGGGGGGGGGGGGAGAAGGACCATGGCCATGTGGGATGAAGCTTCATACCAAATATCAAAGACATGGGCCTTACGGTTTCAGAGAAGAAAATTTTAAAGATTTTCCCTATATAAGCCCATGTAAAACCAAAGGGCCCCAGAGCGGGGGCATATTTGACCCCAGCACTATAATTTGAACAATCTTGGTAGGGGTCCCCTAGATGAAGCTTCATACCAAATATCAAAGACCTGGGCCTTATGGTTTCAGAGAAGAAGATTTTTAAAGCTCTTCCCTATATAAGCCCATGTAAAACCAAAGGGCCCTGGAGCGGGGGCATTTTTGGCCACAGCACTATAATTTGAACAATCTTGGTAAGGGTCCACTAGATGAAGCTTCATACCAAATATCAAAGACCTGGGCCTTGCGGTTTCAGAGAAGAAGATTTTTAAAGATTTTCCCTATATAAGCCCATGTAAAACCAAAGGGCCCCGAAGCGGGGGCATTTTTGGCTCCAGCACTATAATTTGAACAATCTTGGTAGGGGTCCACTAGATGAAGCTTCATACCAAATATCAAAGACCTGGGCCTTACGGTTTCAGAGAAGAAGATTTTTAAAGATTTTCCCTATATAAGCCCATGTAAAAACCAAAGGGCCCCGGAGCGGGGGCATTTTTGGCCCCAGCACTATAATTTGAACAATCTTGGTAGGGGTCCACCAGATGAAGCTTCATACCAAATATCAAAGACCTGGGCCTTGTGGTTTCAGAGAAGAAGATTTTTTAAGTTTTTGGTGAAAAAAATCTGTTTTTGGCTCCTATGACCTAGATGTGCAACGGACCGGAACCATTTGAACAACTTTGAAAGGGGACCACCTAAGGATCATTCCTGTGAAGTTTGGTCAAAATCCGATCAGTGGTTTAGGAGGAGATGTCGTTTAAAGAATTGTTTACGGAAGGACGCACGCACGGACGGACGCACACACGGACGACGGACGAAAAGTGATCCCAAAAGCTCACCTCGTCACTACGTGACGGTGAGCTAAAAATACTGAGAGTACTGCATAGCAGGTCGATTGTCTCTGAGTTTAGGTTGGAAAACGCTCCTGGACGGTGGTGGTGCGTTGGGGGAGGGGGGTCTAAAAATATCCTGGAAACAGCAAAATTTATTATTCAATCTGTGGCGTGATCATGCAGTTTAAGTCTTTCTGAACCCGAATTTTACGATGACTTAGTATATAAATTCAGAAAAATATATACTTGCAATGACATCAGCACTCAGTTTCAAAAAATCATTCTTCGTCTATAAAATGAATGGGTCCAAGATAAATTTATACTACGGACTGCATGCATGGTAGTTAACCCAATTACGGTTGACAACTTTGCTCTCCTCTTTAATTGCACGCCGGTGGTTCAGTCCTCAGATTCTGTGTGACGGTTTCTGCGTAAAGGCTTACTGAGAATGAAAGAACTTAATTTTATGTAATGTTGGTTGGTGCCTGGTGTTCTATCTCTGGTCCAGCCCATCGGAGTCTAACTGTTGGTTTTATTTTGCTCCAGCATTTCAATGGTTTCTTGCTGTCGAGTCCTGACCGTTGTTTCATCTCTGTGGTTGTCTGATTTTTGTGTTCTCGGGGATATTGCACTGATGACCTTCATGCGGACTGAACAAATTATTTGTCTAAATCGCGACGGAAGTATCGGCGAGGATTGCGGCCGCGTAAAATCGAAATAAGCCCCTAGTAGAATTCGTTTCAGTGACAGTTCCAAGGCTTTTCTTCTGTCGCGGTTTATTTTTGTTATGGTTTGTCTTGGAGTGTGTATCGCTTATATTTTTTTATTTTGGATAGCCAATTATTGGAAAGTAACTGTCATTTTGGCTTTCCACTATAGGTGTTTTCATTAGGTTCTAGATACATCTATTTCATTTTTGTGTTTGTTTCGCTTTGGTGTCTTTGATGGAATCTGTGTGCTAATTGTATCGATTCCTGATCATTACCTCCACTTCTATTTTTATACGTAAGCGGTTATTCAGTACAGTGCACATTCGTTCTCCAGAAACTGACAACTGCATTTCTTGAATCAGCGTGAGAGGATGACCGTAGAAAAGATTTCATGATCAATCTCCACGAAAAAAATGTTGTCGAACCTACGCAGACAACATCCGACTGAGCTACTGAGCCCGGCGGTGAGCAAAAAAAAAAAACTGACTACCCTTTGTGAGTATTGTCTCTAATGCAGGGCGGAGAAAAAAAAACATATAGATATGAAATTGTACTTACCAACCCCACAGCCCTGGCAGGGATGCAGAGTGTATTTATTCTACTGAAACAACTACACATAAGATGGACAGGCCATGTAACCGAGATGTTTGAGAAACGTTTGCCAAAGCAAATCCTCTAAGGAGAATTAGAAATGGACAAACCCTCACACAGTGGTCAGACGAAGCAAACCAGTGACACCCTCAAAGATCACCCCCTCAGGGACTTCAACACATCGACCGAATCGTGGGATCAAATTCCACAGGGTCGACGAGCAAAGTGGCAACCCCACATCAGAAGGAATGCTAATGAATATGAGGAATAAGAGTCAGAAAAGCTGAGCAGAAACGTGCTCAGCACAAAACCAGAGCTAAAACATAGAGAATACCAGGTTCGTGTCATTTGTTATCAAGTTTATCGGGCAAGGCTTCGAGAACGCTTGTAGAATCGCGAGGCTTGCCGAGCGATTTTACATGCGTTCTCGAAGCCGAGCCTGATAAACTTGTTTAGGTTTCCATTATGGTCTGGTCGCTTCATGTTTGTGTTTCTTTCCCTTTGGTGTCTTTGGTGGGTGGAGTAAGTTAATTGTATCGATTCCTGATCTTTGTTTTACTTCTTCTATGATATCAAAATGTCACGAATCTGGTATTCTATTTATCCCCTTGTACACTCTTAAATCAACAATTTTCGATCAGTTACAGATGGTCCTCAGTGCGTCCCAGCATTCTAGCGGTCGATATATTTAGTATCAGCTGTCCACATTTACATTTAATATTTTTTTTCAAGTATATTTTCCATTTTTCCCAGTAAAATAACATTTTTGTCATTTTTAAAGTAGTCCGGTTCATTCATACAAGTGCAATGTCGCGTTGACTTGTCCTTAGATAGCATATCTTTATCAGGTCAGTGCGTTACAATGCAATATATATATATATATATATAGGGGGTAACTGACAAATCACTAACAGAGCTGTCTTCCTCTAACCTCTATTGCTCTATCAACAACAACCAGTTCAGAGTTAGAACTGGAATTGGTCTCATCAGCAATGTTAGAACACATAAACAGTAGCATTTCCAGGATTTGATAAGACTGGTCGTTGTTAGTAATGACAGACGTACTATTATGAGAATATCTGACCTTATATTAATAAGACAGCACACGACAATACCTACAATAAGATTGGTGCGCCCAGCGAAGACTCAGATCAGCCTGCGCATCTGCACAGTCTGATCAGAGTCTTCGTTGTGTACTCTAAGGATAGCTAAGGGCCCAATGCGCCTTCATGCAGCAAGAGAAGTCTCTGGTTAGACTATATGGATGCCCAAAAGCTGCTGGCATTTTTTTTTTTTCAGAAAATAATGACACAATTTTAAATATTAATTTGCTATTTGACCAATAACGAGCTCGTTGAGCTAATGATGCTTTGAACAACTGGTCCCTGAATTGGATGTGTCCGAACTCAATGTTGGAACAGTTCACTGTAGAAACTTGTTGTTGGTGAAGGGGTGAAAGCGTTATATGTCTAAGGCGTCCAATGTCTTGCAAAAGATGGCAATATATCCAGCTTAGAAATGACAGAAGAGTTTGAGCATTGTATTATTTACGTCATTAGACAAAAGCTGTCAGATAAAACGCATTTAACCGGAAACTATAGAAGACAAATGCTGATTTAGGTAGCCAATGCTTTTAGAGCTTGTCTCAAATGAGTTTAAATGAGGTTTTTGTCATAGAGTCCCGGAGTCATCATTTGAAGATAGTCCAAAGCAAGAGAAAATAATACACATGGATAACCAACTTGTCCATGCACTTTTAGAATTCAGAAGTTACGCTTGTAAACCCAACTCGCAAATGCGTTGCGCACTTTACGCAAATTACGCAGGAGACGGATTCTCAACATATTGTCGAAAGCCGTATTTTTTTCACAGGAACAACTGTTAAAGGATTATTCAATAAATACAATGGTATATGTTTACTAATTTAATGAACGTTAATTAAACTACCTTTGTTACTAATATTTCATATATTATATGTTGGCTTAAGAGCAAATGGACGCAAGAAAAGAATGCACTTTCCTATTAAAACCTGAAGAGATGCGTTGACGTCATAAGGTTGTCATCGTCCATTCATACTCGAGCAAACCATTGTTCATTTTAACGTCACTTAATAATCATTGGGCGTCGCGCTTTGACAAAGTAGTCATTGAAGTACATTTACATTTCCAGTGTAAAGTCTATTGTAAACCTGTAGAAAACAATTGCGTTCATACTTCCATGAACGAATCGAACCACATGATTTTCAGTGACGTTAAGTGACGTCATTCTAAACCATTGTTCTCTACGGGCGTTGATGACGTCAACGCTGTTCCGCTCTTTGTAGAAAAAACAGCGTGTAAATGTTTTGCAGCTTTAAAAGTTTGCCCTACAAGCATTGTTTCGCCCAGTGATGAGGGGCAAATAATGTAAATATAAAAAATAAACTTATTTTTTCTGCTTTTCATGAAAGTATGAACGACAGTGAGTCGCTAGCAAAGTTTACATGAACCCCTTCGGGTTTCATTTACTTTGCTTGCGACCCACTGCGTTCATACTTCCATGAACTGCAGAAAAATAAATCATTTTTCTTAAATGAACAACATTGTGTCTCAATAGCAACCTATAAGATTTTGTTCTTTAAACAGAGGATCTTACATGCGTGTTCATGTATTATTGAATTTATTAAAAGAGTTGAGGAAAAGGGATAAAATGCGAGGCTTTGTCGAGCATTTTATCCCTTTTCCTCAACGAGTTTAAAGAAGCCTCAGTGGTGCAGTTGTTACGCTACTCACCTTGTAAACCAGGGGTCGCAGAATCGATCTCGGGGCTTCTCCAGACTTTCGGAGGAGTCTTTATACCGAGGTCCCGTCTCCGTATGACCTTAGCTGTTGGTGGGACGTATAACCCAAACACTCACTCACTCAACGAGTTTAATATATCCAATAATAGATGAGCACGAATGCAAAGTTCTTTATTATATGGCATTAAAACGCATTTTATTCACGATTATTTTACAGAAAGATCAATGTTCCGCCATCAGTAAACGTTACGGAACGTATCTAACAAATTTGCATATTTAATCCATTACGGAATTCATTACATGGCGTTATAACACTCTCAGACGCGACATCATATGATTAATAAGCTTAAGTTTTAATACAAGGACATTTTTCATTGTAGCGACGTTTTCTGCATTTGACGTCAATGTCAACATAAGCAAATGTTTCACCTGACGCCATCTTGTGCACGCATTTCGTATCGACGTGATTTCCGACACGTTCTGGTGGGAACATGTTGATGTCATAGATAGAGGATTTTACACGAGTGGTCTTTTCGTATTAAAGGCTTGTTTCACCCCGTATGAAATAACCTAAAGTGTAAGATTTTGTTTTTCATTTGAGCCCCGCCAAGCGAATTTGTGTCTTCGAGCATTCCGTCATGACAAATTTTAACTGCGCATGCTCAGCCATCCAGAGTGGCCAGGGATATGGCTTTCTGTCTGAAAGTTCCTCTTGATTCACTGCTCGCATAGGCGATAAGTACCAAAATCGCTTGACGGGGCCCATATAATGATTTTCAATCCGATATATTGGCCGAAACATGGGGTTGTCACGGACTGCGTCATGAGGTTATGCACAATTAATACAGTAAAATTACCATTGGACTGTTCAAAAGTGGTCTTAACCCTGCAATTCCTGTACTATGTTCAAACAGTGTAGATCCTGCGGCGTCTGATCAGGATCTACACTGTTTGCCAAATCCCAACACGATTCCAGTACAAAGTCAATAGATACCCTCTTACGCAACAGTCTGACCACATTGAGACTATTTTCTATTACCTTCTGCGCTTAGTATCTTTGGGCCCATTGACAAACAATATACACCAAAAGACCAATACAGGCCCGAATCAGTACGTGTGTGTGTTGAGGGTCTGCTGGGTTGGGGGAGAAGGGGGTCCTAATCCATTCCAAGTTCCAAACCATGAAAGGAATATAGGAAAATGAGAATGTCTGGATGAAGCCGATTTATGTCCTTAGCTAGGTTAGCAAGTCAGTTATTGTCTTTCAGTTTGGTTTCATGGCCTTTCAAGATGATATCACTTTTATCTAGCCGATCACCATTCAGAGGTGGGCGAAAACCGGAGAACCTTTTGCTACTAGTCTGATAATACAAGTCTGATCATTTTTTTTTTTTTTTTTTTGTATTTTTTATTGGTTTAAAAATGTATCACCTTCTCTAAGTAATGGCAAGTCTATTTGGTAGAGTCTCAAATCTTAGGATTATCACGTTAAATTGAGCCAGAGAGACTAGACTAGCTAAACTTTTATACACTGTTCATTTTAGTGCAAAAGATTATTTAATTTCCATATTATTCATTTTAACGCCTAATGGCTAGGCTAAGGTTATCCGAGCGAGACACGAACCAACAGTGTTGAGAGACCTACAGATTTAGAGTTAGCTCCCTTATGCACTATGAACCGGAGGCACGTTCAACCTGTCAGTGAGTAAAGTCATCATTACGATATATGTAACAGACTCGTGCGACATAGTGCATTGTTTCACATCTCCAAAATGCCCACTTTTCTGAAGAAAATCCGCGATTTTTTTCTTATTTGTACTGCAAACATAGGTTGTGGGTGTTCGTTAGAACCGCCTCAGTGAGGCCTTAGTGAGGCGGTTCTAACTTGCACCCACAGCCTATGTCTTGAAGCGGAAATAAGAAAAATCATCTATACCTCCATTAACTCTAGTTTTCTCTATACAAAGTGTGGTTTAAGGGGTGTTCATTTCACGGACTTGTTCTAGTGATGCAGTGAGTCAGTCATTCAGTGTAAGTCTTTTGTTTGTTTGTTTGATTTGGGGGTTTAACGTCCCCGTCAACACTGTAAAGCCTCATTTTGGAGGCGTTGCTTCCAATTTTGTGGAACAAATAGCTATGCCATACAGTGACCAAACCTGATTTAAGCTTGTTTCAGAATCTGGAAAATTGCTGTTACCATTTGATAAAATGTGCTTGACAATATATTATGATGATTCAAACTGTATCATTTTTTACTCAAGGAAACTGATTTCAAAAGGCATATGTTTCGCCGTTTCCATAAACGAGGCGGCCCCTGATGTCCTAATTATTATTATTATTATTATTTTATTATTATTATTATTTTGTAAACCGAGGTCCTCCAAAAAAGGGTCCATATTTTAGGGACAGAATTATCTGCTGAAGATCACATCCTTCGCCAATAAAAAAAAAAATAATCAAGAGTTGCCTCCCATGCAGATGAAACCAACGTCCTTGAAATAACAGTTGATCTATGATACAGTCTAAAAGAATTTTACAGTCCAGAAATAGAAGAAAATCCTTTCCGCATTTGTGAGTCTTTAATGGTTTAAAAGGATGGAAATTCTTGAATGCATTTATCATTCATCTATATAAGCCACGTCATGAGTAAATCTATTTCTATCTATTTCTACATTATGCGAACACAAAGGTGTTGATCAGACTGCGCGCATGCGCGCAGTATGATCAACACCTTTGTGTTCGCCGCCCTCAGGCTTATTTCTTTTTCTTAACTTTCAAGACTCTTTCTAGTCTGTGCAGTGGAGCAGGTTGGTTTGTGTCTTAGCAGGGCGCAAATCCCGAGGGCGGGTTTTCCTGCGACGTGGCTCAAACAAACTTTCAGAATTTCATGATTAAATTTATCATCCATCTATAATATCTTTCAGATTCATGGTTTAAAAGCATGGAATTTCTTTATTACATTCATCATGTGTTCCATCAACCATATAATCTTCCGACAATTGTAACCTGTGTTTTGTATTTTGCATTTTATGATCATGCAATGACTGGTATAAAATGATATGCGTTTTATAGCATTTAAGCTGACGCTTCATAACCGACTCCAGAAAAATTTTAAATCAAAATACTGAGAGTACTGCATAATAGGTCTATTGTCTCTGAGTGTAGGTTGGAAAACGCTCCTGGACGGTGGTGGTGCGTTGGGGAAGGGGGGGTCTAAACATATCCTGGAAACAGCAAAATTTATTATTCAATCTGTGGGGTGATCATGCAGTTTAAGTCTTTCGGAACCCGAATTTTACGGTGACTTAGTATATAAATTCAGAAAAATATATACTTGCAATGACTTCAGCACTCAGTTTCAAAAAATCATTCTTCGTTATAAAATGAATGGGTCCAAGATAAATTAATACTACGGACTGCATGCATGGTAGTTAACCTAATTACGGTTGACAACTTTGCTCCCCTCTTTAATTGCACGTCGGAGGATACGACCTCAGATTCTGTGCGACGGTTTCTGCCTAAAGGCTAACTGAGAATGAGAGAACTTAATTTCATGTAATGTTGGTTGATGACTGATGTTCTGTCTCTGGTCCGGCCCATCGGAGTCTAACTGTTGGTTTTCTTTTGCTCCAGCATTTCAATGGTTTCTTGCTGTCGAGTCCTGACCGTTGTTTCATCTCTGTGGTTGTCTGATTTTTGTGTTCTCTGAGATATTGCACTGATGAGTTAGCAGACCTTCATGCGGACTGAACAAATTATTTGTCTAAATCGCGACGGAAGTATCGGCGAGGATTGCGGCCGCGTAAAATCGAATTAAGCCCCTAGTAGAATTCGCTTCAGTGACAGTTCCAAGGCTTTTCTTCTGTCGCGGTTTATTTTTGTTATGGTTTGTCTTTGAGTGTGTATCGCTTATATTTTTTTATTTTGAATAGCCAATTATTGGAAAGGTAATGTCATTTTGGCTTTCCACTATAGGTGTTTTCATTAAGTTCTAGATACATCTATTTCATTTTTGTGTTTGTTTCGCTTTGGTGTCTTTGATGGGATCTGTGTGCTAATTGTATCGATTCCTGATCATTACCTCCACTTCTATTTTTATACGTAAGCGGTTATTCAGTACAGTGCACATTCGTTCTCCAGAAACTGACAACTGCATTTCTTGTATCAGCGTGAGAGGATGACCGTAGAAAAGATTTCATGATCAACCTCCACGAAAAAATGTTGTCGAACCTACGCAGACAACATCCTACTGAGCTACCGAGCCCAGCGGTGAGCAAAAAAAAAAAAAACTGACTACCCTTTGTGAGTATTGTCTCTAATACTGGCGGAGAAAAAAAACATATGATAATAAATCAACGCTTTGACCCGCTAGACCAGTTGATTTGTTTTATACATATAGCAGTGAAATCAGTGCATATCTGAAACAAGGAAATTTTTTTTCACAGTGTGAAAATATAAATGATATTTTCGCAGTGTGAAAAATAACATGACCGTGTTATTTCACAGTTGCAGCCCTGACTAATTTTCTCACCAAAATTCATACATGTTGTCCACTCAAAAATAAAAATAACCCCCAACCGCCCCTTTATAAAAATAATCAGGTACACATCCACCCAATTGATAAAGCCCAAACACTGAATGAGCATTTTGCTTCAATATCCAAAACAGAGAATGAACCCCAAATTTCTGAAGAGTTCATAAACACTGACTTTTCCCTTAGCTTAATCCAGGTTACAAGCCAAGACATAAAAGACCTATTACACTTACTAAACCCATCAAAACCAGGTGGACCTGATGAAATTTCCCCTAAATTAATGAAACTGATATCTAACTGTATTTATGATCCACTTACTTCACTTTTCAATAGGTCCCTCGAGCTCGGTCAAGTTCCACACCAATGGAAAATGGCAAACATCTCTGCTATATTCAAAGGAAAAGGGGATGACCAAGACCCAACCAACTATAGACCCATCTCAGTTACTAGCTGCCTTGGCAAAATCCTGAAAAAAATAATTTTCAAATATCTGTATAATTACTTAGAAGTAAACAAAATACTAACTAACTATCAATCAGGCTTCCGGTGTAAACCAGCTTCTTGAACTATATCATATTATTGTTGAAAACTTAGACAAAGGATAAGAATTGAAATTCATTTTTTGCGACATAAGTAAAGCATTTGACAAAGTTTGGCACCAAGGACTGTTACATAAACTTAGAAAATATGGTATCAATGGAAATATTCTCAAGTGGTTTACAAGTTATTTATCTGACAGAAAACAGCGTGTAACAAGTGAAGGCTTTTCCTCAACTTGGCTACCTACCTGTGCTGGAGTACCACAAGGGTCTGTATTAGGCCCCTATCTTTTCTTGTTATATATTAATGACATCGTTAACATTGACACAAATATTTGATTGTTTGCAGACGACACATCTTTATTTACTGTAATTGAAAATGCTAACTCCTAAGAGGCCTTGCAGAATGACTTGTATAAAATTGTTAAGTGGTCCGAGGATTGGTGCATTATTCTTAATCCATCAATGACATTTACTCGAAAAAGAAATTCACAGTCACTTGATGTTAAATTTGATAATAAAACACTCAAAGATGCAAAACATCATACCCACCTTGGTCTAACACTTACTTCTGATGCATCTTGGGATGAACATATTAAAAGAACCTACTCTAAAGCTGCATATAGACTGAACATCCTAAGAATGCTCAAGCATGACCTAGATAGAAAATCTCTCTTACGGTTCTATACATCTTTCATTAGACCTACCTTGGAATATGGTGACATAGTCTGGGACAACATCAGCCAGCAAAACCAAACTCTTCTTGAAAATGTTCAACTTGATGTATGTAGAATAATCACAGGTTTGCGCAAGGGAACATCTCATACTATACTGTACAATGAATTAGGCCTATGTCCACTTGCTGAAAGGAGAAAACAACATAAATTAATACAGTTTTATCAAATCTTAAATAATAAAGCCCCTATTTACTTGGATGCCATTCTGCAGAGATTCAATGAGCAACAGTCAGATTACAATCAACGAAGTGTAAAATTAAAACACCCAACGCCCAAAACTAAATCATACCAAGACAGTTTTTTTATCTCAACAACAAATCTTTGGAATAATTTATCACCTGAATTAAATAATGCAACATCACTATATACCTTTAAAAAGTTGTTAAAAAGAGAAATAACCCAACCTCCTAAAGGAGCGCAGTGGTGCAGTGGTAAAGCGTCGGATTTGAGTTCGAAAGGTACCGGGTTCGATCCCCACATGCGCCATGTGTTGTTTCCTTGAGCAAGAGACTTTATCCACATTGCTCAGTACTGGTTTCTACCCAGGAAAAGAGGGCCACATGGAAGATTAGTACTAGTACTAAATGTGTTACCCTCTATAAATAAGGTCGATTATTATTATTATTATTATTATTATTATTAAACAATTTTCATTTGGACCCAGAAGATACAACATAATTATATGTCAACTAAGGAATGAGAAAAGTCAGTTAAACAGTGATCTATTTAAAGACCATCTTAATGATTCCCCCTTCTGTAATAACTGTCATGACAACGTTCAAGAAAATAAACAGCATTTTTTCTTCGAATGTACTAAAGTTATACAACAAAGAATGGAAATGATCAATAATCTTCAAGCTTGTCATTCTCTATATAGTAATATTAAACTAACTGCAGACTGCCTTGTTTGATTTGTTTGTTTGAGTTGAGGTTTAACCAGGGGTGTAAAATTCCACTCGCCTGCTCGCATTTGCGAGTAAGTTTTTAGTCAGGGCGAGTAAGGTTTTCAAAACTGACCTTACTTTTTCTTCATTTTTAGCACCTAAATGAAAAGTTTAGGCGATAAGGGCGAGTAAGTTTGAGGGAAATTTTACACCGCTGATTTAACGTCCCCGTCAACACTGTAAAGGTCATTTTGGAGACGTTGCTTCCAATTTTGTGGGACTTTTACCCGACATTGAGATGAAATGACATCTCAAGCCCAGTCGTCCAATGAAAGCAATAGGGTTTATTAGCATGGACGTTCCGCCTCGCACCGCGGTTCCTGGACAGGCTTAGATCCTCTAAGCGGTTTACCAGTACTAGTGTGCGGGCCGGATTCAGCT
The DNA here is from genome assembly GCA_963580285.1 of Lucinisca nassula. Classification (NCBI taxonomy): domain Eukaryota; kingdom Metazoa; phylum Mollusca; class Bivalvia; order Lucinida; family Lucinidae; genus Lucinisca; species Lucinisca nassula. The sequence goes on from OY757012.1 coordinate 19,264,390, forward strand.
CTGCGTGGAAGAATCATGCAGCCCATATATTTCTTCAAGCCTCTATGGGCGGGGGCTTAACAGACTGCCTTGTTACAGGCATTACTACCTTATCTGATGAATACAACCAGTTGAACCTCCAACTCATAAATATTGTTGCAGACTTCATAAGCGACACACACAGATTTGATGGCCAGTAACAATTTCACCATAATATTTCATTAAGTATGCCGCCACCCCCACCCCATTTGGCCAGCAGATTAACACTCAAATCTAAAACTGAATCTAGTGTGATTGCCTCGGAGAGGCTATGCTAAAGCACCTCTACCATGTTGTTATGGCAAATAAAGGTCCGAGCAAACAGTGCAGACCCAGATCAGATTGCAGTCTGAGCAGGGTCTGCACTGTTTGCATCTCCATCTATATCTTCCTGGACTCCCTGCTGGATTGTGAAACAAATTTGCCTAAATCTCAGTAGAATCATAGCAAGTCCACAAGGTATCCGGAATGTACAATCACTATTATTTATTAACATTAATTAAAACTCTTAACGAAATTTTAGGGCTGTCTATTTATTTATTTCTAGTAATTTTTATTTATTTATTTTTTTTTTTTTTTGTTACCTAATACCCCTATTATTAGCTCACCTCTGACTATCAATGCCCCGACCAATATAAGTGAAATAATCTTGATACTGCCATAAGCCCAGTTTCCTCTATAACCCCCCCCCCCCCCCCCCCATCATTCCGGCAAACAACTTTACAAGACTTAATTGGTCAAGTTGGTTTGGTGCACAAACACCAGTAGTCTGCTCTATCTACTTCCAGGGGTGAGTCACTCTGCAAATGTAAGTAAATATCAAGTTGACAGGATTAATGACCCGGATCATTTTCAGTTTTTTTGTTTTTTTTTGTTTTTTTTTTCTTCCTTTTATTTAAGTAAAGAGAGTTGCGCCCTTTGAATGCAGGCTTGTTTTGTTTTTGTTTTTTTAGCAGTCCTTTATTTCTTGTAATCATAACCATGACTATTTACCGTTAGTAAGAGCTCCAAGCTATTGAGATTGAGCAATAGGTGGTCTGAAAGTACCACAAATTTAAGCCATAACCCTTTTAAGATCAACATATGGAGTAGTAGAAAACAGATGTTTCCCAACTTTTACGTCTTGCAAAAGCTTTGAAATTATGGGATACATTTAGGTACTGTTGCGCTTATTCGAAGGCCATGTTAAATGACAGGAATCGAAATTTAAGATACACTGACAACTCAAAAAACATTTATTAACAATAACTGACCACACAATATTAGGTTATGGCAAATTTACCATGCTTTCAATATCTACTTGCATTCTCTGAGTAGCCATTCATTGCTGAGTAAATTTAATTTTAGTAGCCATAGTATATCATTCACAGAGCAAACAACAAAGATGCTGATTACACTGTGTGTACACACATGCTTATCTTATAGGCAAGTCATTTTAGCCCAAAAAGACCCTCAACCTCAAACAAATTCCTTCAGAAGGGTTTTCACTATTTTCCAAATCAGTGAGGTGTCCTGACTTACAGGAAAATATTCCCCAAAATATTCCTGGCGAAATTGTTTTTTTTTTTGGGGGGGGGGGGGGGGGGGGGGGAAACGTTCGAAATTTGAATAAAAATCGCCAAAAACAGGAATCAAATTATAAAAATTCATTTAATTATATCAAATTTATTTAAATAACCAAAAATAAGCTTGCTGTTGTCAAGTAGCAATAAAAGAAGTTTCAGCTTAATATGTGTACATAAAACTGTCTTTTTGGGGGGGGTAAAAACTTGGAAATATTGACAAAAACGCAGAAAATGGGAATATTTTTTTAAAAAGTGATTGGTTTGGATTCTTGAAAATGTTTCCCCGGGGGTAAAGCTACTCAGGGGTAGCTTTACCCCCGGGGGTAAGGATATCCCGGGATATCTTTACCCCCACCCTGGATATCTTCACCCCCGGGGGTAAAGCTAAACTGGCCAGGATATCTTTACCCCCGGGGGTAAAGCTAAACTGGCCAGGATATCTTTACCCCCACCCCAACTTTTGGGTATAAACTGTTTTCTTAATACCCAATTTCTTCTTATATGTAAGAGAAGCAAGATAGTGGACTCAATGTTTCACTTTAACATTTTTAGTTTCAATCATGACTCAGACTAATAGAACTACCCTTAGTAAGAAATATGACCACATTATAGAGGCAAATGATTATTTAATAGCTTCTTTTTATGCCCCCGGAATCTAAGATTCTGGGGGGCATATAGTTTTTGGTCTGTCCGTCTGTTTGTCTGTTTGTCCGTTTGTCTGTTTGTCTGTTTGTCCGTTTGTCTGTTTGTCTGTTTGTCCGTTTGTCCGTTTCTCCGTCTGCAAAAACTTTAACATTGGGCATAACTTTTGAATGGTAAGAGATACAGCTTTCATACTTCACATGTGCATTCCTTGTCACAAGACCTTTCAAGAGGTACCATAAATTTTGACCTCGTGACCTTCACCTTGATATTTGACCTACTTTTGGCCTCATTTTTAAAAACTTTAACATTGGCCATAACTTTTGATTGGTAAGTGATAGAGCTTTCATATTTCACATGTGCATTCCTTGTCACAAGACCTTTCTATTGGTACTATAATTTTTGACCTCATGACCTTGACCTTGGCATTTGACCTACTTTTTTAAAAACTTTAACATTGGCCATAACTTTTGATTGGTAAGTGATAGAGCTTTCATATTTCACATGTGCATTCCTTGTCACAAGACCTTTCTATTGGTACTATAATTTTTGACCTCATGACCTTGACCTTGGCATTTGACCTACTTTTTAAAAACTTTAACATTGGCCGTAACGTTTGATTGGTAAATGGTAGAGCTTTCATATTTCACATGTGCATTCCTTGTCACAAGACCTTTCTATTGGTACTATAATTTTTGACCTCATGACCTTGACCTTGGCATTTGACCTACTTTTTAAAAACTTTAACATTGGCCGTAACGTTTGATTGGTAAATGGTAGAGCTTTCATATTTCACATGTGCATTCCTTGTCACAAGACCTTTCTAATGGTACCATAATTTTTGACCTCATGACCTTGACCTTGATGTTTGACCTACTTTTTAAAAACTTTAACATTGGCCATAACTTTTGATTGGTAAATGGTAGGGCTTTCATATTTCACATGTGCATTCCTTGTCACAAGACCTTTCTAGTGGTACTATAATTTTTGACCTTGTGACTTTGACCTTGATGTTTGACCTACTTTTTAAAAACTTTAATATAGTCCATAACTTTTGATTGGTAAGTGATAGAGCTTTCATATTTCACATGTGTATTCTTTCTCACAAGACCTTTCCAGTGGTACCATAATTTTTTACCTCGTGACCTTGTGGCCTCAACCATGACATAATTTAGTGATGGGGCTTTCATATTGCACAGGCGCTGTCCGGGGGCATCGGTGTTTCACAAACACATCTTGTTGTATATTTTCTTATTCCAAATGTTGCTTATGACAATCTTTCATAATCTCGCATTATCCCTGTCAGTCGTGAAATGGGTCGTGGTGGTGAGTGGAAAGGCGGGGGTAAAGATATCCCGGCTGGGATATCTTTACCCCCGGGCGTAAAGCTAAACTGGCCAGGATATCTTTACCCCCACCCCAACTTTTGGGTATAAACTATTTTCTAAATGCCCAATTTCTTCTTATATGTAAGAGAAGCAAGATTGTGGACTAGATGTTTCACTTTAACATTTTTCATTTCAATCACGACTCAGACTATTAGAACTACCCTTAGTAAGAAATATGACCATATTATAGAGGGGAATGATTATTTAATAACTTCTTTTTGTTTGATTCTTATTCAAAATGTCCCTTATGACAATCTTTCATAATCTTGCATTATCCCTGTCAGTTGTGAAATGGGTGGTGGGTATGAGTGAAAGGCGGGGGTAAAGCTAAACTGGCCAGGATATCTTAACCCCCACCCCAACTTTGGGTATAAACTATTTTCTAAATGCCCAATTTCTTCTTATATGTAAGAGAAGCAAGATAGTGGACTCGATGTTTCACTTAATTATTTTTTCGTTTCAATTATGACTCGGACTATTAGAACTACCCTTAGTAAGAAATATGACTGTATTATAGAGGCGAATGATTATTTAATAACTTCTTTTTGTTTGATTCTTATTCAAAATGTCCCTTATGACAATCTTTCATAATCTTGCATTATCCCTGTCAGTTGTGAAATGGGTGGTGGGGGTGAGTGGAAAGGCGGGGGTAAAGATATCCCGGCTGGGATATCTTTACCCCCGGGGGTAAAGCTAAACTGGCCAGGATATCTTTACCCCCACCCCAACTTTTGGGTATAAACTATTTTCTAAATGCCCAATTTCTTCTTATATGTAAGAGAAGCAAGATTGTGGACTAGATGTTTCACTTTAACATTTTTCATTTCAATCACGACTCAGACTATTAGAACTACCCTTAGTAAGAAATATGACCATATTATAGAGGGGAATGATTATTTAATAACTTCTTTTTGTTTGATTCTTATTCAAAATGTCCCTTATGACAATCTTTCATAATCTTGCATTATCCCTGTCAGTTGTGAAATGGGTGGTGGGTATGAGTGAAAGGCGGGGGTAAAGATATCCCGGCTGGGATATCTTTACCCCCGGGGGTAAAGCTAAACTGGCCAGGATATCTTAACCCCCACCCCAACTTTTGGGTATAAACTATTTTCTAAATGCCCAATTTCTTCTTATATGTAAGAGAAGCAAGATAGTGGACTCGATGTTTCACTTAATTATTTTTTCGTTTCAATTATGACTCGGACTATTAGAACTACCCTTAGTAAGAAATATGACTGTATTATAGAGGCGACTGATTATTTAATAACTTCTTTTTGTTTGATTCTTATTCAAAATGTCCCTTATGACAATCTTTCATAATCTTGCATTATCCCTGTCAGTTGTGAAATGGGTGGTGGGGGTGAGTGGAAAGGCGGGGGTAAAGATATCCCGGCTGGGATATCTTTACCCCCGGGGGTAAAGCTAAACTGGCCAGGATATCTTTACCCCCACCCCAACTTTTGGGTATAAACTATTTTCTAAATGCCCAATTTCATCTTATATGTAAGAGAAGCAAGATAGTAGACTCGATGTTTCACTTTAACATTTTTCGTTTCAATTGTGACACGGACTTATAGAACTACCCTTAGAAAGAAATAGATCATATTATAGAGGCAAATGATTATTTAATAACTTCTTTTTGTATATTTTCTTATTCAAAATGTCCCTTATGACAATCTTTCATAATCTTGCATTATCCCTGTCAGTTGTGAAATGGGTGGTGGTGGTGAGTGGAAAGGCGGGGGTAAAGATATCCCGGCCGGGATATCTTTAACCCCGGGGGTAAAGCTAAACTGGCCAGGATATGTTTACCCCCGCCCCAACTTTGGGGTATAAACTATTTCTTAATGCCCAATTTCTTCTTATATGTAAGTGAAGCAAAAAAAAACCAAAACAAGCATAATCAAACCATACAGCTTGCAAGAATATTTTTTTCAAATCTTATACCATTGCTCATGGCTGGGGGTGAAGATTCCATGGCTGGGTAAGGGTGACCCCCCCCCAACACCACCCAAAAAAAATCAAGACTTTTGAAAACCCAGACAAGCACACTTCTCAACAATGGAAGGTACTACTGATGTCCACCACTCACAACTGACAGGGTTAATGCAAGATTAAGAAAGATTGTCATAAGCAAGCTGTTGACTAAGAAAATAAACATAATGAAGTTATTAAACGGTCATATGCCTCTATAATATGGTCATATTTCTTACTTAGGGTAGTTCTATCAGTGTCATGACTGAAACAAAAAATGTTCAAGTGAAGCATCAAGTCTACTATCTTGCTTCAGTTACATATAAGAAGAAATTGGGCATTGAGAAAATAGTTTATATCCAAAACTGGGGATGGGGGTAAAGATATCCTGGCCAGTTTAGCTTTACCCCCGGGGGTAAAGATATCCCAGCCAGGATATCTTTATCCCCGCCTTTCCACTCACCCCCACCACCCATTTCACAACTGACAGGGATAATGCAAGATTATGAAAGATTGTCATAAGGGACATTTTGAATAAGAATCAAACAAAAAGAAGTTATTAAATAATCATTCGCCTCTATAATATGGTCATATTTCTTACTAAGGGTAGTTCTAATAGTCTGAGTCCCGATTGAAACGAAAAATGTTAAAGTGAAACATCGAGTCTACTATCTTGCTTCTCTTACATATAAGAAGAAATTGGGCATTTAGAAAATAGTTTATACCCAAAAGTTGGGGTGGGGGTAAAGATATCCTGGCCAGTTTAGCTTTACCCCCGGGGGTAAAGATATCCCGGCCGGGATAGCTTTACCCCCACCTTTCCACTCACCACCACCACCCATTTCACAACTGACGGGGATAATGCAAGATTATGAAAGATTTTCATAAGGGACATTGTGAATTAGAAAATATACAAAAAGAAGTTATTAAATAATCATTTGCCTCTATATAATATGGTCATATTTCTTTCTAAGGGTGGTTCTATAAGTCCAAGTCACAATTGAAATGAAAAATGTTAAAGTGAAACATCAAGTCCACTATCTTGCTTCTCTTACATATAAGAAGAAATTGGGCATTTATAAAATAGTTTACACCCAAAAGTTGGGGTGGGGGTAAAGATATCCTGGCCAGTTTAGCTTTACCCCCGGGGGTAAAGATATCCCAGCCGGGATATCTTTACCCCCGCCTTTCCACTCACCACCACCACCCATTTCACGACTGACAGGGATAATGCAAGATTATGAAAGATTGTCATAAGCAACAATTTGAATAAGAAAATATACAAAAAAGAAGTTATTAAATAATCATTTGCCTCTATTATATGGTCATATTTCTTACTAAGGGTAGTTCTATTAGTCCGAGTCATGATTGAAACGAAAAAATGTTAAAGTGAAACATCGAGTCCACTATCTTGCTTCACTTGCATATAAGAAGAAATTGGGCATTAAGAAAATAGTTTATACCCAAAAGTTGGGGTGGGGGTAAAGATATCCCGGCTAGGATAGCTTTACCCCCGGGGGTAAAGATATCCCAGCCGGGATATCTTTACCCCCGGGGGTGAAGCTATCCAGGGTGGGGGTGAAGATATCCCGGGATATCTTTACCCCCGGGGGTAAAGCTACCCAGGGGTCAAGATAAACTGGGACACCGGTACATACATGTCTGACTTGGAGCTGGTTTGTGTTACCAGATATGCACAAACTACTTTGAAGCAGCTATTAAATGCTTCAACTTCATACCTTCACAGAAATGTTCCTTTCTAAGGTTGTTGGAAATTTTGCTAAAAAAAAAAACAAAAAAAAAAAACATGGAAAACGAACATTTTTAATACATGTATCTGGTAAAGGCTTTTGAAAACACTTTGATGTAGCGTTACATCAGATTTCTGCATGAAGAAACATTTTCAGCTTTTGAAAAACGTTTCCTTATTTCAGGGTAAAAAAGACAATACTTTTACAGAAAAAAACATGAAAAATGAACATGTATTATGTATTTTAGCTTTCATAAGCTTTTGGCTTCTTGGAATTTATTGTAACTGGTCACTGTCCATGGTCGTCACTGTCATCCGTCTGCCCTTCTGGTCTCAATTTTCTTAAATGACATTTCTTAAGTCACTAAATCTTGTTCAGACATATTCGAAATTCCATTCCATGCAACTTTGATTGTCATTTTTCAAGACTGTTGAAATTATAGCCCTGGGGTCAAAAATGTCCCCCTCTGATGGTCACTTGTTTTACATTGACCCATATTGGAAAACTTTAAAATAGAAGTAAAACAAAGATCAGGAATTGATACAATTAACTTACTCCACCCATAAAAGACACCAAAGGGAAAGAAATACAAACATTAAGCGACCAGACCATAATGGAAACCCAAACAAAGGAAGGCCATAAGGACAGTTACTTTCCCACAAAATGGCCATATGGTCATCCAAAACCAAAAGACACAAGTGATACACACAGTAAGTAACAAACAACAACATAAATAAATCGCCACAGAAGAGCCGCCTTGGAACGGTCAGTGGAAGATTTCCACTGGGGGGCTTAAATTGATTTTACGTGGCCACAATCCTCGCCCTTACTTCCGTCGCGATTTAGACAAATAATTTGTTCAGTCCGCATGAAGGCCTCCTAACTCATCAGTGCAACATCTCCGTGAACACAAAAATCAAAGAACCACAGAGGTGAGACAACGGTGAGGACTCGACAGCAAGAAACCACTGAAATGCTGGAGCAAAAGAAAACCAACAGTTAGACTCCGATGAGCCCAACCAGAGACAGAGCATCAGGCACCAACCAACATTACCTTGAATTAGATCTCTCTAATTCTCAATAAGCCTTTACGTTGGAGCCGTCATAGAATCTGAGGCCTGACCCACCGGCGTGCAATTAAAGAGGGAAGCAAAGTTGCCAACCGTGATTGGGTTAACTACCATGCATGCAGTCTGTCGTATAATATCCATGTTGTACCCAATCTTTTTATATCGAAGAATGATTTTACGAAATTGGGTGCTGAAGTCATTGCGGTTATATATTTTTCTGAATTTATATGCTAAGTCACCATAAAATTCGGGTTCCGATAGACCTTGTTGCAGAAGAGATTTAAGTCCAATATTGAATTTTGAAATTAAATCAGAATGGCGTCTATAAAATTTTGAAAAGGCTTTGCGTAGTTTATGGTACCGATAACCCTGATTAAGGAGTTTAGCCGTTAATAATTTATTACGAGTGTTGAAGTCAGTTACATGACTACACACTCTAGCAAATCGAATTAATTGCGAAATATAAACGCCATAGGATGGCGCACGAGGAACATCACCATCCAAAAAAGGAAAATTTACAATCTCAAAATCAAAGTCATCGCGTTTATCATAAATTTTGCACGAAACAAATCCATCTACAATAGACAGATGTAAATCCAAAAACGGGGCCTCGGTATCAGAAGAATTTGCTTTATTTAACTGAAGTTCAAGGGGGTAAATCTGACTGATCAAACCATCAAAATAGGTATTATCAATATTTAATAAATCATCTAAATATCTAGAAGTAGAGCCAAAAGCTTCAATAATTTCAGATTGGTTATCAATGGAAAGCGACAAAATGAAGTCTCTTTCATAACAATACAAGAACAGATCAGCCACAAGAGGTGCGCAATTAGTACCCATCGGAATACCCACAATTTGTCTAAATAACTTAGTACCGAATCTAATATAAATATTGTCAAGTAGAAAGGTGAGGGCATCACACACTTTCTGACATGACCAAAGTGTATAATTCTTATGCTCTTTAGAAGTGAAAAATGCATTTCTGACATTACATGCAAGATAGAGAGAATCTTCTCTGTGAAAAGTCCATTCAATTAAATCATTAAGCTTTTCTTTTATAAGATTATGAGGAAGTGTAGTGTAAAGAGTGGAAAAATCGTAGGTAGACAGACTAGAAGCACGAAAATGTCTAGATTTCAATTTATTTAAAACCTCATTCGAATTTTTTATAGACCAAAACAGATTTCTTCCTGATCTTTCAAAGACTTTATCACAATATTTAATTACATGCGTTTTAATAGCAGTAAGACAGGAAGTTAATAATTTAGAAAGTTCAGTGGTAGTGCAAGAGCTAGAATTTGCAATAAACCGTGCTTTGTAAGGTTTTTTATGAAGTTTTGGTAACCAGTATAGCGTAGGAAGCTTGTCTTGGCCTTCGTTAACACACACAGCAAACTTGGTGGCTGAAAGACAAACATGTTTATCTACTATAGCTCTCTCTTCAGCTAAAGGCTGAAGTTCATAGGCCATAGTACCACCAAGCTCCTGCTTAAGCGTGTTAACATAGTGGAGCCGTCACACAACGACGACGTTGTTAGCGGCCTTGTCTGCAGGGGCCAAAACAAACTTCTTATGAAATTCTTGAATACCTAGTTTAAGATGACGTAAAGACGTCTTGGGCTTAGGAGGTAATAAGTTAGTATTTTGAGAATAGAAAGAAATGCGTTTATTTACTAGTTTTAAAATGCTAAGTTTCCAGTCCTTAAGGGCTTTATGCCCAACACACCCTCGCCCACACCACCGATCACCGAACCCACCCAAGGAAGCAGCGATCCCACCCCCACACTCACCGAAACCAATCCCAGAAGGAAACCGATATTTCGGTCCCTTAGAAACCACACCCCCTATCCCAGAACCAGGAACAACCCCCAAACCGCCAGCAATTACACGACCAGCAGCAGGACAGCAACACTCCGAGCCCCTACAACCACACGAATCAGGAGCACCAGTACCAATATCAAGATCTGAAACAAGTTTATTGAAATTAAAAATGATAGATCTAACAGGTTTGTTATATTTATAGCAAACCACAGGTGTTTCAGTATTTTGAAAATAAGCAGGAATGGAAGAAAGCACCGATCTCTCACGGAAGATACTGGGCAAATCTATAAAATCCATACCCTTATTAATGAAGGACACCCCGAAGAAACGGCGTTTATGACCAACCTCAGAACCAACGCAAGGACGGAGAGCACGCCGAGTACAGCCCCCAGCCAAGAGAGCCGCACCACACAACCGATGAGAACCATCGTAGAACCCACCCGCCCCGGTGCCCAGAAGACGCAAAACAGAAACGGGCAACGAACCCAAAAACGAAAGCACAGAGCGGCGCCCACGACTCAACAACATAATTGACAGTCACTTCAGTCTAGTATTGTTTCGTTCAAACGCATGTGTTTCACGCCCAAAGTCACCACCTCCCCCGGCGCCGCGAGACCCAGCCCCGCGCTCCCGACATTCCAGGAGTGAGAAAATATCAAAGTCCGGCATTCCGGAAACACCACCCCCACGACAAATGCTGCCACCAAATCCCAGCGGAAAAGGGGCCTGCAAAAATCCAATCCACCCCAGCCCAGCCCCATGTCTTTTGACTATTTTGAATCCAGCTGCAGAACCTGCATCGTAATAAAGTTTTTCCACTGGTTGTATAACAATGCCATTTACAGAACGACCTGTACGTCGAAAGTGACGGTACAAGAAAGTGTCAGTTTTCCTAGGCCCACCCACCCCACGATAATGCTCGTTCAATCTAGTTCCAAGCATGCGGCCAGCCCGACCGACGCACTGCATATTACAGTTTGCAGCACGTCAAGTAATTAGATAAATTAAATCTGTAGACTGTCATGTCAAATCAGACATGTCAACTACAGAGAAGCGTCTACCGTTTACAGATGAAGAAACGGCAGACGCAGTGCTTAAATGCGAACAACATCTGCACCTCTTGGCATTGCACTTAGAAATACTGGGATACACTCCACTTCTTCCCCACGGATTAGTATATTTTCGAAGGATGGGCGATCTGAGAGGAGACAGTCTTATACGAAGACTACTCCCAAAAACACTGGTATTGCCCGCCCCCTTGAGACCAACTGAAGCCACAGAAGACAAATTTAAGGGTCTAACCAATACCGAAGGCAACATAGTATTAAAGTTCTTAATAGAATGGGGAATCCGTACAGAAGAAGCAGAGTGTAACCCAAGGGGCGATATCGACACTTCAAATGCATTTGTAATACTCACCTTGGTTAGTAAGGTTGTGATACCGTCAACACTAAAGCGATGTTCATACCGGTTATTAAATAAATAAATAAAACAGCATATAAAACCACTGAAGAAGATTCCTTCGAATAGAAGGAAGGTACAACAAAAGCCCACAAAACATCCTAGTCTACTTAAAGTACAGGGATGTCAAACAAGCAGTTGTTATACAACGAGGAACAAAAGTCTTCTTGCCTGAAGATGGAAGGGTCGGGCCTTTGATGTTTGGTAAATATAGCTTCAGATAGTGAATTTTTGTCAAGATTGTTCAAAAATTGATTCATATAGGGAAAACTAATATAAAATCTATGTCCTTGATATTTGTATGTATATTCATCTAGTTGACTTTTACCAAGATTTTCAAATCATAGCACTGTTATCAACAAGAGCCCAGCCTTCAGAATCACTTGTTTTACACAGACATTTTAAAATCTTCTTGTGAAACTGGAAGGCCCAGATGAAACAGAGGGCCAAGGTTTCAACTAAACTGTGCAGGAATAATCCTCGGGTGATCTTAAAAAAATTTCGTAGAATTGTATTACCTGGAGAAGAGTAACAAGCTGATAACACAAATGTTCCTTGGGTGGCCCTCATATTAATCAGTGTTCTAGAGATTAATTGGTGTGCCTTGTTGTCCTTAAATGGTCTAAATTTAAACACTGCTTGTCAAATACGGTATTGGTACTCAATACAGGACACATTGCCACTCTTGGAGATGAAATTAAAACAAAAACTGTAAAAGTTAATGTGAAATTTCAATATTCAGTATGCAAATATGTTAGCTTTGATGAGGGACATACATGCAGGACCAGCATGATTATCTTGCTTTAAAACTGTTTGACTGTTCCTTCCTCCAGTATTAAGTTAAAGTATGTTAATTGAGCAACTTTGTTGCATATTTATAGAAATAAGCAGAAAATGCTATTTGTTGCTGCTGTTGTCCTTATTCATGTTAGATTATGGCGAGATACACGGTGATATTGTTAAATCAAGCTTTTAGTTTTGCAGAGTTTGCGGTTTGATTTTGAATGCAAAAATATATCTAAAACATTATGTTACTGGATAAGAAGGAAAGGAAACATATTTCCATTTGCTGGATGGTTGCCCTGTCCCATGTACTATTTTTCTATTAATTTCCTTATTGTTTTGCCCAGAATTCACACTACAAGAACAATTAATCCAGGGTGAAACACAGGTCTACTATAGTTTGGACATGGATTTAGTTAACTCAATGTTGCTTCTGATCTATTAACATTTTGCATGTTCTTCTATAATTCCTGTTCTTCTTTTCTCTTATTGGCCTTTGTGACGGTCAAAAATATTGATGGCTTCTATCATGGAAAAGTGAACATATTTTTCTGATTCATGGTGCATGGTTTCATGCATTTCTTCATTGTCTCCAAATGGGCATGTTGGCTTGAAACATAACTGATATATAGCTAAGAAATTACACATATTAGACAAGAGTAAATCTGTCAAATAAATCTTCCCAACAAATAATATATCTGGGTCTTAGTGTGTTTGATTTGAGGCTTAACGTCCCCGTCAACACGGTATAGGTCATTTTGGAGACGTTGCTTCCAATTGTGTGGGACTTTTACCCGACATTGAGATGAAATGACATCTCATTGCCTGTTGCCAAATGAAACCAATAGGGTTTATAAACATGGACGGCCCGACTCGCACCGCTTTGCTTGGGCAGGCTTAGATCCTCTAGGCGGTTTACCAGTGCTCGCGTGCGGTCGGTTTAAGCTCTGCGTGGAAGCATCATGCAGCCCATCTGTTTGTTCAAGCCCCAATGGGCGGGGGCCGCGGTACCTGGGTTTAAAGCAGTATTTTGTTGAATATAAACAACATTTTTGCACAATATAAGATGGTTCATGATCAGTGACAGTACGTTTATGTATATTTCTGACATTTATATATATACATGTATATGAATACCGTCCTGCAGGACACATAATGATCAGTGAAAGACAAGTTATAGTACACAAGACGGTACTATTTTGTATATTCGTTAGAATCCTATATCAAGTAGTATAGTGTTACTGGTGGCATAAAATGGATTTTGAGGGTTTTGTGTAAAAATGTATATTTTCCTACCCGGAAAAATTGACTTTTCAAATCTCTAAAAATTTATTTTATTCCTGTAGTTAACTGATATCTTACTTTTTACATCAAAAAATTTCATGAATCCTCACCACTAACCTTAAAAAAAACGTATTCCTATTTTCCATGTTTTTTACCAAAATTTTACATTTTCTGCCTTTAAAAAGTCAAATTCCTGTGCAGGCACGAAGCTGAAGGATTTTTGAGAGCTACTTGATATAGTCAGTGTACATCAGGCTATATAAACTAGTTCGACATCATACAATTTATTTTTATTATGTAATTTCTACTTTACCGGAAAATACTAGATTTTGGGTGTTTTATGTAAACATGTGCATTTTCATTCCCCGAAAAATGGAACTTTTTAAACATATAGAAATTTTATTTTTATTTCCTGTAGTTAACTTATACACATATATAACTTCTTTCACCAAAAGGTTTTCAAGAATTTTAAAAATTTATTCCCATTTTCTGCATTTTTTGTCAATATCTCCAAGTTTTTACCCGAAAAAAGACAGCTTTCTGTTTACATATCAAGCTAAAACTTCTTTTATCGCTACTTGACAATAGTTAGTTTAGTTTCGGTTATTTAAACAAATTTGCTATAATTGAATGAAATTTTTATAATTTAATTCCTGGTTTTGGCGATTTTTATTTAAATTTCGAACATTTTCCCCCCAAAAAATCAATTTCGCCAGGGAATATTTTGGGGATTTTTTTTTTCCTGTAAGTCAGGACACCTCTCTGATTCTGAAAATAGTGAAAACCCTTCTGAAGGAATTTGTTTGAGGTCCAATGCTATTTTGACTGGCCTATGCATATTTATCGTTCATATAAGAAATTTGCAGGTTTTCTCATGTCAGATGACGCTCATTCATTATGGTCTATACGTAATGTATTAAATGATAAAAGTGTATTCATGAATAGATTGGTGCAAATGTTAAGCAGCTAAACTACACAGTTTGATCTAATCCTGTGTGAAAATATTTCTATGAAGCAGCCATCACTATTGTACCACTTTTGGAGTGGCTATACTTACATATTCTATGCCAAATAGAGAAAAGAATTCTCAACTCTCAAACAATCTATTTTTTTATTCTTAAAAAATCCAGAAAGGGGTGTATGCATGGCATATGCTGGTTACAAAAACACATTATAATGTATTAAATAGTTAGCAATATACAAGTTGCCTATGTTAACTTAATTTAAACAAGTTTTTCGTGAAAAGCTTGCCCTAAATATGCTTACCACAGTCCTATTTTGGACCATTTTACTGGTTAAAATCATGGTGTGTATCATATTTATACTTCATTAATGAGTTTCCTGCATGAAACAAGTTAAACAAATGTAAATTGCACCACTGTTAATGACTACATCTGAAAAGACCTTAAGGTATATAGTAATCACACATCTAGACTGCAATGCAAAATGAACTAAGATTTTCCAAATTGTTACCCAGCACTGTGGGCTGCAATATAAGTTCAAAAAGCAAATACATTATGTAAAGCAAATTCAACAACTACAGTTTAAGACCAAATAATGGTGCTATAAGACCACTAGACGAAGATTTATTGTCCAAAATGAGGCAAAATCCCCTAAATTTTCAAACAAGGATACCGACAAGGCAGGAGCACTCACCCTTAAAATATTATCATTTTCAGTTGCTATGTACTCGCAAGTAGCAAAGACGAGGCATAATTTTCTTATTTTCTACATTTTTAAGCACTTTTGCGAAAATTTCACCGAATACCACATGGTAAATTTCATCGCCATCTTGGATTTCGACAAAATTCTTACCCTGAATTTAGTGAAATTCAAATCCCAAGTATTTCCCTGTCACTCGAGATCGGATGATGACAGTTACATCTTGCAATTGCTTAATCAATGGCTTTGCAGAATCATCAACCTGATCTTCATGTCATTTTACTTCAGGTGTTTTAAACGTCTTTCAAAATATTGACTTCGGTTTGTTTACAACAGAGTTTCTCTGTCACTTTCCTGACGACCTCATCACTGTTTCAGCTGATTTGTATTATTGCGCATGTATTAAAAAACGGGATAAAACTTGATGAATATCATACGATAATTACAATTTAATAAAGCTCTTTAAGTTCAGTTATAGCAAAATGATTTACGACCACCTTTTTCGGCATTATGACTGGTTTTATGTTTAACTTTTTTGCGTATGTAACTTCCATTAAATGGTAATGCGGTTGTATCCGCTTTCTCTCGGACTGGTTTTCGGCACTAGAAAGCGTCATTGTCAAAACGGGTCGAATCAAAGCACCCGGGATCCAGCAGAATATAAATGGCGAACAAAACACACATGTAGCAGACAGAAGCAATAACGTTTTCTTCGTATTTGTAAGTGTTTTTGGCATCGATCATGAAATCAGTTTTAAGGTAATAGGGATATCATTTTAGTTTTTCGAATTCCACACCGGTAGCCATGTCACACACTATGGGTTTTGGAAATGAAGATGGAAACCGCGTATTTTAGCAGTGTAAATAGAAACTGAAGATTTGTTGTCACGTGACATATTTTATGAAAATGAAAAGCAACATTAAAACAGATAAAAACAGCATTTATCGATATATTTTGTAGACCGGAATATTTTTTTATTTTAACTGTTTCTGGAAAACTTCCTTTGAAAATTAGCCACGGTTCTTGAACAAGGAAATTTATTATTATGTATGGTGGTTGGATTGTGTCATGGTAAACTGTTATTTTTCTACTGATAATGTGATCGGTCTGTCATCTTTGACCATTACTCGCAACAGATTTACATATACTCCAGGATTGCAGGATGAAAGCGTACACAGTCAGGTAATTACAGTAGGGATTGTTTAACCTGCATGGGGGTTCTTGCACAGAGGGCTTCCAGTTAACATTCTGAGCCGAAGGCAGCCCCCGCCCATAGGGGCTTGAAGAAATATATGGGCTACATGATGCTTCCACGCAGAGCTGAATCCCACCCGCACACTAGTACTGGTAAACCGCTTAGAGGATCTAAGCCTGTCCAGGAACCGCGGTGCGAGGCGGACCGTCCATGCAAATAAACACTATTGGTTTCATTGGGCGACAGGGCTTGAGATGTCATTTCATCTCAATGTCGGGTAAAAGTCCCACAAAATTGGAAGCAACATCTCCAAAATGACCTTTACAGTGTTGACGGGGACGTTAAACCTCAAATCAAACAAACAAACTGATCCGAAGGACAGTGCACTATGTGGCATTCATCCCTGCTAATGATGCCAGTGGAGCATGATCGGACACAAAAATTACCGCTTTTGGGGATCAAACCAGCAATGGGGGTTTCTTGCACCAGAGGCAACATCCTAATTCCTTCATATGGGGGACATTAACTTTTTCTGAGCTGGCTTGTACATAAGCTGTTAGTCAGTGCAAAGTAATTTTATGTAAGAAAATGGCAACTGCCCTTCTTGAATCGGATGAATTGATAGAATGAGAGTAGAAAAAATTTCACAGTCAGTCTCCATGAAAGTTTGTTTTTGATCCACAGGATAAAGTCAGTAATAGTGTGGAAACTCACATCACATAAAAGAAGGAGAGCATAATGCAGCATCTGATCAGGGCCTACACTGTTTGCATAAAGTTAGGCCATTTTTTAAATACATTTTGAAGAGAAACTAAACCTGGCATTCCTAAATTTTAAAAAATAGACTTGAGCTATTATATAAAGTGGAACACAGGCACTTGTTTCATAGAGGAAAAAAATCTACCCTCTACCGTGCCTGTGAAGTGGAAGATTCGATTTTGTACACAATAGGTAAAGAATGAAAACAGTACATTTTTTACTCTCCAGAGGTTGGGGCCCCGGCGATCGGGGCTTGGAGTAATACATCAGGCTGCATGGTGCTTCCACGCAGAGCTGATGCTGACCACACATTGTACGAGTACTGGTATACCACTTAGAAGAACAAAGCCTGCACAGGTAAAGTGGTGTAAGTCAAACCCTCCAATGAATAGAACATTTGGGTTTCATTGGGTGGCAGGGCTTGAGATGTCATTTCATCTCAAATGTTGGGTAAACTATCTATCTATCTTCTTATACTGAGTCGGTCATATTTGGCCATTACCTCAGTTGGGTGCGTAGCTAAATTTAGAATTGAGCTGAAAAAAAAAAAAAAAAAAAAAAAAGAGAAGTCACTGGATGAGTCCTTAAAACTATTTACAATCTGAATAACAGAGGTATACTAAAACGCATACCTCTGAGTCTCAATCTTACACTGTATGGGCTTTGAACTCCTCTGCAGTCTTAGCATTCACCACAGAAGAGGGAAGACTATTCCACTGGGGAATAGTCCTAGGGAAGAAGGAATTTTTCAGGGCATCACTGTAGGACTGGTACCTGTGATACTGTGAGTTGTTTACTTTTGATGCCCTTGTTCGAGTTGAAACTGTCACAGGGGTCAAGTATTTATCTTTATTAACGGCCATTGTACCTGAATGTATCTTATAGAAGAAGGTTAAAGAGGACTGCTCACGACGGGCCTCTAGGGACGGCCATTCTAGCTCGTTAAGCATGTCACCGACGCTGCTTCTATTGCGCCATCGTCCGCAGGTCCATCGAGCAGCTGTCCTCTGCACCTTCTCCACCTGCTGAATCTGAGTTTTAACATAGGGATGCCAAATGGGTGATGCATATTCTAGCTGAGGGCGAACCAATGTTTTATATGCAACATCCTTTGTCTGCCTAGGTGCAAAAGCCAAGTTTCGTCTAAGAAATCCTAAAGTCCTAGTTGCTTTTGATGTAATTTCTGAAACGTGTTGACCCCAATCAAGATCATCAGTGATGGTGATACCAAGATATTTAAACTCCCACAAAATTGGAAGCATCATCACCATAATAACCTCAATAGTGCGGATGGGGCATTAAACCTCAGTTCAAACAAACTTGCAAGAGGTTATGACCAATTCAGACCACAGTAAATAGAAGGAACTACTTTCTTTTTGTTTACATGTTTTCACCATGTGCTCAAGAGCAGCCATGTTTCTTCAAATTCAAGTGCATGGAGGTGGCAAGATGAAAATTTGGTCAATTTTGTAATGGGAAAAATTTTTTGAAAATCATTGGTAGGTTTTGTTAGGAGAGGTTATACAAAGGACTGATTTGTTCTGAAAAGAAACATTGGATGAAATGACAGCTCTGCAGTGACGTTTGAAATTTGACAATTTTCATCCTTATTGTTTTTGCCTTTTGAAAACTAAATGTTAGTAGCAATAGAGCTACATAAAGCCAAAATGTTATGCTTTCATGGAATTAATCACCAAAAAATTCATATTAGTCATAATTTCTTTGTAAAACAATTTTCATCTTCACACTTGTCAAATTTTCAATACAGGTTGTCAGCCATTTTAGTGTAGTGAAATCTCCCCGGTACCGTACATCGAGAAGTACCAGGACCGGTAGTTACCGGGAATTAGTGTTAGAAGGAAGGGAGACAATCAAGTGAGAACTTCCGCCCGGGATTTTCATGAGTTTATGACAGTGCCTGGCTGAAAGAGCAGTGGTATTTGTAAGTCCCTGTCCCTCCAACCTTCCTCCTAATACAAGGGCATCTTTATATTTTATGCGGGCTTTTTATAAAACACTTTAATGGCGACGAGGATGGGATTCGAACCCACGCGGGGAAACCCCAATGGATTATTTATAAAACACTAAAACACTTTAATGGCGACGAGGTAAACACCCGTATTTGCAGTTAAATAGAAACATTTATTTTTCGTCTTTTCCTATTGACATAGTGTCCGTGTCTTTCAAACACAAAGGGGGAAAAGATGTCGGTATTTCAAATAAGTGTTTAGATTCGGAAACTGCAAAGAGGTATTTAGTGCTCTTGACATTTCTGACCCATAAATTCCAAATTTATCCAGTATTTGGTCAGACAGTAAAATTTACTTAGGTGGAATTGTTTGCACTTGTGTGAACGGAGGCCAGTTTTACAGGGCAATTTTCAATAAACATTCTAGCGTCTTGTAGACCTAAATGAATCTTACAGTAACTGCTCAAAATACCCTACCCACCCCCTTTGATCAGACCTATCGCGTCTTGTAGACTTTCAGGTGCATCGTGCAGGGAGAAAGCGGGTTGACAAGTGATTACATGCCAGCAACAGAACAGGTGTAGCTTACCTTGATACACTCAGAAATACCTGTAAAAGTCACACTTGTACACCATGAGGATCACTGTCAACACAGCATCTGTGGATGAACTGAAGATGATCCCAGGAGTTGGTGACAGATTAGCACAACTATTGGTGAAATTCAGACAGGCCTACAAAGTTGTCAAAAAGGAGGCCCTCAACCTTGCACTCAGAAGAAACATGTCTGCTGAAGTCCTGGATATGATAGACTTCTCGGAGCCTCAGACACCAGATCCTTTTGATATAGACTCCCTTGGTCTACCATCTGTTCCAAAAACACACATATTGAAGCCATTGAGAACCCTTGACAGTGCACAGGCTGCAGTGGAACCACTGCCATCACCACCAAGTGCAGACAGATGGGAGCCATTGGTTACCTTTGATGCCACAGCAGCTGGAGAGCCAGACAATTTCACCAGGTTGGTGAAATCTTCAGATACAAGGTCAAGGTTACAGCCAGCAGAGCCAGACACAAACGCTATGTCAGCACCATCTGATCAGGGACCACAACAACTGCGTTTTTGTAAAACCGGTTCCTGGCCATCATCACAGGATGAAAGGACAGATATAGAGCACTCTGCTGGTGAGAGATCAAGAAAAGAACATATCCAGGCCAGTGAACATGAAGTAGACCATATAACTTCAAGTTCTGGAAAGAAAAAGCATACACGTGAATCTGATGCTGAATCACTATTAAGTGCTGCAAAGCTACCAAACAGTGATGATGAGTCTAAATCCAGGTCAAGGAAAAGTATGTCACCAAGTTCTTCCAGATCAGCTTCAAGGTCAAGGTCACACAGACACCACTCCAAAAGGTCTAGTGGTAAAGATCAGAAGATAAAATCACATAGGCATTCACAACCAAAATCTAGGTCATACTCAAGGTCATCATCAAGGTCAAGTTCAAGATCAAGATCTTCTAAAAAACACAGTGAAAAGAAATACTCCACTAAGAAAGATGATTCAAAACGGCATAAATCTAGGCGTCACTCTTCGTCAAGTTCAAGGTCACGGTCTGGATCTCCTTCAAGGTCAAGGTCTTGTAGATCTGACAAAAAGTCAAAATCGCAGAAGACAAGAAGGCATCACAGATCAAGGTCAACATCGAAAAGACGTGATAGGTCAAGGACAAATTCACGATCCCCTTCAAGACCTAAATCATACAGAACAAAGAGAGAGTCCCATAAATCAAGACTGAGAAGACATCATTCATCATCTTCAGACTCTGATGCAGATGCCTCAGTCCATCGACATTCATACAGGCATGGGGACCCTCGGAAACATCCAAAAACTTTACGTTTTGATGGGAAAACAAACTGGCTGTCTTTCAAAAATAAATTTGATAGCTATCGAAAAGTTATGAAATGGTCAGAGACAGAGAGTAAGGACTATTTGTTGTGGAGTCTTGAGGGCAAAGCGCTAGATTTCTTCGTCATAGCCGTTGCAGATATTGAGGAATATTCCTTTCGTAGGTTGATGAAGAAGTTAGAAAGTAGGTTTGGTGTCAAAGAGTTGGTGGAAACATCCAGAGCAAAATTTCACCGATCCTACCAGAGATCAGAAGAAAGCTTAGAAGATTGGGCAGACCGTGTGATGACATTGGCAACAGCAGCTTTTGTAGATATGCCAGAAGATCACATGAAACAGGAAGCAATTGCCAGATTTTGCCAAGGTTGTAATGATAAGGATGCTGCCAAACATGCTTGTTTTAAACACCCAGAAAGCATAGAAGAGGCATTTGATTTGATCAAGTATCAACAATATATTTCCCAGGCTGTTGATGGTAAGAAGCCAAAAAGAGGAAATGATGCTTCAATAAATGCTGTAGAAGCTCTGTCTGGAAGTAGAATAGAACGGCTATTACAGGCAGTGCTGGACAACCTTTCAAGCAAGCTGAAAGTTAGTTCGCAGTCTTCATCAGATGAAGGAAAACAAGGGTCTAGTACAGAAAGAAAGAAACGCTCAATGAAGTGCTTCTTCTGCAAACAGTATGGCCACAGAAAGAAAGACTGCAGGATATATCAGGCATGGCTTTGCAAGCAGAAAACAAAATCAGGCAGCGGTTCCAGTGACCAAGGATAGCACTAGAAGGACCTCACAGTTGTGGCAAAAAGAATAGAAGATCCCAGTAAATACAGGCAGTTGCACGACATGTTGTCTGCAAACTGGTGAAAACTGGGATTCACAAGGGGTACTTGAAAATGGTCTTGAAGACAGCCGGATGACTCCATAGATCCATGGGATTACTTGGACTTGTAGTTCAAGACAGCCGGACGAATCCATTATTCTTCAAGATGAAAGCTTGGACTTGTAGTTCAAGACAGCCGGATGACTCCATAGATCCATGGGATTACTTGGACTTGTAGTTCAAGACAGCCGGACGAATCCATTATTCTTCAAGAAGAAATCACTCGGGCTTGTAGTCTGAGAAAGTCGTCGTTCTTCAAGAAATCACCTGGGCTTGAAGTTCAGGACAGTCTTCAAGAAGAAATCACTCGGGCTTGTAGTCTGAGAAAGTCGTCGTTCTTCAAGAAGAAATCACCTGGGCTTGTAGTTCAGGACAGTCTTCAGGAAGAAATCACTCGGGCTTGTAGTCTGAGAAAGTCGTCGTTCTTCAATAAATCACCTGGGCTTGTAGTTCAGGACAGTCAACAAGAAGAAATCACTTGAGCTTGTAGTCTGAGACAGTCGACATTCTTCAAGAAATCACCTGGGCTTGTAGTTCAGGACAGTCTTCATCTTCGAAAAATCACCTGGGCTTGTAGTTCAGGACAGTCAACAAGAAGAAATCACCTGGGCTTGTAGTTCAGGACAGTCAACAAGAAGAAATCACTTGGGCTTGTAGTCTGAGACAGTCGACATTCTTCAAGAAATCACCTGGGCTTGTAGTTCAGGACAGTCTAGAAATCACCTGGGCTTGTAGTTCAGGACAGTCAAGAAATCACCTGGGCTTATAGTTCAGGACAGTCAACAAGAAGAAATCACTTGGGCTTGTAGCTCAAGACAGTCATCACTCACAAAGAAGTCACAGGGGCTTGTAGCTCCAGTCAGTCATAACTCACCAAGAAGTCATTTGGGCTTGTAGCTCAAGACAGTCATCACTCACCAAGAAGTCACTTGGGCTTGTAGCTCAAGACAGTCAGTCACTTGGGCTTGTAGCTCAAGACAGTCATCACACACCAAGAAGTCACATGGGCTTGTAGCTCAAGACAGTCATTACGCGCCAAGAAGTCACTTGGGCTTGTAGCTCAAGACAGTCATCACTCACCAAGAAGTCACTTGGGCTTATAGCTCAAGACAGTCAGTCACTTGGGCTTGTAGCTCAAGACAGTCATCACACACAAAGAAGTCACATGGGCTTGTAGCTCAAGACAGTCATCACACACAAATGTGTCACATGGGCTTGTAGCTCA
This sequence comes from Lucinisca nassula, assembly GCA_963580285.1. Lineage (NCBI taxonomy): Eukaryota > Metazoa > Mollusca > Bivalvia > Lucinida > Lucinidae > Lucinisca > Lucinisca nassula. Next base: position 19,287,752 of record OY757012.1, read on the forward strand.
AGACATTCATCACTCATCAAGAAATTACTTGGGCTTGTAGCTCAAGGCAGTCAACAAGATGAAATCACTTGGGCTTGTAGCTCAAGACAGTGTCCATCAACAAGATACCACTTGGACTTGTAGTTCAAGACAGTTTCCTGGTAAGATGTGCTACACCAAAGAGGTAAGGTTTTTGTGGCGGCCTGTGGCTGTCATATCTCTTTTCAGATATCCCCACCTTGGATGAAGGCTTTCATCATAAAGTTGGGGGGAGTGTAGTGAAATCTCCCCGGTACCGTACATCGAGAAGTACCAGGACCGGTAGTTACCGGGAATTAGTGTTAGAAGGAAGGGAGACAATCAAGTGAGAACTTCCGCCCGGGATTTTCATGAGTTTATGACAGTGCCTGGCTGAAAGAGCAGTGGTATTTGTAAGTCCCTGTCCCTCCAACCTTCCTCCTAATACAAGGGCATCTTTATATTTTATGCGGGCTTTTTATAAAACACTTTATTGTATAGTCCTTAATATTTCAACATTGTCCTAATGTTTGTCTTATTACATAACTGGCACATTTGTGAACTTGCGTACCGCATGTTGGCATGATATAAAACATGTTTTGCAAGACTTAAAAAATGGGAAATATTGTGTTTCATACTGCCCAGATATATCTGTCATTTCATCCAATGTTTCTATATCTAGTACTAAAATAATATATACTAAAGAGAATTTTGGTACCATGATGGCCACTCAAAATGCATTTTTGTGAGCTTTCGTCACACGGGAGCTTCTACTACGTGATGTAAGACTCACGGATTCACAATGCAATACATTTCTCTTTCAGCTCTAACGGTTAATTTCCACGAAAAATCTCTGGCTCAACCTCACCACGTTTTACGGTGTATTGGTTAAATGATCATTCAATAAACCGGTGTATTGATACATCTACTGCCCTTGTTTTTTTTTTTTTTTTTTTTTTGTTAATCTGAATCCGAATAGAACAATTAGTGTCCCCCACCCCATTCTCTCCTAACATAGTTTTGCTTCAAAATTAAACCCAATCAAAACAAATAAAACGATCTTGATTGGGGTCAACATATCTATCTATCTATATATCCAGCAGCACCCTCTCGCGAGGATTATGTGCAGCTGCGCGCGTCAGAAAAAGAAAAGTGTGATAGAAGAAAAAGTATTAGATTTTAGGAGAATTGAAAGTAAAAACAGTGTTAGTAAAGTAGAGATTAAAAGCAGATAAAAACAATGTTTCACGGTTCATGGCATTGGGTGATGGAGGGTGCATATGGTCGATCTGAAAGAATCCAGATCGGAGCACACAACAGCATGAGGGGGAAGGTGATTCCATTGTACCACAGCCAAGGGGAAGAAACTGTATTTATAGTAACTGGCAGTAGTAGGGATTTGAATATAGTGCATAGTATGCATGTTTTTAGTAGTTCTGATTGGATGTCGGATGTATGTAGGGAGCGGAATCTCGACAAGACTATATACTATCTTGTAGAACAATAGGAGGCGAGCATCTGCCCGCCTCTGTTCCAATGATCTCCATTCCAGGGTATTAAGCATCTGGGTCACACTACTATATGAAGAGTAGTCATGTTTGACCCATCTAGCTGCTCTTCTTTGGACTTGCTCAACCTTGTTTATATTTGACTGGGTATATGGGCTCCACACAGGGGAGGCATACTCAAGCTGGGGCCTAACAAGGGTATTATAAGCTGTTTCACGTATGCCTTGATGTTTGGTGCGTATATTCCTACGTATGAAGCCCAGGGTCCGATTTGCTTTGGTGGTCACGTTATGAATGTGGGTGTTCCAAGTTAAATCACGGCTAAACTCAAGGCCCAGGTACTTGGCATGATCAGCCTCCTGGAGGACTTCACCGTGGAGAATGTAATTGTGTCTAATGGGTTCTTTAGAACGGGAAATGTGTAGGACCTGGCATTTACCCGGGTTAAATTCCATTTCCCAGTTCTTTTCCCAAGTTTCAAGCTTTTGGAGGTCCCTTTGCAATAAAGTACAGTCAGCATCACTGCGGACAGCCAAATATATTGCCGTGTCATCTGCAAAAAGTCTGACCTGTGAGTGGATCTGCACTGGTAGGTCATTGATGTATAAAAGAAACAGGATCGGTCCCAGTACTGATCCTTGGGGAACCCCAGATGTGACCGGAATTTGGGATGAGGTTTCCCCTTCTAGGGCTACACGTTGAGTACGGCCAAAAAGGAAAGCTTTGATCCAGTTTAGGGTGTTTGAGGTTATGCCATGTTGGTGCAGTTTGTGGAGTAATTTAATATGGCTAACCTTATCGAATGCTTTACTAAAATCCAGGAGTATCAGGTCAGTCTGGTGACCTGCTGATAGATTTCGTGCAAGCTCATCAACAAGTTGGATGAGCTGTGTTTCGCAGGACCTCCTTTCCCTAAATCCATGTTGAAGATCATACAAGATGTTATGTTTGTCGAGATGCTTAGTAAGGTTGGATGCAACAATATGCTCCATTAGCTTGCAGCAAATGCAAGTTAAGGAGATAGGCCTGTAATTTGCAGGGTCACTTTTGTCACCCTTTTTGAACAGGGGAGAAACAATGGCTGTCTTCCAATCCGAGGGGATTTGGCCACTGGAAAGTGATTTCTGGAAAATGACCTGAAGCATGGGCGCTATTTGGTCTCTAAGGGATTTAAGGACTACTGGTTTAAGAGCATCTGGACCGGCGGCTTTGGTCGGGTTTAAGTTCGATAAGAGTTTAAGAATTCCTGCTGCTGATATGTTTATTGTAGGCATTTCCGGGAATTTGGGTAAATATTCTTCCGGAACAGATTCTTTATTAATGGTGCCATTTGCCAATCCATTCTTAAGAGCATTGTCAGAAAGCTGACTTAAACTCAATGGTGATAGGGGTGTGAAGGAGGACTGAAATTGTCTGTTGAGAGTATTTGTCTTATCTAAATTGGTTGTGGAATATTTGCCAGTTACAGGATCTAATAATGGACCTATACCTTGGGTGTCTTGCTTGCAATTTTTTATGAAAGAGAAGAGTTTTTTCGTGGAAAATTTGGCAGAACTAGCCTCAGAAGGTTCAGAGGCATTTTCAGGTTTATCATTTAAACCAAGGACATCAGCCAAGTAGTTGTCATAAGCCTGTTTTATTCTTGCTTTGACTAGATGTCGCATGTTTACAAAATGCTTCCTATCTTTGGGTCGTTTGGTAGATTTTTGCTTCTGATAAAGGGAGTCTCTTTTGCGAATTAAACGTTTTATACCTTGTGTGACCCAGGGAAGACTTTTTTTGGAGCCAAATTTCTTGCAGGGGACATACTTTTGGAGGCCAGTATTGATAGAAGTTTTAAAAGAGATCCAAAGTTCTTCTACTGGCTTTGAGGAAGCATTTGCCAGGAATTCAGTCTTGACCTTCTCCATGTAGGTCTTGAATCCTTCCCAATTTGCTTTCCTATACAAAAAACTGGACCTAGGTACCTGCCGCGATTCAGCGGGCTTGGTAAGGACTTCGGATATGACCATATCGTGGTCAGCTATGCCAGGGAACACCTGGGTTTCCTTAACCAAGGTATAATTTGAGGTCAGAAATAGATCTAATACATTCCCCCCTCTAGTAGGCTGGGTAACAACTTGAACCATGTTACAGTCATCAATCAATGAAATGAAATCTTCATAAAGTCTGGGGAAGTTACATCCAGGTTTGATTTCAGGGACAAAGTCATTGTTCCATGACATTTTGGGGAAATTTAGGTCTTCAAGGACCCAAATATCACCATTTAGTGCCGTGGCCGAATTTAGAGAGCGCCTAAGTTCATCCAGACTGTACACATCGTTTTCTTTGGGCCTGTAATAAGCAGCAATGTACAGTGATTTGCATCCTTCAAGTTCAACCTTAACCCATAATATTTCGCAGTCAGTGTGTAGCTGCCTCTGGTCAGTTGCAAGCATGGAATTGCGAATCAGTATAAACACACCACCGCCTTGAGTTCCTGAAGATCTGTCACGCCTAAATGGAGTATATCCTATAGACTGAGGAAAATACTCACTATCCAAATGATTTCCACGTAACCAAGATACGGTGCCAACAACAATATCAGGATCATGATGCTCAAGTAATGCGTCCTTAAAACTATTTACAATCTGCATAACAGAGGTATCTCAGAGATTACATCTAAAGCAACTATAGGACTTTGGGATTCCTTAGACGGAACTTGGCTTTTGCACCTAGGCAGACAAAGGATGTTGCATATAAAACATTGGTTCGCCCTCAACTCGAATATGCATCACCCATTTGGCATCCCTATGTTAAAACTCAGACTCAGCAGGTGGAGAAGGTGCAGAGGACAGCTGCTCGATGGACCTGTAGGCGATGGCGAAATAGAAGTAGCGTCGGTGACATGCTTAATGAGCTAGAGTGGCCGTCCCTGGAGGCCCGTCGTGAGCAGTCCTCTTTAACCTTCTTCTACAAGATACACTCTTGATTCAGTGACCCCTGTAACACTGTCGACCCAAACAAGGGCATCAAAAGTTAACGACTCACAATATCGTAGATACCAGTCCTATAGTGATGCCCTGAAGAACTCGTTTTTTCCTAGAACTATTCCCCAATGGAATAGCCTTCCCTCCTCTGCGGTGAATGCCAAGTCCGCAGAAGAGTTCAAAGCCCGCACGGTGTAAGATTGGGACTCAGGGGTATGCGTTTTAGGATACCTCTGTTATGCAGATTGTAAATAGTTTTAAGGACGCATCCAGTGCCTCTCTTTTTTTTTTTTCTCTCAGCTAAATTCTAAATTTAGCCACCCAATCAACTGAGGTAATGGCCAGATATGACCGACTCAGTATAAGAAAATAGATAGATAGATAAAAGGTAACTAGCTACTTGGTGGATCTCTCTCTATCTTCCCCCTCTTCCTCTCTCTCTCTCTCTCTCTCTCTCTCTCTCTCTCTCTCTCTCTCTCTCTCTCTCTCTCAATTTATTTATAGAGAGATATCCTTCCACGCTACAATACATATCTAGTCTAATGTAGAAGTAAAACAAAGATCAGGAATTGATACAATTAACTTACTCCACCCATAAAAGACACCAAAGGGAAAGAAATACAAACATTAAGCGACCAGACCATAATGGAAACCTAAACAAAGGAAGGCCATAAGGACAGTTACTTTCCCACAAAATGGCCATATGGCCATCCAAAATTAAAAGACACAAGTGATACACACATTAAGTAACAAACAACAACATAAATAAATCGCCACAGAAGAGCCGCCTTGGAACGGTCAGTGGAAGATTTCCACTGGGGGGGGGGGGGGGGGGGGGGGGGGGCTAATAGCTGACTGTGTAAGTTGACATCTTTTGTTCTTTCTCACCGGGCACATGACATTAATGCGTTGTTGGTTCGACGTGCGCTTAGGACCATGATATCTTGAGGTCCTGAAATTCCAAAAAATTCTTAAATGTCACCTAGCTTAGCGTCGGTGTAACGTCTTTGTAACGACGCATCTGCGTCAGTGCAACGTCGTGGCGCTGCACGGCGTGGACTTGTCGTTACCCCGGCGACTTGTGCCTGCTGAGATTGAGTTATATTCCTAATCCATATGTATTGTATTTCAAATTGTGATTTCAACTGTATTTATTGAAGAACATTGACGTATACAGTACCACTCGGAAAGGACTTAAATAGGCTATGCCTACGTCCAATCCAATGGTACATATATATGTACTCCTCTGTGTGTATGTATGTAACCATGAAATTTCTAATAAATAAACATGTTGTCCATAAAATAATTCTGAAAAAATACCTTGAAAAGCACTCTTTGTACTGTTAAATTGCTGTATTCAAAATGGCGATCTGTTTATGTTTTTAAACTGACAGTTGTGACGTCATAGCCAAGTCAAACATTGTGATGTCAGATCCGATTGATCAATTACAGTAAGTGTCCTAAAATATTATAAAATAAAAAGAAAATTTCCTTTTTTTCCGATAAATATAAAAAAAAAATTCATCTCGTGTATTTAAACCATTAGAATTTTCACTCGTGCGAAGAGTGAAAATTCTGATGTTTTAAACACACGAGATGAAATATTTTTTTATAATTATTTAAACAAAGTAAATATCCTCTATGTGTTGTTTCGAACTTTATTCTTTCAGGCGGATTTGGGCGACATAAATGCAGTTTTCGAGGAGAAATATGGAAAGTCGTTACAACATGCTATCAAGTCTAGTTACAGTGGCGAGTTTTCGAAATTAATTTCACAGTTTGTTTAAGAAATAGATCAGCTCTAGCTGTGATTTGTTGAGTAATAAATCACAGTTTGGAGGTCAGTTGTAAAGTAGACAAATCACAAGCGCGCAACGCGCGTGATTTGTCTACTTACAACTGACCGACAAACTGTGATTTATTACTCAACAAATCACAGACAAGAGCTGATCTATTTCGATTCTAATACGCTGAAAATCGGCAATAATGTTGTTGTTTCCTTCAAAATCTCACAACCTTTCGCCATTGTTAGAAGAAATCCCGCTAAAAATATCGACTGAAACACATGCATTTATATCCTTTTCTTACGTTTTCGATGCGAGAAAATGACGTTACACCGTCTAACGTCAAGGAAATCGACTAGTGACGTCATAAATTGGGAATTTTAATGACGTCACTCGTCACGCTCTTCCGAGCTGAGATTTGTTGCAGAATAAAACACAGTTATTTTCCATTGCCTATATAGGCGCGCTGTGTTAGAATGAACAAAATACCACTGGTGACATCATTTGAGGCGAATGGATATGCCTCTAGTGGAGGAGGCAACCTTTCAAATACTACAATACGGAGACACCCCAATACAAATATATTGTACATTTTACCGCCGAAAAGAAAATAACGAAATTATTAAAATGAAAAATTGTGATATTTTTCTTATTTCTGCTCAAAATATTGATTGTTGGTACACGTTAGAACCACCTCATAACCATAATCTATATTTTAGAGCAGAGATAAGAAAAAAGATATATCCCTGTAACTATAAAAGTAGGGTTTAAGGGGTTAAAAATTATAAAGGCGTGTTTTCGGGATGAGCTTCCCCGTTTAATTAAGTCTACTCTTACTTGTAGTGATGTCCTACTTTTACATTAAGATCCCTTTCCACATTCGACGGAGATGCGCAGAAAAGCAAAGGGAGGGTGAAAAACTTATCTCCATTCAGACAGTCTAACGTTGCATTCCTTGACAGCAGGCAAATAGATATTTCGAAATATGTCGATCATTAACTATCGAAGTGACATCAAATATAAAAATACACGCTTAGAAATGAAAGCATAACAAAAACACGCCTATATCTAATTTTTGAACCCCGTAAACCCTACTTGTATATGGAAAACTGAGGTTTACAGGAGTATACATAATCCTTCTTATTTCTGCTCAAAAACATAGCTTGTAGGTACTTGTTAGAACCGTCATATCCAGATTTATCATTCATTAAGCAAAGATCATTCTTTGCAATAAACTCTTCAATAAGTGCTCCTCTGTTGTTGTTATCTTTACAACCCGATAGAATGTTGTGACCAGTGAAGTCGCCAACTAAAATACCCGTGCGACATAGTGCATTTTTTCACATCTCCAAATGGATTACTTTTCTTATGAAAACCCTTAATATTTTTCTTATTTACACTGCAAATATATGCTTAGGTTGCTCTAACGAGTACTCATAACTTATGCTTTTGGATAGAAATATGAAATATAATGTATACCCCGCAAACCCAAGTTTTCTCGATATAAAGTGGGGTTGGGTGGGTGTTCATTTCACGGACGTGTTCACGTGATGATTACAATAAGGCGTCCGTAACGACATGTCAATGTTCTAGGTCATTTAGTTCGTCTCCCAGAGAAAAGGAGAAATGAGATAAAAAATATAACAGACAAGATAAAAGTGATTGACAGATGGGAGGAAAATAAAAGGAAGTGTAGAAACAGAAGAATTAAGAGCAGTTCCTCTCTATCCGTGTCTGCTGCAAGGACATCAGGCCTTCACCAAATGTAAGCCAGCGCCAACACGAGTTGAACACCGCAGTGACGCAAGATACGTAACACCTTTGGCCTGAAAAAAAAAAATAACCGTGTTTCCACTAACCCGACTGACCCTACATGAGATCCCCCGACTCTACTATTTTTATCAGTAGATGCAGTAAAATAAAAATTAAAACACAGACCCTACCATTTTCAATTTCCGACCCTACCCAGTGTTGTCTTTGCATTTTCCCAGAGTAATTTCACGTTTTAAGTATATTTTTGTAGTTTTTGGCATTTGGTGTCTTTCGAATTACAGAGCTGACTTTTCTGAGCTTCGCAAATGAATTATGATATACAGTACAAGCCTAAACATGACAATTTTATTACCAAAAAAAAAAAAAAAAAAAAACATGTACAAAAACAAAAACACGTAAAAAGTACAGGCTACACCCTGTTTGTTTCGGAAGGAAAAATAAAATAACACAAAAAAAAAGGTTCTCCTACCTACCGACCATTTTTTTCAGCATGTTAGTGGAAACGCAGCTATTTTTTTACGCCTTAGCCTCACCCCTCATGAGAACCGCCTCATTAAGGCGTTCTTACGAGCACCCACGATCCATATTTGAGCAAAAATAAGAAATTGTATTGAATTTACAAAAAAATATTTTAAAATTTTCTCTTTTTTCTCAAAAGAAATTGTCCCGAATAATCAAGAGTTTTGGTCGTGAACCAATATTATATACATTAACCAAATTTGTTTATCCTTTACTACTCCTTTACTAATCTAATTCAGCAGACGACAAATTGCAGATATTTTTCTTATCCCAGAAAACAGGACTTGATATCTCATGCAAATTGTCACCGTAGGAGACAATTTGCATGAGATGTCAAATCCTGTTTTCTGGGAAAATTAGAAGAAAAAAATCAAAATGTCGTCTGCTGCGAAAACAAATACCCAGCATGCAGAGTGTTAAAGGTAAGTCATATTTCCGACTGGAGTTATGCAGCGCTATGACAATTTTCCTCATGTCAGAGTAGTCATCGTGGGTCACCGCCGATCGAGCCTTGGTTTTGTTTGTTTGAATTGAGGTTTGACGTCCCCGTCAACATTATTCGTTGATTCCAATTTTGTGGGACTTTTTACCCGATATTGTGATGAAATGGCATCTCAAAGCCCTGTCGCCCAATGAAACCAATAGGGTTTATAAGCATGGACGGTCCGAGTCGCACCGCTTTGCTTGGGCAGGTTTAGATCCTGTAAGCGGTTGACCAGTACCCATGTGTGGTCGGTTTCAGCTCTGCGTAGAAGTATCATGCAGACCAATCTCATCGGGCCTTAGAGAAATAGATTGGGCTGCATGGTACTTCCATGCAGAGCTGGAAATGGCCGCACATGAGTACTGGTAAACCACTTAGATAGAGTGGTGCGAGTCGGACCGTCCAGTGCATATAAGCCCCATTAGTTAATAATAATAATAATGATAATAATAATAATAATTGGTTTAAACAATATTTATTTGAAACAGATATCAAATTACAATCACACATAAGACATGGTAAATAGGATCTGACTTTAACCATTTAGTGCCAGAAACCCCAAAACGGGTAGCCTGGCAACAGTGCAGGCCCAGACCAGACGCCACAGAACGCGGCGGCGTCTGATCAGGGCCTCCACTGTTTGCAAAATGTTTAGCCATTTTCCAAATAAATTTTGAAGAAAACACAACCTGAAACTCCTAAATTTTGAAATGGACTACTGCTTTATATAAGGAGGAAGATTCCATTTTGGGTAAAGCTAAAGAGCTTATAAGTGTCATTTCCCATAATCATAATTACCATAGGCGTAAAGCCCATTACGCATATTACGCATGTGCGTAATGTAAAAAGTTTGCAATAAACCAAAAAACACTTAAATAATAGTACTCTTCATAACATATTATATAATGAACAATTCTTCATGTAGGCTGCTCTTAAAGGAAAGAATTTGCTCCCCTCGAGAGCAAATTCTTTCCTTTAAGAAAAGCCCCATCTCGAAGAATGATGTTTTTACAAACATTTTTCCTTGTTATGCGTAATAATATTTTGGTTATGGTTACGCCCCTGATTACAACTTTATTTCAAGAGGATAACATATTATGCACGAGTGGTCCTCATTGTAACAATTATATGAGCATGTATGCATTGTTGATATATTTTCCGCATCTATTGATACAAACTGAAGTTTAATTATATACACAAATATATACATTAAAATGACTATCAAGGCTGGGACGAGGGTCGCGTGGCGGAATCCAATGTCCAAACAGCACGCCCCTACTCCCATACTAGTTTGATAATCCCGAAAATTGCAGACGTAGTCTTAAATATACCACAAGTCGCAGGCTTGCCCATTTGTGTCACCTTAAGCATAAAGCCTCGAGGCGTGGGAGCAGGGTCACGCGTACCGAGGCATCGAAAAATGTCGAAAAAGTGGACTTGAAAGAATGAAGCGGTATCCGATATTTTGCGCCAGTCACGGTGTGTGTGTGTGTGTGTGTGTGTGTGTGTGTGTGTGTGTGTGTGTGTGTGTGTGTACACTCACGTCCCCGAACGAACAGAAGGTAAAACAACGGACAGCTTTGGACCAAACACTCGGAGGCCGCGGGCCAGCCAGCCGTGGTCGATCGAGTCTTGCACTGGGCGGCAAGTCTAGAACTGTCATTTCATCCCAATGTCGGGTAAAAGTCCCACGAAATTGGAAGCAACGTCTCCGAAATAACATATACAGTGTTGACAGGAACGTTAAACATAACATCAAACAAATACTTCGAACATGTACTACTAGCGAAGATTTAGACAAGCCTGATTGACAAGTGTCATCAATGTGCGCCTTTTGAATAACCAAAGTTTCTGGGGAAGTATACCCTTACATGTACTACAAGCGAAGACTTAGACAAGCCTGACTGACAAGTGTCATCAATGTGCGCCTTTTGAATAACCAAAGTTTCTGGGGGGAGTATACCCTTACATGTACTACAAGCGAAGACTTAGACAAGCCTGACTGACAAGTGTCATCAATGTGCGCCTTTTGAATAACCAAAGTTTCTGGGGGAAGTATACCCTTACATGTACTACAAGCGAAGACTTAGACAAGCCTGACTGACAAGTGTCATCAATGTGCGCCTTTTGAATAACCAAAGTTTCTGGGGGAAGTATGCCCTTACTTGTACTACTAGCGAAGACTTAGACAAGCCTGACTGACAAGTGTCATCAATGTGCGCCTTTTGAATAACCAAAGTTTCTGGGGGAAGTATACCCTTACATGTACTACAAGCGAAGACTTAGACAAGCCTGACTGACAAGTGTCATCAATGTGCGCCTTTTGAATAACCAAAGTTTCTGGGGGGAGTATACCCTTACATGTACTACAAGCGAAGACTTAGACAAGCCTGACTGACAAGTGTCATCAATGTGCGCCTTTTGAATAACCAAAGTTTCTGGGGGAAGTATACCCTTACATGTACTACAAGCGAAGACTTAGACAAGCCTGACTGACAAGTGTCATCAATGTGCGCCTTTTGAATAACCAAAGTTTCTGGGGGAAGTATACCCTTACATGTACTACTAGCGAAGACTTAGACAAGCCTGACTGACAAGTGTCATCAATGTGCGCCTTTTGAATAACCAAAGTTTCTGGGGGAAGTATGCCCTTACATGTACTACTAGCGAAGACTTAGACAAGCCTGACTGACAAGTGTCATCAATGTTCGCCTTTTGAATAACCAAAGTTTCTGGGGGGAGTATACCCTTACATGTACTACAAGCGAAGACTTAGACAAGCCTGACTGACAAGTGTCATCAATGTGCGCCTTTTGAATAACCAAAGTTTCTGGGGGAAGTATGCCCTTACATGTACTACTAGCGAAGACTTAGACAAGCCTGACTGACAAGTGTCATCGATGTGCGCCTTTTGAATAACCAAAGTTTCTGGGGGAAGTATACCCTTACATGTACTACTAGCGAAGACTTAGACAAGCCTGACTGACAAGTGTCATCAATGTGCGCCTTTTGAATAACCAAAGTTTCTGGGGGAAGTATGCCCTTACATGTACTACTAGCGAAGACTTAGACAAGCCTGACTGACAAGTGTCATCAATGTGCGCCTTTTGAATAACCAAAGATTCTGGGGAAGTATACCCTTACATGTACTACAAGCGAAGACTTAGACAAGCCTGACTGACAAGTGTCATCAATGTGCGCCTTTTGAATAACCAAAGTTTCTGGGGAAGTATGCCCTTACTTGTACTACTAGCGAAGACTAGACAAGCCTGACTGACAAGTGTCATCAATGTGCGCCTTTTGAATAACCAAAGTTTCTGGGGAAGTATACCCTTACTTGTACTACAAGTGAAGACTTAGACAAGCCTGACTGACAAGTGTCATCAATGTGCGCCTTTTGAATAACCAAAGTTTCTGGGGGAAGTATGCCCTTACATGTACTACTAGCGAAGACTTAGACAAGCCTGACTGACAAGTGTCATCAATGTGCGCCTTTTGAATAACCAAAGTTTCTGGGGGAAGTATGCCCTTACATGTACTACTAGCGAAGACTTAGACAAGCCTGACTGACAAGTATCATCGATGTGCGCCTTTTGAATAACCAAAGTTTCTGGGGGAAGTATGCCCTTACTTGTTACATGTAAAATCTCGGGTAAATTAGAGTTTACACTCTATGCGCATGCCCAAACATACTATTTAGATAAAAACATCTATGTGACACATCGCATCCTTCCTGCCTCAAAAATGATACTTTTTATCTCTGGAAAATTTTCACCGGTAGTTTTCTAATCGCTTTTAACATAAATTGTGGGTACTCGTAAGAACCGCCTCGGTGAGGAGGTTCTAACGAGTACCCACACTCCATGCGTCTTAATAAAATTGGGGAAATAGTGTGTACCTGAACCCTTGTAGAAGTACCTTTCCTCTACACAATCTGGGATTTGCAAGTATATTTATTGCATAATAAGTGATGTAACCACTTGTGGCGTCGACGCTGATCTGTATTTCCGAGTGTTAGCTTGGATTTACGACCTTCACAAGTTTATTTCCCGTCGGGCGAAGAGACTTAGTCAGAGGTGGACGAAAACAGGACAAGAGGGAGAAAAAACAGCTGACCTTCCATTGTAGACCTTGGCTTCCTAGCGAGTGATGCGAGACCAAGTGTTTAAGACCTCTAGGTCACTGTACCCGGTTTAATATTTGGTTAAAAATAGTTTAAATGTATCATGATACATTCATGTATAATAACACAATTACAGTAGATACAAGATATACAATTATAGTGAATACTGAATACAGTTATTGTACATTCTTAAATTGTCTGACATTAAAAAGGAAGGCACTAGTGAGACAGGACTGGCAAAAGCGATTTAACGTTAAATAGCTATTTACAGACGTCTGGCAATTACTATTTTACGTTAAAATATAGAAATAGTTGTCCAGGAAAAAGCACAAGATCACAGCCTACCAATGAGACCACGAGGAAGAGTAACTAACAATGGGTAAACAAACAAACAAAAAAAAAAAAAAAAAAGATTCAGAAACATCACAGCAACCAGCTCCCTCTTCCCCACAGGAGGTGATCAAGGTTCGTCACAACAACCAGCTCCCTCTTCCCCACAAGAGGTGCTCAAGGTATATCACAGCAACCAGCTCCTTCTTCCCCACAGACGGTGATCAAGGTTCATCACAGTAACCAGCTCCCTCTTCCCCACAGGAGGTGATCAAGGTTCATCACAGTAACCAGCTCCCTCTTCCCCACAGGATAGAAGCCTCCGTGGTGCAGTGGTTACGCTACTCGCCTTGTAAACCAGGGATCGCAGGATCGATCCCGGGCTTCTCCAGACTTTCGGATGAGTCTTTAAACCGAGGTCCCGTCTCCGTATGACCTTAGCTGTTGGTGGTACGTAAAACTAAAACTCACTCACTCACTCTTCCCCACAGGAGGTGATCAAGGTTCATCACAACCAGCTCCCTCTTCCCCACAGGACGTGATCAAGGTTCATCACAGCAACCAGCTCCTTCTTCCCCACAGGAGGTGATCAAGGATCATCACAGTAACCAGCTCCCTCTTCCCCACAGGAGGTGATCAAGGTTCATCACAGCAACCAGTTCCTTCTTCCCCACAGGAGGTGATCAAGGTTCATCACAGTAACCAGCTCCCTCTTCCCCACAGGAGGTGATCAAGGTTCATCACAGGATCCAGCTCCTTCTTCCCCACAGGAGGTGATCAAGGTTCATCACAGCAACCAGCTCCTTCTTCCCCACAGGAGGTGATCAAGGTTCATCACAGTAACCAGCTCCTTCTTCCCCACAGGAGGTGATCAAGGTTCATCACAGCAACCAGCTCCCTCTTCCCCACAGGAGGTGATCAAGGTTCATCACAGCAACCAGCTCCCTCTTCCCCACAGGAGGTGATCAAGGTTCATCACAGGAACCAGCTCCTTTTTCCCCACAGGAGGTGATCAAGGTTCATCAAAGCAACCAGCTCCTTCTTCCCCACAGGAGGTGATCAGGGTTCATCACAGTAACCAGCTCCTTCTCTCCCACAGGAGGTGATCAAGGTTCATCACAGCAACCAGCTCCCTCTTCCCCACAGGAGGTGATCAAGGATCATCACAGTAATCAGCTACTTCTTCCCCACAGGAGGTGATCAAAGTTCATCACAGCAACCAGCTCCCTCTTCGACACAGGAGGTGATCAAGGTTCATCGTTACAAACATCATAGCAACCAGCTCCCTCTTCCCCACAGGAGGTGATCAAGGTTCACCACAGCAACCAGCTCCCTCTTCCCCACAGGAGGTGATCAAGGTTCATCATTACAAACATCATAGCAACCAGCTCCCTCTTCCCCACAGGAGGTGATCAAGGTTCACCACAGCAACCAGCTCCTTCAACCCCACAGGAGGTGATTAAGGTTCATCACATCAACCTGCTCCCTCTTCCCAACAGGAGGTGATTAATGTTCATCACAGCAACCAGCTCCCTCTTCCCCACAGGAGGTGATCAAGGGTCATCATTACAAACATCACAGCAACCAGCTCCCTCTTCCCCACAGGAGGTGATCAAGGTTCATCATTACAAACATCACAGCAACCAGCTCCCTCTTCCCCACAGGAGGTGATCAAGGTTCATCATTACAAACATCACAGCAACCAGCTCCCCCTTCCCCACAGGAGGTGATCAAGGTTCATCACAGCAACCAGCTCCCTCTTCCCCACAGGAGGTGATCAAGGTTCATCATTACAAACATCACAGAAACCAGCTCCCTCTTCCCCACAGGAGGTGATCAAGGTTCACCAGAGCAACCAGCTCCCTCTTCCCCACAGGAGCTGATAAAGGTTCATCAAGCAACCAGCTCCCTCTTCCCCACAGGAGGTGATCAAGGTTCATCATTACAAACATCACAGCAACCAGCTCCCTCTTCCCCACAGGAGGTGATCAAGGTTCATCACAGCAACCAGCTCCCACTTCCCCACAGGAGGTGATAAAGGTTCATCACAGCAACCAGCTCCCTCTTCCCCACAGGAGGTGAGTTGATCAAGGTTCATCATTACAAACATCACAGCAACCAGCTCCCTCTTCCCCACAGGAGGTGATCAAGGTTCATCATTACAAACATCACGGCAACCAGCTCCCTCTTCCCGATAGGAGATGATAAAGGTTCAACATTACAAATATCACAGCAACCATCTCCCTCTTCCCCACAGGAGATGATAAAGGTTCATCATTACAAACATCACAGCAACCAGCTCCCTTTTCCCCACAGGAGGTGATCAAGGTTCATCACAGCAACCAGCTCCTTCAACCCCACAGGAGGTGATTAAGGTTCATCACATCAACCTGCTCCCTCTTCCCAACAGGAGGTGATTAAGGTTCATCACAGCAACCAGCTCCCTCTTCCCCACAGGAGGTGATCAAGGGTCATCATTACAAACATCACAGCAACCAGCTCCCTCTTCCCCACAGGAGGTGATCAAGGTTCATCATTACAAACATCACAGCAACCAGCTCCCTCTTCCCCACAGGAGGTGATCAAGGTTCATCATTACAAACATCACAGCAACCAGCTCCCCCTTCCCCACAGGAGGTGATCAAGGTTCATCACAGCAACCAGCTCCCTCTTCCCCACAGGAGGTGATCAAGGTTCATCATTACAAACATCACAGAAACCAGCTCCCTCTTCCCCACAGGAGGTGATCAAGGTTCACCAGAGCAACCAGCTCCCTCTTCCCCACAGGAGCTGATAAAGGTTCATCAAGCAACCAGCTCCCTCTTCCCCACAGGAGGTGATCAAGGTTCATCATTACAAACATCACAGCAACCAGCTCCCTCTTCCCCACAGGAGGTGATCAAGGTTCATCACAGCAACCAGCTCCCACTTCCCCACAGGAGGTGATAAAGGTTCATCACAGCAACCAGCTCCCTCTTCCCCACAGGAGGTGAGTTGATCAAGGTTCATCATTACAAACATCACAGCAACCAGCTCCCTCTTCCCCACAGGAGGTGATCAAGGTTCATCATTACAAACATCACGGCAACCAGCTCCCTCTTCCCGATAGGAGATGATAAAGGTTCAACATTACAAATATCACAGCAACCATCTCCCTCTTCCCCACAGGAGATGATAAAGGTTCATCATTACAAACATCACAGCAACCAGCTCCCTTTTCCCCACAGGAGGTGATCAAGGTTCATCACAGCAACCAGCTCCCTCTTCCCCACAGGAGGTGATCAAGGTTCATCACAACAACCAGCTCCCTCTTCCCCACAGGAGGTGATCAAGGTTCATCCTTACAAAAATTACAGCAACCAGCTCCCTCTTCCCCACAGGAGGTGATCAAGGTTCATCATTACAAACATCACAGCAACCAGCTCCCTCTTCCCCACAGGAGGTGATCAAGGTTCATCATTACAAACATCACAGCAACCAGCTCCCTCTTCCCCACAGGAGGTGATGAAGGTTCATCATAGCAACCAGCTCCTTCTTCCCCACAGGAGATGATCAAGGTTCATCACAGCAACCAGCTCCCTCTTCCCCACAGGAGGTGATCAAGGTTCATCATAGCAACCAGCTCCCTCTTCCCCACAGGAGGTGATCAAGGTTCATCATTTTGGAGAAGTTGCTTCCATTTCGTGGAACTTTTTCCCGGCATTGAGATGAAATGTCAGCCATCAACCAACCAAAGCAATAGGGTTTATATGTAGGGACGGTCCGACTGGCACCTCATTGCCTGGGCAGACATTGACATTCTAAACGATTTACCACTACTCATGTACGGTTACGTCGGTTTCAGCTCCCATTTTATGTTGTTTTTTTTTTGTTTCATTTTCAGTCTCTGGTAGCTAATGGGTCCATGGGCATGGCCGATTTTAACCCAAGGGGCATGGCTGGCAGGATTTTTTTAAGGTGACCATTTCGTGTTGCTACATACTGTACTAAGCTCTCGGACTAACGGTTTCAGAGGAGAATATTTTTGAAGTTTTTTGTTTTCCATTATAACTCTATGGGAGCTAATGGGCCCATGGGCGTGGCCAATTTTGACCCCAGGGGCATGGTTGGCAGGATTTATGTAGGTGACCACCTGACATTGCTACATGCTATATATTTAAGCTCCAATCCCTCTGATTCAGAGAAGAAGATTTTTGAAGTTTTTCCAATTGTAAGTCTATGGGAGCTAAAGAGCCCTGGAGCATAATTGGCAGGATTTATTTAGGTGGCCACTTTACCTTGCTACATGCTAAATATCTCAGCTCTGGGCCCTATGGTTTCAGGGAAGACGATTTTTGGAGTTTTCCCACTTATAAGTCTATGGGAGCGGATGAGCCCCGGGGTATGGCCAATTTTGGCCCAAGGGGTATGGTTAGCAGGATTTATGAAGGTGACGAATTTATGTTGCTAGATACTAATTATCTAAGCTCTGTGATTCAAAATTTTAGAGAAGAAGATTTTTTAAACTTTTTCCATTATGAGTCTGTGGGAGCTGAGGGGCCCTTGGGCGTGGCCCATTTGGACCCCAGAGGCATGTATGGCAAGATTTAAGTAAGTGACCACTTGCCGTTGCTAGATGATAATTATCTAAGCTCTGGGCCCTGTGGTTTCAGACAAGAAGATTTTTGAAGTTTTTCCCCTTATAAGACTATGGGAGCGGATGAGCCCCGGGGCGTGGCCAATTTTGGTTAGCAGCATTAATGTAGGTGACTATTTTATCACAGCAAAATAGTCCAAAGGCATGATTGGCAGGATGTAGGTGACCACTTGCCTTGGGTATTAGCGATATGCTTATTTGAAATTGTTTACGGACGCACGCACGCACGACGGACGACGGACAAAATGTGACCACAAAAGCTCACCTTGTCACTACGCGACAGGTGAGCTAAAGGTCATGAAGTTAGAAGCCTCCGTGGTGTAGTGGTTATGCTACCCGCCTTGTCACCCAGGGGTCTCCAGACTTTCGGATGAGTCTTTAAACCGAGGTCCCGTCTCCGTATGACCTTAGCTGTTAGTGAGACATAAAACTCGAACTCACTCACTCACTCTAAAATAAAGCACGACAAGGTTTGGTACTTGATACACATTCTTCTAAATTATTAGAACAATAAACTTACACTATATTATAAGGACCATTTATGGGCATGTCATGAGAAGGTAGCTTGGTACTCTGGCTTCGCCTCGTCGAGGCGGTTCTAATGAACATCCTTAATCTGTGTTTGGAACAATACTAGTATAACTAAGATATTAAGGCCGTTTAAGGGGAATGGGAACACCTTCAGGGAAGGCCACTCCTGCAAAAGTATTTTTGTCTCCCATTTCAATAGGGGTCAACTCTTACAGGAAAGAATTTGCTCCTGAGGAGCAAATTCTTTCCTTTTAGAGCTGACCCCTTTTTCTGGGGAACAGAGCATATAGAAAAGCGGACAGGAAGTCCCGAAATTTGTCATCCTTTGAAAAATGGCGGAAAATCTTCCAGGTGTTCCCATTCTCCTAAATGAACACTACTGTTAACCAAACCAAACTTTATATATGGAAAAGTAGGGTTTACAATGGTGATAAGTATTTTCCTTATTTTTGCAGAAAAAAAAGATAGCGGGTACTCGTTAGAACCGCCTCATTGTTGGGTTTACACTGGTGATAAGTAGTTTCCTTATTTTTGCTGAAAAAAAAGAGAGCGGGTACTCGTTAGAACCGTCTCTTTGTTGGGTTTACACTGGTGATAAGTAGTTTCCTTACTTTTGCTGAAAAAATAAGATAGTGGGTACTCGTAAGAACCGTCTCTTTGTTGGGTTTACAATGGTGATAAGTAGTTTCCTTATTTTTGCTGAAAAAAAAGATAGCGGGTACTCGTTAGAACCGTCTCATTGTTAGGTTTACAATGGTGTTAAGTATTTTCCTTAATTTTGCTGAAAAAAAGATAGCCGGTACTCGTTAGAACCGCCTCATTGTTGGATTTACAATGGTGATAAATATTTTCCTTATTTTTGTTGAAAAAAAGATAGCCGGTACTCGTTAGAACCGCTTCACTGTTGGATTTACAATGGTGATAAGTATTTTCCTTAATTTTGCTGAAAAATAGATAGCGGAAACTCGTTAGGACCGCCTCATTTATATGGTTCTAGCGAGCACATCGATCTATGTATATTGCAGAAATAAGAAACAAATGCTATACAAATAAGAAAAATATCATAAATTTTCATTGGAAAAGTAGCCATTTGAAAGAATGCACTATGTCATACAGATGCGTTATCCTAATGACACCAACCCCCATGGACGTGCACAACACTGAAGAGAAACGGGTGCATCTGGTTCATCTGGGGCCAGTTGTTCAAAACTAACGACGTCGTTAGTTAACGTATCGTTAAAACTTTGATCATTAAATATGGCAAATATGCTGAAATTTTTGCCGAAAAAATGTGAGCAGCTTTTGCGGATGCAAAAGCTGCTCACATTTTTTCAGCAAAAATGCCAAAATTTTCGATATTGTATTTGCTAGAACAGTTAACAATATGACCACTAACGAGCTCGTTAAGCTAACGATGCTTTGAACAACTGGCCCCTGGTACGTGATCCGCCATGTTTTAAAAGGGAGACAACTTTTCGGACTTTCGCTTTTCTTTAAACTGAGCACCTCTGAAAAAAGTGTTTATTCTTAAAGGGAATGGCTACACCATCAGGGGAGGTAACTCCTGCAAAAGTATTTTTGTCACCCATGTCAATAGGGGTCAACTCTTAAAGGAAAGCAAATTCTTAGAGTAGATTCCTTTTCCAGTGGGGCAGGGCTTATAGAAAAGCGAACAGGAAGTCCCGGAAGTTGTTTCCCTTTGAAAAATGGCGGAAACATCTGCCAGGGGTTCCCATTCCCCTTAAAGGAAGAATTTCAACCATTTTTTCTCTGGAACTTACATTTTTCAGATGAAAATGTTTGATATTTTTTTTTTTCATATTTCAGGTCCAAGTATAGATTGAGAGTGCACGTTAGAACCGCCTCAATGAGAAGCAAATTCTTTCCCTTAGGAGCAGTTCCATATTTCTCAAGGAGACAAACATTCTTAAAAGAGCTAGCCATCATGAATAAAATACACATTCCTCTAAATTATTAAAACAGTATTTGAAATATATTATAACCAAGAGGGCCAATTGGCCCTATATCGCTCACCTGTGTACCAGAAAACCATCAGCGATGTTGAGAGAAAAAAAAAGAAAGAAACTGTGAAGAAAGGCGAGATATGTTTGTTTACCTGATTGATATAAATATCTTCTAGATCAAGGGTTGTCAATATAGTTGTACACAGTCTATTGGAGCTAAGGAGCCCTGGGGCATGGTCAATTTGGACTCCAGGGGCATGGTTGGCAGGAATTATGTAGGAGACCACGTGACATTGCTACATACTAAATATCTAAGCTCTGGGCCTTATGGTTTCGGAGAAGAAGATTTTTTTTTTCAGTATAAGTCTGTAGGAGCTAATGAGCCCTGGGGCGTGGCCAATTTTGACCCAAAGGGCATGGTTGGCAGGATTTATGTAGGCGACCATTTTATGTTGCCATATACTAAATATCTAAGGTTTCAGAGAAGATTTATGAAGCTTTTTTTCCAATATAAGTTTATTGGAGTTAAGGGGCCACATGATTTGGACCCCAGGGACATGATTGGCATGATTCATGTAGGCGACCACTCAAAGTTGCTACATGCTAAATACCTAAGCTCTGGACCTTATGGTTTCAGAGAAGAAGATTTGTGATTTTTTTCCATTTTATGTTGTTTTTATGAAGTTTTTTTTTTCGTTTTCCATTGTAATTCTATGGGAGCTAATGGGCCAATGGGCGTGGCCAATTTTGACCCCAACGGCATGGTTGACAGGATTTATGTAGGTGACCACTTGACATTGCTACATGCTAAATATTTAAGCTCTGATCCCTGTGATTTCAGAGAAGAGGATTTTTTTAGTTTTTCTCATTGTAAGTCTATGGGAGCTAAAGAGCCCTCGGCCATAATTGGTAGGATTTATGTAGGTGGCCACATGGCGTTGCTACATGCTAAATATCTAAGCTCTGGGCCCTGTGGTTTCAGAGAAGACGATTTTTAATGTTTTCCCACTATTTAGTCTATGGGAGCGGATGAGCCCCGGGGTGTGGCCAATTTTGGCCCCAGGGGTATGGTTAGCAGGATTTATGTAGGTGACGAATTTATGTTGCTAGATACTAAATATTTAAGCTCTGTGATTCATAGTTTCAGAGAAGAAGATTTTTGAAACGTTTTCCATTATGAGTTTATGGGAGCTAAGGGGCCCTGGCACGTCGCCCATTTGGACCCAAGAGGCATGATTGGCAGGATTTATGTAAGTGACCACTTACCGTTGCTACATGCTAAATATCTAAGCTCTGGGCCCTGTGGTTTCAGAGAAGATTTTTGAAGTGTTTCCCCTTATACGTCTATGGGAGCGGATGAGCCACGGGGCGTGGCCAATTTTGGCTCCAGGGGTATGGTTAGCAGGATTTACTCGTATGTAGGTGACTATTTTTTTGTTGCTACATACTAAATATCTAAGTACTCTGCTTAAGAAGATTTTTGAAGCCTTTTTCCCCATTATAAGTCTATGGGAGCTAAGGGGCCCCAGGCTATGGCCCATTTGGGCTCCAAGGGCATGATTGGCAGGAATTATGTAGGTGATCACTTGCCGTGGGGTATTAGAGATATACTTATTTGAAATTGTTTACGGACGCACGCACGCACGACGGACAAAATGTAATCACAAAAGCTCAACTTGTCACTATGTGACAGGTGAGCTAAAATTCATGTAGGGTACGGTTTCAACATGAAGTTAGAAGCCTCCGTGGTGTATTGGTTATGCTACCCGACTTGTTAACCAGTGGTCGCAGGATCGATCCCGGGCTTCTCCAGACTTTCGGATGAGCCTTTAAACCGAGGTCCCGTCTCCGTAAGACCTTAGCTGTTAGTGGGACATAAAACTCAAACTCACCCACTCACTCCAAAACAAAGCACGACAAGGTTTGGTACTTGATACACATTCCTCTAAATTATTAGAACAATAAACTTACACTATATTATGAGGACCATTTATGGGCATGTCATGACAAGGTAGCTTGGTACTCTGGCTTCGCATCGTCGAGACGGTTCTAATGAACATCCTTAATCTGTGTTTGGAACAATACTAGTACAACTAAGATATTAAGGCCGTTTAAGGGGAATGGGAACACGTTCAGGGAAGGCCACTCCTGCAAAAGTATTTTTGTCTCCCATTTCAATAGGGGTCAACTCTTACAGGTAAGAATTTGCTCCTGAGGAGCAAATTCTTCCTTTAAGCGTTGACCCCTTTTTCTGGGGGGGGGGGGGGGGGGGGGGGGGCAGAGCTTATAGAAAAGCGAACAGGAAGTCCCGAAATTTGTCATCCTTTGAAAAATGGCGGAAAATCTTCCAGGTGTTCCCATTCTTCTAAATGAACACTACTGTTAACCAAACCTAACTTTATATATGGGTGTTCCCATTCTTCTAAATGAACACTACTGTTAACCAAACCAAGCTTTATATATGGATGTTCCCATTCTCCTAAATGAACACTGCTGTTAACCAAACCAAACTTTATATATGGGTGTTCCCATTCTTCTAAATGAACACTACTGTTAACCAAACCTAACTTTATATATGGGTGTTCCCATTCTCCTAAATGAACACTACTGTTAACCAAACCAAACTTTATATATGGAAAAGTAGGGTTCACAATGGTGATAAGTATTTTCCTTATTTTTTGCAGAAAAAAAGATAGCGGGTACTCGTTAGAACCGCCTCATTGTTGGGTTTACACTGGTGATAAGTAGTTTCCTTATTTTTGCTGAAAAATAGATAGCGGGTACTCGTTAGAACCGCCTCATTGTTGGATTTACAATGGTGATAAGTATTTTCCTTATTTTTGCTGAAAAATAGATAGCCGGTACTCGTTAGAAACGCCTCATTGTTGGATTTACAATGGTGATAAGTAGTTTCCTTATTTGTGCTGAAAAATAGATAGCTGGTACTCCTTAGAACCGCTTCATTGTTGGATTTACAATGGTGATAAGTATTTTCCTTATTTTTGCTGAAAAGTAGATAGCCGGTACTCGTTAGAACCGCCTCATTGTTGGATTTACAATGGTGATAAATATTTTCCTTATTTTTGCTGAAAAATAGATAGCCGGTACTCGTTAGACCCGCTTCATTGTTGGATATACAATGGTGATAAGTATTTTCCTTATTTTTGCTGAAAAATAGATAGCGGATACTCGTTAGGAGCGCCTCATTTATATGGTTCTAGCGAGCACATCGATCTATGTTTATTGCAGAAATAAGAAACAAATGCTATACAAATAAGAAAAATATCATAATTTTTCATTGGAAAAGTAGCCATTTGAAAGAATGCACTATGTCATACAGATGCGTTATCCTAATGACACCAACCCCGATGGACGTGCACAACTCTGGAGAGAAACGGGTACATCTGGTTCATCTGTTACGTGATCCGCCATGTTTTAAAAGGGAGACAACTTTTCGGACTTTCGCTTTTCTTTAAACTGAGCACCTCTGAAAAAAGTTTCTATTCTTAAAGGGAATGGCTACACCATCAGGGGAGGTAACTCCTGCAAAAGTATTTTTGTCACCCATGTCAATAGGGGTCAACTCTTACAGGAAAGAATTTGCTCCAGAGGAGCAAATTCTTTCCGTTAAGAGTAGATTCCTTTTTCAGTGGGACAGGGCTTATAGAAAAGCGAACAGGTAGTCCCGAAAGTTATTTCCCTTTAAAAAATGGCGGAAAAATCTGCCAGGTGTTCCCATTCCCCTTAAAGGAAGAATTTCAACCATTACGACTATACACCTGTGCGCTAATCTTGCGTCTATCTTTTCTCTGGAACTTACATTTTTCAGATGAAAATGTTTGATTTTTTTTTTCATATTTCTGGTCCAAGTATAGATTGGGAGTGCACGTTAGAACAGCCTCAATGAGAAGCAAATTCTTTCCCTTAGGAGCAGTTTTCATATTTCTCAAGGAGACAAACATTCCTAAAAGAGCTAGCCATCATGAATAAAAATACACATTCCTCTTAATCATTTAAACAGTAATTGATATATATTATAACAAGAGGGCCAATTGGCCCTATATCGCTCACCTGTGTACCAGAAAATCATCAGCGATGTTGAGACGAAAAAAAAAAAAACTGAAGAAAGGCGAGATATGTTTCTTTACCTGATTGATATAAATATCTTCTAGATCAAGGGTTGTCAATATAGTTGTACAAAATCTGTTGGAGCTAAGGAGCCCCGGGGAATGGCCAATTCAGACTCCAGGGGCATGGTTGGAAGCATTTATTTAGGAGACCACCTGACATTGCTACATACTAAATATCTCAGCTCTGGGCCTTATGGTTTCGGAGAAGGAGATTTTTTTTTCAGCATAAGTCTGTAGGAGCTAATGAGCCCTGGGGCGTGGCCAATTTTGACCAAAAAGGCATGGTTGGCAGAATTTATGCAGGCCACCATTTTATGTTACCATATACTAAATATCTAAGGTTTCAGTCAAAATTTATGAAGCTTTTTTTTCCATTATAAGTTTATTGGAATTAAGGGCCACAGGATTTGGACCCCAGGGGCATGATTGGCACTGTTCATGTAGGCGACCACTTAACGTTGTTACATGCTAAATACCTAAGTTCCTGGCCTTATGATTTCAGAGAAGAAGATTTTTTATTTTGTTTCCAGTTTTTATGTGTTTTTATTTTTTATTTTTTTTTTTTCAGTCTCTGGTAGCTAATGGGCCCATGGGCATGGCCAATTTAACCCAAGGGGCGTGGTTGGCAGGATTTTTTAAGGTGACCATTTCATGTTGCTACATACTGTACTAAGCTCTCGGACTAATGGTTTCAGAGGAGAAGATTTTGAAGTTTTTTTGTTTTCCATTATAATTCTATGGGAGCTAATGGGCCCATGGGCGTGGCCAATTTTGACCCTAGGGGCATGGTTGGCAGGATTTATGTAGGTGACCACCTGGCATTGCTACCTGCTATAAATTTAAGCTCTGATCCCTCTGATTTCAGAGAAGAAGAAGTTTTGAAGTTTTTCCAATTGTAAGTCTGTATGGGAGCTAAAGAGCCCTCGGCCGTAATTGGCAGGATTTATTTAGGTGACCACTTGACGTTGCTACATGCTAAGTATCTAAGCTCTGGGCCCTGTGGTTTCAGAGAAGACGATTTTTGAAGTTTTCCCACTTATAAGTCTATGGGAGCGGATGAGCCCCGGGTGTGTCCAATTTTGGCCCCAGGGGTGTGGTTAGTAGGATTTATGTAGGTGACGAATTTATGTTGCTAGATACTAAATATCTAAGCTCTATGCTTCATAGTTTCAGAGAAGAAGATTTTTGAAACTTTTTCCATTACGAGTCTGTGGGAGCTGAGGTGCCCTTGGGCGTGGTCCATTTGGACCCCAGAGGCATGATTGGCAAGATTTATGTAAGTGACCACTTGCCGTTGCTAGGATCTAAATATCTAAGTTCTGGGCCCTGTGGTTTCAGAGAAGAAGATTTTTGAAGTTTTTCTCCTTTTAAGTCTATGGGAGCGGATGAGCCCTGGGGCGTGGCCAATTTCGGTTAGCAGGATATATATAGGTGACTATTTTATGTTGCTCCTTACTAAATATCTAAGCACTGTGGTTCATGATTTCAGAGAAGAAGATTTTTGAAGCTTTTTTTCCATTATAAGTCTATGGGAGCTAAGGGCCCCCAGGCTGTGGCCCATTAAGTCCCCAAGGGCATGATTGGCGGGATGTAGGTGACCACTTGCCGTGAGGTATTAGAAATATACTTATTTGAAATTGTTTACGGACGCACGCACGCACGCACGACGGAGGACGGACAAAATGTTATCACAAAAGCTCACCTTGTCACTACGTGACAGGCGAGCTAAAAATCTTGTAGCGTATGGTTTCAACATGAAGTTTGAAGCCTCCGTGGTGTAGTGGTTATGCTTCCCGCCTTGTCAACCAGGGGTCTCAGGATCGATCCCGGCCTTCTCCAGTCTTTCGGGTGAGTCTATAAACCGAGGTCCCGTCTCCGTATGACCTTAGCTGTTAGTGAGACATAAAACTCGAGCTCACTCACTCACTCCAAAACAGAGCACGACAAGGTTTGGTACTTGATACACATTCCTCTAATTTTTTAAAACTATAAACTTACACTATATTATAAGGACCATTTATGGGCATGTCATGACAAGGTCGCTTGGTACTCTGGCTTCGCCTCGTCGAGACGGTTCTAATGAACATCCTCAATCTGTGTTTGGAACAATACTAGTATAACTAAAATATAAAGGCCGTTTAAGGGGAATGGGAACACCTTCAGGGAAGGCCACTCCTGCAAAAGTATTTTTGTCTCCCATTTCAATAGGGGTCAACTTTTACAGGAAAGAATTTGCTCCTCAGGAGCAAATTCTTTCCTTTAAGAGCTGACCCCTTTTTCTGTGGGTCAGAGCTTAAAGAAAAGCGGACAGGAAGTCCCGAAATTTGTCATCCTTTGAAAAATGGCGGAAAATCTTCCAGGTGTTCCCATTCTTCTAAATGAACACTACTGTTAACCAAACCAAACTTTATATATGGAAAAGTAGGGTTAACAATGGTGTTAAGTTTTTTCCTTATTTTTGCTGAAAAAAGATAGCGGGTACTCGTTAGAAAGGTCTCTTTGTTGGGTTTACACTGGTGATAAGTAGTTTCCTTATTTTTGCTGAAAAAAGATAGCGGGTACTCGTTAGAACCGTCTCTTTGTTGGGTTTACACTGGTGATAAGTAGTTTCCTTATTTTTGCTGAAAAAAGATAGCGGGTACTCGTTAGAACCGCCTCTTTGTTGGGTTTACACTGGTGATAAGTAGTTTCCTTATTTGTGCTGAAAAAAAAAAGATAGTGGGTACTCGGTAGCACCGCCTCATTGTTGGGTTTACACTGGTGATAAGTATTTTCCTTATTTTTGCTGAAAAAGATAGCTGGTACTCGGTAGAACCGCCTCATTGTTGGGTTCACAATAGTGTTAACTATTTTCCTTATATTTGCTGAAAAATAGATAGTGGGTACTCGGTTTTGTTTGTTTGTTTAAGGTTAAACGTCCCCGTTAACACTGTAAAGGTCATTTTGGAGATGTTGCTTCCAATTCTGTGGGACTGTTACCCGATATTGAGATGAAATGACATCTAAAGCCCTGTCGCCCAATGAAACCAATAGGGTTTATAAGCATGTACGGTCCGACACTCGCACCGCTTTGCCTGGGCAGGCTTAGATCCTCTAAGCGGTTTACCAGTACTCGTGTGCGGGTCGGATTCAGCTCTGCGTAAATGCATCATGCAGTGGGTACTCGGTAGAACCGCCTCATTGTTGGGTTTTCAAGGGTGTTAAGTATTTTCCTTTTTTTTTCGTTTTTTTTTTTTTTTTTGCTGCAAAAAAGATAGCGGGTAATAGTTAGGGCCGCCTCATTAAGATGGTTCTAGAGGGCGCCTCGATCTATGTGCATTGAAGAAATAAGAAAAAAAAATGCTATAAAATATCTTCAGATTTCCAAATGTTACAGGAGAAAATTTCATTTTATAGCAATGTAAGAAAACTTGATCTCATATGAGTTTGTTATCTTTATGAACCATTTCAGTCCTGTATACCAAACAAAATGCGTCTGAGCAAACAGTGTAGATCCTGATGGATTGACATGCCACTGCTCATTGAGAGTAATCTAATCATGAGGCCGATTGCGAGCAATCTCATCAGGGTTTATAAATGTTTGTATTTCTTTACATTAGACCAATTTCACAGAAGTAATTGTCTAATTTTATAAGTCAAGGATTAACCCATTCAGTACCAGAAACCCCTAAAGGGGTACCTTGGCAAACAGTGCAGGCCCAGATCAGACGCCGCAAAACGCGGCGTCTGATCAGGGCCTACACTATTTGCAAAATGTTGAGCCATTTCCCGAATAAATTTTGAAGGAAATACAACCTGACACCCCTTAAATTTGAAATGAACTCCTGTCATATATAAGGGGGAAGATTCCTGTTGGTACTAAAAGGGTTAATTTGTACCATAGAACTAATTAAGCGCAGACGAACAATGACATTAGTAGATTATTATCGAAACAACTTAACAAATCAACAATTTTAAATCAAGCCTGAACACACAATCTGATTATGAGTATCAACTATGCATTATCATCAACTTCATATCTTTGACCCATTTTGCAACATAGTGCATTCTGTCATGCCTCCCAAACGGTTATTTTGGTGAAAATTTGTGATATTTTTCTTATTTATACTCCAAATATAGATTGTTTGCGCTGACTGGAGCGCCTCATTGAGGCGATTCTAACAAATAGCCTACAACCCATGTCTTGGATCAGAAATAAGTAAAATAATGTAAACCCCTGTTGCAGCCCCGACCATCGGGGCTTAGAGAAATAGATGGGTGGCATGATGCTTCCACGCAGAGCTGAAACCGACCGCACACCAGTACTGGTAATCCGCTTAGAGGATCTAAACCTGCACAGGCAAAGCGGCCCGAGTCGGACCGCCCATGTTTATAAACCCTATTGGTTTCATTAGACGACAGGGCTTGAGAAGTCATTTCATCTCAATGTCGGGTAAAAGTCACACAACATTTTAAAAACGTCTCCAATTGACCTATACAGTGTTGACGGGGACGTAAAACCTCAGATCAAGCAAGCAAACCCAAGTTTCTCTGTATAAAGTGGAGTTTGTGAGGATGTTCATTACACGGGCTTGTTAACATAGTGTCAGTAATGCCAACCAATACAGATCATTGGTTAACAGTGTAGACTCAGATCAAAAGCGATATTCTTACACCCATTAATGCCTAGCATCTAGTGCCATGAAACGGAACATTTGCAAACAGTGTAGACCCAGATCAGACGCCGCAAATGCGGCGTCTGATCTTGGTCTACACTGTTTGGTTTGGAGTAATAATTAAATCAGACTCCCCTTAAATTTATAATGTACCAGTTCAAAGCATGGATACATCCAAAGATATCATGACGAAGATCCTGATCAGCATAAACTAACTATTGATTCCTCCTCAGTTTAAGCACCACCAGCTCATTACAGTCACGACAACCTAGGACAAGTGTATCATCTGTGTGTCTGTAAGCAAGACTTTGAATCTCGTTTTCTTTCCTTCCTCTGACCGTGTACAAAATACGGTGTTTCTTTCCACCTGATGTAACAACATGTATGTTACAAGAGTTTTGTCCACAGATAATGATATTTTCTTCTTTATCTGAAATAACAGTTCTTGCATATTGTAAACAGTGTAGATCCAGATCAGACGCCGCAAAATGCGGCGTCTGATCTGAGTCTACACTGTTTTGTTTTGTGTACAAAGTAAAAAAATAAGACACCCCCTAAATTTGAAATGGACCAGTCCAAAGCATGGATACATCCAAAGCTATCATGATGAAGATCCTGATCAGCATAAACTAACTATTGATTTCTCCTCAGTTTAAGCACCACCAGCTCATTACAGTTACCAAAGCCTAGGACAAGTGTATCATCTGTGTGTCTGTAAGCAAGACTGTCAATATGGTTTTCGTTCCTTCCTCTGACTGTGTACAAAATACGGTGTTTCTTTCCACTTGATGTAACAACATGTATATTACAAGAGTTTTGTCCACAGATAATGATATTATCTTCTTTATCTGAAATAACTGTTCTTGGGTTATTTAGATCATCATCCTGGTAACAGAACAATACTTTTCCATCCAGTGACAGGCATGTTAAAACAGATCTCAGCCAGTCTGATATGTAAACTTTAGATGAACTTTCATTAACAGCTAAATAGAATGGGTATTTGAGTGAAGATATTGAGTTCTGGTTATCTGGAACTTTTCTCGTGATTTGTCCAGTCTTGTCAAGAATACGCATCTCAGCATTTCCTGGAGTATCATGACAAACTACATAAATTTCTTCTCCTACAGCAGAGACTCCATGACAGTACATATCTAACTGAATTACTGGTCCAGCTTTCAGAGAGGGGACGACATTTATGAACTGTATCTGTTTGGTGTCTGGTAATGTGATAACAGCTGTGGTCCTGTCTAGAACTGAAATGTCCCAGGGCCTACTTTCCACATCTAGTTTCTCTGTCATTACAAGCGTTGAACTTAATCGTTTGATACTATTGTTATTACGATCGCATAATACAAGCTGACCATCAGGCATAAAAACACAGCCCGTAATACGCGGCTTCTCCTTCTCGCGCGGGGTGTTTATCTTGACCTCGCGCGAACTTTCAACGTCCTTGTCTAAAAACGTTGTTTTGTCATTTGTAATTTCCTGCATTTCTTTCACTGTTAGATTTCCCATGTTTTTAACTTCGGTTTTAATATTTATCAGTTTCTCATTCTTATCAAACTTAAGGACTGGCGATTTTCGTTCATTCTGTAACTCGTGCAACGCCGACTGATACTCTTTTAGTCGTTTTGAAATCTTCAGGTCTACAGCAACCATCATATCGGGGTTGCCTGATTTTGTTGCATCGTCTAAGATCCTTGCATCAGTAAGAAGACGGTCTACAGTCATTGTAGAGGCTGTTATGTGTTGCTCTGCGTCGTGACGTATTTTCGTAGCGAGCTCCTGTAACTCCGAAAGCATGTTCTCCTCTAATGTATCTAAGTATGTTTTTATTTGTCCTCTGAATGTTTGGATCTCCTCTCTGCATTGTGTCACCATAGAATCAAACTTCTGGACGTCTTCAATCCGGGCATTTAGGAAGGCTTTTACATCTTTCTGTAATTTTTGTACCTTGCTTATAACTTGTTGTATTTCTGAAACCTGATAGTGTACACTCTTATCATGTAGCTTTGTTGTATTACACTTTCTGTGTTTTACAGACTTGCAGGTGTTACAAATAACTTCATCATGTGTCTCGCAATATACGGCCACTTCCAGGTTCTGATCGCACTGACAAATCACCTTGAATTGTGATGTCTTGCCTCCAGCTCTTATACCTTCCTTACCAAACACTATTTTATGAGCTCTACTCGTTTTGAATCTCTTATGAGAATCCTTACAGTCATGACAAAGATATTCGTCACAGTTTTCACAGTAATATTCTCCATCTTTCTGGTTCCCTTCATACTTGCATGGATCACAAAGATGATCGTATAATACATCCGAGGCCATATTCACCGATCTGGAACCATCTACCGAAGCCATATTTCTATCTGAAAATTCATTATTAGGAAATTCAATATATACAGTAAAATTCCTATATTAAGACCACCTTTGAGACTGTTCAAAAGTGGTCTTTAAGACCACTTTTAAACAGCCCCAAAGGTGGTCTTTGACCAGAAGACACTGTTTTCAGAAACACAAAGAAAGAATAACTGCAACCTACTAAATAAGCTTTTTAAAGCAAAATAAGTCTTAATTTTAGGTGGTCTTAATTGCGGAATTTTACTGTACGTTATTGATATCAGACTCTGGACCGGCCCCCGTGGCCAAGCAGGTATCGATCCCCGCTCGGGTAACATGTGAGACACTTAGCATCGGAATGTCTAGTGGTTTTCTCCGGGTACTCAGGTTTTCACCCACCTCTAATTGGCGATCGACTCGGTATAAGTGAAATAATCTTGACAGGGCCGTAAAAACAAAAAAAAAAAAAATCAAAGTATGCTTAAGACTTTCTTAAAAACTTTGAGTACTACACACCCGTGTGAGATAATGCATTCTTCCAGTGTTTTAAAATGAGTCCAATCAAAATAAAATGTGGCTCAAATGAAATTTTTCTGATAAACACTGTGAATATAATTGTTTCTTATTGCAGGTAAAATATAGACAACACGTGTTAGTTACCCTTGAAAGTCTTATTTTGTCTGATATAAAGTCGGGTTTACTTGGGTATTCACTACATGGACCTGTACACGTAATGTAATGAGGAAACAATACAACAATATCAGTGTCATTTAACTTGATAGTGCATTTCGGAGGCAAAATTCGTATCTTAAGGGGAATGGGAACACCTGTCAGATTTTTCCGCCATTTTTCAAAGGGAGAAACTTTCGGGACTTCCTGTTCGCATTTCTATAAGCCATATCCCTCTGAGGAAGGGGTCAACTATTAAAGGAAAGAATTTGCACCCCAAGAGCAAATTCTTTACTTTAAAAGTTGAACCCTATTGATATGAGAGACAAAAAAACTTTTGCTGGAGTTGCCTCCCCTGAAGGTGTTCCCATTCCCCTTAACTTACTTATCACATTTTATATTAAGGTTAGATTATTTGTATTTTGCCCATTACATGTATGACAAATACAATGTTCCCTTTAATAGCATTGGACATGCCCATTTCCAGATTAATAGGTGTGAGATTTGTTATATCTGTTGTACATTTTACAAACAGTCATGTACTTGAAGCAAACGGTGTAGTCCCAGATCAGACGCCCCGTTCTGTGGCGTCTGATCTGGGTAAACACTGTTTGCCAATGTAAATTCACCGAAACTGGAACCATCAACCGAAGTCATATGTATCTCTCAAAATCCATAAGTATGAAAATCGACACAAAAAATTTGATCATCAGAGTATAGACAGGTCTCCGTGGCCTAGCTGCTAGGATCGCTGTTCTCAACCATTAGGTCTCTCACCGTTGTAGGATTGAATCCGCTCGGGCCACATTTTATACGCCAAGTTCTGCAACTAAATGCAAAGTGTTTTCCCCGGGTAGTCCTTTGGTTAACGATCGGCTCGAAATAAATGATACTTTTCTGATACATACTTTTATTTATGGTTGGTTGGTTGATTTGGTTGATTTGAGGTTTAGCGTCCCCGTCAACACTGTAAAGGTCATTTTGGAGACGTTGCTTCCAATTTTGTGGGACTTTTACCCGACAATGAGATGAAATGACATCTCAAGCCCTGTCGCCCAATGAAACCAATAGGGTTTATTAGCATGGACGGTCCGCCTCGCACCGCGGTTCCTGGACAGGCTTAGATCCTCTTAGCGGTTTACCAGTACTAGTGTGCGGGCCGGATTCAGCTCTGCGTGGAAGCATCATGCAGCCCATATATTTCTTCAAGCCCCTATGGGCGGGGGCCGAATTTTTTTTTCTTTTATTTCTGGTAAAATATTGATTGATGCTATTTAGTGACACTAAGCATAATAGTGTGTACCATTTGTGACTCTATTTTCCCTGTTTAAAGTCGTGTTTATCTGGGTTTTCACTGCATGGACTGGTCAGCGTAATGTAACGAGAAGACAAAACAGCAATAATACTGTCCTCATTTATCCCGACAGTACACTTTGGAGCCAAATTTTAGTGTATAATAAATAGCTACATGTATCATATTTATTACTTAGGATTAATTTTTCAGTATTTTGCCCATACATGACACGTGCAATCTTCCCTTAAATAGCTTGGAACATGCCAATTTCCAGTTATTAGGGGTGTGAAATTTGTTTTATTTGTTGTAATTTTTACAAAAATCATTGTACTTATTAAAGCAAACAGTGTAGTCCCTGATCAGACGCCGCGTTCTGCGGCGTCTGATCTGGGTCTACACTGTTTGCCAATGTGCGACTTCTACGAGTTAGAGGTATAGAGGTCAAATCGAAAGTATAATTCGAGTTCATGTATATACTCATAGGTCAGCTCAGGTGAAAAGGGTATTTATTGTAAAGGCGACCACAAAGGTTCATAGGAGTCTGTACAAAAGCACATTTTCGCCAGACCCTTTGCTGCTCTACAACATATAGTGGGGACATTGAGGCCTCTTCTTGTCTAACCTAATTGTTGGTCGCGCATGCGCAATTGCAGAATACGCTTGTCTTACCTAATTGTTGGCCGCGCATGCGCAATTGCAGAATAAATAAAAAAATAAATGTGAAATAATGAATAAATATGAGTGAGTGTTTGAGTTTTACGTCTCACCAACAGCTAAGGTCATACGGAGATGGGACCTCGGTTTAAAGACACATAAGAAAGTCTGGAGAAGCCCGGGATCGATCCTGCGATCCCTTGTTTACAAAGCGAGTAGCATAACCACTTCACCACTAATTATGAATAAATATAAAAGATTTTAGGGCAGTAAAGTCTTTGCTTTAATTGATATATAACAAACGAAATTTTACAAGTTGTCTCTATCCAACTCTCTTCTCTAATGGTATGTTAATAAAAAAAACTTTTTTCCCAACCGAAGTCTAGCTAATTCCGCCCACAGTTTTGAGAAATATGATACGAAATCGAAAGTACGAAAAAGTTAACTTAACCTGCATTTAAACCAAAAACTATTGCCAGTAATTGTGCAGATTGTGAAGATTATATATTTATTAAACTGTATATTCTCTCACAAAACAACATTTCAGTATTTGTCCAAGTTGGCCCTTTATTGTGTTTCATTTTCAGTTTCTGAATTGTTTGAAGCCTCATATAGTCTATAAAATGACATTTACCGTTCTGAATGTGTTCTTTCCTTAAACAAATGGCAACATCTTTTCAGCTTCTCAGAAGAAACGTGGAACTATTAACGATAATGAACTGACATGGGCAGGTTTATTAATACCCCTTCCCCAAATGACACGAAACCAGGAAGTACGTAAGATTTTATATATACATATATATATATCGTTTCCAAGTTTATATTTGAGGAACAAACACTAGCAAAAGTAACTCACCTTCTATCACCACCAGATTTCATTGTTTTAACTCATAGTTCTCATTATTTTAATATTTATATCCAATTTAGTATTCAATTTAGTTAACCACAGCCTATCACCATAGGGCAAAGGCGGCTTTAGCTGTGAAATATAAAGGGCATGCGCAGATTTAGTTCCGTCACGGCGCAAAGTGTGTCTTCAAGCATGTGTGCTCATCGTCTGCGCATCCGCGCAGTCTGATTGAAGCATTTTGACCTAAAGTTTTTACTGTCAGGAAAAGTTGTGCGGTCTAATTGTGGTTTTCTTTTGCTCCAGCATGTTGCCGTGTCCGCATCGTTGTTTCATCTCTGCAGCCGCTTAGTTATTATTTTTTGGGGGGTTGTAACACTGATATGTTAAAATAAAACAGAAGTGAAGTCAATGATCAGGAATCGGCCACCAAAGGGAAAGAAGCACAAACATGGAGAAAAAAAAACTAAACCTGAATATGAACATAAATAAACCCTTCATGCGAACTAAATCAACTGTCTCAACCACGACAGAACGAATGGCGAGGATTGTAGCAACGGAAAAAAATGATTTAAATCCGCCCCACCCTGTAAACTTCCTTTTGCTTACCGTTCCAAGGCGGTTCTTCTGTTATAGTTTGTCTTTGCATGGATGTTTTGCTAATGTCTTTTTATTTTGGATGGCCGTTTGACCCTTTTGCGGGTAAGTAACTGTCCTTTTGGCTTTCCGCTTGTGATGTTTTCATTAGGTTTTGGTTATTTCATGTTCTTGTATCCTCTTGGTGTATCTGTTGGAAGGATAGGATAATTGTTCCGATTCCTGATCTTTGCCTTCACTGTTAGTTTGCATCAATGTCCTACCGTATAATCTTAGTGAAAAGAAGTGGAGGATGATCAGGAATCGATACAATTAACCCACAGATCCCATCAGAGACACAAAAGGGAAAGAAACAAAAACATGAAACAACAGACCCTAATGGAATCATCGATAGCGAAAAGCCAAAAGGACAATTACTTTCCCACAAAATGGCAGATTGGCTTTCCAAAATAAAATAATATAAGCGACACAAACACACAAAGACAAACCATAACAATAATAAAACGCGACAGAAGAACCGCCTTGAAACGGTCAGCGAAACAAATTCCAATAGGGGGAGGGCTTAAATCGATTTTACGTGGCGTGGCCACAATCCTCGCTCTTACTACAACCCTCGCGATTAAGACAAATAATTTGTTCAGTCCACATGAAGGCCTCCTAACTCATCAGTGCAACACATAAAATCAAACAACCACAGAGATGAAACAACGGTTAGGACTCGACAGCAAGAAACCACTGAAATGCTGGAGCAAAAGAAAACCAACAGTTAGACTCCGATGGGCCCGACCAGAGACAGAGCATCAGGCACCAACCAACATTACAAAGAATTGGATTTTTCTAATTATCAGTAAGCCTTTACGATGGAACCGTCACAGAATCTGAGGCCTGACCCACCGGCGTGCAATTAAAGAGGGAGGCAAAGTTGTCAACCGTGATTGGGTTAACTACCATGCACGCAGTCTGTCGTATAACATTTATGCTCAAATCAGTCTGTACATAAACATGGACAGAATACAATCTTCACTGACTACATGATGAAGCTTTGTGTCAATAATCAACAATGTAGTCTCAGTGACGTCTCAAATCCGTGTGTACATAAACATAGACAACATACGTAAATCTTCACTGACTACACGACGAAAGTTTGTTTCAATGGCCAACCATATATTCACATTGGAGTCTCAAATCATGATGTACATAAACATAGAATACAATATACCCTGACTACAAGATGAAACTTTTTGTCAATGACCGACCATATAGTCTCAATGAAGTCTCAAATCTGTCTGTAAATAAACACAGATAGAATACAATATTCCCTGACTAAATGATGACACTTTGCGTCAATGGTTAACCATATAGTCTTAGTTAAATCTCAATTCAGTCTGTACGTAAACAAAGGCAGAATACAATATTCCCTGACTACATGAAGAAACGTTGTGCCAGTTGCCATCCATATAGACTCAGTTAAGTCTTACATCAGTCTGTACATAAACACAGACAGGATAAATCTTCTCTGACTACATGATGAAGCTTTGTGTCAATGACCAATCACATAGTCTCAGTGAAGTCTCAAATCAGTCTGTTCAAAAACATGGTCAGAATGCACTCTTCACTGACTACATGAAGAAGCTTTGCGCTAATGGCCAACCTTATAGTCTTAGTGAAGTCTCAAATCAGTCTGTACATAAACATAGACGAGATATCTTCTCTGACTACATGATGAAGCTTTGTGTCAATAGTCAATCACACAGTCTCAGTGAAGTCTCAGATCAGTTTGTTCATAAACATAGACAGAATACAATTGTCACTGACTACATAAAGGAACGTTGTGTCAATAGTCAATCACACAGTCTCAGTGAAGTCTCAAATCAGTTTGATCATAAACATAGACAGAATACAATTTTCACTGACTACATAAAGGAACATTGTGTCAATAGTCAATCACATAGTCTCAGTGAAGTCTCAAATCAGTTTGTTCATAAGCATAGACAGAATACAATTGTCACTGACTACATAAAGGAACGTTGTGTCACTGGTCAATCACATAGTCTCAGTGAAGTCTCAAATCAGTTTGATCATAAACATAGACAGAATACAACCTTCAATGACTACATAAAGGGTCGTTGTGTCACTGGTCAATCACATAGTCTCAGTGAAGTCTCATAACAGTTTGTTCATAAACATAGACGTACTACAATCTTCCCTGACTATACAGTCTCAGTGAAGTCTTTCTGACAGTGACAAATCATATAGTCTCAGTGAAGTTTCAAATCAGTCTGTACATAAACATAGACAGAATACAATCTTCACTGACTACATAAAGGAACTTTGTGTCACTGGTCAATCATATAGTCTCAGTGAAGTATTAAATCAGTCTGTACAAAACATAGACATAATACAATCTTCACTAACAACATGGAGAGGCTTTGTCGGATAAAAAGTCTCATAAAATCGTCGTCTCCAAAATGACCTAAATAGTTTCGATTGGGACGTAAAACCTCAA
Organism: Lucinisca nassula; assembly: GCA_963580285.1. NCBI lineage: Eukaryota > Metazoa > Mollusca > Bivalvia > Lucinida > Lucinidae > Lucinisca > Lucinisca nassula. The sequence continues at coordinate 19,326,068 of OY757012.1, forward strand.
ATCTAACAAACAAAAACTTTCTTATCAGAAATGTATTTATAATATGCAATGGATAATGTCGTGTCATAAACATCGTATGACTAGACCTAGTCTCAGTGAAGTCTCATAACAGTTTGTTCATAAACATAGACATACTACAATCTTCCCTGACTACATGATAGACTACATGATAAAGCTTTGTCTTATTGGCCAACCATGCAGTCTCAGTGAAGTCTTTCTGACAGTGACAAATCATATAGTCTTAGTGAAGTCTCAAATCAGTCTGTACATAAACATAGACAGAATACAATCTTCACTGACTACATAAAGGAACTTTGTGTCACTGGTCAACCATATAGTCTCAGTGAAGTCTCAGATCAGTCTGTACATAGACATAGACGAGATGCAATCTTCTCTGACAACATCATGAAGCTTTGTGTCAATAGTCAATCACACAGTCTCAGTGAAGTCTCAAATAAGTCTGTTCAAAAATATGGTCAGAATGCAATCTTCACTGACTACATGAAGAAGCTTTGCGCCAATGGCCAACCACATAGTCTTAGTGAAGTCTCAAATCAGTCTGTACATAGACATAGACGAGATGCAATCTTCTCTGACTACATCATGAAGCTTTGTGTCAATAGTCAATCACACAGTCTCAGTGAAGTCTCAAATCAGTCTGTACATAGACATAGACGAGATATCTTCTCTGACTACATCATGAAGCTTTGTGTCAATAGTCAATCACACAGTCTCAGTGAATTCTCAGATCAGTTTGTTCATAAACATAGACAGAATACAATTTTCACTGACTACATAAAGGAACGTTGTGTCACTGGTCAATCACATAGTCTCAGTGAAGTCTCAAATTAGTTTGATCATAAACATAGACAGAATACAATTTTCACTGACTACATAAAGGAACGTTGTGTCACTGGTCAATCACATAGTCTCAGTGAAGTCTCAAATCAGTTTGATCATAAACATAGACAGAATACAACCTTCAATGACTACATAAAGGGTCGTTGTGTCACTGGTCAGTCACATAGTCTCAGTGAAGTCTCAACTCAGTTTGTTCATAAGCATAGACATAATACAATTTTCACTGACTACATAAAGGAACGTTGTGTCACTGGTCAATCACATAGTCTCAGTGAAGTCTCAAATCAGTTTGATCATAAACATAGACAGAATACAACCTTCAATGACTACATAAAGGAACGTTGTGTCACTGGTCAATCATATAGTCTCAGTGAAGTCTCATAAGAGTGTGTTCATAAACATAGACAGAATACAACCTTCAATGACTACATAAAGGGTCGTTGTGTTACTGGTCAATCACATAGTCTCAGTGAAGTCTCAATTAGTCTGTACATAAACATAAAGGGTCGTTCTTGCATAAATAACTATGCGCATGGCTGTTTGAAGCCATTGTCAAATGGAACGAAAGCCGTGCTCAAACAGCAAAAACCATGTTCAAATCATGTAATTCGCGTGCTGTTTGAACATGGATTTTGAGCTTTTGATATCACAAGACGGGCCTTGCTTTGTTTACGTTAGGTTGAGCGACGTAACATTATCGCCCTGAACGTAGCGTTTTGGGGTTCTATGATGACGTCACTGCATAACAACGTCATTGTTAACAACATCCTGAACTGGCCGCCATTTTGGTTTGCCTGTCGCATTTGAAGAGTTTATATGGAATTTATATGGAGCTTTTGGGCGTTTTAGTGAAAATTTGCTGTCTGATTCGTAAGTTATGCAAGAACAACGATCATCCATGGTCATTTCATTGCATTAACATTTGCCGGGTCCCTCGGAAGATATTTGAACATTCGGCCTAGCGGCCTTATGAGTCATGTTCAAACAGCTTCCTCGGGATCCGGCAAATGTTAATGCATGAAAAACCATGGTTGATCCCTATATTGTGTCACTGGTCAATCACATAGTCTCAGTGAAGTCTCATAACAGTTTGTTCATAAACATAGACAGACTACAATCTTCCCTGACTACATGATAAAGCTTTGTCTTATTTGCGAACCATACAGTCTCAGTGAAGTCTTTCTGACAGTGACAAATCATATAGTCTTAGTGAAGTCTCAAATCAGTCTGTACATAAACATAGACAGAATACAATCTTCACTGACGACATAGAGGAACTTTGTGTCACTGGTCAACCATATAGTCTCAGTGAAGTATTAAATCAGTCTGTACAAAACATAGACATAATACAAACTTCACTAACAACAGGGAGAGGCTTTGTCGGATAAAAAGTCCCATAAAATCGTCGTCTCCAAAATGACCTAAATAGTTTCGATTGGGACGTAAAACCTCAAATCTAACAAACAAAAACTTTCTTATCAGAAATGTATTTATAATATGCAATGGATAATGTCGTGTCATAAACATCGTATGACTAGACCTATCGTATGACTAGACGTGTAATAACACTTAGGCGGGAACAAGTAACTTCATGCCGACGTTCATGTCAATTATGCGTTTTCTGTCGGAAAATTGTCATATTTCAAGCCGATACGATCATGCCAGTTTCAACTGATCATTTGATAAACAGAATCTTACACTCGCGGTCATTTCATATGACATGATCACTCGTGTAAGATCGTTTATGTACGTAATATAACCCGGATTGTGAGATCCTCTAACAATGACTTTCCAAGTTATCAGCAAAACAATAAGCAAACGTCAGTTGTTGTGATTGGCACCTTATGGGTTAAGTGATATATGTGTTTGAGGAGAATGGGAACACTTGACAGATGTTTCCGCTATATTTCCGCTATTTTTCAAAGGGAGACAACTTTCGGGACTTCCTGTTCGCTTTTCTACAAGCCCTGTCCTACTGGAAAGGGAGTCTACTCTTAAAGGAATGAATTTGCTCCGCAGGAGCAAATTCTTTTCTTTAAGAGTTGACCCCTATTGACATGGGAGAGAAAAATACTTTTACAAGAGATGCCTCCCCTGAAGGTGTTCCCATAACCCTTAAAGGAAAATAGTTTTTATCTTACTATGACAAACACCGAATCTGAGTTTTAAAAATGTAATGCACTAATTTGACATCCTGGTTTGGAAAAAAAATGTAATTCAAACACTTCTCTACAGTGGTATATTTAGGACATTCAATATAATATTGTCGATCGCTCGACGTATTTTCTCGAGCGCTCGATATAATATCTCGAGCGCTTAACATATTATCTCGAGTGCTCGACATATTATATCGAACGCTCGACATGTTATCTCGAGCGCTCGACATATTATTTTGAGCACTCAACATATTATCTCGAGCGCTGTACATAATACCTCGAGCGCTCTACCTAACATCTCGAGCGCACTGCATAATATCTCGAGTTCTCGACTTATTATCTCCTTAGCTCTACATTATATCTCAAGCGCTCGACTTGTTATCTCGAGCGCTCAACAGAATATCCCGAGCGCTCTATATAATATCTCGAGTGCTCGACATAATATCTCGAGCGCTTTAAACATTATCTTGAGCGCTCTACATAATATCTTGAGCGCTCTACATAATATCTTGGACGCTCGATATTATACCTCGAGCGCTAGAACTGTTATCTTGAACGATCGATGTATTATACGACAGATCAGCCTATGATCTCGAACGCTCGACATGTTATCGAGAGCGTTCGATCTGTCACCTCGAGCCTCGAACTGTGCGAAGACTCAAATAAGCCGGTGTATTCTGATCCGAGTTCTTGCTAGCCGCATACCGAAGCACCCCGCCCATCGTGGCTTGGAGAAATAGATTGGACTGCAGACACACGAGACTGGCAAACCGCTAAGAAGGCCTATAAGCTTTCCCATGAAAAGTTGACATTGTAGATCCTGATCAGAAGTCATCTGGTCTTGATCTACACTATTTACAAAGGTAGGGATTGCCGTGTTCAGCGGGATGAGAGTCAACAAGACGAACATAGAGGTTATTTTATTCATTTTATCTATTACTATGTTATTTATAGCGGATCTTACATGAGTGTTCATGTATTATTGGATTTATTAAACGAGTTGAGGAAAAGGGATAAAATGCGAGGCTTTTCCTCGCATTTTATCCGTTTTCCTCAACTCGTTTAATAAATCCAATAAGTTATGAACACGAATGCAAGATTCTATTTATCATATGATATTAAAATGCAATTATGTACGATTTTTCAACAAATATGTCAATATTCAGCCATTAGTAAACGCGCCGACGTTAAGGACGTCATACATGTAACGTTACGGGGCATATCTAACTAATTTGCATATTTAATCTTCTAGTGGATTATCGAATTTATTACATGACGTTATTACACTCTCAGACGCGACGTCATATGATAAATTTATTTATTTATGCATTTTACTATAATCATGTTCGACGCCTCTTAATATAATGAACAAATGCCCCCGCCCATCGAAGCTTGAAGAAATAGATGGGCTGCATTATGATTCCACGCATCGCACACGAGTACTGGTAAACCGTTTAGAGGATCTAAGTCTGCCCAGGCAAAGCGGTTCGAGTCGGACCGACCGGGCTTGAGATGTCGTTTCATCTCAATTTTGGGTAAAAGTCCGACAAAAATGGAAGCAGCGTCTCCAAAATTACCTATACAGTGTTGAAGGGGACGTTAAACCTCCTATCAAACAAATAATGAAAGACATTATAAACAAATATGTAAAGAGCAAAAGGACGGTTTAGAGTAAACATTATTGTCTTGTTTATACTCCAACACATATTGTCTAGCTACTAGGCATTAAAATGAATAATGAGGAATTAAAATCATATTCTAATGCACTTTCGTATGTAACGCGACGTCTGATTGGATAACGTCAAAAATTTGCGACAGTATATTCTGCGATTTACAGTCGGAAACCCGACATCATCACGTTACGTTGCTTTTCATTGGCTGTCATTTGGTTTTACGCAGCTCACAGCGGTTGCCGCTATGTGCAAAACAGCAGGTTCAAGTTTTAACAAAACAAGTGAATAAGTGCATTAGAATGGGGATAATTGTAATAAAAATTGCAGTCATTTGGGGAGGTAAATCGTCGGTTTTACGGTCGCAAATTACGTTTTACGGCTCCGCTGACGCGTCGCCTTAAAACGAAATTTCCGACCGTAAAACCTCCGATTTACCTCCCCAAATGACAATTCAGAATACAGTTATCCCCTACTTTTTTGCACTGAAATGAACAGTGTATAAAAGTTTAGTTAGTCTAGTCTCTCTGCTCAGGCCTTACTAAACTGTAAGCCAATATCAGCTGGACGCTCCAGTGACGAGATATACACGCCACTTTTGCCTCACCCAACCATCCGTAAGAAAATTATTCATAGTTTTCAAAAGAGACATTTTCCGAAATTAAACAGAATGATTTTTCCAATACCAAAGGTTGATCAGAGTCTTCGCTAAAAGCGCATGCCCAAAACAAACAATCCTGACATCGCCCGTGTTACAAAGCGCATACTTTCATGACTCCAAAACTGATATTCTGTTCGCTTCTTCAAACATAAATTTTATGGGTACTACTAATTTGAACAGCCTCAAACGAGTACCAGCCCGCACCCCCCCCCCCCACCCCCACCCCCACGCCCAACGGGGCTAGGAGCAACATATTGGCTGCATTATGCTCCCGCGCAGAGCTGAAAGCGACAGCACATGAGTACTGATAAAGCGCGTAGAAGGCCAAAGCTTCCACAGGCATTACCAGGAATTCTCGTACTGATATGAAGAGCTCTCCCTGCACTGTGATGTGCTGATTCAACGTCGTTTATAACTCATTTTGTGCCCACATTATATATAGCACAAGTCCATTTCAAAATTTAGTGGTGTGAAGTTGTGTTTTCTAAATATATTTGAAAAAAGAAAATGGTTGAACTTTTTGCAAACAGCGTATAATTTCTGATCAACAGCTGAGCTCGGTGGCGTCTGATCTGGGCCTGCACGTTTTGCTAAACCGTTTTGGGGGATTCGGTACAAAATGGGTTAATGTACAACAATCACAAACTTTGGATAAACATATCTCGGACGCCCTAGGCGAGCAGTACTCCCGTTATTTCAATATACACGGCTACATCGTCAGTCATTTCAGAATTATAAAGAAAGTGAGTTTATGTTGGTTGGTACCTGATGCTCTGTCTCTGGTCGGCCCATCAGAGTCTAACTGTTGATTTTCATTTGTTCCAGCATTTCAGTGGTTTCTTACTGTCGAGTCCTCGCCGTCGTTTCATCTCTCACCCACCCCCTGTTGGAATTTGTTTCGCTGACCGTTTCAAGGCGGTTCTTCTGTCGCGGTTTATTATTGTTATGGTTTGTCTTTGTGTCGCTTATATAATTTTAATTTTGATAGCCTGTTGGCCATTTTGTGGGAACGTAACTGTCCTTTTTGCTTTCCGCTATTGATGTTTCCATTACGGTCTGTTGTTTCATGTTTGTGCTTCTTTCCCTTTGGTGTGTCATGTGGGAGCTGTGGGTTAATTGTATCGATTCCTGATCATTGCCCCACTTCTACTTTGCATCTTAATTTTCTTTCTTTAAGATTTAAACAAGACACAACGAAAGCAGCCTACTCTCACATATTATCTTATATTAAAAATTTTACCACCCTAAAATAGAAATTTTCAGATTGTAAATTTCTGATAATTTTAATATTTCTGCACAAAACATACATTGCGGATACTCGGTAGAAACGCCTCGACTAGGATGTTCAAACGAGTACCTTATTTTGCATCCGAGACATAGGTTGTGGGTACTCGTTAGAACCAATTAACCAAACATGCCTAGGTAGTTAAAATAAGCAGAATCGCAGCGTAGACCCAGACGTTTCAGGATGAGTTTGAGCTAGGTCTGCATTGTTTGCTTGAGCCGATCTGTCCAAGTACTCATTAGTATCGCCCCAATGAATCGTTTCAAATAAACAGCAAAATATGTGTGCATATCTAAAACATAGAGGATCTTACATAAGTGTTCATTTATTATTGAATTTATTAAACGAGTTGAGGAAAAGGAATAAAATGCGAGGCTTTGCCGAACATTTTATCCCTTTTTCTCAACGTGTTTAATAAATTCAATAATAAATGAGCACGAATGCAAGATTCTATTTATCATATGACATTTAAAACACACTTTATTCACGATTGCTTACAAAAATGTCAATATTCCGCCGTTAGTAAACGCGACGTCGTTAAGGACGTCGTACATGTAACGTTACGGGACGTATCTAGCTAATTTGCATATTTAATCCACTAGTGGATTATCGAAAATATTATATGGCGTTATTACACTCTAAGACGCGACGTCATATGATAAAGTGTAATTCTTTATCTTGTATAATCGCGATAACCCTTATCCTGCTAAAGTTTAATAAGTCGCATCTATTACTAACTATCAGCCATCCAGACTTCATTGTATAATGTTTTCGTTCTAATTCACAAACTGGTTGATAAACAGTGTAGATCCTGATCAGATGACTTCTTCAGAGCTAATCTGATCTTGGCCCCCTACACTGTTTGCAAAGTTAGGGGTTGTCGTGAACAGCAGGATAAGGGTTAATGCAATGTAAAAAAATATGGTTTGTGGTTTGTCATTATAAACCTCACGTTTTCTATGTAATTAAAGTAACCAATCAAGCCCCCCCCCGCAAAAAAAAAACTAACGTGGTCTTGCGCAGTATATCACGCCCCCGCCCCACCCCACACACACAGACTTTTATTGTTGAGTTTTGTGACAACGGTCCAATTTCATAGCGTAGCCTTCAGGTGAACCATTGTGCATTTTACATTTAAAACGACAGCCTTGCATATTGTAATTTAAGGGAGTAATGCGTGAAATAAACACAGCTGCTGAAACGATTGCACAAATGAGACATTTTGCCAAATTTATGGCCGAATGTGATATCGACGTAAGAAAGGTCAAGGTTAACCAAATGTCATCATTTGAATAAACTTAATAGGGCCCCGAGTCCCCAATATTGTATTCCAGGTTTCAAGGTCATCGGTCGTCACTGGTACCTGAGAAGGCGACTTTCAAAGGTTTTTACCATATATGGGCATGGTGAACATTTTTATCATGTGGCCCAGACTTTAAAAATAAATGTTTGTACCCCACCCATTGGCGGCTTCACGTGTAATTTGGTTTCAATTTGCCTGGTAGTTTCAGAGATGTTGTTCGGAATTGTTTGGATACTTAAGTGAGAAAAAGAGGTCAGGAACATTTATCTCCCCTTTTTATGTCTATTTCCCCACTTTTTTGATTTTCAACACCATTTTCAAGATGCTGAGTGGCATCTTAACAATGTCATATCATAGTTAATTGTGAGAAAATAAGGTGCATTAAACTCCTTAAATACGAGTGCTACGGATTTCAAATCCCCGACTTATGGCGGGCATCTTGAAATTGTGACCGAAATCCCATGAACGAACTTCCTTTCCCCGAATCCATGGTGACTCCAGGTGTAATTTGGATTTAATTGGCCTAGCAGTGACGATGACGCCGACGACGACAATGGACCATTGTTTATCCTAAAACCTCTTCCGATGCATCACGAAAACACGCCTATATAATTTGGACCCCCTTGAACCCCACTTTTATATAGTAAAACTTGGGTTTCCGGGGTATACCTTATTTTTATTATTTCTGCTCTAAAATATAGATTGTGGGTACTCGTTAGAACCGCCTCGATGCGGTTCTAACGAGTGCCCACAATCTATATTTTGTGCAGAAATAAGAAAAATATCACAATTTTCCATCATAAAATTTTCATTTTTTCGGCGATAAAGGTGGCAATGTATTTGTATAGGCGTGTATTCGTAATGGGCTTCAGCTCTGCATTACAATAACACATCCGTGTGATATAGTGCATTTTTTATATCTCAAAAAAAGGTGATTTTTCTGGTGAAATTTTGTGAGATTTTTCTTATTTATACTCAGAACATAAGTTTTGGGTACTCGTTAGAAACGCCTCATTGAGGCGGTTCTAACGAGTACCCACAACCTTTGTTTTGGAGCAGAAATAAGTAAAATAACGTTTACCCCCTTAAACCCCAGTTTTCTCTATATATAGTGGGGTGTAGGGGGTGTTCATTTCACGGACTTGTTCACCTTATGTGGTATGCTAAAATGCTGCTGCACTGAAGTAAAATAAAACAACAACAAAAGTATAATAAAAAAACAAGACACGTAGTAATGGAGTGTTTGTTTAATGAGTTTTCCAATAACAAAACTAAAATATATTTTAATCGATATCTGTTTGCAGCGCTAAAGTTAAGGGGACTAGATACACCTCCAGGAGAATTAGCTCTTAAAAAGTCTCCCTTGTCAATCGGGTTCTACTCTCGAACGAAATAATTTTATCCTCGGGAGCAAATTCTTCCCTTTAAGGGGTATGGATTTTTCCGCCATTTTTCAAAGGGAGACAACTTTCGGGAATTCCTTTTCCCTTTATAAAAGCCCTGTCCCAATGTAAAAGGCGTCTATTCTTAAAGGAAAGAATTTGCTCCTCAGGAGCAAATTCTTTCCTTTAAGAGTTGACCCCTAATGACATGGGACACTAAAATACTTTTGCAGGAGTTGCCTCCCCTGGAGGTGTTCCAATTCCCCTTAAAAACATTTTCAGAGAGAATCAGTAAGAAAACGTTAGCAGGAAGTACAAAAAGTTGCCTCCCTTGTAAAATCGTGGAAAATGTGCCAAACTTGTCCCATCCCCGTAATTCATAAAATTGTGTCGGTGCAAGAACGGCTCTGTGACCGTACCCCTTTGTTACCGGGCAGTTTGCGGTGATTCCGTTATAGAACTTTGCGCTCAACTCAGCAGATGTTTTTTTCATTGTTTTTCACAGAAAATTATGATTAACTTTTTCTTGTTAATCATCAGAAATGTCAAGCCTGGTTTTCGTTGAAAAAAAAGGATGCTTTCTCAGATGTTGGCTAGTTCTTAAAAGGTGGATACGGAAAGCTATATCGGGTGTTGTAGGGCGTACGCTGAGATTTGTTTGGCTACGCTCGCAGGCATACCTATCACTTTTATATGAGTCAGCGCACGACAAAACCTACAATAAGACATGTGCGCCCATCGAAGACTCAGATCAGCCTGTACATCCATAAAGTCTCTTGCTGTAAGAAGAAGCATTGGGCCCTAAGCTATCCTTAGAGCGCACACCGAAGACTCTGATCAGACTGCACATCCATAAAGTCTGACCAGAGACTTCTCTTGCTGTAAGAAGAAGCATTGGGCCCTAAGCTATCCTTAGAGCGCACACTGAAGACTCTGATCAGACTGCGCAGATACACAGGCTGATCCGAGTCTTCTTTGGGCGCACATGTCTTATTGTAGGTTTTGTCATGCGCTGGCTCATATAGTATTGGTCTTTCTTTTATCATTTTACCTTAACTTTATTTGCTATTACGAAAACGCCTATATATTTCTGAACACCTCAAACCCCACTTTTATATGGTAAAACTGGGTTTACATGGGTCTACATAATTTTTCTTAGTCTGCTCAAAAACATATATTTTGGGTGCTCGTAAGAGCCGCCTGGTTAGATTGTGGTACTCGTAAGAACCGCCTCGTCAAGGCGGTTCTAACGAGTACCCACAATTTATGTTTAGAGCAGAAATGTGAAAAATGTCTGAATTTTTTATCGGACAGTTTTTAATTTTTGGTGGCAAAATTTTCAAAATATTTAAATAGACGTGTTTTCATAATGTAAATCTAAGCCCATTTGTTCTAATTAAGGTAAGACGAATAATTATTTTCTTAAAGAGTAGATCCCGTTTTCAGAGGGATTGGTTGTAGAGGAAAATAAATAAAAAGTCAAAATGTATCTCCTTTGTGACAAATGGTGGAAATGGCCGCATTACGACAACTCCCCCGTGCGACATAGTGCATTTTTCACATCTCCAAAATGGCTACTTTTCTGATTAAAATCAGTGATATTTTTCTAATAAATGCTCAAAACATAGGTTGAGGGTGCTCTTTAGAACCACCTCAGTGAGGCGTTTCTAACGAGTAACCACAACCTATGTCATGGAGTAGGTTGATTGTGCTCGTTAGAACCACCTCAGTGAGGCGGTTCTAACGAGTACCCACAACCTATGTCATGGAGCAGAATTAAGAAAAATAATGTATGCCATGTAAACCCCAGTTTTCTCTATATAAAGTGGGGTTTAGGGGTCTTCATTTAGCGGACTTGTTCACGTGATTGAGTGTATCCAAGTTTCAAAATAGGAATGAAAATTGTTGATGATTGCTCTTAGGGGCAATACAGAGAGTTGGCAATTTGCCCACTAGGGGCATAAGAATTGGCCTTTGCCCTATTTTGAGGATATAAATAGTTGGCTTTTGTCCTCTTGGTAAAAATGGTGGTGGTATAAATAGTTAGTTTTTGCTCTTTGGAGTATATAAAAAGTTGGCTATTTCCCAATCAAATGAAGGTAAATAATTGGCTTTTGTTCTCTCTTGGGACATGCCCAGTGGGTTTAGTCTGTGATAAAAATAGACTACCTGTCCGTTTGGCATCGTACGAATAACAAATCAGCCTCGCCAGACCAGTGGCAATGTGTGCTTTCTTTGATATACCAACTGTGCTAAGGTGAGAAGTTAGTTGTTTATTGCATGCTATAAATACTTAAACATTGCCTTTGGAATTAAGACCACCTAAAGTTAAGACTAAATCTGCTTTCCGAAGCTTATTTAGTAGGTTCCAGCTATTCTTTCTTTGTCTTTTCGGCATACAGTGTCCTCTGGTCAGGGACCACATTTGGAACTCTTCAAAAATGGGCTTAAAGACCACTTTAGAACAGTCCAAATGGTCTTATATCTTAATATAGAAATTTTACTGTATAAAATACACTATAGATTTCGCAGCGTTGGATCTTAATCTACACAGTTTCCAATGTCCCTGTTTGTGGGACGCTAGGCGTTTATGTGTAAAGCTGGGACAAGCAAAAGTCTGCCTTCTGTACTCAGCAAGAGTTCAAGTCAGCCTGGGTACTCACTGATAAAATATCAGTCTAGGTATTCCCGTAAGCTAGTATAGCACTGATGACGAAATTTTGTTTTCGCCGTCAATTATGTAAAGTACAGCAAATACTCTAATCAGGTTGTTCAGATGAGCCAGCTTGTCTGAATATTTACTGTGCACAGATGTCCGTAATCTTCTGAAATCCTTACAAACGGAATTTCAGCTGTTATCGATTATTTATCGGTGGCAGGAATTTCCAAGAAAAACTTAAAAAGGCGACAGAAAGTCAAATGAAAGTATGACGCCTAGTTTGCAGAAAATCGGCTATTTGTTTTCAGCATGTCATAAATGTTGAAATAATTCTGAAGCCGATTTCTGCAATTTACATGTGCGCCCAGTCCATATAGGCTTACCAGAGACTTCTCTTGCTGCATGAAGGAACATTGGGCCCTTTGCTATCCTTAGAGTGCACAACGAAGACTCTGATCAGACTGGGTGCACATGTCTTATTGTAGGTTTTGTCATGCGCTGGCTCATTTGTTTTCAGCATGTCATGAATTTCAAAATAATTCTTAAGATATATTATATTGCTTGGAAATGGTAATGTTTCGCTAATCCAGATACTACATGTACCAGGCTGCCAATGACCTGGCGAGGCTGTTGAATAACAACTACATTGTTGACAAATGAAATGCGCTAATTTACGACATTACCCGCCATATGCTATTTCTAAGTTCCTATTACGCTATTAAACACCCCTTGCGGTATACAATTATATTTTATGGCCATAGAAATAGCGATATCAATAGAATATTTGTGATATTTTCTTGTAGATGCCTGTTGCATAGAATGTGTGTGCTCTAATGCACATATTCTACGTCTTCCGCAAGAATGATGAAAATATTGCATGACTTTATTAACCCCACTATTCTCAATAACCAATATGGTTGACAAGGGGTTTCTTTTACCCATTGTATGATTTCAAAAATAGAAAGAAAAAAAAAACACGAAAAATAAGGTCTGACACCCCTTATATGACAAATGGACTTGTCCAAAATATAGCAATGGAAGAGTCCACTGGTATACAATGGGTTAAACGTAAGGGTGACGTTTACCACTGATTTGTCAAAATGACAGTACTGATACTATTCGGCATACAACTGGCATTACCGTAACTTAGCAAAGGTTAATATGACTACAACATTGAATGATGTCGTCTATGTGCTAAACATTCGCATGATTTCGAAGTAAAGTAGAAGTAAATGGTTTACCTGATTGACTCTCTAGATATATATAGCCATATAGCATTGATATGCATTTGATATTATTATTATTATTATTATTATTATTACATGTTTTGTCATTATTATTATTATTATTTTTAACTGATTTCCTTTTGTAATAGATAATACTTAAAGTATCAATCATTGGAAATTCCCCATTGCAAACATTATAAAGTTCTTACCCAGATACATTGTTTTTCTAAAAAATCTCCATCAAATTTCAATGGGGAGAATATCTAATGTTGGAAAATTGTGAACTTGCGTTGTGAGTAGTTTTTGCAAGGTTTAATATAAAAATCTTATTTGCAAATGTTAAGCAGATAGACTATTATATTTTCAACAATAAAACAAAAACTTCATAATGATCACACATTCACACATATATTATTATATACAATGCTGATCTAATTTGTGTTGTCTTTAAGTAGGCTTTTAAGTTTAACTCATCGGTGAGCAATTCCAATGTTAAATGCGTTATTGTAACATATACCCGACGTCATACGTCATAATTGCTACGTGGAGAATATGTAATGTGATAAACAGACAGATAATCGTGACCATTTAATATGAATTTTTTTAAAAGGCCAATAAATTTCAGATTAAATTTTCGATTGTCTGACAATTTGTCTGACTCTTAACCCTTATCTTGCTGAATATTCATTTAAGCCACACCCATTACTGTCTATCAACCAATCAAATTACTTGATGTAATTTATTGCTACAAATTCATAAACCAAATGCCAAACAGTGTAGATCCTGATCAGATGGCTTCTTCAGAAGCCATCTGATTTGGATCTACACTGTCTGCAAAGATAGGGGTTGTCATGAACAGCAAGATAAGACTTCTTCAGAAGCCATCTGATCTGGATCTACACTGTTTGCAAAGATAGGGGTTGTCGGGAACAGCAAGATAAGGGTTCTTCAGAAGCCATCTGATCTGAATCTACACTATTTGCAAAGATAGGGGTTGTCGTGAACAGCAAGATAAGACTTCTTCAGAAGCCATCTGATCTGGATCTACACTGTCTGCAAAGATAGGGGTTGTCGTGAACAGCAAGATAAGGGTTAAGGTAACATGTCGATAAAGGTTAATATCCTAATAAGGATAATAAAACCATTAAGATAGAAGGTAAGGTTGATTTTCATACGGTCTATGTCATAAAGAACAAAACATTTAATCTACTTCACTGATTAAAAGATTATCGAGAAAGAATATTGAATTACCAGTATCGCTATCAAGACCATCTGAAATTAATACTAATTCTGGTTTGAAAGGCTTATTTAGTAGGTTGCAGTTATTCTTTATTTGTGATTTCTGCATACAGTGTCCTCTGGTCATAGACCACCTTTGAGACTGTTCAAAAGTGGTCTTGAAGACCACTTTTGAACAGTCCCAAAGGTGGTCTTAATATAGGAGTTTTACTGTATATCCAACAGAGTTTGCATTTGCCGATTGTACAGTTTGTGAGCCCATCACGTGAACAAGTCCGTGAAATAAAGACCCCCCTAAACCCCACTTTATATAGAGAAAACTGGGGTTTAAGGGGGTAAACATTATTTTCCTTATTTCTGTTCCAAGACATAGGTTGTGGGTACTCGTTAGAACCGCCTCAATGAGGCGGTTCTAACGAGCACCCAAAAACCTATGTTTTGAGTATAAATAAGAAAAATATCACACATTTTCATCAGAAAAATTACCTTTTTTTGAGGTTTGAAAAATGCCCTATATCACACGGATGTGTTATCGTAATGTTTTCCATAATAATAGTTTAACTAAGAAGCACAAGAGATTAGAACACCAACAGTCTCTTTCGCCAAACATATCTAGATAGTCTTTTATACAAAAATAAGTACTCTGTATGCATCATTATTTATGCACTTATTTACAAAAGTAAGCTAACCGGAATATATCCGTCATTTTTGGCCGTTATCGCTAAAGCATAATTGGCGATAAAACTAGTTCAAAACAGTCATTTGTGGGTGGGGATTATCGGTTTTACGATTGCAATTTCGTTATTCCGCAGCATTAAAACGCAATTTGCCACCATGAAACCGACGTTTTACTTCTACAGAAGAAATTTTATATAGTATCCCATTTTAATGCACTTGTCCATATTTTGTGTTTCAAAATACGTAAAGCTGGCGCAATGACTGCTGTTAAACAAATGTCCGCCTATGAAAAGCATTGCGTCGTAATATGTCAAATACCAAGGTTATACAACCTCTTCATGCTAAAGGTGCATGTATATTGCTGTAATACTCTTTCGTAGGGGAGGGCCGTAACTAATGTTGGCAGAACTTGTGGCCCGACCCTGTTGCTTGATTTATGATGCAATAGAATATGTTTATACTCAGGCTAAACGTATTTGTATGGCTGATAAGTTTCTCGCATTTCATGGTCTTGACTAGGATAAATATATTCTTACCTGGACAGGAATTCATCATAAAAACATGTCTATATTATTCTGTCCCCTTAAACCCAACTTTTATATGGTAAAACTGGGGTTTACAGTGGTATACATTATTTTTCTCATTTCTGATGGTCGAGGGGGTTCTAATGAGTGCCCAACAATATATGTTTTGAGCAGAAATGTGAAAAATATCAGAATTTTTTATCTGATTTTTTTTTGTGGTAAATTTTTCAATATATTTGCATATGCATGTTTTCGTAATGGTTTCAGTTTTAATATTTATATTTTCATATTTATAACATCTGACTTATGACGGAGTATAATGTCATATTTAAACAATAACCAATAAGACAGTAAATACTGTCTAAGAGACAGTAAATACTGTCTAAGACAAAAAATACTGTCTTTGGAAACAAACAACATAAAAAAGAAAACTCTCAATGGATCAATCACCAATTGTTTGTTTCTCCGTTGATTCGAACTCGTATTTGAGTCAAAAGGGAATTATTTTCGTAGCCCGTGATACATATTAGGTTTGTTTTAGGAAGATATTTCGTAATGAAGAGGTTTGTTGTGTGTAGTCAACATACTTTTATTTTATAGAAAGTGCGAGTAGCTTTGTCATATAAAAATATTCACATTTTTTAAGGAAATATGCAAAAGTATAAATAATATAATACTTGCTAGAACAGTTAATATATGACCGCGAATGAGCTCATTAATCTAACGAAGCTTTTATCTCCTGGGCGATGATATTTTGTATTTATAAATGACGGATATAAGCCAGTTTGCTTAAAGTATACACAATACGCATTCAAACACACTTATTTTTTTATTATGCATAGACATTGCATAAAATCACTCCGGTGGGCCATCACCTTTTACAAACTTTTGTAAATCTTCGTATAAAAAAAGCCTGACCCAAAGGTTACAAACTAGTTTTCTGGTTCAACTACACACTTGAGCATGAAATTCGTATTGCTCATGAATTTTAAAATGCTTACAATAATGGGCATTTTGAAATCAATGAACAGGATATATAACATTATCTGCAAATCTTCTCAGGAACAAATAGTTTCCTTCAAGAGTAGCTTCCTTTTCAGAGGGTCACAATTTACCATAAAACAAGTAGGATGTGAACATTTGTCTCCCCTGTAAAATGTATGGACGTAGGGAAATTATGTGCATTTCCGTTAATACCCACAGCCTTTAACCGTGACGTAGTGAAATTATGTGCACTTCCATTAATACCCACTGCTTCTAACCTAGACGCAGGGAAGCTGTGTGCTCTTCCATTAATAGATGCTGCATTTTACTTTCCGCCTTTAGCTGCCTCCTTCTACACTAAATGACTATGCTGAGCTTATAGGATGATTAAGGGGAATGGGAACACTTGGCAGATTTTTCCACCATGTTTCAAAGGGAGACAACTTTCGGGACTTCCTGTTAGCTTTTCTAAAAGCCCTGTCCCACTGAAAAAGGGTTCTACTCAAAAAGGAAAGAATTTGCTCCTCAGGAGCAAAATTCTTTTCTTTAAGAGCTGACCCCTTTTGACAAGGGAGACAAAAATACTTTTGCAGGAGTTGCCTCCCTTGATGGTGTATCCATTCCCCTTAAAGCTACTGGCTAATGCGTCGTGCGTTATGTGTTAAATAGATGATAGTTTCCTTGGCCCAGCGGATGTGATTTTAGCCATTCTATACATTAACAATACGTTTCATAATTATTTGGCCAATTAAAAAGGATAAATAAAATGAAAATAGCTGCATGCGACGATAACATGTCTTCTTGTCATAATTTTACTGTATCACACAAAGAAAAAAAGGCCAAACATTTTGAGTATCTCTGACAGAAGTAAAGCTACAATATATAACAAATCACGAAAACACGCCTATATAATTTTTAGCCCCTTGAACCCCACTTTTATATAGTAAAACTGTGGTTTCTGGGGGTATACCTTATTTTTCTTATTTCTGCTCTGAAATATAGACTGTGGGTACTCATTAGAACCGCCTTGATGAGGCGGTTCTAACGAGTGCCCACAATCTATATTTTGAGCAGAAATAAGAAAAAAAAACTCAATTTTTTATCATAAAATTTTCATTTTTATGGCGATAAAGGTGGCAATGTATTTGAATAGGCGTGTTTGCGTAATGCCATGCAATGAACCACCTTTTTACCCAAAGGAGAAACTGTGACCTACAAGGTTATACCATTAAGAAAACACGCCTATACAAATACATTGTAAACTTTTCCGCCTTAAAAAAAAAAAAAAAAAAAATAAGATGAAAAATTGTGTTATTTTTCTTTTTTCTGCCTAAATGATAGATCGTGGGAACTCGTTAGAACCGCCTCATTGAGTCTATATTTTAGAGTAGAAATAAGAAAAATAAGGTATATCCATGTAAACTATTTTACTTAATAAAAATGGGGTGCATGGGGTGTAAATATTATATAGGCATGTTTTCGTGATGATTAGCGTTTTCACTTTGATCTTTAAAACACGGAGGCGGTTCCAACAAGGTCCCATAATTTATGTTTACTTTGGAAAAAAGGAACTCTATCAAAACTTTTAATCAAAATGTCAGTTTGGGCGACGGTATCATGCCACACGAACATGTGTTTTGCCACTGGAATGGGATGTGGGAAGAAATATTTTGGCCAAATAGTTACGAATGTGCTAATATTTAGATAAAAAATGCCATGTCAAATGTGTTATTGTTTTTCTACTTTATTTTAAATCTAATTTGGCATACTTCATATATACTATATTATGTTGTTTTAAAAAATAACATAGACGCTTGTACTTAGTTTTGGTGTTATAAAAGAAATCAAAATAAATACTGATTCAATTTCAGATACATGCTCATTAAAAAAAATTAAGAAATATTCATGAAATATATGTTTATCGAATCATCTAAAAACAATGTTTTATGCAGATACTTCTCTAGCCCCTCAAACTTGGTTTTATCTTATAGCACATTCGAGATTTGACAAAGATCTATTTCAATAAAAAATTTCCTATACTTTTCCATCGTGCTGAAAGCACATTTTAAATTGTGCATACTTTAATTTCAAGGAAATATTTTTTTCACAACTTTGACATAAATTGAACGCTTTTTAAAGCTTAAAATGGTTTGGACTTCATACATGCACACATCTTTTTATACACCAGTTTTTCCTTTTAGCATCATTTTAGAATACTGACAAAAACTTTAACCAAGCTGGCATACAAAATTTAGAAAACCCCGTATCGAAGACGATGCAACATCATGTTTTTCATCGACGTCGATGTCACATTATTTAAAGAAATGTGCCATGTGGGTTGTCTTTGATCTTGTATATTTGTTTTGTCAGTTTCCTATATTCTGATAAGTTCCTATACTATATCAGATTCATACTTCTCACCGTTATCTGTTGCTGCTACACCATATCCTCTTTATAACACTTTTATTGGGTGTGATCCAATGTTGGAACAGTATTAGTTATACAGTAGTGCTATATCAGTAAATGTACAGAATGCAAAGAAAAATGACGACTTAATGGTCATTTTTGTAAACAGTCTAGTTATTCATTTTGGGGGGTCGTATAACATATGCAGAGAAATAACCAGCTGTAGCAATGATCATATATAGTCAATTTATTTTGGCATCAATCTTTAAACTGTGTTATATCAAATTGAGTTATAATAAAGTGTTATAAAGAAGATTAGATATAGCTGAAGTAATTCCTTCCCCATTCGGGGAGGCTGGTATTCGTCATTAATTTTTCAGATATTCTTCATGCATTCTCTTGACCTTGAAGAGTTTTGGATGACCTTCTTCCGTGGCCTCTTGACGATGGTATGGTGGGTCGCGTGTACCATGGAGCACGAGAGTCCATTCTTTAAAAGTGCCTTCGTCGTAATCACTGTTCTTTCCGGGTACATTCTCTATTCTAAGGGTCCAAACTCCACGTGGCGTTTCGGCCCAGGTATGCGTAGTCATGAATGGCCATCTGGTGAATCCATTCTTATGTTCGTCATCATTTGGACGTTGGCTCAAGATCATTGAACTAAATAAAGAAATAATAATTTTAAGGAGAATAGGAATACACTGCAACCTCGTTATAGCGCTGATCGTTTAAGGCGGAAATCAGTATAACGCGGTTGTTCCATGGCTCCCGATTTTTTTTCCGTCGGGCGAGATTCCGCGCGTCCGAAATTGACTGGGGCGAACCGGCACATTTTCTCGAGCGGCCGAAAGTGACGGGGGCGAATCAGCCGATTCGCTGAAATAGATTTGCGACAAGCCGCATACTTGAATCCGTGGCATAGTAGAGCTTCCGCGCATCCGAAATTTACTGGGGCGCACCGGCCGATTTTTTTTCCAGCGTCCGAAATTGACGGGGGCGAATCGGCCGATTAGCTGAAATAGATCTTTGACAACCCGCACACTTGAATCCGGCGCATAGAACTTCCGCGCATCCGAAATTGACTGGGGCGAATCGGCCGATTTTTTCCGAGCGTCCGACATTGACGGGCGCGAATCAATGAGATGAAACCACCGCTACAGTTTTTTCTGCACGCGATCGGTAAATGACGTCATCGGACCCCAGCAACCCCTAACGTGTCTATTGTTTTATCTAAATGGGGCGTATCTCTTTCATTAATTGTTTGGAAACGGTAAAAAAAATTCTCGATAGCAAAACGGTTGTGGAAAACAGTGCTTTCTGTAAGCTCCGTGTCAATAACCAACAACAGCATACAGATGTGTTAACACGATTTTTTCTCCAACTTTTCTCGCCAAGCGTCTGCTATTTGGCGCCAAAACATAATCATTCACGAGATAGTAGAATAGTCGTAGCAACTCGTCTTAGGAGCAATTAAATAATTTTCACATTGATTGCGGATTAAATTTTATGATCGGGGAATAAACGCAAATTAGAGACATAACTTGACCATATTTTCACACCTTATCGACATGCACCGCAGGGTGGCAATTATATGACAGGGATTAACAATAGTGTCATAATTGAACCGTTATAAATCATCAAACAGTGTAAATCCAAATCAGATGTCTGCGGCGTCTTTCTGAGGTGTCTGATCTGGGCCCCCAAATTTATAACGCGGTGATCACCACTAACGCGGTTGGGGTTCTTGGACCCCACCACCCGCGTTATAACGAGGTTGCAGTGTACCTGGGAGGTTTTTCAGCCATTTTTCAAAGGGAGACAACTTACGGGACTTCCTGTGCGCTTTTCTATACGCTCTGTCCCACGGCAAAAGGGATCAACTCTTAAAGGAAAGAATTTACTCCTCAGGAGCAAATTCTTTCAAGAGTTGACCCCTATTGATTGGAGACACACGGGTCCAGTTGTTTAAAACTAACAATGTCGTTATTCAACATATCGTTAAAACTTTGATAATTTAATGTGGCAAATGTGCTTATAATTTTGCTGAAAATAAATTGCAACAGATTTTGCAAATGTAAAAAGCTGCTCTCATTTTTCAGCAAAAATAACACATTGTTAGGCATTATACTGGCTAGAACAGATAACAATTTCACCACTAATTTCACTACTAACAAGCTCTTTAAGCTAATGATGCTTTGAAAACTGGGCCCTGATATTGTTCTATTTGTTTAGAAAAGAAGGTACTTGGTTAATTAGGGTCAACTTTCTGTACGATAATTCATTGATAAAACATCACGCGAACAAGTCCGTGAAATAAAAACTCCCCATAACCCCACTTTATATAGAGAAACTGGGGTTTACGGGAGTAAACATTATTTTTTTTTATTTCTGCTCCAAGACATAGGTTGCTGGTACGCGTTGGTTCCTATGAGCACCCAAACCCTAAGTTTGGAGTACACATAAGAAAATCAGAAAAAAACTGCCATTTTTGAGGTTTGAAAAATGTACTATATCGCACGGATGGGTTTTAATAATATCACACGGATGTGTTATCGTAAAAAGGATCTATTCACAAAGGAAGAAATCTCCACCTCCCGAAATGACAAATAAAAAACGGAAAATATTTAGAACGAGTTACCTCCTCTGCCACATGCGACATGAAAAAATGTGTAATGGAGTTATGGCACTTCTAACGATGTTAGACACATAATAACCGTAAATCGTACACGAGTGGTCATTTCATATGATAGTTATAAAACGAGCCTCTGGAAAATGTGTCATAGATTGCATATGCTATTTCCGCAAGTGTAAGATTCTGTTTATTCTAAACGTTCTTACCTGAGAAGTTCATACAAGGTAAAAAAAACATAGAGTTTTTACGGAAGATAAAGCCACTGATCGTAATATTACACCTGGTCTAATCATTATATAAACAATATGACCATGATGGTCCTTTATCACTCACCTGAGTTAACAAATTCAAAATTTCAGAAGTTTCAATTGTTTCTGAAGGACTTATACTGATGATAAGGTCAAAAACAGGCATTTTCAGCAATCAAAGGGACATAACACAATGAGAGATAAGCCAATGTCTTCAGTTTTCGAACTCATCCGATCTTTCATCCTCAACCTACCTTTATGCTAGTTTCAGGAAGATTCAATCAAAACTAAAGGACTGGTGATGACAATGTCACAACATAGATATTTTCAGCAGGGAAGGGGATATAACTCTATGTCTTTATGCCGACATCGTTAGTTTTCAAACTCATTCAAGTTTTTATAATTAACTTAATTATATGTACGTTTCAGGAAGAGCTGTTCAAAACTAAGGGGCTTATATGTCAAAATGGGCATGTTCAGCAATCGATGAGACAATACTCTATGATAGATTGGCCGCAGGCCTCACAAGTTTCCAACTATTTCAAGCTGTTATCCCCAACACATGTATGTGTTAGTTTCAGAAAGATCCGATTAAAGCTTAAAGACTTATGGTGATGACAGGGTCCAAAATGGGCATTCTCAGGAAATAATAGGGCATATCTCTTCGACCACCAGTTTTCGAACTCATCCTAGATTTTGTCCCTGACTTACTGTAAGGTTTAAGAAGATCCAATAAAAACTGAATGTGCTACGGTGATGGCAAAGTCAAAAATAGGTATTTTCTGCAATCAAAGGGATGTAACTCAACTCTATAATAGATAAGCCGACTTAACAGTTTTCAAACTCATCCAAGCTTTTATCGCTGATTTGCTTACATGTTAATTTTAAGAAGATCCGATCCAAACCTAAGGGGCTACGGTGGTGACAAGGTCGAATATAGTCATTTTCTACAATCAAAGGGACGTAACTCAATGATAAATAGGCCGACCCCACCAGTTTTCGATTTCGTCCGAGCTTTTATCCCTGACTTACTTGTATGTGAGATTCAAGACGATCCGATCAAAACTGAAAGGACAACGGTAACGACTAGGTCAAAATGAGCATTTTCAGCCAAGTAAGGGAGATAACTCCATGAGTAATCGACCAACATCGCTAGATTTCCAACTCCTCCGAGCTTCAAACTTTGGCTTACTTGTATGTAAGTTTCAGGAAAATCGGTTCAAAACTGAAGGGCCTATGGTGTTGACAAGGTAAAAAATAGGCATTTTCAGCATATTATCAGTCCAAGAGGACGTAATTCTATGACTAATAAACCGGCTTGGCCGGTTTTCGAACCGGTCCGAGGTTTTTATCCCCAGCCATCTTACATATAAGTTTCAGAAAGTTTTGATCAAAACTGAAGGCGATACGATGATGTCAAACATTTTCCAATTGAAAATCTACGGGATCTGTGGTTACCATAGCAACCAAAGTTTTCATTCAATTTCTACTAAAAGCTCATGTCATCAATGTCGCACCAGAGGCATGCTACAGAAAAGAAATGATTGAGATCAGCCTGCAGACTGCAAAGATATAAATGGTCAAAGTGATGACGGACAGACGGACGGAAAACCGTCGGACGATGGACGACCCACTATACTATAAACTCCCCTGGAGCATTTGGACCAGGTCAGATAAAAATATGTATCCTTCCGTTCTTCTGAGAAATACGGCTAAGCCGTGGAAATGCATAAAAAATCGTCCCGTCCAATTGAAGTAATTCTAATGAGTGCATACAACAAACATTTCCACAATGAAACAAGAAACATTCCCCTAAATCAACCTGAAATACAGTAAAATTCTTGTATTAAGACCAACTTCGAGACTCCTAAAAACTGATTTTTAAGACCACTTTTGAACAGTTCCAAACGTGGCATTTTTTAAGGAGACACTTTGTGTAGGGTGTAGAAAAGACAAAGGAAGATTAAATAAGCTTTTAAAAGGAGATTTAGTCTTGACTTTCGGTGGTTTTAATATCGTATTTTACTGTTTATCTGAAAGTATCCAAAGAGTTGCGACGATAAACGAGCCTTCGATGTTCGCGTCATTAAAGTTCTGTTCTGCTTTGTGTGTTCCCATTTATAGTTTTATACATGGTATATATGGTATCCTCCGCATCAAATTTAAAATGCAATAGTCCTTATTGTCTGTTTACAGAAGCTTGTTTTCGTACGTCGTGTTCCAATAGAGAACAACTCTTAAAGTCAAGAATTTGCTCCTGAGGAGCAAATTCTTTCCTTTAAGGGTAGACCCCTTTTACAGTTGGACAGGGCTTACAGAAAAGCGAACTGGAAGTCCTGAAAGTTGCCTCCCTTTGAAAAAAATGGCGTAAAAATCTGCCAGGTGTTCCCATTCGTTTAATTGCAATAGTCTTTATTGTTTATTTATAGAAGCTTGTTTACTTACGTCGTATTCAGCGGGGACGTCAAGTGCATCACAATATTACCACGGTACGTTGACTTTACAGTGACAAATGACTGTAAATGTTCGAGGAAATTGACCTCATCATCGGTTCCTTTACACGCATCCGTGTCAATAGTGAGCGTGATTGGCTCGTTGGTGCCAAATGACCTGGAAGTCAATAATACCAGAGATTAGAGTTATCATATCACTCTTAAGATGCCATGAAAAAACTGCATCTGAAAAGTCGTCTGTTATGTCATCTGCTGCGTTTTCTTATGAACATTTCAATCATATTTTTGCATGCAGACAAACAGTATAGACCCGGATCAGACTGCTCGGTCTGGGTTCACAATGTTTGCAAAAATGGCTTTACAATTTACGAGCAGAAAAGAAAGTAGACAACAGTTGTTTTCATTAGAAGGCTAAGGGTTAATCAACTATAGGTAAGTAGTATCAAATTTCAGAGGACCGGACATGCCTTCTAGGAAGACGGTGCCTTAACCCCCATTGTTGTATAGTAAAACTGGGGATTCCATGGGTATACAATATTTATACTTATTTCTGCTCAAAACCATAGATTGTAGCTAGTCGTTAGAACCGCCTCGCCGAGTATCCACATTCAATGTTTTGACAGAAAAATGAAAGTATAAGACTCCTTACCTGAAAACAAGAGGGCTAAATGACCCTATATCGCTCACCTGTGTACCAGAAAATCATTAGTGATGTTTAGAATGCCCATCGGGGCTTTTTAGAAATAGACT
Source organism: Lucinisca nassula (assembly GCA_963580285.1). Lineage (NCBI taxonomy): Eukaryota > Metazoa > Mollusca > Bivalvia > Lucinida > Lucinidae > Lucinisca > Lucinisca nassula. The sequence continues at coordinate 19,351,185 of OY757012.1, forward strand.
GGGTTACATGGTGCTTCCATGCAGAGCTGGAACAACCACACATGAGTACTGGTAAACAGTTTAGCCCAGGAAAAATGGTGCCAGTTGGACCGTCAAGGCAATAAACCCTATTTGTTTCATTGGGCGGCAGGGCTTAAGATGTCATAACATCTCGATGTCGGGTAAAAGTCCCACAAAACTGGAAGCAACGGTTGTCTCCAAAATGACCTTCATTTTGTTGACGTGAATGTTAAACCTCAGATCAATAAAATAAAAAATCTGGGCCCTGTGGTTTCAGAGAAGAAGATTTTTTAAGTTAATCCATTATAAGTCAATGGGAGCTAAGGAGCCCTGGGGCATAGCCAATTCGGACTCCATGGGTATGGTTGGCAGGATTTATGTAGGAGACCACTTGATATCGCTTCATACTAAATATCTAAGCTCTAGGCTTGGAGAAGAAGATTTATGAAGTTCTTTTTTTTTTTCAGTATAAGTCTATAGGAGCTAATGAGCCCTGGGGCGTAGCCAGTTTTCGCCAAAAGGGCATGGTTGCCAGGATTTATGTAGGAGACCATTTAATGTTGCTATATACGTAATATCTATGGTTTGCACTTCATTGTTTCATAGAAGATGATTTTTGAAACTTGTTACACCACTGCAAGTTTATTGGAGATAAGGTGCCAAAGGATTTGGTCAATTTGGACCCCAGGGGCATGAATGGCAGAATTCATGTAGGCGACCACTCGACATTGCTACATGCTAAATACCTAAGCTCTGGGCCTTATGGTTTCAGAGAAGATTTTTTTTTCCACTTTAAGGTGTGTGTTTTGTTTTTCATTTTAAGTCTATGGTAGCTAATGGGCCCATGGGCATGATCATGACCAATTTTGATCCAAGGGACATGGCTGGCATGATTTATTAAGGTGACCATTTCATGTTGCTTCACACTAAATATATAAGCTCTGGGACTTATGATTTCAGAGGATAAGATTTTTTTTTTCATAATATGTGTATGGAAGCTAATGGGCCCATGGGCCTGGCCAATTTAGATCCCAGGGGCATGGTTGGCAGGATTTACGTAGGTGACCACTTGATGTTGCTACAGGCTACATATTTAAGGTCTGGGCCCTGTGGTTTCAGAGAAGAAAATTTTTGAAGTTTTTTCCAATTGTAAGTCTATAGGAGCTAAAGCGCCCTGTGGTGTGGCCAATTTGGATCCCCTGGGCATAATTGGCGGGTTTTATGTAGGTGGCCACTTGACGTTGCTACATACTAGGGCCTTATGGTTTCAGTTAAGCAGTTGTTTTCCATTATAAATCTACGGGAGCTAATGGGCCCATGGGCGTAGCCAAATTTGACCCCAGGGGCAGGGTTGGTAGGATTTATGTAGGTGACTATTCTTTTGCTAGATACTAAATATCTAAACACCGTGCTTCATAGTTTCAGAGAAGAAGATTTTAAAGCTTTTTTCCATTATGAGTCTATGGGAGCTGCGGGGCCCTGAGGCGTGGCCCATTTGGACCCCGGGGGCATGATTGGCAGGATTCATGTAGGGGACCACTTGCTGTTGCTACATGTTAAATATCTAAGCCCTGGGCCCTGTGGTTTCAGAGTAGATGATTTTTTTTTAAAGTATTTCCTCTTATAAGTGTATGGGAGCTGATGAGCACCGGGGAGTGACAAGTTTTTGCCCGAGGGGTATGGTTAGCAGGATTTATGTAGGTGAATATTTTATGTTGCTACATACAAAATATCTAAGTACTGTGCATGATTTCAGAGATTAAGATTTTTGAAAAAATAGAAGTGGAGGCAATGGTCAGGAATCGATACAATTAACCCACAGCTCCCATCAGAGACACCAAAGGGAAAGAAACACAAACATGAAACAACAGACCCTTATGGAATCATCGATAGCGAAAAGTCAAACGGACAATTACTTTACCACAAAATGGCCGATTAGCTATTCAAAATAAAATAATATAAATGACACAAACACCCAAAGACAAACCATAACAAAAATAAACCGCGACAGAAGAACCGCCTTGGACTGGTCAGTTGAAACGAATTCCACTGGGGGGCTTAAATCGATTTTACGTGGCCACGATCCTCGCCCTTACTTCCGTCGCGATTAAGACAAATAATTTGTTCAGTCCACATGAAGGCCTCCTAACTCACCAGTGCAACATCTCCGTGAACACAAAAATCAAACAACCACAGAGATTAAACAACGGTGAGGACTCGACAGCAAGAAACCACTGAAATGCTGGAGCAAAAGAAAACCCACCATTAGACTCCGATGGGGCCGACCAGAGACATAGCATCAGGTACCAACAAACATAAGCCTTTACGTTGGAACCGCCATAGAATCTGAGGCCTGACCCACCGGCGTGCAATTAAAGAGGGAAGCAAAGTTGACAACCGTGATTGGGTTAACTACCATGCATGCAGTCTGTCGTATAACATTTTTGTTGTACCCAATCTTTTTATATCGATGAATGATTTTACGAAATTGGGTGCTGAAGTCATTGCGGTTGTATTTTTTTTTCTGAATTTAAATACTAAGTCACCATACAATTCGGGTTCCGATAGACCTTGTTGCAGAAGAGATTAAAGTCCAATATTGAATTTTGAAATTAGATCAGAATGACGTCTATAAAATTTTGAAAAGGCTTTTCGTAGTTTATGGTACCGATAACCCTGATTAAGAAGTTTAGTCATTAACAATTTATTACGAGTGTTGAAGTCAGTTACATTACTACACACTCTAGCAAATCGAATTAATTGCGAAATATAAACGCCATAGGATGGCGCACGAGGAACATCACCATCCAAAAAAGGAAAATTTACAATCTCAAAATCAAAGTCATCGCGTTTATCATAAATTTTGCAAGAAACAAACCCATCTACAATAGATAGATGTAAATCCAAAAACGGGGCATCGGTATCAAAAGAATTTGCTTGATTCAACTGAAGTTCTTGGGGGGGGGGGGGTGTAAATTTGACTGATCAAACCATCGAAATAGGTATGATCAATATTTAATAAATCATCCAAATATCTAGAAATGGAGCTTAAAGCTTCAATGATTTCAGACTGGTTTTCAGCAGAAAGGGACACCTTGAAGTCTCTCTCATAACAGTACAAAAACAGATCAGCCACAAGTGGTGCGATATTAGTACCCATCGGAATACCCACAACTCGTCTAAATAACTTAGTGCCAAATCTTATGTAAATATTGTCAAGTAGAAAGGTGAGAGCTTCACACACTTTCTGACATGACCATAAAGTATAATATTTATGCTATTCAGAAGTGAAAAAGGCATTTCTTACATTACATGCAAGATAGAGGTAGGTTTCCCTATGAAATATCCATTCAATTAAATCATTAAGTTTTTCTTTTATAAGATGATGGGGAAGTGTAGTGTAAGGGGTGGAAAAATCATAAGTAGACAGACTTGAAGCACAAAAACGCCTGGATTTGATTTTATTTAAAACTTCATTAGAATTTTTTATAGACCAAAACACATTTCTACCTGATCTTTGGAAGACTTTGTCGCAATATTTTATCACATGTTTTTTGATGACAATAAATCATGAAGTTAATAATGTGGAGAGTTCAGTGGTGGTACAAGAGCTTGAATTTGCAATAAACCGTGCTTTGTATGGTCGTTTATGAAGTTTAGGTAACCAATATAACGTAGGAAGCTTGTCTTGGCCTTCTGTAACACAGACAGCAAACTTGATGGCTCAATGACAAATATGGTCATCAACTAAAGTAGACGTAAAACAAAGATTAGGAATTGATACAATTAACTTACTCCATCCATAAAAGACACCAAAGGGAAAGAAATACAAACATTAAGCGACCAGACCATAATGGAAACCTAAACAAAGGAAGGCCATGTGGACAGTTACTTTCCCACAAAATGGCCATATGGCCATCCAAAATTTAAAGACACAAGTGATACACACAGTAAGTAACAAACAACAACATAAATAAATCGCCACGGAAGAGCCGCCTTGGAACGGTCAGTGGAAGATTTCCACTGGGGGGCTTAAATCGATTTTACGTGGCCACAATCCTCGCCCTTACTTCCGTCGCGATTTAGACAAATAATTTGTTCAGTCCGCATGAAGGCCTCCTAACTCATCAGTGCAACATCTCCGTGAACACAGAAATCAAAGAACCACAGAGGTGAGACAACGGTGAGGACTCGACAGCAAGAAACCACTGAAATGCTGGAGCAAAAGAAAACCAACAGTTAGACTCCGATGAGCCCGACCAGAGACAGAGCATCAGGCACCAACCAACATTATCTCTTTAATTTTCAATAAGCCTTTACGTTGGAGCCGTCATAGAATCTGAGGCCTGACCCACCGGCGTGCAATTAAAGAGGGAAGCAAAGTTGCCAACTGTGATTGGGTTAACTACCATGCATGCAGTCTGTCGTATAATATCCATGTTGTACCCAATCTTTTTATATCGAAGAATGATTTTACGAAATTGGGTGCTGAAGTCATTGCGGTTATATATTTTTCTGAATTTATATACTAAGTCACCATAAAATTCGGGTTCCGATAGACCTTGTTGCAGAAGAGATTTAAGTCCAATATTGAATTTTGAAATTAAATCAGAATGGCGTCTATAAAATTTTGAAAAGGCTTAGCGTAGTTTATGGTACCGATAACCCTGATTAAGGAGTTTAGCCGTTAATAATTTATTACGAGTGTTGAAGTCAGTTACATGACTACACACTCTAGCAAATCGAATTAATTGCGAAATATAAACGCCATAGGATGGCGCACGAGGAACATCACCATCCAGAAAAGGAAAATTTACAATCTCAAAATCAAAGTCATCGCGTTTATCATAAATTTTGCACGAAACAAATCCATCTCCAATAGATAGATGTAAATCCAAAAACGGGGCCTCGGTATCAGAAGAATTTGCTTTATTTAACTGAAGTTCTAGGGGGTAAATCTGACTGATCAAACCATCAAAATAGGTATTATCAATATTTAATAAATCATCTAAATATCTAGAAGTAGAGCTAAAAGCTTCAATAATTTCAGATTGGTTATCAATGGAAAGCGACAAAATGAAGTCTCTTTCATAACAATACAAGAACAGATCAGCCACAAGAGGTGCGCAATTAGTACCCATCGGAATACCCACAATTTGTCTAAATAACTTAGTACCGAATCTAATATAAATATTGTCAAGTAGAAAGGTGAGGGCATCACACACTTTCTGACATGACCAAAGTGTATAATTCTTATGCTCTTTAGAAGTGAAAAATGCATTTCTGACATTACATGCAAGATAGAGAGAATCTTCTCTGTGAAAAGCCCATTCAATTAAATCATTAAGCTTTTCTTTTATAAGATTATGAGGAAGTGTAGTGTAAAGAGTGGAAAAATCGTAGGTAGACAGACTAGAAGCACGAAACTGTCTAGATTTCAATTTATTTAAAACCTCATTCGAATTTTTTATAGACCAAAACAGATTTCTTCCTGATCTTTCAAAGACTTTATCACAATATTTAATTACATGCGTTTTAATAGCAGTAAGACAGGAAGTTAATAATTTAGAAAGGTCAGTGGTAGTGCAAGAACTAGAATTTGCAATAAACCGTGCTTTGTAAGGTTTTTTATGAAGTTTTGGTAACCAGTATAGCGTAGGAAGCTTATCTTGGCCTTCGTTAACACACACAGCAAACTTGGTGGCTGAAAGACAAACATGTTTATCTACTATAGCTCTCTCTTCAGCCAAAGGCTGAAGTTCATAGGCCTTAGTACCACCAAGCTCCTGCTTAAGCGTGTTAACATAGTGGAGCCGTCACACAACGACGACGTTGTTAGCGGCCTTGTCTGCAGGGGCCAAAACAAACTTCTTATGAAATTCTTGAATACCTAGTTCAAGATGACGTAAAGACGTCTTGGGCTTAGGAGGTAATAAGTTAGTATTTTGAGAATAGAAAGAAATGCGTTTATTCACTAGTCTTAAAATGCTAAGTTTCCAGTCCTTTAGGGCTTTACACTCAACATACTCTCGCTTACACCATCGATTACCGAATTCATTCAAGGAAGCAGCGATTTCATCTCTACATTTACTGAAATCAATTTTAGAAGGAAACCGATATTTCGGTCCTTTAGAAATTATATTCCTTATCCTAGAATCAGGAATAATTTTCAAATTGCCAGTAATTACATGACCAGCAGCAGGATCGCAATACTTTGAGTTTTTACAATCACATGAATCAGGAGTATTAGTATCAATATCAAGATCTGAAACAAGTTTATTGAAATTAAAAATGATAGATCTAACAGGTTTGTTATATTTATAGCAAATTATAGGTGTTTCAGTATTTTGAAAATAAGCAGGAATGGAAGAAAGCACCGATCTCTCACGGAAGATACTTGGCAAATCTATAAAATCCATACCCTTATTAATGAAGGATATTTTGAAGAAATGACGTTTATGATTAATTTCAGAATCAATGTAAGGACGGAGAGTATGCTGAGTATAGCCTCTAGTTAAGAGAGCCGCATCATATAACTGATGAGAACTATCGTAGAATTTATTCGCCTCGGTGTCCAGAAGACGTAAAACAGAAACGGGTAATGAACTTAAAAATGAAAGCATAGAGTGGCGTCCATGATTTAATAATATAATTGACAGTCACTTCAGTCTAGTATTGTTTCGTTTAAACGCACGTGATTTACGTTTAAAGTTACCATTTTTCCTGGTGCCGTGAGATCTAGTTCTGCGTTTTCGACATTCCAGGAGTGAGAAAATATCAAAGTCCGGCATTCTGGAAATATTACCCTCATGATAAATGTTGTCATTAAATCCCAGTGGAAAAGGGGTCTGTAAAAATTTAATCCATTTCAGTTCAGCTTCATGTCTTTTGATTATTTTGAATCTAGATGTAGAATTTGCATCGTAATAAAGTTTTTCCACTGGTTGTATAATAATGTTATTTACAGAATGACCTGTACGTCGAAAGTGACGGTACAAGAAAGTGTCAGTTTTCTTAGGCTTACTCATTCTACGATAATGCTCGTTCAATCTAGTTTTAAGCATGCGGTTAGTTTGACCGACGTACTGCATATTACAGTTTGCAGCACGTCAAGTAATTAGATAAATTAAATCTGTAGACTGTCATGTCAAATCAGACATGTTAACTACAGAGAAGCGTCTACCGTTTACAGATGAAGTAACGGTAGACGCAGTGCTTAAATGCGAACAACATCTGCACCTCTTGGCATTGCACTTAGAAATACTAGGATACATTCCACTTCTTTTCCACGGATTAGTATATTTTCGAAGGATGGGTGATTTGAGAGGAGATAGTCTTATACGAAGACTACTCCCAAAAACATTGGTATTGCCTGCTCCTTTGAGATTAACTGAAGTTACAGAAGACAAATTTAAGGGTCTAACCAATACCGAAGGCAACATAGTATTAAAGTTCTTAATAGAATGGGGAATCCGTACAGAAGAAGCAGAGTGTAACCTAAGGGGTGATATTGATATTTTAAATGTATTTGTAATACTCATTTTGGTTAGTAAGGTTGTGATACCGTCAAAACTAAAGCGATGTTCATACCGGTTATTAAATAAATAAAATTACTGAAGAAGATTCCTTCGAATAGAAGGAAGGTACAACAAAAGCCCACAAAACATCCTAGTCTACTTAAAGTACTTAAAGCCCTCTCTACAGCTAAAGGCTGAAGTTCATAAGCCTTAGTACCACCAAGTTCTTACTGAAGAGTGTTAACATAATGAAGCCGTCAAACAACGACCAAATTGTTAGCGGCCTTATCAGCTGGAGCCGAAACAAACTTCCTATGAAATTCTTGAATACTTAGTTTAAGGTGACGTAATGATGTCTAAGGTTTAGGAGATAATAAGGTAGTATTTGCTAATAAAAATAAATGCGTTTGTTCACTAATTTTAGAATGCTAAGTTTCCATCCTTTCAGAGCTTTATAAATTATGCTCAACATACTCTCGTTTACACCATCGATTTCCAAATTCATTCAAGGCAGCAACGATTTCATCTCAACATTTATTGAAATCAATTTTAGATGGAAATCGATATTACGATCCTTTAGAAATTATATTACGTATCCTAGAATCAGGAAAAAATTTTAAATTGTCAGTAATAATATGATTATCAGCAGGATAGCAATACATTGAATTTTTACAATCACATGTATCAGGAGTGTTAGTGTCAGTTTTTTTTTCATTATGGGTCTATGGGCGCAAAGGGGCCCGGGGATGTGGCCAATTAGGAACCCAGGGGCATGATTGGCAGGATTCATGTAGGTGACCACTAGACGTTACTACAAGCTAAATGTCTAAGCTCTGGGCCCTATGATTTCAGAGAAGAAGACTTTTAATGTTTTGCCACTGTAAGTCTATGGGAGCTATTTGTTGTAATGGCAACCAGAATTCCAGTCCGATCAGCCCAAATACCTTATGCAGCCTTTACCCCTAAGATGCTTCTCATAAAATTTGATCAAGATTGGCCATAAGGTATTAGAGATATACTTATTTGAAATCGCTTACGGACGGACGCACGCACGACTGACGACGGACAAAATGTGATTACAAAAGCTCACCTTGTCACCACGTTACATGTGAGCTAAATAACAAAACATTTCTTGGTGGTATTGAATAGGCATGTTTTAGTGATGCTGGTGTTTTTGTATCATCACGTTCTCGAGCGGCACAGTCATCCCATTGGATGGCAAAATTCTATACTCGGCCTTTATCCGTAAACAATATTCTCGTGGACAAAAGGTAAGAATCACTTACGTTAAGATTCAGTGTCAAATGCCAGAGCATTGCGAAAGCACGCCTATTCAAATATATTAGTAAAACTTAAGCACCAAAAATGAAATTTTTTAAAAATCCTCAATTTTTTTTTCATATTTCTGCTAAAAACATATGTGTTTTGAGCAGAAATATGAAAAGTAAGGATTACCCATGTTAACCCTAGTTTTACTATATAAAAGTGGGCAACAAAGGGGTCAAAATTATATAGGCGTGTTTTCGTGATGGTACAGGGTCCAGTTGTTTTAGCATCATTTGCTTAACGACCTCGTTAGTGATCAAATTGTCAACTGTTTTTAATGGGAAAGAAACTGTCATTTTGGCTCTCCGCTAGTGTTGGCTCCACCGGGTGTTTTCATTAAGGTCTAGTTATTTCATGTTCGTCTCTGATGGGAGGTGTGGGTTAATTGTATCGATTCCTGTTCATCGCCTTCACTTCTATTTTTTTAACTTTATGTAGACACGGTATGATTGTTCTTCGGATATTAGCACATTTTCAATATTTAGTAAGGCCTAAATAATAGCTGTGTTTCCGCTAACATGCCGAAAATATAGGGTCCATTGGTTGATTAAACGTTTTATTTTTTGTCATGGAAAAAGAGCAAAAATCTTTAAAAGGGCTTAATTCCAGCCATATTACCAAATAATGACGTTTAGGGCATCAAGGAAGCAAAGGAACAAAATTTTAAGTATTAGTTTTGCTTTTTTGACAGTTTTATGATATTTTATCAAAAGTGCAAAAATATGAAGGTCGGTAGGTAAGAATTTTTATTTATTTTCGGAATGGCCATAAAACTTGCAGGGTCGGCACAAAAACCAGGGTCGTTCGGATTAGCGGAAACACAGCTATTTTTTAAGCCTAATGGACAGATATGTTACATGCAGGCTTATAATCATGGTCCCCAGATTTGTTATGTTGTTGGCCTACATTTTTTCCACGACAGATCCAGCCGTACAGTGGAATCTCTCAGGCAGTGGCTTCCACTTGCTTGCCATGTCCACCATTGCACCAGCGTCCAGCACTCCATAACCAAAGAGATGATTGAACTCCAGGTCAGCCCCATTATACTGCCAGAAGTGTTTGAGGTATGGATCAAAGAGGCGGTTTCTCTTTGATGTCAACACAGTCAGGTGTTGAATGTCACGCCATGTCAAGTTGTTACTGCAAAAAAGAGCAGTGTCATGTTTATAAAAGGAATAATTGTGGGCTGTATTTTACAATATTGCATTTTGTCCCATTTTACATTCAGATTGGTGAAAAACAGATCTGCATGATAGCACTTTAAAAGACCAACTATCTCATCAAACAAATAAAATGCTCTGAAAGCGACATCTATAGAGCTTTTAATGGTCGAATTTCCTGATGTTTCTTGCAAGGCACATCAAAAGGTGGCGAGCCTCTATTTCATCCTGGAAGGAAACTTTTTTTATTTCAACACATTTGATTTTCCTCATCAGTAGGGCTACTCCTTGATGGAAATAATTCGGTCCCTTCAAGAGCATTTCCCATTTAAGGGGAATAGGAACACCTGGCAGATTTTTTCCGCCATTTTTCAAAGGGAGATACCTTTCGGGACTTCCTGTTCGCTTTTCGATACGCCCTGGCCCACTGAAAAAGGGGTCTACTCTTAAAGGAAAGAATTTGCTCCTCAGGACTCCTTTAAGAGTTGACCCCTATTGAAGTGGGAGACAAAAATACTTTTGTAGGAGTTGCCTCCCCTGAAGTTGTTCCCATTCCCCTTAAGAGAAATGGATAGTTTTTTTTAAAGGAACACAACTTTCGGGACTTCCTCTTCGCTTTTCTCTAAACTCAGTAAACTGTGTCCCACGGAAAAGGGATTTACTTTTAAAGAGTTGATGCCTTTTGATGTTGGATACAAAAACGTTTGCAAAAGTTGCCTCCCCTGAAGGTGTATCCATTCCTCGTAAAGATGGACCGGAAGGCAAATCTTGTCTTTCCTGACACAAATGGACAGCAAGGGACGACAGTCCAACACTGGACCGACATCGATCTGACATGGTGGCGGCCCGAACCATATACATTCCTCCTTGAATGCGCGTCTGACAGTTGATCAGGTTGGGGTTACGATCCACGCCGGATTAACAACGTTCTTTCATAGAGATTGATCATCAAATCATTTCTACGGTCATTCTATCCCTTCCGGTTATTCAAGAAGGGTTGTTGTCAGTTTCTGGCAAAAGAATGTACACTGTGCCGGGTAACCGTTTAGATACAGGCCCGCCCAGGGAAGCATCACGAAAACAGGCCTTTATAATTTTGACACCCTTGAACCCAAGTTTTATATGGTAAAACTGGGGTTTTCAGGGGTAAACCTTATTTTTCCTATTTCTGCTCTAAAATATAGATTGTGGTAACTCGTTAGAACCTCCTCGATGAGGCGGGAACCGCCTCGATGAGGCGGTTTTAACGAGTACACACAATCTATATTTTGAGCAGAAATGAGAAAACTATCAAAATGTCTCATCTTAAAATTTTCATTTTTTCTGTGATAAAGGTCACAATGTATTTGTATAGGCGTGTTTTCGTAATGGTTTGTCCATAAAAGAAATCAAGAAATTGACGCCTTTTCATTATTTCCAAGTAACCATCACATTGAATTGCGCATATTTAAAGATGTTAAGATACGGTGCATAACACCAAACGCTTCAAGATAATAAAAGCCAAGTTAATCGACCATCTGACTCCGAACAGGTTTGGCCGGCGAGGACACAAATCGGCCTCCTTACTCCCACGGTCACTCCACACCCTTCCCCGGGGGCATGACGAGGTGATAGGACAAGATCATCTATGGAAAATCGAAGACTTTGATCCGAATGTAAAGACTTCGATAGACACACATGTCTGAACGAAGTCATATTTTCTTGATGCAACTCATATACAAGTAGTGCCCATTAAGTATATTACGCATGCCCGTAATGTACATGTAAAACATTTGCAATTAAGTAAACTCCCTTAAAGAAAAGCATTTTATTATATAGTCTAGAGGCTGTTCTGGAAGAAAAAATATTCTTTTCTCACCTTGCTTTTTTTGTTTGGTTTTTGTTTGTTTGATTTGAGGTTTAACGTCCCCGTCAACACTGTAAAGGTCATTTTGGAGAAGTTGCTTCCAATTTTGTGGGACTTTAACCCGACATTGAGATGAAATTACATCTCAAGCCCTGTCGCCCAATGAAACCAATAGGTTTATTAGCATGGACGGTCCGCCTCGCACCGCGGTTCCTGGACAGGCTCAGATCCTCTAAGCGGTTTACCAGTACTAGTGTGCGGGCCGGATTCAGCTCTGCGTAGAAGCATCATGCAGCCCATATATTTCTTCAAGCCCCTATTGGCGGGGGGCGTTTTTTATTGGCGTAATAATATTCGTGTACTAGCTACGCCGCTGCTAGGCTGCCATTTTGTTGCGCGTAATATTATTTGTGTTTTTGCCACGCCGTTGCAAGGCAAACATGTCTGTCAACACTTTTGTGCTTATATTTAAGCCTTGTCCCGCTGATTAATTAACTTAGCCACACCCATTTCTGACTATCAGCCAATCAGACTACATGATACAATGTTTTTGTTCAAGTTCACAAACTGAGAGACAGTTTAGATCCAGAGCAGAAGCCATCTTATCTTGATCTACACAGATTGCAATGGTTGGTGTTGTCGTGAACAGCAATATAAGAGTTAAATGTGCAGTTACCAATTTAAACAGCGAAAGTTTTTTATGCCCCCGGAATCTAAGAAATTCGGGGGCATATAGTTTTTGGTCTGTCTGTATGTTTGTCCGTTTGTCTGTTTGTCCGTTTGGCCGTTTGTCTGTCTACAAAAACCTTAACATTGGACATAACTTTTGAATGGTAATAAATAGAGCTTTCATATTTCACATGTGTATACCTTATCACAGCACCTTATCTCGTGACCTTGACCTTGACCTTTGACCTACTTTTTTCAACATTTTTGAAAAACATTAACATTGGCCATAACTTTCGATTGGTAAGTGACACAGCTTTCATATTTCACATGCGCTGTCCGGGGGCATCGGTTTTTCACAAACACATCTGGTTTTTGTTTTTTTTATTGTACGATACAATAAAATTTATTGCAGTTGCTGCTAGAATATCTAGCTTGTAAATGTCAACCGTGTCACCCTTGCAATTACCTTATGTAACTATGTAATATAATTTAATTTCTTCTCTAACGACAGATTGTAGACGTTAGCAGCGATTAATTTGGACGGACACAATGTTGCCACGATGATAAAATATTTAAAAAGAAGCCTAGAGGGTAAGTTTGGACCTCTTTCTTCCAAAAATCCAAGACGTTATGGGGATTATAAGAATCTCATATGGGTGTTAGGGGTGGATGGAAAAATCCGTCCCGAGGGACACTGTCCGGCATCACGAGGCTTGCCGAGTAATTCTTTTTCCTGCATACCTTCCATTTCTTAGCGCGGATTTTTAATGCTGCAGTCAATTCGGTTACCAACGACCGCCATATTGTGTTGACACTGCAGGAATGTTTAGTGACGTCATGCAACTTGCTGTGACGTCAACCTTAACGACAGCGCATACAAGGTCGTAATCAACCAGTGCACTTATCAAACACGCTTTGGGTCGGAACACCAGGGTCAGAACATATATTTCTATCCCAGGGTGAAATCACGGATTTCCTTGTCTGGTGTGCAAGAATATAAGAATCTGATATGGGGTTCTGTTGTAGATGAGCGTTTCCAACCCGAGGGATGACCGTGCTGAACGGAACCGAGGCTACGCCGAGGTTCCGCTCAGCACGGTCATTCCGAGGGTTGGAACCCCCCATCTACAACAGAACCCCATATTGGAATCTTTTTCTTGCACAACACCTCCGGTTAGTTTTGACAGCTCGCACGTGTATATTGTTTACAAAATAAAAGTAGTGCGGAAGTAGTTCCGGCAGTTGAATAGAATTGAAGCGCATTTATGTTAGTTGCCTGGGTCGGAACACCAGGGTCAGAACATAAATTTCTATCCCAGGGTAAAATCACGGATTTCCTTGTCTGGTGTGCAAGAAAATTGTTTCTGTCTTGTGTGTCTGTCTTTCCTTCTTTCTATCTGCCGTTCGATATGTCTATCCGTCCGTATGTTAGATGCTCTGCCCGTCCATTACACTTCTATTCAACAAAGCATTTCATGAACATTTTAAGATAGACACGAAAAGCAGGTATTTCAATTATTTTATCATCGCGAAAACACGCCTATATAATTTTGACACCCTTGAACCCCACTTTTATGTAGTAAAACTGGGGTTTACAAGGGTAAACCTTATTTTTCTTATTTCTGCTAAAATATAGATTGTGGGTATTCATTAGAACCGCCCCGATGAAGCGGTTCTAACGAGTACCGACAATCTGCATTTGAGCAGAAATAAGAAAAATATCACAAATTTTCATCTCAAAATGTTCATTTTTTGTGCCGTAAAGTTAACAATGTATTTGTATAGGCGTGTTTTCGTAATGATGCTGTCGAGTCCTCATCGTTGTTTCACCCCTGTATTCGTTTGATTTTAATGTTCTCTGAGATGTTGCACTGTTGAGTTAGAAATCCTTCATGCCCACTGAACAAACTATTTGTCTTAACCACGACCGTACCAAGGGCGATAACTGTGGCCATGTAAAATCCATTTGAGCGCCCAGTGAAAAACGCTTTTTACTGACCGTTGCAAAGCTGCCATTCTGTTGTCGTTTATTGTTAGTGTTCGTCTTTGCATGTATGTAATAGAGAATACCAGGTGAGTGTCTTTTGATATCAAGTTTATCAGGCAAGGCTTCGTGAACGCTTGTAGAATCGCGAGGCTTGCCGAGCGATTCTACATGCGTTCTCGAAGCCGAGCCTGATAAACTTGATATCAAATGACACGAATCTAGTGTTCTATTTATCTGTTTATCCCATTATACACTTACATTTTTGCCAATTTTTTCCAGCAGTCCTGTTGTAAGAAGTGCAATGATAAAGCTCACTTGTCCTGAGATAGCATATGTTTATCAGGTCAATGTGCTACAATGCAATTAATACAGGAGGTGACTGATAATTGCTATTTTTTGGCCTTTCTGTGGGACAGTTACAGTCCTTTTGGCTTTCCGCTTGTGACGTGGTCATTATGCTGGGGTTCTTTCATGTTTGCGTTTCTTTCCCTTTGGTGTCTTGGGTGGGAGGGATGAGTTAATTGTATCGATTCCTGTCAAATGCCTTCACTTTTATTTTTGATCGCCTTTGGAATACGTTGTTTGTAGATGACGTGGTTTGCTTTTGGAAGTTCTTGGTGCAAGCATCTGGTTGATCCAGGCTGATGCCGACGCACGTAAAATCCTTCACAGTAAGCTATATGCGACCAGAAAAGACTAAGAACAGTATGCATATCCACTCACTAAAGCGAGTCTTCATGTCAACATTTTCGTGTAATGAACACTCATCTAGATCCAACTTTATATAGAGAAAACTAGGCTTTACAAGGGTATACATTTCTGCTCCAAGATAGGCTGTGGGTATTCGTTAGAACCGCCTCACTGAGGCGGTTCTAACGAGCACCCACATCCTATGTTTGCAGCGTAAATAAGAAAAAAAATATCACAGATTTTCATTTGAAAAGTAACAATTTTGTAGAGATGATAAATGCACTATGCCGCACGGCAGTGCTATCGCAGTATGTTGCTATGAAAGGATCATGTGGTCAGCAACGACTCGGAGCGGCCTATACGCATGCCCTGGCTGACCTGATTCGTCAATGGTCGCACAAAGTATACTGCAGGATTTGCTGTGCACTGGCCTAATTGCATTGTTAGGTTGCTTGGCTAGTGATATTACTACATATCGGCGGGGAAAAATTATCTTGTTTTCTTTTTTAACTGTCTCAGTGAGGCGGTTTTGACACACTTCATTTCACAGAAGATCGAAAATAGGTCCCTTATTTATTCCTTTAATGCTTGTCACTAAGAGTTTCAGTTAACCCTCAATCGCTGGAACTAGCGCTAAACGCATAGAAAAAAGTTCTCTTAACGCACAATACGCATGGCGTTATGTAAAATATTTGCTATATACCAGTCGATTAGGCTAAATATGAAATATTTCCCTTCCATTTCATCAGAACTGTTCTTATAGGAAAGAATTTGTTTCCCTTGGGAGCAAATTCTTTCCTTTCAGAGAGGCCCCTATTCCAAAAACAGATTAAGACCGCTGTTTTTTTTTGTTTTTTTTTTTTTCAAAGTTTCCTTTTGGGCGTAATAATAGTTTTCTTCTACCTACGGCATATTTTCATTCACCATTTTTGCATGATTTGCTGTCCCCGAGCTTACACTTTATCAATATTGGAAAACCAGGTAACCAGACTCCACTGACCTAGAAAGGTCAGGGGCTCTGGTTACCTGTTTTCCCTACACTGATAATCTTCAGACTAGGAACCAGCAGATAATGATGTTAGCACAGCGTCTGTAAGTGTTGACAAGACACAACTCACAATCCTAGGCCAATCAAAAATAGGATAAAATTGCACAGAATCGGTATCCTACTTCTCTGCATACTGGAAACTCTTTTTACAGGAAGTGCTTTTGAAGTATAATCACAGAAACCCAGCGTCTAGTGCTTTGAAGACAGGAAATTACGTGGCAAAATGACAGAACATGTATCGATTGAGGTAGAAATATACAATTAAGAGGAAGAACCTAAAGTGAAGCTCAGGAAATTAACGTGCAATCGTTGCCGCAAGCACATGCTGTATCACAGAACATACTGATATGTAGGCTGAACCTTTACACCCTTTTTGTACCAAATGGAATCTTCCTCCTTATATACAGCTTGAGTCCATTTCAAAATTTAAGGGGTGACAGGTTGTGTTTTCTTCAAAATTTGTTTGGAAAATGGCTTAACTTTTTTCTGCAAACAGTGTAGGGCCTGATCAGACGCCGCGTTTTGCGGCGTCTGATCTGTGTCTACACTGTTTGCCTGTTTTATGGTTTCTGGTACAAAATGGGTTAAATCCCAGGATGTCCAATATGGAATCTTCATTCATGAAATTTGGACGGGTCTATAGTCGCAAATGAATATTCAACCGGTGAAAAGTCAAAGAGCGGAGTGACGCATTGTGTGGGTCATGATCAGACAGCACTGAGCCGTTTCTTCAGGATCTAAACTCTTGCTGGAAGCATAAATATTCTACTATACAGAGCATACTTGAAATGGGTGATAAGGTCTCAATTCTTTTGATAGGATGTTATCTTAAATAAATATTTTAAAGATACGTGACGAAAAGTATGGCTTCAGAAAACCTAATATTTGTCCTTCTCGGACGCGAAAAAGACTGAAACCCAATTAAATATGAAAAAATGAATGTTTCGTCACAGAAGAATAGTGTAAATCTGAATGGTCTACTGCATGTTTAAGAGAGTGTAGGTGTGCATGCGTTTATGAGTGAGCGGGCAGGGGCGGATACAACTGCCACAGACACAGGTTTCTAATTTCTGACATTTTTAACTGTTCTAGTTAGGACAATATTTAATACAGTAGTATTTTTGCTCAAAATGTGAAGCTGCTCACAGTTTGTTCAGCAAAATATCAGCAAATTTGACATAGTAATGGTCAAAGTTTTAACAATAAGTTATCAATAGGTTAGCTAACGACGTCTTAGTTTTAACAACTGGCCTTAGAACAGTTAACGTTTAGACCACTGCTTTTGAAAAACTTGACCCAGACCTTTAGGCTACTTGATGAGTAGCCACATTGTGATACGAGCGACAGAATATGTTAGAAACTGTTGCCTTTCCTACATGCATATATGTATCCCCAAAACCCCTTGGGCGAATCAAGTCGAAGAGTTGTTGCTGGGTTTAATTTTCTGAATAGGCCGGTGCAACTCTATTCGCCTTATTTGCATTATCTGCTGGTTCCTAGTATGAAGGTTATCAGAGTTGGAAAAACAGGTAACCAGAACCTGGTTTCCTGTTTTTCCAATATTGACAATGTGCAAGCTGGGAGCCAGCAAATATGGTGAATTATTCAAATGTCACCAGGGCAACGCATCCATGCAATGAAGAGCATTATCTTATTGATTTATTTGATGAAAACGTATGATATTTTTCTGAAGTCTGCTACAAACATAGATTGTAAGTACTCGTCTGAACCGCCTCAATGAGGCGGTTCTGACGAGTACCAGCAACCTATTTTTTATACAGAAATATGAAAAATTGTGCATGCTGTTTTAAATGTTCTGAGAAAAGGGTAATCATTTGGAAGCAAGCAGTACAGCACATATCTGAAAATTATGGAGTGTACAAGATTTTTTCCGGGCCAGTGTAGCTAGGTTCGGCCGATTAGGCCTCATCAGGAACCCTCAAATATTTCCTAAATTCCGTAGTGAAATCAATGATCCCAATAGACCAGAAAATTTTACCCACACTATTATGAAGGGCATGGAGACTTTTACAGCCGCCACATATTCCCTTAACACCAGCTGTGGTGAAGTAAAGGGTAATCCTTTGGAAGCAAGGGGTACAGCACAGAAGTGAAAATTATAGAGTGTACAAGATTTTTTCTGGACCAGACTAGCTAGTTTCGACCACTTAGGCCTCATCAGTGACCCTCAAACCCCAACTTTCTCTATATACCGTAAATGGTAGGTTGCGAGGATATTCACAGCGCAGACTTTCTTTCGTGATGCTTACGTAGTCATATTCGTTGTGTGTGTGTGTGTGTGTGTGTGTGTGTGTGTGTGTGTGTGCGTGCTTGCATGCGTGTGTGCGTGCGTGTGTGTGTGTGTGTGTGTGTGTGTGTGTTTTCAGTCGAACCAAAGCAACAAAAACTGCCCTGAATATTAAGTTTCATTATCCTTCATGATATTTACACACTTGAGAACAATCCACGAAAGGCAGACAGACAGCAATTAAATGGACTAGGTCAAGAGTCGTCATTCAAAACCTGGAAACATTTTCAATGTATTCCATCGGACAGGAGTATGTTAAATACCTAATGGAACAGGAAATGGAAAACAATTCTAGATGCTTCAAATCGAGGAAAAAGGTGTCTTTAATGGGTGGCGTTCATTATTTTCTTATTTACTTTTATGCATACGGCCCCCGCCCATCGGGGCTTGAAGAAATAGATGGGCTGCATGATGCTTTCACACAGCACAGAACTAAGACCGACCCGCACATGAGTACTGGTGAACCGCTTAGAGGATCTAAGCCTGCCCAGGCAAAGTGCTGTCATGCTTATAAACCCTATTGGTTTCATTGGGCGACAGGGCTTGAGAAGCCATTTCATCTCTATGTCGGGTAAAAGTCCCACAAAATTGGAAGCACGTCTCCAAATAACCTTTAAAGTGTTGACGGGGACGTTAAACCTCAAATCAAACAAAACAAAAAAAACTTCAATGCATAAGTAAATACTTATTACCTTAAAGAGAAACATCATGTTAGCAAATAGAAGAAAAGGTCACTCAAGAAAGACCACAATCAAAGAACGCAGCCGTTTCAAGTTACCAAAAGAAAGCGCAGACAAAAATATAGATGAAGGTTGCACTACAGTATATAATTGGTCTTTATGAAAGCTGCACTTGCTTTGGGGAGAGCTTTCAGTACAGAATTGAATATTCTGCTGCTTCTGATTGGATTTGGTGCTAAGCCATTATTTTTCTGAGAAGTTTTATTGTTTATTAGAAGAAATATTAGTAGGTATTTGCTATTGTAAAATGCAGCTGATTTAAATTGAACCAGAAAATTGTGCTGACTGGCCACTGGAAATGCCTGGATTTATTCGCTGCGGTATGGGTTTGTTGACACTGGCTGCCAAAACGGCCAAAATATGCCGCACAGCACCCATATTTTTTAGCTGCTTCTGGAAGGTAAATGGTCAGCCTGTCAAATTATATGCCTCATAATGGAAGCATTCGACTTGCTGAAATGTGGTAGAACATGGAATATGCCCCAATTTACATTGTGAGTAAGGGGATTTTTTTTTACTGTAGTGCCACCTGAAACATGAACCACAGGCACAAAGCCAATGAACAAATAAGACACTGCAAAAGCACAAGTCTGCGCAGTGAATAACCTTGAAACACCCCGCCCACGATGTATACAGCGGAAAGTAGGAATAACAAGGGTTTGAAATAGTTTTAGGTGGTTCAACAAAGCACTTATAATCTCTGTTTGCAGCAGATCATTACAATATCACATCTTTGCGACATAGTACATTCTCTGGTGACTTTTCTTATGAAAATATGTGACATTGTTCTTATTTTTACTACAAACATAGGTTGTGGGTTATTGTTAGAACCGCCACATTCCAGCGAGTACCCACAACCTATGTCTTAGAGCAGAAATTAGAAAAAAAATAATGTATACTCCTGTAAACCCCAGTTTTCTCTATATAAAGCGGGGTTTAGGGGGTGTTCCCGTGATTTTCAGAAAAATATTATACATTTTCATCAGTGTTTGGCGCTACATTGTGCGCTTTTGTTACCCTATTGAAATGTTTAATAGAGTGCCACCTGCCTACTTAGGACCAGAACGTCGATCAATTCTTCAACTTCATTCGTTTTAATGGAAAGAATACATACATAGGAAAGACAACTCCTTCAACATTATCTCCGTTATCGAAACGGATCTACTTGTTAATCTATATATGACAATGTGATTTTTCACCTATTATGTCTGGAGATGTCCATTTCCAATGAAAGGGGTGTCAGGTTTTTTTTTGTTTGCAGTAAGTTTTACAACAGGTTGTCCATAGGCCAGGGCGCTCACCAGAGGTCATGTGGTTTATATCATGGCGTCCATCTTCGTTATGTCACTATAATCACACAACTTTTCTTTGCTTCTTCCCATATTGGCTCTTCGTGTAATTTGGTTTCAATAAGCAAAGCATTTTTAGTGGAGAAGAAGATAAAAATACTGAATCTAAGTCACCCAGGACAAAGGTCAGTAAATGACATTGACCTTTAGCTTTGATTAACCTCCAATATGCTGATTGCACTTGTCATATCTGATACCACAGGCTACCTATTATGTCTGGAGATGTCCATTTCCAATAATAGGGGTGCCAGGTTTGTTTTGTTTGCAGTAAGTTTTACAACAGGTGGTCCATGGGCCACGACGTTCACCAGAGGTCATGTGTTTATATCATGGCGTCCATCTTCGTTATGTGTCTATAATCACACAAATAACTTTTCTTTGCTTCTTCCCATATTGGCTCTTCGTGTAATTTGGTTTCAATAAGCAAAGCAGTTTTAGTGGAGAAGAAGATAAAAATACTGAATCTAAGTCATCCAGGACAAGGGTCAGTAAATGACCTTGACCTTTGGAATTGATAAATTTCCATTCAGCTGATTGCAAATATCAATTCTGATGCCACAGGTTACGATAGAATCAGAAAAATCCACTAGTTTGCTTTTTTACCATTCAAATGTCTAAGTGACACAAATTTGACCTTGAAGTAAAACAGGTCATGGTCATCCAAAGGTCATCAGGCTACAATAGAATAAGAAAATCCACTGTTTTGCCTTTTCCATACAAATGCTTAACTGACCAAATTTGACCTTGACGTAAAAACAGGTCAGTGTCAAGCAAAGGTCATCATTTGAATAAATTTGGTAGGGCCCGAGTCCCCAATGCTGCATACCAAGTGTCAAGGTCATCGGCCATTTGGTTCCTGAGTAGATTTTTTAAAGATTTTTACCATATATGGGCATGGCGGCCATATTGGTCACGTGACCCAGCCTTAACAAACGAATTTTCATTGTGTAATTTGGTTCCAATCAACCCAGCAGTTAAAGTGAAGAAGAAGATAAAAAATACTGATTCTGAGCCATCTAGGATAAAGGTCAGTAAATGACCTTGACCTTTAGCATTGATAAATCTCCGTTATGCTGATTGAAAATGTCATTTCTGATGCCACAGGCTACCATGCAATCAGATTATCCACTGTTTTGCCTTTTTTCCATACAAATGTCTAAGTGACCAAATTTGACCTTGACGTAAATCAGGTCAAGGTCAACTAAATGTCATAATTTAATAATTTATACAAACTTGGTAGGTCCCGAGTTCCGCATGTTGCCTACCAGGTTTCAAGGACATCGGTCGTTCGGTTCCTGAGAAGAAGCTTTTAAAGGTTTTTAACATATATGAGCATGGCAGCCATACTGGTCATGTGACCCAGTCCTTACGCATCCTTCTCAAAGAGGCTCCACGTGTAATTTGGTTTCAATTGTCCTAGTAGTTTCAGAGGAGATGTCGTTTGAAAATGTTGACGCAGACGCAGTCGACGACGACAACTGCCTTTACTATAAGCTCCTCCGGAGACTTCGGCTCTGGTGAGCTAAAATATATGTTCCTTAAGAAAACAGTGAAGACGCGTTCTGCGGCGTCTGATCTTGGTCTACACTGTTTGCCAATGTCCAAAAAAAAAGATATTGGTTAAGTAAGGTAGCCTAGGGGTCTGAATAATTAAACCAAGATTTCTATTATATGTAATCGAACAGTAAGTTCTGATAGTTTACTTCCATGTTATTAAAGGTGCACACTATGTCTATGGCAGCTGTATCAACTACCCCGACCCCTACCCGCCTTTAATAAATTGTAACTTACTTCGCTTCGAGGGCCAGAGCAAATACCCCGGCAGCCTCCGGCGCAGCAGCTGACGTTCCTGAGTGAGTTGTCGTACAATTGTTGTACAGATCTGTAGTGGCCTGAAATAAAGAGAACAATGTTTAGTCTAGTAATAATTATACTTTCAACCCTTCACATGCCAAATGACGCAATTTACGCCAGCTTTGTTGTCAAAAGAGTACGAATCCGGGTCAGACTGCTGATCTTGGTCCACACTGTTTGATTGTATGCAAAATTATGTTCAAAAATGTTTGCAAGGAGACATAGTAGACGGCATAAACAGATGATATTTTCAGATGCAGTCTTTTTGGAGAATGTGAACACCTGGCAAATTTTTCGGTCATTTTTCAATTGGAGACATCTTTCGGGAATTCCTGTTCGCTTTTCTATGAACTCTTTCCCACCGAAAAAGGAGTCTACACTTGATAGAAGATATTTGCTCCTCAGGAGCATTTTCTTTCCTTTCAGAGTTGACCCCTATTGACATGTGATGGTCTTTGGCAAGTCATGGTGAAATTTAGCTGTTCAACCAAGTTAATAGCAATAGTACGACAGCTCCACCACCGCGATGGTATGTTAACACGGGTCCAAA
Source organism: Lucinisca nassula (assembly GCA_963580285.1). Taxonomy (NCBI): domain Eukaryota; kingdom Metazoa; phylum Mollusca; class Bivalvia; order Lucinida; family Lucinidae; genus Lucinisca; species Lucinisca nassula. Next base: position 19,374,229 of record OY757012.1, read on the forward strand.
TTACGAAAACACGCCTACACAAATACATTGCCACCTTTATCGCCGAAAAAATGAAAATTTAAAGATGAAAAATTGTGATATTTTTCTTATTTCTGCTCAAAATATAGATTGTGGGTACTCGTTAGAACCGCCTCACCGAGGCGGTTCTAACTAGTACCCACAATCTATATCTAAGAGCAGAAATAAGAAAAATAAGGTTTACCCCTGCCAACCCCATTTTTACTATATAAAGAGGGGGTCAAAATTATATAGTCGTGTTTTCGTGATGAAAGGATGGTGAGATTTCTGGTTTTCTGATGCATTCCCTCTGACAAACGGAGCCAAACAAGGCTGTGTACTAGCGCCAATGCTGCTCAGCATGTTGTTTTTGCCATGCTTACAGATGCTTTCTAGGATGGTTACAATGGTATACCTATTAGGCAACCATTTGATGGGAAGCCTTTCAGCCTAAGACGCTTGCAAGCTTAACCGAAGGTGCAGACGGAGGTGCTAGACGAATTCCTATTTGCTGAAGGCATGGCAAAGGATGCTCCAACAGAGAAGAAAAATAGAAGTAGAGGCAATGATCAGGAATCGATACAATTAACCCACAGCTCCGATCAGAACAAACATGAAGCAACAGACCCCAACGGAAACACCAACAGCGGAAAGCCAAAAGGACAGTTACTTTCCCACAAAATGGCCAAAAGGCTATCCAAAATAAAAATAATAAAAGCGACACAAACACCCAAAAACAAATCATAAAAAAAATAGATGCAATATGGTGTGCATCAAGCATCTGACTCCTGTGACAGCTATGACCTCACTATCAGCATCATAACGACCAATGTAGTGTATCAGCCAGCCGCTTAAAAAGACTTTAAAGGAGCCTACAATCACAGTGAAAGGTGGACGTTTGCAAGTGGTAGACAAGAGATGAATTACCTACCTTGGAAGCACATTGTCAAGAGTCGTGCACATTAATGGTGTAGTCAATGTCAGGTTTCCCAAAGCAAGTCCAACATTTTGCAAACTATTTTGTAGTGCTTGGGATCGAAGTGAAATCACACTTGACAAAAAGCTTAAAGTGTACAGAGAGCTACGGTGCTGCCAATATGATTACATGAAAGCAGATATTGGACATTCCAATTCCTCTAACCTCAAATATGTTTACATCCGGAAAATTGTAATGGCGGCTGAAAATGTAGTTTCTAGTGAAATTGTATTACTGATGAAGGCCTAGTGCCGAAATTTTTAAAGAAGAGTGAAATTTATTAAATTGAATATTGGATAGTTAACCTACGGCATAGCAAAAGACTGAACCACTTCCATACAAGTTGTCTTAGAAAAAAATAAAGATTAAGTTACAGCACACGATTCCAGTCCTGAAAAAGGCAGGGATGCAGAGTGTATTTATTTTACTGAAACGACTACAACTAAGATGGACAGGCAATGTAACCAAGATGTTTGAGGAACGTTTGCCAAAGCGAATCCTCTAAGGAGAATTAGAAATGGACAAACCCCCACACAGTGGTCAGACGAAGCAAACCAATGACACCCTCAAAGCCCACCCCCTCAGGGACTTCCACACACCGACCGAACCGTGGGAACAAATTGCACAGGGCCGATGAGCAAAGTGTCAACCCCCCATCAGAAGGAATGCTAGTGAATATGAAGAATAAGAATCAGAAAAGCTGAGAAGAAACGTGCTCAGCACAAAACCAGAGCTAAGACATAGAGAATACAAGGTTCGTGTCATTGGTTATCAATTTTATCAGGCAAGGCTTCGAGAACGCTTCTAGTTGCGTTCTTGATGCCGAGCCTGATACACTTGATATCAAATGACACGAATCTGGTATTCTATTTATCAATTTATCCCCTTGTACACTCTTAAATCAACAATTTTCGATCAGTTACTGATGGTCCTCAGTGCGTCCCAGCATTCTAGCGGTCAATATATTTAGTATCAGCTGTCCACATTTACATTTGATTTTTTTTTTCAAGTATATTTTCCATTTTTCCCAGTAAAATAACATTTTTGAAGTAGTCCGGTTCATTCATACAAGTGCAATGTCGCGTTGACTTGTCCTTAGATAGCATATCTTTATCAGGTCAGTGCGTTACAATGCAATATATATATATAGGGGGTAACTGACAAATCACTAACAGAGCTGTCTTCCTCTAACCTCTATTGCTCTATCAGCAACAACCAGTTCAGAGCTAGAACTGGAATTGGTCTCATCAGCCATGTTAGAACACATAAACAGTAGCATTTCCAGGATTTGATAAGACTGGTCGTTGTTAGTAATGACAGACGTACTATTATGAGAATATCTGACCTTATATTAATAAGACAGCACACGACAAAACCTACAATAAGATTGGTGCGCCCAACGAAGACTCAGATCAGCCTGCGCATCTGCACAGTCTGATCAGAGTCTTCGTTGTGTACTCTAAGGATAGCTAAGGGCCCAATGCGCCTTCATGCAGCAAGAGAAGTCTCTGGTTAGACTATATGGATGCCCAAAAGCTGCTGGCATTTTTTTTTTTTTTTTTTTCAGAAAATAATGACACAATTTTAAATATTAATTTGCTATTTGACCAATAACGAGCTCGTTGAGCTAATGATGCTTTGAACAACTGGTACCTGAATTGGATGTGTCCAAACTCAATGTTGGAACAGTTCACTGTAGAAACTTGTTGTTGGTGAAGGGGTGAAAGCGTTATATGTCTAAGGCGTCCAATGTCTTGCAAAAGATGGCAATATATCCAGCTTAGAAATGACAGAAGAGTTTGAGCATTGTATTATTTACGTCATTAGACAAAAGCTGTCAGATAAAACGCATTTAACCGGAAACTATAGAAGACAAATGCTGATTTAGGTAGCCAATGCTTTTAGAGCTTGTCACAAATGAGTTTAAATGAGGTTTTTGTCATAGAGTCCCGAAGTCATCATTTGAAGATAGTCCAAAGCAAGTGAAAATAATGCACATGGATAACCAACTTGTCTATGCACTTTTAGAATTCAGAACTTGCGCTTGTAAACCCATCTCGCATATGCGTTACGCACTTTACGCAAAGGAGACGGATTCTCAACAAATTGTCGAAAGCCGTCTTTTTATCACATGAACAACTGTTAAAGCATTATTCAATAAAAACAATGATATATGTTTACCAATTCAATGAACGTTAATTAAATTACCCTTGTTACTAATATTTGCATTATTTTCCATCATATACTATATGCAGGCTTTTGAGCTAAAACGGACGCAAGAAAAGAATGCACTTTCCTATTAAATATAAGTGGAGGCAATGATCAGGAATCGATACAATCAACCCTAAGCTCTCATCAGAGACAAGAAAGGGAAAGAAACCCAAACATGAAACAACAGACTTAATGGAAACATCAATAGCGGAAAGCCAAAAGGACAGTTACTTTCCTACAACGTGGCCAATAGGCTATCATAAATAAAATAAAATAAGCGACACAAGCACCCAAAAACAAACAATAACAAAACCTAAACTGCGACAGAAGAACCGCCTTGGAACGGTAAGTGGAAACGAATTCCACTGGGGGGGGGGGGGGGGTTAAATCGGTTTTATGTGGCCATAATCCTCGCCCTTACTTCCTTCGCGATTTGGACAAATAAGTTGTTGAGTCCGCATGAAGGCCTCCTAACTCATCAGTGCAACATCTCCGTGAACACAAATAATCAAACAACCACAGAGATGAAACAACGGTGAGGACTCGACAGCAAGCAACCACTGAAATGCTGGAGCAAAAGAAAACCAACAGTTAGACTCCGATGGGCCCGACCAGAGATAGAGCATCGGGCACAACCCAATATTACATTGAATTAGATCTCTCTAATTCTCAATAAGCATTTACGCTGGAACCGTCATAGAATCTGAGGCCTGACCCATCGGCGTGCAATTAAAGAGGGAAGCAAAGTTGTCAAACGTGATTGGGTTAACTACCATGCATGCAGTCTGTCGTATAACATTTATGTTGTACCCAATCTTTTTATATCGAAGAATGATTTTACGAAATTGGGTGCTGAAGTCATTGCGGTTATTTATTTTTCTGAATTTATGAACTAAGTCACCATAAAATTCGGGTTCCGATAGACCTTGTTGCAGATGAGATTTAAGTCCAATATTGAATTTTGAAATTAAATCAGAATGACGTCTATAAAATTTTGAAAAGGCTTTGCGTAGTTAATGGTTAAGAAGTTTAGCCGTTAACAATTTATTACGAGTGTTGAATTCAGTTACATGATTACCCACTCTGGCAAATCGAATTAATTGCGAAATATAAACGCCATAGGATGGCGCACGAGAAACATCACTATCCAAAAAAGGAAAATTTACAATCTCAAAATCAAAATCATCGCGTTTATCATAAATTTTGCACAAAAGAAACCCAACTACAATAGATAGATGTAAACCCGAAAACGGGGCCTCGGTATCAGAAGAACTTGCTTTATTTAACTGAAGTTCTTGGGGGTAAATTTGACTGATCAAACCATCGAAATAGGTATTACGAGGACTGTTCAAATATGAATGCAAGTAGAACGTTTTCTCATGCACTAATGCGAAAATCACCTGGAAATAAATATCACAGCGTAGAAAAACATTTTACCTATACATTGATACCAAACCTGTTAAAATCCTTTGACTTGAGCCATGTATATCGTTCGATAAACACTGTCTACTCTTGTATACAAATACAACACAGGGTTGGAAGAAGGTCAGAGTACGCCGTTGAAATACGGTCCTATATTAAGAATCGTTGTATTCTTGGTATACGGTGCAAAGACATTTTTGATGAAATATGTTCGGTTTATGGGCATAATGAAATGTCTTTTCCGACAGTTTTTGTTGGTGTAAGAAATTCAGCTGTGGGCTAGGCTCAACAGAAGATGCACCACATGATGGTCGGCCGAAATGAGCAACATCTGCCAAGATGGTTGCTAGAGTGAAAGAAATAGTTGCTACCGATGCACGATACACCACTAGGCAAATAGCTAGTATGGTTGGCATCTCATTAGGAGCAGCTCATACAATTCTGAAACGGGATTTGAAAATGAGAAAGATCTGTGCTAGATGGATTCCCCATCTGTTGACAGATGAGCAGAAAAAAGACACGCGTTCAGTGCGCCAAGAAGTTGCTTAAAAAGTTTCCAAATTACAATGCACGGTCTTTCGCTAATGTCGTCACAGGTGACGAGACATGGGTTCACTTTTTTGAGCCAAAACGGAAGATTCAGAACAAAATATGGGCAACAAAGTATTGCAAAAGACCATGCATTGCAAAGCGGACCATGAGCGTCAAGAAGGTAATGTATGCCATATTCTTTTCAAGTCAGGGCCCTGCTATTTAGGTTGCTGTGCCTAAAGGCAAATCTGTAAATGCGAAGTTTTACAAGAATAAAGTTCTTCGAAAATTGAAGAAGTATTTCAAAGAACGAAGACCCGCAACTGGTTTGGCCAATGTCAGATTGCTACATGACAATGCGTCATCGCACAAGGCGTTCATTGTGCAAGACTATCTGAAGCAGGAAAAGGTTGTTGAACTCCCTCACCCCCCGTTTTCCCCTGACCTTGCCCAGTGTGACTTTTTTTTGTTCCCGCGGCTGAAAAATACCTTTCTGGTCGAAAATTTTTACAGCGCAAACACCTCGGTTCTATATATTCCAGTGCCTTCATAGTATACCTCGAAAAGAATACCAAAATGCATTCGACGATTGGATTAGAAGACTGAAAGTTTGTATATCTGTTAAAGGGAAATACTTTTAGGGGACAAAATAAATTTTTCATCGAAATCTATCCCGGAATCATTTTAATGTGCTTAGGTGCATTCATATTTAAACAGTCCTCGTATCAATATTTAATAAATCTTCCAAATATCTAGAAGTGGAGCTTAAAGCTTCAATGATTTCAGACTGGTTTTCAGCAGAAAGGGACATCATGAAGTCTCTCTCATAACAAAACAAAAACAAATCAGCCACAAGTGGTGCGCAATTAGTACCCATCGGAATATCCACAACTTGTCTAAAATCTTATGTAAATATTGTCAAATAGAAAGGTGAGAGCTTCACACACTTTCTGACATGAGCATAAAGTATAATTTTTTTGCTCTTCAGAAGTGAAAAAAGAATTTTTAACATTACATGCAAAAACCTGAAGAGATGCGTTGACGTCATAAGGTTGTCATCGTCCATTCATACTCGAGCAAACCATTGTTTATTTTTACGTCACTTAATAATCACTTGGCGTCGCGCTTTGACAAAGTAGTCATTGAAGTATGAACAACATTGTGTCTCAGTAGCAAACTATAAGATTTTGTTCTTTAAACACAGGATCTTACATGTGTATATGTATTATTGAATTTATTAAACGAGTTGAGGAAAGGAGTAAAATGCGGGACTTTTTCGAGCATTTTATCCCTTTTCATCAAAGAGTTTAATAAATCCAATAATAGATGAGCACGAATGCAAGATTATATTTAATATATGGCATTAAAATGCATTTTATTCATGATTGTTTTACACAAGTGTCAATATTCCGCCATTAGTAAACGCGACGTCGTTAAGGACATCGTGCGTATAACGCTACGGAACGTATCTAAAAAATGCATATTTAATCCATTACGGAATTTATCACATAAGTAAGTAAGTAAGTAATTTCTTTATTTAAAGAGGGTGGCTCGTTTGGTACAATTACCAATCTTCCACGAGGCCCTCTAGTTAAAACATAATACATAACATCGACAAACTATAAATGAGTATTTACAAATGCGATGAGATTTCTTTACAATTAAATAATGTATGGAGAAGTGTGAGAAAAAAAAAAAGAAAACAAAAGTGGAATGAAATTTATACTGTGATGAAATACGGCGATGAAGGCATAAGTTTAAATATCTAGGTGTTAGTCATCCAGGAAATTAATCTATCTGAGAATGAGACCAGGGTATCATTATTTGTAATCTCATATGGAATACTATTCCAAATAATTGGCGCTGAATACGAAATGCTTTCCTTGAATTTGGCTAAATTTAGTTTTGGAACAATGAAGACTTGACTTGAGCTAGATCTGAGCGTCATATTTAAAGGGTTTAATTCTCTTTTCTGGAAAAGCTCACACAAATAGTTCGGAGCTAAATGGTTAACAACTTTAAACATCATTTTTGCCTTGTTCAAGAATATATTTTGCTCAATTGACATAACTTTTAACCCTTTCCCACTCAGATACGTGTTTTTACGTGTCTGCACCCCCCCCCCCCCCCTCTTTTAAGGCCCAGAAGCACCTAAAATCTGCATTTCTACCCCTGGATAGTTATGTTTGCTTTAGGATTTATCGGGAAAAAAGTGACCTGTTTTTTCGCGCGCCTCCCCACTAAAAATATTCGGGGGGGGGGATTGAAGGGGGGCACCGCCCCCCTCACATCCAGAAAAATTTTGTGTATGCCCAACCGGCGGCTAAAATTTATATCTGAGGGTGTCTGGGCTCAAAAATGCCTGAAAATTGATGCTGATAAAACATGCTGCAAACAGTGAAAATGGCCAGTGCCAAACACCTTAATTGTTGCCTTGACAGCTGTGTGAAGATTGAAATGTGGTCAAAAATTCATGTGAAAACACACTTTTTGCCAACTTTGAGATGCCCCCTCTTTACCATGACGACAAAGATCAAGTCATGAAATGATGCATTTGAAAGGCTACTGCCAAATGAACATACATACCGAGTTTGGTGTAAAACAGACCATCAATTATGAAACAATGGCTAGTTGAAGTTGCTGTCAGGTGCAACACAGTGAAAATCAGCGAAATTCACAATATCCCTGAGTGGTAAAGGGTTAATGAAGAAAACCCCAACTGACCAAAATAATGTTTTTTCATCATTTTATTGCAAGAAACAATATTTCAGATATAATTAATGCATTTTAGACTAAAATTCAGTATGTTCCCAGATTTCAGTTAACCCTTTCCCACTCAGATACGTGTTTTTACGTGTCTGCACCCCCCCCCCCTCTCTCTCTCTCTTTTAAGGCCCAGAAGCACCTAAAATCTGCATTTCTACCCCTGGATAGTTATGTTTGCTTTAGGATTTATCGGGCAAAAAAGTGACCTGTTTTTTCGCGCGCCTCCCCACTAAAAATATTCTGGGGGGGGGGGATTGAAGGGTGGCAGCGCCCCCCTCACATCCAGAAAAAATTTGGGTGTATGCCCAACCGGCGGCTAAAAATTTATATCTGAGGGTGTCTGGGGTCAAAAATGCCTGAAAAATGATGCTGATAAAACATGCTGAAAACAGTGAAAATGGCCAGTGCCAAACACCTTAATTGTTGCCTTGACAGCTGTGTGAAGATTAAAATGTGGTCAAAAATTCATGTGAAAACAAACTTTTTGCCAACTTTGAGATGCCCCCTCTTTACCATGACAACAAAGATCAAGTCATGAATTGTTGCATTTGAAAGGCTACTGCCCAATGAACATTCATACCGAGTTTGGTGTAAAACAGACCATCCATTATCAAACAATGGCTAGTTGAAGTTGCTGTCAGGTGCAACACAGTGAAAATCAGCGAAATTCACAAAATCCCTGAGTGGTTAAGGGTTAAGCGTGATTTGGCAGATTCATAGTGTACATATTCATATCCTAAGATAAATTTGAAAGCGCGTTTCTGTAATTTTGATATATTAGAAATATTATAGTTTGAAGAATTACCCCATATGACATTGCAGTAATTAAAGTGAGGCTGAATATATACATGTACTTTATAATAAAGAAGCCTATGTTCTGAACCTAAGAAATGATTTATTTTTGACAACAACCAGATATAGGATGACACTTTCTTGCAAACAGCCTTGTAATGGGTACTCCATTGTAAATTTTCATCAATATATACCCCAAGTATTTTATCACCATTAGTTATCTGTAACTCAATATTATCAAAAGTTAGTTTTAATACGCTTTCATCAATATGTAAACGTTTCTGGCGTGTTGTGATAAGCATTACTTTTGTTTTTGCAGTGTTAAGTAACATTCCATTTTGTTGACACCAGTCATGTAATGTTATAAGACAATTTTGCAAGTTTAGCCTGAGTTCATTAATAGTAGCCTGTGCGTCATTAATAGTAGTATCGTCAGCATAAAGGTCTGTAGAGTAAATTTGATTGGAAAGATGCAATGGCAGATCATTTATAAAAATAAGAAATAGTAACGGGCCCAATATGGACCCTTGTGGAACTCCCCATTTGACGTAATCACGTTCTGATATTTTATTATTTACAGAAACTACCTGTGTTCTATCACTCAGAAAAGATTGCATTAATGAAACAAAATTATTGCTACATTTATAGCATTTACGTTTCTCTAAAAGTAAGTCATGATCTACTAGGTCGAAAGCTTTTCTGAAATCTACCATGATAGAACCTACAATTTTGCCTTGGTTGATAGCCTTGAGCCAGTTTTCTGTCATGAGTGTTAATGCACTTTCGGTAGAATGTTCAGATCGAAAACCACTTTGTGTTTGATGTATAAGGTTAAAATTGTTTAAATATGACATGACGTTTAAACACTCTCAGACGCGACGTCATATGATTAATAAACTTAAATTTTAATACAAGAACATTTTTCATTGTAGCGACGTTTTCTGCATTTGACGTCAATGTCAACATAAGCAAATGTTTCACCTGACGCCATCTTGTGCACGCATTTCGTATCGACGTGGCTTCCGACACGTTCTGGTGGGAAAATGTTGATGTCATAGATAGAGGATCTTACACGAGTGGTCTTTTCGTATTAAAGGCTTGTTTCACCCCGTATGAAATAACCACAAGGGTAGGATTTTGTTTATCATAAAATGATTTTCAATCCGATTTATTGGCCGAAACATGGGGTTGTCACGGACTGCGTCATGAGGTTACGCACAATTAATACAGTAAAATTACCTTGGGACTGTCCAAAAGTGGTCTTAACCCTGCAATTCTTGTACTATGTTCAAACAGTGTAGGTCCTAATCAGACGCCGCGTTCTGCGGCGTCTGATCAGGATCTAAACTGTTTGCCAAATCCCAACACGATTCCAGTACAAAGTCAATAGATATCCTCTTACGCAAAAGTCTAACCTCACAAATATAAGAACATTGAGACTATTTTCTATTAGGTTCTGCGCTTAGTAACTTTGGGTCCATTGACAAACAATTAACACCAAAAGACCCATACAGCCTCGAATTAGTATGTGTGTGTGTTGAGGGTCTGCGGGGTTGGGGGAGAAGGGGGTCCTAAGTAGGGGTGTAACGATGCATCGATAGTTCGATCCATCGCGATAGGGACTGCCTCGATAGCAATGCATCGATAGTACTTTGGACTATCGATAACAATCGCCGATAGTTCATTCAACTATCGATAGTTTCGATTGTTTTTTTTTTACTTGAAAATATACCTGTTCTGTTGTGTAATAACGCAAGTATTTTTGCTTAGGATATCCATTCAGCTGTAATCAGGACAGACTAATAAGCCGTCACATATGTGCATGATGATCTGAGTCTTCGCTGGTCGCACATGTGTATCATAGTTTTTTGCCTTGTGGTGAATTTCTCGCGGCGATGAATTTACCGCTATCATTTTTGCACGTGCAGTTGAGGCAGTCAGAAATTTTCCCGCGTTTTTCAATAACAAAACGTCAACGATAACTTGCTCACGCGTTTGTTGCATGCAACGTTTTGAAAACATGACAGTGAAACCTGTGCGACATGTGAAGGCTCAGATCAGCCTGTGCAGTCATATATAAATGTTTGTTGTTTGTATTAGCCTTGCGTAGTATGACTTCTGGGACAAACGCCAGTTTTGAAGACATTTGCAAGATGCACACGCTGATCTTATGTATGAAGAAATGTTTGTTTTCGCTGTGTGCTGACTCATTCACATAGGTAAATGTATAATAAACGATGGTATAATGCAGTTTAACTTGTTGCATATGTGACACTTTTTGCGTCCGACAAACACGATAGCTAATGAGTATTAGGACCAGACTGTTAAACCGCCCTTTTGTGGTCTCATTAGAAATGTTTCTCGAGAAATGCACAGAATGTGCATGCGAGTACATGATAGACTCAGATTAGTTGATAAGTATGCACAAATGCATCAATGATGATGTCATCAGTCGGCTGGCCGGACCGATTGGGATTGAATTCTTGAGGGAATATTTAAGCTGACAAAGTTTTATTTTCCTGTCGTCATTCTGTAGGAAAAAAAACGTGCAGCACGAGGCCTTAGGTCTCCTTCTATCAAGTATTTTCTTATGGTGATTCTGGACGTTTTGATGGTGGACACTGGACAACCTGGGACAAATTGACGTTTTTATTTTTCGTGTGTCTTTCTTATTTTATTTTTGGTTGTCTTTGTATTATGAGCCCAGGTCGATCCCTGTACATATTGCTGAATGAAAACACCGACTTGATCATTGCTTTACTTTTAGCTTTTGATCCTAACTTCAAATGAAAAATATGTAAATTCAAGTTTTAATGCAGTTTGTTAGATTCATGTCGCCCTTAAAGAGGTGCTAAAATGTCGTGCTCTGATTACGTAATACTATGTAATAATTAATCGGGTTACCTAATTAACTGAATACACAGATTAATTTACCATAGGCGGCAAACATCAAACAATCGAAGACCGATCAGCATGTGTCAGTTTCCACAAGCAGAACATCTCAAACACTGCAAAGGTATTAAAACTATGATAACCATCACTTACAAGCATATATACTGGAAGCAGCGGGCTATTTTAGGCGGTGGGTCCTTCTGCAGGTTGTGGGGATATGTAAAGAGCCGTCTCCCTATTATGTTTTTTTCTGGAATAGCCCCGAGGGAATGAATGCTGATATTGAAACACACAATAAACATACAAGTTCAGGCCATTGCAACTTTCCTAACTTGTTCTGTCACTCTTAGCCATTTTATGTGAGTGATATAACATCTATGAATCATTTATAACAGTACCCGATAGTATCACGATAGTATCGTGATAGTATGCCGCGATAGTGAAAGTATCGTGATAGTAGTTTCCACGATAGCAATACTATCACGATAGTCAAAATTGGCCTCGATAGTCAGCCCTGGTCCTAAGACATTCCAAGTTCCAAACCATGAAAGGAATATAAGAAAATGAGAATGTCTGGATGAAGCCGATTTATGTTCTTAGCTCAGTTAGCCAGTCAGTTATTTTCTTTCAGCTTGGTTTCATGGCCTTTCAAGATGATATCACTTTAATCTAGCCGATCACTATTCAGAGGTGGGCGAAAACCGGAGAACCTATTGCAAGCTTGGTGTCTCACAGGTTATCCTAGACTAGCTACTAGTCTGATAATACAAGTCTGATCATTTATTTTGAGGTGGGGGGGGGGGGGTATTTTTTATTGGTTTAAAAATTTATCGCCTTCTCTAAGTAATGGCAAGTCTATTTGGTAGAGTCTCAAATCTTAGGATTATCACGTTAAATTGAGCCAGAGAGACTAGACTAGCTAAACTTTTATACACTGTTCATTTTAGTGCAAAAGATTATTTAATTTCCATATTATTCATTTTAACGCCTAGTGGCTAGGCTAAAGTTATCCGAGCGAGACACGAACCAACAGTGTTGAGAGACCTACAGATTTAGAGTTAGCTCCCTTATGCACTATGAACCGGAGGCACGTTCAACCTGTCAGTGAGTAAAGTCATCATTACGATATATGTAACAGACTCGTGCGACAAAGTGCATTGTTTCACATTTCCAAAATGGCCACTTTTCTGAAGAAAATCCGCAATTTTTTTCTTATTTATACTGCAAACATAGGTTGTGGGTGTTCGTTAGAACCGCCTCAGTGAGGCCTCAGTGAGGCGGTTCTAACTTGCACCCACAGCCTATGTCTTGAAGCGGAAATAAGAAAAATCATGTATACCTCCATTAACTCTAGTTTTCTCTATACAAAGTGTGGTTTAAGGGGTGTTCATTTCACGGACTTGTTCTAGTGATGCAGTGAGTCAGTCATTCAGTGTAAGTCTTTGGTTTGTTTGTTTGATTTGGGGTTTAACGTCCCCGTCAACACTGTAAAGCCTCATCTTGGAGGCGTTGCTTCCAATTTTGTGGAACAAATAGCTATGCCATACAGTGACCAAACCTGATTTAAGCTTGTTTCAGAATCTGGAAAATTGCTGTTACCATTTGATAAAATGTGCTTGACAATATATTATGATGATTCAAACTGTATCATTTTTTACTCAAGGAAACTGATTTCAAAAGGCATATGTTTCGCAGTTTCCATAAACGAGGCGACCCCCTGATGTCCTAATTATTATTATTTTTTTTTATTATTATTTTTTTTTGTAAACCGAGGTCCTCCAAAAAAGGGGTCCATATTTTAGGGACAGAATTATCTGCTGAAGATCACATCCTTCGCTAAGAAAAAAAAATCAAGAGTTGCCTCCCATGAAGATGAAACCAACGCCCTTGGAATAACAGTTGATCGATGATACAGTCTAAAAGAACTTTACAGTCCAGAAATAGAAGAAAATCCTTTCCGCGTTTGTGAGTCTTTAATGGTTTAAAAGGATGGAAATTCTTGAATGCATTTATCATTCATCTTTGTATGACACGTCATGAGTAAAGCTATTTCTTCATTTTGCGAACACAAAGGTGTTGATCAGACTGCGCGCATGCGCGCAGTCTGATCAACACCTTTGTGTTCGCCGCCCCTCTTGTTTCTTGTTCTTAACTTTCAAGACTCTTTCTTGTCTGTGTAGTTGAGCAGGTTGGTTTGTGTCTTAACAGGGCGCAAATCCCGAGGGCGGGTTTTCCTGCGACGTGGCTCAAACAAACATTCAGAATTTCATGATTAAATTTATCATCCATCTATAATATCTTTCAGATTCATGGTTTTAAAAGCATGGAATTTCTTTATTACATTCATCATGTGTTCCGATCAACCATATAATCTTCCGACAATTGTAACCTGTGTTTTGTATTTTGCATTTTATGATCATGCAATGACTGGTATAAAATGAGATGCGTTTTATAGCATTTAAGCTGACGTCAGAAAAATTCTAAATCAAAATACTGAGAGTACTGCATTGTAGGTCTATTGTCTCTGAGTGTAGGGTGGGAAAACGCTCCTAAACGGTGATGCGTTCGGGGAGGGGGGTCTAAAAAATCGTGGAAACAGCAAAATTTACTATCCAATCAGTAGCGAGATTATGCAGTTTAATTCCGTTGTATCATAACGATGGTGCGTTGGGGAAGGGGGGTCTAAACATATCGTGGAAACAGCAAAATTTATTATTCAATCTGTGGCGTGATCATGCAGTTTAAGTCTTTCGGAACCCGAATTTTACGGTGACTTAGTATATTTTTTTTTTTTTTTTGGTTTGGGTTTCACTCATATCGAGCCGATCGTTAATCAGAGGTGGTCGAAAACCGGAGTACCCGGAGTAAAACCACCTGACCTTCCGTTGCAGAACTTGGCGTCTCACACGTGGCCCGAGCGAGGCTCGAACCTACGGCGGTGAGAGACCTAATGACTAAGAGTCAGCGCTCTTATCCACTAGGCCACGGAGGCCCGTGTGACTTAGTATATAAATTCAGAAAAAATATATACTTGCAATGACTTCAGCACTCAGTTTCAAAAAATCATTCTTCGTTATAAAATGAATGGGTCCAAGATAAATTTATACTACGGACTGCATGCATGGTAGTTAACCCAATTACGATTGACAACTTTGCTCCCCTCTTTAATTGCACGCCGGAGGATCACACCTCAGATTCTGTGCGACGGTTTCTGCGTAAAGGCTTACTGAGAATGAGAGAACTTAATTTTATGTAATGTTGGTTGGTGCCTGATGTTCTGTCTCTGGTCCGGCCCATCGGAGTCTAACTGTTGGTTTTCTTTTGCTCCAGCATTTCAATGGTTTCTTGCTGTCAAGTCCTGACCGTTGTTTCATCTCTGTGGTTGTCTGATTTTTGTGTTCTCGGAGATATTGCACTGATGAGTTAGCAGACCTTCATGTGGACTGAACAAATTATTTGTCTAAATCGCGACGGAAGTATCGGCGAGGATTGCGGCCGCGTAAAATCGAATTAAGCCCCTAGTAGAATTCGCTTCAGTGACATCCCAAGGTTTTTCTTCTGTCGCGGTTTATTTTTGTTATGGTTTGTCTTTGAGTGTGTATCGCTTTTATTTTTTTTATTTTGGATAGCCAATTATTGGAAAGGTAATGTCATTTTGGCTTTCCACTATAGGTGTTTTCATTAGGTTCTAGATACATCTATTTCATTTTTGTGTTTGTTTCGTTTTGGTGTCTTTGATGGGATATGTGTGCTAATTGTATCGATTCCTGATCATTACCTCCACTTCTATTTTTATACGTAAGCGGTTATTCAGTACAGTGCACATTCGTTCTCCAGAAACTGACAACTGCATTTCTTGAATCAGCGTGAGAGGATGACCGTAGAAAAGATTTCATGATCAATCTCCACGAAAAAATGTTGTCGAACCTACGCAGACAACATCCGACTGAGCTACCGAGCCCAGCGGTGAGCGCAAAAAAAAAAAAAATAATAATAAACTGACTACCCTTTGTGAGTATTGTCTCTAATACTGGCGGAGAAAAAAAACATATGATAATAAATCAACGCTTTGACCCGCTAGACCAGTTGATTTGTTTTATACATATAGCAGTGAAATCAGTGCATATCTGAAACAAGGAAATTTTTTTTCACACTGTGAAAATATAAATGATATTTTCGCAGTGTGAAAAATAACATGAACGTGTTATTCCACAGTTGCAGCCCTGACTAATTTTCTCACCAAAATTCATACATGTTGTCCACTCAAAAATAAAAATACCCCCCCCCCGACCACCCCTTTATAAAAATAATCAGGTACACATCCACCCAATTGATAAAGCCCAAACACTGAATGAGCATTTTGCTTCAATATCGAAAATAGAGAATGAATCCCAAATTTCTGAAGAGTTCATAAACACTGACTTTTCCCTTAGCTTAATCCAGGTTACAAGCCAAGACGTAAAAGACCAATTACACTTACTAAACCCATCAAAACCAGGTGGACCTGATGAAATTTCCCCTAAATTAATGAAATTGATATCTAACTGTATTTATGATCCACTTACTTCACTTTTCAATAGGTCCCTCAAGCTCGGTCAAGTTCCACACCAATGGAAAATGGCAAACATCTCTGCTATATTCAAAGGAAAAGGGGATGACCAAGACCCAACCAACTATAGACCCATCTCAGTTACTAGCTGCCTTGGCAAAGTCCTGGAAAAAATAATTTTCAAATATCTGTATAATTACTTAGAAGTAAACAAAATACTAACTAACTATCAATCAGGCTTCAGACCTAGAGACTCAACTGTAAACCAGCTTCTTGAACTATATCATATTATTGTTGAAAACTTAGACAAAGGATTAGAATTGAAATTCATTTTTTGCGACATAAGTAAAGCATTTGACAAAGTTTGGCACCAAGGACTTTTACATAAACTTAGAAAATATGGTATCAATGGAAATGTTCTCAAGTGGTTTACAAGTTATTTATCTGACAGAAAACAGCGTGTAACAAGTGAAGGCTTTTCCTCAACTTGGCTACCTACCTGTGCTGGAGTACCACAAGGGTCTGTATTAGGCCCCAATCTTTTCTTGTTATATATTAATGACATCGTTAACATTGACACAAATATTTGATTGTTTGCAGACGACACATCTTTATTTACTGTAATTGAAAATGCTAACTCCTAAGAGGCCTTGCAGGATGACTTGTATAAAATTGCTAAGTGGTCCGAGGATTGACCAGTGCATTATTCTTAATCCATCTAAAACTACCTCAATGACATTTACTCGAAAAAGAAATTCAGTCACTTGATGTTAAATTTGATAATAAAACACTCAAAGATGCAAAACATCATACCCACCTTGGTCTAACACTTACTTCTGATGCATCTTGGGATGAACATATTAAAAGAACCTACTCTAAAGCTGCATATAGACTGAACATCCTAAGAATGCTCAAGCATGACCTAGATAGAAAATCTCTCTTACTGTTCTATACATCTTTCATTAGACCTACCTTGGAATATGGTGACATAGTCTGGGACAACATCAGCCAGCAAAACCAAACTCTTCTTGAAAATGTTCAACTTGATGCATGTAGAATAATCACAGGTTTGGGCAAGGGAACATCTCATAATATACTGTACAATGAATTAGGCCTATGTCCACTTGCTGAAAGGAGAAAACAACATAAATTAATACAGTTTTATCAAATCTTAAATAATGAAGCCCCTATTTAATTGGATGCCATTCTGCAGAGATTCAATGAGCAACAGTCAGATTACAATCTACGAAGTGTAAAATTAAAACACCCAACGCCCAAAACTAAATCATACCAAGACAGTTTTTTTATCTCAACAACAAATCTTTGGAATAATTTATCACCTGAATTAAATAACGCAACATCACTATATACCTTTAAAAAGTTGTTAAAAAGAGAAATAACCCAACCTCCTAAACAATTTTCATTTGGAACAAGAAGGTACAACATAATTATATGTCAACTAAGGAATGAGAAAAGTCAGTTAAACAGTGATCTATTTAAAGACCATCTTAATGATGGTCGCGGGTCGTTTCGGTCCTGAGTCGTTTCGGTCCCTAGGTCATTTCGGCCTGGGTCGTTTCGGCCTAATTTCGGGGGTGGGTCGTTTCGGCCATATTGGTGGGTCGTTTTGGCCTGATTTTTTTTAAATTTTCTTTTTATGTATATATATTTTGTTTGTCGAAGATCAGCCTGTGCTTTTGCTATCTTCTCTCGTTAAAACTTCAATAGGTCAGAAAACAGACAGCTTTTTCCAACTGTGTAGACTCTGATCACAATGAACAGATTTATAGGTTACAAGGTCTTTGAAGGTATCAGATGCAGGCTGATCATATAAAATAATTACAGCGTTCAGATATTAATAAGCTCAAAAAAGAGGGCTTTTTCAAACTGCTCAGACTCTGATCACAATGAACAGATTTATAGGTTATTTAGTATTTGAAGGTATCACAACGACAGATGGAGGCTGATCATATAAAATAATTAGGCAACATTTCGCAAATATTTCGCATGCTGTTCTCAAAATGTGTGTGCTATTGATACTAGTAAATCCTGCAAGTCAGTGCCGTGTGATCAGTATCTGCTAACTGCAGAAGCCTTTTGCCGTCTAGGGCTATTTAGAAAAAAAAAACTTAGAATGGATGCGCACCATGCATGTCTGTATGTGGCATGTGGAATAGACCATTGTGCGCTTGCGTGCAGTCTAATCATACCATTGAGACGAACTTCACAAACCTTCAAAGCTTTGGGAACATTCTGCAGACACAGCGACATACAACATGACGAAAATACGCCTATATAATTTTGTCATTATCCACCAAAGAGAAAGACTCAGACAATCCTGCGCAAGAGTCGTGGGCAGTCTAATCATGGTCTTCAAAACTATGAACCTTCTGCAGCCACCATGACACCCCAAATGTTATATATTCATTTATTTATTTACAGACTTTAAAGTACTTGGCCTTTTAAGAAGTAATTATATCATCACATGGTAATGGCCCATTAATCAGTCACTCGTTAATCACTTTGGATGGAGTAAGCTAATCCCCTTATTTTTGTATATAATTGATCAACTATGTGGCGGTGTAATTGCGTTAACGTAACAGTTTGAAAACACAGGTTAAATGCGAGCGTCTTTAATTAGCAGCCCTTTGAGTTCGGTGGGAAATGGCGGTTCTGTTAATTTAAAAAAAAAATGTTATGATTGATATGCTTTAAAATTTGTTTCACTGAAGTCTTTTAAATGTCTGCAACCAATGTATATAAGGTGCTCTGAGACACCTCCCCATCATTTATCTTTGAAATCGCTTATAAAGATTGTCGAAGTAAATTTCAAAATGACTGAATTGTGCTTCTCATGTGACAAGGAAGTAAATATGGCCGACGCTATGCAGTTCCATGTGACGTGTGTGACCGGTGGCAGCATCGCCTTTATGGAACAGGTATTTTAATTTTTATGGATGGATGTATGTATGTATGGGATGTATGTATGTATGTATGTATGTATGTATGATTTTGCCTGCTGATTGTGTTACCAAATTCAATCATTGTAGAAAGAAACGTATATAACAGTTATCCTGCTGAATAAATTAAATTAATTAAAACACTTTATTTGGGCTATCATAACCATGACAGGGCGTTTAAATAATATTCCAAATTAAATAATAATGTTTTATACAGGAAAAATGCTATCTAATAAAATCGGGCCGAAACGACCCAGGGCCGAAACGACCCACCGAAATAGGCCGAAACGACCCAGGTCCAAATTTAGACCGAAACGACCCAGGCCGAAACGACCCGGCCGAAACGTCCCGGATTCTTAATGATTCCCCCTTCTGTAATAACTGTCATGATAACGTACAAGAAAATAAACAGCATTTTTTCTTCGAATGTACTAAATTTATACAACATTTAAGAATGGAAATGATCAATAATCTTCAAGCTTGTCATTCTCTATATAGTAATATTAAACTAACTGCAGACTGCCTTGTTACAGGCATTACTACCTTATCTGATGAATACAACCTCAACCTCCAACTCATAAATATTGTTGCAGACTTCATAAGGGACACACATAGATTTGATGGCCAGTAACAATTTCACCATAATATTTCATTACAGTATGCCCCCCCACCCCACTTGGCCAGCAGATTAACACTCAAATCTAAAACTGAATCTAGTGTGATTGCCTCGGAGAGGCTATGCTAAAGCACCTGTACCATGTTGTTATGGCAAATAAAGGTGCGAGCAAACAGTGCAGACCCAGATCAGATTGCAGTCTGAGCAGGGTCTGCACTGTTTGCATCTCCATCTATATCTTCCTGGACTCCCTGCTGGATTGTGAAACAAATTTGCCTAAATCTCAGTAGAATCATAGCAAGTCCACAAGGTATCCGGAATGTACAATCACTATTATTTATTAACATTAATTAAAACTCTTAACGAAATTTTAGGGCTGTCTATTTATTTATTTCTAGTATTTTTTATTTATTTATTTAATTTTTTTTTTTACCTAATACCCTATTATTAGCTCACCTCTGACTATCAATGCCCCGACCAATATACTGTATTCGACCTTTTTACCACACATGCTCCTATAAGTGCACACCCAAGCTTTTTCTGGAAAAAATACACAAGCGCACACTTTACAGTAACCTACCAATAAATTCATATTGAGTTTTGCTGCATCTTTGACCCGGACAATCATATGTATATGTGGTGAACCCCTATGCTGAAATTCAACTCTATAAAATAATCATATCGGAAGCTTTTTTTCGTATTTTTTTGTATTGAGTGTGCGCTTATTAGGTAGATTTTTCACCACAATATTTTCATACAATTTTGAAAAAACTAAGCGCACGGTGCGGTACAGTGCTGTAGGCTAATTCTGCGCGCTTAAGACTTTGAGCTTTTGTTTCATCCATTCCAGGGATCCAAAACCTATTTTGCAGCACAATGCTATACAGTAGTCTTAGCTTGTTAAAAGACAATAGCAACCATTAATTTCTCTGGTGCAGTTATGTTGTGGTCTGTCTTTAAAAAGACACACCCCCATGTTAAGACGCCATCAATTTTGTCTGCTAATTCCGCGCACCCGAACAATAACATCCAGTCAAGATACAATACTTTAGACAAGGAAAGATGTTTTGTTGTTATACTTGATTTGTCATGCGTTTATTAAAAGCTGATGGACAAGTTGGTTGAAAAAAATTAATGTCCGTAAAAAAAAATCCAAATTAAGTAAGGGCCTGTGGCGCTCATTAAGCCCGATTCAGGTAAAAACAAAAAATGCATTTCTTTCGCCCAGTTTACTGCCCAAGTCTCATCCAAAATAATATTTGAAGCTTTGTTTTGATACCTGTCAAAGAAAAATGAAAACATTTAATCTGGTTCATTTAATTTTGAAATAATCCCAATGCGCCGAATTGGCAGATGCGCAGAATTAGCCTACATGACTGTAAATAGGTCGAATACGGTAAGTGAAATAATCTTGATAGGGCCATAAGCCCAGTTTCCTCTATAACCCAATCATATGACACTGTGCAAATGTAAGTAAATATCAAGTTGACAGGATTAATGGCCCGGATAATTTTCATTTTTTTTTTCTTCCTTTTATTTAGTAAAAGAGAGTTGCGCCCCTTTGAATGCAGGGTTTTTTTTGCCATTTTTTTAAGCAGTCCTCTATTTCTTGTATTCATAACCATGACTATTTACCGTTATGAGTAAACGACCTTGTAAGACTCACTGATTCACAATGCGATACATTTCTCTTTCAGCTCTAATGGTTAATTTCCACGAAAAATCTCTGGCTCAACCTAACCACGTTTTACGGTGTATTGGTTAAATGATCATTCAATAAACCGGTGTATTGATACATCACCTCCAGTCACTTCAGGTGTACCCCAGGGCTCTGTCCTTGGCCCCCCTGCTCTTTCTCCTGTATATTAACGACATGCCAGGAAAAGTAGCCTCAACGTCAAGACTCTTTGCTGATGACAGCCTGCTCTACCGTACAATCAGGACCCAGCAAGACGCCTCGATCTTACAAGAAGATCTGCGGAAGCTTGAAAAATGGGAGACAGACTGGTAGATGCAGTTCAACCCTACAAAATGCGAGACCATCCGCATCACTAGAAAACGAAACCCGATTAAGACCACATACAACATACACGGACATGACTTAGCCACAGTTACCAGCGGCAAGTACCTGGGCACCACCATACACGAAAAGCTCCTCTGGAACGACCATGTCGATGCTGTCACCAAGAAGGCTAACAACAGTCTTGCATTCCTCCGGAGAAACATCACCAGCTGTCCATCAGACATAAAGGCACAGTGCTACAAGACGCTGGTGAGACCCATCATGGAGTATGCAGCACCGGCATGGGACCCTCATACCACTACGAACATCAACCAGTTGGAAGCGGTCCAGAGGCGAGCAGCACGTTTTGTAACAGGGGACTACAGGCGAACCAGTAGCACCAGCCAGATGTTAGCCACTCTAGGATGGCCTACACTACAGCAGCGTAGAAGCGATGCCAAGCTGGTTTTAGTGTACAGGATTACAATGCACTGATCGACATTCCTGCTGCAGAGTACCTACACCCCACAGGACTGTCGACAAGGGGTCACTCCCTACGTTACCTAGTGCCCTTCAGTCGCACAGATGCTCACAGACACTCCTTCTTCCCTTCTGGTATTCGACTGTGGAACCAGTTGCCGGAACACATTGCCACCTCCCAGACCTTGGACAGCTTCAAGGCGGGACTGGGCTCACAGCATTAGACGCACACCATGTTTTTACCAGCTTTTAATCTGCACATCATTTGCGCCTCACAGTCACATTGTAAATAGTCACCAAGTGCGTCGATGCTCCAGAGGGGCCCTGCACTTCACCAGGAAGAAGAAAGAAGAAGATCTACTGCCCTTGTTTTTGTTTTTTTTAATCTGAATCCGAATAGAACAATTAGTGTCCCCCACCCCATTCCCTCCTAACACAGTTTTGCTTCAAAATTAAACCCAATCAAAACAACTACAAGGTAACTAGCTACTTGGTGGATCTCTCTCTATCTTTCCCCCTCTTCCTCTCTCTCTCTCTCTCTTTCTCTCTCTCTCTCTCAATTTATTTATAGAGATATCCTTCCACGCTACCATTCCAAAATAAATGTGCGTTTAATGTCCCTGTAAATCCTTGAAGCTTAAAACACACCCAGTTACGTTTCAATGCCCACTTCTTATTTTCTTTGTAATATTAATCAAAACTGAGTCTAAACATATTAAATTTTTTTACATTTTATATGAATATATTTACAAAAATGATCATCCGAGATGGTAGGGGCTTGCTTTTTGCCATGTCCCTGTATGGTACCTTTGATGTTCATCAAGAATGAACTTCAATAGCATGCCCCTATCTGTCACCCGTTGGAATTTTTAAGCAAATGATACTTAACTGTAATAAAATCTAGAAACAATGTGTACAAAAAGACAATTTCAAGCGTTCATTTGAGGCTTTACGTTTTGTCCCTGTATTTTTTTGTCAGTTCCGTAACGCTAACAAATATTTTATTTGAGAAAGCTATTGAAATTTCTAAAAGAAATCCCCTTTGACCACCCTTCAAGCACTTAATGTTGGGAATAGTTCAGTGAATATTTAACTTGGATAACTGGTGATAAAAGTCAGGGACAAAGACTTAAAGACGTCAATTTAGATTAGTACCTTTTCTGTATGTCATTACCGTACACCTGTTTAAAAGTTTATCTTTCCCTGAACGTGTTTAGTTATCGTACTTACAGCTAGATCATAAGTGTACATACAATAATTGAACAGCACTACAAGGCCTCCATTAAAATAAGGTATGAAAAACTGATAAAAACGATGAAACTGTCATTTCCGTAACCGTCATTTCCGAAACATTGTTGGTTACGGTAATGACATGATACCAAATAATACTGGGATTCGTTCAGTTTTTTTTGTGATAAATGCATTGTTTGATGCATACTGAAGCGATACAATTAATATTTGTAGCTATAAACTGACCTGTGTCTATGATATGACCGATAATTTAACTGTCATTTCCGTAACGTCATTTCCATAACAAGAAAAATGTGTCATTTCCGTAACTTTTCTTGTGATTAAACCCCTCTTACAGGCTAATTATACCATGCAGACAAATGTATGCATGTTCTATAGATACTTGCTTGTCCAAGAAATAATATAACACAGTAACTGATTACTTTATCCGAATTTTAAACAGAAAAAGCACAAATCAAATATTAGAAAAATGTATTTTGGCCTTTCGAATGTGTAAACTTTCATTGTTTTCTGAATTTTGAGTGACATATTCATTGATTTTTGGTTGTAATGTTTGCATCATAACTGCAACATATAATTTATATAAAAATAATACATTCAAAATTAGAAATCAAAATCTAATGGGTCTTTATATGTGTGTTACGGTAATGACATCACTGCCATGGCATGCACATTAAAAGAAGATGAAACATTATTTTTTGGCAAGTATGAGGTGTAGTCAGTGATGCCTTTTCATTCAAAACCTATCACAATTTAACTATATCATGAAAAATGATAGAAATAACAATATTGCACATGAAGCATTTCAATGTCGAAACTGTACATTATTTTAAGAATGACCCATATCTAGTCTAATAGCTAACTGTGTAAGTTGACATCTTGTGTTCTTCCTCACCGGGCACATGACATTAATGCGTTGTTGGTTCGACGTGCGCTTAGGACCATGATATCTTGAGGTCCTGAAATTCCAAAAAAATTCTTAAATGTCACCTAGCTTAGCGTCGGTGTAACGTCTTTGTAACGACGCATCTGCGTCAGTGCAACGTCGTGGCGCTGCACGGCGTGGACTTGTCGTTACCCCGGCGACTTGTGCCTGCTGAGATGAGTTATATTCCTAATCCATATGTACTGTATTTCAAATTGTGATTTCAACAGTATTTATTGAAGAACATTGACGTATACAGTACCACTCGGAAAGGACTAAAATAGGCTATGCCTACGTCCAATCCAATGGTACATATATATGTACTCCTCTGTGTGTATGTATGTAACCATGAAATTTCTAATAAATAAACATGTTGTCCATAAAATAATTCTGAAAAAATACCTTGAAAAGCACTCTTTGTACTGTTAAATTGCTGTATTCAAAATGGCGATCTGTTTATGTTTTTAAACTGACAGTTGTGACGTCATAGCCAAGTCAAACATTGTGATGTCAGATCCGATTGATCAATTACAGTAAGTGTCCTAAAATATTATAAAATAAAAAGAAAATTTCCTTTTTTCCGATAAATATAAAAAATATTTCATCTCGTGTATTTAAACCATTAGAATTTTCACTCGTGCGAAGAGTGAAAATTCTGATGTTTTAAACACACGAGATGAAATATTTTTTTATAATTATTTAAACAAAGTAAATATCCTCTATGTGTTGTTTCGAACTTTATTCTTTCAGGCGGATTTGGGCGACATAAATGCAGTTTTCGAGGAGAAATATGGAAAGTCGTTACAACATGCTATCAAGTCTAGTTACAGTGGCGAGTTTTCGAAATTAATTTCACAGTTTGTTGAACAATATACCACTGGTGACATCATTTGAGGCGAATGGATATGCCTCTAGTGGAGGCAACCTTTCAAATACTACAATACGGAGACACCCCAATACAAATATATTGTACATTTTACCGCCGAAAAGAAAATAACGAAATTATTAAAATGAAAAATTGTGATATTTTTCTTATTTCTGCTCAAAATATTGATTGTTGGTACACGTTAGAACCACCTCATAACCATAATCTATATTTTAGAGCAGAGATAAGAAAAATTATATATCCCTGTAACTATAAAAGTAGGGTTTAAGGGGTTAAAAATTATAAAGGCGTGTTTTCGGGATGAGCTTCCCCGTTTAATTAAGTCTACTCTTACTTGTAGTGATGTCCTACTTTTACATTAAGATCCCTTTCCACATTCGACGGAGATGCGCAGAAAAGCAAAGGGAGGGTGAAAAACTTATCTCCATTCAGACAGTCTAACGTTGCATTCCTTGACAGCAGGCAAATAGATATTTCGAAATATGTCGATCATTAACTATTGAAGTGACATCAAATATAAAAATGCACGCTTAGAAATGAAAGCATAACAAAAACACGCCTATATCTAATTTTTGAACCCCGTAAACCCTACTTGTATAAGGAAAACTGAGGTTTACAGGAGTATACATTATCCTTCTTATTTCTGCTCAAAAACATAGCTTGTAGGTACTTGTTAGAACCGTCATATCCAGATTTATCATTCATTAAGCAAAGATCGTTCTTTGCAATAAACTCTTCAATAAGTGCTCCTCTGTTGTTGTTATCTTTACAACCCAATAGAATGTTGTGACCAGTGAAGTCGCCAACTAAAATACCCGTGCGACATAGTGCATTTTTTTCACATCTCCAAATGGATTACTTTTCTTATGAAAACCCTTAATATTTTTCTTATTTACACTGCAAATATATGCTTAGGTTGCTCTAACGAGTACTCATAACTTATGCTTTTGGATAGAAATATGAAATATAATGTATACCCCGCAAACCCCAGTTTTCTCTATATAAAGTGGGGTTGGGTGGGTGTTCATTTCACGGACATGTTCACGTGATGATTACGATAAGGCGTCCGTAACGACATGTCAATGTACTGGGTCAATTAGTTCGTCTCCCAGAGAAAAGGAGAAATGAGATAGAAAATATAACAGACAAGATAAAAGTGATGGACAGATGGGAGGAAAATAAAAGGAAGTGTAGAAACAGAAGAATTAACAGCAGTTCCTCTCTATCCGTGTCTGCTGCAAGGACATCAGGCCTTGACCAAATGTAAGCCAGCCCCAACACGAGTTGAATGCCGCAGTGACGCAAGATACGTAACACCTTAGGCCTGAAAAAAAAAAAATAACAGTGTTTCCACTAATCCGACCGCCCTTGCATCAGATCCCCCGACTCTACAATTTTTATCAGTATATGCAGTAAAATAATAATTAAAACACCGACCCTACCATTTTCAATTTCCGACCCTACCCAGTGTTGTCTTTGCATTTTCCCAGAGTAATTTCGCGTTTTAAGTATATTGTTGTAGTTTTTGGCATTTGGTGTCTTTCAAATTACAGAGCTGACTTTTCTGAGCTTCGCAAATGAATTATGTTATACAGTACAAGCCTAAACATGACAATTTTATTCCCCACCCCCCCCCCCCCCCCCAAAAAAAAAAAACATGCACAAAAACAAAAACACGTAAAATGTACAGGCTACACCCTGTTTGTTTCGGAAGGAAAAATAACAAAAAAAAAACAACAAAAAAACAAAAAAAAAAAAAACCTTTCTCCTACCTACCGACCATTTTTTTTCAGCATGTTAGTGGAAACGAAGCAGCTATTATTTTTACGCCTTAGCCTCACCCAAACATCCTCGAAGCTCATTAGAACCGCCTCATTAAGGCGTTCTTACGAGTACCCACTATCCATGTTTGAGCAAAAATAAGAAATTGTATTGAATTTACAAAAAAAATACTAAAATTTTCTCTTTTTTCTCAAAAGAAATTGTCCCGAATAATCAAGAGTTTCGGTCGTGAACCAATCTTATATGCATTAACCAAATTTGTTTATCCTTTACTACTCCATTTCTAAGCTAATTCAGCAGACGACACATTGCAGATATTTTTCTTATTTTTCCCAGAAAACAGGACTTGATATCTCATGCAAATTGTCACCGTAGGAGACAATTTGCATGAGATGTCAAATCCTGTTTTCTGGGAAAATTAGAAGAAAAAAATCAAAATGTCGTCTGCTGCGAAAACAAATACTCAGCATGCAGAGTGTTAAAGGTAAGTCATATTTCCGACTGGAGTTATGCAGCGCTATGACAATTTTCCTCATGTCAGAGTAGTCATCGTGGGTCACCGCCCATCGGGCCTTGGTTTTGTTTGTTTGAATTGAGGTTTTACGTCCCCGTCAACATTATTCGTTGCTTCCAATTTTGTGGGACTTTTATTACCCGATATTATGATGAAATTACATCTCAAAACCCTGTCGCCCAATGAAACCAATAGGGTTTATAAGCATGGACTCGCACCGCTTTGCCTGGGCAGGTTTAGATCCTGTAAGCGGTTGACCAGTACCCATATGTGGACGGTTTCAGCTCTGTGTAGAAGTATCATGCAGACCAATCTCATTGGGCCTTAGAGAAATAGATTGGGCTGCATGGTACTTCCATGCAGAGCTGGAAATGGCCGCACATGAGCACGGGTAAACCACTTAGATAGAGTGGTGCGAGTCGGACCGTCTAGTGCATATAAGCCCCATTAGTTAATAATAGTAGTAATGATAATAATAATTGGTTTAAACAATATTTATTTGAAACAGATATCAAATTACAATCACAAATAAGACATGGTAAATAGGATCTGACTTTAACCATTTAGTGCCAGAAACCCCAAAACGGGTTGCCTGGCAAACAGTGCAGGCCCAGACCAGACGCCGCAGAACGCGGCGTTTGATCAGGGCCTCCACTGTTTGCAAAATGTTAAGCCATTTTCCAAATAAATTTTGAAGAAAACACAACCTGAAATGGACTCCTGCTCTATATAAGGAGGAAGATTCCATTTTGGTACAAAAAGGGTGTAGCTAAAGATCTTATAAGTGTTATTTCCCATAATCATAATTTCCATAGGCGTAAAGCCCATTACGCATATTACGAATGTGCGTAATGTTAAAAGTTTGCAATAAACAAAAAAACACCTAAATAATAGTACTATTCATAACATATTATATAATGAACAATATTTCATGTAGGCTGCTCTTAAAGGAAAGAATTTGCTCCCCTCGGGAGCAAATTCTTTCCTTTAAGAGTAGCCGCATCTCGAAGAATGATGTTTTTACCAAGATTTTCCCTTGTTATGCGTAATAATATTTTGGTTATGGTTACGCCCCTGATTACATTTTTATTTCAAAAGGACAACATATTATGCACGAGTGGTCCTCATTGTAACAATTATATGAGCATGTATGCACTGTTGATAAATTTTCCGCATCTAATGATACAAACTGAAGTTTCATCATATACACAAATATATACATTAAAAGGACTGTCAAGGCTGGGACGAGGGTTGCGTGGCGGAAACCAATGTCCAAACAGCATATCCTTACTCCCATACTAGTTTACCTAAAATGCAGACGTAGTCTTGAATATACCACAGGTCACAGGCTTGTCCATTTGAGTCACCTTAAGCATAAAGCCCCAGGCGTGGGAGCAGGGTCACACGTACCGAGGCATCGAAAAATGTTGAAAGAGTGGACTTGAAAGAATGACGCGGTACCCGGTATTTTGCGCCTGTCACGGTGTGTGTGTGTGTGTGTGTGTGTGTGTGTGTGTGTGTGTGTGTGTGTGCACTCACGTCCCGAACGAACAGAAGGTAAAACAACGGACAGCTTTGGACCAAACACTCGGAGGCCGCGGGCCAGTCAGCCGTGGTCGATCGAGTCTTGCACTGGGCGGCAAGTCTATAGAACTGTCATTTCATCCCAATGTCGGGTAAAAGTCCCACGAAATTGGAAGCAACGTCTCCGAAATAACATATACAGTGTTGACAGGAACGTTAAACATAACATCAAACAAATACTTCGAACATGTACTACAAGCGAAGACTTAGACAAGCCTGACTGACAAATGTCATCGATGTGCGCCTTTTGAATAACCAAAGTTTCTGGGGGAGTATACCCTTACATGTACTACTAGCGAAGACTTAGACAAGCCTGACTGACAAATGTCATCGATGTGCGCCTTTTGAATAACCAAAGTTTCTGGGGGAAGTATACCATTACATGTACTACTAGCGAAGACTTAGACAAGCCTGACTGACAAGTGTCATCAATGTGCGCCTTTTGAATAACCAAAGTTTCTGGGGGAAGTATGCCCTTACTTGTACTACAAGCGAAGACTTAGACAAGCCTGACTGACAAATGTCATCAATGTGCGCCTTTTGAATAACCAAAGTTTCTGGGGAAGTAAGCCCTTACATGTACTACAAGCGAAGACTTAGACAAGCCTGACTGACAAGTGTCATCAATGTGCGCCTTTTGAATAACCAAAGTTTCTGGGGGAAGTATGCCCTTACATGTACTACAAGCGAAGACTTAGACAAGCCTGACTGACAAGTGTCATCGATGTGCGCCTTTTGAATAACCAAAGTTTCTGAGGAAGTATGCCCTTACTTGTACTACTAGCGAAGACTTAGACAAGCCTGATTGACAAGTGTCATCGATGTGCGCCTTTTGAATAACCAAAGTTTCTGGGGAAGTATACCCTTACATGAACTACAAGCGAAGACTTAGACAAGCCTGATTGACAAATGTCATCGATGTGCGCCTTTTGAATAACCAAAGTTTCTGGGGGAAGTATACCATTACATGTACTACTAGCGAAGACTTAGACAAGCCTGATTGACAAATGTCATCGATGTGCGCCTTTTGAATAACCAAAGTTTCTGGGGGAAGTATACCATTACATGTACTACTAGCGAAGACTTAGACAAGCCTGACTGACAAATGTCATCGATGTGCGCCTTTTGAATAACCAAAGTTTCTGGGGGAAGTATACCCTTACATGTACTACAAGCGGAGACTTAGACAAGCCTGACTGACAAGTATCATCAATGTGCGCCTTTTGAATAACCAAAGTTTCTAGGGGAAGTATACCCTTACTTGTACTACAAGCGAAGATTTAGACAAGCCTGATTGACAAGTGTCATCAATGTGCGCCTTTTGAATAACCAAAGATTCTGGGGGAAGTATGCCCTTACATGTACTACTAGCGAAGACTTAGACAAGCCTGATTGACAAGTGTCATCGATGTGCGCCTTTTGAATAACCAAAGTTTCTGAGGAAGTATGCCCTTACTTGTACTACTAGCGAAGACTTAGACAAGCCTGATTGACAAGTGTCATCGATGTGCGCCTTTTGAATAACCAAAGTTTCTGGGGAAGTATACCCTTACATGAACTACAAGCGAAGACTTAGACAAGCCTGATTGACAAATGTCATCGATGTGCGCCTTTTGAATAACCAAAGTTTCTGGGGGAAGTATACCATTACATGTACTACTAGCGAAGACTTAGACAAGCCTGATTGACAAATGTCATCGATGTGCGCCTTTTGAATAACCAAAGTTTCTGGGGGAAGTATACCATTACATGTACTACTAGCGAAGACTTAGACAAGCCTGACTGACAAATGTCATCGATGTGCGCCTTTTGAATAACCAAAGTTTCTGGGGGAAGTATACCCTTACATGTACTACAAGCGGAGACTTAGACAAGCCTGACTGACAAGTATCATCAATGTGCGCCTTTTGAATAACCAAAGTTTCTGGGGAAGTATACCCTTACATGTACTACTAGCGAAGACTTAGACAAGCCTGATTGACAAGTGTCATCAATGTGCGCCTTTTGAATAACCAAAGTTTCTGGGGGAAGTATACCCTTACATGTACTACTAGCGAAGACTTAGACAAGCCTGATTGACAAGTGTCATCGATGTGCGCCTTTTGAATAACCAAAGTTTCTGGGGGAAGTATACCCTTACTTGTACTACAAGCGAAGATTTAGACAAGCCTGATTGACAAGTGTCATCAATGTGCGCCTTTTGAATAACCAAAGATTCTGGGGGAAGTATGCCCTTACATGTACTACTAGCGAAGACTTAGACAAGCCTGATTGACAAGTGTCATCGATGTGCGCCTTTTGAATAACCAAAGTTTCTGGGGGAAGTATACCCTTACTTGTTACATGTAAAATCTCGGGCAAATTAGAGTTTACGCTCTATGCGCATGCCCAAACATACTATTTAGATAAAAACATCTATGTGACACATCGCATCCTTCCTGCCTCAAAAATGATACTTTTTATCTGTGGAATATTTTCATCGGTAGTTTTTAAATCGCTTTTAACATAGATTGTGGGTACTCGTTAGAACCGCCTCAGTGAGGCGGTTCTAACGAGTACCCACCATCTATGTTTCTTTATAAAATTTGGGAAAAAGTGTGTTCATGAACCCTTGTATATGTCCCTTTTCTCTACATAATCTGGGATTTGCAAGTATATTTATTGCAATAATATGTGATGTATTCACTTGTGGCGTCGACGCTGATCTGTTTTTCCACGTGTTAGCTTGAATTTACGAGCTTCACAAGTTTATTTCCCGTCGGGCGAGGATACTTAGTCAGAGGTGGACGAAAACAGGACAAGAGGGAGAAAAAACACCTGATCTTCCATTGCAGACCTTGGCTTCCTAGCGAGTGATGAGAGACCAAGTGTTTAAGACCTCTAGGTCACTGTATCCGGTTTAATATTTGGTTAAAAATAGTTTAAATGTATCATGATGCATTCATGTATAATAACACAATTACAGTAGATACAAGATATAAAATTATAGTGAATACTGAATACAGTTATTGTACATTCTTAAATTGTCTGACATTAAAAAGGAAGGCGCTAGTGAGACAGGACTGGCAAAAGCGATTTAACGTTAAATAGCTTTTTACAGACGTCTGGCAATTACTATTTTACGTTAAAATATAGAAATAGTTGTCCAGTAAAAAAGCACAAGATAACAGCCTACCAATGATACCACGAGGAAGGGTAACTAACAATGGGTAAATAAACAAACAAAACAAAAACAAATCATACACATCACAGCAACCAGCTCCCTCTTCTCCACAGAAGGTGACTCCCTCTTCTCCACAGGAGGTGACTCCCTCTTCCCCACAGGAGGTGACTCCCTCTTCTCCACAGGAGGTGACTCCCTCTTCCCCACATGAGGTGACTCCCTCTTCCCAACAGGAGGTGACTCCCTCTTCCCCACAGGAGGTGACTCCCTCTTCCCCACAGGAGGTGACTCCCTCTTCTCCACAGAAGGTGACTCCCCCTTCCCCACAGGAGGTGACTCCCTCTTCCCTAAAGGACGTGACTCCCTCTTCCCAACAGGAGGTGACTCCCTCTTCCCCACAGGAGGTGACTCCCTCTTCTCCACAGGAGGTGACTCCCTCTTCCCCACAGGAGGTGACTCCCTCTTCCCCACAGGAGGTGACTCCCTCTTCTCCACAGGAAATGACTCCCTCTTCCCCACAGGAGGTGACTCCCTCTTCCCCAAAGGACGTGACTCCCTCTTCCCCACAGGAGGTAACACCCTCTTCCCCACAGGAGGTGACTCCCTCTTCCCCAAAGGACGTGACTCCCTCTTCCCAACAGGAGGTGACTCCCTCTTCCCCACAGGAGGTGACTCCCTCTTCCCCACAGGAGGTGACTCCCTCTTCTCCACAGTAGGTGACTCCCTCTTCCCCACAGGAGGTGACTCCCTCTTCCCCAAAGGACGTGACTCCCTCTTCCCCACAGGAGGTGACTCCCTCTTCTCCACAGGAGGTGACTCCCTCTTCCCCAAAGGACGTGACTCCCTCTTCCCCACAGGAGGTGACTCCCTCTTCCCCACAGGAGGTGACTCCCTCTTCCCAAAAAGACGTGACTCCCTCTTTCCCAAAGGAGGTGACTCCCTCTTCCCCACAGGAGGTGACTCCCTCTTCCCAAAAGGAGGTCACTCCCTCTTCCCCGAAGGAGGTGACTCCCTCTTCCCCACAGGAGGTGACTCCCTCTTCCCCAAAGGACGTGACTCCCTGTTCCCCACAGAAGGTGACTCCCACTTCCCCACAGGAGGTGACTCCCTCTTCCCCACAGGAGGTGACTCCCTCTTCCCCACAGGAGGTGATCAAAGTTCATCATTTTGGAGAAGTTCCTTCCATTTTGTGGGACTTTTACCCGGCATTGAGATGAAATGTCACCCACCAACCAAACAAAGCAATAGGGTTTATATGTAGGGACGGTCCGACTGGCACCTCATTGCCTGGGCAGACATTGACATTCTAAACGGTTTACCACTACTCATGTACGGTTACGGTCGGTTTCAGCTCCCATTTTATGTTTTTATTTTGTTTCATTTTCAGTCTCTGGTAGCTAATGGGTCCATGGGCATGGCCAATTTTAACCCAAGGAGCATGGTTGGCCGGATTTTTTAAGGTGACCATTTCATGTTGCTGCATACTGTACTATGCTCTCGGACTTATGGTTTCAGGGGAGAAAATTGTTGAAGTTTTTTGTTTTCAATTATAACTCTATGGGAGCAAATGGGCCCATGGGCGTGGCCAATTTTGACCCCAGGGGCATGGTTGGCAGGATTCATGTAGGTGACCACCTGACATTGCTACATGCTATATATTTAAGCTCTGATCCCTCTGATTTTAGAGAAGAAGATTTTTAAGGTTTTTCCAATTGTACGTCTATGGGAGCTAAAGAGCCCTGGGGCATAATTGGCAGGATTTATTTAGGTGGCCACTTTACGTTGCTACACGCTAAATATCTAAGCTCTGGGCCCTGTGGTTTCAGAGAAGACGATTTTTGAAGTTTTCCCACTTGTAAGTCTATGGGAGCGGATGAGCCCCGGGTGTGGCCAATTTTGGCCCAAGGGGTATGGTTAGCAGGATTTAGGAAGGTGACGAATTTATGTTGCTAGATACTAAATATCTAAGCTCTGTGATTCATAGTTTCAGAGAAGAAGATTTTTGAAACTTTTTCCATTATGAGTCTGTGGGAGCTGAGGGGCCCTTGGGCGTGGCCCATTTGAATCCGAGACGCATTATTGGCAAGATTTATGTAAGTGACCACTTGTCGTTGCTAGATGATAAATATCTAAGCTCTGGGCCCTGTGGTTTCAGAGAAGAAGATTTTTGAAGTTTTTCCCCTTAAAAGTCTATGGGAGCGGATGAGCCCCGGGGCGTGGCCAATTTTGGTTAGCAGGATTTATGTAGGTGACTATTTTATGTTGCTACACACTAAATATCTAAGCACTGTGGTTCATGATTTCAGAGAAGAAGATTTTTGAAGCTTTTTTCCATTATAAGTCTATGGGAGCGGATGGGCCCCGGGCGTGGCCAATTTTGGTTAGCAGCATTTATGTAGGTGACTATTTTATGTTGCTACACACTAAATATCTAAGCACTGTGGTTCATGATTTCAGAGAAGAAGATTTTTGAAGCTTTTTTCCATTATAAGTCTATGGGAGCTAAGTGGTCCCAGGCTGTGGCCCATTTGGACCACAAGGGCATGATTGGCAGGATGTAGGTGACCACTTGCCGTGGGGTATTAGAGATATGCTTATTTGAAATTGTTTACGGACGCACGCACGCACACACGACGGACTAAATGTGATCACAAAAGCTCACCTTGTCACTACGTGACAGGTGAGCTAAAAATCATGTAGGGTATCGTTTAAACATGAAGTTAGAAGCCTCCGTGGTGTAGTGATTATGCTACCCGCCTTGTCACCCAGGGGTCTCAGGATCGATCGCGAGCTTCTCCAGACTTTCGGATGAGTCTTTAAACCGAGGTCCCGTCTCCGTATGACCTTAGCTGTTAGTGAGACAAAAAACTCGAACTCACTCACTCACTCCAAAATAAAGCACGACAAGGTTTGGTACTTGATACACATTCCTCTAAATTATTAGAACAATAAACTTACACTATATTATAAGGACCATTTATGGGAATGACATGACAAGGTAGCTTGGTACTCTGGCTTCGCCTCGTCGAGGCGGTTCTAATGAACATCCTCAATCTGTGTTTGGAAAAATACTAGTATAACTAAGATAATAAGGCCGTTTAAGGGGAATAGGAACACCTGTAGGGGAGGCCACTCCAGCAAAGGTATTTTTGACTCCCATTTCAATAGGGGTCAACTCTTACAGGAAAGAATTTGCTCCTGAGGAGCAAATTCTTTCCTTTAAGAGTTGACCCCTTTTTCTGGGGGACAGAGCTTATAGAAAAGCGGACAGGAAGTCCCGAAATTTGTCATCCTTTGAAAAATGGCGGATATTCTTCCAGGTGTTCCCCTTCTTCTAAATGAACACTACTGTGAACCAAACCTAACTTTATATATGGAAAAGTAGGGTTTACAATGGTGTTAAGTATTTTCCTTATTTGTGATGAAAATAGATAGCCGGTACTCGTTAGAACCGCCTCATTGTTGGATTTACAATGGTGATAAGTATTTTCCTTATTTTTGCTGAAAAATAGATAGCCGGTACTCGTTAAAACCGCCTCATTGTTGGATTAACAATGGTGTTAAGTATTTTCCTTATTTTTGCTGAAAAAAAGATAGCGGGTACTCGTTAGAACCGCCTCATTGTTGGGTTTACAATGGTGTTAAGTATTTTCCTTATTTTTGCTGAAAAAAATATAGCGGGTACTCGTTAGAACCGCCTCATTGTTGGATTTACAATGGTGATAAATATTTTCCTTATTTTTGCTGAATAAATAGATAGCGGGTACTCGTTAGAACCGCTTCATTGTTGGATTTACAATGACGATAAATATTTTCCTTATTTTTGCTGAAAAAAAGATAGCGGGTACTCGTTAGAACCGCTTCATTGTTGGATTTACAATGACGATAAATATTTTCCTTATTTTTGCTGAAAAAAGATAGCGGGTACTCGTTAGAACCGCTTCATTGTTGGGTTTACAAAGGTGATAAGTAATTTCCTTATTTTTGCTGAAAAATAGATAGCGGATACTCGGTAGCACCGCCTCATTGTTGGGTTTACAATGGTGTTAAGTATTTTCCTTATATTTGCTGAAAAATAGATAGTGGGTACTCGGTTTTGTTTGTTTGTTTGATTTGAGATTTAACGTCCCTGTTAACACTGTAAAGATCATTTTGGAGATGTTGCTTCCAATTTTGTGGGACTGTTTCCCGATATTGAGATGAAATGACATCTGAAGCCCTGTCGCCCAATGAAACCAATAGAGTTTATAAGCATGGACGGTCCGACACTCGCACCGCTTTGCCTGAGCAGGCTTAGATCCTCTAAGCGGTTTACCAGTACTCGTGTGCGGGTCGGATTCAGCTCTGCGTGGAAGCATCATGCAGTGGGTACTCAGTAGAACCGCCTCATTGTTGGGTTTACAAGGGTGTTAAGTATTTTCCTTTTTTTTTTTTTTTTTTTTTTTTGCTGCAAAAAAGATAGCGGGTAATAGTTAGGGCCGCCTCATTAAGATGGTTCTAGAGGGCGCCTCGATCTATGTGCATTGCAGAAATAAGAAAAAAATGCTATAAAATATCTTCAGATTTCCAAAGGTTACAGGAGAAAATTTCATTTTATAGCAATGTAAGAAAACTTGATCTCATATGAGTGTGTTATCTTTATGAACCATTTCAGTCCTGTATACCAAACAAAATGCGTCTGAGCAAACAGTGTAG
This sequence comes from Lucinisca nassula, assembly GCA_963580285.1. Classification (NCBI taxonomy): domain Eukaryota; kingdom Metazoa; phylum Mollusca; class Bivalvia; order Lucinida; family Lucinidae; genus Lucinisca; species Lucinisca nassula. The sequence goes on from OY757012.1 coordinate 19,411,223, forward strand.
ATCCTGATGGATTGACATGCCACTGCTCATTGAGAGTAATCTAATCATGAGGCCGATTGCGAGCAATCTCATCAGGGTTTATAAATGTTTGTATTGCTTTACATTAGATCCATTTCACAGAAGTAATTGTCTAATTTTATAAGTCAAGGATTAACCCATTCAGGACCAGAAACCCCTAAAGGGGTACCTTGGCAAACAGTGCAGGCCCAGATCAGACGCCGCAAAACGCGGCGTCTGATCAGGGCCTACACTATTTGCAAAATGTTGAGCCATTTCCCGAATAAATTTTGAAGGAAATACAACCTGACACCCCTTAATTTTGAAATGGACCCCTGTCATATATAAGGGGGAAGATTCCTTTTGGTACTAAAAGGGTTAATTTGTACCATAGAACTAATTAAGCGCAGACGAACAATGACATTAGTAAATTATTATCGAAACAACTTAACAAATCAACAATTTTAAATCAAGCCTGAACACACAATCTGATTATGAGTATCAACTATGCATTATCATCAACTTCATATTTTTGACCCATTAAGCGACATAGTCCGTTCTGTCATGCCTCCCAAACGGTTATTTTGATGAAAATTTGTGATATTTTTCTTATTTATACTCCAAACATAGATTTTTGCGCTGACTGGAGCGCCTCATTGAGGCGATTCTAACAAATAGCCTACAACCCATGTCTTGGATCAGAAATAAGTAAAATAATGTAAACCCCTGTTGCAGCCCCCGACCATCGGGGCTTAGAGAAATAGATGGGTGGCATGATGCTTCCACGCAGAGCTGAAACCGACCGCACACCAGTACTGGTAATCCGCTTAGAGGATCTAAACCTGCACAGGCAAAGCGGCGCGAGTCGGACCGTCCATGTTTATAAACCCTATTGGTTTCATTAGACGACAGGGCTTGAGATGTCATTTCATCTATATGTCGGGTAAAAGTCCCACAACATTGAAAGCAACGTCTCCAAATGACCTATACAGTGTTGACGGGGACGTTAAACCTCAGATCAAGCAAGCAAACCCAAGTTTCTCTGTATAAAGTGGAGTTTGTGAGGATGTTCATTGCACGGGCTTGTTAACATGGTGTCAGTAATGCCAACCAATACACAACATTGGTTAACAGTGCAAACTCAGATCAAAAGCCGCATTCTTACACCCAGTGACTGGCATCTAGAACTCAAAACGTAACATTGGTAAACAGTGTAGATCCAGATCAGACGCCGCATAATGCGGCGTCTGATCTTGGTCTACACTGTTTGGTTCGGAGTAATAATTAAATCAGACACCCCTTAAATTTAAAATGTACCAGTCCAAAGCATGGACACATCCAAAGCTATCATGATGAAGATCCTGATCAGTATAAACTAACTATTGATTTCTCCTCAGTTTAAGCACCACCAGCTCATTACAGTTACAAAAGCCTAGGACAAGTGTATCATCTGTGTGTCTGTAAGCAAGACTTTCAATCTGGTTTTGTTTTCTTCCTCTGACCGGGTACAAAATACGGTGTTTCTTTCCACTTGATGTAACAACGTGTATGTTACAAGAGATTTGTCCACAGATAATGATATTATCTTCTTTATCTGAAATAACAGTGTTTGGTAACATCAGATCATTATCCGTGTAACAGAACAATACTTTTCCATCCAGTGACAGGCATGTTACAGCAGACCTCTCCCAGTCTGATATGTAAACTTTAGATGAACTTTCATTAACAGCTAAATAGTATGGTCGTGTGAGTGAAGATATTGAGTTCTGGTTATCTGGAATTTTTCTCGTGATTTGTCCATTCTTGTCAAGAATACGTATCTCAGCATTTCCTGGATTATCATGACAAACTACATAAATTTCTTCTCCTACAGCAGAGACTCCCTGACAGTACTTATCTAACTGAATTACTGGTCCAGCTTTTAGACAGGGGACGACAATTATGAACTGTATCTGTTTTGTGCCTGGTAATGTGATAACAGCTATGGTCCTGTCTAGAACTGAAATGTCCCATGGCTCACTTCTCACATCTAGTTTCTCTGTCATTACAAGCGTTGAACTTAATCGTTTGATACTATTGTTATAACAATCGCATAATACAAGCTGACCATCAGGCATAAAAACACAGCCCGTAATACGCGGCTTCTTCTTCTCGCCCGGGGTGTTTATCTTGATCTCCCGTGAACTTTCAACTTCCTTGTCTAAAAACGTTTTGTCATTTGTAATTTCCTGCATTTCTTTCACTGTTAGATTTCCCATCTTTTTAACGTCGGTTTTAATATTCATCAGTTTCTCATTCTTATTAAACTTAAGGACTAGCGATTTTCGTTCATTCTGTAACTCGTGTAACAGCGACTGATACTCTTTTAGTCGTTTTGAAATCTTCAGGTCTACAGCAACTATCATATCGGAGTTGCCTGATTTTGTTGCATCATCTAAGAACTTTGCATCAGTAAGAAGACGGTCTACAGTGTTTGAAGAGGCTGTTATGTGTTGCTCTGCGTCGTGACGTATTTTCGTAGCGAGCTCCTGTAACTCCGAAAGCATGTTCTCCTCTAATGTATCTAAGTATGTTTTAATTTGTCCTCTGAATGTTTGAATCTCCTCCCTGCATTGTGTCACCATAGAATCAAACTTCTGAACGTCTTCAATCCGGGCATTTAGGAAGGCTTTTACATCTTTCTGTAACTTTTGTACCTTGCTTATAACTTGTTGTATTTCTGAAACCTGATAGTGTACACTCTTATCATGTAGCTTTGTTGTATTACACTTTCTGTGTTTTACAGACTTGCAGGTGTTACAAATAACTTCACCATGTGTCTCGCAATATACGGCCACTTCCAGGTTCTGGTCACACTGACAAATCACCTTGAATTGTGATGTGTTGCCTCCAGCTCTTATACCTTCCTTACCAAACACTATTTTGTGAGTTCTAGTAGTTTTGAATCTCTTATGAGAGTCCTTACAGTTATGACAAAGATATTCGTCACAGTTTTCACAGTAATATTCTCCATCTTTCTGGTTCCCTTCATACTTGCATGGATCACAAAGATGATCATATAATACATCCGAGGCCATATTCACCGATCTGGCATCATCTATCGAAGCCATATTTCTATCTGAAAATCCAGTAATATTATGAAATACAATTTATCATATGACGTCGCGTCTGAGAGTGTAATAACGCCATGTAATAAATTCGATAATCCACAAGTGGAATGAATATGCAAAGTAGCTAGATGTGCCCCGTAACGTTACATGTACGTCGTCCTTAACGACGTCGCGTTTACTAATGGCGGAATATTGACATTTTTTGTAAAACAATCGTGAATAAAATGCTATTTAAATGTCATATGATAAATAGAATCTTACACTCGTGTTCATGTATTATTTAATTTATTAAACTCGTTGAGGAAAAGGGATAAAATGCTCGGTAAAGCCCCACATTTTATCCCTTTTCCTCAACTCGTTTAATAAATTAAATAATATATAAGCACTCATGTAAGATCCTCTATATATATACGTTATGGTTATCAGACTCTGGACCGACCTCCGTGGCCTAGCAGGTATGGAGCCCAGCTCGGGTCACATGTGAGACACCATCACGTGAACAAGTCCGTGAAATGAAGACCCCACCCCCTAAACCCCATTTTATACAGAGAAAACTGGGGTTTACGAGGTATACATTATTTTTTCTTATTTCTGCTCCAAGACAAAGGTTGTTTGTATACGTTAGAACCGCCTCGCCGAGGCGGTTCTAACGAGCACCCTCAACCTATGCTTTGAACGTTTATAACAAAAATATTAAGGATTTTCATCAGAAAAGTAGCCATTTTGGAGATGTGAAAAATGCACTATGTCGCACGGGTGAGTTATCGTAATGCTAAGCAACGGATGGTTTATTGATTTTCTCCGGGTACTTCGGTTTTCGCCCACTTCTATTTAGCGATCGACTCGGAATAAGTGAAATAATCTTGATAGGGCCGTAAAACAAAAAAAAAATCAAAGTATGCTTTAGACTTCTTATAAACTTTGAGTACAACACACCCGTGTGAGATAATGCAGTCTTGCAGTGGTTTAAAATGAGTCCAATCAAATAAAGTGTGGCTCAAATGAAACGTTTCTGATAAACGTTGTTAATATAATTGTTTCTTGTTGCAGGTGAAATACAGACCACACGTGTTGCCCTTAACAACACGTCTTATTTTGCCTGATATAAAGTCGGGTTTACTTGGGTATTCACAACATGGACTTGTAACCGCAATGTAATGAGGAAACAATATTAGTGCCATTAAAATTGATAGTGCATTTCGGAGGCAAACGGTGTAGTGCCAGATCAGACGCCGCGTTCTGTGGCGTCTGATCTGGGTAAACACTGTTTGCCAATGTAAATTCACCGAAACTGGAACCATCAACCGAAGTCATATGTCTTTCTCAAAATCCATAAGTATGAAAATCGACACATATATTATGATCATCAGAGTATAGACAGGTCTCTGTGGCCTAGCTGCTAGGATCGCTGTTCTCAACCATTATAGGTCTCTCGCCGTTGTAGGATTGAGTCCTCTCGGACCACATGTTATACGCCAAGTTCTGCAACTAAATGTCAAGTGTTTTTCCCGGGTAGTCCGGGGTTCGTCCACCTTTGGTTAACGATCGGCTCGAAATAAGTGAAATGAATCTTTTCTGATACATACGAGTTTATATCTGGTAAAATATTGATTGATACTATTTCGTGAAACTCAGCATAATAGTGTGTACCATTTGTGACTCTATTTTCCCTGTTTAAAGTCGTGTTAATCTGGGTTTTCACTGCATGGACTGGTCAGCGTAATGTAACGAGAAGACAAAACAGCAATAATACTGCCCCCATTTATCCCGACAGTACACTTTAGAGCCAAATTTTAGTGTATATTAAATAGCTACATGTATCATATTTATTACTTAGGTTTAATTTTTCAGTATTTTGCCCATACATGACACTTACAATCTTCCCTTGAAAAGCTTGGAACATGCCGATTTCCAGTTATTACGGGTGTGAAATTTGTTTTATTTGTTGTAAGTTTTACAAAAATCTATGTACTTGAAGCAAACAGTGTAGTCCCTGATCAGACGCCGCGTTCTGCGGCGTCTGATCTAGGTCTACACTGCTTGCCAATGTGCGACTTCTACGAGTTAGAGGTTAGAGGTCAAATCGAATTTATAATTCGAGTTCATGTAAATACTCATAGGTCAGCTCAGGTGAAAAGGGTATTTATTGTAAAGGCGACCACAAAGGTTCATAGGAGTCTGTACAAAAGCGCATTTTCGCCAGAACCTTTGCTGCTCTACAACATGTAGTGGGGACATTGAGGACTCTTCTTGCCTAACCTAATTGTTGGCTGCGCATGCGCAATTGCAGAATACGCAATGGAGAATGCGAATGGTCACTTTTCCCATGTGTCAGCTCAATTTGTTTCATTGATTTTAGGTTTAGAACCTCTCTCTCTCTCTCTCTCTCTCTCTCTCTCTCTCTCTCTCTCTCTCTCTCTCTCTCTCTCTCTCTGCCTCATCGCAGACCTACACGTACTCTGTAGTTTCTCCTTTATGCACGGCGATCCAGTTCAGCGACAGAAATAAATGTGAAATAATGAATAAACATAAACGATTTTAGGGGAGCAAGCTTTTTTCCCAACCGAAGTCTAGCTAATTCCGCCCACAGTTTTGAGAAATATTATACGAAAAAGTAAATTTAATCTGCATTTTAAACCAAAAACTATTGTCAGTAATTGTGAAGATTATTTATTTATTTAACTGTATTTTCTCACAAAAAAGGATTTCAGTATTTGTCCAAGTTGGCCCTTTATTGTGTATCATTTTCAGTTTCTGAATTGTTTGAAGCCTCATATGGTCTATAAAATGACATTTACCGTTCTGAATGTGTTCTTTTCTTAAACTAATGGCAACATTTTTTCAACTTCCAAGAGAAGACAATATTAACGATAATGACTGACTGACATGGGCAGGTTTATTAATACCCCGTCACCAAAATGGCACGAAACCAGGAAGTATGTAAGATTTTTAAATATATATATATATACATAAATATCGTTTCCAAGGTTATAATTTGAGAAACAAACACTAGCAAAAGTAACTCACCTTCTATCACCACCAGATTTCATTGTTTAAACTCACAGTTCTCATTATCATATTGTTTATCTATATTGTTTGCCTGTCACCATGGCCCCACCAGTCAAGGGCAAAGGCGGCTTTAGCTGTGAAATATAAAGGGCATGGGCACATTTAGTTCCGTCACGGCGCAAAGTGTCTCTTCAAGCATGGCGCTCATCGAAGACGCAGATCAATCTTCTCAGAAGCAGCAAATATTAACGATATTGAACTGACATGGGCAGGTTCATTAATACCCCTGTCCCCAAATGGCACGAAACCAGGAGTGAGTGAGTGAGTTTTTGTTTTACGTCCCACCAACAGCTAAGGTCATACGGAGACGGGACCTCGGTTTAAAGACTCATCCGAAAGTCTGGAGAAGCCCGGGATCGATCCTGCGATCCCTGGTTTACAAGGCGAGTAGCGTAACCACTGCACCACGGAGGCTTCTACACGAAACCAGGAAGTATGTAAGATTATATATATATATATCAAAGTTATAATTTGAGGAACAAACACTAGCAAAAGTAACTCACCTTCTATCACCACCAGATTTCATTGTTTAAACTCACAGTTCTTATTATTTTAATGTTTATATCCAATTGAGTAAACCACAGCCTGTCACCATGGCCCCACCAGTCAAGGGCAAAGACGGCTTTAGCTGTGAAATATAAAGGGCCTGCGCACATTTAGTTCCGTCACGGCGCAAAGTGTGTCTTCAAGCATGTGTGCTCATCGTCTGCGCATCCGCGCAGTCTGATTGAAGCATTTTGACCTAAAGATTTTATTGTCAGGAAAAGTTGTGCGGTCTAATTGTGGTTTTCTTTTGCTCCAGCATGTTGTCGTGTCCTCATCGGTGTTTCATCTCTGCAGCCGCTTAGATTTATTTTTTGGGGGTTGTAACACTGATGAGTTAAAATAAAACAGAAGTGAAGTCAATGATCAGGAATCGGTCACCAAAGGGAAAGAAGCACAAACATGGAGAAAAAAAAACTGAACCTGAATATGAACATAAATAAACTCTTCATGCGAACTAAATCAACTGTCTCAACCACGACAGAACAAAAGATGCGGATTGTAGCAACGGAAAAAATTGATTTAAATCCGCCCCACCCTGTAAACTTCCTTTTGCTTGCCGTTCCAAGGCGGTTCTGCTGTTATAGTTTGTCTTTGTATGGTCGTTTTGCTAATGTATTTTTATTTTGGATGGCCGTTTGACCGTTTTGCGGGTAAGTGTGTGTGTGTGAATTCGGGTTTAACGTCGCTTTCAACAATTTTTCAGTCATATCACGACGGTGTCTGGTTGCGACAGGGAGCTACATGCTCACGTTTATAGTGCTGCCTCACTGAAGTATCATGTCCCAGACACATTACATGATACCACACCTAGTCACATTATCCTGACACTGGATCGACCAGTCCTAGCTCTACCCCGTAAATCTGAGTGCCAAGCGAGGAGCAGCTAGTACCATTTTTAACGACTTTGGTATGTCGCGGCCCGGGATCGAACCCGAGACCTCCCGTACCCGGAGCGGACACTTTACCAACTGAGCTATCGGGGCCGGTTTTGCGGGTAAGTAACTGTCCTTTTGGCTTTCCGCTTGTGATGTTTTCATTAGGTTCTGGTTATTTCATGTTCTTGTTTCCCTTTGGTGTACATGATGGGAGGTTGGGATAATTTTTCCGATTCCTGATCTTTGCCTTCACTGTTATTTTGTATCAATGTCCAACCATATAATCTCAGTGAACAGAAGTGGAGGCAATGATCAGGAATCCATACAATTAACCCACAGCTACCATCAGAGACACAAAAGGAAAAGAAACACAAACATGAAACAACAGACCCTAATGGACACATCAATAACGCAAAGCCAAAACGACAGTTCCTTTCCCACAAAATGGCCGATTTGCTATCCAAAATAAAATAATATGAGCGACGCAAACACCACAGGACAAACCATAACAAAACTAATCCGCGACAGAAGAACCGCCTTGGGACTGTCAGGGAAACGAATTCCAATGGGGGGGGGGGGGGTGGGGTGGGGGGATGCTTAAATCGATTTTACGTGGCCACAATCCTCGCCCTTACTTCCCTCGCGATTTAGATAAATAATTTGTTCAGTCCGCACGAAGGCCTCCTAACTCATCAGTGCAACATCTCCGTGAACACAAAAATCAAACAACCACAGAGATGAAACAACAGTGAGGATTCGACAGCAAGAAACCACTGAAATGCTGGAGCAAAAGAAAACCAACAGTTAGACTCCGATGGGCCCGACCAGAGACAGAGCATCAGGCACCAACCAACATTACATAGAATTAGATATCTCTAATTCTCAGTAAGCCTTTACGCTGGAACCGTCATAGAATCTGAGGCCTGACCCACCGGCGTGGAATTAAAGAGGGAAGCAAAGTTGTCAACCGTGATTAGTTTAACTACCATGCATGAAGTCTGTCGTATAACATTTATGCTCAAATCAGTCTGTACATAAACAGAGACAGAATGCAATTTTCACTGACTGCATGATGAAGCTTTGTGTCAATAATCGATCATATAGTCTCAGTGACGACTCAAATCAGTCTGTACATAAACATAGACAGCATACAATCTTCACTGACTACATGAAGACATTTTGTTTCAATGGTCAACCATATATTCTCATTGAAGTCTCAAATCAGTCTGTACTTTAACATAGAATACAATATAACCTGGCTACATGATGGAACCTTGTGTCAATGACCAACCATATAGTCTCAGTGACGACTCAAAGCAGTTTGTACATAAACATAGACAGCATACAATCTTCTATGACTACATGATGAAGCTTTGTGTCATTGGCCAACCATATAATCTCAGCGAAGTCTCAAATCAGTCTGTACATAAACATAGAATCCAATATACCCTGACTACATGATAAAACCTTGTGTAAATGACCAACCATACAGTCTCAGTGAAGTCTCAAATGAGTCTGTACATAAACATAGACAGAATACATTATTGACTGACTACATGAAGAAGCCTTGTGCCAATGGCCAACCGTATAGTCTTAGTGAAGTCTCAAATCAGTCTGTACATAAACACAGATTGAATACAATCTTCACTGGCTACATGGAGAAACGTTGTGCCAATGGCTATCCATATAGTCTCAGTTAAGTCTGAAATCAGTTGGTACATAAACCCAGGCAGGATAAATCTTCTCTGACTACATGATGAAGCTTTGTGTCAAAAGTCAATCACAAGTCTCAGTGAAGTCTCAAATCAGTTTGTTCATAAACATAGACAGAATACAATCTTCACTGACTACTTGAAGAAGCTTTGTGCCAATGGCCAACCATATAGTCTTAGTGAAATCTCAGATCAGTCTGTATTGCTTATCTGACAAAGTAGAAGTAAAACAAAGATCAGGAATCGATACAATTAACTTACTCCGCCCATCAAAGACACCAAAGGGAAAGAAACACAAACATAAACCGACCAGACCATAATGGAAACCTAAACAAAGGATGGCCATAAGGGCAGTTACTTTCCCACAAAATGGCCAAATGGCCATCCAAAATAAAAAGACACAAGTGATACACACAGTGAGTAGTAACAAACAACAACATAAATAAAGAAGACGCTGACCAATCATATAGCCTTAGTGAAAGGCGTCTACGAGAATGTGCTCTCATTGAAGTCTCAAATCAGTCTGTATACAAACCAAATCAGAATACATGGAGAAGCTTTGGGCTAATGTTCAAAGATATAGACTCATTAAAGTCTCAAATCAATCTGTACATAAACATAGAGAGAATACAATCTTCACTGACTACCCGAAGAAGCAGTGAGTTAGTGACCAACCAAATAGTCTCAATAAAGTCTCAAATCAGTCTGTGCATAAACTTAGACAGTGTTGTATTATTATAACCGATACCTGCTACTGGTTACACCTGACTGGAGCGCACTGCGACGGAATATAAATCCCCAACAGCCTCTCAAATACTAGAAATTCGTAAATCTTACTGGCTGTTTTCACCATATATATGCTTGAATAAAATATAAAATAGAAAGAGCACTTCAGTCGTTTTTCAGTTGTTGTTATCACAATATCCTAAGTGCATAACACACCAGACAGAATACAATCTTCACTGACTACATGGAGAAGCTTTGTTGGCAGCAGTACAGTCCAAGCAACGCCTCTAAGCAGTCTGTTCATAAACATAGACAGAATACGATCTTCTCTGACAATTTGAAGGCACTTTGTGTCACTGGTCAATCATATAGTCTCAATGAAGTCTCAAATCAATCTGTACATAAACATAGACAGAATTCAATCTTCCCAGACTGCGTAAAGAAACTTTATATCAATGTCCAGCCATATACTCTCAGTATATCCATGGACAGAATACAATATTCCCTGACTACATGAAAAGGCTTTGTACCAATGACTAATCATATAGTCTTAGTGAAGTCTCAAATCAGTCAGTCCATAAACATAGACAGAATACAATCTTCTTTGACGTGTCACCAGTAACAATTCTGATTCTGACTACATAATAAAGCTTTGTCTTATTGGCCAACCATACAGTCTCAGTGAAGTCTTTCTGACGCTGACCAATCATATAATCTTAGTGAAGTCTCAAATTAGTCTGTACATAAACATAGACATAATTCAATCTGCCCTAACTACATGATAAAGCTTTGTCTTTTTGGTCAACCATACAGTCTCAGTGAAGTCTTTCGTCATAGTGCAGTCTCAAATTAGTCTGTACATAAACATAGGCAGAATACAATCTTCCCTGACTACGTGATAAAACCTTGTGTCAATGGCCATGTACTCTCAATTAAATCAGTCTGTACATAAACATAGACAGAATACAATCTTCACTGACTACATGGTGAAGCTTTATGTCATTTGCCAACCATACAGTCTCAGTGAAGTAGAAGTGGAGGCAATGATCAGGAATCGATACAATTAACCCACAGCTCCCATCAGAGGCACCAAAGGGAAAGATACACAAACATGAAACAACATACCCTTATGGAAACATCAATAGCGGAAAGCCAAAAGAACAGTTACTTTCCCATAAAATGGCCAATAGACTATCCAAAATATAATAATATAAGCGACACAAACACCAAAAGACAAACCATAGCAAAAAAAAAAAAAACGCGACAGAAGAACCGTATTGGAACGGTCAGCGGAAACGAATTCCACTGGAGGGCTAAAATCGATTTTACGTGGCCACAATCCTCGCCCTTACTTCCGTCGCGATTAAGACAAATAATTTGTTCAGTCCGCGTGAAGGCCTCTTAACACATCAGTGCAACATCTCCGTGAACACAAAAACGAAACAACCACAGAGACGAAACAACGGTGAGAACTCGACAGCAAGAAACCACTGAAATGCTGGAGCAAAAGAAAACCAACAGGTAGACTCCGATGCGCCCGACCAGAGACAGAGCATAAGGTACCAACATAAGCCTTTACGTTGGAACCGTCATAGAATCTGAGGCCTGACCCACCGGCGTGCAATTAAAGAGGGAAGCAAAGTTGTCAACCGTGATTGGGTTAACTACCATTCATGCAGTATGTCGTATAACATTTATGTTGTAGCCAATATTTTTATATCGAAGAATAATTTTACGAAATTTGGTGCTGAAGTCCTTTTCCCAAATCTGAAGTCTCAAATCAGTCTGTGCAAGTTTTGTGTCATTGTCCAACCATATAGTCTCAATGCAGTCTTAAATTAGTCTCTACATAAACGTAGACAGAATACAATCTTCTCTGACTACATGGTGAAGCTTTGTGTCATTGGCCAACCATACAGTCTCAGTGAAGTCTCATATCAGTCTGTGCAAGTTTTGTGTCAAGGGCCAACCATACAGTCTCAATGAAATCTCAAATCAGTCTGCACATAAATATAGTCAGACTACAATATTCCCTGACTACATGATGAAGCTTTGTGTCATTGGCTTACCATATAGTTACAGGGAAGTCTCAAATCAGACATAGACAGAATACAATCTTCACTGGCTACATGAAGAGGCTTTGTACCAATGACCAATCATATAGTCTTACTGAATTCTCAAATCAGTCTGTTCATAAACATAGACATAATACAATTTTCACTACATGTTGAAGATTTATGTGAAATGCCAATCATATAGTCTCAGGGAAGTGTCAAATCAGTCTGTACATAAACTTAGACAGAATACAATCTACACTGACTACAGAGAGATGTTTTGTATGATATAGTCTCAGTGATGTCTCACATCCATATAGAGTACAGAGAGGACTCTGACCAGACTGTATGGATATCTCAAATCAGTCTGTTCACAAACTAGTCAGAATACATGATTTCTTGACTACATGAAGAAGCTCTTATCAATAGTCATCCATACAGAGTATTCGGAACATTCTGATCAGGCTTCGCGGATGCCCCCAGACTGATCTGAGTGTTCGCTGGACACATGTTCGAAGGCCATTGTTCAATTCGCAAGGCACCAGGCTGATCTGAGTGTTCGCTGGACACATGTTCGAAGGCCATTGTTCAATTTGCAAGGCCCAGACTGATCCGAGTGTTCGCTGGACACATGCTCGAAGGCCATTGTTCAATTCGCAAGGCCTAATTAAAATAACAATACACATCACGAAAACACGCCTAAATAATTTTTACCCCCTTGAACCCTAATTGTATATAGTTAAACTGGGGTTTACAGGGGGTATACCTTATTTTTCTTATTTCTGCTCTAAAATATAGTTTGTGGGTACTCGTTAGAACCGCCCTATGTTACGAAATGGAATAGGAAACCTCTCTGGTGCTTATGCACATCTAAATTATTTTAGTAGATATATGGTAGGGCGGTGCGAGTGAAATATTTTAGGTGAAATATGGTAGGCAAAATGTGCTGCTCCATGAACAAGTCATGCACATATCATACGATGTATGCATGAGTGGTTTATGGAGATCTGTTTTTACAATACAGGGGGCCGCTATAAGGCTGAGTTCTATAAAATTTGCCTAAAAATCGCCAACCGCCAAATTGTGCCATATATGATTTTCATTCCCGTCACGTGTTGTGTGGGTGTTCGTTTTGACAGGAGTCATGGCATTGATTTATAGGGTCGTTTCATCAATTTTTCCTATGGGAAATATACTATTTGAACGCAAATCCATTATCTACTCGATTTTTGCTATCTAGCTTTAATTGTGGACGGTATCTCCACCTCGTCACGATTTAAGCAAGGTAATATGAGTAGGCATGATTTTCCGGTAGCATTCATAGATATAAAAACCCTGAGAAAAACGAACACTTTAGCAGCAGGTCAAGTTGTAACGAGTATCAACAACATTGTGTCGGGAAAAAGAAAGTATATTGAAAGGTATGTTAAATCTATGTTTAGTATTATTTTTGTATGAACATGCTTGTAGGTTTTGGAGGGGTTTACTTCTAGTATACCCCAACTTTCTGAAGCCTATTCTGAATTCACTGTTGAGGCCTGTAGTGATTAGGCTACTAGCTTTGCCGGCTAGACGTCGCAGGATTGATCCCAGGCTTCTCCAGTAGTAGAATGAGTCTTTCTAAGTGAGGTCCTGTCTCATTCTGACCCTAGATGTTGGTGAGACGTAAAGTTTGGACACCCGCTCATTCTAGATTCATTTAGGCTTTTAGACCCCTTTTGTAGAATGTTATTAATAAACGCCGGGTCACTTGTTTGACCCATGACTTTTGACTAGCTGTGGTTAGAAAACCGTGGTTCCGTCCCAATATGATATTAGGTGTAGAGGGGACGTAAACTTAAGACGGGTTTAACCATATCTTCATCATCAGGGCAAACTCTTACAAGAGCCTGTCGGGTTGTCCGTGATGATGAACCGTAATGAATTTTATTTTACAAGCGTGTTCACGTTGATTAGAAATAATTTGGTTCAAGAAGAATTACGAGTTCATTTTGTAAATGATGCCGTTTTTTGTCTGATAACTCAGTTTGTGCATGTATGTACATATAAAGAACGTGATGATGATAAGTGGGAGTATTTGGTCGCCACACGTCATAACGGCCTGAGTGGCGGGGATGACGTCAACTGCGTCATCGGCGTCGCGAGGACGGTTGTGACGGGGTGCCTACCAAATACAGAGAGAATTTACGGCAAACAGTGTTGGCCCTTATGAGACACTAACAAATGTTGTGGATTATTGATGAAAATCTTCTGTTTGTAGTTTCTATCTGTTATTAATGTAATGAATTTGTGAATAGCTATATTTGTGAGCCGTGTCGCGGAGAAGGATATGAAATAGAGATTGTTATGTTTCCTGTAATTGGCGGCTGACCAGGTAGCGCAAAGGCGTGGTCTGTTCAATTACCTCTTACTTGTGATAATGTAGTGAGCACAAATTTGATGAGTATTATGCTCAGTAGTAGTGAGCATTAATTGATTTCTGTAGTGCTCAGTAAGGAAACATGAACTTTGAGTATTATTGTGTCAAGCGCTGGGTGCTGATAATTTGATGCACCGTCAAGTTGAATTCTGCTGTACGGTTATTTGTCGCATGCACTAATCAGCCTGTATGTCTGGTCGGCCCATGCGCAATAACGGTATATGCATGAACATATTCTTACTTCTCCGGGAGGGGGGTCATGATATAGCATGTATGTTTTGTGACTTGTGTCTTAGTCCAGTTATCGTAATTTGCAGGCACAACAATGTGTGGTGACCTGCTGCTCCCTGCATCATAGCAGCAGGTACTGGTACGACGCTGGGGGTTAGGGTCCAGCAAGGGCGGACAGACCACCGTAATCAGCGCATGCGATTGTCCATTGTGAACAAATGTGAGACCATCCAAATGGAGGAGGTCAATTAAATAACCTGCAGGTGATTCGGACGAATCAGATTAGTGCGATCGCTAAACCTGTGATCGGCAACAATGTCGATAGACTAGTTTGCACTAGTTCGCGAGAGGAAGATTCACGCGAGAGGGGGATTCACCCTAAGTTATAAACTGGCCAGTCGCGTCTTGAGTTGTTTCTTTTTTTGTTTTTGTTGTTGTTTTGCTTGTTTGCTTCTGTAGGTATTCACGTCACCCGTTCCGAGCACAGAACATTGTTTTGCCTTCGGAGCGGACGTCGTGAGTTGGCTACAGAAACAACAAATTGTGATGTTTTGTGTTAGTAAGTGTTGTATATAGATACTGTAAATAATTCATATCATTCATCTAATATCTTTCTTGTGCCTTACCCCACAGCTGCCCGTACACCTGTCAGAGATCACGCTCGGTTGTCTTGTCAGCATGGGGGTTTGCGGGACGCCGTAAACCCACATGTAACACCCTATTAAAATATAGTTTGTGGGTACTCGTTAGAACCGCCTTTTAATATAGTTTGCGGGTACTCGTTAGACTTAATAAGGCGGTTGTAACGAGTACCCGCAATCTATATTTTGAACAGAAATAAGAAAAATATCACATTTTTTCATCTTAAAATATTCGTTTTATAGGCGGTAAAGTTTATAATGTTTTGTTTAGACGTGTTCTCGTAATGAATTCAAAATTACCTTGATTTTTGAGGCTAAAAAGCACTCAGTTTGGAGACAATGGATCGATGCACCTATATGAAATATAAAAACCTGTACATGTATTTGGGTGGGGTCACGACCCCTAGTCCTCAACACGAAAACGCGCCTATATACATAATTCTGACCCCCTTAACCCCACTTTTACACAATAAAACTGGAGTTTACAGGAGTTCATGTATACATTTTCTTATTTCTGCTCAAAAAACATAGATTGTTGGTACTCGTAAGAGCCGCCTCGCCAAGGTGGTTCTAACGAGGTCCCATAATCTACCTTTTGAGCAGAAATATGATGAAAATTATCATGT
The DNA here is from genome assembly GCA_963580285.1 of Lucinisca nassula. Taxonomy (NCBI): domain Eukaryota; kingdom Metazoa; phylum Mollusca; class Bivalvia; order Lucinida; family Lucinidae; genus Lucinisca; species Lucinisca nassula. The sequence goes on from OY757012.1 coordinate 19,427,229, forward strand.
TTAACTGAAAATTAGAATATTTTGGTGGCAAAAATTTTAAATATATTGGCAAAGGTGTGTTTTCTTACTGTGTAAAAAATGTTCTTACATGTACACGGGTGGACATCAGGGGAGCTATCGCGAAATCGCGTCAACGTAATTCTGCTCCCACGACACTTCCGGAAACTCGCGCAATACTTCCTAGGACCTGGAAATAGTAAACAAAGGTAGGTACCCTTGTGTGTTTTGATTTATTGTAGAAGAATGAGAGAATAATATAAACCTACCTTTGTTTACCATTTCCAGGTCCTAGGAACTATCGCGAGGGATTCCGGATGTGTCGTGGGAGCTAAATTACGTTGACGCGATTTCGTGATAGCTCCCCTGATGTCCATCCGTGATGTTGGAAAGTGGGATTCCAAGAATCGTTTACCAATTCATGTTATTCGTCAAAACGTGTTTGTTTTCTTTTGCAAGGTTAAAAACACTTCATTTAATGGATAGCCTATAACAATATTGAAATATTTTAAACACTTTCTTATCAGGCCCCCCGCCCATCGGGCCTTGGAGAAATAGTCCGGTCTGCATGGCGCTTCCCTGCAGAGCTGACCCCTACCGCACATGAGCACTGGTAAACCGCTTAGAGGGCCTAAGCCTGCCCAGACAAAGTGGTGCGAGTTGGACCGTCCATGCATATAAACCCTAATGGTTTTATTGGGTGGCAGGGCTTGAGAAGTCATTTCATCTCAATGTCGGATAAAAGTCCCACAAAACTGGAAGCAACGTCTCCAAAATGACCTAAAGTGTGTTGGTGGAGACGTAAAACCTCAAATCAAACAAACAGAAACTTTCTTATCAGAAATGTATTTATCAAACATCAAATCAAACAAACAAACATAATAGGATGTCGTTTAAACGCATCAGATAACGTCGTGTCATAAATATCGTATGACTACCTATGTACTTAGGTGGGAACAAGGACCTTCATGTCGACCATGCCTTTTCTGTTGAAACATTGCCATATTTCAAGCCGAAACGATCATACCAGTTTCAAATGATCATTTGATAAACAGAAGTTTACACTCGTGTCATTTCATATGACATGATCACTCGTGTAAGACATCATATGTATGCAAAATAACCCGGATTTTGAGACTCTTTATTTACCTTTAAGATTTCATTTAAACTGCATCTAAAAATATCGTCTGTTTATGACGTCTGCTGCAACTTCTTGCAAACTTTTCATACATATTTTTGCATATAGGCAAGTAATGTGGACATGATCAGATCTACACTGTGAAAATGACTTTCAAAGTTATCAGCAGATGACAAAGCAAACGACAATTTTGTTGTGATTGTCATCTTATGGGTTAGGTGATACATGTGTTAACCAAATGGAATCTTCTTCCTTATATAAAGCACGAGTCCATTTCAAAATTAAGGGGTTTCAGCTTGTGTTTTCATCAAAATGTATTAGGAAAATGACTGAACTTTTTGCAAACAGTGTAGGCCCTGATCAGACGCCGAGTTCTGTGGCGTCTGATCTGGGCTTGCACTGTTTGCCAAATACCCGTTTTGGGGTATCTCGTACTAAATGGGTTAAAGGACACACCGTAGTAAAGTTTTTATCTAACTTTTTAACTTAAATTATGGCTAACACGAAAATACATTCGTTATCTGAGTTGCACTTTAACATCCTGGTTTGAAAAGGTAATATATCATATGCCGTTTAAAACACAAAAAAGTTACTGAGTGCCCTATTGATAAAATACACTGCTCAAAACAATTAAAGGAGCAAACAAATATTTCCTCATGGATAATGATGATGAAACTACGATTCATAAAGATGAATAACTTTATCTGCAACATATTAATGGCAAACATTGGCAACCAGTTTACAAATCACGGCCTGGAAGAATTTGCATAAATGTTTGAGAAATCGACATCTTTAATTCAGATTATTTCAAATGTCATAGACATGCGCAAATCAGCCACTTTTTCCTGTCAGTAACGTGTAAGACCACCTCGAGCAGCACAACACCCCTGGCATCGCCGAGGCATGCTACGAACCAAAATTTGAACAGTTTGAGAAGCTAGTGTTTCCCACTCATGTCTAAGGATGTTTGGGAGTTCTTGAATAGTCATTGGTGGATGATCGCCTTGTGTGGTACGTCTGTAAAGAATGTTCCACACATGTTCTATTCGGTTAAGGTCAGGAGAACGAGCTGCCAGTCCTAAACTTCAATTGTGGCCCCCGCCCATAGGGGCTTGAAGAAATATATGGGCTACATGATGCTTCAATGCAGAGCTGAATCCGGCCCGCACACTAGTACTGGTAAACCGCTTAGAGGATCTAAGCCTGTCCAGGAACCGCGGTGCGAGGCGGACCGTCCATGCTAATAAACCCTATTGGTTTCATTGGGCAACAGGGCTTGAGATGTCATTTCATCTCAGTGTCGGGTAAAAGTCCCACAAAATTGGAAGCAACGTCTCCAAAATGACCTTTACAGTGTTGACGGGGATGTTAAACCACAAATCAAACAAAACAAAAAATATTCTTCAATTGTCTCACGATCAATGTAATCCATGCACACTCTAGCAATATGGGGGCGCGCATTTTCCTGCATCAGAATGAAATTGTCATCGATTGTCCCAGCGAAAGGCCTCACTGGCAATAGGATCTAGAATTTCATCTCGATACCGTAATGCAGTCAATGTACCTCTGTTTATCACGTACAAGTCCGGTCCGCCTTCATAAGAATTCCACCCCATACCATCACTGACCCCACTCCATATCTGTCTGTTTCCACAATGTTGCAGTCCTCGTATCGTTCTCCGGGTCGTCTCCAGACTCGAACACATCGATCACATGCACTCAGGTGAAATCTGCTTTCATCCGTGAACAGAACTGTACGCCAGTCTTGCAATCGCCAGTTCTGATGTTCTTGGGCAAACTCATATCGCCGTGCACGATGTTGCCTGGTGAGAATAGGCCCTCTTGTCGGACGTCTGGCCCTCAGACCACCTTCATGTAACAGGTCACGTATTGTTTGATCGGATATTCTTTGACCAATTGCACGGTGGAAATCGATGTGTAGCCTTCTGGCCGTGTTCTGCCGATTTCGTAGCGCTAGATTTCGAAGATATTGATCTTTGATCTTTGTGATGTCATGCCCAAAATAACGCATAACGGAAGGATTGACATCTCAAATTTTGAACAGATCTCCCCATACCGAATTTCAGCCGTTTTATATGGGGTATCCATGCTGTAGCTCACATTCTTTCTTTGCGCGTGAACCTTGCATTCTTGACGTTTGCATGAACATTGTTAAGAGATGTCACTTTAAAACAGTGCCTTTCCTTGAGTTTAAAATGCCAAGCGGTGATGTTATACAGGCTTAAAAGTTTGCTCCTTTAATTGTTTGAGCAGTGTATTTTAGTGAGATCCTAGCGGACAATCAATGTGTATGCAACGTCGTATCAAAGTTGTTGCATCGACGTAGATGCGACTTTGCTTAAACGTCACGTGTCAGCGACTCCTCTGAAGATCTGCTTGGTACCCATACGTTTTTCGGCTAACAGCATTTACAGGGGTGATCCTTATTTTTTTCTTATTTCTGCTCTAAAATATAGATTGTTGGTACTCGTTAGAACCGCCTCGATTTCTAACGTGTACCCTAAATCTATATTTTGAGCAGGAATAAGAAAATATCACAATTTTTCAGCTAAAAAATTTCGTGTTTTTTTTTCTGCGGTAAAGTTTACAATGTATTTGTAAAGGCGTATTTTCGTAATGGTGACGCAATGTACACGACACCTTCGCCTCACCCAACCATCCTCGGAGCTCATTAGAACCGCCTCAATGAGGTGGTCTTACCAGTACACTCGATTTATGTATTTTGAGCAAAAATAAGAAAAGGTATTGGATTTACAAAATAAATATGTTTCACTATTTTCTCAAAAGATTTGGTCTCAAATGATCGGTCGTGAACCAATACTCGTATAATCAAATTTGTTTAACCCTTACCAGTCCCTAGGCTAATTCAGCAGACGACAAATTGTTTATATTTTTCTTATTTTTTCAAGAAAACTGGACTTGACATCTCGGAGACAATTTGGATGAGAAGTCATATCCATATTTTCTGGGAAAATTTGAAAAATATTTCAAAATGTCGTCTGCTGTTAAAAAATTTCCAGCATGCAGCGTGTTAAAGATAAGTCATATTTCCGACTGGAGTTATGCGGCGCTATGACAATTTTCCTCATGTCAGAATAGCCATCATGGGTCACCGCCCATCGGGCCTTGGAGAAATAGATTTGGCTGTATGGTGCTTCCACGCAGAGCTTAAACTGATCGCACATGGTTATTGGTAAACCTCTTAGGACTAAGCCTGCCAAGGCAAAGTTGTGCGAATCCGACCGCCCAATGTATATAGTTATTACCCTGTTTTATTGAGCGGCATGGTGAAACTGTCATTTCATCCCAATGTCGGGTAAAAGTCCCACAAAATTGGAAGCAACGTCTCCGAAATGACATATGTAATGTTGACAGGAACGTTAAACCTAACATCAAACAAATACTTCGAACATGTACTACTAGCGAAGACTTAGACAAGTCTGATTGAAGAAATATATGGGCTGCATGATGCTTCCACGCAGAGCTGAATCCGGCCCGCACAATAGTACTGGTAAACCGCTTTGAGGATCTAAGCCTGTCAAGGAACCCCGGTGCGAGGCGGACCGTCCATGCTAATAAACCCTATTGGTTTCAATGGGCGACAGGGCTTGAAATGTCATTTCATCTCAATGCCGGGTAAAAGTCCCACAAAATTGGAAGCAACGTCTCCAAAATGACCTTTACAGTGTTGACGGGGACGTTAATTTATGTTTATATTGGAGTTTTACGGCCCAGTCAACACTATTTGTCATTTTTGAGCCGGTCAGTTTACCTAGCAACACTTTCCTGGGCATGCTTATACGTAAGCGGTTAACCAGTACAGTGCACATTCTTTCGCCAGAAACTGACAACTGCCCTTCTTGAATCAGCGGAAGGGAGAGAATGACCGTAGAAAAGATTTCATGATCAATCTCCACGAAAGAATGTTGCCGACCCCGGCGGGAGTCGAACCCGCGTCCTCCTGATCACCAGTCAGACGCGCATCCGACTGAGCCACCGAGGCCGGTAAACATCAAATCAAACAAAACAAAACAAGCCTGACTGACAAGTGCCATCGATGTGCGCCTTTTGAATAACCAAAGTTTCTAGGGGAAGTATACCCTTACATGTACTACAAGCGAAGATTTAGACAAGCCTGACTGACAAGTGCCATCGATTTGCGCCTTTTGAATAACCAAAGTTTCTGGGGAAGTATGCCCTTACATGTACTACTAGCGAAGACTTAGACAAGCCTGACTGACAAGTGTCATCAATGTGCGCCTTTTGAATAACCAAAGATTCTGGGGGAGTATACCCTTACTTGTACTACAAGCGAAGACTTAGACAAGCCTGACTGACAAGTGTCATCAATGTGCGCCTTTTCAATAACCAAAGTTTCTGGGGGAAGTATACCCTTACATGTACTACTAGCGAAGACTTAGACAAGCCTGACTGACAAGTGTCATCGATTTTCGCCTTTTGAATAACCAAAGTTTCTGGGGGAAGTATACCCTAACATGTACTACTAGCGAAGACTTAGACAAGCCTGACTGACAAGTGTCATCGATGTGCGCCTTTTGAATAACCAAAGTTTCTGGGGAAGTATGCCCTTACTTGTACTACTAGCGAAGACTTAGACAAGCCTGACTGACAAGTGTCATCAATGTGCGCCTTTTGAATAACCAAAGTTTCTGGGGAAGTACACCCTTACATGTACTACAAGCGAAGACTTAGACAAGCCTGACTGACAAGTGTCATCGATGTACGCCTTTTGAATAACCAAAGTTTCTGGGGGAAGTATACCCTTACATGTACTACTAGCGAAGACTTAGACAAGCCTGACTGACAAGTGTCATCGATGTACGCCTTTTGAATAACCAAAGTTTCTGGGGGGGGGGGGGGGAGTATACCCTTACATGTACTACAAGCGAAGACTTAGACAAGCCTGACTGACAAGTGTCATCAATGTGCGCCTTTTGAATAACCAAAGTTTCTGGGGAAGTATGCCCTTACATGTACTACAAGCGAAGACTTAGACAAGCCTGACTGACAAGTGTCATCGATGTGCGCCTTTTGAATAACCAAAGTTTCTGGGGAAGTATGCCCTTACATGTACTACTAGCGAAGACTTAGACAAGCCTGACTGACAAGTGTCATCAATGTGCGCCTTTTGAATAACCAAAGTTTCTGGGGGAAGTATACCCTTACATGTACTATTAGCGAAGACTTAGACAAGCCTGACTGACAAGTGTCATCAATGTGCGCCTTTTGAATAACCAAAGTTTCTGGGGAAGTATGCCCTTACATGTACTACTAGCGAAGACTTAGACAAGCCTGACTGACAAGTGTCATCGATGTGCGCCTTTTGAATAACCAAAGTTTCTGGGGAAGTATGCCCTTACATGTACTACTAGCGAAGACTTAGACAAGCCTGACTGACAAGTGTCATCAATGTGCGCCTTTTGAATAACCAAAGTTTCTGGGGAAGTATGCCCTTACATGTACTACTAGCGAAGACTTAGACAAGCCTGACTGACAAGTGTCATCGATGTGCGCCTTTTGAATAACCAAAGTTTCTGGGGAAGTATGCCCTTACATGTACTACTAGCGAAGACTTAGACAAGCCTGACTGACAAGTGTCATCAATGTGCGCCTTTTGAATAACCAAAGATTCTGGGGGAAGTATGCCCTTACATGTACTACAAGCGAAGACTTAGACAAGCCTGACTGACAAGTGTCATCAATGTGCGCCTTTTGAATAACCAAAGATTCTGGGGGAAGTATGCCCCTACATGTACTATTAGCGAAGACTTAGACAAGCCTGACTGACAAGTGTCATCAATGTGCGCCTTTTGAATAACCAAAGTTTCTGGGGAAGTATACCCTTACTTGTTACATGTAAAATCTCGGGTAAGTTAGAGTTTACGTTCTATGCGCATGCCCAAACATATTATTTAGATAAAACATTTATGTGACACATCGCATCTTTCCTGCCTCAAAAATGATACTTTTTATCTGTGGAGAATTTTCACCGGTAGTTTGCTAATCGCTTTTAACATAGATTGTGGGTACTCGTTAGAACCCACAAGTACCCACAATCTATGTTTCTTAATAAAATTGGGAAAATAGTGTGTACATATACCCTTGTATATGTCCCTTTTCTCTACATAATCCGGGATTTGCAAGTGTTTGTTTGTTTGATTTGAAGTTTAACGTCTCCGTCAACACTGTGAATGTCATTTTGGAGACGTTGCTTTCAAGTGTATTTATTGCAATAGTATGTGATGTATGCACTTGTCGCGTCGCAGATAATCTGTCTTTCCAGGTGTTAGCTTGAATTAACGACCTTCACAAGTTTTATTTGCCGTCGGTCGAGGATACTCAGTCAGAGGTGGACGAAAACAGGACAAGAGGGAGAAAAACCACCTGGACTTCCATTGCAGACCTTGGCTTCTCATATGTTAAAACCTAGCGAGGCTCGAACTCCGTGATGAGAGACCAAGTGTTTAAGACCACTAGCCGGTTTAATATATTGTTAATTAGTTTAAATGTATCACGATACATTCATTTATTTTGTGAAAATATATGATGTTCAATTCTATTTGTTTCAGATATGAATAAGTTATATGATATGTTCACACGGTGAAAAATAAAATGACCATGGTATTTCCACAGTGGCAGCCCGGACTTCTTATTTTCGACAAAATTCATATGTTACCGATAAAAAAAAATCTGTAAAATACCTTGAAAAGCTCTCTTTGAACTGTCAAAATGCGCCATTCAAAATGGCGATCTGTTTATGTTTTGAAACTGACAGCTGTGACGTCATAGACAGGTCAAAATTGTGACATATATCGATCAATTACCGTAAATATCCGCATATAATCATAAAATAAAAAGAAAATTTACTTTTTTTTTTCGGCGGATACCAAAAATAATTCATCTTGTGTGTTGAAAACATCCAAATTTTCACGCGTGCTTCGCACTCGTGAAAAGGATGTTTTATGTTTACAACATACTCGATCAAATATTTTTGATATCCCTCTCAAAAAAGTAAATATCCCCCTATGTATTTATACAATTTTAGTAGATGCAAGATTTACAATTATAGTGAATACAGTTATAGTACATTCTTCCATTGTCTGACATGGAAAAAGGAAGGAGCTAGTGAGAGAGAACAGGCAAAAGCGATTTAACGTTAAATAGCTATTTTCCAGTCAACACTATTACTATTTTACTTTTAAATATAGAAATAGTTGTCCAGGAAAAAGCACAAGATTACAGCCTACCAATGAAACCAAGAGGAAGAGTAACTAACAATGGGTAAACAAAAAACGAATCACAAACATCACAGCAACCAGCTCCCTCTTCCCCACAGGGGGTGATCAAGGTTCATCACAGCAACCAGCTCCCTCTTCCCCACAGGAGGTGATCAAGGTTCGTCACAGCCACCAGCTTCCTCTTCCCCACAGGAGGTGATCAAGGTTCATCACAGCAACCAGCTCCCTCTTCCCCACAGCAGGTGATCAATGTTCATCACAAGAACCAGTTCCCTCTTCCCCACAGGAGGTGATCAAAGTTCATCACAGCAAACAGCTCCCTCTTCCCCACAGGAGTTGATCAAGGTTCATCACAGTAACCAGCTCCCTCTTCCTCACAGGAGGTGATAAAGGTTCATCACAGCAACCAGCTCCCTCTTCCCCACAGGAGGTGATCAAGGTTCATCACAGCAACCAGCTCCCTCTTCCCCACAGGAGGTGATCAATGTTCATCACAACAACCAGCTCCCTCTTCCCCACAGGAGGTGATCAAGGTTCATCATTCCAAACATCACAGTAACCAGCTTCCTCTTCCCCACAGGAGGTGATCACAGTTCATCACAGCAACCAGCTCCCTCTTCCCCATAGGAGGTGATCAATGTTCATCACAGCAACCAGCTCCCTCTTCCCCACAGGAGGTGATCAAGGTTCATCACAGCAACCAGCTCCCTCTTCCCCACAGGAGGTGATCAATGTTCATCACAACAACCAGCTCCCTCTTCCCCACAGGAGGTGATCAAGGTTCATCACAGTAACCAGCTCCCTCTTCCCCCCAGGAGGTGATCAAGGTTCATCACAGCAACCAGCTCCCTCTTCCCCACAGGAGGTGACCAAGGTTCATCACAGCAACCAGCTCCCTCTTCACCACAGGAGGTGATCAATGTTCATCACAACAACCAGCTCCCTCTTCCCCACAGGAGGTGATCAAGGTTCATCTTTACAAACATCTAAGCATCCAGCTCCCTCTTTCCCACGGGTGATGATCAAGGTTCATCACAACAACCAGCTCTTTCTTCCCCACAGGAGGTGGTCAAGGTTTATCACAGCAACCAGCTCCCTCTTCCCCACAGGTGGTGATCAATGTTCATCACAGCAACAAGCTCCTTCTTCACCACAGGTGATGATCAAGGTTCATCGTTACAAACATCACAGCAACCAGCTCCCTCTTCTCCACAGGAGGGGATCAATGTTCATCACAGCAACCAGCTCTCTCTTCCCCACAGGAGATGATCAAGGTTCATCACAGCAACCAGCTTCCTCTTCCCCACAGGAGGTGATCAAGGTTCATCACAACAACCAGCTCCCTCTTCCCCACAGGAGGTGATCAAGGTTCATCACAGCAACCAGCTGCCTCTTTCCCACAGGAGGTGATCAAGGTTCATCATTACAAACATTACAGTTACCAGCTCCCTCTTCCCCACAGGAGGTGATCAATGTTCATCACAACAACCAGCTCCCTCTTCCCCACAGGAGGTGATCAAGGTTCATCATAACAAACATCTCAGCAACCAGCTGCCTCTTCCCCACAGGAGGTGATCAAGGTTCATCATAACAAACATCTCAGCAACCAGCTTTCTCTTCCCCACAGGAGGTGATCAAGGTTCATCATTACAAACATTACAGCAACTAGGTCCCTCTTCCCCACAGAAGGTAATCAAGGTTCATCACAGCAACCAGTTCCCTCTTCCCCACAGGAGGTGATCAATGTTCATCACAACAACCAGCTCCCTCTTCCCCACAGAAGGTGATCAAGGTTCATCTTTACAAACATCACAGCAACCAGCTCCCTCTTCCCCACAGGTGATGATCAAGGTTCATCATTTCAAACATCACAGCAACCAGCTCCTTCTTCCCCACAGGCGGTGATCATATTCATCACAGCAACCAGCTCCCTCTTCCCCACAGGAGGTGATCAAGGTTCATCACAGCCACCAGCACCCTCTTCCCCACAGGTGATCAAGGTTCATCACAGCAACCAGCTCCCTCTTCTCCACAGGAGGTGATCAAGGTTTATCACAGCAACCAGCTCCCTCTTCCCCACAGGAGGTGATCAATGTTCATCACAGCAACCAGCTACCTCTTCCCCACAGGAGGTAATCAAGTTCATCACAGCCACCAGCACCCTCTTTCCCACAGGAGGTGATCAAGGTTCATCACAGCAACCAGCTCCCTATTCCCCATAGGAGGTGATCAAGGTTCATCACAGCAACCAGCTCCCTCTCCCCCACAGGAGGTGATCAAGGTTCATCACAGCAACCAGCTCCCTCTTCCCCACAGGAGGTGATCAATGTTCATCACAGCAACCAGCTCCCTCTTCCCCACAGGAGGTGATCAATGTTCATCACAACAACCAGCTCCCTCTTCCCCACAGGAGGTGATCAAGGTTCATCATAACAAACATCACAGCAACCAGCTCCCTCTTCCCCACAGGAGGTGATCAAGGTTCATCATTACAAACATCACAGCAACCAGCTCCCTCTTCCCCACAGGAGGTGATCAAGGTTCAGCACAGCAACCAGCTCCCTCTTCCCAACAGGAGGTGATCAAGGTTCATCATAACAAACATCTCAGCAACCAGCTGCCTCTTCCCCACAGGAGGTGATCAAGGTTCATCATAACAAACATCTCAGCAACCAGCTTTCTCTTCCCCACAGGAGGTGATCAAGGTTCATCATTACAAACATTACAGCAACTAGGTCCCTCTTCCCCACAGAAGGTGATCAAGGTTCATCACAGCAACCAGTTCCCTCTTCCCCACAGGAGGTGATCAATGTTCATCACAACAACCAGCTCCCTCTTCCCCACAGAAGGTGATCAAGGTTCATCTTTACAAACATCACAGCAACCAGCTCCTTCTTCCCCACAGGCGGTGATCATATTCATCACAGCAACCAGCTCCCTCTTCCCCACAGGAGGTGATCAAGGTTCATCACAGCCACCAGCACCCTCTTCCCCACAGGTGATCAAGGTTCATCACAGCAACCAGCTCCCTCTTCTCCACAGGAGGTGATCAAGGTTTATCACAGCAACCAGCTCCCTCTTCCCCACAGGAGGTGATCAATGTTCATCACAGCAACCAGCTACCTCTTCCCCACAGGAGGTGATCAAGGTTCATCACAGCAACCAGCTCCCTATTCCCCATAGGAGGTGATCAAGGTTCATCACAGCAACAAATCCCTCTCCCCCACAGGAGGTGATCAAGGTTCATCACAGCAACCAGCTCCCTCTTCCCCACAGGAGGTGATCAATGTTCATCACAGCAACCAGCTCCCTCTTCCCCACAGGAGGTGATCAATGTTCATCACAACAACCAGCTCCCTCTTCCCCACAGGAGGTGATCAAGGTTCATCATAACAAACATCACAGCAACCAGCTCCCTCTTCCCCACAGGAGGTGATCAAGGTTCATCATTACAAACATCACAGCAACCAGCTCCCTCTTCCCCACAGGAGGTGATCAAGGTTCAGCACAGCAACCAGCTCCCTCTTCCCAACAGGAGGTGATCAAGATTCATCATAACAAACATTACAGCAACCAGCTCCCTCTTCCCCACAGTAGGTGATCAAGGTTTATCAGAGCAACAAGCTCCCTCTTCCCCACAGGAGGTGATCAAGGTTTATCACAGCCACCAGCTCCCTCTTCCCCACAGGAGGTGATCAAGGTTTATCACAGCAACCAGCTCCCTCTTCCCCACAGGAGGTGATCAAGGTTCATCACAGCAACCAGCTCCCTCTTCCCCACAGGAGGTAATCAAGGTTCATCACAGCAACCAGCTCCCTCTTCCCCACAGGAGGTGATCAAGGTTTATCACAGCAACCAGCTCCCTCTTCCCCAAAGGAGGTGATCAAGGTTCAGCAGAGCAACCAGCTCCCTCTTCCCCACAGGAGGTGATTAAGGTTCATCACAGCAACCAGCTCCATCTTCCCCACAGGAGGTGATAAAAGTTCATCACAGCAACCAGCTCCCTCTTCCCCACAGGTGATCAAAGGTTCATCATTCATGTATAATTACACAATTAAAGTAGATACAAGATATACACTGAATACAGTTATAGTACATATTTATGGTTCCTCAATACTGTTATTTCACTATATTTGGGGTACTGAAAAAATCATATTTGCAAATAATTACCCAAAAAGATTTTTCATCAGATGGTAGTCCATGTAAATGTAAGAATATGAAAGCCAAAGATTTTTATTCGAAAGTCACCGTTTTAGTAAATTATTGCATTTTTCCTTGGTTTTGCAAAAAAATGACATCTCAATCCACAGAACCACAATGTGTAAAATACTATCATAGAAATGTGGCTCAAGGTTGCCTTTAGACACTGCAACAGAGGAATTTCAAATAAAATACCTAAATAGAACTGAAAATTAATGATTCCCAAAAATTCAAAAAATGTAATTATCTCACCTGGTACTATTTTAAATATAGTGTATGGTAGCCAAAAAGGACCAGTTCTACCAATTTGCCAACAAGCTCATTGACTGGGTTGAGATGTTGAAATCTCTTGCATTTAGCTTGTAAAATGATTGCCCTTCTTCCGTGCTTTTAGTACTTCATTTTATATATTTCATTTATGAAGTTTATAACAATTTATGCAATCACTGCTCAAAAGTTTCACTGTGTTAGTGATTGTGTTTACAGGATGGGTGCTTTGATATTGGATAAATCAAAACCAAATAATTGAAAATAAGATAAGCCAACAGTTTATCCCCATATTTGAACTGAAGGACTGAAAGCAGGCTGTTCAGCACCAGAAACTTTGTCCAAAAGGCTTCTGATCACAGCCAATAACTGCAATGGTATAGAAATTATTTTTACCCATTGATTTGTTATATTGGTTCACATGAGCCACCATAAACAAATAATTGATTTTTGCACAGGTGAACTTCTGGACAACACAAAGTTTATATTTATTTAATCCAATTAATGATCTGTTATGTCACCTACTTACCAATGTGTAGGCTGGTAAAAACTCATAGAAGCCCAATGCATTTAATATGTTTTGATGAAAAAAGATTCAAAAATCTCATTTTATCAATTTGTTTACTAGAAGCTGGGCCGAACAACACCAACCTGGAAAACGTTACACATACAAAAATAGTTCGGAAATGAATGCATACTATACATAAATTAACGAACAAATTATGTTAGAAAGTACGTGAAATTAGTTGCAATACAGTTTCAAAAAAGGATATTATGTTTTAAATTATAAACAATGGTGTACTATTGTAATTTTTGGAAATTAGTTCCAAGACGTATGAATACGTTTTTTCCTTGGCAAGATGGATATCTCTTTCAATTTGACAGCTACGATAATTTATCAGTGATGGCATGCTTCCAAGATAGGCGATGCCATAATGCTATATGCAGGAAGAAGGCTATAAAGCTAAATTTTCAAGGTATATTCATTGTTGATTGGCAAAATAGAATGTGGAAGGGCATAGTTGATGAAATCTGAGTAGTTCAGATTTACCGCAAAAAAGGAAGATGGCCGCGCCCATAAAGAAAAACATGTCAAAAAAAATTCTGGTTTTCGATTTAGGTAGGCTTTTTGATAGAAAGCTTTGTCCGAGTCGCTAGTATTTGTTGTGAACTGTTGTGCAGCTGTTTAAGTAACTTTTAAAAAGTCTAGAAGGCGTTTTCATTTTTTTCCTGGTGAAAGGGAAAAATACAGAAATGCATTTATTTTCAAAGGCACTGAGATGTTGCTAATGCAAGAAAGTACTTGCTGTAATAACCTTTAGCACCTCCAAACATTCTTCTTCTAGGACAGGCATTTTAAAAGGAAATCAGGATCATATTTGGAAAAAAATAACATGCAAATCTGACACCTATATTTTTCTTGTGCAAATGTATTGAGGAATCTTAAATTGTCTGACGTTGAAAAGGAAGGCGCTAACTAGTGAGAAAGAACAGGCAAAGGCGATTTAACGTTAAATAGCTATTTTCCGGTCAACACTATTTAGGTAATTACTATTTTACTTTCAAATATAGAAATAGTTGTCCAGGAAAAAGTACAAGATTACAGCCTACCAATGATACCAAGAGGACGAGTAACTAACAATGGGTAAACAAACAACAACAAACAAACAACAACGAATAAGAAACATCACAACAGCCAGCTGCCTCTTCCCCACAGGAGGTGATCAAGGTTCATCACAGCCACCAGCCCCCTCTTCCCCACAGGAGGTGATCAATGTTCATCACAACAACCAGCTCCCACTTCCCCACAGAAGGTGATCAAGGTTCATCATTACAAACATCACAGCAACCAGCTCCCTCTTCCCCACAGGAGGTGATCAAGGTTCATCACAGCACCAGCTCCCTCTTCCCCACAGGAGGTGATCAAGGTTCATCATTACAAACATCACAGTCACCAGCTCCCTCTTCCCCACAGGAGGTGATCAAGGTTCATCATTACAAACATCACAGCACCAGCTCCCTCTTCCCCACAGGAGGTGATCAAGGTTCATCATTACAAACATCACAGCACCAGCTCCCTCTTCCCCACAGGAGGTGATCAAGGTACATCATTACAAACATCACAGCAACCAGCTCCCTCTTCCCCACAGGAGGTGATCAAGGTTCATCATTACAAACATCACAGCACCAGCTCCCTCTTCCCCACAGGAGGTGATCAAGGTACATCATTACAAACATCACAGCAGCAGCTCCCTCTTCCACACAGGAGGTGATCAAGGTACATCATTACAAACATCACATCACCAGCTCCCTCTTCCCCACAGGAGGTGATCAAGGTTCATCACAGCAACTAGCTCCCTCTTCCCCCAGGAGGTGATCAAGGTTCAGCATTTTGGAGAAGTTGCTTCCATTTTGTGGAACTTTTACCCGGCATTGAGATGAAATGTCACCCACCAACCAAACAAAGCAATAGGGTTTATATGTAGGGACGGTCCGACTGGCACCCCATTGCCTGGGCAGACTTAGACATTCTAAGCGGTTTACCACTACTCATGTACGGTTACGGTCGGATTTAGCTCTGAGTGGAAGCACCATGCATACCAGCCACGATTGGCGTATGCAATGTCTTAAACTACAGGTGCCGTTCATTCCAATATATTTACATTTCCAGTGTAAAGTCTAATGTAAACCCATAGAAAACAATTGCGTTCATACTTCCATGAACGCACCGAATCACATGATTTTCAGTGACGTTAAGTGACGTCATTCAAAACCATTGTTCTCTACGGGCGTTGATGGCGTCAACGCTGCTTCGCTCTTTGTAGAAAAACAGCGTGTAAATGTTTTTCAGCTTTAAAAGTTTGCCTTACAAGCATTTTTTCGCCGAGTGATTAGGGGAAAATAAAGTAAATATAAAAATAAACTTAATTTTTCTGCTTTGCATGAAAGTGTGAACGACAGTGGGTCGCTAGCAAAGTTTACATGAACCCCTTTGGGGTTCATTTACTTTGCACGCAACCCACTGCGACTGGCACCCCCCTGCTAGCATTCTACATAAATCTACAGCGGGCCGTTAGCGGCCCGTCAGGGTAGCTGACGGGCCGCTAACGGCCCGCTGTAGATTTATGTAGAATGCTAGCAGGGCCCATTGCCTGGGCAGACTTAGACATTCTAAGCGGTTTACCACTACTCATGTACGGTTACGGTCGGTTTTAGCTCTTAGTGGAAGCACCATGCAGACCAGCCACGATTGGCGTATGCAATGTCTTAAACTACAGGTGCCGTTCATTCCAATATATTTACATTTCCAGTGTAAAGTCTAATGTAAACCCATAGAAAACAATTGCGTTCATACTTCCATGAACGCACCGAATCACATGATTTTCAGTGACGTTAAGTGACGTCATTCTAAACCATTGTTCTCTACGGGCGTTGATGGCGTCAACGCTGCTTCGATCTTTGTAGAAAAAAAACGTGTAAATGTTTTTCAGCTTTAAAAGTTTGCCATATAAGCATTTTTTTCGCCGAGTGATTAGGGGAAAATAATGTAAATATAAAAATAAACTTAATTTTTCTGCTTTGCATGAAAGTATGAACGACAGTGGGTCGCTAGCAAAGTTTACATGAACCCGGGGTTCATTTACTTTGCATGCAACCCACTGCGTTCATACTTCCATGAACTGCAGAAAAATAAATTTCATTTCTTAAATAAACTTATTTCATTTTCATTACCAAACGTTTGTCTCTCACGTTTTTGGATTCGCTTTTAAAGGAAGCCAATTTGTTCCATGTTCCCGCTTTCTTTTATGATTTAAACAACTTACAGGGGATAGATCCCTTGATAAAGTGCAACGGAGAACGCAATCGCAAAAAAGACTTGATTCCGTTGCACCTCTGTTGGCTCTGAACGGGAGTTTATTGAATGTTAAAGCCTCGCCGTCATATTTTAGAATAGAACAGATTTGGAACTAACTGTCAAGGTAAAGTGTCCTCCATTTAACAGAACCTTCTTTGCCATAAAGAGAGTTGAGATAGTAAACCAGTGTCCGGATTCACTATCAATTCTCTGTAGAATTCGGATTGTTTAGGCGTCATTTGTTTCTTGAAGTATTTCAAGTTCTGTTTAAAGACACACGGCACGTGAACAAGTCCGTGAAATGAACACCCCCTAAACCCTACTTTATATAGAGAAAACTAGGGTTTACGAGGGTATACATTATTTTTCTTATTTCTGCTCCAAGACATAGGTTGTGGGTACTCGTTAGAACCGTCTCAGTGAGGCGGTTCTAATGAGCACCACAACTTACAGAGTATAAATAAGAAAAATATCATGGATTTTCATCAGCAAAGTAGTCATTTTTGAGATGTGAAAAAACGGGTGAGTTATCATTATGTGCAAATAGCGAATAAATTTTACAAACACTATTGCCAGAAGTTTGTCATAGGCGATTTATACGATATATCACTATTTCCATACAATAGTCAAAGCGAATTTAATGCAAAACCTCTTTTAGCAGATATCTGCCAATATCAAATTTAACGTATATTCGCTGTTACAAGACGTCTGATAATAGCGATCGATGTATACGACATATCAGACGTCTGTAAATAGCCTCTCTCTCTCTCGAGAGAGAGAGAGAAAAAAACGTTCGGTAGCCGTGAAGTCATCAGTACACGTGACTGGACGTTTGTTAGCTTGTCTGCGTTGAGGTCTCACTTCCCCGGTCAACACTATTTAGGTAATTTTGTAGACGTTCCTTCCAGTTTTGCGGGACTTTTACATGACACTGAGATGGAATGACATCTCTAGCCCTACCGCCATAAGAAACCATTAGGGTTTAAGTAACAGTCCTATTCGCATCAGTTTTCTTGAGAAGGCTAAGATATCATGTTAGCAAGTCAATGAAACTAATGACCCTGTTAAACCCCACTTTATATAGATTTGTTTGTTTGATTTGAGGTTTAACGTCCCCGTCAACACTGTAAAGGTCATTTTGGAGACGTTGCTTCCATTTTGTGGGACTTTTACCCGACATTGAGATGAAATGACATCTCAAGCCCTGTCGCCCAATGAAACCAATAGGGTTTATTAGCATGGACGGTCCGCCTCGCACCGCGGTTCCTGGACAGGCTTAGATCCTCCAAGCGGTTTACCAGTACTAGTGTGCGGGCCAGATTCAGCTCTGCGTGGAAGCATCATGCAGCCCATATATTTCTTCAAGCCCCTATGGGCGGGGGCGAACTTTATATAGAGAAAAACTGGGGGTTACAGGGTCTACATGTACATTATTATTTTTTTTTTAATTTTGTTCCAAGGCATAGAGTGTGGGTAGTTGTAAGAACCGTTCTGGCGAGCATGCACAACCTTTTTTCGGAGTAAAAATTCCATGACATAGGGTGTAGGTATTCGTTAGAACCGCCTCAATGAGGAATTGATGCGGTTTTAACGAGCAACCACAACCTGTGTGAGGAGTATAAATAAGAAAAATAACATAAATTTTCATTGGAAAAGTAGCCATATGAAAGAATGCACTAGGTCATACAGATGCGTTATCCTAATGACACCAACCCCGATGGACGTGCACAACACTGAAGAGAAACGTGTGCATCTGGTACGTGATCCGCCATGTTTTAAAAGGGAGACAACTTTTCGGATTTTCGCTTTTCTTTAAACTGAGCACCTCAGAAAATAGTGTCTACTCTTAAAGGGAATGGCTACACCATCAGGGGAGGTAACTCCTGCAAAAGTATTTTTGTCACCCATGTCAATAGGGGTCACCTCTTAAAGGAAAGAACTTGCTCCGGAGCAAAGGCTTTCCTTTTTCAGTGGGACAGGGCTTAAAGAAAAGCGAACAGGAAGTCCCGAAAGTTATTTCCCTTTGAAAAATGGCGGAAAATTCTGCCAGTGTTCCCATTCCCCTTAAAGGAAGAATTTCAACCATTACGACTATACACCTGTGCGCTAATCTTGCGTCTATCTTGTATCTGGAACTTACATTTTTCAGATATAAATGTTTGATATTTTTTTTTTCATATTTCTGGTCCAAGCATAGATTGAGAGTGCTCGTTAGAACAGCCTCAATGAGAAGCAAATTCTTTCCCTCAGGAGCAGTTCCATATTTCTCAAGGAGACAAACATTCTTAAAAGTGCTAGCCATCATGCATAAAATACACATTCCTCTAAAATATTAAAACAGTATTTGATATATATATTATAACAAGAGAGCCAATTGGTCCTATATCGCTCACCTGTGTACCAGAAAATCATTAGCGATGTTGAGAAAAAAAAGAAACTGTGAAGAAAGGCGAGATATGTTTGTTTACCTGATAAATATAAATATCTTCTAGATCAAGGGTTGTCAATATATTTGTACAAAGTCTATTGGAGCTAAGGAGCCCTGGGGCATGGCCAATTCAGACTCCAGGGGCGTGGTTGGAAGGAATTATTTAGGAGACCACCTGACATTGCTACATACTAAATATCTAAGCTCTGGGCCTTATGGTTTCGGAGAAGGAGATTTTTTTATTTTTTTTCCAGCATAAGTCTGTAGGAGCTAACGAGCCCTGGGGCGTGGCCAATTTTGACCAAAAGGGCATGGTGGGCAGAATTTATGTAGGCCACCATTTTATGTTACCATATACTAAACATCTAAGGTTTCAGTGAAAATTTATGAAGATTTTTTCCATTATAAGTTTATTGGAATTTAGGGGCCACAGGATTTGGACCACAGGGGCATGATTGGCATGGTTCATGTAGGCGATCACTTAACGTTGCTACATGCTAAATACCTAAGTTCCGGGCCTTATGGTTTCAGAGAAGAAGATTTTTATTTTGTTTCCAGTTTTTATGTTTTTTTTTTCATTTTCAGTCTCTGGTAGCTAATGGGCCCATGGGCATGGCCAATTTTAACCAAGGGGCGTGGTTGGCAGGATTTTTAAGGTGACAATTTCATGTTGCTACATACTGTACTAAGCTCTCGGACTTATGGTTTCAGAGGAGAAGATTTTTGACGTTTTTTGTTTTCCATTATAATTCTATGGGAGCTAATGGGCCCATGGGCGTGGCCAATTTTGACCCCAGGGGCATGGTTGGCAGGATTTATATAGGTGACCACTTGACATTGCTACATGCTATAAATTTAAGCTCTGATCCTTCTGATTTCAGAGAAGAAGAAGTTTTGAAGTTTTTCCAATTGTAAGTCTATGGGAGCTAAAGAGCCCTCGGCCATAATTGGCAGGATTTATTTAGGTGACCACTCGACGTTGCTACCTGCTAAGTATCTAAGCTCTGGGCCCTGTGGTTTCAGAGAAGACGATTTTTGAAGTTTTCCCACTTATAAGTCTATGGGAGCGGATGAGCCCCGGGTGTGGCCAATTTTGGCCCTAGGGGTATGGTTAGTAGGATTTATGTAGGTGACGAATTTATGTTGCTAGATACTAAATATCTAAGCTCTGTGCGTCATAGTTTCAGAGAAGAAGATTTTTGAAACGTTTTCCATTATGAGTCTGTGGTGGCTGAGGGGCCCTTGGGCGTGGCCCATTTGGACCCCAGAGGCATGATTGGCCAGATTTATGTAAGTGACCACTTGTCGTTGCTAGATGATAAATATCTAAGTTATGGGCCCTGTGGTTTCAGAGAAGAAGATTTTTGAAGTTTTTCTCCTTATAAGTCTATGGGAGCGGATGAGCCCCGGGGCGTGGCCAATTTTGGTTAGCAGGATTTATGTAGGTGACTATTTGATGTTGCTCCATAATAAATATCTAAGCACTGTGGTTCATGATTTCAGAGAAGATTTTTGAAGCTTTTTTTTCATTATAAGTCTATGGGAGCTAAGGGGCCCCAGGCTGTAGCCCATTAAGACCCCAAGGCATAATTGGCAGGATGTAGGTGACCACTTGCCGAGGTATTAGAGATATACTTATTTGAAATTGTTTACGGACTCACGCACGCACGCACGACGGACGACGGACAAAATGTGATCACAAAAGCTCACATTGTCACTACGTGACAGGTGAGCTAAAAATCATGTAGGGTATGGTTTCAACATGAAGTTAGAAGCCTCCGTGGTGTAGTGGTTATGCTTCCCGCCTTGTCAACCAGGGGTCTCAGGATGGATCCCGGGCTTCTCCAGACTTTCGGATGAGTCTTTAAACCGAGGTCCCGTCTCCGTATGACCTTAGCTGTTAGTGAGACATAAAACTCGAGCTCACTCACTCACTCCAAAATAGAGCACGACAAGGTTTGGTACTTGATACACATTCCTCTAAATTTTTAAAACTATAAACTTACACAATATTATAAGGACCATTTATGGGCATGTCATGACAAGGTCGCTTGGTACTCTGGCTTCGCCTCGTCGAGACGGTTCTAATGAACATCCTTAATCTGTGTTTGGAACAATACTAGTATATCTAAGGTATTAAGGCCGTTAAAGGGGAATAGGAACACCTTCAGGGAAGGCCACTCCTGCAAAAGTATTTTTGTCTCCCATTACAATAGGGGTCAACTCTTACAGGAAAGAATTTGCTCCTCAGGAGCAAATTCTTTCCTTTAAGAGTTGACCCCTTTTTTTCTAGGGGACAGAGCTTATAGAAAAGCGGACAGGAAGTCCCGAAATTTGTCATCCTTTGAAAAATGACGGAAAATCTTCCAGGTGTTCCCATTCTCCTAAATGAACACTACTGTTAACCAAACCAAACTTTATATATGGGTGTTCCCATTCTCCTAAATGAACACTACTGTTAACCAAACCAAACTTTATATATGTTAACCAAACCAAACTTTATATATGGATGTTCCCATTCTCCTAAATGAACACTACTGTTAACCAAACCAAACTTTATATCACCGACTTCGGATTCTCCTCTGGTTCAATACACAACCAAGACAATATGATGCATATGATATGATGATTTAATGGTTCTTGTCAACATCAGCGTAGGCAATGGTACATCATGACTCTGCAATAACAATGTATGGAAAATACATTATCAGTCACAAATAACAACATTGACTGTACTAACAGAAAAGTGTAAACCTTATCTGTATGAAGGCTAATGGCGAAGTGCCCTGACCCGTATAGTTTATTAATTAATTTATTACAGAACATAGATCATGCCAGATGAAATATATTACTTTAAAATGGTACGGATTTATGAATGAATGAGCCAAAATAGCGACCTTGCAGTTCCATAGAATACACAATACCCATCACTAATTAGCATTAACTAATTACTGTCTAAAATAATTACTGTCCATGATTAACCATACTGAAAAATACATATCTATGAAACATTACATACCTGCAATAACAATGTATGGAAAATACATTATCAGTCACAAATAACAACATTGACTGTACTAACAGAAAAGTGTAAACCTTATCTGTATGAAGGCTAATGGCGAAGTGCACTGACCCATATAGTTTGATCAAGAATATAGATTATGTAACCTGCCATATAGCGGTCAATGTGTAATATTGGATACAGGTAAAGGGCGTATTGGAAAGGTGGGGAACCCATATTCACTCTGTATTATCGGCGGCGTCGCAAACATACGCATTTCACGGTGGATACTCGGCGACGGAACGATATGGCAGAACTAACGAAATAATACCAGATCTCGTACTATGACACACTTCTCCACTTAGCGAAATGGCGCCCCGACATTTACAAAAGCAGACGAAAGAAGAAAATAAATGTTGGAAATCATGGAAAGCTAAAAACAAAAACACTTGTAAGGCTACAGAGATAAAAAAAACGGCAGCTCAAAAGTCATGTAGATCATAGGTGAATGGGCAATTCAAACACATATATTCAACAGTCAATAGGAAACAAGTTCTAGGAGAATCGAACAAGTCATGGCGCCGGTGAAACCACAAAACATCTCAACTAGAACAATTTGGAGGACAGGTACAAAACAGGACATACTAAACATGACAAAGATAACAATAAAAGTGACATGTTGTAACCAGTTATACACTCACGTGCTCATTAATGTATACATACCTCGTTCATACTTACCTCGTTTAAGACAATGGCATTCAATAAATGCATGATTGCATCCATCCCGAAGTACATCTGTCGACAATGTCACATGATTTTGAATAGCTGCTGTCGTCTAAAACATCTGAAAATATTGGAAAGTAACATGATATAAAAATGATAATGATGATAAAACTCAACTGTCACTGTACCACACTTGGAATGATAAAACACACTACGTTTCAGATATAAACCAACATATGGGGTGGAACCTCAATAACATAAGGCTGAATTGGTGCCTGCCATACACCATCGCGCATCCATGCCGGTTGTCTGCGCCTTCTCGCTCCTCGTCTAGGCTGCACCGGATCACTCTGGTGACTTTGAGATACACCCCCTTGGATGACGTTAGGTTGTATCGGTCTACCATCCGGAAGATCGTCATTCTGTCGTCTGCATCTTGACGTAGTCTGTCGGCCGTTCCGCTTAATGGGCATCGCAGACCGCCTTTGTTGATTTCTCCGAGCCGGAGCCACATATATTGGCACTTCGGAACTTCCATTATCCTCGTCACACTCTTCACTGTCATCTGAATCAGAATCATCACTTGAATTCGATTCAGGTTCTTCAGGGACTTCCTTCCGCTGCTGTTTTGTTCTTTCAGGTGTTGGCTCATTCTCTTCTAACACCGGAAGGCAGTTAAATGGCAAAAGCATATTCCGATGTAGGAGTCTTGGCTTCGAATTCGTGTTTTCTTCTTGCACCCAATACACCGGAATATCTGGCATAGGCTGACTGGTCACTAAATAAGTGTTCGGCTCCCAAATGTCAGCTAACTTGTGTTTGCCCTGTATACCTTTCTTCTGTACAAGAACACGGTCTCCTGGAATTAGAAGTGTATGTTTCACCTTCAGGTCGTAATATTTCTTGTACTTTTTCCCTTTCTTTAAAGCTTCTTCTCCCGCTCTTCTGTATGCGTTTTGAAGTTTTTCTTGAAGTCTATCGGCGTAATCCTGATGACTTTTCCGTACTTCTGCTGGTGTTAAACCCAAAAAGGCATCGATGGCGAGACGGGGGTGACGTCCAAACATCAGGAAGAATGGTGAAAATCCTGTACTCTCATGAGCGGCTGCATTATACGCGTGAGTCAATGTCTGTACATGTGATTTCCAATCCTTCTTCTGTTTGTCATTGAGCGTCCCCATCATATTTAACAATGTTTTGTTAAAACGCTCGACCATTCCGTTGCCCATTGGGTGGTACGGCGTTGTTCTGCTTTTCTGCATCCCTGCGATCTTACACAGTTTTCTGATTACTTTACTCTCAAAGTTAGCTCCTTTGTCGCTGTGAAGCTTTGCAGGGAAGCCGTAGTACAAGAAGAAATCCTCAAATAGTGCCTTTGCTGTAACATGGGCTTTCTGACTTCTGGTTGGTATTGCCATCGCAAATCTGGTAAAATGGTCTGTGATGACCAAGATGTTTTCATGACCGCCTTTGGACATTTCCAGTGACAAATAGTCTATGCAGACTAATTCCATGGGTGCAGAAGAGGTGATATTCACGAGACCAGCTGCTTTTGTCGGGGCAGTTTTCCTCCTGATGCATCTTCCACATCCCTGTACTTTCTTTGCAACAAACTGATTCAGTCTTGGGAAGTAGAATCGGGTGTTGATTAGAGATATCGTTCTGTCTCTCCCTTGGTGACCTAAATCGTCATGGTAAGCCTGAAAGACGATATCCTTCACTGAATCAGGTAACACCAGTCTTTCATATGGTTCTCCTTTGAATGTGGTGGACTTGTAGAGGATTCCATCTTTAATCTTGTATGTGTTCCACTCTTTCAGGTACGTCGTGTCAACATTCTGCTCTGTAGCTTCCTGTACTGTCGGGTTATGTCCTGACAAAATGTTGTCAATCACGAAAGCGATATTCGTGTCAGCTGATTGGGCGCTTCGCCAATCTTGCGCAGTAAGAGACATCCCTTCCAGTACTTCTTCTTTGACAACGTCCTCTGCATTTTCTTCTTGGAGTTTAGCATCATCTTCATCTGCAAGGCACTCTACCAGACGGCATTGGTCTTTCTCTGCTATAATTGCTGAACACAAAGTCTTAAGGACGTCCGGGAACACAGTAATGATGGCATCATTCTGGTGCTTTCGAGATAGCCCATCTGCGTCGATATTCTTTTTACCACTCCTATACTTAAGCGTACAGTTGTAATTGGAAAGGGCTGCTATCCAACGTTGACCGGTGGCATCTAGCTTGGCAGTCGAGAAAACGTACGTCAGAGGGTTGTTGTCAGTGTACACCTCAAATGACGAACCGTAGAGGTAGTCATGGAATTTTTCTGTAATGGCCCATTTAAGGGCCAAGAATTCCAACTTGTGTGCAGGATAGTTTTTCTCCGACTCCCTCAAACTTCGGCTTGCATAAGACACCACTCGATCAACACCATCTTGCTTCTGATACAACACTGCTCCTAGCCCAGTTGTTGACGCATCAGTATGGAGTTGAAACGGGAGAGAATAATCGGCGTAAGCTAAGACTGGTGGTTTTGAAAGTTTCTCTCTGATCTCCTCAAAGGCACGCTGCTGATTCTCTGTCCACACGAATTCTGTTTTTTTCTGCGCCTTCTTGCTCTTCTTCGTTCCATGTGTGGATATGCCGACTAAAAGATCATTCAACGGTCTTGCAATATTGGCGAATCCTTTGATGAACCGCCGATAGTACCCGGCGAAACCCAGAAATGCGCGCACATCTTTGATAGACTTTGGTATAGGCCAGGTCTTGATTGCTGCCGTCTTTTCTGGGTCTGTTTTAATCCCTTCTTCGGACACTACATGGCCCAAGTAGGTCACCTCAGATTTGAAGAAATCACACTTTGAGGCCTTAAGTTTCAGGTTGTGTTTCTGCAGGCGACTGAATACAGCTTCTAGACGATTTAGATGCTCATCAAAAGTGGTCGAAAAGATGATCACATCGTCCAGATAGATGAGGCACTTGTCCAAATTCAGTTCGCCCATGCAACGCTCCATTAACCGCTGAAATGTTGCTGGAGCGTTACACAATCCAAATGGCATTCTGTGAAATTCGAAAAAACCGAGCGTGCCCACTTGGAATGCTGTCTTCTGCTTGTCCGATTCTTCAATTTCCACTTGCCAATATCCGCATCGTAGATCTAGTTTGGTGAAATATTTTGCCCCTGCAAGTAGATGAAGCGTATCTTCCACGCGTGGTATAGCTTGCGCATCCTTGATTGTTTTACTGTTGAGCTTGCGGTAGTCAACACAAAATCGGATACTGCCATCTTTCTTTCTCACGATGACCACGTTGGAAGAATAGGGGCTCTGACTTGGTTGTATGGCTCCTGCTTGTAACATTTCAGTCAAATGTTCTCTAACTTCATTGAACAGTGCTGGTGGTATGCGTCGATGGGGTTCCTTAAATGGTTCATTGTCATTCAATCTGATCTTATGCTTCACTGAGTCACACTTTCCTAAATCCGTAACATCCTTTGAAAATATATGGTTCCACCTTGACAGAAACTCCTTCAGTTTATCTCTCTGTTCTTCTGTTAACTTGCTCTTACTCAAATCTATTCCTTCTGGAAGTTGTGAATCTTCTCTAATCTGAGCACTCTGTTGGTAGCTTTGAGCTTTATTTTCTTTATCACCACCAAGGTCAGCATGGCGCAGCACTTTTATTTCATGTAGTTCGCAAAGATCTGACTTTGGACCAATCACAAGTGGGCTGGCAGATATGTTGTAAAGACGTACTGGCACGCGTTGGTAGTGTCCAACTTCATCTAACTTGACAACCCGGGGACAAACGCCAAGCCTGCTGGATGCCCCTTCCGTTGGCTCTGTCAATACGTCCTGCACATCTCGTTTTTTTCTAACTGATCCTGACAGCGTTACAGTTGCATTAGGCTCAATGGTAACTGGATATTTATTTGTTGATTTCACAACTCCTATTCGCCCTTCTTGGAATGAAACAAATGCATTTTGCCAGGCACTTGGCACTTTTGTGTCAGTCTCACATCTTTCCCAACACTTATTGATAGCATTGGTTCCGACAATCACAGGAACTTCTAGACCGTGATCAGATATTGGTACTACCACAGCAGGAACTTGAATTTCATGACCTGGTAGAAATGGCACTTCCAGAGTAACTTCAATGCACCCTTTCATTGGAATTTTGGTCCCACCAGCGGCATATAAATCTAATCTTAGATCCTCTAAGCTGTAAAGTGTTGGCCGTGGACTGAGTGTCATGAACAACTCTTCGGTAACTGTTGTTACTTGAGATCCACTGTCAATAAGAGCATTTGTTTCAATTCCATTAAGCACGACTGTTGAAGTATTAGAATGTCCAATAAGTCTGTCTAAGAAGTTGATAGTGGTAGGGCTGGTTTGGCGTTTGTCCCCAGTCTGCCCTGCGACGGAGACATTTACCGGTTTAAAGGATTTGATTCCGGTTCTTTTCGCTCAGTAGATTCCTGTTTGTTCTGTTGATACTGTTGGTATCTGGGCTTTCGTGGATTAAATCCTGGTTTTTGATTCTTAAGTGTCTTCACTTGTTCTTCAAGTGATGTAACTCTGTCTAAAATAGATGCACTTTTCTCCTCATCTTCTGTCATAGATGGAACTCTATATGTTGTAGACACTGGTTGATGCTGCAGTCCACTTTTGGTTTGTATCTCATATTCTTCAGCGCGGACTTTCCTTCTCAGAAGCTCAAAACTATCTATGGTATGATAGTACATCTGCGTAGCGTTCTTCAGTCTTTCATTTCTTAAGCATCTCCAGAATTTTTCTTTGAGCATACTGTCTCTATCTTCTTTTCTAGCGTGCCCTTTTTCATTTGCTCTGTGCCAAATCTCTTCCAGTCTCAAACCCCAAGCATTCACTGTTTCACCCTGCTTTTGCGATGATGAGAAGAACTCCTCCAAAACGCTCATTCCTGTTGCAACATTTCCAAAATGCCCTTCTAGTTTCTCAAGCAGTTCTCCCACTGTAGCCGTAGCAAGTGGTAACACTACTCTTTTGGCATATCCAGATAGAGATTTTCGTATGGCTTGTGCAATGATAACATCAGTGTATTGCTTGTCTCTTCTAACACAGTCAACCTCGTATTTCCATTCTTCATAAGTTGCTTCCTTTTTCGGTTTTGGATCTTCACCAGAAAAGGTTGTAAACTTCGGAAAATACATTGGTTTATTCTGTGTTACTATAAGTCCACTTTGCTGACTACTTCCATCAATATCTACTTGCACAGAGGCACTCTGCTTTTTATCCATATCCTGTTTCGGCAATTGGACACTAGCTGCTTCAGTAACTTTTCCACTTTCTCTATCTGGGACTAGCACTTCTAGCTGTACACTTTTAACATCTCTTTCCAAATTACTAATTCTTTTTTCTGCTACTTCCGACAGTTCTTTCATGTGATCTTCGCGCCTTTTAATCTCTGCTTCTTTCACCTGTAAAGCTTTCAGCTTCTTCTCCAACATTAATTCTTTTTCACTGAGAATTTTATCATACGCTTTCTGTTTTTCTTCTTCCTCTTGACGTTCAAGTCGATTCTGTCTCTCCTGTATTTCGCATGCCATTTTATTCAACTTTCTTTCCCTTTCAGAAATGTAAAGTTCTTTTCTCCGCCTATTTTCTTACATCACTCTCTCTTCATATTCGTCTATATTCTGTTGTCGCCCTGAAAGAGGTTCGTCCTCTCTAAATCTAACAGTATTCTTTTCAACTCTTTCATTAACTCCTGCATCTGCCAATTCTTGCTTCACCGTTGACTGCTTGTCTCTATCATACACTCTGTTATTAATTTCATAGCGAGCTCCATGTATATCCCTGTCAATGCATCCTGTTGGTTTGACAGGGTAACCACTTAAACGCATTTTTTCATCTGTACGTTGATTATCAGGACGAATATCAGCTTGGAATTCTCTTCTTCTATCAAATGTTGCTGGATCATAGTTCCTAGCTTTTCCATTTGATTCTAATTCTCTTTCTCGTACTCCAAAATCTGACATAAATCTTGTGTCGGATTTATTTCTATGATTCAACCCCTCTGGGATATTACATTGAGCAGTTATTCGTCTGATGGGACGATCATGGATGACTCTTCTCTCTGTCATAATTTCATCTGTGTTGACAGGTACTTTCTGTTGATGAACAACACTTAGTTGACGAGTTTCAGAGTCTGTCAATCCTCCTCTTTCTCTAATACTGTTCTTTCCATCAGTTGCTATATTCTGTGCTGCATCAACTGAATCTTTCTGCAATTTTTCGTATGCCTTGTCAATAAATGCTTCATGATTTGACGAACTCATTATTCTCTCTCTTGTCCTCTCCAATGTCTCTCTAGACATGCTGTTTAATCTTTCTAACTCTTCGTCAATACTACGTATCTCAGTATCCATTATCGAGAGAAATGGCACTTTTTGCCTTGAAGAAGAATCTTCTCTGTCTTTTACTATTCTTGATATGTCATTGGTATATACTGTATTTGATTTATCCAAGTCATATCTATTTCCAAAAACTGAAGTATTATTTTCCACTGTGGTACTTTGAAGTTGATCAGTTGTCACTTCATATCTGTCCTGTTTCTGTGTCTCCGACCTATGTCCTTCTTTTCTACTCCTCTCATAACGGTCATAATAAATCTCTTTAACTTCAGTATTTTCCGTTGTTCGCCTTAATGATAATGGTATTGCTTCCATACCTAGCCTTTCTGTTGCTCCTTCATTGAATACACCTGCCTCTCCTGTATTTTCAAATGAAACATGTTTCTTTCTTTCTGTGCCAGGTGTTTTCACAGTCTCTCTTTCCATCTGTTGAGGCGTTACACGCGTATCTCTATAATCTGAACCCTCACTATCATTTTCTTGATACTCATCAATCACCAATTGCTCGTCACCTTCATAGTCTAGCAAATCATTGTCTTCCTCTTCTTCTGATTCCTCTTCTCCAAGCATTTCTATTGATTTTCTATACTTCATGTCTATGACTAACTTGTCTAAGTGTCGTTGTAGGGACATTATATCCCCTTCGATTTTCTGTTGCCTCAGTAACAGTTCTTTCTTTCTTTCTCTGCGGAATTTTCTCAATTCACGCTCACTCTCCACCTCGCAATACCCATCTGACAACTGCAGTGTCTGTATGCGACTTATTTCAATTGTTAAAGCAGTCGTTTCATCTTTTAACATATCAATTTCTTCTTCCAATTTCATTTTTCTGAACAACACTTCCCTTTCAGATTCCTGTTTCATTTTCTGCCTCTCTGTCTTATCCATTGAATATGCCATTTTGACGATTTATATCCAATCTCTCCTCCCAATACACGCATATGTATGCAACAACACTATATGTCTCTGAATTATCTCCCTTTAATCCGACAATTTAAATCAACTTTTTTTTTTTCACTTTTCACTATCAGCTTTTTTTTTCTTTTTTTTTATGACCATCAGTTATGACACATCCTAGCTACCGTAAACATAATTTCAACAACAATATACTCCACCGAATTATCTCCCCTTAAACACTTAAACAGATGGTTGAAACTCACTGTGTCACTTTTCACTATCAGCTTTTTTTTTTATGACCATCAGTTATGACACATCCTAGCTACCGTAAACATAATTTCAACAACAATATACTCCACCGAATTATCTCCCCTTAAACACTAAAACAGATGGTTGAAACTCACTGTGTCACTTTTCACTATCATTGATGACACATTCTGACAACCGTAATTGTACTTTCACAACACTATTGTTCACTAAATTATCTCCCTTTCAACAAATGGTTGAAGCACACTGCGTCACTTTTCACTATCACTGATGACACAACTCTATCGTTCACTGAATTATCTCCCTTTTAACAAATGGTTGAAATTCACCTCTTCACTTTTCACTATCACTGACGACACATTCTGGCAACCGTAGATGTAATTTCACAACACTATATACACGTTTCACATACGTTTTGTTTTACAGATGCATCCGCAAAACTTTCCGATATTCGCAAAATTCCGCGTAAGCAAACGACCTGTTAACATACTACATGTATTCACATATACATGTACCCATTCACCACTTTTTTCACGCAGGGAAAAAGCGGGGGTGGGTCAAGCATGTGTTTGTTGGTCGAACACAACTATAGTTAAGACATAAAGTACATGATATAAACGTGACAACAAGGTGAAACAAAACAAAAAAAAAAATTGTGCACACAATACAATAGAAAGTTTAAATTACCTGTACTCGTTGCACTGCTTGTGCAATAAAAAAAAATATTTTTTTTTTTATTACTGCACCGAGCGCGACTCGAACCACTGACTATTAGGGTGACTGTTCACTACAGAACGGCGTCCTTAACCACTCGGCTATCGCCACTGCTTGACATTAACAGGTTCCTGAAAGGTATTATCAATAAATGTCCCACATATCGGTAAAGGGGAACCAGTACTCGTCGCACTGCTTGTACAATAAAAAGATTTTTTTTTTTTTTTTTGCACCAAGCGCGACTCGAACCCCTGCCTATTATTGCTACTTTTCAAAGAATGGCGTCCTTAACCACTCGGCTATCGCCACTGCTTGACATTATACGGGTATCTAAAAGGTATTATCGATAAATGTCCCGCATAGTGGCACATGGGAACCACTAGACACAATTTATCTAAAAATAACTGAGTCCGTAAATTACCAAAGTAAAACCGGACATTTTAATTGAGGTCTATACTGGCAACTGGGTTCAAAGCATTAACTTATGTTTCATATAACCCAATTGTAAGCGAAACACAATGAAGTTCAGCGATTCAAACGAAAGGGGAAATTTGAATAGGGGACAGACATAAAAACAGTAAAAAAAATGAGACAAAGAAAAACAAAATGTAAGAAAACACGAAAAGAAAAATAAAGAAGAGGAGAAAAAAAACGAGTAGAAAAAAAAGAGAAGAAAAAAAAAAAATTACGGCGCCTTGGAGAGTCGAACGCGGATCGCTTGGTTCACGCAACGAATATTACATTCATCTCTCTAACCTACTGCGCCAGTGGGGCTAGTTGTAATCTATTGGAGATTGTACCTATATAACAGTAAGCTGATTAAGCATGAGTGAAGGCCAGGGCGTTCCCAAAGCTATTTATAGGCACGGGGACGTGTTATAGGAGAAAATAAGGACCTTATTATTAGCACAAATTATTTCTAGGTAAATTGCAACTTATCAAGGCTGAGTCTAACACGCTATGGAAGAGTCTGTTACTAAACCATAAGTAAATATGATAATTCTAACACATCCATGCTGTCTTTCATTTACCAACCCACAAAATTCATGTAAACGGCTCTAAGAACGACGCGACGCGTTATCCCTTTGAAAGACAACACAGTTGTGCTCGAAATAGCATAGATGTATGTCAACAGTGAATATGCATGCATGTGTCAGGGATCAGTTAACCTATGTAGTTCTAACTATAAACACTAGCAGGTCAGGATAAGCTCTCTGATATTTTATGCACACAAAATACAGGTGTAGGTGTGGAAATATGAATGTAGACAATATAAACTAATCAACTGAAAATGAGATTATGAAACTGCAAGGTACATAAAATAATTTCTTACCGTACCGTTGGCATGACTTCAGAAACTATCCAATACATAAAAGTCAATACACGACACACAAAAGTTCGTTAGCCGTTAAGCCAACAGAGTGTTCATATAGAATGCACACACGGTTTATTCACCAAACGACGAAGACACACTGTCATCTGTAGCTATTCCTCTCCACCGGTGGAATCGCGAAACAGAAAGTTGACATTTGCCGGCTACTAGTCCACGTGTTCGAAGTAAATAAACATTGGCACCTCCGGAAGCTAATCCAATGGATGCGCGCAGTTGTCTCGTGACGTCACAAATCATTGATATCCATTATTGCCATATATGGAATGTAATACTCCAAGCATAGATGTTACACGCCCTGTTGTGTACTCGTAAGCACAATTAACTGTCGTTATACCCAGAGGTCAAACACTGGCCACCATTTTATCACCGACTTCGGATTCTCCTCTGGTTCAATACACAACCAAGACAATATGATGCATATGATATGATGATTTAATGGTTCTTGTCAACATCAGCGTAGGCAATGGTACATCATGACTCTGCAATAACAATGTATGGAAAATACATTATCAGTCACAAATAACAACATTGACTGTACTAACAGAAAAGTGTAAACCTTATCTGTATGAAGGCTAATGGCGAAGTGCCCTGACCCGTATAGTTTATTAATTAATTTATTACAGAACATAGATCATGCCAGATGAAATATATTACTTTAAAATGGTACGGATTTATGAATGAATGAGCCAAAATAGCGACCTTGCAGTTCCATAGAATACACAATACCCATCACTAATTAGCATTAACTAATTACTGTCTAAAATAATTACTGTCCATGATTAACCATACTGAAAAATACATATCTATGAAACATTACATACCTGCAATAACAATGTATGGAAAATACATTATCAGTCACAAATAACAACATTGACTGTACTAACAGAAAAGTGTAAACCTTATCTGTATGAAGGCTAATGGCGAAGTGCACTGACCCATATAGTTTGATCAAGAATATAGATTATGTAACCTGCCATATAGCGGTCAATGTGTAATATTGGATACAGGTAAAGGGCGTATTGGAAAGGTGGGGAACCCATATTCACTCTGTATTATCGGCGGCGTCGCAAACATACGCATTTCACGGTGGATACTCGGCGACGGAACGATATGGCAGAACTAACGAAATAATACCAGATCTCGTACTATGACATATGGGTGTTCCCATTCTCCTAAATGAACACTACTGTTAACCAAACCTAACTTTATATATGGATGTTCCCATTCTCCTAAATGAACACTACTGTTTGTTTTTTAACTTTTTGTAATTTTTTATTTCGATTATATACGTACATATTAACAACATTTGGGACATAATACAATCATTATAAAGTTCAAACATAGAGCTAGCAGTTATGGTCCATTTCGATCCATATTTATGAAATAGATTAGGTCTGTCAGTGATTCATTGAGTGACATACTACTGCCTGAAGGTCGGCTGGAAAGTAGATCCAATCACGAGCGCGTAGTGCGAGTGTTTTGTTTACCCATAACTGTCCGACAGGCAGCCATATATCAATCAATAAACCA
The DNA here is from genome assembly GCA_963580285.1 of Lucinisca nassula. Classification (NCBI taxonomy): domain Eukaryota; kingdom Metazoa; phylum Mollusca; class Bivalvia; order Lucinida; family Lucinidae; genus Lucinisca; species Lucinisca nassula. Next base: position 19,461,311 of record OY757012.1, read on the forward strand.
CGGCACTAGAGCAAATCTATTTCGATTCCAATACAGTCGACGAAAAAATAGTGATTCCTTCAATTTCTTTCTTCCGTCATTGTTTAAAGGAATCCCCCCAATATAACTAGCTTTATCACATGATGCCACGTCTGAGAATATAATAGCACCATGTAATAAATTTGATAATCCTTAAGTGGATTAGATATGCAAATTAGATAGTAACGCTCCGTAACATTACACGCATGCCATCTTAAACGAAGTCGCGTCTTCCAACGGCGGAACATTAACATTTTCGTACAAATCGTAAATTAAATGCGTTTTAAATGCCATATGATAAATAGAATCTTGCATTCATGCTCATGCACCACCTAATCCACCAAACTCGTTGCGGAAAAGGGCCAAAATGCTCGGCAAAGCCGTGCATTTTTATCACTTTTCCTCAACTCGCCTAATAAACCACACAACACATGAACAATCATGCAAGATCCTCTATATATTTTATGCCTTTACCTGTTTTCATAATGTATCTGATACAAGGAATCTACGTTACGCCAGTCAACGTCAAAATAACAATAAAGGACGTCATTAAACTGAATTACAAGGCGGCTCTTCGGGTTGCGTTCTTATACCAATTGATTTTTCACTTTATCACTAAATTGTGCCATAAGCTATATCAGCGACCAGTATTAGAGTCTATAATATACCCGAATTACATGTGAGATATAACTATCGTAAAACATAGATGGAACGAACTTCGATGACTCGTTTACCATGAAAAAGTCGTATTATTTTTAAGATAATGAGGGATAGGTCAGTGAGATCTTCTTTTATCTTGCAAGTGTTTGCTGTGCGCGCTCATTATAATCGACTCGTTGAGGCGGCTCCAACAAACACACACACACACACACACACAAAAAAAAACATTTGTATTACAAAATACTAAAAGGGTATCCCTAAATTATCTCCATTGTGCTTTCTGGTTTAACACTAATGGTGATCTTCACTGACTCAAACTACCCTTGTCTCAAACAATTTTAGTCCCAAGGGGTTTACAACCATCGAAGTTCGACTTTATTGCAAGCCAGGTGGAAAGAATAAAAGTCAGTATATATCAAATGTTGCCCGAGTATGCACATGCTCCTACACACCCATAAACAAGTACACACACACACATAAAAGTATGCATAAATATACTCGTATATATGTGTATAGACATGTGAGTAAGTCTATATAATTCTTCTTTTTATAAACAGGTGTAGTAATTCCTGTTTTGTCCAATGTCATCACGGAAACACCTATTCAAACACACTGAGAATCTTACCACCAAAATTCCTAATATTGATAAAAACACACACACACACAAACCGCGGGTACTCGCTGGAACAACCTCGGTAAAGCGGCTCCAGCAAGCACCCACGGTCCTGGTCCACGTGCGGAAATTAAAAAATTAATCATAGTAATATGTGCTCCAATATTATTACGTATCCAACTTTGGGCGACCGCCGTATCCGATTTACCTGTAATAATATTGGCGGCGAAATGTAAACAAATATATAACGACACTTTAGTTTTTATTTCATAAAATAAATTTGTAAATAATAACAAAATTTTTGCTGGAAAATTTCGTAACTTCATTTATTCACGAATATGCTGATATTATTTTCATAATTTTTGACCAAAAATTAGCTATACCTTTTGTTGATTGTTTGAGGTACCTATCGAAATGATTAAAATATATAGTAAAATGTGCATTTCTCTCCTAGGGTTTATTAACAAAACTTGAAAAAAGAGATTTAAATACCATGTTTGGAAAAAAGTTGCTGGGAAAAAAACGTAGTGGTGATAATTATGAACGATTTAGTTTTTGTTTCAATTAAATAGAATGAAAATTAAAATATGTCCTTTTGGCATTTTGTTAGTAGTGGTATTCTTTTTTTTTCTTCTAAAATTCTGATTCGGAAATTATCGGAAGACAGCGGAAAATATCGAGTTATAATTCGGGACCAGGCCTTAACACTTTTTGTACCGGAAACCCCTCAAGGGGTGATTGGCAAACAGTGCAGGCCAAGATCAGAACGTGGCGTCTGATCAGAGCCCACAATGTTTGCAAAATGTTCAGCCAGTTTTCAAATAAATCCGTGAAAAAAAAAACACAACTTGACGCCCCTTAATATTTTAATGAACTCCTGCTGTATAAAAGAAGGGAGACCCCATTTGGTACAAAAAGGCTTAATAGCGACAATTATCTTTTCTTTAATTAGCGGAGCAGAAAAATATTATGCTTGCAGTTTGTTTGGTAATTATGATGTCTCCTTTGTGTCTTGTTGTTTTTCAAGTAGGTAATAATTAGAATAAGCCCTTCTTGAATAAGCAGAAGGGAGAGAATGATTCATGTATTTTTTTTATTTAATTTAGTTTATTTGTTTGTATGAAAAGAATTTCATAGGGTGCAGAATATGTTCGAATCAGCCATGGTAAACGAGCAATTGATGTTCGAGCTAGCGAAGTTTCACTGTATATGTTTTTGCATGTATTACCAAAACATACCTAAAAATTTGGTTGTAGGAAAAAAAAGTCACAGGAAAAAAAATCCGCGCACCTATAAACGTGACCCTCTTAAACCTCACTTTTATATAATAGAACTGGGGTTAAAGGCGTTCACAGTACAGTAAAATCCTATATTAAGATCACCTTTTGGACTGTTCAAAAGTGGTCTTTAAGAAGATTTTTGAACAGTCTCAAAGGTGGACCCTGACCAGAGGATAATTAGCGCAGAAAACACGAAGAAAGATAAAGTGCAGCCTTCAAAATAAGCTTTTTAAAGCAGATTTAGTCATAATTTTAGGTGGTCTGAATTGCAGAATTTCACTGTATTTTCCTTATTTCTGCTCCGAGTCATACATGTTGGGTACTCGTTACTTGCCGAGGCGGTTCTAATCTCTGTTTTTTGAAAATATCAGACTTTTTTATCTGCAGATATTTATACATCAAGTGAACAAGTCCGTGAAATGAACACCCCCTTACACCCCACTTTGTTTAGAGAAAACTGGGGTTTACGGGGGTAAACATTTTTTTTCTTATTTTTACTCCAATACATAGGTTGTGCGTACTCGTTAGAACCGCCTCAATGAGGCGGTTCTAACGAGCACCCACAACCTATGTTTGCTGTATAAATAAGACAAAAATGCCATCAGTCATCGATTTTCATCAGAAAAGTAGCCATTTTGGAGATTGAAAAAATGCACTATGTCACACGGGTGTGTTAGCGTAATAAATAGGCGTGTCTTCGTAATGTAGGGCATAAACAGGTTTTCTTTCGCATGGTATTATATAATGTTTGCATATATTTGGTGGACCAGTGAAGGCCCATATCAGATGCGGCATATGCTCTAGGTCTGGACTGTTCACGTATAGTCAGTATCATATGGGTTATTGTTATACAGAACCATTGATCTAGATCTGCTCTGAACTTTTTCCGTATTCGAAAAATAATGATATATGAGCCTGTGCATGACAAACCTGCAAAAGGACCATTGCAACCAGCAAACCCGAGACGTGTAAAGTCTGATCACAGTTTTTACTGTTTGAATTAGTCTTTTAAGGCATCCGGATTAGCCAGAGAGCAACACGGGAAGACTGGCCAGACTGAATGTAAATGCAGGTTGATCTGTGTCTTCGCTGGTTCTACTAATCTTATTGTAGGTTTTAACATGTACAGGCCCATATGTTTTGTGAAAGAACTCCTTTAACCCTTAAGATGCCAAGAAAAACTGCATCTGAAAATATTGTCATTATATGTCGTCTGCTTCATACTTGCTAACATTCGCAGATTTTGGCACGCATGCAAACAGTGTAGATCCCGATCAGACTGCTCCTCGGGTAGCAGTCGGCTCGTTTTGCAACAAACCAGCTGACAACAAAGACAACGAGAATTGTTGTAATTGGCATCTTAAAGGCATTTATTCTTGATTATTCAGGACTATCATTTCATTACATAATATTATGTAGCCCTCAGTGCTGACAAAAGAGAAGTCCTCTGTCTTCAACAGGTAAGGGGCCTCCCTGGGGAAAATCAATAATTTACTAACTGTTGACTAGAGTGTACATTATTGATTTTCCCCTGAAGTGCCTCAGTCAAGGGATTCAACAAGAGCTTCTAATCATCCTATTAAGGGCTGCCTTTGATCTGCTATAGACAGTATATCAAAGGGGAAATAAAACAATCATGAACACATGGTGTGTCCTCCTGTTCAAGAATAAATGCCTTTAAGGTTTAAGTAAATTTATGATTTTTATAATCCAGCCAAACTGTTTATTGCGCTATCTAGGACAAACAATAATTGCCCCTAAGGGATAGGTAAATAACCCTTTCACCCCCGACTTTCTGAAGTACATTCTTTCACCTTAGGTGAACCGGTCTACAAGGTTGGAAGGTTTAAGCCATAAACATCTGGGATCAGCAGCGTAATGGCTCGGTCAACACTATTTTGGTCATATTGAACCTGTGGCTTTATCTATCCATACTATGAGTAATGGTACCCATAAAAGCGCTTCTAGTGAACAGCCACAACATCTTTATAAAAATGACACTTTTAAAGAGTACTCACAATATTTGTATTATTTAAGCGCTTGTTTTGTTTGTTTGATTTGAGGTTTAACGTCCCCGTCAACACTGTAAAGGTAATTTTGGAGACGTTGCTTCCAATTTTGTGGGACTTTTACCCGACACTGAGATGAAATGACATCTCAAGCCCTGTCGTCCAATGAAACCAATAGGGTTTATAAGCATGGACGGTCCGCCTCACACCGCGGTTTCTGGACAGACTTAGATCCTCTAAGCGGTTTACCAGTACTAGTGTGCGGGCAAGATTCAGCTCTGCGTGGAAGCATCATGCAGCCCATATATTTCTTCAAGCCCCTATGGGCGGGGTAGGTAGCGCTTGTAATGAGTGTCCACATCATGTAAACAAGTCCGTGTAATAATCCCCCCACTGAACCCCTCTTTATATAGAGGAAATTGGCGACTGGTAAACGTTATTTTTTATTCCTGCTCCAATACATAGGTTGTGGGTACTCGTTAGAAACGCCATTTTTATTGTTAAAAAATGCCAACAAAAATGTTGGCATTTTAAAAGTTGTGAGCAGGACAAAATTCATACTCAAATGAGTTGATCACAAAAAGTTTTATCACCTCGGCGCAAGGGTTGAGACCCACCATTCTACCCAACACAAGAGACTAAACGGTCTGTTTTACTACATGTTGGTCTTAGATGAGTGGCAAAGAATGTAGGTCCAAGCCAGACATCGATACGTCTGAAATGGGTCTTCACTGTGTGTTCACTGTTTGTGAAGGAATATCCTTCCTAATTTTATGGCAATATTCAAATACACAAGAACATATAAAAGTTTTGAGAAAAGGAAAAAAGTATCGGAAAAAAGTATCAGGACAAAAAGATATCAGGAAAAGAATATCGGAAAAAAAGTATCAGGAAAAAAAAATATCAGGAAGAAAGTATCAGTTTCATGTAAAAGGGATAGTATATATATAGAATTAGATTTTAATGCAGTTGCCATTTAAGATAAATTTTAGTGTATCCGATGCATGTAGCATCTCAGATCATGTTGTGGAACTTTTACCCGACATTGAAATGAAATCTCAAGCCCTGCCGCCCAATGAAACCAAATAGGGTTCATGAGCATGGAGGTCCGACCTGCATACTTTAGTTTGTTATACTGAAGGTTTAACATGTCCGTCTACACTATATAGTCATTTTGGAGACATTGCTTTTTTATTGATAAGGCAGCGTCCAGGTGATGTGCAAATAAACAGGTAACCTTCGTATTTATCCTCCCTTTCGTGAAAGATAATCGGTAAACTCCGCTGGTCAATAAAGCAAGGTAATTCGTGAGGATTATCAATCAGGAGAGAAAATTGGATTATGCCCCTTGATCTCAGTGGACCTTCAAAGTTCCATATGATATAAAGTGGTGTTCAAGTGAGTCAGTATTATACAGACATGCTTCCGTGATGTATTTACACTAATATGCCAAAGAACCGGCTACACATATTACAAACTATTCAGAGGGAAACGCCGTTAAAATGAAACAGGCATGAAGTGTGTAGTCATAGCTACTGTCAATGTATGACATGTTTCAAAAATTGTCTCTGGTATATCCCACCAATGTAAATTTATATGTACGTCTAACACCGAAAAATTTCAACAAACAAAAAAGAAACAAACAAATAAAAAGACTACATGTACAAAAAGGACAGGTAATGCTTCTTCATCAGTAGGTGAACAGGTTTTAGCAGTTCTATATAGAGGGGTTGCACGGTTGACAGAGCCACACAGATTTCCTCTTTCCAAAAACATCCAGAATAAGGCAGTGCCTCGTGTCACAAATTCATTATATGACCACCCCTTTAAATCCCGCCCTATTTAGAGAAAAAGGTCTGCCGGGATGAACATTATTCCTCCCAACCCTGTCCAGACTTAAAGGCCGTAGGTACCCGTTAGAACCGCCTCAAAGAAGCGGTTCTAACAAGTAACCACAACCCACTCTCCAGTCAAGGTAAGAAAAATAGTACAGATTTTACCATATCAAAATGGACACGTCATCGCAATGAGGAATATATAACAACATTTACATAAACATGGCCGCCAAGTGAAGAATATATACATGCATGCATAAACACTACATATACACACACATACATATATACATATACATACACATATGCATATATATATATAGATACACACATATACATATATTAGCCACTAATCATGTTTAGATATCTGCGCCATTTTTTTCAAACTTTACTTGTGTTTGATTTTTAACAGATCTATATTTCTCCGTTTTATAATGACTAAAAATCATTCTTTTAAAAGATATTAATGAGGGAGTTTTCTCTTCACTTTTCGTTCTATAAATGAATTGTTTTCCCCATAAAATTAAGTTATTTAAGACACTGTCGAACCTCATATTTCCCAGATTTATGTCTATCTCTGAAAACAATGTTTGTATTCCACATTTCTGCTGTAATAAAGATTGAAAATCTTCCCAAAACTTCTTAACAATATCGCATTCCCAGAAGAGATGTTTTATTGTTTCGCGATGGTTCTTGCAAAAACTACATCTGTCATTATCTTTTAAATTCATTCTCGATAACAAGTAATTAGTTCCTAAGATCCTGTGATTAATTCTGTATTGAAACCATCTCAGTCCTGTATCTTCTGTTACCCTAAAAGGAAGCCCAAAAATACTTTCCCAATCAAAATCGGGCGGCAGATTAAGGTCGTTTTGCCATTTAGCAACGGAAGCTGGGGTGTTTGTGCTGCTTATAAGTTTATCATATGTTCTACAACCTTTTGTATCCTTTATTATGCCCCCAACTTCGAAGAAGTTGTGGGGGCATATTGGTTTTGCCCTGTTCGTCCGTCCGTCCTTCCGTCCTTCCGTCCTTCCGTCCTTACGTCCGTCCCACTTTTTACTGCATAGCATAACTTTAGAACCATGGGTGCTAGGTTTTTGAAATTTCATATATGGATTCCTCATGAAAAAATAATTGACCCGTGTTTTTTTTTTCGTCAGGATTATGCCCCTTTTTTGAGTTATGCCCCTTTGCAAAAAATACTATGAAATCTTGTAAGCAAGATATCTCAAAAACTGTTTGAGCTATTGCCCTGAAACTTTACATGCTGGTTGGGGATGATGAGTAGATGAACTGATTAACTTTTGAAAAAAATCCGAAATTTTTTTCTTGAGTTATGGCCCTTTGAAATTTTTCGCGTTTTAAGTTTGTAAGCAAGATATCTAAAAAAACTATTTGAGGTTTTTCCCCGAAACTTCACAGACTTGTCGGGGATGATGAGTAGATGAACTGATCAACTTTTGAAAAAAATCCGATTTTTTTTTCTTGAGTTATGGCCCTTAGATTTTTTTCGTGTTTTCAGCTTGTAAGCAAGATATCTCAATAATTGTTTGAGCGATTGCCCTGCAACTTTACAAGCTGGTTTGGGATGATGTGTAGATGAACTGATTAACTGTTGAAAAAAAATCCTATATTTTTTTCTTGAGTTATGGCCCTTTGAAATTTTTCGCGTTTTAAGTTTGTAAGCAAGATATCTCAAAAACTATATGAGGTTTTTCCCCAAAACTTCACAGACTGGTTGGGTATGATGAGTAGATGAACTGATTAACTTTTGAAAAAAATCCAATTTTTTTTTCTTGAGTTATGGCCCTTTGATTTTTTTCGTGTTTTCAGCTTGTAAGCAAGATATCTCAAAAATTGTTTGAGCTATTGCCCTGAAACTTTACAGGCTGGTTGGGGATGATGAGTAGATGAACTGATTAACTTTTGAAAAAAATCCGAAATTTTTTTCTTGAGTTATGGCCCTTTGAAATTTTTCGCGTTTTGGCGTCCTTCCGTCCTTCCGTCCTTACGTCCGTCCCACTTTTTACTGCATAGCATAACTTTAGAACCATGGGTGCTAGGTTTTTGAAATTTCATATATGGATTCCTCATGAAAAAATAATTGACCCGTGTTTTTTTTCTCGTCAGGATTATGCCCCTTTTTTGAGTTATGCCCCTTTGCAAAAAATACTATGAAATCTTGTAAGCAAGATATCTCAAAAACTGTTTGAGCTATTGCCCTGAAACTTTACATGCTGGTTGGGGATGATGAGTAGATGAACTGATTAACTTTTGAAAAAAATCCGAAATTTTTTTCTTGAGTTATGGCCCTTTGAAATTTTTCGCGTTTTAAGTTTGTAAGCAAGATATCTAAAAAAACTATTTGAGGTTTTTCCCCGAAACTTCACAGACTTGTCGGGGATGATGAGTAGATGAACTGATCAACTTTTGAAAAAAATCCGATTTTTTTTTCTTGAGTTATGGCCCTTAGATTTTTTTCGTGTTTTCAGCTTGTAAGCAAGATATCTCAATAATTGTTTGAGCGATTGCCCTGCAACTTTACAAGCTGGTTTGGGATGATGTGTAGATGAACTGATTAACTGTTGAAAAAAAATCCTATATTTTTTTCTTGAGTTATGGCCCTTTGAATTTTTTCGCGTTTTAAGTTTGTAAGCAAGATATCTCAAAAACTATATGAGGTTTTTCCCCAAAACTTCACAGACTGGTTGGGTATGATGAGTAGATGAACTGATTAACTTTTGAAAAAAATCCAATTTTTTTTCTTGAGTTATGGCCCTTTGATTTTTTTCGTGTTTTCAGCTTGTAAGCAAGATATCTCAAAAATTGTTTGAGCTATTGCCCTGAAACTTTACAGGCTGGTTGGGGATGATGAGTAGATGAACTGATTAACTTTTGAAAAAAATCCGAAATTTTTTTCTTGAGTTATGGCCCTTTGAAATTTTTCGCGTTTTGGCATATTGGTTTTGCCCTGTTCGTCCGTCCGTCCTTCCGTCCTTCCGTCCTTACGTCCGTCCCACTTTTTACTGCATAGCATAACTTTAGAACCATGGGTGCTAGGTTTTTGAAATTTCATATATGGATTCCTCATGAAAAAATAATTGACCCGTGTTTTTTTTCTCGTCAGGATTATGCCCCTTTTTTGAGTTATGCCCCTTTGCAAAAAATACTATGAAATCTTGTAAGCAAGATATCTCAAAAACTGTTTGAGCTATTGCCCTGAAACTTTACATGCTGGTTGGGGATGATGAGTAGATGAACTGATTAACTTTTGAAAAAAAATCCGAAATTTTTTTCTTGCGTTATGGCCCTTTGAAATTTTTCGCGTTTTAAGTTTGTAAGCAAGATATCTAAAAAACTATTTGAGGTTTTTCCCCGAAACTTCACAGACTTGTCGGGGATGATGAGTAGATGAACTGATCAACTTTTGAAAAAAATCCGATTTTTTTTCTTGAGTTATGGCCCTTAGATTTTTTTCGTGTTTTCAGCTTGTAAGCAAGATATCTCAATAATTGTTTGAGCGATTGCCCTGCAACTTTACAAGCTGGTTTGGGATGATGTGTAGATGAACTGATTAACTGTTGAAAAAAAATCCTATATTTTTTTCTTGAGTTATGGCCCTTTGAAATTTTTCGCGTTTTAAGTTTGTAAGCAAGATATCTCAAAAACTATATGAGGTTTTTCCCCAAAACTTCACAGACTGGTTGGGTATGATGAGTAGATGAACTGATTAACTTTTGAAAAAAATCCAATTTTTTTTTCTTGAGTTATGGCCCTTTGATTTTTTTCGTGTTTTCAGCTTGTAAGCAAGATATCTCAAAAATTGTTTGAGCTATTGCCCTGAAACTTTACAGGCTGGTTGGGGATGATGAGTAGATGAACTGATTAACTTTTGAAAAAAATCCGAAATTTTTTTCTTGAGTTATGGCCCTTTGAAATTTTTCGCGTTTTAAGTTTGTAAGCAAGATATCTAAAAAACTATTTGAGGTTTTTCCCCGAAACTTCACAGACTGGTCAGGGATGATGAGTAGATGAACTGATTAACTTTTGAAAAAAATCCGATTTTTTTTTCTTGAGTTATGGCCCTTAGATTTTTTTCGTGTTTTCAGCTTGTAAGCAAGATATCTCAATAATTGTTTGAGCGATTGCCCTGCAACTTTACAAGCTGGTTTGGGATGATGTGTAGATGAACTGATTAACTGTTGAAAAAAATCCTATATTTTTTTCTTGAGTTATGGCCCTTTGAAATTTTTCGCGTTTTAAGTTTGTAAGCAAGATATCTCAAAAACTATATGAGGTTTTTCCCCAAAACTTCACAGACTGGTTGGGTATGATGATTAGATGAACTGATTAACTTTTGAAAAAAATCCAATTTTTTTTTCTTGAGTTATGGCCCTTTGATTTTTTTCGTGTTTTCAGCTTGTAAGCAAGATATCTCAAAAATTGTTTGAGCTATTGCCCTGAAACTTTACAGGCTGGTTGGGGATGATGAGTAGATGAACTGATTAACTTTTGAAAAAATCCGAAATTTTTTTCTTGAGTTATGGCCCTTTGAAATTTTTCGCGTTTTAAGTTTGTAAGCAAGATATCTAAAAAACTATTTTAGGTTTTTCCCCGAAATTTCACAGACTGGTCAGGGATGATGAGTAGATGAACTGATTAACTTTTGAAAAAAATCCGACAGGTTGCTCGCTTAATAAAGGTGGCCACTAAGACAAGTTTGACTGTATCTCTAAAACTGTATGAGCTATTATCCTGTAACTTAAAAAACTAGTAGGGGGTGATAAATAAACGACCTGATTAACTACAGCTTTTCTTGTGTAATTTCAGCATTACAGCCACATAAAAACAAGATATCTCAATTACTGTTAGGGACAAGCAGTGTTAGGGTCAAGCAGTTGGGGGCATTGTGTTTCATAAACACTGGCTCTAGTTTTATATATTATTGTTAAAGGCATAAATGGTGAGTCTGTTTGAATAGGCAGATGTGGAAATCGACATGTATATAAGAAATCTCTTATACTTGCTCTTAATCCTTCAAATTCCAAAAAGTTACCCCTTATCTGATATAATCTCTGAAACATCTCATATGAGATAAGATCTCCATTTCTATCAACTAAGTCGTTGACAAATAGAATTCCTCGATTAACCCATGTTAAATATAATACAGATGAGCCTCCGACCTTTATACAATCGTTACACCAGATTGGCATTTTTAAAAATTCTGACCAGTTTACAGGTTTAACTTTTTCTAAAAATAATTTATAACTGAACAAAATGTATTATTTATTGTATGCTTCCTCAGATCGTAGATTCTGCTTCCAAATTTAATGCACTGTTCGATCGTTGGAAATAATTCTTTAACTATTCGATAATAACTGCTAGATTTAACAATGATTCTACGCAGCCATGTTAGTTTTAAGGCCCTCATGAATGAATTTAAATCAATCATTCTTAATCCTCCCATATTATAATTCTGTATTATTACTTTACGTTTAATTTTATCTGGGCCGTTTGCCCAAAGATAGTTAAAAAACATATCTTGAATTTCCTTAATAAACCTTTCGGGAGGATCAGGTAAGGATAAAATTAAATGATTTATCTTGGATAACGCTAAACTTTTAATAATCACTATTTTACCTATCGGTGTTAACAATCTTTTGGACCAATTTGCTAAAATTCTTTTCATTTCTTCAATCTTAATAGCAAAATTTTTCTCAGCAATTTCTTCCAAGTTTTGTGTAAACGTAATTCCTAATATTGTATATTCACTATTATTCAATGAAAGGTTATATTCTTTTCGTTGCTATTTTTCTTGGAGCCAATCCAAACAACATTAGTTTTTTCCATATTAATACAAAGGCCGGAGGCTTCCGCATAGAATTTTAGCACTTTTAAACAGTTTTTTAAAGATTTCTTTGAGCCATCAAGTATGATGGACGTATCGTCTGCATATTGGGAAATAATCACATTCGACTCCCCAATTCTTATACCTTTTATATTACTGTTACTTCTTTCGAGAATTGCCAGTATTTCTGCACAGAGTATAAACAGATATGGCGACAAAGGGTCCCCCTGTCTACAACCACGTTCCAAAAAGAACCAGTCCGATAGATGACCATTTACAATAACACAAGACTGAATATTCTTATAAAATACCTGAATCCATTTAATAAAGGAGTTTCCAAATTTAAAGAATTCTAATACTTTAATTAAAAATTCCCAGGAAACAGAGTCAAAGGCTTTTTCAAAGTCAATCAAGAGGAACATCCCTGGTATTTCTTGTTTTTCCGTATAATTCATAACATCATAAAGTAAACGTATGTTTTCTCCAATGAACCTTCCAGAAATAAATCCTGTTTGATCTTCATTTATCAAGTTTGGTAAGACTGTTTTTAATCGTTCAGTTATACAAGCTGATGCTAACTTATACGAAGTATTCAGCAATGAAATTGGTCTCCAGTTTTTTAAAAGCTGCTTGTCTTTATTACCCTTTGGAATACACGTAATAACTCCACGTTTAAGAGTTTCTGAAAGTTCACCTTTTATAAAACTAGCGTTAATTGCTCTTAACATAAAGCCTCCCAAGTCTGCCCAGAAAAATTTAAAAAATTCGTAAGTAAAGCCATCAAAGCCCGGGCTCGTATTATTAGAAGATTTTTTTAAACATTTTAATAGTTCATTGTGCGTTATTAAACCTTCGAGTGCATTTTTTTCATTGTCTTGTAGTTTAGGGACAGACATTTCTCTAAACATCTCTGTTAGGTCGATATTCTTAACAGATCTCGCCGAATATATTTTTTTATAAAATAACATAGTTTCATTAAGTATTTCAGACTGTTCTTTTAAAACGGTGCCGTTATCATTAATTAATTTGTTCATACATTTACTAACAAAATTCCTATTTTCAAGATTACAAAAATATTTAGTAACTTTTTCACCGTCGTCTATCCATTTAGCCCTAGATCTAATTATTTTCCCCTCCATTTTTTTCTGTCTAAGATCAAACAACTCTTTTTTCTTATTATCTATTAAATCTTCATTATTCATATCTTGTTTTTCGAGTGTATCTATTTCTTCCAGCAGCTTACATTCTTTATTTTCGTTAGATTTTTTCTTAAACGATGCATATGAAATTGTTTTGCCACGGATCTCCATTAATTAAACATCATAAAAAAGTTGATCATCTATTTTTAATATCAAATCTTCTATGGGAGTTCCGTTTACATCTAGGTTATTTATCTGATGCTCCGAAGCGTACCTATTTTTCATTTCAGAAATGACAGTTTTAATTTCTCTCACATAAACTTGGTCCTTAAGAAGCGAGTTATTAAATTTCCAATAAGATCTGCCTTTTTTAAACTTATCAAAGTCAAATTTTAATAATATCAGAGAATGATCTGTTTTGTAACCTGTATATATATATGTTTCTTGAACTTCTACAAAAAGAGATTCAGAGATTAAAAAGAAATCTAGTCTTGCTTTTTTATTAGTATTTTTTTTTCCTCCAAGTATATTGTTTCTTTTCTATATTCATTTCTCTCCAGACGTCAATTAAATTGCACTCGATCATTAAGTTTAAAACTTGTTCTCGAGCCTTTGGGTTATTTACATTTACGTAGTCATATAAATCTTTTTCTGGATTAAGAACTAAATTAAAGTCTCCCGCAAGTATAACTGGGTAGTCATATTTTTCTATGTCCTTCAAGATATTTAGATAAAATTCTGGTGAGTCTCTATTTGGTCCATAAATATTAATTAATAAGAAATGTGAATCTTTAATTGATATATCCAAAATGAGTTTATTTCCTTCATTATCTTTCTCAATCTTATGTACTTTAAATTCAAAGTTATTATTGAAGAGAATTGCCATTCCTCTTGACTGACTTGAGAAATTACTAAAATAACAATCATATCCCCACTGGGCTCTTATGTATTTTTCTTCTCTATTAATAAAATGGGTATCTTGTAACATATAAATTGAATATTTTTTTATTTTTAAGAAAATTAAGTGTATCAGCTCTGGTAGTCTTGTTGGAAAGTCCCTGGCAATTCATACTAACCAGTGTTATTGCATTATCAGCCATGTATGATAATAAACTCAGAACAAATCACAAAAACCTCCAGCTCCACTGAATCAACTTTCCATTTAGTGGGCAAATTAAGATTTTTCCTGTTGTTTAAAAACCTAATAATGTCTTCTTCATCACATATCAAAATCCATTTTGTTAACCCCTCTGTACGGCAAACCGTCAACACATACAAACCCTCTATACAAATACATTCTACCTGATGTTGTTTTTTTTCCATGAACAAAAGGAAGAAAAAAGGAGTATATTTCTATCTACACAGAGCTCGGGGGACGCGGTACAAAACAGGAAAGACAGTTCTCCTTTTTCAATACAACGCAAATATTAACCATAGATTAAAGCTACCATTGTCTGGGGAGGCGGCGCGACGTCATCCTACCATATACAAATATCACCCACCTAACGGGCACACATCGTCAGAAGATGAATCGTTACCGGTACAACTTCGTAACATTGTCAACTACGCAGACACGACGCTGCACCAACGCCATAGCACCGCGCAAAACGCAAATGTGACATGACGCCACGTGCACGTCTGCCCGACGTCAGCTCTGTACATACATAAATCAACGGTCGACCCCACAATGGCACGTAAAGTGCAGTCATCAGGTCAATATGTCCGCATAATGTGGAAAGTGTGACATGACGCCACATGCACGTCTGCCCGACGTCTCCCAGGCGCCCCATATCTGCCCGATACATGCATAAATCAACGGTCGACGCAACACTGGCGCATAAAGTGCAGTCACTAGGTCAATATATCTGCATGCAGAACTTGGCGTCTCACATTTGCCCCGAGCTAGACTCGAACCCATAATGGTAAAAGACCTAATGTTCAAGAGTCGGCGATCTTAACCACTAGACCACGTGGCCCGTAAAGCTGAGTCAAATGCTGCACAAAATATTTGAAATATTAGATAGTTACTAATAAAGTAAGTGTCTATAAATTCAATCTGACATCCCAGCCGCTACCCCAGAGCTATCAGTACCTCGAAAGATAAAAGGGAAGTTAGCTTAATTTCTCAAGTATTGAGATCTACATCTCGCGAATAAATCTTCTCGAAAATGCCATCAAACTGTCTTCCTGAAAGATACATAGATGTATAAACACATACATACCCCACCAACACACACATATACACACATACTTATATATTCACCACCATCCCCGAGCTCTATGTAGACCGAGTTTTATTTTTTTTTTAATTATGAACCGCAGCGTGAGCGATCTGCTTCAAAACAAGATATCTACACATATGTATGGCAGGCCATCTCACTACCCATTACGGAATGTAGATATTTATTACATAAGACAACCCACATACCACATAAGACATCCCACCCATTTCATAAGACATCCCATATATACAAGACATCTCATACAACAAATAAGACACCCCATACAGCACACAAGACATCTCATACAGCATACAAGATAACTCATACAGCACACAAGACATCCGACATGCCACATAAGACATCCCCTATAGCATATCAGATATCCCACATAGGGCATTACAAGATATCCAACATCAGACACAAGACATCCAGCATGATACACAAGACATCCCACAAACACACAAGATATCCCATGTATCACACCAAATGTCTGAATTGCAGAATTAAACAAGACATCTCACTCAGGACATAAGACATCTACTTTAAGACATAAGACATCTCAATCGACACATCAGACGACCCATATAGGACACAATACATCTCACATAGGACATAAGTTATCCTACATCCCATATAAGACATCTGATATAACATACCAGATATCCAAATTCCACAACAAATAATAAAACCGTCTACCATACATGTGACCCAAAGGGAAACAAGACCCAATAGACGTGAAATTACAAATATTCCAGCAACCAAATGCAAAGTACATTCCGAAGTGCTGACCTCCACTTTCCATCCGGAAAATGGCTGAACATTTTGCAAACAGTGCAGGCTCCGATCTGGCGCTGCATGCTGCTACGTCCGATCCAGGCCTGAACCGTTTTTCAATCACCCGCCCTGAGGCCCCCAGTACAAAACGGGACAATCGAGCTCATATCGAGTAATTTAACAATGCCCTATTTGTATTACAGTCCATGAGAAATATAAGGGAAATTAGGCAAAATGACAAGATCGTACAACCCAGCAAGTCATACTTCAACACAGGCTCAATACAACCTTGAAAGAAAAATCCAGATGCACTAAAACTTTGATAGCTACAGCTTTTTTGGGGTTTGAAACAAACCCCTTTTGAAACAGAGCATGTTCAACTTCCGAGTCAAGTATCATTCAAGTCAAGTCATGGAGTCCTGTTCCAACGTGATTTATTGGTGTTGGGCACAGATTACAACAAACTGACCCCATATCAACCCTTATCCCACCGAACACAACCCTACTTTACCTTCCCAGACAGTGTAGATCCAGATCAGATGCTTCCGAAGAAGTCATCTGGGCAGGATCCACAGTGTTTGCAATTTAGCTTGTGAAATAAATGAATACTTTGGTTGATAGTTATGGCAAGTTAATTTATTCAGTAGGACAAGTGTTAACCCCTCCAGTACCGGCAGCCTCTAGAAGGGTACCAGAGCAAACAGTGCAGGCCCCGATCAGATGCCGCAGAACGCCGCATCTGATCAGGACCTACACTGTTTGCGAAAAGTTAAGCCATTCTCCAAACAAATCCCGAAGAAAAGACAAACTGACACCCCTTAACTTCGAAATGGGCTCCCGGCATACATAAGGAGTTAGATAACAATTTTTCTTCCACCTCATCTAGAAGGGTGAAATGGTATTTATGATTGAATCGGTCGAGCTGTACCGTATACCATTATGGCGACTATTTTTCACATACAAGTGAATTCACCGCTTGTTGCAACCCGTGTCAAAAATAAAATCGACTATTTAATAATCAATATTATTGGTTCCCGTCTCCTCCGTTGTCCTCTCGATTTTTACATATACCATCTGGTATTCAGAGCGTTCTCATGCCGTGTATTCCTTGCACTGGGGCCAAGGTGGGACAGAGCTGCCCGATGTTCGGCTCTCCCATAGTCAGCGTCTAGCCAATCCCCCCCCCCCCACCCTAGGCTCAGTAGAAAGCAACAGCAACAACAGCAATGACAAAGACAGCAATACAAATGACACTACTATCATTGCTGTCACTGCCATTACTGAATTTGCTGTTAATTTAATTGGGCCACAGACCAACCCTAGTCAAATAATTCTGGTACTTCCAGTCCCCAGCCTCTATCACAGCTCCAAATAAGAAGCAGCTGCTCAAAATACCTTAGATCCTTGATGAAAATAAGGGAATGCTGTGTGCACCAATCAAATTTAAGTCATCACAACACGCTGCTACAAACATGACAAACACACCGTAAATCCCACCACCGAAAAATGGAGATTTTCCTCTTAAAAATCTTGATTTCCCAAAACACAGACTGCGGACACCCGCCAGAACCGCCTCAAAGAGGCGGTCCTCACGAGTACCCACAATCCATGCCTCCCCAGCAGAAACAAGAAGGATAATGCCCCCCTGCAAACCCCGCCCCACTACACCAAAGCGGGGCTCGAGGGGGGTCAAAATCCTTATGAGGACACCAAGAATCCACATTCCAAGCAGAGACAAAAAACCTCCCAACCGTCCTTCCAAAACTTCCATTCTTTTTTTTCTGTCTTTTTCGGCAATACAGGTCACAGTGTATTTTTATAGTCACAATTTCGCAAAGCCAACCCAAAGGGGTACCTTTGCAAACAGTGCAGGTCCAGGTCAGACGCAGCAAAGGCAGGATCTGACCAGGGCCTGCACTATTTGTGAACAGTCTTGTGTCAGAATTGCTACAATAATGAGAACATAGATCTGACATCCCTTCATCCCTTAAAGGACAAATGATCCATCCAACATATAGTAACTGGAGAATTCGCCAATACACAATGGGTCAACTGCTAAGTCAATACTATTTTAAATCATTTTGGGGCAGATCAGTTTAAAATACTATTTTATGTCATTTTGGGGCCAGTACAGTTTACCTATTCACACTTTTCTTAGGCCGGCTTTAAACGTACATGATGGTTAGCAAAATGCATATTCTTTAGGCAGAAGATAACAACTGCCCTTCTTAAACTAGCAGAAGGGAGAAAATGAGCCTAGAAAAAATTCATTGATCCGTCTCCATCAAATCTGACTTCCAGTATACCATTACCTATTTCTCCTATTTATTAATCTTCAAAGCCATTTCTTCTCAATACATAATGAACACTACTGTAAACCAAACCTAACTTTATATATGGGTGTTCCCATTCTTCTAAATGAACACTACTGTTAACCAAACCAAACTTTATATATGGATGTTCCCATTCTCCTAAATGAACACTACTGTTAACCAAACCTAACTTTATATATGGATGTTCCCATTCTCCTAAATGAACACTACTGTTAACCAAACCAAACTTTATATATGGATGTTCCCATTCTCCTAAATGAACACTACTGTTAACCAAACCAAACTTTATATATGGGTGTTCCCATTCTTCTAAATGAACACTACTGTTAACCAAACCAAACTTTATATATGGGTGTTCCCATTCTTCTAAATGAACACTACTGTTAACCAAACCAAACTTTATATATGGGTGTTCCCATTCTCCTAAATGAACACTACTGTTAACCAAACCTAACTTTATATATGGGTGTTCCCATTCTCCTAAATGAACACTACTGTTAACCAAACCAAACTTTATATATGGGTGTTCCCATTCTCCTAAATGATCACTACTGTTAACCAAACCTAACTTTATATATGGGTGTTCCCCTTCTTCTAAATGAACACTACTGTTAACCAAACCTAACTTTATATATGGGTGTTCCCATTCTTCTAAATGAACACTACTGTTAACCAAACCTAACTTTATATATGGAAAAGTAGGGTTTACAATGGTGTTAAGTATTTTCCTTATTTGTGATGAAAATAGATAGCCGGTACTCGTTAGAACCGCCTCATTGTTGGATTTACAATGGTGATAAGTATTTTCCTTATTTTTGCTGAAAAATAGATAGCCGGTACTCGTTAAAACCGCCTCATTGTTGGATTAACAATGGTGATAAGTACTTTCCTTATTTTTGCTGAAAAATAGATAGTCGGTACTCGTTAGAACCGCTTCATTTTTGGATTTACAATGATGATAAAAATTTTCTTTATTTTTGCTGAAAAATAGATAGCGGATACCCGTAAGGAGCGCCTCATTTATATGGTTCTAGCGAGCACATCGATCTATGTTTATTGCAGAAATAAGAAACGAATGCTATACAAATAAGAAAAATATCATAAATTTTCATTAGAAAAGTAGCTATTTGAAAGAATGCACTATGTCATACAGATGCGTTATCCTAATGACACCAACCCCGATGGACGTGCACAACTCTGAAGGGAAACGGGTGCATATGGTACGTGATCCGCCATGTTTTAAAAGGGAGACAACTTTTCGGATTTTCGCTTTTCTTTAAACTGAGCACCTCTGAAAAAAGTGTCTACTTTTAAAAGGAATGGCTACACCATCAGGGGAGGTAACTCCTGCAATAGTATTTTTGTCACCCATGTCAATAGGGGTCAACTCTTAAAGGAAAGAATTTGCTCCAGAGGAGCAAATTCTTTCCGTTAAGAGTAGATTCCTTTTTCAGTGGTACAGGGCTTATAGAAAAGCGAACAGGAAGTCCTGGAAGTTGTTTCCCTTTGAAAAATGGCGGAAAAATCTGCCAGGGGTTCCCATTCCCCTTAAAGGACGAATTTCAACCATTACGACTATACACCTGTGCGCTAATCTTGCGTCTATCTTTTCTCTGGAACTTACATTTTTTTTCAGATAAAAATGTTTGATAATTTTTTTTCATATTTCTGGTCCAAGTATAGATTGAGAGTGCCCGTAAGAACAGCCGCAATGAGAAGCAAATTCTTTCCCTTAGGAGCAGTTTTCATATTTCTCAAGGAGACAAACATTCCTAAAAGAGCTAGCCATCATGAATTAAAATACACATTCCTCTAAATTATTTAAACAGTAATTGATATATATTATAACAAGAGGGCCAATTGGCCCTATATCGCTCACCTGTGTACCAGAAAATCAACAGCGATGTTGAGAGGGAAAAAAAACTGTGAAGAAAGGTGAGATATGTTTGTTTACCTGATTGATATAAATATCTTCTAGATCCAGGGTTGTCAATATAGTTGTACACAGTCTATTGGAGCTAAGGAGCCCTGTGGCATGGTTAATTTGGACTCCAGGGGCATGGTTGGCAGGAATTATGAAGGAGACCACCTGACATTGCTACATACTAAATATCTAAGCTCGGGCCTTATGGTTTTGGAAAAGAAGATTTTTTTTCAGTATAAGTCTGTAGGAGCTAATGAGCCCTGGGGCGTGGCCAATTTTGACCCAAAGGGCATGGTTGGCAGGATTTATGTAGGCGACCATTTTATGTTGCCATATACTAAATATCTAAGGTTTCAGAGAAGATTTATGAAGCTTTTCTTCCAATATAAGTTTATTGGAGTTAAGGGGCCACATGATTTGGACCCCAGGAGCATGATTGGCATGATTCATGTAGGCGACCACTCAAAGTTGCTACATGCTAAATACCTAAGCTCTGGACCTTATGGTTTCAGAGAAGAAGATTTGTGATTTTTTTTCCATTTTATGTTGTTTTTATGAAGTTTTTTGTTTTCGTTTTCCATTGTAATTCTATGGGAGCTAATGGGCCAATGGGCGTGGCCAATTTTGACCCCAGCGGCATGGTTGGCAGGATTTATGTAGGTGACCACATGACATTGCTACATGCTATATATTTAAGCTCTGATCCCTGTGATTTCAGAGAAGAGGATTTTTTAAGTTTTTCTCTTTGTAAGTCTATGGGAGCTAAAGAGCCCTAGGGCATAATTGGTAGGATTTATGTAGGTGGCCACTTGGCGTTGCTACATGCTAAATATCTAAGCTCTGGGCCCTGTGGTTTCAGAGAAGACGATTTTTGATGTTTTCCCACTATTTAGTCTATGGGAGCGGATGAGCCCCGGGGTGTGGCCAATTTTGGCCCAAGGGGTATGGTTAACAGGATTTATGTAGGTGACGAATTTATGTTGCTAGGTACTAAATATCTAAGCTCTGTGATTCATAGTTTCAGAGAAGAAGATTTTTGAAACTTTTTCCATTATGAGTTTATGGGAGCTAAGGGGCCCTGGCACGTGGCCCATTTGGACCCAAGAGGCATGATTTGCAGGATTTATATAAGTGACCACTTACCGTTGCTACATGCTAAATATCTAAGCTCTGGGCCCTGTGGTTTCAGAGAAGAAGATTTTTGAAGTGTTTCCCCTTATACGTCTATGGGAGCGGATGAGCCACGGGGCGTGGCCAATTTTGGCTCCAGGGGTATGGTTAGCAGGATTTACTCGTATGTAGGTGACTATTTTATGTTGCTGCATACTAAATATCTAAGTACTCTGCTTAAGAAGATTTTTGAAGCTTTTTTCCCCATTATAAGTCTATGGGAGCTAAGGGGCCCCAGGCTATGGCCCATTTGGGCTCCAAGGGCATGATTGGCAAGAATTATGTAGGTGATCACTTGCCGTGGGGTACTAGAGATATACTTATTTGAAATTGTTTACGGACGCACGCACGCACGACGGACAAAATGTGATCACAAAAGCTCAACTTGTCACTACTTGACAGGTGAGCTAAAGATCATGTAGGGTACGGTTTCAACATGAAGTTAGAAGCCTCCGTGGTGTATTGGTTATGCTATCCGACTTGTTAAGCAGTGGTCTCAGGATCGATCCTGGTCTTCTCCAGACTTTCGGATGAGCCTTTAAACCGAGGTCCCGTCTCCGTATGACCTTAGCTGTTAGTGGGACATACAACTCAAACTCACCCACTCACTCCAAAATAAAGCACGACAAGGTTTGGTACTTGATACACATTCCTCTAAATTATTAGAACAATTAACTTACACTATATTATGAGGACCATTTATGGGCATGTCATGACAAGGTAGCTTGGTACTCTGGCTTCGCCTCGTCGAGACGGTTCTTATGAACATCCTAAATCTGTGTTTGGAACAATACTAGAATAACAAATATTAAACGTTAAGGGGAATGGGAACACCTGTTGGGGAGGCCACTCCTGCAAAAGTATTTTGTCTCCCATTTCAATAGGGGTCAACTCTTACATTAAAGAATTTGCTCCCCAGGAGTAAATTCTATCCTTTAAGAGCTGACACCTTTTTCTGGGGGACAGAGCTTATAGAAAAAAAAGGACAGGAAGTCCCGAAATTTGTCATCCTTTGAAAAATGACGGAAAATCTTCCAGGTGTTCCCATTCTCCTAAATGAACACTGCTGTTAACCAAACCAAACTTTACATCATAGTGTAGATTATATTTTCTTGTCCTTTGGGATCATTGATTCCATTGTGGTATTTTGAAAATATCTTAGGGTCACTGATGAGGCCTAATTGGCTGAAACTAGCTAGTCTGGCCCAGAATACATGTACACTCGATATATTTCAGTTCTGTGGTGTATTCCTTGCTTCCAAAGGATAACCCTTTTATAGAACGTATTTAGCTTCACTACAGTTGGTGTGTGGGATTGTGTGGCGGCGGTAAAACGTCTCCCTGCCCTACATCATAGTGTCATAGATTATATTTTCTTGTCCTTTGGGATCATTGATTCCATTGTGGAATTTTGAAAATATCTGAGGGTCACTGATGAGGCCTAATTGGCAGAAACTAGCTAGTTTGGCCTAGAAAACATGTACACTCCATACTTTTCAGTTCCGTGGTGCATTCCTTGCTTCCGAAGGATAACCCTTTTATAGAACGTATTTATATATGGAAAAAGTAGGGTTTACAATGGTGTTAAGTATTTCCTTATTTTTGCTGAAAAAAGATTGCGGGTACTCGTTAGAACCGCCTCATTGTTGAGTTTACAATGGTGTGAAGTAATTTCCTTATTTGTGCCGAAAAATAGACAGAGAGTACTCGTTAGAACCACCTCATTGTTGAATTAACACTGATGATAAGTATTTTCCGTATTTTTGCTGAAAAAAAGATACGTGTAGCCGGTACTCGTTAGGATCGCCTCATTTAGATTGTTCTAGCGAGCATATTACAGACATAAGAAAACAATGCTATACATATTTTCTTCAGAAAAAACTAACAGATTTCCAAAGGTTACAGAAGAAAATTTCATTTTTATAGCAATGGAAGAAAACTTGATCTCAGATGAGTGTGTTATATTTATGAACCATTTCAGTCCTGTATACTAAACAAAACGCGTCTGAACTAACAGTGTAGATCCGCATGGATTGACATAACACTGCTCACTGAGAGCAATCTTATCATGAGGCCAACTGCGAGCAATCTCATCAGGGTTTATAAATGTTTTCAATTCGTTACATTAGACCCACTTCACAGAAGTAATTGTCTAATTTTATAAGTCAAGGAATAACCCATTCAGTACCAGAAACCCCTAAAGGGGTACCTTGGCAAACAGTGCAGGCCCAGATCAGGGCCTACACTATTTGCAAAATGTTGAGCCATTTCCCGAATAAATTTTGAAGGAAACACAACATGACACCCCTTAATTTGAAATGGACTCCAGCCATATATAAGGGGGAAGATTCCTTTTGGCACTAAAAGGGTTAGTTTTTACCATATAAATAATTAAGCGCAGACGAACAATGACATTAGTAAATTACTATCGATACAACTGAACAAATCAACAATTTTAAATCAAGCCTGAAAACAGACAATCTAATTATGAGTAACAACAATGCATTATCATCAACTTTATATCTTTGACCCATTATGCGACATAGTGCATTCTTTCTTACTTCCAAAACGGTTATTTTTATGAAAATTTGTGATATTTTTCTTATTTGTACTCCAAACATAGATTGTTTGCGCTTGTTGGAACACCTCATTGAGGCGATTCTAACAAATTGCCTACAACCCATGTCTCGGATCAGAAATAAGTAAAATAATGTATACCCCTGTTGCGGCCCCCGCCCATCGGGACTTAGAGAAATAGATGGATTGCATGATGCTTCCAAGCAGGGTTGAAACCGACCGCACACCAGTACTGGTAAACCGCTTAGAGGATCTAAACCTGCCCAGGCAAAGCGGCACGAGTCGGACCGTCCATGCTTATAAACCCTATTGGTTTCATTAGACGACAGGGCTTGAGATGTCATTTCATCTCAATGTCGGGTAAAAGTCCCACATCATTGAAAGCAACGTCTCCAAATGACCTATACAGTGTTGATGGTAACGTTAAACCTCAGATCAAGCAAGCAAACCCAAGTTTCTCTGTATAAAGTGGAGTTTGTGAGGATGTTCATTACACGGGCTTGTTAACATGGTGTCAGTAATGTTAACCAATACAGAACATTGGTTAACAGTGTAGACTCAGATCAAAAGCCGCATTCTTACACCCAGTGACTGGCATCTAGAACTCAAAACGTAACATTGGTAAACAGTGTAGACCCAGATCAGACGCCGCATTATGCGGCGTCTGATCTTGGTCTACACTGTTTGACTCGGAGTAATAATTAAATCAGACACCCCTTAAATTTAAAATGTACCAGTCCAAAGCGTGGATACATCCAAAGCTATCATGATGAAGATCCTGATCAGCATAAACTAACTATTGATTTCTCCTCAGTTTAAGCACCACCAGCTCATTACAGTACCAAAAGCCTAGGACAAGTGTATCATCTGTGTGTCTGTAAGCAAGACTTTCAATACGGGTTTGTTCCCTTCTCCTGACCGTGTACAAAATATGGTGTTTCTTTCCACTTGATGTAACAACATGTATGTTACAAGAGTTTTGTCCACAAATAATGATATTATCTTCTTTATCTGAAGTAACAGTTCTTGGGTTCTCTAGATCATTATCCTGGTAACAGAACAATACTTTTCCATCCAGTGATAGGCATGTTAAAGCAGACCTCTTCCAGTCTGAAATGTAAACTTTGGATGAACTTTCATTAACAGCTAAATAGTATGGTCGTGTGAGTGAAGATATTGAGTTCTGGTTATCTGGAATTTTTCTCGTGATTTGTCCAGTCTTGTCAAGAATACGTATCTCAGCATTTCCTGGATTATCACGACAAACTACATAAATTTCTTCTCCTACAGCAGAGACACCATGGCAGCACTTATCTAACTGAATAATTCGACCGGCTTTCAGAGAGGGGACGACAATTATGAACTGTATCTGTTTAGTGACTGGTAATGTGATAACAGCTGTGGTCCTGTCTAGAACTGAAATGTCCCAGGGCCTACTTTCCACATCTAGTTTCTCTGTCATTACAAGCGTTGAACTTAATCGTTTGATACTATTGTTATTACGATCGCATAATACAAGCTGACCATCAGGCATAAAAACACAGCCCGTAATATACGGCTTCTCCTTCTCGCCCGGGGTGTTAATCTTTATCTCGCGTGAACTTTCAACTTCCTTGTCTAAAAACGTTGTTTTGTCATTTGTAATTTCCTGCATTTCTTTAACTGTTAGATTTCCCATCTTTTTAACTTCGGTTTTAATATTTATCAGTTTCTCATTCTGATCAAACTTAAGGACTAGCGATTTTCGTTCATTCTGTAACTCATGTAACATCGACTGATACTCTTTAAGTCGTTTTGAAATCTTCAGGTCTACAGCAACCATCATATCGGAGTTGCCTGATTTTGTTGCATCATCTAAGATCTTTGCATCAGTAAGAAGACGGTCAACAGTCGTTGTAGAGGCTGTTATGTGTTGCTCTGCGACGTGACGTATTTTCCTAGCGAGCTCCTGTAACTCCGAAAGCATGTTCTCCTCTAATGTATCTAAGTATGTTTTAATTTGTCCTCTGAATGTTTGGATCTCCTCCCTGCATTGTGTCACCATAGAATCAAACTTCTGGACGTCTTCAATCCGGGCATTTAGGAATGCTTTTACATCTTTCTGTAACTTTTGTACCTTGCTTATAACTTGTTGTATTTCTGAAACCTGATAGTGTACACTCTTATCATGAAGCTTTTTTGTATTACACTTTCTGTGTTTTACAGACTTGCAGGTGTTACAAATAACATCATCATGTGTCTCGCAATATACGGTCACTTCCAGGTTCTGATCGCACTGACAAATCACCTTGAATTGTGATGTGTTGCCTCCAGCTCTTATACCTTCCTTACCAAACACTATTTTATGAGCTCTACTCGTTTTGAATCTCTTATGAGAATCCTTACAGTCATGACAAAGATATTCGTCACAGTTTTCACAGTAATATTCTCCATCTTTCTGGTTCCCTTCATACTTGCATGGATCACAAAGATAGTCATGTAATATATCCGAGGCCATATTCACCGAACTGGAACCATCTACCGAAGCCATATTTCTATCTGAAAATCCATTATTAGGAAATTCAATATATACAGTAAAATTCCTATATTAAGACCACCTTTGGGACTGTTCAAAAGTGGTCTTTAAGACCACTTTTGAACAGCCCCAAAGGTGGTCTTTGACCAGAAGACACTGTTTTCAGAAACACAAAGAAAGAATAACTGCAACCTACTAAATAAGCTTTTTCAAGCAAAATGGGTCTTAATTTTAGGTGGTCTTAATTGCAGAATTTTACTGTACGATATTGTTATCAGACTCTGGACCGGCCCCCGTGGCCAAGCAGGTATCGAGCCCCGCTCGGGTAACATGTGAGACACTTAGCATCGGAATGTCTAGTGGTTTTCTCCGGGTACTCAGGTTTTCACCCACCTCTAATTGGCGATCGACTCGGTATAAGTGAAATAATCTTGACAGGGCCGTAAAAACAAACAAAAAAAAATCAAAGTATGCTTAAGACTTTCTTAAAAACTTTGAGTACTACACACCCGTGTGAGATAATGCATTCTTCCAGTGTTTTAAAATGAGTCCAATCAAAATAAAATGTGGCTCAAATGAAATTTTTCTGATAAACACTGTGAATATAATTGTTTCTTATTGCAGGTAAAATATAGACAACACGTGTTAGTTACCCTTGAAAGTCTTATTTTGTCTGATATAAAGTCGGGTTTATTTGGGTATTCACTACATGGACCTGTACACGTAATGTAATGAGGAAACAATACAACAATATCAGTGTCATTTAACTTGATAGTGCATTTCGGAGGCAAAATTCGTATCTTAAGGGGAATGGGAACACCTGTCAGATTTTTCCGCCATTTTTCAAAGGGAGAAACTTTCGGGACTTCCTGTTCGCATTTCTATAAGCCATATCCCTCTGAGGAAGGGGTCAACTATTAAAGGAAAGAATTTGCACCCCAAGAGCAAATTCTTTACTTTAAAAGTTGAACCCTATTGATATGAGAGACAAAAAAACTTTTGCTGGAGTTGCCTCCCCTGAAGGTGTTCCCATTCCCCTTAACTTACTTATCACATTTTATATTAAGGTTAGATTATTTGTATTTTGCCCATTACATGTATGACAAATACAATGTTCCCTTTAATAGCATTGGACATGCCCATTTCCAGATTAATAGGTGTGAGATTTGTTATAGCTGTTGTACATTTTACAAACAGTCATGTACTTGAAGCAAACGGTGTAGTCCCAGATCAGACGCCCCGTTCTGTGGCGTCTGATCTGGGTAAACACTGTTTGCCAATGTAAATTCACCGAAACTGGAACCATCAACCGAAGTCATATGTATCTCTCAAAATCCATAAGTATGAAAATCGACACATATATTTTGATCATCAGAGTATAGACAGGTCTCCGTGGCCTAGCTGCTAGGATCGCTGTTCTCAACCATTAGGTCTCTCACCGTTGTAGGATTGAATCCGCTCGGGCCACATTTTATACGCCAAGTTCTGCAACTAAATGCAAAGTGTTTTACCCGGGTAGTCCTTTGGTTAACGATCGGCTCGAAATAAATGATACTTTTCTGATACATACTTTTATTTCTGGTTGGTTGGTTGATTTGGTTGATTTGAGGTTTAGCGTCCCCGTCAACACTGTAAAGGTCATTTTGGAGACGTTGCTTCCAATTTTGTGGGACTTTTACCCGACAATGAGATGAAATGACATCTCAAGCCCTGTCGCCCAATGAAACCAATAGGGTTTATTAGCATGGACGGTCCGCCTCGCACCGCGGTTCCTGGACAGGCTTAGATCCTCTTAGCGGTTTACCAGTACTAGTGTGCGGGCCGGATTCAGCTCTGCGTGGAAGCATCATGCAGCCCATATATTTCTTCAAGCCCCTATGGGCGGGGGCCGAATTTTTTTTTTCTTTTATTTCTGGTAAAATATTGATTGATGCTATTTAGTGACACTAAGCATAATAGTGTGTACCATTTGTGACTCTATTTTCCCTGTTTAAAGTCGTGTTTATCTGGGTTTTCACTGCATGGACTGGTCAGCGTAATGTAACGAGAAGACAAAACAGCAATAATACTGTCCCCATTTATCCCGACAGTACACTTTGGAGCCAAATTTTAGTGTATAATAAATAGCTACATGTATCATATTTATTACTTAGGTTTAATTTTTCAGTATTTTGCCCATACATGACACGTGCAATCTTCCCTTAAATAGCTTGGAACATGCCAATTTCCAGTTATTAGGGGTGTGAAATTTGTTTTATTAGTTGTAATTTTTACAAAAATCATTGTACTTATTAAAGCAAACAGTGTAGTCCCTGATCAGACGCCGCGTTCTGCGGCGTCTGATCTGGGTCTACACTGTTTGCCAATGTGCGACTTCTACGAGTTAGAGGTATAGAGGTCAAATCGAAAGTATAATTCGAGTTCATGTATATACTCATAGGTCAGCTCAGGTGAAAAGGGTATTTATTGTAAAGGCGACCACACAGGTTCATAGGAGTCTGTACAAAAGCACATTTTCACCAGAACCTTTGCTGCTCTACAACATATATAGTGGGGACATTGAGGCCTCTTCTTGTCTAACCTAATTGTTGGTCGCGCATGCGCAATTGCAGAATACGCTTGTCTTACCTAATTGTTGGCCGCGCATGCGCAATTGCAGAATAAATAAAAAAATAAATGTGAAATAATGAATAAATATGAGTGAGTGTTTGAGTTTTACGTCTCACCAACAGCTAAGGTCATACGGAGATGGGACCTCGGTTTAAAGACACATAAGAAAGTCTGGAGAAGCCCGGGATCGATCCTGCGATCCCTGGTTTACAAAGCGAGTAGCATAACCACTGCACCACTAATTATGAATAAATATAAAAGATTTTAGGGCAGTAAAGTCTTTGCTTTAATTGATATATAACAAACGAAATTTTACAAGTTGTCTCTATCCAACTCTCTTCTCTAATGATATGTTAATAAAAAAAACTTTTTTCCCAACCGAAGTCTAGCTAATTCCGCCCACAGTTTTGAGAAATATGATACGAAATCGAAAGTACGAAAAAGTTAACTTAACCTGCATTTAAACCAAAAACTATTGCCAGTAATTGTGCAGATTGTGAAGATTATATATTTATTAAACTGTATTCTCTCACAAAAAAGAATTTCAGTATTTGTCCAAGTTGGCCCTTTATTGTGTATCATTTTCAGTTTCTGAATTGTTTGAAGCCTCATATGGTCTATAAAATGACATTTACCGTTCTGAATGTGTTCTTTCCTTAAACTAATGGCAACATCTTTTCAGCTTCTGAGAAGAAACGTGGAACTATTAACGATAATGAACTGACATGGGCAGGTTTATTAATACCCCTTCCCCAAATGACACGAAACCAGGAAGTACGTAAGATTTTATATATACATATATATATATCGTTTCCAAGTTTATATTTGAGGAACAAACACTAGCAAAAGTAACTCACCTTCTATCACCACCAGATTTCATTGTTTTAACTCATAGTTCTCATTATTTTAATATTTATATCCAATTTAGTATTCAATTTAGTTAACCACAGCCTATCACCATAGGGCAAAGGCGGCTTTAGCTGTGAAATATAAAGGGCATGCGCAGATTTAGTTCCGTCACGGCGCAAAGTGTGTCTTCAAGCATGTGTGCTCATCGTCTGCGCATCCGCGCAGTCTGATTGAAGCATTTTGACCTAAAGTTTTTACTGCCAGGAAAAGTTGTGCGGTCTAATTGTGGTTTTCTTTTGCTCCAGCATATTGCCGTGTCCTCATCGTTGTTTCATCTCTGCAGCCGCTTAGTTATTATTTTTGGGGGGTTGTAACACTGATGAGTTAAAATAAAACAGAAGTAAAGTCAATGATCAGGAATCGGTCACCAAAGGGAAAGAAGCACAAACATGAAGAAAAAAACAACTAAACCTGAATATGAACATAAATAAACCCTTCATGTAGACTAAACCAACTGTCTCAACCACGACAGAACAAATGGCGCGGATTGTAGCAACGGAAAAAATTGATTTAAATCCGCCCCACCCTGTAAACTTCCTTTTGCTTACCGTTCCAGGGCCGTTCTTCTGATATAGTTTGTCTTTGCATGGATGTTTTGCTAATGTCTGTTTATTTTGGATGGCCGTTTGACCGTATTTTTTACGGGTAAGTAACTGTCCTTTCGGCTTTCCGCTTGTGATGTTTTCATTAGGTTTTGGTTATTTCATGTTCTTGTATCCTCTTGGTGTATCTGTTGGAAGGATGTGATAATTGTTCCGATTCCTGATCTTTGCCTTCACTGTTAGTTTGTATCAATGTCCAACCGTATAATCTCAGTGAAAAGAAGTGGAGGCAATGATCAGGAATCGATACAATTAACCCACAGATCCCATCAGAGACACCAAAGGGAAAGAAACAAAAACATGAAACAACAGACCCTAATGGAATCATCGATAGCGAAAGGCTAAAAGGACAATTACTTTCCCACAAAATGGCAGATTGGCTATCCAAAATAAAATAATATAAGCGCACAAACACACAAAGACAAACCATAACAATAATAA
Organism: Lucinisca nassula; assembly: GCA_963580285.1. Lineage (NCBI taxonomy): Eukaryota > Metazoa > Mollusca > Bivalvia > Lucinida > Lucinidae > Lucinisca > Lucinisca nassula. Next base: position 19,492,793 of record OY757012.1, read on the forward strand.
AACGCGACAGAAGAACCGCATTGAAACGGTCAGCGAAACAAATTCCAATAGGGGGTGGGCTTAAATCGATTTTACGTGGCGTGGCCACAATCCTCGCTCTTACTACAACCCTCGCGATTAAGACAAATAATTTGTTCAGTCCACATGAAGGCCTCCTAACTCATCAGTGCAACACAAAAAATCAAACAACCACAGAGATGAAACAACGGTTAGGACTCGACAGCAAGAAACCACTGAAATGCTGGAGCAAAAGAAAACCAACAGTTAGACTCCGATGGGCCCGACCAGAGACAGAGCATCAGGCACCAACCAACATTACAAAGAATTGGATTTTTCTAATTATCAGTAAGCCTTTACGCTGGAACCGTCACAGAATCTGAGGCCTGACCCACCGGCATGCAATTAAAGAGGGAGGCAAAGTTGTCAACCGTGATTGGGTTATCTACCATGCACGCAGTCTGTCGTATAACATTTATGCTCAAATCAGTCTGTGCATAAACATGTACAGAATACAATCTTCACTGACTACATGATGAAGCTTTGTGTCAATAATCAACAATGTAGTCTCAGTGACGTCTCAAATCCGTGTGTACATAAACATAGACAACATACGTAAATTTCACTGACTACATGACGAAAGTTTGTTTCAATGGCCAACCATATATTCACATTGAAGTCTCAAATCATGATGTACATAAACATAGAATACAATATAACCTGACTACAAGATGAAACTTTGTGTCAATGACCGACCATATAGTCTCAATGAAGTCTCAAATCTGTCTGTAAATAAACACAGACAGAATACAATATTCCCTGACTAAATGATGACACTTTGAGTCAATGGTCAACCATATAGTCTTAGTTAAATCTCAATTCAGTCTGTACGTAAACAAAGGCAGAATACAATATTCCCTGACCACATGAAGAAAAGTTGTGCCAGTTGCCATCCATATAGACTCAGTTAAGTCTTACATCAGTCTGTACATAAACACAGACAGGATAAATCTTCTCTGACTACATGATGAAGCTTTGTGTCAATGACCAATCACATAGTCTCAGTGAAGTCTCAAATCAGTCTGTTCAAAAACATGGTCAGAATGCACTCCTCACTGACTACATGAAGAAGCTTTGCGCCAATGGCCAACCATATAGTCTTAGTGAAGTCTCAAATCAGTCTGTACATAAACATAGACGAGATATCTTCTCTGACTACATGATGAAGCTTTGTGTCAATAGTCAATCACACAGTCTCAGTGAAGTCTCAAATCAGTTTGTTCATAAGCATAGACAGAATACAATTTTCACTGACTACATAAAGGAACGTTGTGTCAATAGTCAATCACACAGTCTCAGTGAAGTCTCAAATCAGTTTGTTCATAAGCATAGACAGAATACAATTTTCACTGACTACATAAAGGAACGTTGTGTCAATAGTCAATCACACAGTCTCAGTGAAGTCTCAAATCAGTTTGTTCATAAGCATAGACAGAATACAATTTTCACTGACTACATAAAGGAACGTTGTGTCAATAGTCAATCACACAGTCTCAGTGAAGTCTCAAATCAGTTTGTTCATAAGCATAGACAGAATACAATTTTCACTGACTACATAAAGGAACGTTGTGTCACTGGTCAATCACATAGTCTCAGTGAAGTCTCAAATCAGTTTGATCATAAACATAGACAGAATACAATTTTCACTGACTACATAAAGGAACGTTGTGTCACTGGTCAATCACATAGTCTCAGCCTGAAGTCTCAAATCAGTTTGTTCATAAGCATAGATAGAATACAATTGTCACTGACTACATAAAGGAACGTTGTGTCACTGGTCAATCACATAGTCTCAGTGAAGTCTCAAATCAGTTTGATCATAAACATAGACAGAATACAACCTTCAATGACTACATAAAGGGTCGTTGTGTCACTGGTCAATCACATAGTCTCAGTGAAGTCTCATAACAGTTTGTCATAAACATAGACAGACTACAATCTTCCCTGACTACATGATAAAGCTTTGTCTTATTGGCCAACCATAAAGTCTCAGTGAAGTAGAAGTAAAACAAAGATCAGGAATTGATACAATTAACTTACTCCACCCATAAAAGTCTTTCTGACAGTGACAAATCATATAGTCTTAGTGAAGTCTCAAATCAGTCTGTACATAAACATAGACAGAATACAATCTTCACTGACTACATAAAGGAACTTTGTGTCACTGATCAACCATATAGTCTCAGTGAAGTATTAAATCAGTCTGTACAAAACATAGACATAATACAATCTTCACTAACAACAGGGAGAGGCTTTGTCGGATAAAAGTCCCACAAAATCGTCGTCTCCAAAATGACCTAAATAGTTTCGATTGGGACGTAAAACCTCAAATCTAACAAACAAAAACTTTCTTATCAGAAATGTATTTATCATATGCAATGGATAATGTCGTGTCATAAATAACGTATGACTAGACCTATCGTATGACTAGACGTGTAATAACACTTAGGCGGGAACAAGTAACTTCATGCCGACGTTCATGTCAATTATGCGTTTTCTGTCAGAAAATTGTCATATTTCAAGCCGATACGATCATGCAAGTTTCAACTGATCATTTGATAAACAGAATCTTACACTCGCGGTCATTTCATATGTCATGATCACTCGTGTAAGATCGTTTACGTACGTAATATAACCCGGATTGTGAGATCCTCTAACAACGACTTTCCAAGTTATCAGCAAAACAAAAAGCAAACGTCAGTTGTTGTGATTGGCACCTTATGGGTTAAGTGATATATGTGTTTAAGGAGAATTGGAACACCTGACAGATGTTTCCGCTATATTTCCACTATTTTTCAAAGGGAGACAACTTTCGGGACTTCCTGTTCGCTTTTCTACAATTTGTTTGTTTGTATTGGAGTTTAACGGCCCAGTCAACACTATTTAGGTCATTTTTGAGCCGGTCAGTTTACCTATCAACACTCTCCTGGGCAGGCTTATACGTAAGCGGTTAACCAGTTCAGTGCACATTCTTTCGCCAGAAACTGACAACTGCCCTTCTTGAATCAGCGGAAGGGAGATATTGACCGTAGAAAAGATTTCATGATCAATCTCCACGAAAGAATGTTGCCGACCCCGGCGGGAGTCGAAACCGCGACCTCCTGATCACCAGTCAGACGCGCATCCGACTGAGCCACTGAGGCCGGCCGCTTTTCTACAAGCAATGTCCTACTGGAAAGGGAGTCTTCTCTTAAAGGAATGAATTTGCTCCGCAGGAGCAAATTCTTTTCTTTAAGAGTTGACCCCTATTGATATGGGAGAGAAAAAACTTTTACAAGAGTTGCCTCTTCTGAAGGTGTTCCCGTAACCCTAAAAGGAAAATAGTTTTTATCTTACTATGACAAACACCCAATCTGAGTTTTAAAAATGTAATGCACTAATTTGACATCCTGGTTTGGAAAAAAATGTAATTCCAACACTTCTCTACGGTGGTATATTTAGGACATTCAATATAATATTGTCGATCGCTCGACGTATTTTCTCGACCGCTCGATATAATATCTCGAGCGCTTAACATATTATCTCGAACGCTCGGCATATTATATCGAACGCTCGACATGTTATCTCGAGCGCTCGACATATTATTTTGAGCACTGAACATATTATCTCGAGCGCTGTACATAATACCTCGAGCGCTCTACCTAATATCTCGAGCGCACTGCATATTATCTCGAGCTCTCGACTTATTATCTCCAGAGCTCTACATTATATCTCAAGCGCTCGACTTGTTATCTCGAGCGCTCAACAGAATATCCCGAGCGCTCTATATAATATCTCGAGTGCTCGACATAATATCTCGAGCGCTTTAAACATTATCTTGAGCGCTCTACATAATATCTTGAGCGCTCTACATAATATCTTGGGCGCTCGATATTATACCTCGAGCCCTAGAACTGTTATCTTGAACGATCGATGTATTATACGACAGATCAGCCTATGATCTCGAACGCTCGACATGTTATATAGAGCGTTCGATCTGTCACCTCGAGCCTCGAACTGTGCGAAGACTCAAATAAGCCGGTGTATTCTGATCCGAGTTCTAGCTAGCCGCATACCGAAGCACTCCGCCCATCGTGGCTTGGGGAAATAGATTGGACTGCAGACACACGAGACTGGCAAACCGCTAAGAAGGCCTATAAGCTTTCCCATGAAAAGTTGACATTGTAGATCCTGATCAGAAGTCATCTGGTCTGGATCTACACTATTTACAAAGGTAGGGATTGCCTAGACTTGCCCAAGTCTGTTAATTAGGTGTAGAAATAATTGTTTACAAAAAAAAAATACATTGTAAATGAAATAGCAATACAGTCTTTTATGAAAATTGTGCGATGAAGACTAAAGAGACTTTTACATATTTTTTTTTTTGTTGTTGTTTAAAGGGACTTTCATTTAAAATTAAAAAATGTAAATGTAGGGACTTGGGCAAGTCTAGGGATTGCCGTGTTCAGCGGGATGAGAGTCAACAAGACGAACATAGAGGTTATTTTATTCATTTTATCTATTACTATGTTATTTATAGCGGATCTTACATGAGTGTTCATGTATTATTGGATTTATTAAACGAGTTGAGGAAAAGGGATAAAATGCGAGGCTTTTCCTCGCATTTTATCCGTTTTCCTCAACTCGTTTAATAAATCCAATAATATATCAACACGAATGCAAGATTCTATTTATCATATGATATTAAAATGCATTTATGTACGATTTTTCAACAAATATGTCAATATTCCGCTATTAGTAAACGCGCCGACGTTAAGGACGTCAAACATGTAACGTTACGGGGCATATCTAACTAATTTGCATATTTAATCCACTAGTGGATTATCGAATTTATTACATGACATTATTACACTCTCAGACGCGACGTCATATGATAAATTTATTTATTTATTTATTGTTTGTTTGTTTGATTTGAGGTTTAACGTCCCCGTCAACACAATAAAGGTCATTTTGGAGACGTTGCTTCCAATTTTGTGGGACTTTTACCCGACATTGAGATGAAATGACATCTCAAGCCCTGTCGCCCAATGAAACCAGTAGGGTTTATAAGCATGGACGGTCCGACTCGCAACGCTATTCCTGGGCAGGCTTCAGCATTTCAGTGGTTTCTTGCTGTCGAGTCCTCACCGTTGTCTCACCTCTGTGGTTCTTTGATTTCTGTGTTCACGGAGATGTTGCACTGATGAGTTAGGAGGCCTTCATGCGGACTGAACAAATTATTTGTCTAAATCGCGACGGAAGTAAGGGCGAGGATTGTGGCCACGTAAAATCGATTTAAGCCCCCCAGTGGAAATCTTCCACTGACCGTTCCAAGGCGGCTCTTCTGTGGCGATTTATTTATGTTGTTGTTTGTTACTTGCTGTGTGTATCACTTGTGTCTTTTAATTTTGGATGGCCATATGGCCATTTTGTGGGAAAGTAACTGTCCATATGGCCTTCCTTTGTTTAGGTTTCCATTATGGTCTGGTCGCTTAATGTTTGTATTTCTTTCCCTTTGGTGTCTTTTATGGATGGAGTAAGTTAATTGTATCAATTCCTGATCTTTGTTTTACTTCTACTTAGATCCTCTTAAGCGGTTTACCAGTACTCGTGTGCGGTCAGTTTCAGCTCTGCCTGGAAGCATCATGCAGCCCATCTATTTCTTCAAGCCCCGATGGGCGGGGGCCGATTTATTTATGTATGCATTTTACTATAATCATGTTCGACGCCTCTTAATATAATGAACAAATGCCCCCGCCCATCGAAGCTTTAAGAAATAGATGGGCTGCATTATGATTCCACGCAGCGCACACGAGTACTTGTAAACCGTTTAGAGGATCTAAGCCTGCCCAGGCAAAGCGGTTCGAGTCGGACCGACCGGGCTTGAGATGTCATTTCATCTCAATTTTGGGTAAAAGTCCCACAAAAATGGAAGCAGCGTCTCCAAAATTACCTATACAGTGTTGAAGGGGACGTTAAACCTCTAATCAAACAAATAATATAATGAAAGACATTATAAACAAATATATAAAGAGCAAAAGGACGGTTTAGAGTAAACATTATTTTCTTGTTTATACTCCAACACATATTGTCTAGTAGACTGGCTCCCTGTCGTATGTTCATATTTTTCTAACCTGATCAAGAAACACAATCCAAACATTTCTTTTCCTTCAAAGTTGTCTTTCTTTCTACTGTTAGAACATGTCAAACTCAGCTGGAATCAGTAAAACATCAGTGAAAACATATTTTTGTAAGTTTGACAAATTAATAGTTTGACGATGGGAGCTAGTCTAATTGTCTAGCTACTAGGCATTAAAATGAATAATGAGGAATTAAAATCATATTCTAATGCACTTTCGTATGTAACGCGACGTCTGATTGGATAACGTCAAAAATTTGCGACAGTATATTCTGCGATTTACTGTCGGAAACCCGACATCATCACGTTACGTCGCTTTTCATTGGCTGCCATTTGGTTTTTCGCAGCTCACAGCGGTTGCCTCTATGTGCAAAACAGCAGGTTCAAGTTTCCAGCAGGTTCAAAACAGCAGGTTCAAGTTTCGGTTTTGCGGTCGCAAATTACGTTTTACGGCTCCGCTGACGCGTCGCCGTAAAACGAAATTTCCGACCGTAAAACCTCTGATTTACCTCCCCAAATGACAATTCGGAATACAGTTATCCCCTATTTTTTTGCACTGAAATGAACAGTGTATAAAAGTTTAGTTAGTCTAGTCTCTCTGCTCAGGCCTTACTAAACTGTAAGCCAATATCAGCTGGACGCCCCAGTGACGAGATATACACGCCACTTTTGCCTCACCCAACCATCCGTAAGAAAATTATTCATAGTTTTCAAAAGAGACATTTTCCGAAAATAAACAGAATGATTTTTCCAATACCAAAGGTCGATCAGAGTCTTCGCTAAAAGCGCATGCCCAAAACAAACAATCCTGACATCGCCCGTGTTACAAAGCGCATACTTTCATGACTCCAAAACTGATATTCTGTTCGCTGCTTCAAACATAAATTTTATGGGTACTACTAATTTGAACAGCCTCAAACGAATACCAGCCCGCACCCCCCCCCCCCCCCCACGCCCAACGGGGCTAGGAGCAACATATTGGCTGCATGATGCTCCCGCGCAGAGCTGAAAGCGACAGCACATGAGTACTGATAAACCGCGTAGAAGGCCAAAGCTTCCACAGGCATTACCAGGAATTCTCGTACTGATATGAAGAGCTCTCCCTGCACTGTGATGTGCTGATTCAATGTCGTTTATAACTCATTTTGTACCCACCTTATATATAGCACAAGTCCATTTCAAAATTTAGTGGTGTGAAGTTGTGTTTTCTAAATATATTTGAAAAAAGAAAATGGTTGAACTGTTTGCAAACAGCGTAGTTTCTGATAAACAACCGAGCTCGGTGGCGTCTGATCTGGGCCTGCACGTTTTGCTAAACCGTTTTGGGGGATTCGGTACAAAATGGGTTAATGTACAACAATCACAAACTTTGGATAAACATATCTCGGACGCCCTAGGCGAGCAGTACTCCCGTTATTTCAATATACACGGCTACATCGTCAGTCATTTCAGAATTATAATGAAAGTGAGTTTATGTTGGTTGGTACCTGATGCTCTGTCTCTGGTCGGGCCCATCAGAGTCTAACTGTTGATTTCCATTTGCTCCAGCATTTCAGTGGTTTCTTACTGTCGAGTCCTCGCCGTCGTTTCATCTCTCACCCACCCTCTATTGGAATTTGTTTCGCTGACCGTTTCAAGGCGGTTCTTCTGTCGTGGTTTATTATTGTTATGGTTTGTCTTTGAGTGTTTGTGTCGCTTATATTATTTTAATTTTGATAGCCTGTTGGCCATTTTGTGGGAACGTAACTGTCCTTTTGGCTTTCCGCTATTGATGTTTCCATTAGGGTATGTTGTTTCATGTTTGTGTTTCTTTCCCTGTGGTGTATCTGGTGGGAGCTGTGGTTAATTGTATCGATTACTGATCATTGCCCCACTTCTACTTTGTATCTTAATTTTCTTTCTTTAAGATTTAAACAAGACACAACGAAAGCAGCCTACTCTCACATATTATATTATATTAAAAAATTTACCACCCTAAAATAGAATTTTTTCAGATTGAAAAGTCCTGATAATTTTAATATTTCTGCACAAAACATACATTGCGGATACTCGGTAGGAACGCCTCGACGAGGCTGTTCAAACGAGTACCTTATTTTGGATCCGAGACATAGGTTGTGGGTACTCGTTAGAACCAATCAACCAAACATGCCTAGACAGTTCAAATAAGCAGAATCGCAGCGTAGACCCAGACGTTTCAGGATCAGTTTGAGCTAGGTCTGCATTATTTGGTTCAGCCGATCTGTCCAAGTACTCATTAGTATCGCCCCAATGAACCGGTTCTAATAAACAGTAAAATATGTGTGCATATCTAAGACATAGAGGATCTTACATGAGTGTTCATTTATTATTGAATTTATTAAACGAGTTGAGGAAAAGGGATAAAATGCGAGGTTTTGCCGAGCATTTTATCCCTTTTTCTCAACGAGTTTAATAAATTCAATAATAAATGAGCACGAATGCAAGATTCTACTTATCATATGACATTTAAAACACACTTTATTCACGATTGCTTACAAAAATGTCAATATTCCGCCGTTAGTAAACGCGATGTCGTTATAGGCGAGGTACTTTAATTTTTATGGTCCAACTTATTCCTTGGGAAATTCTTTTACACCAAAACACAGGGTTATGTTATATTAATTACCCCAAAAAAAAAAAAAAAAAAAAAAAAAAAAAGCCTTCAAAAAATATCCGTGCCAGTTCTGAGAAAATTAGGATTTAATCCGCAGATAAAGCATTAAATAAGTAATGGCCAGATAACAGCACCATACACTGTTTTACCGGCTGTAAGGCTCCTCGCGCGCAAACAAATGACGTCATCAAAAACAAAACTTTACGTCAGAAATTGATAAAGTGCAGTCTTTCTACATTCTTTTTTTTTAATACATGCCATTTATATTTTCCTTGTATGCTATTTATAAACAAGTTCTATGTTCAAGTTGTAAAAATAAATATTTTTTTTTGATCGGAAAATACATTTGTCAATGTCTCATGACAAAATTTTAATGTATGGAAGCACATTTGTGCCATCAGAATCAAATAAATTATTATCGTAAATATGTGCATACGGTGTATTCCGCTAACATGACGCACGTAAGATTTTGATAGCTATGTGTGACTTTGTGGAAGCAATCACTCAAAAATCGAGTAGGGTATATTTGCAACACACAACATGATGTCGCTCGTGGGAGCAGTCGTTCGCCGGAACAAAGTGTCCGTGGTGGGGACACTGGAAATTAGCAGTTGTAGATACAGAAAACCATAAAATTTGGGTTATCTTTGCATATTAATTTAAATGTATCGTGTTCTATTCTCTTCATTTGGGTCAAGCGAATAACAGTCGTCGTTTATTAAAAGCTATTTATTTTTATGACTGTTATGAAATTTGATAACGCCTCGCATTTTTGTTGAATAGTTGGCGTGTCATACTAAGTTATTTATAAGACTTTCAAGGGGCGTAACAAATCAAAACAAACAAAAAAATCAACACTCTGCATATTTTGCAATAGTTTGGTTAATCACTTTAATTTTGATTAAAAGATTTCAATTAAAAAATACATAAAAATATGCCTAACATAAAGTTTTATGAATCTATTCCAGTTTGTATTGGTGACAAAATATTTGCTGGTAATAAACTTTTTCATAGTTGAAATTATTTTGATACTAATAGTAAGTTGCGGTCCTCCGCGAACGGCCCCGCTAGGAGGGAACTAAAGGGAGAACTGACAGCACTAGGATATCAAGGGGAGACAAACGCGATTTCTTTGCTCAATCTAATGTCACAGGAAATGAGGGACGCGGTTTTCAATTTCTTTGAGAAAACAAACTACCTGGACAAAATATAGGGGAAAGCTAAGGGCGCAGACTAAATTTATTGCACTGTTACGAGAGACACACCCCGTACGAGGTTACACACAAACATGCCTGAAACCAAAACCGTTACAGACCCGATTTCAGAAACAATAAATGATTTAACCGCACCTTAGACGCTACCAACCAAAAAGGAGCGTAGTGATCAAAGGGCGGCCGTCTCACGGGAAAAAGGGGAACAAAGTCAACGGTAGGCACTGTGGTTTGCGGCCTCGGCTTTGCACTTAGGAGTGCCTAACGGTGACAGCTATCCCTGGATCACTGTGAGAAGACCATAACAGAACGGGGCATGGACCCACCGCAAGGAAAATCCATAGCCCCGACCCACCCTCCAAAGGGATGTGGCAAGCGAGAGGTTAAGACGAGGTGTAGCGTTGTGGTTGCGGCCCACTGGCTTTGCACTTATGAGCGCTGCACCAAAATCCTAGCTGATCGGGAGCCACACTGCCCGAAATAGGATTACACGAGAACACGCCGGAACTGGGCATGGATCCATCACAAGGAAAATCCATCGCCCGGCCTCTCCGGAGGGGGGAAGGCAAACGGGAAATCAGGACGAGATGTAACGCTGGGGTTTGTGGTCTTAGGACTTTGGCACTGAGCAGCGTTGCGTCAAAATCCTGGCTGATCGAGAGCCACACAACCCAAAGGAGAACGGCACACCAACACACTAGCAAACAAAAGGCTCTCCTTCAGGAATGCACATAGATCAGTGGGACAGAAATAAGAAACAATAGGCCTTATCACATCTCTTTGTTTTTCTTTTTTTTTTCGCTTTCGAATAAAGGATGTACATTATAAGGTTACCCAAACGGAATGATCTGGTGGCCACAAAAGGACCCTTTTATAAACACCTGACTAGCAGAAAAATCACAGGAAGGCTCTCTCTAAGCACACATGGTATTGCTTCTGTCCCTCCCTTGACAAATGAATACGGTCCCTATAATAGTGCCTGTGGACGCGGCCATCGCTGTCCCAACTTTGCCTTCGGAAAATATGAAACGCTGTCCCACAAGTCAACATCATAGCTCGCCACGCGTATACCACCATGGCCGAAAAACCGAACCTCGCCTGGTACATCAAACAGCCCTCGGTACTGCCCTTGTCGTTTAACATAAGAATCACCAAAAAACAGCAAATCGCGCCATGACCGTAAATAAAACGGACGGTCAAGACGACCATATATTTATACAGATAAGGGAAATAAACTAACTAACTAGGGCATGACTTAGCGCGACCCTAAAGGAGGGCATCAACACACAACCACCCACGCAAAACTAAAACAACATACATCCACCCCCGCAATGCTCAATTAGGTAGATAAAGCGATAGTTGTAGAATAGTTGTAGAGTAGGAATCCCGTAGAGAGGATAGTATAGGAAAAGAGAGATCAAAAACCTGGAGATAGAAGAAGAAGAAGAAGAGTTTAGTTCCCAAAAAGCGATTTCAAACATTGTAACTAACTGCATTGCTAACGAGATCGGCACACGATATCTCGGGCCCTCAAACGACTAGGTAGGAATACAATTCCTCCTATGGTGCCTTCCTTCACGTAGGATGCGATAATGACATGTAAACATGGCGACTCAGAATGACCCACTTACGGTCCCACAGAATATGACATCCTACGTGGAGGAGGGCACCACATTTTTCTAACTTTAACAAAAAAATGCAGAAAAGGAGATTGACCTACTTCCACATCCTCCGCGATAGAGGTCACCCACAAACTAAAATAAACACGAACTTGGGCCCGAGACGGCGGAGGCCGTCACACTATACTATATGTTGTATGTACAGAATAAACAAAAATCGCAGAATATAATCTACAAGCACAACCTTGCAGGTACAAAAACTGTTCTACCCAGCATAAGAGAGCGGGTGGGCTTGCCCCAAAACGGACAACACCATCTTTAAAGCACAAGAAAAACAAACACGACAGGTCCGTGGCGGGGCGAGCACATCCGCCCGCATATATACCCAATAAGCTGGGGGCACAGACCAAGTAATGTAAAAATGTACGTACGTTACAACAATATGCAAAAATCAAACAAAAAGAAAAAAACAACAAAAATACCAATATCAAAATTGATACAAAAAGCGTAGACGACATCCATAGACATGGTGCTGGCGTGAGGGTGTAGATGCGGCTGAAGCTACAAGCTTGAAGAAAGAAATGGATGGACTCTACAATTTTGTGGTGCAAATAAGCACCACAAAATGGCTAAAAAACTTTGTCTCGAATCCCCTGATTGAATATAAGGTGCATAACACGTAACATGGAAACGTGTATAGCAATCTTTAGAAACATCTTCCAAATCGCAATGAAACTTTCAAACAAAATTAACTACTAAACGATCCCCTTAATGATAAGTTCAAACTTGGAGCCTACCCTGTTACACAAAACAACCCACACCCCTTCCGCAAAAACCCAAGGCACAGCACTGCTATAACTTAAACGCAGTGCAATCTCGCAGCCAAACCTTTAGAATGGAGTTCCAAATTACTACAACTAAACTATGTTGCACAAAAACAAAGGCTCACATTGGAACTGTGCAACATATCCACAGCCCTTGAAATATGAAGCACGCTTAGCCCAGAAACTCCTACATTTAAAGATGCCCTTTAGCGACAGGACACATGTACTCCTGAAGCAAACGGGAAGACAAAATATAAGCCCCACCGAGACCTGGAAAGGTCACGGCACCGTTTCACAAACCTCTCAGGACGGAGCTCGGCGATTGGCTACAGGGCAAGGGGATGCCCGTGGGCTCGGAGACACCTGAGACGTGAGACGACAAACATGAACGGACGGGGCTGGAGCCGAGCGATGGTCTCCCTGTTCACCGGCAACGGGGAATAGGGGTACCACCGAACGGCTACGGTGTAGTGCCAGCATGGATTCGTTCCCTGGGACCCCACCAGCTGACGACCCGCGACACGGGGAAACTGGAAAACAACAACAATCCGCGAATGAAGTCACCTAACTCCCAATCGGCTAGCTGATAACTGTCAAGCAGACAGGAGTCATCATATTGGCAGCCTATGGAAAAGAGCAGTACCTCCAACTAATCCCAGCTGGCGAACTGGGGGTAGCCCCTATGTGCCCTTGGCGCCCGGTTACCTTAAAAACATCCGTCAGTTATCTATTTATTTTGCATCAGGACAAAGAAGAAGAACAACGTTGAATTCGAAGGGATGTTTTTTATTGTATCGTGATCCCAAATGAATATCAAAGGAGTCAGTAAAATGTCCATTTAAAGAAGCATTTAACCCAGCTAATTAAAAATCAATTAGTCCTTACAAAAGAAACATTCTGACTGTAAGACAAAAATTATTCTATTGTGGAAGCAGGCTACAAACCGCATACAAATCCATGCACTTTCCACTTGTCTGGAGCAAAATAATCCGTAAACAAAATTTGCCGCATGACGTTAAATTAAACTGGAAATTTCTTCTGACGTAACGTCAACTTTCAACGTCATTTTCCACGTTTTACGCTGATACTCGTTACCGCTGATACTCGTTTTCAGCATTTCTTTTCGGGCTACTGATGAGGCCTTGATGGCCGAAACAAGCTTGTCTGGCCCAAACAACAAATGGATTCTGCTATTTTCGTTTTTGAATGCGTTCATGGTTCATGGTTCTCAAAGGGCATCCCTTTTAGCCTTATTTAATACACATGATTTAAAGCAAACTAGACATTTGAACAATTTCCTGCAATTGTTTTTAGCGATTGGTGGATTCCATACATGGACTCCTTTAATAGATTGTTCCCAGCAAGGACAATTTATATAGGTATGTTTAATAGACTGTTCCCACCAAGGACACTTTCTGTAGGTATGTTTTATAGACTGTTCCAAGCACAGACACTTCTGTAGGTATGTTTATAGACTGTTCCCAGCCCGGACAATTATATAGGTATGTTAAATAGACTGTTCCCACCAAGGACACTTTTCGTAGTTATGGTTAGTAGACATTTTCCAGCACGGACACTTTCTAAAGCTATCATTAAAAGACTGGTCCCAGCATGGACACTTTCTGTAGGTATATTTAAAAGACTGTTCCCACCACGGACACTTTCTGTAGTACGCTTCATAGTCTGTTCCCAGCAAGGACACTTTCTGTAGCTATGTTTAATAGACTGTTCCCATCAAGGACACTTTCTATAGGTATGTTTAATAGATTGTTCCCAGCACGGATACTTCTGTTGGTATGTTTAATAGACTGTTTCCAACAAGGACACTTTCTATACGTAAGTTTAATAAGAAGTTCCCACCAAGCACACTTTCTGTAGCTATGTTTAATAGACTGTTACCAGCATGGACACTTTTTGTAGCTATGTTTAATAGGCTGTTTCCAGCACGGACACTTCTGTATATATGTTTAATAGACTGTTTCCAACAAGGTCTCTTTCTATACGTATGGTTAATAAACTGTTCCCACCAAGGACACTTTCTGTAGCTATGTTTAATAGAATGTTCCCACCAAGGACACTTTCTGTAGCCATTTTTTGACAGACTGTTCCAACCAAGGACACTTCATGTAGCTATGTTTAATAGACTGTTCCCAGCATGGACATTTTTGTAGCTATGTTTGATAGGCTGTTTCCAGCACGGACACTTCTGTATATATGTTTAATAGACTGTTTCCAACAAGGACTCTTTCTAAACGTATGTTTAATCAACTGTTCCCACCAAGGACACTTTGTGTAGCTATGTTTACTAGAATGTCCCCACCAAGGACACTTTCTGTAGCCGTTTTTAACAGACTGTTCCCACCAAGGACACTTCATGTAGCTATGTTTAATAGACTTTTCCCAGAATGGACACTTTTTGTAGCTATGTTTAATAGGCTGTTTCCAGCACGGACACTTCTGTATATATGTTTAATAGACTGTTTCCAACAAGGACTCTTTCTATACGTATGTTTAATAAACTGTTCCCACCAAGGACACTTTCTGTAGCTATGTTTAATAGAATGTCCCCACCAAGGACACTTTCTGTAGCCGTTTTTAACAGACTGTTCCCACCAAGGACACTTCATGTAGCTATGTTTAATAGACTGTTCCCAGCATGGACACTTTTTGTAGCTATGTTTAATAGAATAATCCCAGCAAGGACACTTTCTGTAGCCATTTTTAACAGACTGTTCCAACCAAGGACACTTCATGTAGCTATGTAAAATAGACTGTTCCCAGCATGGACACTTTTTGTAGCTATGTTTAATAGGCTGTTTCCAGCACGGACACTTCTGTATATATGTTTAATAGACTGTTTCCAACAAGGACTCTTTCTATACATATGTTTAATAAACTGTTCCCACCAAGGACACTTTCTGTAGCTATGTTTTATAGAATGTTCCCAGCATGGACACTTTTTGTAGCTATGTTTAATAAAATGTTCCCACCAAGGACACTTTGTGTAGCCATTTTTAACAGACTGTTCCCACCAAGGACACTTCATGTAGCTATGTTTAATAGACTGTTCCCAGCACGGACACTTCTGTATATATGTTTAATAGACTGTTTCCAACTAGGACTCTTTCTATACGTATGTTTAATAAACTGTTCCCACCAAGGACACTTTCTGTAGCTATGTTTAATAGAATGTCCCCACCAAGGACACTTTCTGTAGCCGTTTTTAACAGACTGTTCCCACCAAGGACACTTCATGTAGCTATGTTTAATAGACTGTTCCCAGCATGGACACTTTTTGTAGCTATGTTTAATAGGCTGTTTCCAGCACGGACACTTCTGTATATATGTTTAATAGACTGTTTCCAACAAGGACTCTTTCTATACGTATGTTTAATAAACTGTTCCCACCAAGGACACTTTCTGTAGCTATGTTTAATATAATGTCCCCACCAAGGACACTTTCTGTAGCCGTTTTTAACAGACTGTTCCCACCAAGGACACTTCATGTAGCTATGTTTAATAGAATGTTCCCAGCATGGATACTTTTTGTAGCTATGTTTAATAGAATAATCCCACCAAGGACACTTTCTGTAGCCATTTTTAACAGACTGTTCCAACCAAGGACACTTCATGTAGCTATGTTTAATAGACTGTTCCCAGCATGGACACTTTTTGTAGCTATGTTTAATAGGCTGTTTCCAGCACGGACACTTCTGTATATATGTTTAATAGACTGTTTCCAACAAGGACTCTTTCTATACGTATGTTTAATAAACTGTTCCCACCAAGGACACTTTCTGTAGCTATGTTTAATAGAATGTCCCCACCAAGGACACTTTCTGTAGCCGTTTTTAACAGACTGTTCCCACCAAGGACACTTCATGTAGCTATGTTTAATAGAATGTTCCCAGCATGGACACTTTTTGTAGCTAGGTTTAATAAAATGTTCCCACCAAGGACACTTTCTGTAGCAATTTTTAACAGACTGTTCCCACCAAGGACACTTCATGTAGCTATGTTTAATAGACTGTTCCCAGCATGGACACTTTTTGTAGCTATGTTTAATAGGCTGTTGTCAGCACGGACACTTCTGTATATATGTTTAATAGACTGTTTCCAACAAGGACTCTTTCTATACGTATGTTTAATAAACTGTTCCCACCAAGGACACTTTCTGTAGCTATGTTTAATAGAAAGTCCCCGCCAAGGACACTTTCTGTAGCCGTTTTAAACAGACTGTTCCCACCAAGTACACTTCATGTAGCTATGTTTAATAGACTGTCCCAGCATGGACACTTTTTGTAGCTATGTTTAATAGGCTGTTTCCAGCACGGACACTTCTGTATATATGTTTAATAGACTGTTTCCAACAAGGACTCTTTCTATACGTATGGTTAATAAACTGTTCCCACCAAGGACACTTTCTGTAGCTATGTTTAATAGAATGTCCCCACAAAGGACACTTTCTGTGGCCGTTTTTAACAGACTGTTCCCCCCAAGGACACTTCATGTAGCTATGTTAAATCGAAAGTTCCCAGCATGGACTCTATTTGTAGCTATGTTTAATAGAATGTTCCCACCAAGGACACTTTCTGTAGCCGTTTTTAACAGACTGTTCCCACCAAGGACACTTCATGTAGCTATGTTTAATAGACTGTTCCCAGCATGGACACTTTTTGTAGCTATGTTTAATAGGCTGTTTCCAGCACGGACACTTCTGTATATAGGTTCAATAGACTGTTTCCAACAAGGACTCTTTCTATACGTATGTTTAATAAACTGTTCCCACCAAGGACACTTTCTGTAGCTATGTTTAATAGAATGTCCCCACCAAGGACACTTTCTGTAGCCGTTTTTAACAGACTGTTCCCACCAAGGACACTTCATGTAGCTATGTTTAATAGAATGTTCCCAGCATGGACACTTTTTGTAGCTATGTTTAATAAAATGTTCCCACCAAGGACACTTTCTGTAGCCATTTTTAACAGACTGTTCCCACCAAGGACACTTCATGTAGCTATGTTTAATAGACTGTTCCCAGCATGGACACTTTTTGTAGCTATGTTTAATAGGCGGTTTCCAGCACGGACACTTCTGTATATATGTTAAATAGACTGTTTCCAACAAGGACTCTTTCTATACGTATGTTTAAAAAAACTGTTCCCACCAAGGACACTTTCTGAAGCTATGTTTAATAGAATGTCCCCACCAAGGACACTTTCTGTAGCCGTTTTTAACAGACTGTTCCCACCAAGGACACTTCATGTAGCTATGTTTAATAGAATGTTCCCAGCATGGACACATTTTGTAGCTATGTTTAATAGAATGTTCCCACCAAGGACACTTTCTGTAGCCATTTTTAACAGACTGTTCCCACCAAGGACACTTCATGTAGCTATGTTTAATAGACTGTTCCCAGCATGGACACTTTTTGTAGCTATGTTTAATAGGCTGTTTCCAGCACGGACACTTCTGTATATATGTTTAATAGACTGTTTCCAACAAGGACTCTTTCTATACGTATGTTTAATAAACTGTTCCCACCAAGGACACTTTCTGTAGCTATGTTTAATAGAATGTCCCCACCAAGGACACTTTCTGCAGCCATGTTTAATGGACTGTTGGCACCAAGGGCACTTTCTGTAATTATGTTTAATAGACTGTTCCCGACAAGGATACTTTCTGTAGCTATGAATATTAGTCTCTTCCCAGCACGGACACTTCTGAAGGTATGTTCAATAGACGGACGGACACTCCTGTAGGTATGTTTAATAGACTGTTCCCACCAAGGACACTGTCTGAACCTATGTCAATTAGACTGTTCCCATCACGGAAACTTTCTGGAGCTATGATTTATTGACTGTTCCCAGCACGTACACTTCTGTAGGTATGTTTAATAGACTGTTCCCGACACGGACAGTTTCTGAAGCTATGTTCAATACACTGTTCCCACCAAAGACAATTTCTGTACCTATGTTTAATGGAATGTGCTCACCAAGGACACTTCCTGTAGGCATGTTAAATGGACTGTTCCCGCCAGGAACACTTTCTAATGGTATGCAATATTTATATGGAATAAGTCTAATATTTATAAACTACACTGGTTACATAATTTTACAAAGACAAACTTAAAGGGACATTTGACTCGCAATCTATTCCACTTAGGTTAAGACAGAATGAAAATTAGTCTGGGCCCAATTAAATTTCTGTCTTAATACAAGTGGAATACACTTGAATCACAATTGAATTACACATGAAGTACACACACTCATTCACACCCTCGCATACTTAACATAATGTTCTTTCTCCCTTCCTGTTGATGATAAGGACCTGATGAGTGTTTATGGCACCATAATGTTTTATATAAACTTTATATTAACCAGTATATTCACAGTAATGACTGTTTCACCAACCAGTTTTTGCCTCTGTGTTATACCGTGGCGATTACATCTATAGCTGCTCACCGCCGAATAAAATGTAGTAACAGGGGTGGGGGACACATAAACCCCTTTACATCATTCTATACTCATCATCCATATCATCACTGCCTCATATCACTGATGCCTCATATCACTGATGCCTCGTATCACCGTTGTCTTATATCAACGATGCCTCATATTAACGATGCCTTATATCAACAATGCCTCATATCAATGATTGACGTCAGGTGAGCGATTCAGGACCAATGGTCCTGGTGTGTTTAATAGACTATTCCAAGCACGGACACTTCTTAAAGTATGTTTAATAGACTGTTCCCAGCACGGACACTTATTTAGGTATGTATAATAGACTGTTCCCACCACAGACACTTCTTTAGGTATGTTTAATAGACTGTTCCTACCAAGGGCACTTTCTGTAGTTATGTTTAATAGACTGTTCCCAGCATGGACACTTCTTTAGGTATGTTTAATAGACTGTTCCCACCAAGGACACTTTTCTGTAGTTATGTTTGATAAACTGTTCCCAACACGGACACTTCTTTAGGTATTTTTAATGGACTGTTCCCAACAAGGACACTTCTTTAGGTATGCTTTATAGGCTGTTCCCAGCACGGACACTTCTTTCGGTCTGTTTAATAGACTGTTCCCACCAAGGACACTTTCTGTAGTTATGTTTAATAGACTGTTCCCGACAAGGACACTTTCTCTTCCTACGACGGACACTGCTGTAGGTATGTTTAATAGACGGTTCCCATCACAGACACTGCTGTAGTTATGTGTAGGAGAAAGTCCAAATAAGTGTACATTCCTGAAAACGGAGCTGATGCCATCCATAAAAAATTGTTTGCTTGCTGTCCTCCGACCAACCCCGTATTTTTCACCCAGACTCCAAAAATTTTATTGAGATCTGGAGAGATTATTTATTTGAGCACAAACTTTTTTACTTAGAAAAATCTTAAGGATTCATTGTTTATGTTCCCACCAAGGACACTTTCTGCAGCTCTGTTTAATAGACTGTTCCAACCAAGAACACTTTCTGTAGCCATGTTTAATAGACTGTTGCCACCAAGGACACTTTTTGTAGTTATTATCTCACCTGAGCAGAAAGCTCATTGGTGAGCTTATAGGGTGGTCAGAGTTTGTCTGTCGTGTGCCTGTGTGTCCACATTTTTAAATGTCTTCTCCTCTGGAACCGCTGGGCTGATTGACGTCAGGTGAGCGATTCAGGACCAATGGTCCTGTGGTGTTTAATAGACTATTCCCGGCATGTACACTTCTTAAAGTATGTTTAATAGACTGTTCCCAGCACGGACACTTACTTAGGTATGTTTAATAGACTGTTCCCAGCACGGACACTTCTTTAGGTATGTTTAATAGACTGTTCCTACCAAGGACACTTTCTGTAGTTATGTTTAATAGACTTTTCCCAGCACGGACACTTCTTTAGGTATGTTTAATAGACTGTTCCCACCAAGGAAACTTTCTGTAGTTATGTTTAATAGACTGTTCCCAACACGGACACTTCTTTAGGTATTTTTAATGGACTGTTCCCACCAAGGACACTTCTTTAGGTATGTTTAATAGACTGTTCCCAGCACGGACACTTCTTTAGGTATGTTTAATAGACTTCCTACCAAGGACACTTTCTGTAGTTATGTTTAATAGACTGTTCCCAGCATGGACACTTCTTTAGGTATGTTAAATAGACTGTTCCCACCAAGGACACTTTCTGTAGTTATGTTTAATAGACTGTTCCCGACAAGGATACTTCCTCTTCCTACGACGCACACAGTTGTAGGTATGTTTAATAGACGGTTCCCACCACAGACACTGCTGTAGTTATGTGTTGGAGAAAGTCCAAATAAGTGTACATTCCTGAAAACGGAGCTGAGGCCATCCATAAAAAAATGTTTGCTTGCTGTCCCCCGAACAAACCACTATTTTTCACCCAGACTCCAAAAATTTTATTGAGATCTGGTATGGCCCCCGCCCATAGGGGCTTGGAGAAATATATGGGCTGCATGATGCTTCCACGCAGAGCTGAATCCGGCCCGCACACTAGAACTGGTAAACCGCTTAGAGGAGCTAAGCCTGTCCAGGAACCACGGTGCGAGGCGGACCGTCCATGCTAATAAACCCTATTGGTTTCATTGGGTGGCAGGGCTTGAGATGTCATTTCATCTCAATGTCGGGTAAAAGTCCCACAAAATTGGAAGCAACGTCTCCAAAATGACCTTTACAGTGTTGACGGGGACGTTAAACCTCAAATCAAACAAAAAAAATTGAGATCTGGTAAGATTATTTTTTTGAGCACAAACTTTTTTTCTTAGAAAAATCTTAAGGTTTCATGTTTATGTTCCCACCAATGACACTTTCTGTAGCTATGTTTAATAGACTGTTCCAAGCATGGACACTTACTGTTGCTATGTTTAATAGACTGTTCCCACCAAGGACACTTTCTGTAGCTATGTTTAATAGAATGTTCCCACCAAGGACACTTTCTGTAGCCATGTTTAATAGACTGTTGCCACCAAGGACACTTTTTGTAGTTATTAGCTCACCTGAGCCGAAGGCTCATTGGTGAGCTTATAGGGTGGTCAGAGTTTGTCTGTCGTGTGTCTGTGTGTCAACATTTTTAAATGTCTTCTCCTCTGGAACCGCTGGGCTGACTGACGTCAGGTGAGCGATTCAGGACCAATGGTCCTGTGGTGTTTAATAGACTATTCCCAGCACGGACACTTCTTAAAGTATGTTTAATAGACTGTTCCAAGCACGGACACTTATTTAGGTATGTTTAATAGACTGTTCCCACCATAGACACTTCTTTAGGTATGTTTAATAGACTGTTCCTACCAATGACACTTTCTGTAGTTATGTTTAATAGACTGTTCCCAGCACGGACACTTCTTTAGGTATGTTTAATAGACTGTTCCCACCAAGGACACTTTCTGTAGTTATGTTTAATAGACTGTTCCCAGCACGGACACTTCTTTAGGTATTTTAATGGACTGTTCCCACCAAGGACACTTCTTTAGGTATGCTTTATAGACTGTTCCCAGCACGGACACTTCTTTAGGTCTGTTTAATAGACTGTTCCCACCAAGGGCACTTTCTGTAGTTATGTTTAATAGACTGTTCCCGACAAGGACACTTTCTCTTCCTACGACGGAAACTGCTGTAGGTATGTTTAATAGACGGTTCCAAGTTTGATCCAATTCTGTTCATCCATTTAAGAGAATCAGCAGTTTAATATTTTTCATGATGTCGGCCATTATCACCTAGTTTATGCATTGGAGTGGAACCATTTGAATAAATCTGATACAGGTTGATGTAAGGATCTTTCTGACCAAGTTTGATCAAATTCCGTTCATCCATTAATGAGAATCAGCAATTTGATGTTTTTCACGATGTCAGCCATTATGACCTACTTATGCATCGGAGTGGAACCATTCGAATAAATCTGATACAGGTTGATGTAAGGATGCTTCTGACCATGTTTAATCAAATTCTGTTCATCCATTCACGAGAATCAGCGGTTTGAAGTTTTCCCGATATCGACCATTTTGACCTACTTATGCATCGGAGTGGAACCATTTGAATATATCTAATACTGGTTGATGCATGGATGCTTCTGACCATGTCTGATCAAATCCCTTTCACCAGTTCACGAGAATTAGCAGTTTGAATTTTTCCATTATGACCTACTTATGCATCGAGGCGGAACCATTTGAACAAATCTGAGAAATGCTGATATCAGAATGCTTCAGATCAAGTTTGGTCAAAATCTGAGCCTTGGTTTTCGAGGAGATGCCATTTGAACAAAATATATGTCGTAAATATAAAGTAGGTCACCGTGACCTAGTTCCACTACAGAGTTTTTGTATATAAATTTGAGAACCTAGTGCCCATCGAAGCTCAATACCAAAAATCAGCCAATTATACCATGCGGTTCTAGAGAAAAGTCGATTTAGTTGTTTTTGCTATTTTTAGTAACGGCGGCCATCTTGGATTGTCGACCCGGATAATTTTCGCAAACTT
The DNA here is from genome assembly GCA_963580285.1 of Lucinisca nassula. NCBI lineage: Eukaryota > Metazoa > Mollusca > Bivalvia > Lucinida > Lucinidae > Lucinisca > Lucinisca nassula. The sequence continues at coordinate 19,515,732 of OY757012.1, forward strand.
GTAAGTCTCGAGTCTGATCATGCTGCATATAAAATTTGAGAGTCGTAGGTGCAGTGGTTTCGGAGAAGAAGTCGTTTGGACAAGCGTTTACGGACGACGGACGGACGGACGGACAGACAAAAAGTGATCACAATAGCTACACTGAGACTTCGTTTCAGTGAGCTAAAAATAGCAAAACAACTAAATTGACTTAGTATCCGAAAAAGCTTGGTATAGTTGACTCAAAATTGGTATGAGACATCGTTGGGACCTTGGTTCTCAAGATTATTCATATCATCCAAATCTGTAGTGAAATTAGGTCACAGTGACATAGTTTGTATTTACGAAGTGTATTTTGTTCAAACAACAGCTCTTCAAAAACTGATGTCCAAACTTGACCTGAAGCATCCTGGCATCAACTTTTCTCAGTTTTATTCAAATGAGCCCTCTCCAATGAATAAGTAGGTCATTATGGCCGCCATCTTGAAATAACTTTACATGGCTTTTTCTCATGAACAGATCAAACTTGGTCAGAAGCATCCTTATTTGGACCAGTCTCAAATTTATGCAAATGGTTCACTTTACTGCATAAGTAGGTCAAAATGGCTATCATCTTGAAAAAAATAAAATGGCTTTTTCTCATGAACAGATAAACAGAATTTGATGAAACTTGGTCAGAAGCATCCATATAATTATGCACCAGTCTCAAATTTATGCAAATTTATCCAGTGCATAAGTAGGTCAAAATGGCTGACATCATAAAAAACTTCAAACAACTTCTCATGAACCTTTGATTGGAATTTGATCAAACTTGGTCATTAGAATCCTGACATTGATCTTTCTCAGATTTGTTCAACTGTTTCTGCTCCAGTTCATAAGCAGACATGATGGAAATTTTCAAACGGATTTTTCTCATGGATTTTGATCACACTCGGTCAGATACATCCTGACATCGACCTTGTTCAGATTCGTTCACCTGGTTCCACTATGTAGGTCATAATGGCCAATTGTGGAAAACTTCAAATTGTTTATTCTGAGGAAGTGTTGAACAGACTTGTACTCAGGTTAGCGATACAGGACCATAATGGTCCTCTTGTTGTTTTTTATTGCACCCCTTACTCTTTTAGTGCAGTATGGTCACGAAACAGTGACAGAATTAATGGAACACCCTATAGACTATATTATATTCTTGTTCCTTATGATAAACCACATATACTGACATAGATCTTGGTTCCCAATGGGTCACCCGTGGGCATGTCCTACCCCTTCATTTCATAAAATGTGCAATAACTCGGAAACTGCTTATGATCCCCACCCATAAACAATGTATTCTTGTTTCTTATGGTAAGATGCATTTAACGACATTGACCTTGGATACACCGGGGTCCCCTGGGGCATGACCCACCCCTCTTATCATGAAAGTCCTTATATAAGAAACCGTTCGGATCCTCAACCTTAAATCATATATTTTCCTGTTCCTTAAGACGCATTCATTGACACGGACCTTAGGTCCCTCTGGGCTCTTCCGAGCCTGATCAGCCTGGCAGAGGGCATGCCTATCCTTTCTTCAGACAATGCGTTCTCTCGGAGTCAGAAAATGTTGCGATATTGTGGGCGGGATTTAGCCCGTTGTTTTATTGTTTTACAACTTCATGTCCATACGTGCTAACATGAAGCACAAAAAAGCAAAACTACAAATGGCATTTGCACTCTGTCAATGTTAAACGTCGAATAGCACGTAATACAGGCTACAGTATATAATTGCAACACGCAACACCATGACCTTGTCCGGAACAGTCCTTCGTGGGCGCACACTGTCCGTGTTTGGGACATTGCAGTTACACTTATAGAATATCAACATTGCAGCCTGAATCGCTCACCTGACGTCAATCATTGATATGAGGCATTGTTGATATAAGGCATCGTTAATATGAGGCATCGTTGATATAAGACAACGGTGATACGAGGCATCAGTGATATGAGGCATCAGTGATATGAGGCAGTGATGATATGGATGATGAGTATAGAATGATGTAAAGGGGTTTATGTGTCCCCCACCCCTGTTACTACATTTTATTCGGCGATGAGCAGCTATAGATGTAATCGCCACGGTATAACACAGAGGCAAAAACTGATTGGTGAAACAGTCATTACTGTGAATATACTGGTTAATATAAAGTTTATATAAAACATTATGGTGCCATAAACACTCATCAGGTCCATATCATCAACAGGAAGGGAGAAAGAACATTATGTTAAGTATGTGAGGGTTAGAATGAGTGTGTGTACTTCATGTGTAATTCAATTGTGATTCAAGTGTATTCCACTTGTATTAAGACAGAAATTTAATTGGGCCCAGACTAATTTTCATTCTGTCTTAACCTAAGTGGAATAGATTGCGAGTCAACTGTCCCTTTAAGTTTGTCTTTGTAAAATTATGTAACCAGTGTTGTTTATAAATATTAGACTTATTCCATATAAATATTGTAAAGGATTCTAAGTATCTTAGAATTTCCTTTGCGTTAATGCCCCACAAGTGGACATAGATTCGAGGTTCCCTCGTGTTGTCCCGTCACATATACGTTTTGCCAGCCCCCGACATATGAAACAAGTGTCTTTGGTGGGAACAGTGTATTGAACATAGCTTCTGAAACTGTCCGTGCTGGGAACAGTCTATTAAACATACCTACAGAAGTGTACGTGCTGGGAACAGTCTATAAATCATAGCTCCAGAAAGTTTCCGTGATGGGAACAGTCTACCTGACATAGGTTCAGACAGTGTCCTTGGTGGAAACAGTCTATTAAACATACCTACAGGAGTGTCCGTCCTTCTATTGAACATACCTTCAGAAGTGTCCGTGCTGCGAAGAGACTAATATTCATAGCTACAGAAAGTATCCTTGTCGGGAACAGTCTATTAAACATAATTACAGAAAGTGTCCTTGGTGCCAACAGTCTATTAAACATGGCTACAGAAAGTGTCCTTGGTGGGGACATTCTATTAAACATAGCTACAGAAAGTGTCCTTGGTGGGAACAGTTTATTAAACATACGTATAGAAAGAGTCCTTGTTGGAAATAGTCTATTAAACATATATACAGAAGTGTCCGTGCTGGAAACAGCCTATTAAACATAGCTACAATAGGTGTCCATGCTGGGAACAGTCTATTAAACATAGCTACATGAAGTGGCCTTGGTGGGAACAATCTGTTAAAAACGGCTACAGAAAGAGTCCTTGGTGGGGACATTCTATTAAACATAGCTACAGAAAGTGTCCTTGGTGGGAACAGTTTATTAAACATACGTATAGAAAGAGTCCTTGTTAGAAACAGTCTATTAAACATATATACCGAAGTGTCCGTGCTGGAAACAGCCTATTAAACATAGCTACAAAATGTGTCCATGCTGGGAACAGTCTATTAAACATAGCTACATGAAGTGTCCTTGGTTGGAACAGTCTGTTAAAACTGGCTACAGAAAGTATCCTTGGTGGGAACATTCTATTAAACATAGCTACAAAAAGTGTCCATGCTGGGAACTTTCTATTAAACATAGCTACATGAAGTGTCCTTGGGGGAACAGTCTGTTCAAAACGGCCACAGAAAGTGTCCTTTGTGGGGACATTCTATTCAACATAGCTACAGAAAGTGTCCTTGGTGGGAACAGTTTATTAAACATACGTATAGAAAGAGTCCTTGTTGGAAACAGTCTATTAAACATATATACAGAAGTGTCCGTGCTGGAAACAGCCTATTAAACATAGTTACAAAAAGTGTCCATGCTGGGAACAGTCTATTAAACATAGCTACATGAAGTGTCCTTGGTGGGAACAGTCTGTTAAAAATGGCTACAGAAAGTGTCCTTGGTGGGAACATTTTATTAAACATAGCTACAAAAAGTGTCCATGCTGGGAACATTCTATTTAACATAGCTACATGAAGTGTCCTTGGTGGGAACAGTCTGTTAAAAACGGCTACAGAAAGTGTCCTTGGTGGGGACATTCTATTAAACATAGCTACAGAAAGTGTCCTTGGTGGGAACCGTTTATTAAAAATACGTATAGAAAGAGTCCTTGTTGGAAACAGTCTATTAAACATATATACAGAAGTGTCCGTGCTGGAATCAGCCTATTAAACATAGCTACAAAATGTGTCCATGCTGGCAACAGTCTATTAAACATAGCTACATGAAGTGTCCTTGGAGGGAACAGTCTGTTAAAAATGGCTACAGAAAGTGTCCTTGGTGGGAACATTCTATTAAACATAGCTACTAAAAGTGTCCATGCTGGGAACATTCTATTAAACATAGCTACATGAAGTGTCCTTGGTGGGAACAGTCTGTTAAAAACGGCTACAGAAAGTGTCCTTGGTGGGGACATTCTATTAAACATAGCTACAGAAAGGGTCCTTGGTGGGAACAGTTTATTAAACATACGTATAGAAAGAGTCCTTGTTGGAAACAGTCTATTAAACATATATACAGAAGTGTCCGTGCTGGAAACAGCCTATTAAACATAGCTACAAAAAGTGTCCATGCTGGGAACAGTCTATTAAACATAGCTACATGAAGTGTCCTTTGTGGGAACAGTCTGTTAAAAACGGCTACAGAAAGTGTCCTTGGTGGGGACAGTCTATTAAACATAACTACAGAAAGTGTCCTTGGTGGGAACAGTTTAGTAAACATACGTATATAAAGAGTCCTTGTTGTAAACAGTCTATTGAACATATATACAGAAGTGTCCGTGCTGGAAACAGCCTATTAAACAAAGCTACAAAAAGTGTCCATGCTGGGAACAGTCTATTAAACATAGCTACATGACGTGTCCTTTGTGGGAACACTCTGTTAAAAACGGCTACAGAAAGTGTCCTTGGTGGGAACATTCTATTAAACATAGCTACAAAAAGTGTCCATGCTGGGAACATTCTATTAAACATAGCTACATGAAGTGTCCTTGGTGGGAACAGTCTGTTAAAAACGGCTACAGAAAGTGTCCTTGGTGGGGACATTCTATTAAACATAGCTACAGAAAGTGTCCTTGGTGGGAACAGTTTATTAAACATACGTATAGAAAGAGTCCTTGTTGGAAACAGTCTATTAAACATATATACAGAAGTGTCCGTGCTGGAAACAGCCTATTAAACATAGCTACAAAAAGTGTCCATGCTGGGAACAGTCTATTAAACATAGCTACATGAAGTGTCCTTTGTGGGAACAGTCTGTTAAAAACGGCTACAGAAAGTGTCCTTGGTGGGAACATTCTATTAAACATAGCTACAAAAAGTGTCCATGCTGGGAACATTCTATTAAACATAGCTACATGAAGTGTCCTTGGCGGGAACAGTCTGTTAAAAACGGCTACAGAAAGTGTCCTTGGTGGGGACATTCTATTAAACATAGCTACAGAAAGTGTTCTTGGTGGGAACAGTTTATTAAACATACGTATAGAAAGAGTCCTTGTTGGAAACAGTCTATTAAACATATATACAGAAGTGTCCGTGCTGGAAACAGCCTATTAAACATAGCTACAAAAAGTGTCCATGCTGGGAACAGTCTATTAAACATAGTTACATGAAGTGTCCTTGGTGGGAACAGTCTGTTAAAATGGCTACAGAAAGTGTCCTTGGTTGGAACATTTTATTAAACATAGCTACAAAATGTGTCCATGCTGGGAACATTCTATTAAACATAGCTACATTAAGTGTCCTTGGTGGGAACAGTCTGTTAAAAACGGCTACAGAAAGTGTCCTTGGTGGGGACATTCTATTAAACATAGCTACAGAAAGTGTCCTTGGTGGGAACAGTTTATTAAACATACGTATAGAAAGAGTCCTTGTTGGAAACAGTCTATTAAACATATATACAGAAGTGTCCGTGCTGGAAACAGCCTATTAAACATAGCTACAAAAAGTGCCCATGCTGGGAACAGTCTATTGAACATAGCTACATGAAGTGTCCTTAGTTGGAACAGTCTGTTAAAAATGGCTACAGAAAGTATCCTTGGTGGGATTATTCTATTAAACATAGCTACAAAAAGTGTCCATGCTGGGAACAGTCTATTAAACATAGCTACATGAAGTGTCCTTGGTGGGAACAGTCTGTTAACAACGGCTACAGAAAGTGTCCTTGGTGGGGACATTCTATTAAACATAGCTACAGAAAGTGTCCTTGGTGGGAACAGTTTATTAAACATACGTATAGAAATAGTCCTTGTTGGAAACAGTCTATTAAACATATATACAGAAGTGTCCGTGCTGGAAACAGCCTATTAAACATAGCTACAAAAAGTGTCCATGCTGGAAACAGTCTATTAAACATAGCTACATGAAGTGTCCATGCTGGGAACAATCTGTTAAAAATGGCTTCAGAAAGTGTCCTTGGTGGGAACATTCTATTAAACATAGCTACAAAAAGTGTCCATGCTGGGAACAGTCTATTAAACATAGCTACATGAAGTGTCCTTGGTGGGAACAGTCTGTTAAAAACGGCTACAGAAAGTGTCCTTGGTGGGGACATTCTATTAAACATAGCTACAGAAAGTGTCCTTGGTGGGAACAGTTTATTAAACATACGTATAGAAAGAGTCCTTGTTGGAAACAGTCTATTAAACATATATACAGAAGTGTCCGTGCTGGAAATATCCTATTAAACATACCTACAAAAAGTGTCCATGCTGGGAACAGTCTATTAAACATAGCTACATGAAGTGTCCTTGGTGGGAACAGTCTGTTAAAAACGGCTACAGAAAGTGTCCTTGGTGGGGACATTCTATTAAACATAGCTACAGAAAGTGTCCTTGGTGGGAACAGTTTATTAAACATACGTATAGAAAGAGTCCTTGTTGGAAACAGTCTATTTATCATATATACAGAAGTGTCCGTGCTGGAAACAGCCTATTAAACATAGCTACAAAAAGTGTCCATGCTGGGAACAGTCTATTAAACATAGCTACATGAAGTGTCCTTTGTGGGAACAGTCTGTTAAAAACGGCTACAGAAAGTGTCCTTGGTGGGAACATTCTATTAAACATAGCTACAAAAAGTGTCCATGCTGGGAACTTTCTATTAAACATAGCTACATGAAGTGTCCTTTGGGGGAACAGTCTGTTAAAAACGGCCACAGAAAGTGTCCTTCGTGGGGACATTCTATTAAACATAGCTACAGAAAGTGTCCTTGGTGGGAACAGTTTATTAAACATACGTATAGAAAGAGTCCTTGTTGGAAACACTCTATTAAACATATAAACAGAAGTGTCCGTGCTGGAAACAGCCTATTAAACATAGCTACAAAAAGTGTCCATGCTGGGAACAGTCTATTAAACATAGCTACATGACGTGTCCTTTGTGGGAACACTCTGTTAAAAACGGCTACAGAAAGTGTCCTTGGTGGGAACATTCTATTAAACATAGCTACAAAAAGTGTCCATGCTGGGAACATTCTATTAAACATAGCTACATGAAGTGTCCTTGGTGGGAACAGTCTGTTAAAAACGGCTACAGAAAGTGTCCTTGGTGGGGACATTCTATTAAACATAGCTACAGAAAGTGTCCTTGGTGGGAACAGTTTATTAAACATACGTATAGAAAGAGTCCTTGTTGGAAACAGTCTATTAAACATATATACAGAAGTGTCCGTGCTGGAAATATCCTATTAAACATACCTACAAAAAGTGTCCATGCTGGGAACAGTCTATTAAACATAGCTACATGAAGTGTCCTTTGGGGGAACAGTCTGTTAAAAACGGCCACAGAAAGTGTCCTTGGTGGGGACAGTCTATTAAACATAACTACAGAAAGTGTCCTTGGTGGGAACAGTTTAGTAAACATACGTATATAAAGAGTCCTTGTTGTAAACAGTCTATTGAACATATATACAGAAGTGTCCGTGCTGGAAACAGCCTATTAAACAAAGCTACAAAAAGTGTCCATGCTGGGAACAGTCTATTAAACATAGCTACATGACGTGTCCTTTGTGGGAACACTCTGTTAAAAACGGCTACAGAAAGTGTCCTTGGTGGGAACATTCTATTAAACATAGCTACAAAAAGTGTCCATGCTGGGAACATTCTATTAAACATAGCTACATGAAGTGTCCTTGGTGGGAACAGTCTGTTAAAAACGGCTACAGAAAGTGTCCTTGGTGGGGACATTCTATTAAACATAGCTACAGAAAGTGTCCTTGGTGGGAACAGTTTATTAAACATACGTATAGAAAGAGTCCTTGTTGGAAACAGTCTATTAAACATATATACAGAAGTGTCCGTGCTGGAAACAGCCTATTAAACATAGCTACAAAATGTGTCCATATTGGGAACAGTCTATTAAACATAGCTACATGAAGTGTCCTTGGTAGGAACAGTCTGTTAAAAATGGCTACAGAAAGTGTCCTTGGTGGGAACATTCTTTTAAACATAGCTACAAAAAGTGTCCATGCTGGGAACATTCTATTAAACATAGCTACATTAAGTGTCCTTGGTGGGAACAGTCTGTTAAAAACGGCTAGAGAAAGTGTCCTTGGTGGGGACATTCTATTAAACATAGCTACAGAAAGTGTCCTTGGTGGGAACAGTTTATTAAACATACGTATAGAAAGAGTCCTTGTTGGAAACAGTCTATTAAACATATATACAGAAGTGTCCGTGCTGGAAACAGCCTATTAAACATAGCTACAAAAAGTGTCCATGCTGGGAACAGTCTATTAAACATAGCTACATGAAGTGTCCTTGGTGGGAACAGTCTGTTAAAAATGGCTACACAAAGTGTCCTTGGTGGGAACATTTTATTAAACATAGCTACAAAATGTGTCCATGCTGGGAACATTCTATTAAACATAGCTACATGAAGTGTCCTTGGTGGGAACAGTCTGTTAAAAACGGCTACAGAAAGTGTCCTTGGTGGGGACATTCTATTAAACATAGCTACAGAAAGTGTCCTTGGTGGGAACAGTTTATTAAACATACGTATAGAAAGAGTCCTTGTGTAAACAGTCTATTAAACATATATACAGAAGTGTCCGCGCTGGAAACAGCCTATTAAACATAGCTACAAAAAGTGTCCATGCTGGGAACAGTCTATTAAACATAGCTACATGAAGTGTCCTTGGTTGGAACAGTCTGTTAAAAATGGCTACACAAAGTGTCCTTGGTGGGATTATTCTATTAAACATAGCTACAAAAAGTGTCCATGCTGGGAACATTCTATTAAACATAGCTACATGAAGTGTCCTTGGTGGGAACAGTCTGTTAAAAACGGCTACAGAAAGTGTCCTTGGTGGGGACATTCTATTAAACATAGCTACAGAAAGTGTCCTTGGTGGGAACAGTTTATTAAACATACGTATAGAAAGAGTCCTTGTTGGAAACAGTCTATTAAACATATATACAGAAGTGTCCATGCTGGAAACAGCCTATTAAACATAGTTACAAAAAGTGTCCATGCTGGGAACAGTCTATTAAACATAGCTACATCAAGTGTCCTTGGTGGGAACAATCTGTTAAAAATGGCTTCAGAAAGTGTCCTTGCTGGGATTATACTATTAAACAAAGCTACAAAAAGTGTCCATGCTGGGAACAGTCTATTAAACATAGCTACATGAAGTGTCCTTGGTGGGAACAGTCTGTTAAAAACGGCTACAGAAAGTGTCCTTGGTGGGGACATTCTATTAAACATAGCTACAGAAAGTGTCCTTGGTGGGAACAGTTTATTAAACATACGTATAGAAAGAGTCCTTGTTGGAAACAGTCTATTAAACATATATACAGAAGTGTCCGTGCTGGAAACATCCTATTAAACATACCTACAAAAAGTGTCCATGCTGGGAACAGTCTATTAAACATAACTACTTGAAGTGTCCTTGGTGGGAACAATCTGTTATAAATGGCTACAGAAAGTGTCCTTGGTGGGAACATTCTATTAAACATAGCTACAGAAGTGTCCTTTGTGGGAACAGTTTATTAAACATACGTATAGAAAGAGTCCTTGTTGGAAACAGTCTATTAAACATATATACAGAAGTGTCCGTGCTGGAAACAGCCTATTAAACATAGCTACAAAAAGTGTCCATGCTGGGAACAGTCTATTAAACATAACTACTTGAAGTGTCCTTGGTGGGAACAATCTGTTATAAATGGCTACAGAAAGTGTCCTTGGTGGGAACATTCTATTAAACATAGCTACAGAAAGTGTCCTTGGTGAGAATAGTCTATTAAACATAGCAACAGTAAGTGTCCTTAGTGGGAACAGTTTATTAAACTTACGTATACAAAGAGTCCTTGTTAGAAACAGTCTATTAAACATATATACCGAAGTGTCCGTGCTGGAAACAGCCTATTAAACATAGCTACAAAATGTGTCCATGCTGGGAACCGTCTATTAAACAAAGCTACATGAAGTGTCCTTGGTGGGAACAGTCTGTTAAAAATGGCTACAGAAAATGTCCTTGTTGGGAACATTCTATCAAACATAGCTACAAAAAGTGTCCATGCTGGGATCTTTCCATTAAACATAGCTACATGAAGTGTCCTTGGGGGGGAACAGTCTGTTAAAAACGGCTACAGAAAGTGTCCTTTGTGGGGACATTCTATTAAACATAGCTACAGAAAGTGTCCTTGGTGGGAACAGTTTATTAAACATACGTATAGAAAGAGTCCTTGTTGGAAACAGTCTATTAAACGTATATACAGAAGTGTCTGTGCTGGAAACAGCCTATTAAACATACCTACAGAAAGTGTCCATGCTGGGAAAAGTCTATTAAACATAGCTACATGAAGTATCCTTGGTGGGAACAGTCTGTTAAAAACGGCTACAGAAAGTGTCCTTGGTGGGGACATTCTATTAAACATAGCTACAGAAAGTGTCCTTGGTGGGAACAGTTTATTAAACATACGTATAGAAATAGTCCTTGTTGGAAACAGTCTATTAAACATATATACAGAAGTGTCCGTGCTGGAAACAGCCTATTAAACATAGCTACAAAAAGTGTCCATGCTGGGAACGGTCTATTAAACATAGCTACATGAAGTGTCCTTGGTGGGAACAGTCTGTTAAAAATGGCTACAGAAAGTGTCCTTGGTGGGATTATTCTATTAAACATAGCTGCAAAAAGTGTCCATGCTGGGAACATTCTATAAAACATAGCTACATGAAGTGTCCTTGTTGGGAACATTCTGTTAAAAACGGCTACAGAAAGTGTCCTTGGTGGGGACATTCTATTAAACATAGCTACAGAAAGTGTCCTTGGTGGGAACAGTTTATTAAACATACGTATAGAAAGAGTCCATGTTGGAAACAGTCTATTAAACATATATACAGAAGTGTCCGTGCTGGAAACAGCCTATTAAACATAGCTACAAAAAGTGTCCATGCTGGGAACAGTCTTTTAAACATAGCTACATGAAGTGTCCTTGGTGGGAACAGTCTGTTAAAAATGGCTACACAAAGTGTCCTTGGTGGGAACATTTTATTAAACATAGCTACAAAAAGTGTCCATGCTGGGAACATTCTATTAAACATAGCTACATGAAGTGTCCTTGGTGGGAACAGTCTGTTAAAAACGGCTACAGAAAGTGTCCTTGGTAGGGACATTCTATTAAACATAGCTACAGAAAGTGTCCTTGGTGGGAACAGTTTATTAAACATACGTATAGAAAGAGTCCTTGTTGGAAACAGTCTATTAAACATATATACAGAAGTGTCCGTGCTGGAAACATCCTATTAAACATACCTGCAAAAAGTGTCCATTCTGGGAACAGTCTATTAAACATAGCTACATGAAGTGTCCTTGGTGGGAACAGTCTGTTAAAAATGGCTACAGAAAGTGTCCTTGGTGGGATTATTCTATTAAACATAGCTGCAAAAAGTGTCCATGCTGGGAACATTCTATAAAACATAGCTACATGAAGTGTCCTTGTTGGGAACATTCTGTTAAAAACGGCTACAGAAAGTGTCCTTGGTGGGGACATTCTATTAAACATAGCTACAGAAAGTGTCCTTGGTGGGAACAGTTTATTAAACATACGTATAGAAAGAGTCCTTGTTGGAAA